>CM032895.1:6840000-8217500 GCA_019176425.1 Megalops atlanticus
GGGAAGCAGGAATACAGACACACTTCCTCCCTGTTGTCTGACTTCAGGACACATCAAAACAGTCCCTGTGCAGATATCTCCGAATAAATATGTGAGCAGAGGTGCACACTACTGATATTCCCATACACTATAACCATATAGAAAGAAACAACCGCATGCTCCCAGTCTGAAACAGCGGGTATCAATGCTTCACAGATGCAACACTGATTTGCTGTTCTTTGTTTGACCTGCATGGCTCATCCTGTTCACTGACCCCTTTCCATGAGCCAAAAACAACCCCAGGGCCACCCAAATGAGTCAAATGAGTGCTATTTATCCAGCAGCAAACTCACACCGTACAGAGAATAAACTACTTTACTTACATTACAGTCATTTCGCAGACACTTTTATACAGAGTGATATACATGGGTTACAGTATTACATGTTATCCATTTACACAGCTGGATATTTAATGAGGCAATTTTTGGGTTAAGTACCTTTCCCAAGGGTACAACAGCAGTGCCCCAGTAGAGCTTTGAACCAGCAACCTTTCAGGTGTGAGCCCTGCTCCTTTACCACTATTCTACATTGCTACCCAACTATGCTATACTTTATACCAAGTGAAGTATTTCTACCCAAAAACTCAGCAAGGAAGCAAAAATTCAAACAACGAATCTATTGATTGTGCTGCTCCCTTTAAATGTCAGTGTTTATTGTTGGAAATGCCTCCCAATTTCAGATCATATTACATTACATTTACATTTAGGTCATTTGGCAGACACTTTTACCCAAACCGACTTACAAGTGAGGAACAGCAAGCAAGCTACAGTAATGTAGGAGACCTTGGAGTAAGCTTTAAGTGCAACCTAAACAGCTAAACTCAACTAAATAAGTCGAGGAAAGTAGAAAACAAAGGTAAACGAGGTGAAAACACAAGGATAGACAGGCAGAGGAGACAAACAAATAGTGACAGGAGAAAGAAGTGCGAGGCAAAAAGTGCACGGAGATGGAATTGTGTTACAGTTGTTAGAAGTGTTAGGAGAGGAGGTGCTCTTGGAAGAGCTGGGTCTTCAAGAGGTTCTTGAAGATAGAGAGGGACGCCCCTGCTCTTATAGCATAAGGTAGCTCGTTCCACCAGCAGGGAACTACATATGAGAATAGTCTGGACTATTGAGATTGCCTTGTGTGTAGGGATGGCAATACTAGCTGACGTTCCTGGGAGGAACGTAATGGCCAAGAAAAATATAAAATGTTTTCTGCCTCTTTTATCTTAAAATGGAAATGTCTTCAACAGTGGACTTTGGTGGTTAGTGGTTAGCATGAGTCAGGGAAACTTTGTGCTGAATCAGAAGAGCTGAAACTTTTACTCTTGTCAGTACAAAATGTTTCATATCCTAACATTATATAATATCTGAAGCTAAACCACAACTGAATCGAGGTTTTGAGCTTGGAAACTAAATTCTTAATGGTTATTTATCACATGGGGGATTGTTTTGCTGAGTGCAATACCCTGGTTCAGTTAATTGATCTTTCTTAGATACAACACTACTGGAATCAGTAACCTAACTCCTCTCTCTCCAAGTTGCCATAGTAACCGAGCAAATAATTTAAAAAAGGTTGCCGCCAGTTGCCATATGGACTTTTTGTGAGTGGTATTTAACATAAACATGAAGTCAGCAATAGTAACAGCTTCTGAGGTCTGACACCAAGCATTCCATATTTTCCTATGTGTAAGGTAGTGTTACCCAAACTGTTTAATCTAACTCGGCTTTGTTTTGATATCAATCATTTTAATGACAAATGTTTTTACTGACTTAAAGGGAATAAGTATTTACATGTATGCATGTGAGTGATCTGCCGTATTTGTGTGCTGAAAGTATTTTATGGAGATAAGATATACGCAATACGGGTGAGTGAAAGAAAGTGCTCCAGTGTGTCTCAGTCCCAGTGTGTGGGATTTTGCCTACAAATAAGCACGTGTATGGGTGGCAGTGTAGCACAGTGGTAAGGTGCAGGCCTCAGAACTGAAAGGTTGCTGGTTTGATTCCCCACTGGGGCACTGCTGGTGTACCCTTAAGCAAGCAAGGTACAAAACCTAGAATTGTCTCAGTAAATATCCAGCTGTATAAATGGATAACATGTAAAAAAATTGTAACATATGTAAGTCCCTCTGGGTAAGAGCGCCTGCTAAATGACAACAATGTAATATAATGTATGTTTATGTGTGCATGAGCTTTTCTGTTTGTGTGTCAGAGAAGGCACATTCTCCAAATAAGACTTTCTTTCCATTTCAGAGCATAGTGAATGGATCAGCTTTAGTAAAAAAAAAAAAAAAAAAAGAGCACTGAAAGCAACAACAAAACAAGGGATGTGAACAATGCCAGGGAATGCACCAGTGCTTATGACCCAGGGAGAGGAAATGGAACTAAAATAGCAGCTCGTTACGGTGTTTTAGCCCGATTTGCTCGTTGTCGCAGGGTCGGACGCCTGTTTCGGCGGCCCCAGATTGGGAAACGGTTTTCATCAGTTCAGCTGGCAGGAAGTGCAGGAGCGCCCTGCGCTCTGCAGCTTGGCAAATGCGCTCAGATCGCGGCCGTTAGAGCTCCGACTGCGCTAAGGCTGGCACTCGCGCACGGACCTCAGGGGACCGGGGGCGATGCTCAGCGCGGACCTGCCTGCCGTCAAGAGGACGACGCACGAGGTACAGGCCCCGGTGGCTGTTATTGTTTCGAAAAGGGGGCTCTGAATGCTGTCCTGCGTGTTGTCTCCTGTTTTGGGTTGTGTTGTTGATAGTGGGTTCGCAGAGGTGGAGGGAGGAGGAAGTCGGAGCCGCAGTCACGGCAACAATGTCAGGATGCAGGAAGTCGGGCACCGTCCGTCGGCGGAGTTTGTCTAGATGGAGCCGCGGAGCAGTTTGCCTGCAGTCAGAGTCAGTGTCTGCCTTAGAGCGAGGCTTTGGGTCAAAGTGAGATGGGGTGAATGTTGATGTCTTTCTGTCTTTCAGTGTCAATGTTATTTATTTTCCTTGTGGCCTAAAATCTCTGTGACAAAGTAGCCTCTGTTTCAGCCAGTCTCTGGCTAAAATGGGCTAGCAGGTGTGTGCAAGGTGGAGGTGTGTGTGGAAGAGATGGCTCCATCAGGCCAATTCCTTGATTATCAAATGCTGATTTTTGCATTGATGGTAGATTATGACACAGTTGTGATAAAGCCAGTTTTGTCCCCCCAACGAGCCCTTGCTACGAGACCAGGCCAGATTGTCCCGATGCAAAGATTGTGGCTGTCTGTCTGAGAGAAACCAGGGAGGCTCGTTTGGCAGGGCCGTGTCTCTTCACTGCTCTCTGGACCGGGCTGATAGCGCCAGCTCCAGCTCCACTGACGCCACCTGACCTGCTCCTCAGTTGGCACACAGGAAGCGAAAGGGTGGCCCCTCACCAGCTGTTCGGTGACCCCCCCGCCACCTTCCCAACCCTGTGCTGCACCCAGATTAGGACCACAACACAACCCGTGCCAACATCAGCAGAGCGCACAGGCGGAATGCAAAAGAGGCCAATTCAGCCCGGCAGGTTCGTAATAACAGAGACCATAAATCCGTCAAGGGAAAGCCCACCTCGAAAAACATGAACCGCTCTTAATAAAATAGTTTCCATTAGAGCGCCTTTCTCTGTTGATGAAAGCGCTGCCAGAGACATTTCTGTTCTTTTTTCCCCTGCTTGTCTTTTGTTTTCTTTCAGACCCAGAGGTCACAAAATACATTTCATACAAAGCTGTCCCACCAAGCAAATAGCCCCTTCAACGCATTTCCTTCCACAGATAACTGCTTATCATTGGAGGGACAGTCCTGTAAATTGCTGGAAATGACTCTGCAAGAATCTGCAATACAACAGAGGCACGGAAAGCGAATCTGAGCAATAATTTTTTTTTTTAAATCGGACCGAAAGTGTGCAGCACTAGATTTTCTCCATTGCTTTTGACAATAAAACCAGCAGAGTCAAACAGTAACCACCCACCAGAGAAATGCCACAGTTTTCCACCTTTTATTAATTTTTTACAGCACCAACTGTTCAAATGCAGTTTCATATCCCAAGTCACTTTGTTTTCTAGACCATGGCCACCAATTTTCCCTCCAGATACAACATGGCAGCTCTTCCCCAGTAGAGTCTAAGATTGAACCCCATCTCCACAAACAGGCTGTCTTTAGCAGTTATTCTGCTAATGCAAATTGGCCTCTCAATAATGAAACTGTTCATGACAGGCGTTTGATTACAGTGTGAAAATAATGACAGTGTTAAAGAATGAATTGTTCTACTGTTCCAAAATAACACAAAAAAAGCCAGAATGGAAAATTAGCTTCTCTTTATCCCCGAGCGGTTGGTTAAAACTTGGTTTATAAATATAAATGAAATGGCAAAGTGAAAAAATATGTCATAATTTCCCTGCAGACTGCATTTAAATACTAATTTAAGACCCAGGTAGAGGGAAAGTTTCTCGACAGCAAATATATATGCAAATTTAACTTCCCCCTAATTTGTCATTAACTTCAAAAAAACAACTTTAAATAATGTTTTTTAAATAATCTTTCTTCATTCCTGATACAACATTACAAGGTTGGTGGTTAGTGAAATCAACAAAAAATGTGTACGAAACAGAAACACTTCCAAAGACACAGTATTACAGAGAGCAAGGGAGGCCAGTGTATTTGTGGCCATGAAGTGCAATGCTGGAACATGCACAAATCCACAATTTTTGCACATTTTTGTGTTTTGCACAACAACCACATTTTCATGGGAAAAAGGAAGCACAGCAATATATTTCCCATACAGCATATTGAAAACTCCAAAATGAAATGAAACACAACACAAGAATTTTCCCCGCGGTTGGGAAATGCACCCCTTCAAAACGGTGCAAAAACTTGAAACGGCTACTGCGTACAGCCCAATGTTCCTCGGTTCTAAGACGCAACTGCGTACGTTCCTTCATTGTATCCCCAGGGTTCTGATGCTGGGGATCCTTGCCTGTTTGAAACTACAGGATATCCCTCTTCCATTTTTAGCCCCTTTGTGTCCTTGTAACCAGCTGTGTCACTCTGGACCTTTTCTGTTAAACTTGTGTCCCCATTGCCCTCTTTTGTATTCTGCTGACGAGATTACAGTTTCCCTTTTTATTTATTTATTTATTTATTTAGCCATTTAAGACAATGAGCAACACAAACCTCTTGTCGCCTACAGCAGAAATGTAGGTTCAGCATTTGAAACATTTGTTTTGATACAAAATAACATTAGTGTCATGATAATATTAATAAATAAATAAATTGAGACAAAATATTTTACAGTCATACTACAATCATTATTAAAATACTGTTAAAATGTTTAACTTAGTGATAGGTACAAAATGTGCTACAGCTACAGTAAGTGTCATTCATTAATCTTTTTAACTTTCACAAAATATGGTGAGTACTACTGTTGTTGTACCATAGTAACTCAGTGGTGGTTTGGAACCAGAACATTGTAGGTTTCAGTCCCTAAGCAGAGCATTACTGCTGTGCCTTTGTGCAAGACACTGAACCTGACTTGCTTCAGTGAACATCCAGCTGTACACATGGATAAAAAGTACAATGTAAGCTGTGTAAGTCACCCTGCATAAGGGGTGAATGCTGGGCAAATGGATAACATTATGGAAAGATCCAAATCTCTGCCCAGTTTTTCCCTACATAAATCACATTTAATCTTTGGTTTATGTGCCATGTTTGTAAGGTCCAAAAAGAGCTGTTTTTAGGAGCACATTTCCATCCAGTGTTTTTTTTTCCATGATGCACTCCTTAACCCTAGTGGCAAACGGTACCAAACAGAAGTACTCCATAGCTTGGCGTGGTTCCACCCTATGTGTAATTATTGGTTCAAGTCAGTTCATCGCCAAAAATATGCGCAGGGTTTGGCCACTGAGACCATGGGGACTTCAGACTATTCATACGAAAATGCTCCTAACAGTCCTCCAGCCAAAAAAGGAGAGGGCCTCGCTGTTTCCACAATCCCCCAAGGCATGAAAAGTGCATGTTCCCTCATGTTTAGGGTCAAGCCCCTGCTCCTCACATGAGGATTCTGCTCGGTACTCTTTTTCCAGTGTACACAGGTTATTTATGGCAGAACCCCTCTGTGGACCTCGCAGGCCTTATACATACTGTTTATGTTTCAAGTCCCTGTCCCTGTCCCTTCTCTTGGACTTCCTGTTCTGTCCGCTGTGGGAGGAGTCTTTAGACGACGGCCTATGGGACAAGGGCTTCATGGCCCTCATACAGGTGGAGTAGCTGGGGAGTGGCTGTGATAGTGAGCTCGTGGCGGCCGACCCTTGGTCCGGGATGGCCCAGTTTAACCCGCTCTCCGGCGCCGGCCGGGAGAAGCCAGCATCCTCCGTGGGAGGTACAAGTGTCCCCTCTCGTGGTAGGACAGGGCGGGCTCCTCGGGATGACCAGCCTGGACGGCATCGTGTCTATCTGCACGGTCACGGGGGCCTTGCCCAGGTACTTCTTCTCCAGGTGGCGGGTGACGAAGCGCTGGAGGAGGTGGAGGAGCTCCACGACGTTGAGGAGCACGGAGATGACGGCGATGGCCTGCATGTAGATGGTGAAGATGGTCTTCTCGGTGGGGCGGGAGACGAAGCAGTCCACCGTGTGCGGGCAGGGCCAGCGTTTGCACACGTGCCGGGCGTGGATGATGAAGCCGTACAGGTACCACAGGCCCACGATGAAGCCCACCTCCAAGAAGACCTTCAGGACGATGCTGGCGGTGTAGGCGCCCAGAAGCTTGCCTTTCAACACCGGTCTCTCAGCCTGGTTCCTCTTGCTGTTCCCGCCGCCATCTTGCTTCCCCTCCCCTTGCCCTTTGTCGTCTTTTTCTGATTGTACGACGTCACTGGAGGCCCCCCTCTCCACCTCTCCGCCCGCCCTCCCACCCTCCTCCCCACCGCCATGCTGCTGCTCCCGCCTGACCCGGACGGCCACGTAGAGGAAGTAGAAGATGGTGGGCGTGGAGACGAAGATCACCTGCAGGACGAAGTAGCGGAAGTGGGAGATGGGGAAGGCCTGGTCGTAGCAGGCCAGCTCGCACCCTGGCTGCTGGGTGTTGCAGTCGAAGTCGGACTGCTCGTCGTCCCAGGCGGACTCGGCGGCCGTGCCCAGCACCAGCATGCGGAACAGGAAGAGTACCGTGAGCCAGACCCGCCCCACGCCCGTCGAGTACTCCTGCCCCTCCTCCAGTAAGTGCTCCAGGAAGCTCCAGTCAGCTCTGGACATCCTCTGCACCTGCAGTCACACACACACACACACACACAGGAAGGTCAGACAAAGAGTGATACCCAGACCTTTCAGACACCTGTTTACAGAGGTACCTGTTACTGAAACGCCCTACAAACACCTGTCTGTACAGGTGATATACACCACTGTTCTCTGTTGGTAGCACTGCCTACATATTGTACAATAATTTGTTATCATGGTCATGATAGTACAATATTAGGATTCAGTGCAAAATCCGAGTTTTCGTATTCTACCACTAATCTACATAATGGGACGTGCTAAAATTATAAACGGTCTTGCAGACGTCGCCATAAAACTTGTACTTGTAAGATTTTATAGCAAAAAAGTGCTTTCTTGATTCCTGGTAGCCATTAATCAAATCAATAAAATCTGTCCCGGATTTGATTAGATCTGCAACTTGATTATTTCGTCACAAGCGCTGCTTTTAGGGTTTACAATCAATGCCACGTCATTCATGGCGTCGGTGGAATCTGTGGAAAACTTCTCATGATGATAAGGGCAGCATGATGGTATTTTCCTAATCCCAAGAGATGAATATGTACGAGTTTGACATTACCCATGCCAGAGTGATCTATGATTGTGTAAACAACCATCTCAATGCGCCCTTACAACAGACGAGCTCTGTTTGCCAGTGTATTCACTTCTATCACTTTCGAGTGTTTACATGCTGGAGCTCGCGATACATAATTTAGACTCTCACGCAATACATAATTTAGATTCAGCATTGATGGTTCAGCGTCGACCCCAAAATGGAGTTATGTATATAATAATTTATTTATTCTTCTGAAATATTTGACTGCCTCTTATTCTTCAAAATGTTTTAGTACATCATTTTTAATTTGATATGTCGCAAATTCGTCATAGACTGCTTTTGGATTTTAAGACTTCTAAACTCGGCATCCTAAGAAACATCACCTTTGTGCCAGGTATGTAGGCCTATTGGAACGCTTTGCTTAACATCCCTCAGCGGTACAATATTTTGCTTGCCAGGAAAAAAAAAAACTATAACATAAAATCACTAGGCCTACCTGGCTGCCGTTCACCATCGCATTCCAAGACCAACCCTCAAGTTTTATCTTATCGTTAGCCAATTTCTTAGGTTCTTCATAAAACGCTCCATTTTTAAGGTAATGCTTTGCTATACAATATGTAAAACACGCTGATCCCCAATATTGGTATTTAATCTAACTTATGTCTGTGATTAAAAGCTCGTGATGTTCTCCAATGATTAGACGTGTTCCATTTTATTTGTAATACAAAAGAATATAACTTTAGCAGTCATTATAACAAACAAATATGCTTAATTTGCTTAATTTTGTGTTTTAATGCATTTACGTGTATTTCATTTTGTCTAAAAGCACATAAACATCATGTAAACTGATAAAAAATGTATTAATAGATTTATGTAATTTCGATATGAATGATACAGTATACTGGGTGGAAATTAAATTATTGTTGGTCACTCAGAAATACACCCGTGAGTTGATTCTGAGTTGGAAGTTCACAAATTGCTGGTGAAAAGCTTTTCGTGGGCTATGTCATAGTAATAGCAAATATTCGGAAAAAATGAGCGAGTCGTTATGTTGTAAAAAGTCATTTTCTGTGTCCTTCTACGTCGTGTAAAAGTTCATGCCATCTATTTATCTACAGTAGCCTATATAGATTTAGAGCGATTGTTCTGAGCGAAAACCACTGGAATATTTAAACTGCATTTACAGTGTTCAAGTGTTCAACTCCTGCTGCCCATTAAAAAAGTTGAATGTAGTGTGTAGTGTTGAATAGTGTGTATAATTTACGGGTTCGATAAATGTTCGTCTCGCCTATTGTTTCGAAGTAAATTGACACATTTAAATATATTTACAGTCCTTGACAATGGCATCATTCAGTAAACACCCGGTCTCTTAAACATATTCATATCAACGCCGCACATACTGTATTATCGATGTCAGTCGATATGACAGTCTTTATAAGTACAAAGTCACGCCCGCTTAAAGCATCAAACATCGACATCAGCAACTGAATAAATAGGCCTACCTGGCTCTTTCTTTAAAATGTGTTGGTAACCGCGGTCCTTTCCTTGTTAGCTATTCCAAGTGAGAGGCAGTTTTGTAAAATTCCAATCTGACTGCTGGGTGGTTTGGACTGCCTTCTTAAGGCTACTATAATCGGAAAAGCGAAAAAAAAGGAAAGAAAACTTTCCCATGACTTTTTATTGGAACTCCCACAGGAAATCGGTCCAGGAAAAGGGGTGGACAGGGTCAAAAATAGTTTTCATTTTCCCGTTCTCTGCCTTCCATGTGGTGATTGTCGTCAGAGTGCGAAGTTACTTGTACGACACAGTGGAGCTAGTGTTACGCGTGTCCGGCATGTGGAGCCAATTACAGAGGGATAAACTTGTTTTTACAGTGAATATTAATTGGAATACGCGGTAGAACCTAAAGCTAAGTTAGCAGCGCTGGTTTTGTGATTAAAGTAAAAACGATTAAATGATTTGTTCTTGTGCTGAATTTAAGTTTCAGCTTCATTGTTTCATTTTAATGTATAGTGTCACAAAAAGTCACCAGTTACTGCACGCGTCAGATCCACAGCCCTACTTGTTGTGCAATTTTCTAAAAGGCCACGGGACGTCGCTAGTGTCCTTATGTCCAAAACATAATGCATTGTCGGTACTCTGCGTTTTACAGATAGATATTTAGCTGCACGTTACTTGCTTATTTAAGGTGTTTTCCTTAATTTGGGCAATAATCTTTTTCAGAACATGGTTTATTTAACTTTGTAACGATACAAAAAATCTTAACGTGGTTATTGATAGCTTTGCTGGTTCCAGCTAGAAATCGATTCCAGTGGGTTCACTATCGCTTGCGATAGTGGTTTGCAGAGAGTTGGAAGGTAGGAACACATTCACAGACCGTTATTTTTAAATTATCAATTAAAATAATAAGCATAATGGAAAAACCTTCCCCACAACATTCCCAATCATTTCCAAATTCGTATTGCTTTTAAGATGCTGGTGCAAAGCTATGACATAGTTTCTTTTTTTCCACGAAAGCATCGTCTCCAGCGTCCCATTCATATTGGACTCCCTCTTGTAGCTGACTGGATGTCATAATTAAGGGGCGTTAAAACAGTAATTAATACTGTAGAAGTGATTGGTGATACGTTTTTACTCGCTGCAGAATGCGTTTTTGTACTGCACTGTGCATGACAGGCCTGGCAGCGGATCTCAGTCTGAACAAACCCATCTTGCATAAGGGTAATTACGAAATGCTCTGTATACGAGTTTGCGTTTTCACATGACAGAGCACGCGATGCTAAATGAAGTGCTCAGTGATTCATATGCCAAGCCTGTTGTATGGGAGTGTGTCTTGAGACCTGCATAAGAGATTTTTTTTTTTTTTTTTTACTTAACAGGACTGTGATTTGCCGCGTGAATGAGGACGTGCGCTGCTCCCGTAGATTTACAAGTGCATCTGCTGTATCTGCATGGGAGAAAAATAGATGTCATTACATGACAGCGGAAGATTGCTATGTAGGCTGCACGCAGGTGCTACTAAGCCACCTAATGATCTCGTGTTGCCCTGTATTACTAAAGGATTCAGGCAGGTGAATTTACATACACTGCTGGACGTTGCAGGTTGGAATCGTGGACGGGCTACTGCTTCTGTCCCCTTGAGCGAAGCACTTGGCTCGAATGCCCTTAGTAAATATTCAGCTGTATCAGTAGGTAATATGCTAAATGCTGGCTGCGTAATTCTGCCTCGCTGAGGTCGTGTGTTTACGCAGACGTGCGGCGAAAGGTAATGTGATGTGTCCACCTGTGAGAAATAAGTGTTGTTCTTCCGAAAATGCCTACGGTCACCATTTATACAGGGCAGTGGAGAAGAAGGGCCTTAAATCTATATAGCAGCTCTTGTATGTAATCATTATAAAATTAGGACAAATTGACTGTGATTACCTCTGTCTCCCTGTGATTTGGCCATTGGTGGACCGTGGAGTCCTTCTTAGAAGCCTTAGATATTGTATCTGTGCACCCATTGTGTGTGTGTGTGTGTATGTGTCCTTGAGAGATTCATAGAACACAGTCAAAGGCTTCCTTAAGAGATGCACTGTCAGCATTTCTCACTGCAGCTTGCCATTTCTCTGGCAGTATGGGATTTTCCTCCATTCAAGGCCAGACTTACACCTGCCACACTGCATGTTTCAATTAGCACTCCCGCAGGGCCGCTATTGTACATGACAGCATCACAGTGCAAAACAGCCACTGACTTTGGCAGGGGGACCCAGCCAGTCTTTGTGTCTTCGGAGGGACAAAGAGATTGGGTTCAGTTACTTTTCATTGCGGTGAAACTCGATGACTTTGCGGCAGCTTGCCTGCACGATGGGGTCATGTGACGGTCATCTGCACGTGAGCATGAGTCAGGAGACTGTGACTAAGCACTGAATGGGTCAGGGGGCCAGAGCTTACCCAAAATTCAATGCTGCCACCTAATGTCCAGTCAGTCAGAGGGCCATCACACAAAATGCACCTCTTCATTTAAATAGATAGGCTGCCAGTGCGTGCAGTATTTTTGAAGTCCTTTGAAGGGGTCATGCAGAGGTTGATCCCCCAACCTTTCCATGGTCAAGTCACAGACTGACCACTATACCACTGAATGGGCCAGGTCAGCTTGGTGGCCTTCAGATATCAAGTAGACAGGCTGCCTCATTTGGGGTCCAACTCATTCGGGCTAACAGTGGGATAAAACAATGTTGAAAACTTAGGTGTGACCCAAAAAAGAAAAGGTCAAACAGCAGTATCTACCACAGTAACAAACTATAAGGGAGCTGAGAATGCTCAAGAAACAGGCTTCCTTGCCTTGTGAGCTATGACTGCCACATTCAATCACGCTTAACAGCCCATAGGTGAGTACAGCATTATTGAATTTCATGCCTGCACAAACAATTTAGTTCTGAAAGCAATTTGAAGAATCTGATTGGCTCACATTGTTTAACAGATTAGATTTAAAGAATAACTTTTGACCAGTCTTGTGTAAAGATTTTGTTTGATTAATTTCAAACCATTCCTGCCAGTGATTCATGAGAAGATGTCATATGAGTGTTACTCATAACATCAATAATAATCAGTGAAATGATTAAAGTTTAATGGCTTGTGGCAGCCATGTTTCCTAATGCATCAGCATCACATTTGGAGGCTTATATGGATGTAATAAAGAAAAAGGGTATGCCAAATACCACACTGATATAACAAATGGATATCGCATTAGGCCTCTTTCAAATGTTAGGTAAACATCATACAAATTCAGTGGGATGGTTTATGGTGGCCATTTGGTTCAATGCACAGACTACCCATGAATACATTTCGGAGAGGTTGTCTGAAGAACAATTTGCGTAATAATTATGTAGAATAATTACATTTACACCTGAATGTGGCAAGGTGTTCAAGAGGAGTTGACATTTCAGTGCATTATGAAAAATCCAAAATGGGGGCTGTCACAAGTATGACTGGCATAATGTGAGAGGAACGTTTGGCCAAACATTTGTAACATTTTAATAATTGCTAATAAAATCTGACAATACAGTTTATTATGTGACCTTAAATAAAAAGTCTATGCATCATGCTTGCCTGCCTAATATTAAAACCCAGAAAAAATATAGTGTCTGCTTGGCCCTCCAAAACACCAGTATCGAAACAAGAGTAAGGAGTGTATTCATGCACAAAGTGAGAATAAATACATTTTCAGCACAACTTCACATCTTGTTTCTCTGGATTTTTGTTTCAACCATCCATAGCCCTAAGTATTAAAAACAGTAATTTCTAATCTTCAGGACAGCCAGGACTAAGGAGAAGCAAGGGCTTTTTTAGGAAGAGATATTTAGTATTTCAAGAGGAGTAAACCTGTTTTGGGATGTCTGGGTGATGCTATTTATGTTTAGAATTGATGTTTAGAATCTTTAAGTCTAATATTTTCTCCGCAGAAGTCTCCAACACTGTTGTTTTCTGTTGATGTAGATGAAAAGTATCTCCTGGTCTATATTTCAGGGAAACAGTGATTATGCCTCTCCACACTGAGACAGAGAGCATAGCTGCCAAAAAAAAGAGAAAGTGAAGGCATCAGTCTGTGTGTGTGTGTGTGTGTGTGTGTGTGTGTGTGTGTGTGAGAGAGAGAGAGAGAGAGAGAGAGAGAGAGAGAGATGATGGTCTTCTCTTGGTATTTTGATACAGCTAACATATGGGACATGCAGGTTATAACCTCTGCTAAATTTGGAGTTTGCCCTTTGTCCACAGTTGGCCACAATGCACTCTGAGGGGCTGCTTGATATCTCACTGAAGGAGAGAGAATCTGAGAGGCTCCTTCTTGCTAGAAGGTGGCCACAATTTCAGTACGATTTCAATAATTTAAAGATTGTGCTCTTTTTCCCATCTGTTGAGAATTTATACTAATGTGTGTATGCTTATTTGCATGTGTGAGATTATGTGTTAGTCTGTGTGAATGGTTTACTGTTTGGATATGTGCATATGTTAGCACAGATATCAGTGTCATTGTGTATGCTATAGTGTGGTTTTCTGTGTTTATGTGTGTGTATTGGTGTACATATTAGAATAACTGTGTATGGTATGGTTTGGTGTGGTGTTACGTCTGTTCATCTGCACACACACACACACACACACACACACACACACACACACACACACACATGATAAACAAGCCAATTTGTTTCTGTTTTGAATACCGTGTTTGGCTTCGTGCGTTTTGCCTCCGCTCTATTCTGTCAGTTGGAGGCTTGGTTGTGCTTCTATATGAGCTATAGGCTTCTCAGCCCCAGATCGGATTGTTTGATGAAATATTCATTAAGCATCAGCAAAGCTGGGCCTGGGAGCAGGCAAGGATGTACAGTGTGCGAGCATTGGGGGGGGGGGTTCATCGCTCAGCGCTTCCCAATAACATTAAAGCCAAGGACAATAGATAGTTATTAACCCTCCATGTGATCACTTTCCTGCTTTATAGTATTTCACCCCCAGCATACATGCATGCACATATGCACACACACACACACACACACACACACACACACACACACAGAGCAATGCATACATGTACTTGCACATTACACATTTGCACATACACACACATAGGCAGACCTGCACAAAAACAAACATACAAAATGGCTTGCATGCACACACATGCATAGATGCACAAACAAAGATGGGGGTGGTCTGTCTTTTTTTGTTTATTTCACACTTGTGAGCGGGGTCAGAGTGATGTTCAGATCCTGTTGGAAATGCTGAGGTGTATGGTGCGGCTGGAGATGGAGAACCGCCCCCCTCCCCTCCCATGCACAAACATACACAGACATACACACACACACACATGCACACGCACGCACGCACACACACACACACACACACACTCCATGGCCCCCCCCCCACCCCCACCTCCCACGAGGAGCGCAGCTTTGGAGCACTGTCTCTGCTCAGGAAACGCAAGGCCTTATGGGTATCAGCTGATTGCTCATGACATATTGGAGAAGAGCAGATGTGTGCTGTCACTCGCTGCCCCTGAGACGCCCCCACTGCCCCTAAGGTCACCCCCGCTCGCTGTCACTTCCAGTGACATTTTGCCAGAGTCGACTGGGGCTATGTGTAACCTTATGGAGCCCTAGAGCACCATTCTCCTTCGGCCTGTTGATACAGTGCCATGATACGGTCGCTGGCTATACAATGGGACTGTTGCAATGAAAGGATGCCTTTTATGTGTTATCCTAATATTATCATTTCCGCTATTTTCCAGGGATGTCTCAGTGGGCTTTTCCTGGGGTCAGGGAATAATTTTCCAGTTTTTTCTCAATTGGCCCTGGGTTTTCTGTTTTTTTTCCCCTCATAAAAATCTGTTATGCTATTTGTAGAGCACTTTGTGACGATCTCCATTATAAAAATGAACTGTAACAGATAAAATTTGATTGATTGATTGATTGATTGATTGATACAGATTATGAACCATTTTCTTTTGCGGATTAACAGAGAGCTTCAATACAGAATACCACATTTTAAGTGGATGAGCAACGGTTGCCTAGAGAACATCATTTGATCTTTCAGTGAAATTTTAACACAGCGTATTTAACATATAACATATTTAACATAACCAGTGGTGAGTCACATTTGATCATAACATACTAGGTTGCAACTCAGTTTGAAAGTGTCATTCAGCCATAGTTGTTTGGTATACTGCTGTTCTTTACCTTTAGTATGGTACAAACCCACAGTGAAAAGCCCTTGTGTTTAACCAAATGAGCTTATCTGCGGTTTCATAACCAACTCCACGGCAATCAAAAGATCATACACCTGAGTGAATTTTGCCATCACTCTCTCTCCCTCTTACCACCCACCCCAGAAGACCTGTAAAGCATCATTGGAAAGGTTTATTTGTACAGCTTCAAGCGCAGTGAATTTTATGTACCGTGGAAAAACATTTTCACTTTATAGCATGTTTTTGTTCCTATTCAGTCAATGTTATGAATTAATATGGAGAGAGAGAGAGAGAGAGAGAGAGAGAGAGTGTGTGTGTGTGTGTGTGTGTGTGTGTGTGTGTGTGTGTGTGTGTGTGTGTGTGTGTGTGTGTGTGCGCAAACACAAACGTCACAGCACTTGCCCTGTTAATGTGTATTAATGTCCACATAAACTGGCCGTTATGGTTATTATTTTAATAAGAATGACCTTCATTAGGTCAATGTTATAAAACACCTCCACTCACTCACCTTCCAGTCAGCTCCAAGCTCAGACTCACACTTTATCCCCTTAGCACGCCGGCAGTGTTATGTCTGCGGTGTTTGTAATATTCAAGTGCGAAATACACATTAGCGAGCTTTTGAATTTGCTTGCTCTTGACTTTCAAACAATGTCAAGCAGACAGGATAATAACGCGAGGCAGAGTTTGGACAGAGTACGTTATAATGAGGCTCGAGAGCAGAGAAAGCATGAGAGAGTTACGTCGAGGGGGTTTTTGGTAATGAAGATGCCAAGTGTTGTGTAAGCTCTCTGTGCAGAAATGGGTTCTTCAGCGCGTGATGAGAGCTTGCATGCTTACTGACCCTTCCAGCTCAGAGCGCGGCAAGCCTTAGTCTCTCATTAGCAGTGTGAAGGGCCAGTGGGCCAGTATGGGAGCATTGCATGTCAGATGCAAGCATGTTAGCATGCCAAGAGAGTATAGAGTTTGGATGTAGTGTACTTGCAATCTCCTTACATCAATCATTTTACATGTCACATTCGCTATCTTTGTGCATTAAAATTTCCACAGCTAATTGGAGATACATGTGACAGTCAAGAGTGAATGCTTTTATTTTGAAATACATGTGAAGAAGGACTGGCAATCAAGGACTACAAACATACACAATAGACACAATGTAGTGAATGCACAGGAATCATTTCAATTGCATCTCCTACCGAATCATGACGCCACCCTTCTGGAACATATAATATTATTGAAATGTATTCATAAGATTGCAAACCATTTGAAACCCCTGAAATCGTACCACTGAATCATTTCCTGCTCACCTCTTCGGTGGCAGAATACTTTTCCTTTTCTCCAGGTTTACAGAGACACTCCAGCATGTGGTACTTTTGCATTCCTTGTTTCCCTTTGACAAGTGAATCTTGCTGTGTCTCTGTTTCCTGTGGCGTTCTCTTCAGGAGAGCAATACCAGGGATGACAGAGTCATGGTACTCCTACATAGACAATTACAGCTCACATCAGAAAAGTCAAAAGTATAACAGAAAAGAAAGCAAGTGACAAATGCCATTCTAAATAATTTAAGCTGAATACAAGGGGTGCTTTATATTTAGCAGAATGATAGTAGGTGAGGATGCTGTTTTTGAACTTTCTAAAACACAGACAGTTGCGAACCGAGCGCCGAAGACCTTGTCAAATTTGATGATGCGTGCGCTCTTACAACACGTTGTCATTTCCCCACTTCCTGTCTGAGGTGCTCCTCATGCTACGCTAAATATGTAACACAATCAAAATGCAAATTCACTACGCATACATCTGTTCAGGCAAATCATGCCTTCTGAAGAAAAACTTTCATATTGATGTGCTACAGAATTCTCTGACGTTCTTATCATTTGATCTGTGTCATGGCCTCGGCAGTGCCTCTGCATGGCTCCCCCATTGACTTTGGCCACCACACATAAAAACATCTATGAATCTGCTCTCAATATACACAACATCTGGTCAAAGTGCCACCCAAAACCATGACACCCCCCCGCCTCTCTTTATGGGCCTCCAATGGCCTCTAATTGCAGCTTGTTTCAAATTTAAGACCCTGCTGTTTTACTAGCCAAGAGACGAGAGTACAGCTCACAGCTACTTCCTAACCTTGGTCCACCATCAGAGCCTCCAGCGTGCGGTCTCCACTCTGCCCTTTCTGGTTAGCTGCCAAGTCCTCCCAACTGTGGACCACACATCCCATACTTGCCTCCTTTCTTCACTGGGCCCCAGAATCTGCCTTGTATATCCCACACATGGGGCATTCTCCATCTATGGAAATTGGCCCCCATTTTACACATACTGTCATCCTCAGTGTGATATTCTGCATATCTTGGACCCTACTGCTGAACAGAGGTAATTCCCTAGCATTATAAATCAGTGACATGTAAAATGCAGGTTCTTGTCATCCTGGTAGTTTTTTTCTTGATTAGCAATAAAGAAACTAATAATCTGCATAATCCATACCAGAATGCAGCGAATGTCTTTCCTTTTGAGTATTATGTAATGTGTGGATTTTTTTATCATAAAATTGTGTGCCATTTGTTTCTATCCACTGATTATGTCGCCATTCAGTTAGATTTATCTGCTCAGGCGCTCCACATCTGAAACTCCTAAAATGAAGCGATGATCTGTTTCGAGTTTGTTCTCTGCCCATTATCTGCCCGTCTATGCTTTGCCATCAAAGCACAGACGATATGCAATTACAGTGCGATTTACGTTTTTCTTGTTAAAATGTTGTCTTTGTTATGAATAAATTGATTTATCGAAATTGAACTCTCTCATTTAAATGCTCGAACGCGACGTTTAAAAAGGAGTGCTTTCGCATTAGACGCAATTAAGATGAAGCGAATTCCCTGCCAATGTGAACGGATTATTAGGCTAATGGACACGTGTTAATTAAGCAAACCAAATGAAAACAGCCTGAGAGCAATGATCAGTTTAAAGGTATAAATTCCGCCTCCTCCGTTTCAAGACCAAGAGCTGCCACTGTTCAAAGCAAATTAGTTAGGCCTATGTAACAACAAAGGGTAGTAAGAAAGAAGCATAATAGGACGTTAACATCACGGCAATATTCATAAAATAACAAGGCTTGGATGCAGCTGGTTCATGAGCCCCCGCAGAAAACGAATACATTAATAATCAAGAATTTGTCAAATACCAGTCGCTAGTGGTGGGAAACTAATTACAAGCTAAGAGCATGGATATATGTGCACTACATGTGGTACTCTGGTAATACACGTATGAGTTTATTCATAACTACACTTATTGGCTATGTTACACGTCGGCTAGGTAGCTAATTAACCAGCCAAACATGGTGAGTGGTGGTAATTTTGATAGATTAATCAGATGAAGCTTTGTCCGCAGCGACTGATGGAAATACAACTGGCTAAATAAATAGGTGAAATATTGTAAGGTTGAACGTCGACATGGTGACGGGCATTGCAATTGACAAATGGTTCTGCCCCCTCCCACTTTTTGTTATTTCCAGCATGTTTATTGGTGTGTTTGGGGGTACTTGCGGGTGGGGATTGTCTTTATTTGGCCTGTGAAGTGAGTTTGTCGAGGAAAGAGAAGAATCATTGCTCTGCTTGACTCTGACCTCGGATGATGAATCCAGTTTTAGGTAAGCGGTTAGTTTGTGTGCGACAAGAAATGATTAAAATACCTGTTTCCTGAATCTGCATTTTGTGACATTAAGGGAAGCAAGCTGAAGGGGAAGTTTGCTGTTCATAAATAGCAAACTTTATAATTCATCCGTAAGTCGTTAGAAAAACAGGATTTGCGATCCTGCTGCATAGGTTCTCCATAAAACAGCAAATAGCGTCGCGTTGTCAACATATCTACTGTAGCTAGAGTAGATGTATCTCCCTGAGCTCTCTTCACTGCAGAATGTGCAAACGCGTTCCAAAGTACATTTTATCGAGTACATTTCTATCTGAACATAGCTGTTCCTGGCAAAACATGACTGTAACGGCAGACCTACATTTCGTAATGAAGCCCAGTTACAATAAACAATTTGGGCAACATTACTTCACATTTTATCCAAATGCACCCTCCCACTATTATTCGTCCTGAGCTCCTAGTAGCTGACCAAGGTACTGAACTGAGGGTGTGCGCCTCGCAATTCTGAGCTGTTGTCGGCAATCTCGCGCAGAGCGCTTTAACTTTCTGAGTTAATAGGTTTATGTGGTTATTATATTAATATAAATATAAATATTAATATAAATTTAAAGTTACACACTTATGGCATTTATGGTATATGGCAGCAAAGAACAAGAAAATACATTTGAAATCAAGCTGCTCTAAAAGAATGAAAAACACTGAAAGCTTCTTCTAGTCACTGCAACGGTGTCTGTAATGCCTTCCTATATTCACGTTAGACTTAGAGTTATATGCATGCATTCATTACTGCATTGTTAGGAACATCGCACTTGGTCACGAAAACAATCTGCGAAGTGGGACATATTTCAAAAACATAACTTCCAAGCTGGCGTTTTAGATACTGTGAATGTCTGAACCGTGGAATCACTGGCATCTAAGTATTATATTTCTGACTGTCGGGGTTGCACCGAATTAATTTGCACAGAGTTCGAGAACCTGTCACTGACGGCGTGCGATGTTGCCTGTGAAAGTACACGCTGGCGCCCTGATTCCAGCTCATGGTGTTGAGCCGTTTCATTCTCACGGAGCAATTAAAGGTGTAGCCATGGCACGTGAAAAGGTGGCGCGAATGCGTGATTATGCTGGGCTGTAACGGTGAATGCTATCACCCTACCTGCTGCTTTCGCCAAGCAATAGCGCATGACGTAATTGTGCATTTGGTGTGGACATTAAGCATATAGCATATAACACGAAGATCGTCCTACAGGAATCAGAACAGGGCCTGAACTCGCTGACATTGGCCAAAACATTTATAATGTGTCAAAACACTTCTATGCATTTGACTTCACTCTGTCGCTCTCTTTTAAAGACCTCCGTTCCCCACCCACATCAATGTAGAGGTGTAGTAAGCATGTACAGCTTGCACCCATCCAACAGGATGACTAGAAACAGGAGCAGCTGCATCTTACACTGCCTTGCTGTAAAGGGCATCCCTTCTCCCCAGCCTCACTGCGGTGCGCTGTTTACTTCAAAAGACTTGTGAACTGTCACTCACGCATCATGCGCCCCTGACACACCCATGTTAAAGAAATGGGACAAAAGCCCAATAGTAATCCCACCACTGGAATTTTGCAAAAACAAAAAACAAGTGGTAGGTGAAATAAGTGGAACTTCTGTGCTGTTGTTTTTCTCTGCTTTGTCATGATAGGGTCTGTGTAAACAGCCAAATTAAGCCAGCAGGAACGAACTGTCGCTATTAACCTCGTTATGCAAAAATTTAAAAAGCAGCTGTCGATTTCTGGTACCTTTTTAACCAGGCAGATGAGAACCAATTCACCTGACTTCCTAGGCCAGCGTGATCTAACCCAAAAAACGCCAACTAAGCCAAATACCACTAATACCCAAGTACACATACACACATGCACGCACACACACACACCCTCACACACACACCTTTGGAAATATTTGAAATACACAAACAATAAAAAATACAGATGGCTGGACAGCCTGCATATTGCAAATTACAGCAAGTATCTATCAGGCCCTAAACATTGACTGGTATTGAATGGTAAAGAAATAAGAGGACGCAGAAGAAGAAGACAAGTAAATTTCTTTACCATTCAATACCAGTCAATGTTTAGGGCCTGAGATTATATATATATGTATACATATATATGTATATATATATATATATATATATATATATATATATATATATATATATATATATATATATATATATATATATATATATTCAGCAAAGAGGGCAAGCAGGAAACCTGGAGCCACATATATGTCCACAGACCACAGTCAGAGAGACAATGTAGTTCACTTACACACCAAAATATCTATTAAGACGAGGGATGAAGGGGGCTTTTTGAAAATGTTCTTCATTTTTGGTTATTGTAACCGTTGCTGTTAGATTGATTGTGCCATTGATTTCGCAGCTGTGGGACTGTTTTGGCAATAATCTGAACCGCGGAGTTGTGTCAATAAAGAATTATTTGAATTTGGTCTGGTTTAATTTACTGAAGGAAATTAAAGCGACAAGGTGCTGTTGGAAAACCGACGAAAAGGGTCGTCATCGTATAGATCATCTGATGCAGTATTTGTAGTCGATATTAAACGGAGACATGGGACCAGTATAGTTGCATTTATATTCCAATACTCACTCTTTCTTTCTTTCTCTCTCTCTCTCTCTCTCTCTCTCGCGCGCGCGCGCACTCTCTGTGTCCGTTTTCCCGTCCCCCACGCTCCTGTGCAATTTTACGCACCAATTGCGCATTCCGATTAATGCAGCAAGCAGCACTTTAAGCATAATGTACTTTGATATGCTTAGCGTAATTCCCCCGAAGACCTTTATCTCTCTCTCTTTTTATTAGTAATTCATCCCACCGATGCTTCATACTTCATAGTCTCTCTCTCCTCCTCCTCCTCCTTATCCCCCAGGGTCTGTAAACCTTGAGAAGGTTGGTACAGGGTTACTAATTATAAACTGATAAGGGATCTATTTTGAGTGTTATTAACTGAGTCTGATGCGGAAAATTGAAAAGCTGAAATTTTGACATGTAAAAATCTGAAAATGATCATAATCATAGTTCCCCCTCCCCCATTTCCTCTGTTTTCGTTTCATAGTTTTTTTTCATGTTTTCTATTAGGTGATGAGATATAAAGTTTTTTTTTTTTTTTTTAACTTTATTTCTATTGTTTATTTTTGCTTAGTCATGTTGTTTTATCTGTATGTCTTCACGTTTGGATTTATTCGTATTTATTCGTATTCGTAAGTGAAGTTGACGTAAAAGTCGAAAGCTACACCTGTTTCCCCTCTCCTCACTTTCTTTCTGACATACACAAATAAGTATTTGCTGGAATAAATTTCTTTCCCAGCTGAGACCTATCTTGAAATAAAAACGAGTGGTCATGTTGTCTACCCTTGCATTTACTGAAACGAATCTTCCCATATGCATCCATCAAATATTGCACAGAACAGACTAAAATATGCAGACGCGGGAGAATCCAGCTCCGCGTTTTAGCCCCTCCTTTTGAATCCGGAGCCGAGGTATGGAGAGTGTTCGACAAGTCCCGCGGACCAATAGCACGTCAGCGCTGTCAGAGAGGGGACCCTGGTGTGCAGTCGAAGGGCGAGCAGAAGCCACGAGCGCCGGAGAAAATAACGAACCTGCCAAGACAGCGCTGCCGGAATTCCTACCTCCCTTGATGTTGCGAATAGACCCTACATTGTAGAGGAATACTTGGTGTTACGGGGATGCGCGTCTAACCTGCAAGAATTACAACGAAGGTAAGATTGTGCAACGGAAGACTACGCGTTTGTCTCAGAGTTAATATGCAATTGCTAAAATAGGCATTGTGGATTTGTTTTCGAAGAATATTGCGCTTCCTAAACGAGGGATTTATGAAAGCGCAGTGATAAGTGACTTTTGCTGCACGCTCGCTGCTCTGAAAACTACTGTCCGCGCCCTTTCGATGCCCCGGAGCAAGAGCCGCGGCTCGTGTCAGTGTGCTTCAAAAGCTTCCTGGCCGTTTCATCTGACAGGTATTGGAAGTTGTTCTCCCGTAGCTGAATGTTTGCTGAGGGGGTCGCAGCTGCACTCATGTTTCAATTTAGTTTGATAACAAATTAAGCCGGCGTCTTCCGAGTATCCGTGTAACGCAGAGAACGGCTTCAGTTGGTGCGTAATGTGCGACGACCGTGAATGGAAGTCCTAGGGAGAAATTCACTAAGCTGCATAACATTGGCATGGAAAGCATTTTTGCTAGTTTTAATTAATCACGAGAGAGTATAGGGACGTGAGGGACGAAGACATGATGAAGCAATTGAACTGCCAGAGAAGGTAAATCAAGTTTAAACCTCCGGAGGACCGACAGCCAAACGCTTACCTGCCTAATTAACTCTGATTTGTTTCTCTCTCTCTCTCTCTCTCTCTCATATATATATATATATATATATATATATATATATATATATATATATATATATATATATATATATATATAGAGAGAGAGAGAGAGAGAGAGAGAGAGAGAGATGTATGAGAGATATGTATGTATATAATATAATCTCCTATTTACATTCATTCGTTCGTTTCCATAACCACACGCGGACAACTGAGAATAAGCCTTTGGTATTGACACAGAATTTTATTAGCTGTGCTGCTCCTCGAGGAGCTCGCTCGATACATATGTATTTGTCCCATTAAACTGCTATCTCACCTGAGGGGGGTATCATTCTATCAGAGAAACAATGAGGTAGCTGCAACTGTATAGCAACATCAATCAGCTGCTGCGACTTGTGTAAGAGATCTGTGGGAAAGACGAGATGTCCCGGCTTTGATTAGTTTTACTAATGATGTTCAGTTCCAGCAACGCTGCAATCAGATACGGAGAGAGTGGAACGAGGCGTCCACAGCTGTCTGTCTCGGTGAGCGTGATTGGTGACATTTGTTCGCTGTACGTTTGTTGAGATTGATTTACACTCGATCGACAATTGTGCTCTCAGTGTTTCCGTTGGGTCAGCAACGGGTATAGGCATATCCGTAATGTAGGCTACCAGTTCAGAGTATAATTAATGTCGCTTGCAAATTGAATCCAGGTCGAATCAGGCTTTTTAGAAAGCAGCGCCGTGATGAAGAAACTTGTTATTCACACCGCAGCGGTGAGAGGCAAACCAGCAATGCAGCACGCCAAACAAATCTTAACATCGAAGTGCATCATCATCATCAAAGATATAGCGAGTTTGGTGTCCCTGTTCCCGGCCAGAATGGTCCATGCCGGGTGGGGCCAGTTTGGTGATAATAAACTATACTGCTTTGATGTTAGAACAGCAACGATTCTGTCTCTCTGGTTATTGGCTATGCACACATAATCTGTCCAGACTACAGCATTCATAGAATCAACGCAAAAAAAATCCCAGTTGAAAATTATGTTTACGCAACTATCTGTTTCACTTTCAGCTGTTCAAGTATGCTACGCATGTTTTTAAGAGATAGTGGCTTGAAACGTTTGAAGCGGAGACAGTGACTTGAAGCGTTTGCTTTACTGTGAGAAAAACGCTTCAGTTGTTTCCGAAAGCGCACCGGGACACAATGCTCCCCAGTCCGTTGTGAAAGATGCAGCTTAATGTAAGGTGCGTGTGATCAGTCGATGGGATCAAAAATGCTAAGGCAGTCACAAAAGGTCAAGATAATGTTTCGCTTTTCGGCTAAACCATAGCTGGCCATCGTCGTAGAGCAGCATGAACGCAAGATAACAAGCGCTAGTCTGTATTGATCTGCGCTGGTTTATTACCCCCGCGCTCCGAGCAAAGCGTTATGTGGTACAGTGTTTGTTTACAACACTTATGTGCGTAGTGTAACATTGAAAAGGACAATGAAAATCAATGATTTATGCCTTTTAAAATTCCTGACGTGACTTGGCATGGTAAAAAGAAGTAAACTATAATTAAAATAAACGATTTAATTAGAACAATCTACCCCGAGGCTCATACCGTTTTTGTGCAGCACGCAAACCTTATCATTTTTCGCCGTCACGCGAGCAGGCAATGAGAGCGGCGACGCGCGTTTGATTAAGTGCTGTAGCTTGTATTTAAATCTGGCGCGCTCCTTCGGGATACAGCGCAGAAAATCAATACTGCAAGGAAGCTTATCTCTTCAAGTCCCCACCCCCACCCCTCCTCCCTTCTGCGATGATTCAGCAGTATTATTTACGGGTTTATAAGCTGCGTCATAAAAATGATGTAACTGCCTCTCAAGTGCTGGCTACGGTGTAAGTATTTTAATCTGAAAATGTGTTGGCAGTAAGGCGTTGTAATGTCGTTACCGTTAAGAGGTATGTTGATCTCTCTATTATAAGTCATTACGCATTTTTTTACATATAAAGTTTACTTTCATGGCTAAGAGGTGTAGATGACACCTTGGAATCGGCATATCACACTGTCTGTAAATACAGATTAGTGCACAATTTCAGCCCGTGATTTTGCATTTGGACTGTTCGAAGGCCCGGTCAGGAGGGATTCAACCATAAATCAGTGAATGTGAAGCGAGATCCACCACTGATTTTGCCGGATTCCGCTGGGAGATGGTAAACGGTAAAAAATAACCATTACGCAAACTAGGCTATTTTGCTGTTTCTGTGCCTCCGCTGCGATCATTGTTTTTTTATATGATAAATAGCCCAGATGGAAGACTTGCTTATGTGATTCACCATCTTCACGTTAGAGCGAGTACGTGCACTCTTTCATTGAAATACCAGCAGTGGTTCCTTGCAATGAACGCATTCTGGAAATGGCGGTGTCCTAGGGGTTGGGGTTCATTACAAAATTACAACTCATAGAAAGGATGACGTCTTCAACATACTTATAATAATGTCATAATTTGTGTGTTTTTTATGTCAGATCCTTGTCAGGACAGCGATATAGAATGACTGTTTACATCTCCCTAATGGACTCTACTTTCACATCTATGTAGAGAACATCTGATTGAGCACAAATTAGCATTACTATCCTTATTTACTTGCTATCTAGGCTGGCCTTTCATAGCTGCTAGTTTACACACTATGCATACAGCTGGATTTCTGATGTTACTCCAGGCAGGTGTCTTGCAGGCATTTGCAGTAGCAGTGCCTCACCCCGGATCAGAAACCTCCACCCTTGAATACACATTCAGCGTCCAGCCCTCTGGTTGCAGTCCTGCCTAGTCCAGAGCTTCAGGCCAGTTGAATATTGCAAGATGAACCTGATTGTGAGACACAGTGTTCCCTCTGGCTGTATGTTCCCGTTGGCCCGTTTGCTATGATCGTAAGGTTATGTAAGCCAGAGACTGTTGGCTTTCACACCTTACCTTGGGTCCCACCACAGACCAAACCTCACCCTCTAGCTCCATTGAGAGGGAGTCAGCACACCCCTCTGCCCTCAAGAAAATGTAAATGCCTTGAATCACATCCCAGGCAAAGCCTGAGACTTGAGACCCAGCTTGTACCTCCACCATAATATTGCTTCATTTCATGTGAGAAAAATGAATTCATTTCTCCACTTGGGTTTTTCCAAGTGCAGTGCTTTTTTCCATTTCTTATTTTGCAAGGCCTTTAAATTTTAAGGTGAGCCTTTAATTTATGCCTTGATTTCAAAGAGAGATTACACATTAGGCAAATGCAGTCTTTTCTTGACGCTCGATAAATAACGCTGAACGCCTTGCAATAAAGCCGCCCATTTTACATATTGCATATCAATAAAAGCCAGTGCGCACAGCGCAATGTTTTATGGTCCACTCATGCAGAAGGGAAATGCAGGCCGTATGTTCAACCGGAGGGCTTATGGTATGTCCCAGTAGATTCCCAGTGTGAATGCTTTTTTGCATAGGTTGTTGCTGTGTTGACATTTTTTAGCTGGTCATGCCAAGATTGCACTCCACAGTCATGGTGCTTGGTGTGTACAGCTTGCGGCATTTTGTTTGGTTCCACCTGCATGTGGTTCTATCACGTGATCAAGTCAGAGTGACATCACAATGCATTTTATGTTCTTAGTTTGCTGTGGCTGGTGATAACCTCCATGGTGTTGTGTAATGGATGTTAACACAGTACGTACATTTAAAATTGTGATGATGTGTTTCCCCTAATCGTTATCTGTTGGAGGTTGGGTGTGGAGGTTTATTTATTCACGAAGTCAGAACCTTTTTTGAAAGTGTTTTTTTTTTAGGCAGGGATTTATTCGAAAACAAAAAAAACATGGAGAGCATTCGCAAATGCAGTCACTGTGACTATTTTCAACATCAGCAATATCTGGTAAACATCAAACAGAATCAGTTGCTGATTTTCTCTTGGAATTGCATGGGGGTTTTTCTTGCCATCGCCGGTGTTATCGGTGGCTGAATTGAATTTGCTAAAACCTCAGTCGGAATAAAAAGGGATAACCCTTACTGTGCTTGGGTATCAGCTCTACCTTCCACTTCAATACACAGAGGCTCTGTTGGAGTATAGATAAATGACAGTCTATCCCTATATCTGTCTGTACCATGAAGCAGCTTCGTGTTTAAGCTCACCCCCTCTGCAGATGGAATGCCAGGAAGGCCATTAAACTGATTCATCTTGGGTATGCTGGGTGCAATATCTGGGAGAAAGTAGACTTTAAAATTCTTAGGTTTTACTCAGCTGGGCTGTTGGATCCGCTATAATATGGTGTCAGGGCACTCAACAAAAAGACACAAAACCAGCACATTTTTCTGGTTGCTGCTGGGAAATTGTTTGGGTAAAAAAAGGAGATTCTCTCTAATTTCCTGGGGTGTGTGTGCATTTAGTTTAGGTCCCACTGGTGCATGCATCACTCTGACTGGTGGTGGTGTTGAAGGTGGCTGCATTCTGGAGCTGAAGGAACGGAGAATAATAATTGATGGTGGCCTGGATTAAATGGATGTATATGACAACTTAACTGTGACAAGCAGCGCTTGCAAATCCAGAAAACAGGGATTCAGCTGACAGCTGCAGCCAGAAAATTATAATCTGTGAACTGAAGAGATAGGCCGGGGGGGTGGGGTTGGGGCAGGCGGGGGGGGGGGTGTTGTAATTGTGAAAATGTATCTCTTTGTGCGTGAAAATCAAGTGTGCATCCCCTGTGTTCTGCCCGGGCATGAAATTGTCCCATTCCACGCGGCTGACCACCCCCGTCCATGCAGAGAGACCCGAGGCCTGCGCGGATGGCTCTCTGTCCTGCGTGACCACGAGCTCTAACTCTGCAGAATGTTTGCAGCAGCCCGCGTCCTCCGCAGAACGCAGGAGTTGTCAGAGAAACCCGAGAACAAAGTGAATGGGAAAGGAACATGTTTACGGCGGGAGCTAACAAGCACTTAGCCTCGCTACGCCTGGGAAGCGATGCCAAGGAGCAGGTGGGGAAGAGACGGAGGGATGTGATTGGATGACAGCTGGAACAGGACCAATTAGGGTGAATCAGAATTTGTATTGGGGACATCAGATTGTTGTGTTGATGTTTTTTCCCCTCACAGCCAATCAGATTTGCACGCTCCTTCTCCTGAATGCTTTAGGCCCACGGTGACTGGCCATACATTCATCCATATTGTGGTTCAAGATCTCTTTCAACGCCCTGCTGCTCCTGTGAGAAACACTCCAAAAGTGAGCTGGTGAAAGGGAGCCCATTACAGTGCTGTACCCCGTGAGAGCGCACTGTGGTCCCGCACGTGTGTGCTCTCTCTTTGCGGTAATTGCCCAGCAGGCATCCTGGACTCCTCCAGCATGTGTTCGGCGTGTGCCAGAGACCTTTTTCCCGAGACGTAGACGCGTCGCGGCACCGAGTGGGCCCTTAATTTGAGCAGTTGCTCCACATTTGTTGCCAAGGCTGCGCCGGGGATGGAAACGGAGAGGAGAGGAAGGCTTTGAAGGATGAAGGGGCGGGGAAAAAGGGGAGGGGGGACTTGGGGAAGAAAAGGAGAAGTGGGGGAAGGGGGCTGTTTGGATGGACATAAAGAACGATTGCGTGGATGACTCAGAAGGAAGGGCAAGGTGAATAATTGGCAGGGTTGGGGGTTGGGGGGTGGGGGTGGAAAGGCCTTAAGTAATTCCACAGCGATCTCGGCCATTTGTCCTCGCGCTTGTTTGATTCTGAATTAGACCGCAGTTACATCACGCAGTGGCATCCCGGTGGGAGGAGTTTGCGCTCGCATTTAAATTAAACTCGTCAGACAATGGTGCTCGGACGAGGGGGTAATTAAACACAAGCTGAAGGCTTTGTTGCATGGGCCTTATCCTCCCGCGTCATCCAGCATCCGGCTCACGGGTGAAACTGGATGAGGTGGAGGATGACGTTCATTTGATTGGTGAGAAAATTCTCCAGATCTCCATAAGTTTATTGGAGTAAATGCAGCAGTGTGGCATAGTAGCAGGGAGCAGGGCTTGTGACTGAAAGGTTGCTGGTTCGATTTCCCCGCTGGGACACTGCTGGTCTACCCTTGGCCAAAGTACTTACCCCAGAATTGCCACAGTAAATATCCAGATGTATAAATGGATGAAGTTGTAACCTATGTATGTTGCTCTGGTAAGGTAAGGTAAACGTGTTACATTTCAATCAAATACATTAACATTAAATATGTTTAAAATATACATTAAATGAATTAACATTACATATTCTAGCTAGTCCCGCCATGTAAAGAACAGTAGTTCTTAATAATTTTAATTCTGTCAAAATATATGCAGTCCTTTCACCTGCTTGTATTAGTGATCAGGAAGGAGCCGTGACCCAGTCGTAGGTGGATGGAACAGACTGGCAGCAGGAGCCGTTGCTTGTTTGTGGGAGTCCACAGGGACAGAGCGAGGGGGGTGAGCATCGATGGCTATAATGAAGCCAAGGCAAGCTCGTGCAAAAGGGATCCTACATCAAAGGCGAACTAAAAGAGAGCAGCTTGCATTTCAGCTCACGAGCAGCTCACAACAGTCCCGAGAAGAGGCGACCCAAAATCTGTCACGAGCTGCTGTTCCAGCTTAATAACGCATTTTAAAACATCCGCTCATTATTACAGCTCACCCACCAAACAAACTGGAGGAAGGCTAAGGCAGCCAAAATAAGATTAAACAGGCCTCCAGAATCGCCACAAAACGGGCTCTGCACTGTCCAAAATGAACCTCCACTAATTACATGGTTTCATCCACTAAAACATTTTCATTAACTGACAAATAATCATACGCAGTAAACGAGCAATTACAAGACTCAAAACGCCACAATATGTGGTTACGCTTACAGTCACAAAGTCATAAACGCATTATTTAACACCCTTGCCAGGGAATACTCTCCTCAAACACCATTAGCCAGCATGTACATGACTACTGAATGCTAGATGAGGGAAGCGCTTGTATTCCACTGTATGTCTAAAGGACAAAATGTATGGTAGAGTTGATCCACAGCTCTGCTGCTGGGCTCTAGCATTTTAAACAGAGAGTGAGAGAGACCATGCCTTCAGGCACTTGCCATTCGAAGAGGTGAGCATGCCCTGGGCAAGAGCTAGGCCTCCCTAACTCTGACTGGGGGCCCCATCGCACTGTGTCCACCCATCCCAGACAGTCGGGCTGACAGATTGATCTGTCGATGAGGCCTGAGAGTGGTCGCTTTCCTTCGTTGTTTGGTGAGCCGTCAGGCCAGGGCATAGTGCCAGATGGAGAGGTCAGGTGTGTGTGCGTGTGAGTGAGAGTGTGCGTGTGTGTGAGAGTGTGCGTGTGTGTGAGCATGTGTGTGTGTGTGTGTGTGCGTGCATGTGTTTGTGGTTTGTGTGTGTTTGTGCTCTCTCAGCCTCCTCTCCTACTTGCTCTTGTGTTTGCTTGGCTCTGACATCTGGCATTCAGTCATATGCCGGCCGCCGTGCCATCATCTGTCAGTCTGGGATGTGTCATTCTGGATACTGCATGGAATAAAGGCAGCGTCAAGATCTGTGGTGCCAGATCTGTGGTGTGGAGCAGCTTGTTGTGCACATACACACTGCCTGGATAGGACCATTACTGTGCATCACAGGGCAATTATCCACAAACCTTCTGTTTCAACGCTGAGTGTCACACACAGAGGCTGTGAATACTATTGAAAAACCTGTTTTCATAAATCTGTGGTTTGACTTAGCCGAAAAACCTTACTCTGCGGTTATACAAATAAGCTCATTCTTCTGTGTAGAGACAAATTTTATTCTCACCCTGCGTGTATTGTTGTGGGTCTCTTTCTTCGCTAAGAGTCCTGCGCGACTGACACCAGAAGACCATGCCGTCATTGGGCGTGGCACCGCAAGCTCAGCGGACCTCCCTGCTGGCGGATTGTAGGATTCTCAGGGCACTGGGAAATGGAACTGTCAGAAGCCATCGCTGTGAAGCACTGGGCCATGGGAATGAGAAATCACAGTGCCTGTTCGAAGCACTGCTGCAGCCTCTGAATCCCCCCCTTTCCCCACACACACACACACACACACACACACACACACACACACACGCGCACACTCACCCACACTCAACCCCCCCCCTTTCTATCACTAACACAAACCGGCATGGGCCGGTACAAGGGCAACAACAAAACAAAACTACGCGTGACCTCCCCCAAGGCGCACACGCTGTCGATGGCAGTCTGGGCAATTTAGCGCAATGCCGGGGCAGGCTGATTGGAATGGGGCTTCTCACTGGAATAACCAATTCTGACCTCAGTCGGTCCTCACCTTCAGAAGGTTGTGGGGGGGAAAATTTAATCCAGCCGAGAGAATCAGTCAGGTGAAGCTTCTCTCGTTTGGCCTTCTGGGAGAGGCTCTCAGCCAGGACTCTGGCTTCCACTGGATCCGTAGAGAGCCTTTCAAGTGAAATAACACCGAAAATCCCTTTCGGGGGCCCCGGTTTCCGGAAAATTGGACACAAGGTGCATCGCCGCGCTGCCATCCGCCTCACTTCTGCCGTCCCAAGAGCGTATACTTTTCAAGAAAACACACTGAGACAGATTCACCTGAGGCCTTTTCTTGCTGTTTGTACACTGTTCTTTTCTTCTGTCAGCCAGTCGCCGTGCAGAAAGACAGGAGAACGTGATAGGATTCGGAGTCAGGGGAGGCGCTGTTTTATTCCTCCAGTTGCTGAGTCACTGTGAAAGAGAGAAACGAGATATTTATTTCGCACAACCCAGGTGAGCTGACAGGGACAATGGTTATAAATGGCCCACCCACAAGCACCCTCCCCCCACGAACACACACCCAAATAAATCACATATTCTGTGCGTGGAGACAGTCACTCCAGAGTTCTACCTCACAGATTGTCCTGTCTGCGACTCTAATTGAGCTGGGAGCCCCGACCTAACTTGGTTACCTCTTGTCTCACCACGAGGTTGCCCGGGACCAGGATACCTGAGCCCTCAATTCTGGCTGGTCCCACTCCCATCTGCTGAGAGGGACACACGTTCTGTTTGCTGAGTTAATTTGCCTCTGCCTTTTGAAAGGTACACAGAATTCACCTCCTTCCAAGAGGACAGAATGTACTCTTACCAAGTACAGCAGCGTACAAATTGGACAGCAACAGCAGAGCCAGTTTAGGCTCAGAAGATGCCAAAGGTATTTTTTTATTTCTGATACAATTTGCCACTGTTTGCGATGTTTTGAGCGCTACTCAAACGTAGCTACAAGATATTGAAATGAACCCTGAATGCGGTGAAGATGCGACAAAAACGTGTCTACAATACAACATCTCCGGAACTAATATAGATCGTGCTAGTCGGAAACAACGCAGCCATGGATTCCAGCCTCCGCTCATGTAGCGGGGAGAAGTTTAATATAGCATGTCTGCATTACCATCTTAAAGCGCTGCACCCTGACTATGCATCTTGCATTCTCAAAATTGACTGAGGAACCAGGCTAATGCACACACGAGCTCACGAGGAAGAGCGGACCGTAACGCAGCCGCCTGCACAGCCAGTGGTGCAGCGCTCTCACAAACGAGCCCGTAACAACACAGCGGAGGAAGGAATAATGAGAAAAACGCTGGCTATTGTTGCACTTCATGACCATCCATTTTCCGCTGGAGGCGATTTGTGTTTCTGTCGCCTTATTGAATGCATGCAACACCTCTGCGCTCTGCAGCGGGCGGTTTATCTTTGCCCGAGCGGCACGGTATGGCCCTCACGCACATACGCCCGCTCGCAGATAGCACTGCAGGGGTTCAGCATTACAAAAGACATTCGGAGCCCCGGCATGTCTCTTTGGGTTACTTAAGCGCACGGTGGATTTCAAATTGCAGAAGGCAGGTTTGCAGGCCCACGAGTTCAGTGGCTTACTTCCAGCCTGGGCCACTCAAAATGGGCATGTTCCGAACGTTTGAATCAGGTTGACACATGCAGAGGTTGTTTTTGTTTTGTTTGTTTCTTTTTTAATGGTGAACACATTAAAATGCTACATTGCAGAGAGAATCTCATAAATATTCTGAAGAACTAATAGAAGTATTTGATATGGATCCTATGTATTATACAGTATGTACAATATGCACAATATGTTGATTTGGTCAAAGTGTTATGCTGTTTACATTTAATATGCTCTGTGCAGGTTGATCAGATTTAATGAACTAATTATGTTTTGAGCTTTAGGATTGTACAAATCTGCAAATATTGTAATTTGAAGCTTAATGGCAGATTTTTCTCTGTAACTTCAGTCTTGCATTGGTTCTGTTCATTGCTCTCACCCTGGGTGACTGTATTGCTAGGAAGAACATACTGACGGATATGATTTGGTGCAAACATTGCCTATCATATCAGTATTGATGGTTTTTTAGACTGCACATAATTTATTTGAAATTCCCTGCTGAATTTGGATTAATAGATATTTCAGTAAATTATCTAATAGTCTGTGTTGCTCTGATGAGCCAGAGTGAAAATATTTTTGCTAGCATCTGCAACAAAAAATAAGCAACAGTAATTGCTTTCAATTGATACCAAAATATAATCAGATGCTCATAACAGCAATCTTAAAAGTCTTACAAGAGCATGTGCATGTGCACAGACTACAGATTCAGCAAGGATATCAATCTGGTACAATGAGACGCATGTTGAAAGAGTCTTAATTATTACTTAAGGGGGTATTTGACAATCACGAGCATTGAATAATAAAACAAGCACATTGAAGTGACACAGTCAGATTATTAATGAAAGCAAATTCTTTCTGTGGCTAAACGGATTAGCGTCAGAATTCTTCAGACAGATTGCAATTTTATGTTGAAGGGAATGCTTGATTTTAATGTTTTGAATCATACAACGTGAATAAAAACAGCGAGGAGCTCAAATTACAGTAAAATGTTTATATGCTGCTCAAGCGCTTGTTTCATCACTACACCAGTGCAAGTAGATAATCATGGTAAATTAGAGCTGTTCATAAATATGAAATATTTTGATGGCAGTTATGCCAGGCAGACCAGTTAGGTGTTGGTGGCATACTGCGATACATATAGAATACAGACAGTACAGTACAGTAATCTCCATACCTATACAGTACAGAAAGTACACCATTCATGGGGTTTCTTAAAGAAATAACCAAAATTACCCTATGGACTGAGTCCTCACAAACATTGACTGTTGTACCATATCACATATTTCGAAGACCATGCAATACATTCGCATACTTTGGCAGTTTTGCGCTTCCTTCCTTGTCTCTTTCTTCTTTTCCGTCATAATTTTCTTGCCCATTACTGATCCTCGGGTGCTTTAACATTACTTATTGCCATTGTTCTGTTCTGTCCTGTCCTGCCTCAGCTTAATCACATCCAGCAATGTCAGTAGCAATGTCAATTGCAATGTCTGCTCACTACGGTCAACTACAAGGCAATGGGAAATTTGTGGAAAGTTTGGAAAATGTTTGCTTTGCAGTTTTCCCTAAAACTATTATGCTTTTTTCCCCCCACATAACACAGTACCAGAAGTACAGTATGGCAATGTACAAAATGTACAAAATTCAATTAAGCTGAATGGTTTTGTTACAGTATCATTCTTTGTCCCCTTGAGTGGCAGGGCCGTTGAATACTACTGAAACCCTGTTAAAGTCACACACCTCTTAAGATCTCTTAATATTCATTCCGTGCAACAGAAGGAATATGAAGCAGGTTATACTATACTCACATGTCCAAAGCAGTTGCAAAAACATGTTTACAAATAACATTCATAATTAAATAAGGCCAAGTTCCTGCATACAACCTAGGCCACACTACCTCATGCAAAATTTAATATATACATATATATATATATATATATATAGCTTGGTTCAAAAACAAGTATGAGCATGTGAGCATTCACCACAGAACGTGAAACCAGCCTCTAGAGCCAGACAGTGCCCCATCCATCCTTTTTCCTCTGAACCTTTCTTTAGCTTGGTGATTGTATCATGTCTCCTTTTGCCCTGCAGATTGCAAGGGTGCAGCTCGAAAACCCACACCTGACCCTCTCCGTTACAGTGGTGATAGCAACGGATGCTACCGGTGCCTATCAGCCAGTTAGGTTTGCAGGAGAAGTTTAGAGGAGGGAGGATGCAGTGGAGTTTGTAAGCTGGCGAGCAGGTGAACTTCCACCACAGAAGGTGGCATCTCCCCCTAGAGCCAGATTAAGAGTATGCGCAATTCCCATTGTGCTTTGTGTGACAGCTAGATATTGCAGTGCGTCCTATTTAGAGGCAGAGGTTGTCTGAGATCATGACATTGTAGTAGTACTTTTTAGAGTGGTTTGAATGCTATCTGATCTTAGTTGTTTTTCTCTCATATGTTCAAAGAGAGGAGATTTGCAGCACTGGCAATGTGCTAGGTAGGCTTATTTCAATCAACAACATGATGCAAGTATCTTTGAATCTAATTGAAATGAAAAGGATAATAAATTGAATAATTGATCTGTTTGTGGATTAAAAAGTCTCGATTGGCAAAACACAGAGGAGAATAAATATGCAGGAGAGAAAAAAAAACAGATCATAATCCTACTTAGTGAGAATGCTTGTTTTGGAAGGTGAGTAACTTGCCATTTTTTGCACGATCTTTTTGCTGGGATTTGATTTGCATAGCTAATGTATGTATGAAAATGCAGCCATTTAGCTAACACACTGTATCATTCACCATACATACAGTAGCTAACTGGAGCTTGGAATCCATTTAATGGTGTCTGAGAAAAAACAAGTATGTATTCAAAAACAAACCGTAGGGAGAGAGTTTGGTTGTACACCAGCTAAATGACCTGTGTGAGACAGATTTGTAAATGCTCAGTAAGCTCAAATAAACACTTTCTCTGGGTTTTATTTTCTATTAGAAAAAGACTTCTCAAAAATAACAAAAATAACATGCCATGTTACGTTAATATTCCCTGTTCTTGAAAAGAATGGTGCACTGCTTATCTGAATGCCAAAGCAGTATCAGGAATGGTAAATAGGCCATTAGTGTTAATGATGACTGTGGTGGTTGATTTAGCCTCGCTGCTAAGCAGCAAAGCGAGCCACTCGCATTATTTTACACTCGTGTGATTATCTGGGGCAGCGCGTATGGCTTACAAACTGCAACCTATTTGTATGGCCGTTTATGTGTTGTCTGTCTGCTTAACAAGACCAATTTGGGTTTAGTCCTTTGCTCGTAGGTAGTCCCACCTGGAATTTGAGAGACGGGCAGGACCGAACTTCACTTGTCCCAGAATAACTCATGATGCGTGTTTTTTGTCAGAGGCTCATCTCCTGGTGTGATGTTAAAAATGGAACATCTGTGCAACAGCAGGTGTCATAATGTACAAGACGCATGTGCACCATTATTTTCAATCACTTTTTGTTGAAGGGCAGTCCTGACACTTCTGTGTGTTTTAAAGAGGGAGCCACAACAGTTAGCTGAAAGCTCAGCAAGTAACCAGCTGTGCAGCAGCAGTGCACCATGGGAAAAAAATTCTTGAAAAGTGGCAGAGTTGCACCCTGGGTTACAGTACATTATTGTCATTTAACAAACACTTTTATCCAGAGCAACTTACATAGCTTAAACTTTTATCCATTTATACAGCTGGACTGAGGCAATTCTGGGTTAAGTATCTTGCCCCAGGGTACAACATCAGTGCCCCAGCAGGGAATCGAACCAGCAACCTTTTGGTTACAGGTCCTGCTCCTTTCCACTATGCTACACTGCCACCCCCCAGGACAGTAGTCTTCCAGCAGCAGTGCACCATGGGTAAAAATTATTGTAGAGTAGCCGAGTTGCACCCTGGGTTAGCAGTCCTGCAGCAGCAATGCACCATGGGTAACCCTCCCCCATCACTGCAATGCCGCGTGAGTAAGCACGTTCCCAGCAGCAGGGAAGCTTGGGTAAAGATCATTGCATCAGTGTCATGGCATTCCATTCGCAGCACGCGGGTGGGTGAGAAGCTCATTAATGAGGGTTAGGGGCAGGCCGGGGGTTTGCTGTAGCGGCAGGCAGGCAGGCAGGCAAACACCCCCTCTCCCTGCTTCCCTGTGATGGTGAATTACACTGATTCAGCACACCCCCCCTAGGCACCACTGCACAGTGCATTAGCTGCATCACAGAGGCAAGGCCCCACCCCACGACCTAAGCTAATGGAATATTTTTCAGTGTGTTGGGACTGACTGCGTGTGATCTCGGTGCTGTTTAAATACACACCCACACTCCCGCACTCCTTGCAAATTATATGTATGTAGGCACAATGTTTAGGTTAAATCAAATGCATTTAAGTAGACATGGTAATTTGTTGTTTCCCCGTCATCTTGTTGGGTCTGTATCTATTAGTGTGCTGTGGTTTTTGCAGTCTGTTGTACTTTCTGCACCATAGATCAAACTGTATGTATGTAGTCTTGTCTGTCTGTTTCTGCTTTTGTTCTTCATGTACTAATTCTGTCAGCTTTCCCCTCTCTAATGTGTTCTGCTGCTTGTTATTTGGTGCTACCGTTCTGTGGCTTTCCGTGTGTTTTTGTTGCTTATGATTTGCAACATTTAATGTGCATTTGCTGTCCATGCCCCATGTCATGTCATGTTTCATGCTTTTATTTATTTTTTTGCTTGTAATGTCTTTTCAGTGCCTTTAATTAACTGCCCAAGGAACACAGATGAACACTAGCCTTTTTGAGATATTCTGGGACATATATACAAAAGGTTGATTTATGTGCTCTGTCCCTGTCAAATAAGCCCAACAAATAAAAGTAACACTTTCATGCACGCACGCGCGTGCGCGCACACACACACACACACACACACACACACACACACACACACACACACACTCGATATGGCACTCCGTATGATTATTTTGATGATGACAAAGACAGTTGGCAGTGACTGTTACCAATGCAATAATTTGATTAGCTGGTGAATCCATCTCGGATAGGTCACAGCGCTAACATCACTTACGTGAGACTGCTTCACAGCCCACAAACACAGCCACACCACGACCACAGGGATTTGAATCTGAGAGCCCCGTGGTCACGCGTACAGAGCCAGTACTTCCGAGGTGTGAATGCAATGATATTCGCTCCTGGTGAAAGACGAGCCTCAGCTGTGACCATTTTGGCGAAGAGGTCAGTCTTCCCCTGGTATTACAAAGTATTTGTATAGCCATCACAGAACGGCATGTTCAAATCCATTCGGCAAAAGTTAAGTTTGTCATTTTTCTGGATTATCATAATGACACCTGATTGTAGCTATTCAGCGGACGCGACAGGCACGCTAGGTTCTAGTATGGTCGCTAATGCAGTGTTTCGGCAGACTATCACCAGTCATCTCCAACCTCTCATTCGCCCGGCATCCGAAATGACACTGTCGGAGAGGTACAAGCTGAAATCTCCTGTGATGCCATGGTACCTCTCCCACTGTGCATGAGGAAAAGGGGGCCTGAATTATTCATCTCTGGCGGGTCCCGGAGCTGGACACGGGAGGCCCCGAAAATCCATGTGGGCCTGGTGCTTTGCGGCCAGCCCCGCCTGCTCCTGGCGCCTTGTTAAACCGAGTCAAAAGCGACAGCGGTGCCCGTCTTCCGTTTTGATCTTTTCACTTTCTGCGCCTTCATCTGTAGTAGGGGCGGTGGGGGTAATGATCAAACAAATGTGTCTTAGAAAGAGGGAGTGAGGAGAGAGAGAGAGAGAGAGAGAGAGAGAGAGAGAGATGGGGAGAGCAGAAGCTAAAGCACGGACACTAAAGGTCGAAGTAGACAGCAGAACAGAGAAGGATGTTTAGGTGTAATATATTTAAAGCCAGCCTAGGATAAGGGTAAGGATAAGGGCATCTAAAATTGCAGTGATATTTATCCTTTATGGCCCTCACGCCCATCCTCCCCTGAGAGTGCAGGTGACGTTGTTGCTTTGTCATGGACATGGGAGGCAAAGGGCTCCCCATGTTACCTTTTCATGCACTCCAATAATAAAAAGGAGTCCTCTTTGATCTGCGTCACTGGTTCTCTCATCTCCTGTTTCCTGAACTGTCACATTCTCTGTAGAAATTAATCCATCATATCTAGGGTGGTGACATTCGTGGGGGGGCAAAACAAACAGCCACTCTAGCTCGCTACAAACACCCCCCCCCCACAGTACCATCCTGCCCTACCGAAAAGTGACCACTCTTTGCCTGTCAATTTTTACCTCTCAGTAACTTCATGGGGTCAGCGTTAAAAAGGCAAAAAGCATTTGGATATTACATCAGAAAGATTCATTATGCTTATCCCAAGAATCAAGGGTGAATTACTTTTTTTTTTTTCCTAGTTTCGCTGAAGTCACTCTCAGTCTATTTTCAGTCCCCTCTCACTTCTCAGTCTCCATCCTCCGAAGCGGCCCCCATTCTCTGTTTTAATTACGGCCCTAGAATTGGGATTGACATTTCAATTTGACATTTTCCATCCCGAATATCAGCTCTATCAATGAGAGAATTCACCCCAACTCCCAGAATTAATATTAGCATTAGATTTGATACAGTGGCTTCTCTGCCGCAGTGTCAGGGCACAGCTTTCCCTGGGTGAAATATCAATGGAGGAGCCGTTTTTCTCCTGCGGTAAACAGGGAGGTAACGAGGCGCCATGTCTTTATCTCTGTGGTCCGCAGTGCAGGAAGATTAAAGCAGAGCGGGCTTTTGAAGTTGGCAATACGGCTCTCGTAGCATCTTCATAAAGATTGCCTTAAAATGTCAGTGTGTATTAATCATGGTCGGATCCCTTTGATTCCAACTGCCTTTTGTGTGATCCTTTAGAAAGTTGAGATGTTCTTTTTTTTCTCATGAAAATCCGATTTCAGCGTTACACACTCAGCCCATGGAAAGCCGAGCGGTGAAATAAAAAAGTAAACTCATTTAATATCCAATTCCTTCCCATTTTAACTTTTTTTCATTCCCCCCATGGCTTGGATTTAACGTGGCTGACCTCAATAATGTAATATCTAAAGTGCCTTGTTAAACTCCCCCTAAAATAACAAAGTATAAATATTTCCAGTCATAAATAAGGAGATTAATCATCAAGTGTCATTGACGTTGATTCTTCCTCACACGTAAATTACAGTCTAAACATAGCCCAGTGCGCATTTAGGCGGCCCTAATAAAGAGCTTAACTCGGAAATGTCAAGTGGTAATTACAAAAACTATTAAGAGTGTGGAGAAAAGGTCAGCGCTGCCGTCTCTCCAAGACAGAGAATCTGGGCACAGAATCATATAATGACAGGTTGTCTTGCTGCTGTGATTGCCCTCGGATGTTGAAGATTCAGCTCAAACACTGCTTGGCTGTATGTCCGATTACAAAACAAGTTCATGCACAGCTTACAGGAGTGATACAGCACATTATAATTATGATTATGATCATTATAACTTGTTTTTTTGATTTAGTAAGCCTATAAGGCCATCGTATTGTGGGATAGTGCATAAAGTACACGCCGCAAGAAAACAAGAACAACAATACAGGCGCACAAGAGCAAGAACACATCAGCGATTAAATGTCAACCGCTAAAGATAAGCCGTCAACAACAGCAGACGTATGGTGTTCATACAGTGCTTATAAAGGTCATGATGGCAACATTACTTTATGATGACTTAGATATTAGGCTTTATATCGATCCATAAGAGCAGCATCGCTTTGTGTCACACCAAATTACACAGTGCCTAACAGTGATGATGTTTATGTGCAACATTACTCTGTCACATTTTAGGATATGAGTTGATCAGATACAGGGTGTTAGGTGAGCGACGCGTTCCAGTTGTAGGAACAAAGGTGTAGTCTGAGCAAATGGCTTTTGAATAAGTGCTGGATGATGGTGAATGCTACTATCAGGTGTGGATAAAGAGGAGATCTGAGTATATGCAATCACAGAGAAGAGGAATAGGCCAGTGACCGGAGGGGAGCTTGTGCTGGTGTGTAAGGCCTGCTGATAGAATGAAGGTAGGGTCTTGAATTTTGGCAAGCTCAAAAAGGTGGCCAGTGGGGTGCGGGTGCGTGGTGTGTTGTTGAGGTTTGGTTAGGTGTGAGTGCAAACTGAGTGATTGCATTTCAAAGGAGGCGAAGAGGTCTGGTGGCACAAGCATGGAGGCTGGTAATGAGGGTAGCTGTAGTGTAGCTAGGATAGTGAAAAAGGCGTGGACCGGGAGCTGGGTTGAGCAGGTGGTGAGAAATGGAGAGATATACATGCTGTGAGGAAAAATCTGTTTAACCTAGTCACTACCATGACGTTTTCTGTGATTGAGGGTATCCCAGGGCTCTTGGAGATTAGAAAATGGAACAGTGTTGAACCATCCAGGGTGGTGGGTGGAGAGTTATTGGAAAATGGAGTGATTGACTTGTAGGTGCAGCAGATCTACCTTGGAGAGACTGAACGTAGGCACATCATCCAGATGGAGCAGAAACGCTTATTGTAATAATGTACAAAAGGAGATATGTGAGTCAAGGTGAAAAGAAAATAAGCCAAGGCTCATTAGCATAACAGTGGCAGGAGAGAGTTGGCAGTCATGTTGTAGTGGAGAACTTACTTTACATTCGCTCTCGAGTAGGGATGGCAAACTTAATTTTTATTTAAGCTCAAACAAATGTTCAAATGGAAACTTAAGTAATATTATGTTACAGAACATCTCAGTTAATATTCTGTTTCATTTTTATCATTAACTTAATAACCATAATTGTAATAATTTCACATGCATTTGAATCACTTTTTAGTATCACACTATCCTTTTCATCTGAGACCTTCAACAGCTCCAAGTTTTCTCCTTGGACTTAATCTAAGCACTCATCACATTTTTCTATGACCATTTCTAGAAAAAGAATATAAACTTTCTCTTTTTGCAAGAGTCTGCTACAATGTAGAACCAGCCCTTTGACTTCAACTGCAAACAGTTTAATGTAAATGGTCTCATTGCTAAAACTGGAAGATGACAAATTAATAGGAGTAGGAAATGTTGACTTTTTGTTAATCTTTCCAGCTACTTCCTGTAAAGTAGGGGCATAGTAATGTGTATGGCATCACCATTGTTCAGTGATTTGATTCTGACCTTCTGTGATGATGTCCAGATGTTCCTGCTTCTGCGGTTGCCATGGTTTCATGTGGGGTTCCTCCGGTAAAGGCGCTGAGATGATGCAATGAAAAAAACTGAACTTTGCATTGTTCCCTTGGATTGGGACACAGTGACACACTGAGAAATCTGTCCATTCCACTTTTAAAAAGAGTTCCATCAGTGTACCTCCTGACCCCACTAACTTAAATAGTGACTTGAATTCGTTATTTGACTAGCGTGGAACACAGAGTGTGTAGCGTATAGTCTCCCTAGTGTGAAATGGGTCTCTTGACTCCGGCCTTGGAAAGGATATAAATTGACTTGTGGAATGCCTGAGGGATTTGGAGGCTGTAACACGTTGTAGAGCAGTTTCACAGCTTGATTTTGGATGGATTTGGGGCGGACGGGAAGTTAACTCCGGCAGCTTAAGCCCTGCCTTTCATTAAACTACTTGCTGTAGGATGTTTAACTTTCTTGCATTGTTAGGGTACTTCGTCCTGATCATCAGGTCTTTAGCTCCTCGCCAATGCTCCTTATCTTCACTGTTGATCTGCTCTTCACTGCTCCTCTTCCTCTCTGCTTTTATTTCTGCTTGAATTAGTCTTCTTTCCTCTTTCTTTTACTCTTCCTCTCTGGTTTAGTCATTCCTTTCTTAACTGTTCCTGTGTCACACATAATCTGCCTTGTCACTCATCTCCCTCATTTTATCACTCATCATTCTCTTCACTACTCCTCTTCCTCTTTTAGTCATTCCTGTGTACCTTCACTTCTCATCTTCCTCTTTGCCTTAGTCACTTGTCATTCCCTTCATTGCTTTTTTTTAGTGTCTCCTGTTTATCTTGACTTCTCATGGATTTGTTTGAATTGATTTTAGTCACCCATTATTGTCCTCATTGCTCCTCTCCCTCTTTGCTTAAATTGCTCATTTCTTCCCAACTCCTTTTCAATTTTTTTTAAATTTAGTATCTCCTGTTTATCTTCATTACTCATCTTCCTCTTTGATTTTAGTCAGTAATTATTCTCCTCATTGATCCTCTTCTTCTTTGCTGAAGTTGCTCCTCTCTTCCCAATTCATCCTCCTCTTTGGCTCATTTTCCCATCAGTGCCGCTCCTCCCATCTGAGTCAGTCACTCCTCTTTCTCTTTGACGCTCCGCCACTTCCTCCAGCAGACTCCAGCGTTGCCCCCAAACCTCTGGGCAGCCAGAGGTCCTTTCAGCCAGCTGCGATGCAGACACACAGTGATTTGTCACCCCGCCGCCCGGCAAGAGAGTGTCCGAAGGCCTGACCCCCTTTGCACGGCAGCCGGTGTCCAGAGACCCACAGTGCAGCGTGTGGGCGCGTGTGGCGCCTTGTTTCCAAATGACATTAACCTCTCTGATCTGGGACTGTCTGCGCACGTGGGGGGCTGGATTTGGCAGCGGTGCAAAGTTTAGAATAGATTCACGGAGATTCACGGAGACGGCTGGAGGACAGCTGGCTAATGGGAGTGAAGCCTTGGGTTGCACTAAACCTGCAGGCCTTGGCTTCACCCTGGCCAGTGCCGGGGGACGAGGAGAAGCTGTGAAGCTGAGATAGCAGAAGGAGAGGTTTGGCTCTTCGTCAGCCTCTGCATTCTGCAAGCTGTTCCAGCACGCCCTTATAAATAAATGAAGTGATCAATCGGTCAGTCTGAGAGGAATACCAATTCCTGCGTACCGGCGCAGACAGTCAGAGCACTTCTCAAAGTAGCACCACTCGTCAATATGAATGAGAGAACACATTTTCCCCGCTCCTATTAGTGAGAGTGGACAAGGGGTTGAGACCACGGAGGAAATGACAGGATTGCATGATTGCGTGGATTGTATGCCTAGACCGAAACCATTTGCTTGTGTCTCTCCAGTGCAATGTGTTTGCTGACTTTGTCTATAGCCATTGCTTGCTTTTTGTCAGTGTACATCTCCATTGATAATGAAATGAGAACATTCAATATAACCATGCAGCTCCCTTGCCGCGATGCAGCTCTGGATTCATATGTTGGTACGACATGACTCAGTGTAAGTAAAGTTAAAAAAAAAAAAAACGAGGGATGAATTATTCACCGTAAATAGAAAATGAAAGCATGTTAAACTATGAGGAAAGAGCGGGGCACTCGGCCTCATGTTTGCCAACCTGGCCCCTTTGGGCTGCTTATTTATTCATATGAAAAGGAAATCATTTACGTAGAAGAAACAACCCCTCCTCCCACCTCCCCCAGAGGTTATTTAACTTGTTGTGTAAAAGTGCGTGGGTCTCAGGGGATGGACGGCGAATGCCTCTCGCTGCGGAGGGAAGACGTGAAACCCACAAGATGGAGAGAGGGAGAGCCGGAGCTGTTGGTGGAGGGGGAAATGATGAGTGATGAATGATGAACAGGCTCGGCACCCCGAGAAAATACAGAGGGGTGTACTTGCAATCCATGGGGGAGACGTAGTATCCGAAAAAAACGTAATAAATACTATGTAGACATCCGAATGTACGGAGACAACTGGGGGTGCCCTGAGGTCTGTTTGGGGGTGGAGCGCACCCCTAAGCACCCCCATAGCGCCGGCCCTGATGATGAACCTGATGCCAAAGAGGTTTTATAAAACGGTCACCGCATAAAGCGCGGGGGGTCTTTTTGACTGCCACAGTGGCGAGCCATTGTCTGGAGCCTGTGAGTGGGGCGATAAGCTCTCCCTCTCTCGCGGAGGAGGGTGGCCGTCTGCACGGGTGACTTAGCCCCCCTCCCCGCCCCGTGCTCAGCACCTGGCTCTCCACGTCCCCGGGACACTGCCAGCCCTGGAAAATGTTCGCTAATCCTTCCCAACCAAGCCAACAGGCAGAGGTGGGCCATCTGTAATCCCCCTCCCAGTTGGGGACGTCGCCCCAGTTGCTAAAAATAGAATTTATCGCGAATAGCGAGGGACAGGTAGGGCCTGGATATGGTGCCATCCATGTTTTGGTATGAGGGCGGCATTTGGTGTTACGAAACCACATGAGCAAGTAAAAGCTATTTGATGTCGGAGAGGATGCCTTCAGCGATATTTGACATAAATACAACCCTACATTATACCAAAAGTAATGTCACATCACTCCTGTGGGTGAAACTTGGCACTGGTGTTGCTGTCATTTCAGTGTTGAGAATATCAACTCGATGCTAAGCGCGTCGCTCAAATCCCGCTCGCTACTCGAGGCTGGTTCTCACAGACCCTCCTCCCCTCAGCCTGTGCTCCGAGGCCTCCGTGCCCCGGGTTTTGACAGCGAGGTGGGGGGGGGGGGACGCTTGGCTCGGCACTCTCGCGGACCAGCTGTGGCAGTCGGGCATGCCGTGTGGTATGGCACAGGCCCCCGTCGCCGGCGCCGTTCCAGGGGCGGCCGCGCTCGCCCCGGCAACCGTCTGCTCCGCAAAACCGGGCCCCGCTTTAGCGCCGCAACAACAGAGGATTAGTGGCCATCGGGGAGCGCTTTTTCCAGTCGGCTAATGAAGGCGGAGAGGAGAGGGGGGTTGGGGGAAGCAGCGTACTCGCGGAGGCAGGAACGATGCGCGAGAAGGGCCAGAGAGGGAGCGCAAGGGAGGCAGAGGAGGATTCCAGCTGTCGCCATAGCAACCACTTAAAGGTCGGTCCCCGGTGCAATTAGAGGTGATTTGGTCTGAGGGTCTGAGGGCCAGAGTATATTAAAAAAAAAAAAAAACAGCAAGGAGGAAGGATTGTGTCGCAAAGGAACAGGGGGGATAACCTGCGTGCTAAGCTGAGCTAAGCCCCCATCACAGGATCGACCGGTGAGTGAGAGCTGACAGGAGCGTGGCCAAGAGGAAATGGTAGATTATGCAAATGGAAAACGCAAGCAATACTCCGCAAATACCTGAGATCAATATGAAAGGCGGGGGGGGGGTGTTTCATTCAGGGTTCAACAACAAGGGATGAGGGCTAAACCACAGTGCTATTAGAATTCAGATGAAGCCCAAAGTGTAAGCCACTGTGTAAGCACAACGACTCTGGTCTGGTTCTAGTAGGTGTGTTTTGGAGAAAGGCAAGGGTGAGGGTGTGGGAGTAGGCAGCTTCTTTCATATTGGTTTTAAAGAACAATTAGACACAGAGAGGCAAACCAGCATCCCCTCTGTAAATAACAAAGGAAGAAGCAAGCGTAAGCAAATCAGAGGGAGAGAAACAAGTCACAAAGCTGCACTGTCCAGTCCCCCAGAGCTCAATTAAGGAACAGCTTTGCTACCAAACGGACCGACTGTAGATATTCCCCCATTACAATACGGAGCTGTTCATGCAAAAACATAAAAATATATGATTGTTTTTCTCCCTCCTTCCATCTTAAGGGCCTTGGCTTAGTTTTCTTTTAACCATCAACCACTCGTGCTGCTGAGGTTTTGCCAGCCAACTCTCAGTCTGAACCCATGACTCCCATGCCTTCTCAAAGGTCAAAGGTCAAAGCATCAGTTGCACATGTCTCCTACCTTAAATCCCCTACTCTGCTCCCACTTTAATGTGAAATTACTCCTATGGGGCTGTATCTATTAGGCTTCCAGGCCTTCTGATCAAAAACAAGATGAGGCATCTCTTTCACGCAAGACGTGCGTTAGATAAGACTTGTCTTGTTGCTGCTTTGAATGCACCCTGTTGACTCTCTCGTCGCAGGTCAAACCCATCCCAGTTCCCAGCCCTGACCTCGGGTAACCCGCCACCTCGTTATCCTCTCCGCAGTGCACTCTGTCTTCCTCCGCCCTGGGGAACGGAGAAACTCAGTTCAGTTGCTTCACGAGATGAAAGAAAAGGCTGGACTGGTCCCTCCTCAGGGGCCGGCTGAGGTGCAGGGGAACGTTATTGTGGAGAAATTTTTTCTTTAAATGCAAACAGAGATGCACTCTGCTTGCAAAACTTTCTTGTCGCTCGGGTGGTTTGAGGCAGAGGTCAGGCCTACTGAGATGTAAGACGTCAGTCCTCTACAAGGTCCTTTTAAAGGAGGAAGATCCAACGAACCCCCCTGAAGAGTGTACTGGGCATGCTTAGATGCACAAACACAACGCTATTAGTTGTGAAAAAAGAAATCCACACACACATAGGGTTGGTCTGAGAAAATAAAATGCAGAGAGAATATCTGGTTAGCTGTGTCAGACATTTATAAATGATAATTTTAAGGACTGCTGACTTTGTGTGTGCAGCATGGCTAAGTAAACTTTTTAAATCTGTAAATCATAACTGACAATTTGATGTTTGTTGAAGGAGGTTTTTTTCCAAAAGATAGCCCCTGTTCCCCCACACAGGTACGTATGTTTTATGTAAAGGCTAGAATGAAAATGGGAGTCTGCAAGTATCTCAGTAAGGAATTAGTAGAGGAATTCCATCAGAGCTCTCAAGCTCGCTTGTCCTTTACAGATAGGAATAAGAACAGATAGGAATAAGACACATTTAAGTCTCAGCAGTAAGTAGATCACATTTCAAATACTCGCTGGAACAAACCGCTCATTCAAGTCATTAGCATTTATGTGGGGGGAAAGGGACCCAGTTAATTACCGATGGTGTAACTAAGTCTGCGGAACTTTCAGGCAAATTAATTCTCAGCATTGACAAGCAGCCCTTTAAATATGACTTATTCAACATCAGAGAGAAACTGAGCCTATATTTAGCTCTCTCATTGCTGAGCGGGTCATTCCTTTGACTCTTTTAAAAATTTAGGACTTTGTTTCCCGCCGGAAACATTTTATTGTTTTGTTTTTTTGTTTTTTTTTTGTTTTTTTTCTGCATCAGTGCACTGTGGATTCAGCTGGCTGAGGGAAGATAGCGCATCAAGGGAAAAAGAAGTTTTGATCCAGAAATGATCAGAATGTGAAACAGAATTTCCAACTTCAAATGAAGTTAAAAACACTTTTCCTCTTCAAGTGTAACATCCTGGAAACGTCCTTCTAACACCACTGCAGCATTTTAGAAACAATACTGCATGTGTTAGCAGAACTGTCAGCTCTTTCATGCACTACTTTGCACATATATTAAACATTGCATTACATTACATTACATTTTCTTGGCAAACGATCATATCTGGAGTGACCTACACAGTTCACAGTTCACAATTTTTATGTTATCCATTCATAGGAGAGGCTAGGATATTTATGGACGGAACTGAGTAAAGTACTTTGCCCAAGGGTACAACAGCAGTGCCCTACCTGGAAATTGTCCTACCTAATGCACATATGTGGAAACCATTCTGGAACATAGCAAGAATTGCATATAAAAACTAGGGGACACCAACTCTCCTATGGATTTTTAAATGTATTTTTCTTCCTGTTTCTACCCAGCCACTCAAAAATGGCAGTTGAACATGAGGCTTTTCCCACCTCGGCAACCTCGTTACCTGAGCGAGAGCGCAATGCAAGCCCCCTGCCATCCTCCAATACACGTGCCAGCCAATGCATCTACCTTTCACACTACTACACTACAAGTCCCATGGTGCACTAGGAGCCACAGGTTAGGCACATTCCCCTGATGCTGGCTGTGCACCCCACAGGTGCCTGAGTGAGTCGCAAGGTGCTAAGGGTACAACTAGCTAACCCTCACCAGTCTACTTGCCCCTACCCCCACCAGAGGGACACCTATTTGTTCTGCCTCTGTAGGCCACTGGGCCATCGTGGGCAGATGACACGGACGGTTTTGAACCCTGGTAGTAAGGCTCAGCCTGCGCTGAAAATTTGCACCGTTACCCTCTGAGCCACACAGGAGCCTCTCCTCTCTGTTCTAACACTGTAAGTCTGCAACCTTGTAGCTTCAGATACATTTCACAGTGTTGGTTCTGCTTTTAAGTGCTCCGTTGTCAAGATGGAGTGTCGGTTTGATGCCGTTGTTTTAAGCTTTTGGTTGAATCGATGCCGTGGCAAGCCGCAGCATATCGTTTCGGGGTGGACTACCTGTGTTACACAGTGTTCTACAAGGACGAATGGTTTAAATGACTCCTGCAAGTTTGATTAGATATCACCATGACTGGTGTCTGAAACCGACAGAGAGTTTCGGAGGAATCTAACGAGCCATTCCAAAACAAGTTAAACTTTCATGTGCGCCCACATCAAGCTTCAGCTACAGGTATTCCTTCTCTGCTCATCCATATTTTGGCCACGTTAATTGCCTGTGGCTAATAGTTGCTGCGAGCAGGAGAGAAACGAGCTTGCCGGAGCTGCGACGGGGTCTTTGAGTTTTGTTTTTTTCTCTCTCTCTCTCTCTCTCTCCGTCCGTTCTGCCACATCTCATTGAAAACACATTAGGGGAGAGATCTCATTAGAGGCAGGTATGGTTTATTCAATAGGACTGAGACGTACACTCTGTTCAGTTTTCCCTTTAATTGCTGCGCACATTTACATGCTGAATCCTAACGAGCGGGAACGCTGAGATCAGTACACAAATACTGTATTAATGGCTGTAGTGAGAAACCTAACGCGGAGGCCATTTCCTTTGCCTATTATCCTATGATTGTATCATTATGAAACCTTCATACTACATTGCATCATTATGAAATGTTCATACTACATTCTTTATGCAGCCTTCTTAATCTGAACGAATGCGAGAAATAATTTTAATTGTAATGGTAATGGGACTGTGTGGGCATGTGTGTGTTCCTGTGCATATGTATCAGTGTGGGTGTGTGTAGTGCATTTCTGTGTTTGTGTGCATGAGCGAGTGTGTGTTCATTAATGTGATGCGTGCATATGTGTGTGCATATCTGTGTGTGTGTGTGTGTGTGTGTGTGTGTGTTTTGTGCATAGGTATATGTGTGTTTGTGTGTATGCACATGTGTTATTGTGTATATGTGCATGCCTGTGTTTGTGTGTGTGTGTGTGTGTGTGTGTGTGTGTGTGTGTGTGTGTGTGTGTGTGTGTGTGTGTATGTATGCATGAGTGCTTTTCTTCTGTGCACATGACTTTCCCCATTCATTTACTGGTTGTTTGCCTGGGCCCTTCACAGCACCATTAGCTGTGTGAATGAAGCGGGGGGGTATTCTGATAACAGCGAGTCTCTGCATCAGTAATTCCCGGGAAGACGGAGCGTTATCTGACTGTGTGTCGAGAAGGCCTTTTTCCCATTTAATCTTTCGTGTCACTTATGCCTGCTGCCTCGGCTTCGGAGAAATGAGAGCGGGGGAAGGATGCATTTTCATTCCGCATTACAGCGGCAGAATCCATCGCCAGAGCAACACCTCCAATAACCGCATTAAAGGTCACAGTGTTTGCACGGCTCAGGCCTTTCTCGGTGCGCCTGCCCTGGCTGATCCAAAGCACTGTTTCCATCAGTTCTGTTTGGTTCTGCTTAGTTCTGTTTGTCCTAGTGTCCCTTCTAATAAAAAATAAGAGGATGAAAGATTAATGTAGTACTTGCTGTTTATTGTACTACTGCAGTGCAGTTGCTTAAGTATTACTTGCTGCTTATTTTATGTGTAATATTGCAATGTGTTTTGGATTCTGTGATCTAGTGACTGTGATTTGTGGTATACTTGGCTTCCCTTGTCTAGTCAGGTCACACACGTTAACTTGCAGTAGGGCTTGAATAGTGTTATGCTCACACTCACACTCTTCTGGGAGTGTTAGCCTGGTCTGACACTGTTGCTCATTCAACTTGAATGGATACGCTTATGTTCTCTTGTGCTGGAGGTTGCTTTGGATATGAGTGTCTGCTAAATGAATGTCATGCAAATGAAAAATACATTTGGAAAGATGATGTGATGATGGAGGCAGATGGGCTTGGCTTGGTCCCGTCTCTTCCCAACAAGAGAGCTTGTGGATAATACGTGCGCTCTTCTTCTTGAATCAAAGTTGCTAAAATTCCAGAATTTTGTCATGAATATTCCAGAATTTTGTCATTCCAAAAGTTGCCTCATGCCAAATATCCCAAAAAGGGACAAACAGTGACGGTGTTTGTCAAGACAGAGTCTTACTGTCTAATCTCTCACTGCCTTGCGTCTTTGTGTCTGTACTTCTATCGCCCAATTAAAGTGGTGCCCACAGTTTGTTTTGCTCTTTGAATGCAATGGGAGGAAGAAGAAGAAGAAAAAAAAGAAAAACTCATGCAAGTGATTTTCAGATCAGCTTTATTAAACCAGCTTTCAACAAGCAAGAGGTCCCGGGGGAAGGGGTTTAATTTAAACCACAAAAATCCTTCGAGCTTTCATTAACTCCACATTGTCATGTTAGATTCCTTTAAATGCTATGAGGGAGGCTGAAAAGAATGCTGGGAGCTCGGTGAGATGCATATGAAATGCACAGGGCAGTTGTAGCTCGGATATGTTATCTCGGCTGACTTGGTCATGTTTTTGAGAGAGACATTGTAATTATCATCAAGTGGGAAGAGTAATAAGAGGTGTGAGCAGCTTCTTCTTGAAGTTGGTTTGTATTTCCATATGTATTTGTATTTATGATAACAGTTTTAGAGGTGTCCGCCTACTTTTTACAGATGAAAGTGATGTATGTGTCAATACCTCTGACGATATAGATGGCTGAAATGTTTCGACATGAAAAAAGAGGACAAAATGGAAGGAACCAGGGCTGCTGTCTGCATGCTACCATTATCCATATTGATTGCTCCGTATTCTGTGCCACCTCTTTTTTGCTTTGTATCACTGCGCTCTCTATCACTCCTTGTTCCTATCCCTACAGTGTGCCCAGTTTATATCATGGTAACTCCTAACAGTTTTTATTGAATATATGAACAAATTGATTGATTGATTGATTGAATTTGAGGCCCACACCGATTGATTGATGTTGGCCCACGCTCCGTGTTATTGATATAGCAGCACTGTAATGGAGACCTCCCCTGTAGGATATATCGTGGGGGGGCCGCATCCTCTCACACGTCCCTCCTCTGTGTCTCCAGCTGTCCCCTCTGAGAGAGGCTCCAGATGGAGGGCAGGCACGTGTGCCTAATAAATAAATTCACCCAAAGATTGCCCCCACCCCAAGTCCCAGCTGGGGTTCAGCTTGCTTTAGCACTCTTGCTTCTGTTTGCTGTCCTGGAAGATGAAGTTTTTTTTTTTTTTTAACCCCATCTCATACCTCCCATACCCCAAATTCATCCATCATACCTCTCAAATGATGGCCATTTTTTGGTCATGTGATGTATGATTTATAGTCATATGATTTATCATAGCAGCATTACAAAACGGTGGCAGAATTGGACATCACCCTACCCGCCACGAAAACGCAGTAGAAATGATAAGGAAATGGTGCACCCTTGAGGGGCAGATTCTCCACAGTCTATTCTGTAATGAATAAGGGGCAGAGATTTGGCTCTGTATTTCACTTATGATCCTCCAGGACAGCACAGTACATATCCTCCTGTACCTCACTTATTATCCCTGTCAGCAGTCCAATCGCAGCAGTCTTGGAGTAATTAGCACAGGCACGTGCCTAATGACACAACTAGTGGTTAATTTTGAGGAGTTCATCAGTGCACCACTATCAATTGGTTACAGGTGAGGGGGGAGTGAAACATGGGGGCAAGAACAACATCAAGAAGCATCTGACTAAGAGAGTGCAGTGATATCAGCCTTGTGGACTGCATACTGGCGGAGGTGATTTATTTTACACAACTTGGAATATATCACCACACTCAAAGGTTACTAATAGGCCAGCATTTAAAATCACAAAATTACAAAATAAATGTACGTAATTTTGTTTATTACATTAATGAAATGTAATTAATGTGGGATGGCATTGTGAATGCGTTGAAGTTGATTTTAAAAATGAGGCTGAGTTTGTTGGGGACAGTGATGGCTACATGATTGAGGCTTCCAAGAACATCTTTCAAGGTCTGTAGCCAAATTTAGTGACTTTGACATGTACCGCCCACATATTGGTTATGGTGAGCAATATATGGACAAATAATTTGCCAAAAGTTGGCAAGCTTGTTGCCACTGTGAAAAGTTTTTAAACATTGTCAAGTAGGAAAATATGTTATACAGAACATCTGAAAGCAGCAATTTCTCAAAAAGGTTTGTTCTCTGCCAAAACGTCCCCCCCGAGTCGTGTATAACAAGATGGGGCCCTTGGTATTCTGCAGTGGAATACAATTCAAAATGCATTGGTTTTTCATCCAAGATTTTTAGGCATGGAGATGGATATTGCACCCAGCGCAGATGCATTGACAGAGCATGATATTGCTGAAGGATGCTCAAGTTTTGGAGGAACAGCTTTCAGTAAATGGCAGGAAGCTGACCAATCTGATCCAGTGGTTTGAGAGTCATGATGTCAGAATCCACAAAACCTACAATAAACGAGAAGCTGACAAATGACTGCTGTCCATCGACACAACAGATGCTCAGCACAGACAGAATAAACATCCAATGTGTTTAAAAATTCAACAAGGTTGTAGAAAAGCTAAGCTAAAAGAAATTGATGTATTGGTGTATTACAACCCCTATAATTTAAAGCAGAAAATGGGTGTCAATAAACCAGCTCGCAGATTTTGCTAGGCTGTCATAATATTTAAATCTTAATAGATTTGCAGTTTTGATGTGGAAACCCTCCCTTTAGATTATATTCCCAGTTTTGTAAATACAAAACTTTTAGCAAAAGAGAACAGCAATGCTCTTTGGATGCATTCTGGCAAAAGTTTGAAAAAAAATCCTAGTGGACTAAACAATACTTTCTAGTTGTCACCAGTACTGTCAACACATAGAGAAGGTTTTCCGTGTACGGCCAAGTGTGCATCAGCGTCACCAATTCATGAAAGGGGAGACCGCACACAAACTGAAAGTGATTACATCTAACCACAAAATTTACAACATTGAACTCTCTTTCACTAAAGTGCTCATGTGACATTCACATGCTTCTTTTAATTTATTTATTTCAAGGCTCCTGGTGTGAAAAACTTGTCTTTTTTTTGCTTTAAACTACTTTCTATGTACTTGTACAGTTTAAAATGTTACTACACTTATTTTAAGTCAATATATTTTTGCATCTGTTCAAACAAAGAACTTCAGTGTATGCATTCCTGGTGAACATTTTAATTTATGTCTGCTTTGCTAAAGAATAAAAAGTGAAACCAACACAATCAATGTCAATGGGCATAAACATCGCTGTCAATCTTCATGCATTTAATTTGTGATAATTTGTGCTGATTGAAGCACCGCGATGGAACAATTGTTTTAACGAGAGGATGAAAAATGAGGTTGTGTCGACTGCTTTATACCAGAGGACTGAAATGCATTCAAGACAAGAAATCAGGAAAAACTCCAGCCCCTAGTTATATACAGCGATCAAGTCAACAGCTAAGCAGCTGAACAATACGGTTAACAAATGGTTAAACAGTGGATGGTATTCCAAGGGGTTAAATAAAGGTGTTCTGCAAAAAAGCCTAGTGGGGATCTGGTTACTAGGTGCATTTCGAGCTTGGGGATAGCGCTAATACTACTATCACAAAATGTCATTATGTGATTAGCACAGGAGCTTTTGCACATGATGGATGGATGTCTCTCACATCCATTGCGATATCTTGCCTTATCAGGAAGGTATTAGCTGAGTCTCAAATGCATTACAGCACCTACACCAAACTGCCTCCCTGAATGGGATCAGATGCTGGTAATGTAAGTCTGACATATGTTAGACAGGAAGATTAAAAATTTTGCCCTTTAACATATCAGTGATTTACAGAACAGTTTGGAATCAGGCTTGCAGATGTGCAGATATTATAAGGGTTAAGTCGAAATGGATATGTATGATGTGTTACATATCGATATGTATATTACGGTAAGCTGTAATAAGTCAAAGCAATTGCAAAATAAATGTTGAAAGGATTTTTTTTTTTAACCTCAAACAGATTTTTACGCACGCACGCACGCACGCGCACACACACACACACACATACACCACAGCTATTCCTGCCTAATTGTTCCTGTCTGGTCAAACACGTTGGATTTAACACACTTCTCTGGGAAGGACAGGACGAGGCGCAGATCAGGGTAATTGGTGAAATACGTCAAGCGAATAGGCAAGGCAATCAGCAGCTACGCGCAGAGAGGTGTGTGTGTGTCTGTGTGTGTGTGTGTGTCTGTGTGTGTATGTGTGGGGAGAGAGAGCTCGTCTGGCTGCTCTTCACTGCATGACAAATTCCCCCAAAAATACACAGCAACACAAAACATCTTAATATCATGGTAAACAAATGGTTGTGCCACACTGAGATCTCCACAGGTCTTTAGAATGTGTGGGAGCAGCAAGTGAGTTTCTGATTTAATTTTGCATACTAGTCTAAATGTGTAACATGATGCAATGAAGTAATTAATCTCTACAGCTGCACTTATGACAGAAGCATTTAGGCAATGCATCACATGTAAGTAGTCATGATTTAAAAAAAAAAAAAAAAAAAAAAAAAGAAAAAGGTCCAACAAATCAAATAATGAAATTGAGCTAAACTGCAGGAAAAGGGCGCAGTTATTGCTGGGGACAGCAAGGTCACCTAATTGATCCGTGCAGTGACGTAAGCAGCGTACAGAGCGGTGGCATAAGCATGTTAATGCATGCGCATAATATGAAGACGTCTTATGACGCGAGCATGTGAATCTGAACGCAGAGCGAAAATAAGTCCCTCATTTGTCAAGCAGCCAATGATGTGGGACTCAGATTGTGATTAGTGAGCTGCGGTTAGGGAGAGCGAGCCGTGAGGTTAAACGCCGCAGACGTAAACACGGCCAGGCGCAGAACAACAGGCAGCACGCCGTGCTCTGTAATTAACGTGCTGTGGCTCTTAATGGCTCGCCTTGTCAAGGATGGCTAAACGCCACCCTCCCCTGCCCGCTCCACTGCCCCAGCCCCCCGCCACTTCCCTCTCTCTCCCCTTTCTCACTCTCTATTTTCTCTCGCCACCTTTTTGGAGTGGTGGACCGTCGCCAGTGTTTGGGATTCGCGGAGGAAGCTCATTAATCTCAAAGGGAGGCCTGCTGGGTAATTGAAAGGCGTGCGCCTGGCAGGAGTCAAGCGGGCCGCTGGTTTATCCGCTCTGCACAAGAAAGAGCGGCCGCTCGGCTCGACCCCCCAACACACGCCAGTTCCTCCCTCTACTCACCTCGCACGGATCTCTCTCTCTCTCTTTGTCGCTCTCTGTCTCTGTCTCTCTCTCTTTGTCGCTCTCTGTCTCTGTCTCTCTCTCTCTCTCTATCTCTCTTTTTCTTTCTCTCCTTTTCTCTCTCTCTCTTTGTCGCTCTGTCTGTCTCTCTCTCTCTCTCTATCTCTCTTTTTCTTTCTCTCTCTCCTTTTCTCTCTCTTGTCGCTCTCTGTCTCTGACCCCCCGACACACGCCAGTTCCTCCCTCTACTCGTCTAGCACGGATCTCTCTCTCTCTCTCTTTGTCACTCTCTCTCTCTCTCTCTCTCTCTCTTTCTCTCTCCCTCTCCATCTCTCTCTCTCTCGCTCTCTCTATCTCTCTTTCTTTCTCCCTCTCCATCTCTCTCTCGTTCTCTCTCCCTCTCCATATCTCTCTCTCTCTCTCTCTCTATCACTTCTTCAGCAGCCCCCTGCCCCCCATACTGAGCTTTCCTGTCTTCATGTTCAGAAGTGCTGGGAAACTTCCTTGATGCAGGACATTGCGGGCCAAAGTGCAGTTTCTGCGAGGTTTCCATCACTGCTTTGCTGAGGATAGTGGCACTTACAGTCAGAAAGAAGATTGCACCTTCTCATCAAAAAGAGCGCAGAGCTAGATGGATGTATAGTAGGTCACGGTAGTTTTCACCAAAGCAGAAGGCAGAGACACTATGTCCCTCAATTACATTTTCGCAATGCGGTCTGATAAGGGTATTCGGCTTGTAGAGTATTGAGGTGATTATTTGTCAAGTACCGATTCATGATTTATTTATGCCTTACTTTTTCACCTGCGGTGATATAAATTCCTGCAGAAGGTCTCCAGCTGTTTTAATTCTGTTTTCCTTCACTGGAAGTGTCGCTGCTTTCGTTGACGGAGATAAAATGCTACTAGGTGAGCCCTTACCATCAGACATTGACCTCAGCTAAAGGCCTTTTCCAGCACTGACATACTGAGTCAGAGTTATGACACCAGCTTGAGGACGGGGGTATTATTACTGCAAAGCAATAATGCTTGAGATGCATGCGTGCAAAGCAAATATGGCTAGGCCATAAAACAGTGATTTACACTTTACTTATAATTGCTCTGGAATACTGCATATTGATCATTTGTCTTCCTGCAATGGGGCCAGTAAATCAATTACGTGATCAATGCGCTATCATTCGACAGACACAAACGCTCAGGAGATAAGCATGCAAGAATGTAAAGCCCGGGGAGCTTCCCAGGCAGCTGAGACATGCTTTCTGTCTTTGAAACAGAGAATCACAGCCTGTTCCTTTGACAGTTTTTTTTTTTTTTTTTTTGCAGTGCCTGAAAGCAAAACACCTGTCAAAGTGCATAGAGAGGGCCTATCTGAATTACTAGCATTGGAGTCTATGGTGGGGCCCCTCCAGCTGAAATGGAGACGGGGAGAGAAGGGGGGGTGAGAGGGTGAATAAAAGAGATGGCCTCGTTGATCCCACCGTTCACTGTCACCTTTCGCTTATCCCGCCTGCATCTCACTCCCAGCCTGCCTCGCTGCCCGTCAGACTCGTCCCTTCTGCGAATCACATAATGTCCCAGATCATGTTCCTCCGAGATAATGCAGAGGGTGCAGACATCACTGGAGGAGGCTGCTTAGAAATGAGCCAGGGACCGACGCTGTCCTTTATCTCCGGAACGTCTGTCCTTTACAGGCAAGCACACACATGCACACACATGCGCACACACACACATATGCATATGCAAACACATATGCACACACATTCATACACACACGCATGTGCAGACACATACACATGCACATTCATGCATCCGCGCGTACACACATTCAGACTCACAAAAAATTAGACCAGTCCAGGACCATCTGTGAACATTCTCACGATGTGTTCAGTTGTTGAATGTTGAATTTGCACTTCTGATTGAAGGTGATACGCAATTGATCCTATCCCAATTAAAATGCACAGAGCATATGTCTGCAATAGAGTTTTGCGTTCAGCTGCATTCCATTGATACGATTCCATGAGAATCAGTCTTCAGTCTCTGCAGGGGTGACAAAGGAAGTGTTGGAGGGAAGCTTAGCAGAAATGAAAGGATGCATAAACTAGAGCCCAGTGTTTGTGGGTCCTTAAAAACAACAGTATGGCTATCCAGTGGTGTTTGGCTGAGACACAACGATAAAGGCAACGTTGAAGAGGACCTAAATGCAAATCAAAGAATGCCTAAACTGTCCAGTGTTTGTGAGTCATTAAGAAGATGGCCGTGGCCATGCAGTGCTGTTTGTCTGAAAAGCAGCCCCCCTTCAGATATTCATGTTGTTTGCTAGTAAAGTAGCTTGGTTTGTGTCTCTCTCTCACAGCTTGAGAAGAATAGAGGGCCTGATGAAAAATGTATAGCCAGTGCAGACAACCCAGAACATGAAATAATCATACCACTTCATATTTCAAAAAGGATGGGAAGAAGGAAAGGAAACGCAAATGATCCAGTCTGTCAAAACTGCTATGGAGATTCAGAGAGAAAGCCGACTGGACACTTGCAAGGACCCAGCGGGACCCATTTACGACTGCAGCAATCTCCTGGATTGGTGCATTGGCGGGGAAAGATCTACACGTATGTGGCTTGCGTTTAAAGTCACTTTTGTGACATCGGCATTTGTCAGTAGGTGTCGGGAATAAGACGCTTAGCGCTCGAGGGAGGGGCCAGGAGTTTGTGGCATGGATAGGAGCTGCCTCAATTGGTGAATCCTGCCTAAAAATTGGTATCGGTATTGGGGAGAGTAGCAGTGCAGCAAGGTGGTTAAGGAGCAGGACTTCTAACCGAAAGGTTTGCTGGTTCGATTCCCTGCTGGAGCACCACTGCTGTGGATAACATAGTTTGTTTTTTTTTTTTTTTTTTAACAAACTAATAAAACTGATGAAATACTGACGGAAAAAAATAACCAATATAAGTCGCTCTGGATAAGAGTGTCTACTAAATGGCAATAATGTAATGTAATGTAAATACTGGCGCTAGGAGTCAGACCAACACTCGCCGGGATGAAAGAGACAGGCATAACTTGTAGTGTGAGAGGTCGTCCTGTGACATCACACCCCAGCGAGACGCAGCCCGTGGAAGCAGCATCTGCTCTCAGGAGCGGGTGTCCCCCGGGGCGTCGCCCCGTTCCAGGGCCCGGCGGCCGATATTGGCGCCGCAAATCAAGCCCCCGCACTGCTGAGGCGGGCAGGCTCCTGTGCCGGGTCCCCAGCACGGAGAGCGCAGCGCCGTCTCCGGCCTCTGAATTACAGCCACGCCAGCGCCGTGGGCTCCTCTGTTTTTTTTCATTAGGCGGCGGGCTTCGCGAAGGCGCCGCTCGCTGATGGATGCCCGCTAATACCGCCGAGCGCGCGGCTCGGCCTGCGAGCACACGGCTTCGCATTTCCAGGAATATGACTCAGCCAGGGGGACTTATGAGCAATGCGCCTCCCTCAAATTGTCCTCTTGCCGTTTGGTGTTTTTTTTTTGTTTTTGTTGTTGTTGTTTTGTTTCACACCAGCAGCCTACTCAGTGATGTGAAAGAGGGAAGGAATGGTGTGTGTATGTGTGTGTGCGTGTGTGTGTGTGAGCGCACACTCCTGTAGTCAGGTTTGATGAAGTGTCTTAATTAGCTGTAGAGGAGAGGAAGAGCTCAGTTAAGTGTGCGGGATGGGGAAGAGGGGAGGGAGTCGTTTTGGAATTACTTCGGGAGGCAATGACTCCCCTGACTGGCTTTGGGAGGCCTTTTGGGCTATGCCTGGGTGGACAGATTGCTCAGAGAGGAAAACAGATGTTTATAGATGCGCCTGTTCTCTGACATAAGTGCTGCACTGTAGTGGCAGAGACATGACAAAATATGTCCACAGCAGGTCACTTTCTTCAGTGTTGCTTCCTCTTTGTGGGACTGAAGAACATCTGATTTGCTTGGATGCTGGATGCATCATAAAACCACAAGACGTACAAATTTAACAGCAGTATTTGGTACATGTCCAGACAAAACAGGCAACTTTGCAATACATCACATCGTGTTAGTCTCTACAGGATGACAGTTTATGTTGGTTTTTCACCTTAACTAAGCCCCTTTATTAAATGGCCTTATAATTGATTTTTCTAATTTAGAGACTACATCTACTGAAACCCCAACTTACTAAATAAACTGAATAGGGGTTGATATATGACAACTATTTCAGTTTTAACTGCTTTTTTCCTGAGGTTTCCTAAGAATGTAATAAAAATGTAAGAAATATTTTGATAAAATTCGTGAAAATAATTAGCCGCGGAGAGAAGACAGAACGAAAAAAAACTGCAGTGCCGCAGTGCTGGAGGAGACTGAGTTATAGAATCAGCAGTTTCCCTTATAAAACACAGCTGGGGTCTGCGCGCTAACGCAAGCCCGTGCAATGTTCACCTATGAACAAATAACTCACTGGAGGGTAGCGTTTTGCGTTTCGGCTGCACTGAAAATGTTCATGGCTGACCTGACACCCAGCCATGGCATCCCCAGCTTCGGAGAACCCATCTGCAGCAGAACAGAGCAGCACAAAGCGTAGACATCCAAAAGCAATCATTTGCAAAAACGGTAGCATTTGATGTGCATAAACCATTCGCTCCAGATTTTTGGGGGAAAAAAATGGAAAATGGGGGGGTAGTTTCTCATGAGGCATGTCAGAGCAACTAGCGCACTCACTGCAGGATAAAAACAGGGGATTGAAAAGCGTATCTGGAAGAATTGCGGTGGTATGAGCAGACATGTTACTGTAGCAGTTCTGGAATGGTATGGCAGGGGAATTGCAGTGTTATCACCGGAAATGTTACTGTTGGGGTTCTGAAACAGTCGGGCAGAGTCCCCCAGGCCTTTGATTCTCCTCTGTGATACAGCGATACTGTCAGCTTGTATGTTAAGGTATAGAGAATCCTGATGCTGCTTAGGAAGAAAAAAAGTTTATCAAGGAGGAGGAAAGTTGAAATGAAAAACAGAAGTGTGCAAATAAAATATGTTAATATCAAACAAAAACATGGTAGTATTAAACTAAAAAGCAATGATTACGGATGTGATGAGGACAATATCAAGTATTATATTATTAGCAGAAAAAATAAGATTCAGTTCTAAAACAGCTTAGCATAACTGTGCAGCAGAATGGTCAATGGCTCAAGAAAAAGTGTCTTGAGCGTGTGTCACTGAGATCATATAGCTATTTATCACTGGAAGGCAGAGTGAGTCAAGTGAGTGGGTGACCCCCCCACCCCTGATGATGACATTTCCTGTACCCAGCCTGTACATCGCAGCCCTCCCCCCCACACATACACCTCCCCTCCCTTCATCCACCCCTCTCTGAGGTCTCTGCTTTCCACTTCATCCAAATAATTGCATTTGGATGCCTAGGGAGAGTCTTAATCGTATGAATTCGTCTTGGGTTCCGAAGTGGAGGAGGGAGAAGGAATCCAAATAATTAAGGGGGAAAACTGAAATGTGCCTATTGATTTTTTTTTTTTCCCTTTCCTTTTCTTCCTCTCCGTCTTTTATCTGCACTCCCTTGTTTGTCTGCAGAGAGGAGCCTATCTCACACAGAGCCCTTTCTGTTACAGCCTGTACCTTACAGAGGCTATAGCTACGGAATCATTTATGAATTTATTTCAGTTATTCTCTGAGGAGAAATACAGTAAGAATAACAAGTAAATATACAAAGCTGAAATATGGTACTAATAATTAGAAGAGGTTGGTGTGTGTTTGTGTGTATGTGAGAGAGAGAAAGAGAGAGTGAGCATTTATTTTTTGTTAGGGTGTAGGTGAAAGTGTGTCGATCTGTGTGTGTACATCTGTATGTGTGTGAGAAAGGGAGGGAGTGTGGTAATGTGAGTGCTTGTGAGAGAGAGCACATGTGCTAGAGTGTGTGTGTGCGTGTGTGTGTCTGTATGAGAGAAAGAGAGAGTGAGCGCTAGGGTGTGTGTGTGTGTGTGGGAGAGAGAGCGTGTGTGTGTGTGTGTTTGTGAGAGAGAGAGAATGTGCTACATTTGTGTGTGTGGACAGTGTGTGTGGACAGTGTGTGTGGTCCTCTGCCCCCACACACACACACACACACACACACACACACACACACACATACTCCCAATACATACACACAGACACACACACACAAAGGCACATACACACACTCACAATACACACACACACACACACGTGTATATGAGAGAGATAGAGAGAGCACGTGCTGTGGGGTGTGTATGAGAGAGAAAGCATGTGCCAGGGTACGCGTAGTGGGGTGTGTGTCTGGGCCGCTGAAGAGTTCCAGCTGTGGCAGCCTTCCAGCCCTCTTTATTGATGACAGGGAGATTGCTTCTCATGTCCACTCTCATTAGAGGAGACGAGGGAGCGGAGCATAGCTCTGACATAATCAACGTTATCAGAACGCATAGCTGTTCACAGAGCTCATTTAATGAAACCACACACACTGTCCATTCACACAGAGCAGAGCACCTGCAGCATACACTCAACTCGCAGTCTTTGAGCGCATGGCAGCTTGCTTGTGTATGTGCAAGTCCATATCTGCCTTTGTATGTTGTGTGTGTGTGTGTGTGTGTGTGTGCGTGTTTGTGTGTGTGCGCGTGTGTGTGTGTGTGTGTGTGTGTGTGTGTGTGTGTGTGCGCGTGTTTGTGCGCGCATGTGTGTGTGTGTGTGTGTGTGTGTGTGTGTGCGCGCGCACATGTGAGTTCCATTTAGGTGCGCATTTAGGTTCTTGTCTAACGCACAGAAGTGATGCACAGCAAGGTATCCAGTCACAGCATGCAGTCAGTGGAAGCAGACACAGACCCGGAGAGACCCCACTGTAGGCTGTTCCTGGCTGTGACTGCTGTCCCCCCATTAGCTGCTCTACTCTTCCCCATGCTAATTACTGCCTTCTCCCTACCAGTCATTACTAAATGGGCCACTTCCGTTCCATTCTTCTCTTCTCATTTGGAAGATAAGAGAAATGAGGGGAAACTGCAGAGCAACAGGCGTATCACCCTGGCAACCGAGGGAAACGGCCAGAGGCACGAGATGGTCCCGTCACACACATGTACACACACACACACACACACACACACACACTCATGCACACTCACCCATACAGATGTACAAAAAGGACACTTGTGCCCACGCTCACCCATACACACGTACACACACTTCAACACACACTCAACCGTGCACACCTACACGCACACACGCACACACACTCTCAAGCATCCCCATAACATATATGTGCGCACACCCACCCTTATGTACATACACACACAAACATCCCTACTCACACACACGCTCTTGTCCACTCACAGATATATGCATGAAACACCACAGAAACACACACACACACACACACACACACACACACACACACACACACACACACACACACACACACACACACACACACACACACACTGGCAGCCCAGCATCTTCATAAACAGCTATAAGCTGTTTCACTTGCTGCTCAAGCATCCTGTAGTGTCATACTAACACTGCCTTTGTCACTGTAATGTACTGTAAGAGCATCATAGCAGGCGCTGCGGAAGGAGGAAGATTTAAGACAGTTGGTAGTAATTTAGCTCTACGTTCCTGCTGATAATAATTAGCATCAGTGCCACTATTATTGCCATTTTCGCCTATTGCCTATTGCTGTACTCATTTCCTGAAAACGACCATTTTCGATTAATTGCTTTGGCAGCATGCTTTCATGTCAGGTCATGCCAATCAAGCACCTTGAAATTGAAAACAAAATTGAAATTTTGGAACAAGGAGACCGTGTGTGTGTGTGTGTGAGAGAGAGAGAGACGGAGAGAAAGGGAGAGGGAGAGAAAGGGAGAGAGCGCAGAAATAAAATAACGACAGAGGGAGAGGGAGAGAGGGTGTAAAATAGCGTGTTGTACTTACAGTAAAATATATAGATGACATACTGTACCTATATTCTGCACAAACTGCAAGCCCGCCTATTGTTTTTATTAGAATTAGTGGGGAACTGGGTACGTTTTGCATACGCTTTTCACATTGTATAAATTACCTGAAATTGTTTTCACTTCTTTCTTCATGTTGTCTATGGGGCGTCCCTCTTTGTCAGGATATCACTATTAACTTCGGGCAAGTGCGTCCCCTTTATTTTAACATTTACCCATGGGCATGCACAAACAAGCTACAGGTTTCTTGAACATTTGGTATCTGTTGAAATCTCAGTCCATTATTATTCATTTGAAGACATCTTTATTGCAAAAGATCTTTTGAATTTTCTGAATTTAATCACACTTGGTGCTGTTTTAAGCAATTGCATTTTCCATGAACTTGAATGGTTTTTGTAACAGTGCTAAAAGTCAAAATGTCAGTCTTCTCTCTTCTCTTATCCTGAAATCACAGTTTGTAATTGTATGATTTTGTTGTTCATGACAGGATATAGAGTTCATGTATTTGTGCTAATCTGTGTTAGATGCACACTGACCAGTCCTTACCTGATTACATGCTTAATACAGTAATTCAGTAATGTAATCACTTAGAATAGTCCATTCCATTCCTCAATCTGTTGAACCAACAAATTTTGCAAGAAAAGTCTTTGAGATTGTAGAAGTGTTTGAGGGTTTATTATTGTGTTTTTTGTTTGCCTTAAGCACGATCTCTTAAATTCAAGCACTGCTTCAAATGTAAAGGTCTTGCGAGCTCAGTTTTGTAAGGTACCAAATCCTTTCAGACCTGCCCTTCCTACATGGTTTAAAATGATCAAATCCTGCGTCAGAATCTGTGACTTTATTGCTTAGCCATGTCTCAGAGAGCGTAACAACATTTGCATTCTAATCTGTGACCCAAAATCGAAGATAATCTGTTTTTGGTAGCAGACTTCTCACATTTATATGGAAAACCTTTAAATATTGTTTTGTTTTTTTTTCCCCCTTCCAGTTGTCATTTTCAGTCTCTCATAGTCAGGCATTATTACAGATTTTGACAATGTTCTCTGCTAACATAACTGCTATTCCCCCAGGCTACAGCAGATAAAGCCATGTCGATAGGTCACACAGGTCAGCAGCCATATTGGATTTTATGCAATTATCATCTGCTGTCCGCTTGGCCCCTCTGATCACTGCTGCCCGCAGCTATATTTTTAACTTGCAAATTTGCTACCATAGTTTTCTTGCTTGCAAAATCTATGGGTATGTCATCTGTACCTCCGTCTTAATCAGTACCAACTCATCTTTAAAGCGAAATTTCTGCCTGGTCTGTTTTAGTTCTGTCCAGCTGCAGTCCTCCGTTTCTCAGTTAGGCTAACTGCAGCTGATCGCATCTGCAAATGGGTTTGGGAGACCACACGTGCACGGTGCAGGCTGCTTGACTAGCGGCAATTAAATTGACCACGTCAGCCTTTTCCATAACTGGAGATAATACCCTTGCAAGATACTTCACTAACTTTCCAGGGTAGTGTAGCATGGTGGTTAAGGAGCAGGACCCGTAACCGAAAGGTTGCCGGTTCGATTCCCCACGGGGGCACTGCTGCTATACCCTTGGGCAAGGTGCTTAACCCACAATTGCCCCAGTAAATATCCAGCTGTGTAAATGGATAACATTGTAAAAACCTGTAATTGATGTAATTTGCTCTGGATAAGAGCGTCTGCTAAATGCCAATAATGTAATGTAATGGATTTTCTTCACTTGTGAGATGTAAGAAAAACAACTTCGCACTTTAGCTAGCAGAAAGTTGTTTTGGAGACTGACAGCAGGCTGGGTTGGTTGACAGCAAGACGTTTCAAACAAAATTATAAAAGTTATGAAATGTAATTACACTATATTACGTAGCTACATACATACAAAATGAAATATGTTATCTACAGTAGCAAGTACACTACCCAGAGGGTACAAACAAGGTTGCTTATCACCAGAGAACAGCAGAGAAAACACAACTATATGGATGGATATTCAGTTTGCTGAAAGCGCAACACATGCAATGTACTGGTTAATTAAATACCAAACAGATTAATCTCATCCAGATGAGCTCCAGTACTCCCACAAAATAAATGGCCTTTCAACATAATCACAAAGGTAACAGCCAGTGAGTAGCTACCTGGGAAAAGGGTGTGTTCTCTTCTGCAAGTATGTAAGTGCAATGAATGGGTACAAGACACAACACAAGAAATTTTCCTGGAGGCACTCAGACAGCCGGACCCAAACTTCAGGCTCCCCTGAAGGGTCCAGCTCTGTCTCACTACCATCCCTCTGTGGCTGAGAACAATCCTGTTATTGTACCTGCAGCTCAGTTCTGAGTGTGTATATACAGGTGAGGTCACTGAAACCAAAAATAAAAGCCAAAAGAGCCAGAAAAAATACAAATCCCCCCAAAAAAAGAAGTGTTGAGGTCAGAAGACTACCATAACTGAACATTCTGCAGCTCAACTGCTAGGTGGCTTTAGCAGCAGTGTTCATCCAGAATTCTTTACTCAGTGCGATAAGAGTGCATGGAAGGAGCCCTTCATCATGACATTTGGCAACACAAATGTTTCTTTGTCATGCCAGTGATACCACTTGAACTGAATCGGATTAAATTAGAGAGAGAGAGAGAGACAGAGACAGAGAGAGGATGAGAATGGACGAGAGTGAATGAGACAGAAAGGGGCAGAGAGAGAGTCGCAGTAGACTCCTGACTCCCAAAGTTTACAGCTGATGAAGTTAATCTCCCTTCGGGTTAGCATTATCTTCCCTGCAGCGATCTGCCCGAGCCGCCAGCCGGTTCCCTTGGCAGCTGGACTCTTTCAGGCAATGGCAAAGAGGCACTAAAACTTTAGTCGATACCCAATAAGAAGTTCAGTGATGCTGTTAACCTCACTTAGATTGCACCTCATTTCACCAGCAAGTCAAGTCAAGTACCCCTCATCATCATCTGCTGCTTCTGAATGGCCCTGTGGTCAGTCTCATATTTGGTGCCCATGTTCTCTGCTTATGTTCCATAAAAATAAAATATTTTCCATTATACAAAATATTTTTCTTTTAATGTCAAAGCTGTGTAGGTGGCTAGTTTTGTTTTTGTGAAGGATATGCTGTACCTTTAGCTATACAACTTCAGCTAGCTGGCTACTAGATTACCCTAATGTAGCACAATGAAGGTGTAGGTGTTCTGTTCCTGCTGTTCTCACACTGACCCCGGGGTTGGCAGACATGTAGCTAGCTTTATTTGCCATCAGATCTTTCACCCAGCTTTGCAAAGGTAAACTGGAGACAGTTTGAACAGTTTATTCTCCCAGTCATACACAACACAGATTCACAAGATAACTCCCTTTCAACAGCACCTTCTCTGTCCTTGCTGACCCCACTCCAGATACTTCACAGGTCAGTTAACCTAGGACCTGTGTGGGTCCCTGTAAAACAACACTAACATGGCGTGTGTGTGTGTGTGTGTGTGTGCGCGCGTGTGTGTGTGTGTGCGTGCGTGTGCACACATGCATGTGTGTGCGCGTGTGTGTGTGTGTGTGTGTGTGTGTGTGTGTGTGTGTAGGGTAGTTAGGTAGTGAGGTTAGTTAACAGATACATGGGGATTGACCAGGATGTCTATAGTCATGGCAAACCCTCTGGGTTAATGCCACATTACAATGTCAAACTTGTTTATTAAACTCATTTTCTAAGAAATTTTTTTGTCTACTAATTCTTACGTTGATTTATAGGTCCAATCAATGAATGAGTCACTAAAGCCCTAGTGAAACATACTCCAGCTATTACACAACCTGTGGATGAACTGTACTCCCTGTATGATATTAGCTTGTGGTTGAGATGCTGGTCTGCTTCTCTCAGTCTTGGTTGAGTGGCCATCCATCTAACACTCATCTCAATGAATGCGCAGGCTGGGAGAAAAAGGCAAACATTTCAAGCGCGAGCTCTTCAAGAGAGAGATGACAGAGAGAGAGGAAGAGAGAGACAGAGAGAAAGGGGGAAAAAAGTAAAGGAAAGCCAAGTACACGGTGTGCCCCGGCTATCAATCTTTCCCTCCTGTTATTTGCTCTGCATTTCTTCCCTTTCATTCGATAATTGAATTTGCAGCGCTCGCGTGCGTCCGCCGCATGTGTGTGGAACGGGAATTGCACCCCAGTCACGTACTCCAGCTCCCCATTAGACGTACGGCGGCTTTATTGAATTAGTCTTGCTCATTTGGAAGTGTATCGTCCTGGAGATATTTGGCTTTTTAATCGCGGCTTGTTCTTCCTTTTTTCACCATTTTTTTTGTGAGAGGAAATCATTGTGGTGCCGTGGACTGGTTATTTCATACGGTGTTCGGCAGGCAATGCTATTCGGACACCTGCTTATGAAGAGACTTTGAAGAGAACTGGAAAGAAGGAAATAGCAACTTAACATATCTTTAGTTTATGAAACTGTTATTATTAAATATATATGTGTGATTAAAATTTGATTTAAACTTTCAGGAGAACTGCACCTCAGGAAAAATGTTTCAGTGGGTATGCCAAATACACGCCAAGTCAATGGTCACTCCTACAAAGCTGGTTTATACATCTCTGGTAACTCCTCTGAAACACTCCCATTGGGTTTTCCTTATAAACTCACTGTAGGTGCCTTTTACAACCTTTAAAAGAATCTGATTCAGTCAGGGGCAGCACAGCTGGGGAAAATGGAGATGGTCTGTTCTGAATAGAATTACAGCGTTTCACAGTGTCCGGCAGTCCAGGGGGAGTAAAGTAACCTCTTCAAACCTCTTCGGCTAAGTGAGCATTTATCTCGGTTAGCCAATATGCAGCTCGGCTGGACAAAGAACCAGAGTTGCATGTACCTGAAGAGCAGTGTGTAACGCACTGGCCCAGGATCAGTTTTCTGAAATGAAGACCATTCGCTTCCCGAATGGGCTCTGAATAGAGAGGAGGATGCATTTGCTGAATAGAGGGTTGAGAGATGTAAATACATGTGAAGATCATTTCACCACCCTCTGCAATGGCAACAGGGATCACCGCCTGACAGGGGGGGTGCATGTCCCCTGAGTAAATATTTCCACAAAGAACAAGGTTGACAGTGGGAAGTGTGAAGGGCGGATGGGGTTGTCATGGCGATTGCAGAGCTGGGGGATTCTGACCCACCCATGCACCCAATACACACACACATCCCCCCCCGCCACCACCTCACCATCACTAGCAACCCCAGAAACTTCCTGGTTGAGAGGCTGGGACCTCTACTGTTGCCCCCCCCAGGTCCCACAGCAAGCAGGCAGTCTGCACAGATGCCTAAAGGTGCTGGAATTTTCCGAAAGTGGTTGCCTGGCGTTCCACAGACAGTCAGGGGATGAGGGATCAGCCGGCATGCCTCTTTCAAAAGAACCAACACAGCCCTCTCAGCAGCAAGCGGTCTGGCTATCCGAGGGCATGAAAGGAAGGCTTTGTGTGGAGCCTTAACAAACACTAACCTCATCTTTTACGGGTTCCGCCCTGTTCACAGCCTCTGTGGAGGTTAAACCCTGGCGCGATTTCCTGCAGTCAGTATTGTGCTCTCCTCGCTCATATATGTGTCATCTCGTTCTTTATTCCGTTTTGTTAAACCATGCATTTTTAATTGCACCCCTGAAAACATTTCCCAAAGGGTTTGAGGAATATGAACAAGAAAGCAAGACAGAGAGAAAGGGGAGAGAGAAAGAGAGGGAGGGGGGAGGGCAAGGAGAGAGAGAAAAAGAGAGAGAGAAGTCCAGGTTGTAGATTTGAGGAATATGAAAAAGAAAGCAAGACAGAGAAAGACAGGGAGAGACAGAAAGACAGGGAAAGGGGAGGGTGAGGAGAGGGAGAAAGAGAGAGAAGTCCAGGTTGTGGGTTTGAGGAATATGAGAAAGAAAACAAGACAGAGGAAAAGTGGGAGAACCAGAAAGGGGGTGAGGAGAGAGAGAGAAAGAGGGAGAAGTCCAGGTCGTTCTGGCAGTGAAACCGAAGAAGCGCCACGCGGATAAGGGTCCTGCGGTACCTGCCACATTGATCAAATCGACCTCCCCACCGTGGTCATGCTGGGGTAAATGAGGCGGTAAAATGAAAATAAAGCCTGGGCTCCTGGATCTGGGAAGGGGGCGTTTGGGGGAACGCAAGGCCGGGGCTGCTCCCGCGCGCCGCGGAAGACAAAAAGAGTAAACACGCTGCGCGCTAACAGGCTTCAACTTAACAGCCTGCGCCGAGCAGATGGCTGCCCGGCTCTCGCCCAGAGCGCTCTGCTCTCAGAGAGAGAGCGAGAGACAGAAAGTTAAAAAAAGGAAGGGGGGGGGGACAATACTTTCAATTATTTTTAAGGAGCTGAAAGAGGCGCTGGAGCATAGGCTCGTGGCAGTCTTTCAGGCCCAAACAGACGGGATGTCTCTGGATGTTTAGGGGCGGGGAGAGACGGCAGGAAGGGCCGCTGAACTGATGCTGGAATGGTCGTTAAAGATGCATTGCCGAGCATCACCGTGTCTGTTTGTGAAAGGGGTGCAGCCAGAACCTAATGACACAAGAGCTTGGGAGCTCAGGAACTCCAGAATCTCAGGGACAATGCTGTTACAAAATTACTGTAGCCACAAGGGCCAGGTCTACTCTTACCTGCTCCTAAGGTCTGGTCAACTGTCATTTAGTTCTATTATATCACATTTTGTATTTTTTGTATTTTTATATATATATATATATATATATATATATATATATATTTACACATGGATATAAAATTTTGAGCAGCATGGTGCCAGCCTAATATGTTTATCTGGACAGTTCTCTGCTTCTGGTCCAATAAGGCTGTGTCTGGATCTGGCTTCCTGGGGAAGATTCAAAGAGCACTAGCAGCAGGGTGCCCTGAACTCCAACGGTGAGAAATAACACTAACCTTTCCCCAGACCCCTACACTAACAGACAGGGAAGGAAGTACAACATGGTGGCATCTCTCTCTCTCTCTCTCTCTCTCTCTCTCTCTCTCTCCCCTCTCTCTCTCTCTCTCTCTCTCTCTCTCTTCCCCCCTTCTCTTTTGTCTCTTGTCTCTCCCTTCCCAGCTGGGAGGCCTTGTTTCTATCCACACCAACACTCCAGCACAGATTTGCACAGCTGCCTTTGTCTGAACCGCCTCTGTGCTCCCAGCTCAGGTAGATTAGGGTAGGAATCATTACAAAATACCCAGCACCTCATAGCTTCAGAGAGATCTCCCCAGTCAGCCAAAATCCCCACTCCTGACATCCCCCAAAAAAGGTTCAGATCCATCCCTTGCTCTCTGCACAATTGTCCAGTGTTCCCACTGCCAGACAGGGGTGGAATCCAGCATCCCAGAGGCCTGAGCGGTGGCTGAAGGCAGACCACGGGCCCATCCTGGGTATGCTCAGTGTTACATTACGTTCTTGTCATTCAACAGACTCTTATTCAGAGCAACTTACACAGGTTACAATTTTTCCATGTTATCCATTCATACAGCTGGATATTTACTGTGGCAATTCTGGATAAAGTACTTTGCCCAATGGTACAGCAGCAGTGCCCCAGCAGGGAGTCGAACCAGCAACCTCTCAGTTACGAGCCTAGCTCTTTACCGCCACGCTACACCGCCACTCCAGTTTTCAGTGCAGGGTCAAACCGCAGGGCGTCTAGCTCGTTCCTGCTGACGGGCCGGCGCTTTGAAGGCAGGGAAGCACAGCCTGCTTCCAGGCCGGCTCAATCCTCTGCCGGCTCCATGGCCTTGGACCGCATTCAATGCGCCTCTGATCGCTGCGGCCAAGCCTGCGAACGCTGCCTATTGATCAGTTAAGCATTTGACTTGCTCAGTCAAGTGATCGCTGATCCTTCGGGGGATAGGGTGGGGGCGGGGGGTTGGTGGGGGTGGGGGAGGGGCGCTGTGCGGTTTAAGTGGATTGGATGAGGAGGGATGTGTTCGCCACGTGAGTGCCTCACACGGGCAATGTGCCGTTTTATTTGAAACAGTGCTCGCTGTGCTGCACATCCAGCGCCAGCATTAGCGCTGCTGGGATCTGACAAATCTTCCTACAAGGAACCTACATGTGTGACAGAGCATGTGAAACAAGTCTCTGTGTACCAGGTGATGAATTAATTTGCTGCGTCTACATAACACCTGTACCCCTCCCCCACTCCCAGGTGACACAACCCCCCCATACCAGTAGACACATCACATATCAGCTGGTGAAGATGGAAGGATCTATTCAGCCAACTGTGCTGGTGAATAATTAAATGGCTAGATTGAGAATATGATCATCACACTGAAGAATACTCCATACTCTGATAACTGAAATGAGATCTTGATGACTGATCCACTTAATCTGGAGCCTGGTTTAATGTCCTATTCAAAGGATGGCATCTCCTTCAGCACAGTGTCCCCATCACTGCACTGGCGCATTGATTTCTGCTTGCTCCAGAGGCAAAACCGCCCCATGCTGGCCCACTAGCACACCTTCCAGAATCCAACCTGGTTTCCCGTCCAAATGCTAACCAAGCCTAGCTTCATTTACCATCAGTAAATGGACTGCATAAGGGAGCCTCTGCAAGTCTCCCCATGCTCTTGCAGCGGTAACGGCAACAACAGCTGTGTCGTGTTGCACGAGGACCCCTCCGAGGAGTTTACCACGAGCCGTCTCCGCTGGCCGTGCCACGCGCGAGAGCACCGTGCCAGATTTACGCGGGCGATAGAGCGCCCGGTCTAATTGCTGCTCTCTGTTATCGCCTCTTTATTGAATTCCGATGTGGCCTCGGTCGGTGCGCCGGGAACTGCAGGAGAGAAAGAGGGGCCACAGCAATGGTGACTCACTGGCAAGGGAGGCGGGGGAAGGGGGGGAGTGGGGGGCGAGTGGGGGGCGAGAGAGAGCAAGAGCGAGAGGTAAACCAGCTGCGAGAGAGATGGAGAGATAGCAGGAGAGCAAGCTGTCCCTGTAATGACCTGGGGATTAGCGAGAGGGAGGTGTGGGGGTAGGGAGTGGGGTACGGGGAGGTGGGGGGTGCTCACTGTCACAGCCAGTTTTCCACGCTGTATCTTGTTTACGGACATATTTCATGTTAATTATGATGTTGGTGCGCCCGGCGTGTCTGCGGGGGTACTGAGATTCCTGTGATTAGAGGATGTGGACCCAACCCGGCTCTGCCTCCACTGCTGCCGGCTCTCAAACAAGCAATTAAAATCAATTCGCTCTTCTTTTTGCCAAGACTCCACACCGCCCCCAGCAGGACGGACGTTAAAACGCGTTATTGCTTCAGCGTGGTGCAACCCTGCCAACCCCCAGCCTACTCTCCCCCCCCTTCTTTTTTCATTACAATAAAATAGCTTTTATCACACTGCGGAGATTAGTGGCCTTGATGCCTCAACCCTCCGGTGCCCTTACACAATGTCCATCCCCCACCCCCTGCCCCCTGCCTTCCATCCCCACCTTTGACTCTCCTGCTTTCTGAAACGGTTATTATCATACGGTCTCTTAGAGGTGCCATTATCATACGCTGTCCTTAGAGGTGCCATTATCGCGCAGTGTCTTCAGAGCTGCCCCGGCTTCATTTCACACCTCCTCAGCCTCGTTGCATATGAAGGTTGTCATCACCCCGTATGAAGGTCATTAAAACCCAGGTGAAGGTTATTAAGACCCAGTAATCCCCTCACCCTTCTTCCTCCCTTCACAGCGTCAGTTTCCGTAAGACCGTGTCCACATGTGCGACACGCTCAGCGCAGGGGATGAATGAGAGGGAGGATTGGCTGGAGGTGGGGGGCTGTTTCAGGTGCATTGTGGGTCGGGGTCCCGTGGGTCCAGATTTCATGATGATGTCACAGGTACAAGGGGGAATGATTAGCAGGTACTGCACTGCTATATCGAGTAAGGGCATTGGAGGGGATGGTTTTGGGGATGGATCAAGACCCTCCCAAGCGGTTGAGATCTCCTGCTCTAGATTATCACATTACAGTACATTATTGTCATTTAGCAGACACTCTTATCCAGAGTGACTTAAGTAGGTTACAATTTTAGTTACATGTTATCTGTTTATGCAGCTGGATATTTACTGAGGCGGTTCTGGATTGAGTACCTTGCCCCAGGGTAACACAGCAGCGCCCAAACGGGGAATCGAACCGGCAACCTTTCAGTTAAAAGCCATGGCGAATCTGGGACCCAGAGGCCGTGGCTCACAGCTGACAGGCTGGGGGTCAGACAGGGTCAACACTAAGGGGCAAGAGAGGACCCCAGTTTGGACCAGGGGAGGCGTGTGAGGCCAGATCGGTGGGATTCGAAAGCGAGCTGAGAAAGATCGTCAGGGGAGTCTCAGCTTCCAAACCGAGTTCGATAGGGGTGTTTTTTTTGTTTCTTTACACCCCGCAGGGGTTATTCAGACCCACCGCACCAATTCCGGTGAGTCATGTCTGAGCGAGGAACATTTCGAGTGATTACCCGAAACGCAAGGCAGCACCAGGCAATCAGCGTGTTTAGTCAACGAATCGCTGCACAAAAAAGACAGCAGACAATTCCGTGGGTGTGGGAGGCATCCACACTTTCTGCACTTTGGATTACGGAGATTTCAACAAAGCCCAATTATTTCCCATGCACAATGTGATAACAAAAACACGGAAACCCCGAGCTAGAGAGAAGGGGGGGGGTTTAGTCATTCGAAAACACAGAAACAGCTACTGTATACACATTTGTCTGACGTTTCTGTCGTCATCTCAAATCTGAAGGGGGTATGTGGAGGCAGATGATCATGAATTTGTATGTTTTTTTTTTTTTTTAATTTTTTTAAGATGTCTGTTGAATCCTCAGTGGAAGAGTGAAGCATTCAATATCTCTGGAATATAGGATGGATTCAAACAGTTCGACAGACTGTGTGTGTGTGCATATATATGTATAAGTGCGTGTGTGTGTGTGTGTGCGTGCGTGCCTGTGTGCGTGTGTGTGTGTGTGTGTGCATGTGCGTGTGTGTGTGTGTGTGCATGTGTGTGTTCGTTCGCATGAGAGTGTGTGTTTGTGAGTGCGCGTGCTTGCCTGCCTGAATCTGTCATCTAGCAGAAGTACAGGCTGTGTGTGACAGCGTTGATTGAGAGGGGGCAGCAACTTGAAGCTGATGCTCTTGTGCAGTTAGCCTGATTTATCTCTGCACTTTACCAATGCAAAGCGGCGTGAGAACACAGCGGGAGAGGACCGCTCAGGAGAAAAAAATGCGTGTTCCTTTTTCATCTCTACAAAACAAACCCCACATTTGTTACACCAGAGAGAAATATGGGGAAGAGATCACAGATCGGCTTTCCGAGCTCTGCCCATCTCTGTCTGCTCGAGGGGACTCCATTAAACTCCATTAAATGCTTCCCCTTTGGTTTTTTTCTGTTACTGTATCACTGACATCGTGTGTGTTTGAAATTGCTGTGGATTTGAACATTGAACAGCGCTAGGTAATGGGGGGCCTTTCTGTTTGCTGTGGTTGCACATCACCGAGTGGGCACACACACGGTCACATGAACCGGGAAGCGGGCTCTTATGGGACAGTGTGCCCGCCAGGCCGGCCTGTGTCTCCACACATCACTCCACATTGTGTTTGCTTTGCCATTTGCCAAATCCGTCCTCTGACAAAGCAGCCTGGAAGCCAACCTTTGCACCCCTGCCTATTATTTAGGGGTGTGATGCTTTAGCCTAGCGGTAGTTCAGCGCTTACTCCAGTGCACGGGATGGAGTACAGTACTGCATTTGGCGCGATGGCAGTCGCGTAAGAGTGATGCAGTGTTCATATTCCATAAGGTTAAGGAATGCCAACAGAAAAACTGGCACGTTGCACTGGAATCGTCTCTGAACTTAAATCAGACAAATGTGTTGATACATCAGCAGTTCCAGAGCCGTTCAGATTCATCATGAGAATTCAGATTGTGTCTGAATCGTAAATGTCACATGATCATGAAATGTGACAATCCCTACTGGCGATATTCCAGCATTCCTCAGTCTGCTCACAGAAAATCAGTGGCTTTTTTTGTGGGAGCTTCATGCACGAGAGCACAAGATAACTTAGCATCTCATCACATATCAACGGACTTCGCAAGTGCTGATATTTAACTACATTACCCAAATTAGAGTGCATTTTCTCTTGTTTTGTCCCTACAAAGGGATGATTTTTTTTTACTTCTCTGCAGTGTTTATGCCAAGCTGCTTGTGAAAGCTGTCTTTGAACAAAGACAGGCAAGGAAAAAATGCAGGCAGCGCTTTTTTTTAAGAGCAAAGGATAATTCATTGTTGATTTAGTCACAGCTTGCTGGGAAGGGGGTGGAATTGCCATCACATTTGTTCCAGTTGTGTCCCATGGAACAACCACATTTCTCTGTTTCGTGTGTTAAAGTCCCCAGCAAGGTAGTGTGCATGCAGGTCTGTAGAAAGAGGACTCAGGTTGCCTGTCTGGTCAAGCCTCACACTCAACCCCACACATGGGAACACGAGAACACAGCAAACGAGGCTGTCTCTCATCACCTTGGCCATCTGAAGCCAGCTGCTGACCGGGGGGGGGGTGTGAGGTGTCCCGGTGTCCCAACACGGAAACTCAGTCTGATGATGAAGGTTCCGTTCCTGCCGTGGGACAGGGAGAGGGTGACAATGGTGATCCATTTACACTCCAGAGTCTTGGGATTTGGCGGCTGCCTCACTCTGCCACAATTCAATTTCCCTTCACGGTGCTTCATTGGCATGCTGCTCTGTCGCTACATATCTCCAAATCACAAACAACAATCGCTGAGAATGGGTCTCCCGAGCGGCTCAGGGTTAAAGGCGCCCACCTTGACTGTAAGCTGTGCACGACATGCCAGGGTGCCAACAATGACCAGGAGCCCACAGCAGCGAAACAACTTGGCCGCCTTCCGTCAGGGATAGGGCTGGATAGGTCGGGCAGGAGCCCCTCATCTCACCACTTTCAAGCACCCTACAATTTGACAGTTGCCTTTGAGCTGTGCCTGAATGAGCTATGTGAGTCGCAGTGTGAAAAATGGCCATTAACTGCATGCAAGCGTATGGGAAAATCGCATTCGTCTCGCCTCGGTGTTTGCACAACTGGAGAGGTTGTCGCAGTGAGGTGAGCCTTATATACAGCTGCCGATTCCGAGTTAGTGCTACATAAATGGGGGAAAAGCATAAAAGCCATATCCCTGAGATTACAGAACAAGAAATCAATTGAGTTACAGCTCAAGATATCTGTAGCACAATATGGGGTACATCTTAATCACAGTAATAACAATGCTTCCATGAAGGATGATATGTCTTTCTCACTTGCTCTTTTGTCTGTCTCTGTCTCGCTCTCTGTGTTACAGGAGGGAAATAATTCACGCACTGCATGTTTTTTTCCCCCTTTTTTTCCCAGGTGTGAGTGCCGTAGGGTGCAAAAATCCTTACCTGCTTTGCCAGGTTCAGTCATTCTCCCTGTGAGAATAACTGTGTTTTTTACACTGTTTCTTCCTCTCCCCTGTGTGTATGCCAGCCCATCTTTCATCCTCCCCCAGCTCCCCCAGAAGTTTACTTTCAGTTTAGCTCTTATAGGTGCAGCAGCTTGTTATGTTACACAACACACTGTGTTCATCCATCTTTGAAATCTTGGGAAAAAAGTTGTGTAAAAATCAGAAACTAGTAGTTACTGTCACTTTTGTTGTCAGCTGTGGCAAATTTGTAAGTCAACAGTCCAGTCCTACTGTATTTGTATATTTCATGTGTAAGAAATTGTATATGTAGAGTTGAAGTCTGTATTTCCTGTATTGAAACCCTATATTTCTTACTAAAACATTAATTTTCGCTACATTTGAACAATCCTGATTTGCTATGCATGTCACTTACAAACATTTGCTCCCCATTTGTATGGAACTGGCTTTTGGTCTAAACTATGCTTTTAATGACATAATTCATCCACTCATACAGACTCAGTTTCATATTTTTTCAAATTTATGTAAATGGTGCAGTAATTGAAGATGGTTCATTTTGCTGTATACTTAAATGTGCTACACCAGTGTAATTTTATGAAATGAATAAAAAATAAGTAATTGGACCAGTTTAAGAAAGGGGAATTGGTTGAAACAAAACAACATTCACAGCGGCCCACCAGAAATTGAGTTTGGCTTCCTTGGTGTAGTGCATCATACTGTAAAAACTGCCGATATTCAAGTATAATGATCAGTGGTGCTTGCAAGTCTGAGCCAAAACTGGTAAGCAATACATCTCACTCAGAGGACAATTCATCACTACCAGTGTCCACATTAAGGAGGAGAGGACAAGCCAGGACCCATTTCTGACAGCTCAGCATCACTCAAGTCCAAACAAGTGACATTGCAGACACCTCCCCTAGATTTGATTTCATTTCAATGCGAGCACCCCCCACCCCCAAAAACACACACACACACACACACACACACACACACACACACACACACACACACACACACACACACACACACACACACACACACACACACACACACACACACACACACAGAAAAGAGGAGATCTAATCCCTTATGGTCTAACCAGCAAATATTTCTTTTATATGTGCTTGGACACATTCTCACACTTTGTATGTGTGCTGCTAACCAATACATGAGAGAGAGAGAGAGAGAGATCTCACTTTCACCGCCTCTGTTAAGCTCTCTCCAAAGCGTCAAACTGAATAGCTGTCCAGAGTGACAGGACAAGAGAGCATAAGTTGTCACCAGATGTAGCCGTTTTTTAATTTGTTTTTACACGGCTCATTTAAGTGTAGAAGTAAGTTGTCACGAAAATAATACCTGGTTATCACTCATGGAACAGGAAAGCCCCCCTAGCCTGCAGGCTCGTTAGGAAAGGGTTACCCAGTGGATACCCCCACTGCAGTTTGGGGAACTGCATCAGCCTGCGTCACATCAAAGCCTCCTGCCAGCGTCGCTCTAATCTGGCCACAGTCGGGGCAGAGCACACAATGCGTTAGACCTGGTGGGCCCGTTTGTTTGTAATCGCTAACAATCTCACCGCTGGGAAACAGTGGTTAAACTCTCCTAAGACTGTAATTTTCTGAATCGAGTGATTAAGCGATCCTGTGGAAAATAAGTGTTATTAAAAACACAGCCCCCTGCTATTACGCATTTGAGAATCTGGGTCACTCAAACATCACTCTCCAACACCTCTGCGCCCCCTTGGATGCCAGCAGAAGGAACTTACTTTTAATGTGTGGGTGCAAGTGACTCCAGTAGACCATTACTGGAAGTAAGGAGTCAGGGAATGGGTAATTCCTTATCTGTGCTACAGGGGGTGACAGGAAGAGGAAATGAGACTCAGATATAACATAAGCTGAGAGGACCAGGCCTGATCTGGTGGAGGATATTACTTTACCACAAAATTTGTGTTTGGAGAGGGGGAAGACGTGTATGGAGGAGGGTATGGACAAGTTGTCCGCAACTGCACATGTTGGTGTGTGTATGTATGTGTTTGTGTGTGTGTGTGTGTGTGTGTGTGTGTGGGGTGGGGGGTTATAGTAATATCAGAAGCCTGCCCTGGGGCAAGAAAAGAGCACAGCATTTGAGTGACTGTGTAACCATGGTGAAATTCAACTGCAGGTCGAGCACCAGCGTTCTCTCTATCTCTACTTCTCTCTCCATCTCTCACATACATATATCTGACATATCCTGGCGACACGGGCAGGATGGCAGGTGCCCCGCGCCCCCCCCAAAAAGCCCGGCAGCCATTAACCTCCTTCAGCCCCCCCGCTTCCACCTCATGTCAGGCAGCTACACTTAATGTAATCGGATTTCCATGTCAAGCGTGTTATGCTTAGACCCGTTCTCAGAGGGCCCACCATCATTGGCCCACGCTCCACATCTCCGCATCCGCGCTCCGGATCAGATGAAAAATGAAGGTGGGGAGCAGGAACGGGGGGGGGAGAGCGCACTCGAAAACGATACAAGGGTGGTGGTGGAGGGGTCCCAGACGGATCCGTTCCTCCGCAAACACGTGTATGTCATTTGCAGTATGGAAACGGAGGGGCCCCTCGCAAACGCGGGGCTCATGAAATATGGATGTCATTTGCGCGCCGAATGCTTTCAGCATTTCTGAGCAGAGCCGCGGCATGTGGCAGGGCGCGGGAACATCCCGGCCGCTGCTGCGGGGGCCGTGCCTCTGTTTCAGGCACCGCAACGCAGGGAGAACGCGGAGAAATGCGCGGCTTCACGTCGCCCGTGCTGTTTAATTAACGCTGCTTTTAAATTAAGCCTGGAGATTAGAAGTTGCTTTATACTGATTTTAAACTGCTTTATATTACTGAACACCATTGCTGCAATATGATAGACTAATGGATGAGATTTCCTCCTTTTTTATATAAAAAATACATTCATCTGTGTTAGTACAGTAATACGTAGAAAAATGAATAATGATCATTTGGATTAATATAGGAATATCAGTTCACGTATGAGGTCCACACCAGTTATGACAAATGCATTGATCATCATTTCTTCTAAGCATTTATTGGGTGTTCATTCCTCATGAGTTTGTACTCCAAATGTGAACTCAGTAGGTAATCATGATGACTTAAGGGTTTGTTCATAAGGAGTCGATGAATATTGTTTCTGCATTGTGTATTTTTGTGCCTGTTTTTACTGTGTGTGATTTACCACAGCATTAAAGACGTTGCGTTGTTTCACTGTGAGATGGCCTTTCAGATCAGCCATTTATCAGCCAAGCTAATGAGACAAGAAACATGACAAAGCGCATAGGAAAACATAGCAGAATAGAGCTTTGTGTGACAGATGGATGTGACACTGAAGTGGTTCTTTTTTTCTATTTTATAATTAGGAGTGACAGGAATTAACAGGGTTTGAGAAGGAGATAATGATGACACTTCAGAGCAGGGAAGAACAAGAGGTGCTAACACAGCAAGATCTCTCTGTACTCACTGCAGACACACACATGCACACATACGCACGCACACAGCACACACACTCTCAAACCGTCATTTCGAAACAAACACACACTCACACATACATAATCCTGAACAGACACTTCAAAACAGACACACATATACACAAACAGACACACACATGCACACAGCTGTACAGATACTTCAGAACAGATACATTCTTAAACAGACACTTTAAAACACACACACACACACACACACACACACACTCTCCAGTAATGATACTTCAAAACAGACACAAACACACACACTACTGAATGGATATTTCAAAACACATACACTCACATACTAGGGATAGTGAAACAAACACGCTCACACATACTCAACTCCCAAACACTTAGAATGCACACGTACACACATACATATTTTCCTCTCTAACACAATCACACCTGCAAATAACACACACACACACACACACACTCACTTAACCTTGTGTCCTGCAGCTTTTATCGGAAAATTGGTGCAAGGTTAGGGGGAAGTACGACTTGAGCAGAACAGCAAATGACATTGAAGAACAAAATAAAAACGCTGCAGTATGGTGGAGAAGGGATAACAGACTAGCCCTCCTAATCACATTTGAGGGGGTTATTGAATAACAGTGTACAGTACATTTACACCAGCCAACCCACAGACATCACTAGTGTAGGTCACCGCATTCATTTTCTTTGGAGAAGACAGTATTCCGTGTCCATCTGTGAAATTTATGAAGTATGATCCTCACATACATCATATCACAGAAGGAGGGACATTGAGGCTGAAGCATTGTTTAAGTAATGGACCTCTTTCAGTCAGAGCTTTACATGACCGCGGCGATACCATCCGGACCGTGAAGGTTTATTCTCTCCTCTCCCTATCTCACCAGGGGAAATAGCACTGTTGACCCCCCACCTCCGCACCCAGCTACCCCCCTTCAAACACACACACTTCCAAGGGCTCAGGGGATGCGAACAAGCTGTGGTTTATGACATGAAGATGATATATTAATAACCCCAGGTGCTGCCACAATCCTCTTCTCTCTCTCTTTCTCCCCGCGGCTCAGGCAAAGAGTGCTCTCGCTTGTTGGAGAGATGCAGTAATCTTTCCAGTCCCTCACATCCCGGGGGGATGTTACACCGCTCCGGGTAGGAGGTGGTGCTCCGTGCTTCCAGGAGATCGCGTTCGTTGAAAGAGAGCCAATGTGTGAAATTGTTTGATGCCGCCCTCGTATCAGCAACCTGGGAAGCAATTCTGATGGCACAGGCTCCACATCCAGACTGGCCTCAACAGACCGTTGTGCCTTCCCAAAGTGCAGGGTGCCTGACTGATGGGTCCAACCAATCACAGCACAGCGTGGCATGGTGAGGTCAGCATCCCTCTTCAGGAGCGCCTTGGTGTGTCGGCTCAGCTCAGCAGCCCAATGAACTCCGGTGACACTCGTCTCCCGCCCAAACACAGACCCCCCCCTCGGCTGAAATCAGCCGAAATGTGCTCAGTCACGGTGCTGCCTGCTGCCTGTGGTTCCTGACCACACTGCAGCGACTCGGTCGGTGACCACAGCAGGCCTGACCAGCGTGAAAACTGGCCGTCTTTCCCTCTGAAAGGAGCGAAACACTCCTCAGTAAGAGGATTCAGCCCTCCATCCCAGAAGACCCAGGACTCCTGCGAGGGGTATTCTAACCACCCTTTGCAGTGAGCTCACGTTACCTAAAGGACCCATGTTACAGTTGGAAAAGTCCAACATCCACAGACTGTTGATCATGGGTTCTTCTGCAGCCCTCTTTAATTCTTAATTTTTATGCCTAGACTGGGGCTTACATACCAATGCTGACCACAGACACCATTACAGCATCCACAGACATCCTGCCAGAGTTGAAGAAGAGAAAATAATCACCCAGCTTTAATGATGCCCGTTTTCATCTTCCGTTCCGAAACGCGTTCGGTTCCAGCCCGTTAATACCGGTGATCACGACGAAACACACACACGCACACGTTGGCTAATTAGCGAGGAGAAAAGGCATATTCATCCCAGAGACATTCTTCCCCCCTCGGCCACCCAGCTGAAATCTCTTCCTGCGGTCTAATTAGTTTCCATCCTTCTCTCTCTGTATCCCGCTTTCCTCCCTTTTCTCCCACTCTGCTCTGTTTGTTTGTAGTAACTTTGTGCGTGTCGGTGACCCCACCGCTCTAGAAGTGACGCTGCAATGGGTAATTACCAGACATCATGATCTCAGACTCGGCCCTCCTCGTGACTGTATTGTTCAGATTGGTCCAGCCAGTCTCTGGAAGAGACAGAACAGGATTTCAATAGATTCTGCAAATCTGACCAATAATGAATACGATGCTGTTTTTACAATTATATACACACAGAATTTTAATTAGGGGAAAGAAAAATTCCATGATCAATGCCCTCTGTCACTGATGGGTAGACTTCCTTGATGATCTACAATGCCTTTTTGAAATGCTTCCCCTAGAAGTAAATGGTATTTTGCAACCGTCAGTTGAATCCAGACGTGGAACGGCCATTTTGGCTCTTTATTACCCATTTACCATGTGCTCGGATTCAGCGCCGCATCTGTGGAATGAAATGCGTCATGCTCCAGTTAAAATTTCAGCGCTCCCGGGGTGAGGGATGTTACCGCCGGTAGAGCCATAGAGTGAAGCTGTGCAGATAAATACAATGGGTGGAGGCTTCCCCCCATCGACTGGCTGGCTGTAATCTCTGTTTTAGCATGGGGGCCGGAGGGGGGGGGGACGTGACTGCGCATTGGGGGGTTAGCTGGATCGTGCCTGCCGCTGACAGCAAGGCGCGTCTGGGGGAGGGGTCCACGGTGTCACGCCATGGGGGTGTAATGACATCGCCGCGACAGGGCCTAATCCATCACCCGGCCGCCCGCGCAGGCAGTATCGGATGTATTGATAAGGCTACAGGTCCGGTCCCCTGCCACGCTGACATCCACTAACCAGAGAGTAGGGCAGTCGATACAGCCCAGCTCCGTCTGAGCTAACGGCTGTGGAGGGTAAAGCCCATAGTCTCTGTGCTGTACAACAGGGTACTCTCTGCTCCAGAACAACAGATCTCAGAACAGCTGTCCTGGGCCTAATCCTGATGCCAACCATTGAAAGCAAAAGCATTATTCTGATCCAGAATCAGTTGCTAAGAATGTCATGCATTGCGTCCTCCCTGCCAAAGCAGATCCACACCCATAAGTCTTGTTTACATGTTACCCTTTTATAAGAGCTTGATTTCATCTTGATCACACATTAGGACACACCCCAGTTGTCCCAAACCCCCTCCCTTTCCCTCCGGGGCTTACCTCACTTACTCTACACACAGTTTCGCTTGCCATGAATTCAGCCTTTGTGTCGAGAGAGAAGTCTGGTCGGTCCTCGGGGAAACCTCACTGAGATGGAAACCTCGTCTTCCTCCCCACGGGTGATTAGAACCATTGCAGTGAAGGGACAGAGCACGGCTTGCCTTCAGAGCAGCACCAAACACAATCCTGCAAGGAGGGGGTGGATTTGTTAAAATACATATCCGTCAGCACGGCATACAGTGCTCCTAATTACGTGTCACTGCACTGGGATCAGAGAGGGAGCCTGCTGAGGAGCTTGCCGGCGGGAACAGGGACAGGATCCAGAACGTGTGTGACTCCTGGGGTCGCCCAGTCACTTTGAGTCACTCATGACACTGAAGACACACCTCTTCAAACTGCATCTCAGTTCCACCTCAATCCCCACCATCCCCCAACACCTGCTACTTGTATCACAAGTATTATTTGCTGTTTATTTTTTTCGTGTCATATCGTGATGTGTTTTGGATTCTGTGATCTAGTGACTGTGAGTTATGGTAATATACTTGGCTTCCCTTGTCTAGTCAGGTTGCACAAGTTAACTTGTGGTCGGGCTTGAATAGTGTTGTGCTCACACTCACTGGTCTGGGGGTGTTGTTAGCCCGGTCTGCTCATTCAACTTGAATGGATACACTTATGTTTTATTGTGCTGGAATTCAATCTGGATTAGAGCATCTGCTAAATGAATCTAATGTAATGTAGTGAGTCATGGGCACAATGGCTCCAAATGCCAAATGCCCCATTCCCTTGCCTCCCTCCCTGTGCCCCACGAGCCACTGAGAGAGCACAGATCCCACAGCCCCTCTAGACAGAGAGCTGCCCTAACCATTTATCCACACGCCTGCCTGGCAAACTTCAATGAGTCATAATCCAATTACAAAGAAAAGTCAGACAGCTTCAGTAAGGGTTTATGATTGCTAATAGCTAACATTGCTAAGCTTGCTAAGTTCCCCCTGCGTAGCCATTAGTGAAGTCACACTGATCAAGTTACTGGAAAATTATACCACACCATCTACAGCGATATGGGTAATGGAAATGCTCCTCTCTCTCTTTAAAATCTGTTTTATGTGCGTGTTGTAAAGGAGAGAGGCAGTAGGTCACCCTGGATGAAGTCAATTATTCACACAGGATTCTGTAGCTGTTGAAGTGCACAAAACTCCTTTAACAGCCTTAGGTGCACCTGACACTCCTTTGATTTGGTTTCGCCGTTTCCTGCAGAAGTCAGAGTACGCTCTCGGACTTTGTGTTTGCACTAAATAACTCCAAACTATTAAACGAAGCGAGCCATTCTTAAGCTCCTTAATCTCTAATTAGCCGCGCAAACATATGCAAATGCGCAAATCTGTAAACAACAGGCTCCTTCTTCCTTCCCTGGCGCGTGACCGATTTTTCCCGTTGAATGCGCTCAGCGCAGGCGGGGACAGATGGGTTTGGGTGAGGGGGCCAGGCTACGCGCTTTAAGATAAATAAACTCCCCTCTCCGCAGTAATTACCAATTAATTGAATTTAACGGCTTCGCCAGGTGAGGGTGGGAGGTGGGAGACTGCCAAATTAAAAAAAAAAAAAGAGCAAAAACTTAAGTAAAAGAAGAGCTTTCCTGTGGATGGTTGAACGCAGTGCAAGCTTGTCACATCATACGTTCTCCAGGCAGGATCTACGGGGGGCATCTAAGGAAATGACATTACTCCAATCTTAATCTTTCCTTTAAAAGAACCCCCTTCCCCCACCCTACCCACAGTACAACATTGTGTAATACCAAGCATCAGTACACGTACTCAAGTTTAGGGCCAGGACAACTTCAGGGCCGGTGCAGACAACCTTGATCCTGGTGTCACACAATACTGCCTGTTTTATAGTCACAGAACAGCAAAATGTTTATCCCCTGGAGCTGATGGAGAGTGCAGTTCGGATCCAGTGACGTAGTTGTGCAAAAAGTAGAAGCACCTCCAGCACTTCAGAACCAGGGTTGCCTAGAGACACACGGAGGCTGGAGGTGGGAGAGAGACTCCTGTCCTGACCTTTGACCCTGGGATGGAGTGGAGTTGGTCGGTGTGACCTCTATGAGATGAAACCAGTGTCTGCTCTCTGTCACAGTCACTCTTCGTCCCTGCACTTCTAGTGCTTCTAATGTAACAGTCGATCAAATAGCATTATCTCTGAGAGAATGATAAAAGGTGACTCTGTACTTTAAAGGAAATGAAGAGGCAGGTGGGTTACGGTTATAAATATAAATAGAATATTGTAAATGATGCTCATTGTTATGGATGTTAAAACAACTTGTACTGAATTGTGTCGCTAGAAGGAAGGTGATTGATGTAAAGACATTTACCTGGAGCCTTCCCCAATCCTTTAATAACACTCTTTATTGGGAATACAGCAACATGAGGCATCCCATGACCACGGGGAGACAAGATCAGGAGAATAACCTGCGTCAGTCATTTAACTGTAATCTGTGTAGTAAATTGCTGTTTCATGTCTGATTGCCCTGAATGGTGCTCAGTCTCACTGGTTCTATTTCCTATGCAGTAAGCGGAGGTACAATGGCGTAAATTGGTCTGAGACCATATGTGCAATTTACGTCTGCGTTACTTTAAAATGGGAGTTGGTTAAACGCTCAGCAAGTAAAACAGGTTTCTGTTCTAATAACATACCCTGAGGCTACGTTTTATTCAACACGGGAACGGAATTGATAAAACAGGGCTTCGTTATTTCTCAAATTGCTCGCTTGTGACTCTGGAACAACGGGAGGTAATTTAGAGGCGGGGGAAGCGATTTCTGCGAATTTATTTTTCTGCTGTTTTTTCTTTTCTGCAATCATCTTAGAAGCGGCAAAGTCGAGCAAGAACTTTTCTTCAAATTATACCATCAACAAATTAGAGCCATTTTGTTGTTTTTACCTCCGTTCCCCAACTGCTGCAGTCCAACTGTGAGAGAAATTATAGCGAGAAATATCAACAGAAAGCGAAGATTAATAGTAGAAAAACCTGCTGCAAAGGTGACATGAATATCTAAAACACAAACAGGGAAAAAACCACTATGGCCAGGGTAGAATCTTGGGCCCATGGGTATATTCAAAGCTTTGATTGGCTCTAACCATCTGGCCTGTGATCCAATCACCGCATGCTGCTGGGCCCATTGTTCCATGAAGGGCGGTATTTACCAGCAGTCCGGCTGTGCACACACAAGGGGCTTAAAGATCTGTTTGTTGGTCTTTCAGCGAGTGACACAGGCAGAGGTGTCAGTGGGCTCCTGTCCAGTCTGGCGCGGTGCCCGAATGCTCACAGCGTGGGTTCATTCTGAAGAGGGTACATGATGAAGTGACAAAACTTCTCCCCAAGACGCCGCTGTCATCATACACCACACCCCTGCCAAGCAGCTGTCAATTAACGCTGCTGTCGGTCTCCGCTGGCAGGTTGCTGAAGTGCGACTCCGGTTCCAATCGCTTCCAGCAGGTGTAGAAGTCAGGACTCTGACAGTCCTTAGGGTTTGTATTACCAGGTCGGACACCTCTGTCATACCCTTGAGAAAAGTGCGGCCCCCTGCATTTTTCTGGCAAATACCAGCCATTAGGAATGGGTTTTGGAACTATTTCTACACTGTTAAATTGAAGTAATTTGAGTCGCCAAGTGGCTGAGTGCAGATTCTTTGCAAAAGGAAGTCATCATGGTTTGCAGGTGCAGTGATGAAGTCATGAAGTGTAACATTTAACTCTTAACACTCAGTTTTGCTACACACTTTAGGAGCCATTAAAGGTGTGAGCAGGAGTAGAGTCACAGTCACAACTATCAAGCAACACCGTGTGAAGGAGTGTGTGTGTGTGTGTGTGTGTGTGTGTGTGTGTGTGTGTGTGTGTGTCTGTGTCTGTGTCTGTGTCTGTGTCTGTGTCTGTGGGTGTGTGGCGTGTGGGCGTGTATATGTTTTTGGGGGCAGACGATTGAATGATAGTAGAGGGAATCAGATAGGACCGAGGAGCTGGTGCTGATGGGATTGTCGAGGGTGTTAGAGTGTGGTGAGAACATGCTTCTGAGTTAGCACTAAATGGTAGCTTTCTGCAGCTGTGGGTTATAGTTTGCTGAGGAGAAAAGGTATTTTTGTGTTGGGTGCAGACCTGGTGATAAGAGAAGGTGCAAGAACATTTTAGTGCGTAGTTCGCTTATCAAGAGATCAATATTCTGTGGGGTGGGGTCAGCTGGAATGCCCTCATTCTTCTAACCACTAAATGGAGAACTGTCATTCCTCCTCCTACACACACACACACACACATACACACACACACATTGTAGGACACCTGAGAAGGTTTCACAAGAGCCCAAGGACTCCCAGAAGGAATTGTGGGTGTAAAGGGAGAGAGAGAGCGAGAGAGCGAAGAGGTGAACTGGCATACACAACAGCATGGGCATAAATTATTGATGATCCAGGGGTTTGGAGCATATAGACAGGGCTGTGATGTTTCTCCTTGACTTCAGCATGAGAAGACAGACACTGGTAGCAGTAAGCTAGTGCAGATAATCACAGGGTGAGGAAGATGCCACCAAACTGCACAAGCACATGGTCTCATGCATATGCACACACACACAGACACGTATATACCCACACACACTTACACACATGCACACACAAACACACATACACACAGACACGTATTTACCCACACACACCTACACACATGCACACACACACACACACACACACACACACACACACACACACACACACACACACACACACACACACACACACACACACACACACACACTTACACACATGCACACACACACACACACACGTATATACCCACACACACTTACACACATGCACACACAAACACACACACACACGCACAGGCACGTATACACACAGACACATATATATACACACACAAAGACACAGAGGCACACACACACACACACACACACACATATCCATGTTCTCACCCACACAAGCACATGCTCATTCACACACAATCACACATACACTCAGTCGGATGTGCAGATTCACACACACCGATATGCATGCACTCACATGCATTCACACGCACTGCCCACATTCACCCATGTGAGAAGTAGATGTGCATGCAGCTGTACATGCATGTTCACATCTGGCTCCAAGCACACAGTAGGTTTGCAGACTAATACGTAGTATAATGCATGCCAAGTAAGGGTGCACACACTCTCTCATTTAATGTATTTACTAGAATAGGTATTCAATAAAATATGTATATTTCCAATCAAAGGCAAGAATAAAAGATTACATTATTCATTTCAAATAAATATGTCTTGGCACGATCAGTGTAATTATTATCTATGCATTGATGAAGACACAGCTTGTGCTGAAATGTGTGGGTTTTCTTTTCTCCCCACTCTAAATGACTGTGAAGTGGTGTGCAAGAAAGTGTGTGAGTTTCCTCATTCCTCTTTATTATGAGTTAACCAGCCAGTCCACATCTCATTAATACTGGGTGTGCATCCTCCATCTCTTCAAACGCACGCACTTCACCCAGCATCCAGAGGCATCTCTGGGGTTTATGGTAAAACGTTACTAAACAAGGTCGTCACGAGCCGTGTTACATGCACAGCATAAATCTCTTACATCGCCTCAGGTGTTGAGAGGCAGCTTACGCTCATTTGGTCTCAGAAACATGACAGCCACCATCAATCAGAACTTTATCTTGAAAATGTGTCTTTTTATCTAAGCAATTATATTCAGTTATATCTTACAGACCTACATACAGCTGTGTGATCACATATGATGATTGTAGGTCACATGATATCAAAGACATTTCCTTACAGAGGCTATAATAGGCTCCCTTAGTATGTCTTGCAGATACATTCTTAGCTTGTTCTTGGGCACTTTGGGGAAAAAAAAAACCTTCTTCCCTCTGTTTTGAATATCATGTACTGAAACGCGGCACGGCAAAACATAGAAAAACGATGCAAAAAAAAAAAAAATGCAGAGGATTCTCGGTGAAGGAGAAAATGACCTTATTAAATATTCAAACGGAGTTTGACGGCGAAAACGTGGAGCGGTCTGGATGCAATGGGGCTGCTACGGAGTGGGGAGTGGGGAGTGGGGAGTGGGGGGTGGCGGTGGGGGTGTTTGTCTGTTTTGGGAGAAATGCTCTGGGACAGCAGCACGGAGGCCAGAGATGCGTCGTGACTGCAGTCAGACGCCCCCTCCCCCCCCCCTTGTCGTCCCGGGGCCGTGTCTGAGCAACAGCGGCACACACTGAATGAAGATCTCTCCCCTCCTCTTTTTTTCCCCCACTCAATTACACACAGCATCGCCTCCTCTGAAAGATGCATGCCTTCCGCACGGCAGAGGAATCCTTCAGCGAGGCCGCCTTTGGTCCGAAACATCATTTATTCGGGCAGCTCGCCCCGCGCCGGGAGGACGGTGTTACGCTCCGCCTGGCCCGAGAGGCCGTTGGTGGGACGGGGCGTTGCGTTCGTGCGCGGCCCTCATAATGATCCTGCGTACCGCTTTATCACCGTCCCTTGCTTAGAGGGAATAGACTCTGACAGAGGCATGAAGCTCTCGTCCTGAAAATGCATTTCGGCGAGTGCTTTATCTCAGGCTTGCGTATAACTCAGTGTCTTTGCTGGTGGTGGCAGCAGTGTGGAGCAGTAGTTAAGACTCTATAGCTTTGCTTGTCAAGGAGCTGCTGCCATGGTTTGAGGGCCCTTAACTTTAAATCAGAGGTCAGTTTAACCTTGGTGTTGAAGCCAGCCTTGAGGGGAAAGGGGTGAGCGTACCCCCTGCCCCCCCAATCCTACCACTGTCACACAAGTTTCTAAAGTCTGTGTAATTGAAACGAGTCCCGGGGAAAAGCCTTGATCCCAAAGGCGCCCCAGAGCTTGGTGTTCAGCCGCTCACACCATTTGCATGGTAATTACCATATCAGGCTTGGAGTTCTGGTCAGAGAACTTGTCATCAGGAGGTTGCGAGTTCAAATCGAGTCGGAGTGCCGCTTCACCCTTGGACAAGGTGCTTAAACTTCAGCCTGTTCCAGTAAACATCCAGCTGCATCACTGGATAACGTATGCAACGTAGGCTGTGTACGTCACCCTAGATAAAGGGCATCTGGCAGGCAAATGAAGAATGTAATTAAGTACGTCAAATAGTGTCAGAAATGTAATCTGCCTTGGATGAGGGCAGCCGCCAAGCAAATTAATTATGGAATATAATATTGTAATAGTGTATGCAAGTGAATCTGGGCTTTCATTACTGTATTCTCAGCAGATCATTAGCTGAGAAATGAATCTGAGTGAGAGATGACGGTTGTTGGGTATTGTAAGCGCAGAGATATTACAAGCACACGCGCTTGAGTCTATCTCTTTATATTAAATATTGCCCCAGTCCGAGGAAACGTTCACCCAGAGCATCCGAGGCAGGCTGCATTGGCCACAGTTCTGCCTGGAGTTTGCTGAGAGAAATTCGCTGTAGAATTTCCCCCTAATTAAAAACCCCTGCAATGTCTTATTAACTGCGAAGATGTGATGAGAAAGGTATCGATTGCATTACCATAAAAAAACCCTGCAGTGGCTGTAAGGCAGGCCTGTGACCTCGCTTGCAGATTGCTCCCCAGACGCGTTATGCAAGCAGGACTGTCTATCAGGCGGAGAGAGGGGCTAAAGCCCACCTGAAGCCCAAACGCACTGCGACAGAGGCATTCGAGTGAAGCCAGGGCTGGCCGGTCGTAATGCCTCGGTTGGCTGCCTGCCAACATCGGGGGCAACGTTGGGGTAACATTGAAGAAATGTTGTGAGAGACTGGGTTAGCCAGGCTGATGCCAAATACTTCAGATAGCGCTGTTCTTGTTTCCCCTATGCACAAAATGTACCTGCATTGCTGCAGAAAACAAACAAATAAATAATAGGTAAAGTAGCAGAACATTGTGCAACCCCCTGCAATGTCTTAACTGCCTTAAAAATGCAGCAGCTTTGTGACTTGATAAGGAGAATAGATTGTGACCTAGAGGTTGCAGGTTTGACTCCCAAAGGGGGCACTACTGTAGGGCATAACTGTACAGTTGGGCAAGGTACCTAACACCAAATGCCTTAGTTGATATCCAACTGTATAACAGGATGACATGTAAATATTCTAAGCTATGCAAGTCACTCTGGATAAGAGCATCTGCTAAGCCAATGAAATGGGAACATTTTCATTACCTTTATGCCTTTATGCATGCGGATCTACATGCTGTAGTTTCCTGTCTTCATGTGCATCCATCCCACTATATACTGTAGTCAGTAAGTCATTTGCAATAAGTACCTTGCTCAAGATCCACAACAGCAGTGGTAACTTGGGATGTGAACCAAAAACATTCTGGTAGCAGAGTGTCCTCACTGCCACTGGGCACAGCCAGATAAAAAAAAAGCATTGCAAACATTGCAGGCTTTGCAGAGAGGGCTGAGTTTGTTCCCACAGTACCTGCAACTGCAGGTCACGCCGCGACCGAAGGTGACCTCCGGCCCCAAGGGGGCTCCACCATCAGCTTACATCAGAGTCTGCAGGGACCGGTGTGCTGTCGGGGCTAAGACCGTCTATGACCCGGGCAGTCACTGCCCAGAGGCTACAGCGTGCTTTCCGCCGCTGATGTCAGGAGATACCTGCTGTAACCTTTTACGGGAAACTAATTTAAACCGAACACAGGGCGCAGAGCGCTCTGGGAGGGCAGTAGAAAAGGGGAAATGAAAAAATGGAAAGGACCAGACTTATTGTGAAAACTTACAAGAAGGAAATGTAATTATTGGAGCTGTTAGAGGATTTAAAAAAAAAAATGGTTGCAGATAATGACGCAAATTTAAAAAAAAAAGTTTTCCTTTGCATTGTAAGACCTTGCACAGCACCTCACTTATGGAAAGTCAATATGGAACTGTGATTCATTGCTTTATAACAATAATGCGCTATTTATTAATCAATTAAGTACCCGCATTAATGCATAAACATCGAAAGCCCTGGTAATTACCATGTTTTGCATGACAGGTTGTTCCTGAGGGAAAGTGATCATGATTCACATTCATTTACTGAGCTGTTTTTGTATTTGAGAAATTCAGTTTCTGTATCCACAGGGGTACACCAGCTCCCTGCTGGCCTTATGTGTTGTGTTGTGTTATGTTATGTATGTCATATTCATATTTCTCAATACTGAATGAGTGTTTCTCAGCCCTGATCAATGGAGCACAGCGTGTATACTGGTTATTCCAGCTGGTATCTTATTTATTTCTGACAGGTTTGATTGAAATGTTTGTCTAATACTGACCGGTGTTTGACAGTAATTGACCGGTCCTGCTGATTTTCCTCAGCAAAAGCAATGCATACTAAGAAGGGAGCGAAATAAAAGTATGCCTTTAACTTTTTTCCTCTCATTTAACTCTCTAAACAAGTCAATGCATATTCATATTCAGCTTAACTGAACAAGATCAATCAGTTCAAATAGCTTCAGGGAATAGAAGAAGTAGCTGATTGGCTGATTAAGGTCCTTTGAAACACCTGTCTCAGATCTATTTAAAGGATATATGTTTACAAAGTGTATGTTAAATACCTATACTTGTAAAGTTTAAGTAGGACAAACACACCACCAATAACACGTGGACTTTCACAGGGGACCAATAGCAGATCAACTGTCAAGATATTTTAAATACAGTATTCCACAGTATCAATAAAGAGGTCAAACAAATGAAATTGGTCATAACCAACTGAAACAGAATCCGGCATGGTTATCTTGCTCCCAGGACCGGATCTGGGAAAGACCGTTTTCAATTAACGCTTAACATTACTGCCTGAAGGCACTGTTGCCATAGTGTTAGTGTGGAGCCGGATGGCCCTATTTGTTGTAGAATCACAGGTCAGACAGGCCTTTTTGAAGTCCACAGATCATTTTCTCACTCAATTCTTTACCACCACGTAGCTGTCTCCTTTGTTAACCATTTGAACTTACCGGAAACCATGTAGGCATAAAGCAAGCAAGGTTTAGCATTCACAAATGACTCCCAGGCTGAATGAAGGCCGAACCGGTTAGCTGTCAGCGGCTTCCTTCCATTACCTTTGAAGGACAGCGACGTTAAGTGAGTTTGTACCGGGTGAAGCCGCATCCTCAGGTCTGGGGCTGGGCTGTTGGTGTCCTTTGCCTCTGCCTGTGAGAAGAAGGTCACTCCTGATGAACAGCAGACAAATGAACGCGGCAGATACGCTTTTGAAAAAAGCTGTAGAAAAGAGCAATGGGACTTTGTGAAAAGCTGCAGCAAGGTCCAGCATCCCTGCCAACTCCCTACCCTCTGCCATGAATAATCATCACCCTGGCAGAGACAAATCACAGGAAAGGAATGCAATATTAATGCCGGCCCTCAAGTACGCACGCGCACACACACACACACACCACGCACATGCACGCACACACTACACACACCGCAGAAACACACAGACACATGTGCGTACATACAAATGCACACATACCCGTACACACAAACACATGCGCACGTGGACACACACACAGACACACACATAGACACACACACAGAAACACGCCAACATATGTGCATACACACAAACACACACATACCCGTACACACGAACACACACACACAGACACACACAGTCAGGGGTGTTGCATATAGGGATGTCGCAGGGCCTTTCTAAAGGATGTTCATATACTGTCTGACAAGGTCTAGTGCTCTCTCTCTCTCTCCCTCTCCTCTCTCTCTCTCTCTCTCTCTCTCTCTCTCTCTCTCTCTCTCTCTCTCTCTCTCTCTCGCTCTTTCCACAGCCCGGGTTTTCACTGGAATCCCTCCTTCTACACGACTCATTCACATTTACGTGCTCATTTACATTTTTGCCATTTGGCAAATGCTCTTATCCAGAGCGACTTTAAGAAGAGCAAGTGCAAAGTGCACCTAACCGAATCGCATGAAAACTTAGATGCACTGAGAGATTCAGATCATGGAAGCCGTCTCTTCATTGCCTGGCAAATGCAGGCTCGAGAAAGCACTGAAGCTGGATGACTGACAGTCGGGGATTTAAACAGCTGCGAGCGTGGTGGCTCTCATTTCAACTCCCATGAGACCTAATTTGTGAAACAAAAGTAGTATGGTTACCATGGTGTTCTTTACCTTCATGAACAGCTCCAGATTATCGGTTAGATGCTGATTATTCTGAAGATATATGTGTCATTATAGAGGAATTATACAGAATGTTCATTGGTGACTGTTGCATGCTGTTTAAAAATTGTATATATTTCCCATTGCTAACCCGATCATTGGATGTTGTCTTTGTCATCAATGTTTTATCTTTTGAATAGCACAAGACAAATGCAATTTTTTGAGGCAAATCATATTCTTGAATGTTTTATGTAAGTATAAATACTTAATAAAATTATTTTTGGAATGTCCGGAACATTGCATTCATCTCAACCCAGAAATATTAAATTATCAACATTTTATTCAGCTAACTGCTTATTCTAATTTTCAAGATCTTCGTTTCTCCAAAAGTATAAAGAGTGGTATTTGAATAAACTGAGAAAGTACAAAAATTGAGCTGAAAAATCACTGTACACTGTGTAAGTGCGTTCAGGCCTTGGTTTGAAAAGATGCTTGCTCGTCAGATTGAAATGGTGAATCACCCTATGTAAAAATAAAACCACTGCCTGTCCAAATGGCCTACAACAGAATAAAAAACTTGATGGATGGCGGTCATTTTCTTAAGAGACAAAATGCATAAATGCAAACCACGCTCAGATTCAAGTTGTTCCCTCACTATGAGCCTCCTGAAACATGTGACTTGGTTTCCAGTAGGTACTGTGCATAATTTTCCCTTCAAAACCTCAAGGTAATCCATTTTGACTCTCCCCTGTCCATGCAACATAAATGATTTCATACATTTTAATATCTTTAGGGGCATGATTTAAATGTACATGCAGTCCATTTGGTTGCTCTCACTGTAGCCATCTCATCTAGAGAGTCCCTCCAGTAGCTGATTGCCTCGCAAGAAGGAGCCAAACTGCGGAGCAATTTTAAGGGAGCAAATACGTGTGAACAATGACATGTTTTCTGTTGCTTAGCGCTGCGGTTTTTAGAATAGAACTGGAAGGTTCACAATCAATTTACAGGCTCACACAACTGAGCTGCAGATCCAGTGGTATTTTCTTTGTTTAGGCAGAGAAAAAAAAAGCAGTAGCATTGTCTATTGGTAATGGCTTTTTGCTCTTTGATTACCCATTGGAAATTAGCCAACAGCACGGTTTGTTTGGCCGTTTTTCTTTGATTAGGCATTGGAGGCCAGCCAACAGCGCAGTCAGCTGATGATATCCCTCTTCCCTTTCTCCTTTCAGATTCTGGGCAGCGGCTGTGACAATCTGTGAGCTGGTGGGGGTAACGCGTGACCAGAGACGACCCTTTTTTTTAACAGAAGCCATGGAGAACGGTTTCCTGATGGCGAGGCAGTGAGTACCACTGACAATCGGCACACAGTAAACATCCGTTCCTTAAGTGGCACTTGCCCTCTTTGAAGCGGGACCCTCTCCCGGTACGCGGTCCTGGAATAAGACCCCTCAAGTACCTGTGCGGGATTATTCTATGTCATTCTTATTCCCTCAGAAAAAAAAAAAACAGCTCAAAGCCTTTCTCCCCCGCTCTTTGAAGGTGTTTTTTTTCTGCCTCTCTTTTTGATCTCTAAATCTAAAGTTGAAACTGCTGAGAGACACATAAAGAGAAATAATTCTCTGCCATTGTGAAAACAGGACCCACCGCTCAGCATTCTGGGGAATTTATGGGAACCAAATCGTCGTGGGGGGATAGGGGTATGATTCACATGTTCATAAATCATAAATGACATAATTCATAGGGGTTTTTGTCTAATCCTCTGAGATGTCATAGACATGATAATAGCGAACTGCTAATATTTTATTGATTACCTGTAAATATCCCATCCCCATGGAAATACAGAGTCCACCGTCTTTTTTGTTGAGTCATACATTAGCATAGGATTATCTCAAACAGGTTTTCACTTGCAATTGCTTCTGTCTACTGGGCTCAGGAGAAAAATTTCCAAAATTCGTATTCATATTCTTTTTCTGACTATAGACTGTTTGCAGCTTTTCCTGTATTCTGTAAAGGAATCATCACACAGAGCTTTACATAGTGCATTACACAGAATATGCAAGTTATAACATACAATATGAACAGAACGTACATCACTAAGAGTGACTCTATTTTAAAAAAGTTCCTTATGTGTTCTAGAAGCATATATCTACAACTTAAACAACTTAATATGACTCCTGTGCTGCTGTGTGGAGCACAATTGTGGCAAGCTGTAATTAATCAGTCGTTTCAAAAGATACAACTGGAAACTGCATGCATAATTAAAAGGTAAGATTTGTGTAGAATTGTTAAAAGCACAGCTTCTTTTCCTGTTGAGCTTCATTCAAAAAATTTCAGGTCCATAGCAAAGGATGACTTTTTTGCAGATGACTGTTCTTTTGTAACTTTGGAGCATTCAGTGCATTTGTCCCGGGACTAGACCTAATTATATTATCAGCCCTACAAAAACAGGCTGCATTTACTTCCGTTCGTCCTCTGAGAGTAGAGTTAACAGCTGCACAATGAAAATCCCCCTTCATTCATTATAAGTCATTGATTAGGCATCGGCGTGGAGGCAGACTCGTGCGTCCTCGGCAAAATCCTCTCCATCTGCAGAATCAACAAGCGGCGGAGCGCACTTAGCACGCGCCCGGCTTCCTCTTGTCACAGGTCGAGTCTTTGCGCCGGAATATTTGCAGGCTCTGATCCCTCGTCTCCCACATGCTGTTCCAAAGTCAAACGTGGCTCGCTCTTCAGTGGAGAGGGCTCTTGTTCTCCAAATTATGCCCCTGACTCAGGTGCATGTTCACAGCTCTCACTATGAAATAAAAAAATAAACAAGCGTTTGTGCCGCGGTATCGGTGGATCTCATTCAAGCTGGCGCCGGTTTATAAATATCACAAAGTAGAGCTGTCTTTTTCTAGATGAGGACTACGCACGGTGCAAAAATAAGACAGTGCATCTATTCTCGGCGTCATTATCATTCAGTTTTCATTACAACTCTGACGTCAGACAGCTTGTCGTCTGGAGGCAATCGGGACTTTTCTCTGATGGAGTCTAATTGGTTTAAATATTTCTGCCCTTCATCTGGCCCTCAGTGGAAGTTGGAGCTCTGAGCCTTACTTTCAAACACTGAAACATCAAAACAAAGGCACCGGGAAAAAACACAAGTAAAAAGGTCACATTGTATAGAGTATGTGTACAGCAACTGCATTGTGATAAATTGGGCTGCCCGTACTGCCATCTCCTGATTTTTTTTTTTTTTTTTTTTTATCAGTGGGATTTGACAGTCACTGCAGTTCAGAATCTAGCAAGCCACACGTGATCACATCGCTCCATCGGTTTGCTTGGGCAGCCAACCCTATTGCAAAATGACACGGGCTCACCTTGGAATTACACAGTGTGGCAGCGGTTAATTACTTTCAACGTCTATAATAGTGGCACTACAGCGTAGCTGTGCTCTGTCATGCATAATTAGTGCGTTGTGGTAGCATTGCCCTCTGGAGGAAGGCAGAGTCATTACAGGCTACTGAGTGATGCTCAGGTCTTTTGGCTTTGTTGGCTGAGTGCTGTTAGCTAGAGGTGTGTGGCATGTAGTCATGGATCAGACTGTCTCGGACAGCTGTATATGTCTCTTAGCATCAGTCCCCTAAACCTGTAGCTGTGGCAGATGATGCACAAAGCTTGTGTTGCCTCACTTGTAAGTCTCTTTGGATAAAAGCATCTGCCAAATTAATAAATGTAAATGCAATGCCAAGGCCAAGCAGTGGTTTGTAAAATGTGCCGGAATCAGAGCATGCCCAGAATTGATTGATCCAGATCCATTGATAGATCCATGGATTGATCCATATTTTGTGGTCCAAGACAGCACACACGTTCTGTTGGTTCAAACTGGTTCACTTCACAGGACTCGGCACAGGAGCTTTCAGTGCACACTGCTATGAACTGTTGGATTCAAGACTCAAGTTCAGAGGGTTTCTGAAACAGAATTTGCCATCAGTCATAAGGTACAGGGAGTACGGAGACGTGCCCGAGTTCGGGGATGCTTTGCACTGGATGCAGTCACAACTGCCGAGTCATCTTCGGGGAAAGTGGTTTTCAAGCAAAGACAAACTCAGATTAATCTGGCACCATGTTAGAGCAAAGAGACCCAGATTCAATCCACATTGCCAAGTCACCATGAAGGAAAAAGCCATTCTGTTGCAAAAAGGTGTTGGATTAATCTAGGAGGGGCATTATTGGATAGCATTTTCCCTTAAGGCAGCTGAGCAGTTTCTTACTGAATCCAAGGGCCATTGAATTGACTGTTAAAAGCCTTACAAAGTTTTCACGGAGTTGTGGTAAACGATCAGGAGGGGAAATCAGATGAGTGTAATTTGGGTGCCCTGTGTGGCTCATTAGGACAGTGATGGATCTCCTCCCTTTTTTACTCTGTTTTGCTCAAGTCTGGGCCTGCATATTATCAGATGTTAAAGGAAGGCCTGATGATTTTGACGGGACTTAGTGGATTAGAAGTCTACTGAGAGATTTTTTACTGCCGAGGTGTCAGAGGGAAAGACCAGGCTGTCAATTAAATCAAAAGGGAGGCTTTATGAAGGGGTAAAGAGAGAGTGAGAAAAAGGTAGATGTAACATAAAGTATCTCAGTCTGGCTTTTCTATATTCAGTGAAAATTCCCCCATATGTAGGACTGTGGGCCCCCTCTGGGTTTTCGTCTGTGTTTTATCTTGAGGCGGCATGGGGGGCGGTTGTGGGAATAAAATTAGTTTGATCTCAGTCTAAATTTGATTTCAACAACCGCTGCAGAGATTCTGCTCTGAGTGTAAGCTGTTGGGATGGAACCGCAGGGTCAGTTCAGGAAACCCGAAGAGCATGTTTAATGGGGATTTCCCCAGCCTGAATGTCACTGCTATATTCCCAGGCTGGTAATATGAATTGCATGGCATAAAGCTACAGAAGCAATGCATGACGGAATGCATTTTAAAATCCTTGAGGAAAGGTCTGCCAGTACCCTTAAGTCTCAAAGAGCTCAATGTTTGCAACTCAGTATGTTTAACAATAAAAATAATAATAATAATAATAATAATAATAATAATAATAATGATAATGGTCTAACACTTTTGCTCATTCAATTTGAATGGATACACTTCTGTTCTTTTGTGCTGGAAGTCACTGTGGATAAGAGTGTATACTAAATGAATATAATAATAATAATAAACTGGTTTGAAGAGATATTGCCATGGCAACAGAGAGCAAACCAATGCAGACCCAAACAAGGGGCGACCCAGTTCCCACAATAGTGAGGAAGCAGAGCTCATAGACTGGGTTTCTGCATGTTGGAGATGCAGTCGAGCCAAACGTACTGCACTGTGGCTTCACTGCAGACAGGTCTGTGGGCCCGTGTTTCTTCACTAATGATGACTGCCATGACTTTGCCACCCCACCAAAGCCACTTTTCATCAGGTTGGGAAAACCCATTTCAGAGCCCGTCCCATTTTGAATGGGGGGGGGGCGGTGGGGGGTGGCGTGGATTCCCATTTCATTTTGCTAATGAACTCCAGCGCAAGCTACGGCGGAGGGAGGCAACTTCTTGCTGAACTTTCTGTGTGCTCTAATAAGAGGATTTAAGAGGATTATGTTTTTTTTGTCCTAAGCACATGTAATTGTGTCACTTTTGCACATGTTTCAGATGTTTTCACTCATACTTACATCCTCATATTTTATTAAATCTGTTGCCATGCACTGGTTGCAAACGGAACCCATTTCTCAGGACCAGTCTTCACAAAAGGAGAAGACAATTGTGTCCATTTCCACTACATGTTCCCAGTGTGGCGATGCTGTAGATGCCAAAATTGCTGAGTAACTGTCTCTTTGATCGTTGAGTGATGGTTTAATCTATCTCTGTTTTGACCCTTTCCTGTGCATTCTGTTTGTGATATGGATGGATGTGGATTTTTAATGAAGATGTTGTACTGTTTCTACCTCCTCCTCCTCATCCTCCTCCTCCTCCTCCTTCTCTTCCTCCTCCTTGTTTTGCAGCACCTGTGCCATGACAAGTGCATTGTGGGTGAATCGGATCAGAACAGACTTCTCTTTCTTTTACTGCTAAAATGTGCTGTTGTGGTATGAGGTCCGGTGTGCTGAGGAGACACATTGTGCAGTGTGCTGTGTATATTGAGAACGCCATGCATCTCCTTCACTATCAAACGAATGCATTAGTGCCCTGGGTGTCCTGCAGCAGCTTTTTAAAATCCTTGCCTCATTCAATCAGCGAGGAACCCTCAAACCCAGGCACGTCCACCTGCTTAAGGGTCACTGTATAGTGGCTCTTTGTTTTGTTTTTTGGGTGACTTGTATGCTTCAAAAGGAAATTACATTTGTCTGTGTGTACGCGCCCGTGTGTGTGTGTTTGTGCTCGCATGCACTTTGTGTTTGAATGTGTGTATACATGTATAGACTGTGTGTCTTCATTTTTCTTTTTTCTCTGTCTCGTTTCCTTTGCTCTGGAGAGTATCAGCTCAAAATTAGTGTAGAAATGCTAATCATGAAAATAGCTGCATTCTTCTTAAAGGCCAAGTTTTTGCAACACTAATGGACTCATTTGTAACTATAAAACTGTACAGCCGACCAACACCACACCTGTTACGCAGTAAATAAAGCTGTCAGGGACAGAGAGATTCGCCCCCCCCAACCCCTGTCTGCAGAACAGTGCAAGGAGAAATTGGAGACTTGACGAGAAGTCTGTTTGAATAGCTGAATGGTGGCCTAAAGATCCAGCGAGATGAGTATCGATTGCGTTCCTGGGATTATCAACAATGTGGCACTGCTTATCTGCACCAGGCAAAGGAATCTGTGAAAAGAACCTCTATAACTCCCTCTAACAACCCCCTCATCCACCCCCCCAACCTTCTCCAGTGACACCCAGTAAACTATTGGCTACTTTTTGTTGCTGTGCACAAGCCTTTTATGTACAAAGCTCTTTGTCAAAATCAAGCAAATCTGGTGATGAGATAATTTTACAACAATAATCCCGTTTTTAATCTGCTCTCGGGTTTGGCAATTAGCGGCGTGAGCGATGGCCGTTTGTGCCGTTTCGTTTGGGCCCCGGCGACGTGGCGGCGGCCGTCTTCGTGCGGGGAAACGTGTGTCAGGGCGCCGTAAACGACAGCCTCACGGTCGCCTCCCTCGCGGCGCGTGTGACAGCGGCGCAGACGGCGGGTCCCGGCGCTGACTGAACATAAAGTTCTCCTCTTTCAGAACCACGCGCACGTGTGGGTTCCGCAGGCGGCACTCTCCCTCAGAAGGCCGTTTCCCATCGCCGAATAACGCAGGCTTTTCTTACCCTCCCAGCTGAGGAGAGCTAGCGCCGTGCGCCACGTATGATGCCAGGAGCTCGGGCGGAGCATGACGGCGTGCATGCACCAAACGCAGGCCTGGGAACTGAGCGTTGCGCCCAGCACAGACTCCCTCACCGCTCCCTCACCGCTGCTTCACCGCTCCCTCACCACTCCCTCACCGCTCCCTCACCGCTGCTTCACCGCTCCCTCACCACTCCCTCACCGCTGCTTCACGCCGCTGCTCACTCACATCATTATTCCAACTTCAGAGCTTTTTCTTTCTTTACAATGTCTGTTTAAAAAAAACAGCCATACAGGGAACCAACTGTGCAGTATATTAAAAAGCCATAAGCACTGACACTACCGTAAAGTGTTCGCTTAGCTGTCTAAAAAATGAAGTTATCACTATATTTGTAACTACACGTTTAAGAAAAAAAATGTACAGAATTTGGATATTGATGAAATGATTTGTAACTCATCAATCATTTGGGAGTCGAACTGTTGAGTAAGCGCTTCCTGAGTAAAAGGAGAGCTCCAGGTGATGTGATTGGTGTTCCCTGATCCTTCGAGGCCACATGTCCCAGTTCATTCAGTCACACGCGATCCAGTGATTAAATGTTCACCAGAAAGGTGAAGGCCTGGATTCAGTCAAAACTGCCAAGTCATCTTGAGGGACAATGCAGCTCAATAAAAAAAAACAATAAATTTGGCACTGAATCATAATAACATGACCCAGAGGTGTGGAGAGTTATGGACGCTGGAAGATGTCCTTGCAGCCACTGACGTCACTTTGTCGTCAAGCGATTGACACCATAGATCGAGTCCGGCAGACATCCCTGCCCCTTCGAACTTGGCAAGAGTTCAGCACCATCCCCATACACATAACCTAATGGCCGAGCCATGTGTTTGAACTTATTTATAGGAATACTATATGCAGTGTCACCAGCCTCTGCTGTCAGTTGTTTCAAACTCTTTTGTATGCAATAAGGAACACCACATAGGCAAGTGCATTGCCTGAAAATACTGGATTGTTATGTTACAGAATCAGAATGCCTAGCTGTGTTTTGCAGTCTTTCTGAGCCATTAGTCTTGCCACACAGAAAGCGTATTAACATACCTTTAAAACAATGGATGATCAAGAATACAATGCCAGAGAAATAGTCATCTGTTATTTCCCAATGTGCAGGAAGTGTTTTCATTTGTCACATAAGTGAAAAATTGCCTTGTCTGTATTTTTATTATTTTATTGTCTCCTATTTGTAAACTGCTGTGGGTGTCCTATATGAAAACTTTATATAGTTCATCATCATCATCATACAGTCTGGATATCAGTATCTACAGTATGCTGTCAACTACCATACCTCATAATGAACATCACCTCTACATCCCACACTGTTGTATCCTGGCTCGATTGAACATCACGATCTTGATGCTGCCCTCCAAAGAGATTCTCTCAGCCCTCTCTTTGAACAGTCAAAGTTTGCCGGCTGTGCAGGACATCCCATCAGGACAGTTTATTAATTACAAAAAGAGGATTCATTATCTCCACCCCCTTCCCCAGCCGTTTTCGGCTCCCCCCCCCCCACCTCTCCGCCGAGCGAGTGATTTATCCCTGTCTTTTATCAGTGTTGAAAGGAGGGCCCGTCCCGTCTCTGCTCCCCGTCGTTCGTCTTCCTCACCGCGCCCCCCATACTCCCCACCCCCAAACCCCCCGTTCACTGCCAGTAAGGATGCACTCGCGGGCGCTTTTTCTCTCAGCTAAATGGAAGTTGTTAGAGGAGCCGCGCGCCGGTATCAGTCAGTTCCGCAGGGTTTGGTAATCAAATCCAACGCATCCATCACGTCCCGGTAATTAGACAGCAGGCAGGCAGGCTGGCAGACTGAGCAGCAGCCCCTGTCTCAGCCGGGAGACTGCAGGGACAGGAGCGATTATACTGTTAATACTCAACATGAATACCAGTGTGTATACTTACCGTTTATACATGTTTGCACTTAACGTATATATACGTGTGTACACTTATCGTTTATACTCCATACTTAACGTGTGTATACGTGTGTACACTTATCGTTTACACTTGTTTATACTTAATATGCGTATATATGCGTGTGTACTTAACATTTATACACGTTTATATTTTATGTGTATACTGTGCTTTGATGCATGACAGTGTCTCGGGGCGATTGAGTTTTAATGAAGGTGGCTTTATGGAATGGTTGCAAGCAGAAGGGTGGGGCTGCTCTTGCACTTGAAATGTGTGTGTGAGTATGGCAGCTTAAACATGTATGTGGCATACTGTGATGTAGGGGCCTTGGTACCGTGCGTGCGTGCGTGCGTGTGTGTGTTCCCGTGCCCACGGTGTATCAGGGTCACTCCTCTTCAGCATGTTTTTGGGGTCCTGTTCTTTGAACGAGATGCGTGTTGCGTCCCTAAGTATACCCCACTACACCCTCAGTGCTGTATGCCCTCTCTCTGAGCTGCCATGGGTCTGCATGACCCTGAGAGCTACTGAAGGTTGTAACATGAGCAGGGACAGTGAGTCTCTCTAAGAGGGAGTCTATTAAGAGAGCACTATCCTCTAGGCCTTGACAACAGCATCTTACACAGCCCCGCATGGTAGAGAAGAGGTTAGATTTGGCAATGAAGTCTGGGACATAATTTTTAAAAAATAGGATCTTTTATATCATTTTATAGTTTCCATCCTGTTTACATGTCTGGGGGAAATTGGCTGTATCTGAGAGGCATCCTTGCACGAAACCCAGGAAATTCCTGGATGCTCTAGAAGACTTCTCATCCTTCTGAACAGAAACAGCAGTCAGGTTGTGCCTGACCGTCCTGCGTTTTCCCCTGTCGTGGTCGTACATTGTCACCTGATAATGACATGGATTTCTCTGCAGGGGCGTACACAGGCTCGGATATTGTGTGAACAGAGGCGTAGTTATTGCGCCTGATTGCGGGCGTCAGTCTGTCCATTAGCCACATGGCCTGGGGTTTGACTGCACGACACCAGCTAATTATCTGTGTCTCTCACCTCTCCCCCCTGCTACAGAGACAGGGTCCACTTCACACAGCGGGGGGACAGAGGGAGAACGCAGGTATCAGCAATCTCTCGTTCCTAAATTTTCACTAGAATCACTGACAAAGAAGAAAGGAGGGAGGGAGTTCTCTGTGAAGAAGTCTGTTTTTCTCCCCCCTCCTTCCCTAAGCTCTTGTTCATTTAGGGCTGTTTAATGATCTTCATTAGTATCCAGGTTATCCCTCCCAGTGAAGTTATGGACGTCAAAAGGCCAAAAAAGGGAATGCTTGAAACGGGTTACCCTCACCCCCTTAGACAAGTTAAAGGTTGGAACCACTGACATGCTCTGTTTCTGATTTCTGCCATTACTGTAACTATACAAGCATGGAATCTTTTGTTTAGTCTTACCTCAGCATCTTGCTTGTTGATTGTTGTTATAAAAGACCTAAAAATGAACTTGTCCGACACTAGGAACACTAGAAACACAAGGTTTCACAGTTTATGGTTGGTTTGTGGTTATGTGGTTTATGGATATATACATTGCCTTGTGTTTTTCATGAATATGAAATGGAGCAGAATTACATGTAAGAGAAATGATGCAAAATGAAGAAATGCTGCATATTTCTCAAAATAAAACAAAAAAGATAGTAGTTATCAGGCTGTTAAATAATTTAAACATTGTGCACAGTTTTTGCTGCTGTTCAGACATGCATGTTTTTCCTCAGCACCTTGGTGCATTGCTTTGGTCAGAATACTAAACTTTAACAGATTGCCTGTTCTTGAAACAGAAATTCAAGCATCAATTCAGCATCAGTTATACCACGCAGAATGGCTGTTCATTGTGGTATGATCAGTGGTTTACTTTGCAGTTGCTATTTTAAATTTATGTCTTATAGGAATTTGAAATGAATTTGAAAATGAAACTCCAGATAAGGACACTTAAGTCAACTGGCACACACCAAACCAGCGTGTACAGTGTTAATTCAGAAACATTTGGTGCATTCATCCAAACACCTTCCCTTGGTTTGATTCCATAGCAGAACTACCCTGGTTGCTCATTATCTGATGCGAATGTCAAGCCAGGGCTTGATGCTGCTGCTGTTGTTGGCGTGATAGAGGTTAACTTCACATCATTTCATGATTTTGTTGTTTTGTTACCTTTTCATCCACTTAACCAGTCAATGAAACAATAAGCTGTAGATTTAAATAATCATTTCAAGTGAATGATTTGTAATATGTGTGCACGCATTTTTGTGTGCCATGTAAACATCATTAGCGCTTAAATGCACTGCAGTCTGCTTCCATTGAGATGTTATTTGTAGCAGGGCGCAGCTGTAGCATAGCAGCTAACAGGAGGGGTTAACTGCCTTTGCCGTCACTTTTGAGCAAGTGAGCTGCTGGCCCAAGGAGACCAGAATACCTTAACTTTATCATTACCATTTGGTTTCATGGTGCAGGGCAGGCTATCATGTTTTAGCAATTTGTTACAGATAAACTGTAATCTCTGATTTTTTTTTTCCCCTCGGCAAACCGAGTCTCTTGGCGAGTGGGGTAATCTTAAAAAAAAACTTCTCGAGAGCACTTGAGGTACTGCACATCACTTTGCAGGTTGCACAGGCCTTGCAAGGCGAGAACAGAATACCTCTCTTCACCAACCACAAGACTTCAGTTGTGATTGCAGTACTTACAGGGCTTACATTATAGATACACTGTGCTCTGTGTTCAGGTTGCTGCCGATACTATATGCTTGCATTACATTTGAAGTTTCTAAGTGCAGTTTTCTGCTGTTTTCTGTGTCAGGTATGCACTGCTTCATTTGCTTATGGTGGTCAGAAAAGCAACAGTTCAGATCCTCTCATCATGCAGGCAGGTGCAAGCATTTTTTCCATCGCCATTAAAAAGAAATCAGACAGAAATCAGAAATGAGTTCGCTCATTTTCATTTCTGAGAGTAATCATTTGAAGTGGAAACGTGACTTGTCTGGATTAGCAAGTGACTAGAGCGGACCAGCAAGCAAGAAATCTTGATTTTGTCATCAAATGATCAACTTTAGCCACAAATCTTTGACCCAGGTACTTTGACGTAGTGCACAAGAGTGTTGTTAGAGCAAATGTTTTCATGTTGTCACAACATAACATGATGTTTCCTGTTTTTTCCCAAAGACAACCTTCCTTTATATTGTTATACAATTTTTTTTTTTTTTCCTTTGTGGCAGTAGGAGCCTTGCAGAATGGTCAGAAATCCATGCTTTTAATGCTTGTGGTTTACAGTAAAATCAAAAACAAGTACAGTGTTTTGTAATATTTTTCTGAACTAAAGAAAAATTGCTGCAGCTTTTATGAAAAGCATGAATTAGCCTAAAAACAGCCATTTTGTCAAAACAGAATGAACTCAAGAATTACCGTGTTTATCCACAAAATCCTCCTGGGAGTGCTCAATTATGTGTGCATAAGTCTTTAATTATTTACTGCTGTTTTTAGTTTGAATGAGATGTTAAAGGGTTTGATGTTGTGTCACTGTTAAGATGTCTCAATGGCCACAATCATATTTTTTTTTTTGTTCCCTTTGACGGGCTGAAACCAAACATCAAGCTTCCATCAAACTGGTTCATTTCCACGTTTGAAAATGAAGTCTTCGGCAGAACAAAAAGAAAAAACCCAGCTCCCCTGGAGGGCTAGATTTCCCAGATCCACATATCCCTATCTGGTGTAATCAAAGAAAATTCAAGACCTTTCCTGCTCAGAAGTAGTATTACCTATAATCCACAACATAGATAAGAAGTTCTGCTCATTCACCAATTTGCTGTTGTTTTTGGTCATGTGACTTGTTTGACACCTCCTCCCAGTATCTTCTCTGGTGGATTTAGTGGTGGGATATGAACCAGCTTAAAAGGCCCATGTGCTGGTATCAGAAAACATACAGATCAAAGCATTTTTGCAGCCCCATGTAGTACAGAAAGCAATACCCTCTTGTAAATTTCTCTTTAGTGTAGTGTGCGTGTGTGTGTGCATGCGTGTGCATGTGCGTGTGCATGTACATAATGCATACATCACACACACACTGTTTCCATAGTACCATACATATATCACACAACCCAGATTGATGTTTGCATTCAGCCCTGAATGGCTAGTTATCATTCTCATTAGCATAACTGAAACCGATTGACAAATCTAACTGTTGAATTCCATCAAGCCATCCTAAGTGCGGCCCCTATCATCATCACTGTAGAAAGGCCATTGGCCTCTTTCTGCTCTGATGTACCCAGGTATAAGTTATAGCCGAATGGAGATGCTGTTTAGTCAAACATTCTGTCATTTTCTCCCTCTATGGTCCCCTGTCACTCCCCTCCTACCTCCTATCATCTTTTTCCTTCTTCTTTCTCCCTCTGCTTTACTCCCTTTAGCAGGTACCCCTCCTCCCAGCACAATTTCTCTCTTTGTTTAAACAGCACTGCCTAATCCCCAAATTAGGCACACCTGCGTCCATTGTTTGGAAACCAAACCGCATTTAAATTCTGTGAAGAGCCAAAATGGCCGCCGCGGTCCTACTCGCCGGGGTCATGAAAGTCCCTCAGTTGCAGTCTGAGTGAAGTACACTCCAATCACAAGGTGTGCTAATCCTCAAAACAACTTCCATTTTTTTTGTCCTGATCTTCGTTACCATACCTTACACCTTATTTGGAATGAAAATGAAGTGCGCTAATTCATCCTAGGAGCTGAGAACCCCACCATTATTTTCTCAATTTTCTACTCGTGAAGCATCAGCACTTAACATTTCCCCTCATCAGGAAGTGAGAAGTGAGTGGACACTTGAGTTCTGACTCTCCTGAGCGAGTACTTTCTCCATCTCAATATGAGCCCCCAAACCATGTGCAGGTGGCTGCCTTGAAGCAATTCGTCTAGTCTCTGTATACTTTTATGAAGATGTTATTATTTCTTAAGATTTCACTTTAAAAAGACAGCTCTTGGTATTTTTTGTATAAGAAACAACACATGGTGTATACTGTAAAATTACGGTGTAATTATACTTTGTGTCCTGAATCACTGTGGTCATTAAAGATCCAATAGCCCTGTTGTACTGTATGGTGTCCCCTGCTGTCTTGGCCAAATTCCCAATATGACTGTTTCATTCTGACTCATCTAATCATCCCCCAGAGTGGATAGATACATTCTGGTCTCAATTTTTAACACTTTGTGTTGAGCTTTCTGGTAAAAAAAAATGCCTGCCGAGCTTTACCCAAGTTGGTCTGTGAAGTATAGCGTTCTGTAAGGTTATTTGAGATTATTTGAAGGGATGAAATTGGCTATATAAAGACAATGCCTTATTTTTTATTAAATTATTTTTAATAACTCTTTATATATGATTATTTCTCTGGATAAGGGATACATAATCATATAGAAGGATAAGGGGGAGTTTAACCTGCATGTGTTCCCTGAGGCTATATGTGCATACATGCAAGGGACCTGCAACCTGGTCTTAACCTCAGTGCTGTTTTGTGGATCACCAGGAGAATGGATGAAGGAGATCTATCAGTTCTGTTGCTCTATCGGTACTGATTCATCTGTGTTATTCATCTTTGGGCATCTGGGGGAATTACGGCATTCATGATTCACCCTGTGCAAAACTAAATAAAATGTCTGTTGTAAAGAATAATGCAAGATAACAGTCAAGAAAAATGAAAAAGCAGGAAGTGCTCTTTTCTCATCTCTGCAGCATACCTTGGGGAGACAGACAGAGAATGGTTTCATGATAAACCGCACCAATCGGCACGGCAAGCTTGAAATGTCCAATTTTATATGTACCGGTATGTAGCATTTATTCATACATGTGTTTTAATATAATATAGTATAATTCCAAACTCATTTATTTGATGATACCTGCTAACATTGAAGAGGAAGAGGTAAAATGAAAATGTAGCCCTGTAATGTATTGTGTGGTTGAATTGAGGTTCCATTGGATTTCCATCGGATTTACATTGGATTCTGAGTACAGAGTGAGTATGAGTGAGGATGAGTCTGTATCTGTGTGCGTGTCTGTGTGCGTGTCTGTGTCTGTGTGTGTCCGTGTCTGTGTGTCTCTGTGTGTGTCATCTATGTGTGTTTTTGTGTGTGTGTGTCTGTGTGTATGCTTGCATGAGCGTGTGTGAGCGCGTGCGTGTGTGTGTGTGTGTGTGTGTGGGTGTGTGTGTGTGTGTGTGTGTGTGTGTGTGGGTGTGTGTGTGTGTGTGTGTGTGTGCGTGTGTGTGTTTGTGTGTGTGTGCGTGTGTGTGTGTGTGTGTGTGTGTGTGTGTGTGTGTGTGTATGTGCGTGGGTGGGGAGGTGTCTGCTGGAGCATACAGATACAGGAGAGAGGGTCAGCTCCGGTCACTCTACGCATTGATTATCCCACCCTGTCTAGCACTGACAGCTGATGCTGTACAGATCACATTCAGACAGAAGCCCTCTCACACACACACACACACACACACACACACACACACACACACACCCCTCCCTCTATCCTTTGTGTACCTCAGGTGCATTGACCCCTTTGTGTATCTCAGTGCGCATCGACCGAGATGAAAGCGTTAAGGCATAAAAGAGCTCTGTTACAGTTTAAGTCACGCGGGGGGGTCTGACCAGTTCTGTCTCGGAGACGTGCTGAGGTAAGTGGGTGAGAGGGCGTCGGTCACACCGTGACGGAGTGGCAGTGAGTAATGGCCCCCGCCGCGGAGCTCGGCGTGGGTGCAGTCACGTGGAGCGGCCTGCTGCTCCGTCCGGCCCGGAGCTGCATTAACACGGCGTGGGGAGGAAGCGCTGTCATGTTCCCCGTCACCGCCATCCGGAAAGTCTCTCAGAATAGACTTAATTATGCATCACCTCCTCCTTGTCCGCACCTCCCTCAAACACCTCCCACCCCACCATCCTTGACCCCCCATCCCCCGAGGCAGCATGCCTCACAAGGCACACTCCCCCTCTCTTGGATCTGACAGAAAGCCTCAACTCGGGAAAGACTTTCAGCTTCTGTTGTGGCCCAGTAAGGCCCGGTTCTGATGAAGGGCCATACTTGTATCACACAGGACAGGGCTTCATTTAGTTTTTAGGAGTAGCCCTCAGGGCCCATGGTGGTAGATCCTATGACCATATGATTATGCTAATGTTTTGTACAATTATGCACCTTGGCTAGGATGTCACCCCATTAGAGTCACCCTTCTGGTCCCAGAGGAGGAGGAGGTGGGTGTAGCAGAGGTACCAGGTTTCTGTGACCCATGCTTGCTGAATGCTGACATTCGCAGCATCCGTAACGAGGGTTAAGGCAGTGGTTCAATTAAGACGACAATCAGGCAACAACAAAACGACTAAGGTCAGGAATGAGGAGACCCCTTTGGGGGTGAGACACGCCTGTTACTGCACCCTCTTATTGTTCCCCATTACCTTGTGCCTTAAAGCAAAGGGGCACCGAGGCAAGGGAACAGCGAAGGTTCTAACAGCCATGGTTTCCATGGCGAGAATCACCCGGAGACCCGCGATAATGGTTGATTGAAAGAGGCGATGTTGGTGAAATTTGCCATTCGGCTGCAAAGCCTGGTGTCACGGCGGGGGGGTGTCGGGGGCGCCTCTCGAGGGGGGCGGTGAAGTACGGGCCGAGCGTGTATTACACCGCCTGTCATCAGGGCTACTCCGCCCGCCGCAAAGTGACAACGAAATTACCGCTTTCCCTCTGTATTACCATCAACACCTGATCTCCCTCTGCTGCTCTCTCTCTCTCTTCATCCCCTTCCCTCCCTCCCTCTCCCTCTCCTCTCTCTCTCTCTCTCTCTCTCTCTCTCACCTGTCCTTATCATCGCCGTCTCGTCTTTCTGATTTCCAAGAAGGGGAGGCGTCGCCACGGTTTCATATGTGCCACTGATTGAAAAACGGTGTGGGAAGTGATGTATCCACGCTTATTAAAAATGAGAGGCAAGGTATGGCGTGCTCTGGGGATGTAATGGGGTGACATCCTGGCCAAGGTGAATGCAGTAGCTGTTGGGTCTTTGTACAAAACATTTCCATAACCATATGGTTGTAGGATCCAACCCCATGGGCCCTCTCAAAAAGTAAATAAAACCCTATCCCCTGTGATAACAGTATGGCCCCTTACCCAGAGGTCAGATAGTATCTAATTCACCACAATCCCTCTATGTAGGTATTGGGCTCAAGAGGATGATTCCTCTCTCCTTATTCCTAATCCTCTCCATTCCCACTCTTTTTTCTTCTTTTTTTCATTTCCCTTTCTCTTTTCCCTTTCCTTTTTCATTTCTCTTTCTTCTCTTCTTTCATTTCTTCTCTCTCTCTCTCTTTCTCTCTCTCCACAACCCAACTGTGGGCCTCCAAAACAGCGAAAGTTCTGCCTTCTCTCATTAAGTCCTTTTGTGAAGCTGGAGATGACATTAATTGGTTTAAAAACAGGAGACAATGGGGGCTACAAGGATTACGTGGGGCTTATGTCCCGGCACGTGGCCCGGGAGCTCCTCTCCCACTCTCCTCCATTGAACTGCCTGCGCCCCCATGGGCTCTGAGAACGATGAGATCCCATCCCTGGCTTATCGTTCCATCCCAGTCAGAGTGCCGTCCCAGCATGCCCCTGTATGTAAGGAATATTAATGCGTGTGGGAACACCGTGGGCGCAGACGTCGCCTCCGATGACCCAGGTGGACGTGCAGATTGGCGGAGAGGCGAGAGGAACATGTGGAGGGAGAAGATGTTGCCACTGCATGATTCGTAGATGAGAGCAATGCTATTAACTCCTCCTCCTTCTCCTTAGCCGTGATAATCTGTTTAAGAATGAATAGCTCCATGGCCATTACATTCTGCTCGCTTGGAGTGACACTGTACTTGCGGTAATGCATCACTTACAGAACTGCAATGTAATTGCATAGATAAATGCTCTTTTTATGTAGAGTACAACTGAGTTAAAGCATCACGTCTCACTAGGTCACTCTCTACAACACATAACAAACAAAGTGCTTAAGGTCACATCATCAGAGCGTTTCAGCTGTAAGAAAATTCCTCTGCATGGGTGCGTTTTAAAATGCAACCACAACACTAAAGACAGGAATCTTCTGGAGCCGAGATTGCTTGACTGACCTGCCATTTAAAAGAGTACCTTTGGCCTCCATACCAACCTGTTCTGATGTGATTTGCCCTTTCATTGAAGCGATAAAAAAACATAAAAAAAATACCAAGCTAAAAGTATGTGTTACTCCCGCAGGTTCAGTTTGTAGTGCCGGGGCTTTGACAGCTGACACATGAACATATGAGGCGGATAAAACATGTCTTTGCACAGTTCTGACGTTCACTGGAGCGGGAGCCCTCCTCTGAGCCTGTGTCTGAGTGTCTCCCGTTTTATCTGTCTACATCATGGGACAGACGATCTGGAAGTCAGTCATTCAGTTCACTGTCCTAGACCTGTGATAGCATAAATCATAGGCCCACCCAGCACAGACCCATCAACTCCAGGACCAATGAATGGATTTGCTTCCTTTCTTATTACCAGCGCAGGGGACTTAATCTCAGGCCCAGCTGACTGGAACCAGTCAGAGCCATAGCCTCATGCCATGTGGACAGTTTTTCATTAAAAGTCTCTCACAGAGCATGTCGATCTGAGTGTAGCAGCCGGCTTACCAGAATAAATAACACAAGCGCTACACTGCTCACCTTGGGCCAGTCTTACTCACCGTGAACCCCGCTGGCCGTATCAACAATATTTGTACACCGTTTTCTCATTTTTAACAGGTTTCTACTGGTATTTTTGTTCCTCCCCCCCCCTCCAATTACAACCAGAATTGAATGCTTGAGAAATACACCATGCCAAATTCCCAGCAATGCTTTATGAAAATAGAGACCAGAATGTAGAACGCTATGAGCCTTGCATGAATAATGAACAGATCCCATATGTCTTCTCTCGTAAATTAGATCACCAACTGTGGGCATCGTGTCAAGTGATACCAGGGGCTGCCCCGGGGCCCCATGGGCTCTGCTGAGATGAGAGCAAAGACGGGGAACAGCGTGTTACCCTATAGGCAATTTGGAATGTGTGTGTGCGTGTGTGTGTGTGTGTGTGTGTGTGTGTGTGTGTGTGTGTGTGTGTGTGTGTGTGTGTGTGCTCGCGCACTTGTGAGCATATGCATGCGTGTGTTCATGTGCATGCACAGAGCAGCTCTGCCTCTGCTAGTTTGCCGGTGTGCAACAAGGTCCACATCCACACACACTGCTTCGCTCACCGCAGTTTGTTCTTATGATTGGCGTCATCCATCAGACTAGACGGACTTGATTAGCGACCTGATAGTAGTCTAATTTTGGCAGTCAAAGTAAGCAGGCGGGGATTGTGTGTGTGTGCGTGTGTGTGTGTGTGTGTGTGTGTGTGTGTGTGTGTGTGTGTGTGTGTGTGTGTGTGTGTGAGTGTGTCTGTATATGCTGTATGTGTGCATGTATGTGTGCCTGCATGCCCGTGTGCAGTCACAGTAGCAGGAACAGCAGGAAGCCAGCTTTAGCCTTGCTGGTGAGGAAGAATGAGATGTATGTTGCCAGTGTGTCTGGAACAGCATGCGAGGGGGTGACACACATTTCCCCTGAGCAGAATGACCCTGTGGCAGAGGAGGAGGGGCGACTGAGACACAGCAAGTCTGAGACCCACTGCGCTTGGTTTAGTAGATCATGACTTAGAGGACACTGCAACCACGTGTTGGATCCTAACCCTCAATCGTATAATGAATTAGTCATGCACCCTCTTACAAAGCCACCATGCACACACCCCTACACACACACACACACACACACACACACACACACACACACACACACACATCATCTCTCACCCAGACATGATCAAATTTTCTTGGCGAAAAAAAAATTCTCCACAAAACCAAAATCATCTTTGCAGGCTATTTCTAAGCCTTGGTCAATTCCATTTTTTCCAGACGGTCACCGTTTTCCCCTGTATTCATATAAAAGAATAGTTTCAGCCAGGTGCTTGAATGAAAAAATAAAGTGGATGCCATTTCCTCTTGGTCTGCTCTGTTTTAAGGGAGAGGGAGAATGCATTGGCCTTGTGATAGCCTGCCCATGTGAGTCCTCAGCCCTGAAGCTGGCTGTTTCCATGCTCCAGGGCTTCTATTTTAGAACCCAGTCTCAACGAGCCTTTGTGAAACTGTGTGCTAAGATATTATCCTCTAATCACCCTCTGATCTAGATCGCAATAGCGCAGATGACTTGCAGTTGTCTGAAAAACCGAAAAGCCTCTGAAATATTTCTCTCCCATCAGAGCCTAAATTTAGCATGGGAAAAAGAATCGCTGTGCTATTGAAGTCTTTGGAATGCTGAACTCTGCAGTTGTTTTAAACTGATTTGTCCCTTTCATGGAATTTACACTTGAGTTTACAATGGAGTTACACTATGAGGTACAGTTACACTGTGATTTTTCTCACTGGTATCTTACATAGTTTATTTACACTAACCCCCACACACACACACATACACACAGAAAAATACAAATATGTACACACACACACACACACACACACACACACACATACACACTCTCACACCAACACATCCAATGAAGCATTACTCTCCTTACTCTTACCTGTGAAATCTCTTATTGTTACTTGTTGGTTTTGTAAAATAATGAATCACCGGCAGCAGATTCAAGGGTGTTGGATGTTCAGATCAGATGTGTGTTTCTTGAGAGGTCACAGAAAAAAAAAAGAAAAGAAAAACAGCGTAGCACAAGTGAGGTTGAAGATGGATTTGCTCTGAGGTAGCCATAGTATGACCAATATTTATATTGATTCATCCAACTGTTCAATTTCACAGGCCACTATCTGATGAAAGGCGCAAGATGCTCAGAGAGCACAAGCTCTACCAAGGCCAATCCTGCCCCTGTGTCTTTGGCAGGGTTATCTGTGCTTACTCACATTGAAGAAGGCTGGGGGCTGAGACAGGGAATGGTTCAGTTCAGCATAGAGAATTTCTAGTACAACAAGATGGGGGAATCAGTGGGGTCCACTCCCTTATCCCTGAATTTCTGTAAATCAAAACTTCTCTAAAATGCAACAGGAGCTCCTGGCTTTGACCAAAGGTTTTGTCATAACTTCTGTTTGGAATTTTTGGCATCATATCTTGAATAACGTATTGCTAGAGACCGTGTGTCTGTCTGTGTGTGTTTCTGTTTGTCTGTCTGCCTGTCTGTGCATCTGTCTGTGTGTGTATGTCTGTGTGTGTGTGTGTGTGTGTGTGTGTGTGTGTGTGTGTGTGTGTGTGGGGTGGGGTGGGGCGGGGTGGGGTTGGTTAGGCATACAGATGTTGGAGCATACAGATGCAGGAGAAATGTGGAGGACATGGGGGAGTTCAGTTATACATGTATTATTATATATGGATTGGGTACCTGGACTTTTCATAGCAATAGAATGGCTTTTATTGTCAGTATAGCTGCTTTCAATTTATGTTATAGGCCTGTGCATGACTTTACAGGGTGGATCGTGATCTCCAACAAAATGACTGAGGTTCAGATTGAAGAACTGTAGGCATAATTCTTTTTATAGAATGGCAGACAAAATTATATCAAATTGTATTGTATTTCAGGGTATTGTATTCAGGAACTCATTTCTGGACGTGTTTTACGCGGAGTATTGAGGTGAATAGCTAAATTGAAGAACAGCAGTCACGTCTGAAGCAGAACTCAAAGCAAAAGCCATTTTTTAAATTCTGACGAAGCACAGCTAAACGGAATTTCCCCGACAAAGGCACGGCAGAGAATGTCGTTCTGTCTGGCCTTTATGAGGGCGAAGAGCTACCATGGGGTGGAATATTAAAAATGTCCCATCAGAACAGCGACATTTCCACTTCAGTGAGTTTTTTCATGTCTTGCATTCTGCACAGGGCAGAATGTTGGCAAAGCAGTAATTGCCTCTTTGATTCATTGGTACATTGATGAGACGGTGTGTTGAACAATACCTGCCACAGGCTAATTACCCAATCATAAGCCTGCGTATCGCAGGTGGCAGTGCGTGTCCCAGGGACCTCCTACTACTCAATGTGTCAGGTGTTCCAAGGTGCACTGATTCGAGCTGCTTCAGAATTCAGTGCATGAACTGCAGATATTTCCTCACTTGCGGTCCATTGGATAAAACTGATATGATTTTCAAGTTTCTTGTTTTTGAGGGCAAGGGCTTGGTGATTGATGACGGTTCTGTTCAAAGCCCCAGCACAACACACACACACACACACACACACATACGCGCAGTCTCTCTTTCACTCTCACTCTGTCCGTTTCCCTCACACACACGCGCGCACACACGCGCGCACACACACACACCAACCATCCCCGCCTGCTTACTTTGACTGCCAAAATTAGACTACTATCAGGTCGCTAATCAAATCCATCTAGTTTGATGGATGATAGCAATCGTGAGAGCAAACTGCGGTGAGTGAAGCAGTGTGCACAGACTCTGTTGCACACTGGCAAATTAGCAGACGCTGTTCCACTCTGATCCTCCTCAGTCTCACGGCCGCAGCTAAAGCCAGCTTCTTTGAGGGAGACACAGGTGGCAACTACAAGTGCCACCCAAAACGCCCACGAGCCAAATTACACCACTTTCGACTCGCCTCCGGTTCAACCCGGGGTCGCGCGGACACTTTTTCGGATTTACGAAACGGACCCACGGCCGTCAGCTCCGATAAGGCGATGGGCGCGAGATGGGTGTGATGGCGGGGCGTTCGATTCGGCGGGATGTTTATGCCGGCGCAATCAGCAGAGCTAATGTCATTATTATTTTGATTGCGATTAATTAGATTATTTGGAGAGTGCGGTGACGAGCTGTTCTGTCTGATTAGAAATCACTTACCCATGAAAGGCATATCTAACAGCCTCTGATCCAAGACGGAAGTGCTCAAAAATAACTCCCCCCACTCCCCTCCCCTCCCCGCCAAAACATGCAGACCTGTATCACTGTTCCCAAAGTACTCTTGTCATCACTGCAGAGAGCTTAGCAGATCAGGAAGGGTGAGATTTCTTGGCCGCCACCACCATTCTTTTTGGTCGGAGTACATCTTGTACATCTCGGAGAGGACTCTGTATGCTGTAACCGCAGTATCAAAGGTGATACAATTGTACATTGTGTATGATATTTTGAGAGATAGCAGTTGCGTGTCGAGTAGGCCTTAAGCCGCAGCTGGGTGCTGCTTGCTTTGTAGCCAGAGGGACTCTATCTCCAGCAAAATTGATATGGGTCTGTCGTTTTTATGAGTTTTCTGAGTGGATGAATGTATTTCCCTCAAAGAAAGTGTTTAATTTGCATGTAATTTCCGCACAATTATGATTATCTGCAAGGGCATGTTTTTTCCTCTCCAAACATTTTTTTGTATAATTTTTGAATGAATCTCTGAGCTTTCAAATATGAGATTTTTTTTTATTACTTACAATGCTGGAAGATTATGCTTCTGCCTGAAATAAAATAACAATGCATAAAATGGAAATACATTGCACATAATCCAGTTAGGAATAATTCTGATATGCAGTCATAATGAAGAAATTATTACACATTAGTTAAACATGCAGAACTTTTTCTTAACTTTGTTTCTACCCATTGAACATTCCCAGTATTCTGACAGGTAAAATTGAAATATTTGTTGAATGCTTTTACATTAATTTCTATCTATGATAGAAATTGATGATCTATGATCCATGACCCTGGCAAATATAAATACAAGAGACGTCCTTTGTTGTTCAGCTTGTTGTGCAAAGAGTACTTCCTCTTAGTTCCTCATTTCTCTCTCGCTCACTTGCAGTATTGACTTGTCTTGAGCTGTATCCTGCAGTGAGATGAAGTCTCATGTCAGCTTAAGTGAAAACAGCTCAGGAGGTTATGTTTCATTTTAGACGTCAGGTTGATCTGTGACGTTGTGCCTTAATTCCTTGGTTACGACCCCCCGTCTCTCTCTGTCTCTCTCTATCTCTGTCTCTCTCTCTCTGTCTCTCTCTCTCCCTCTCTCTCGCCCTCTCTCTCTCCCCTCTCTCTCTCTCTCTCTCTCTCTGTCTCCCTCTCTCTCTCTCCCTCTCTCTCTCTTTCTCTCTCTCTTTTCTCTCTCTCTCTCTCTCACTCACTCACTCCCTGTATTCTCCGTGTAATGCATGGTGGAGCAGTAGAAGGCCCCCTTGGTGTGTCCATGGTGACAGGTGACTGACAGGTTCCGGCTGCCTGAGCACACAGATCTATACGGGGGTGATGTGCGGTGTGAGGGTGACATTAAACACAGGAGGACCACGTGGGTCTGCCGCGGGGCCTGGTCTCTCCTCAGTCCCCCGACACCCTTCCAGTGCTCTGCATTAATGGTGGAAAAGGCTAGATCAGCCTCAGTCAGGAGCACCACCTGTCTTGTATAGTATAACACAGTATAACAATACAGGGGCAGACAGGGTAATCTGAAGAATAATAAACACAAGCACACACACACACACATACGCACACACGTAAACACACACATACGCACACATGTACACACACACACATACGCACACACACGCACACACACATGCGTACACATACACACACGTGCGTGTGCGCAAACACACACTGCATATAACATCTCTTCAATGTTTCATAATCATGACACAGCAACAGTGTCAGTAATGTAAATGTATATCCTGTTGACACTACTGTATGTGACAAAATGCCACACTGTGAGTGAGGGGAGAGTAAACGAGTGCATGAATGAGTAAGATGTAAGATCAGTAATGCTCCGATTCTTCCAGACAAAACAAGTAAGTCATCTTCACATTGACAGTTTTATGTTTTATTACTACTCTCATGAAATATCCCTAGAACATCAAGAACCGAATGCGGGTCGTGGAATGATCTACTGGAATTGAGCAAGCCGAGAGTTCAGATGAAAAACTTCAGGTGTGCGTTTTTTATAGGTAGTTGCATGCAGTGGTTCTCAAGTGAGTCGCAGGTCTCTGTGAATAAATCCCTCGTTCATACTGATCCCCAGTCAGGCTGGATTAAGAGATTGGCACTCTTTTTCATTTCCAACTTTTTCTCTCCCTTGAACAAAGGAGGGTGAGTGAGAGCAAGTGACTTCTTTTCACAGAGGTACCCCCACCCTAAATAGGCTGTTCTATGCATTCGGAATTGCTTTGTTCCAATATCTTTTTACTGTCTCTGTGTGCTTGATGTACCACAATAATGAAAAAGCAAAATGGAATCTTTATAGTGGATCTAAGCCTATCTATCGGTGGGGTGGAGCATGAATTTAGCGAGGAAAATGAATGGATACAGAAACAGAAAGACATTATGTTTTTGTGTGTATGTGTGTGTGTGTGTGTGTGTGTGTGTGTGCGTGCGTGCGTGCATGTGTGCCTGTGTGTGTGCCTGTGTGTGTGTGTTTGGGTTCCATAAAGTGTACTCTCAAGCGTGACCCAAAAAAAAAAAAAAAAAAAAAACCACCTTGACCCAGTTCTGTTCGTGCTGGATCGGTGCGTTTCAGGACGTCTGCAGCGCCGCTCGGCACTCTGAGTCGTGACTGGAAACAGAGCCGGTTCCAGCCCACGTTCGCACAGGTCCAGCGGAGGAGGCCAGGCCGAGCGCTTCCACTCGCTAATGAGACGCTGTCAAGCAAGCGGTCCGTGCGGCCATTAGAGATGTCAGCACCTCTGAGAGATTTTTAACGATCAGCTTTTTTTAATACCGTCGGTCCACTGCACAATTTTGAATCGCTGTGTCAAGACTGTGCTGCAGGTGAAATTTTTTGTTTACGGGGTCGCTGTAGTTTAACTCCTGGACGCATTTTATATTAGGTCTGTAATTACACTCATTAAACAGCAAGCTCTGAGCATGTGCAGTGTAATTATAGCTTGTTACACAACCTGTGTAATTGCATAAATGGTTAGTGTTGAGCTTTTGTGTTTGACAAAGGTCGGGGGTTAGTGTCAAGAGTAGAGTAGAACAGTGGTTGGGGTCAATTTATGTAACTTCCTCACAAGCTCAAATGTTTCCCTAAAAGAACAGGACCCCTTGTTGATTGAAGGAAGTTGCAGTTGCAGTCAGGGACATAGTAAGGGTTTCATAAATTATTTGTATAATTTCTCTAATTATGTATGCTGCAAACTCCTTTCACATTTCCTTCTTAACAAGATGTCAATACATAGTAGTTTGTAAGTTACTCAGCACTGTGTTTACAATGTAATTATTAAGGTAACCCCCTACTTAACACGCTGTCTAGCAGTCATGTTCGTTCTCTCTGTCTCACAGCATAAGGACACAAAGCTTAACAGAATGAGCCGTTGTCAGGGATCCTTTGTGTAATTGTACTGTTTCCTGTGCGCGTTCTGTGCTTTATACAAGTGAAGTGCTTTATAAGCCTGTGTCCATCCACTTATCCAACATGATGAAAATCTGTTATTGCCTATTTTACCATCAATAAAATTACCTTCCTCTCATCTATTACCATCGTTTTGCAGTCTCCAAATGTAATAGGATACAGAAGTAACTCTTACGAGCTCCGTTTCCGCTCAGAAGTGTATCCTTGTGTCTCATCGTCGACTTTATCACACAATGTCACTCTCGGGTGGTGCGTCTTCTGTTCCTGTAATGCGAAACGCAAGAAGTTATATTTGCGCAGCAGATGCCTTCATCCAGGCCGATTCACATAGCTTACCCTTAGTTTACCCTTAGCTTGCATGTTATCCGTTGATTCAGCTGGATGTGTGTGTCCCATCAGGGACCTGCTCCTTTCTTTTTCACCTGTCAGGTTCCATAACCTCTCTCCTGCACTTCTGTCCACCTGTGCGTTCCAGAGTTTTACCAAATATGGCAGGAGATTGATGGCTTGATGCAGAGATGAGTGGCAGGAGGTGAGTGTTTTCCCCTTGCAGATGCAGGATGCAACTTTCAGCAATGTGCCTGCTGTCAGAGCCTGAGACACAGATAGGATTTTTATGATTGCGCCGGGATCATTCAAAGGCCACACACCTCAAGGTGCTCGAGGAGCCCGTTCCAACCGAGTAACGCTGATCCCACAATGGAGCGAGGCCCGCGTGAGACGGAACAGGTGCGTTTGAGACGTGGTGTTCGGGGCTTAATTCGGCCACTTCAGTCTCTGTAGCCGGCTGGATCTGGATCATCACGCTGCCGAGTGCTGGTATGAGCAAGGGGACGAGCAGGATCTGGTTCTTCTGGCTTTCATCCTGGTCGGAAAGGGAAGAGAGGGGGTGGGAAGCGAGCGATCACGACGCTGTGTTTGTTTCTCTGCGGGAAAATCGATGCTGAGGAGTACATTACACTACAGGCATTCAGCAGACGCTCTTATACAGAGCAACTTACATAGGTTGCAATTAAATGTATCCATTCATACAGCTGGATGTGTCCTGAGGCAATTTTTGGGTGAAGTACCTTGTCCAAGGGAACAGCAGCAGTGCCCCAGCAGGGACTTGAACCAGTAACCTTTCGGTTGCGGTGGACTGACGAAAACGCACTCCTGGCTTCGCCAAATGGACCGCTTTTATGTGCCATCGTCACAGAGAGGGGCACTAATGGAATTTGGCACACAGCTTGTGTGTCTGTCTGTGTCCGTCTGAGGCCCTGGTTGAAATCGTTCGGATGCTCCTGTCCGGTTTCGGCCAGAGTTTGAAAGCCGGGCACGCAAAGAACGCATCCTCTCATGGCGAGAGGAGCGACACAGAGGCTTCCGCAGGGTTGCCATGCCGACATGCCCCCGCGGGAGCACGACGCCGGATTGCTCATGCGGCCCGATCTCATGCGCCTCTTGTTCGGTCAACGGTGAACATGACTGCGGCTGTGCTTAGGTCACGAGCGAAATTAGCACGGGTGACTACAGAGTCAACAACCCCCTCCCCCTTTCCTCCGCCCCCCCGACAGACGCAGTGTTAAGTCCGCATGACCACCCTGCCTCGCACACACACTTTAGCACAATTTGGCACGCCGTGTCCTTGTCCCCCCGGTCTGGCGGACCTTTTGCTCCAGGGTTACGAGAGAACATGAGATCATAAGGGAAAATTGCTGTGACGCCAACAAGGCTCGGAGCCTGTCTGGGGACCATCTATTTTAAAACAGAGGAGTCCTTTCCTGCTCACAGTGGATAATACAAAAAAAAGAAAAGGAAAAAGAAACAAAAAGTACTGAATGTGGCTATGTGACTTGGTTAACAAGCAGTGGCAATAAGGGCTGTTCCACTAGTTACTGCAGTTCATGGAACAACATCCACAAACCACAAACCCTGAACCCAAAATCTGTCAGTGAAATCCTTCATGGCTTCATTACATTTCCTGGCCCAACTATTCAGGGGAGATGGACAGTTATCAACTGTCTTTTACAAGATGGCAGACAGTCGACACACAGCATAAAACTAAATAGTTATTCTTTAAAGATATCTGGTCTTAGGCTGATAGTGTCTTATTTTTTATTCATGCAATACTCAGAGCTTGCTGTAATTACAAACAAGCCATGCATTTGAAAGTTCCTTCTGTCAGTGTTTAAACTCTCAATAGCAATTACTGACTATTGAGATAAATGCTTTTGCCATTCTGGCAAGCAATAATGAACTTTCTAGTAAACAGCTGTTTTAATATTCTAGCAAACTATGACCACATAATCTGATCTGGGTAATTAAGTGAATAAATCGGATGAAGTACTCCATACTTTAGTCACCCTTAAAGCAGATAGGTCTCAAAGAACAATTATTTGGTCCCCAGACTTTTATCAATAGGTCTCCCTTCATCTTTTCATATTGAACTTGGGTAACTGTCATTCTCACCTCATTGTCCGTGACCAGCTGTGTGAGGAAGAGCTCTCTGGTTATTTATGTGTCTGAAGCAGCCCAGCTCCACATCACACCCAACAGAAAATACCGTGGAGGAGCGTGCAGAACCAGAACTCCATTAGTGGAAAAGCTGACGGTGGAAAAAGCTCATTATGGCTGTCAATATGCGTGAGACACAGGCGTAATCGGATCATATCAGGTGCTAGCGTATTGCGGAGACCCTTGTGGAATGGAGGGGGTCATAAATGAATGGCAATGGAGCAGCTGAAGGTGAGTGAGTTTTATAATTAACACAAAAATAGGCAGGTCGGCAGTGTAGCATAGTGGTTAAGGAGCAGTACTCATAACTGAAAGGTTGCCAGTTCATTCGATTCCCCACAGGGGCACTGCTGCTGTACCCTGGGCAAGGTACTTAACCCACAGTTGCCTCAGTAAATATCCAGCTGTATACATGGATAACATTGTAAAAACTTGTCATTGATGTAAGTCGCTCAGGAGAAGAGAGTCTGCTACATGCCAATAAAGGGATGCCAAGATGATTTGGATCTGTGTCCCAAGACCCTTTGAGCATGTGATGAGGATAGGAGGTGGGGTTAGAACCCTGATTCATCCTGGTCCTGGAGGAGCACACGCCTATTGCCCTGCCCCACCCTGCCCCCCCACCATAACACTTAGAGGTAATTGAGGTGCTCCATCAAGCCCAAACCACCATAGAATCTCTGCCTCTCTCCCACTGCACAATGTGCACAATGTGATCTCTCTCCCATCACCACAGAGTGGCTATCGCCGCGGGCAACAGGGGAATTTCAGAACGCTTACTTTTGTGTTGTTGTTTTGTTTTCCTTTCAGCAGTCAACTGGCAAATGGAGATTGTTTTTTGTGTCTTTTTTTGCAGAGAGAGAGAGAGAGAGAGAGAGAGAGACAAAGAGACAGCCACTGGTATAATGAGGAATTAAAAATTCTCCAAGGAGAGTGACAGGAGATTCCTGCTGTGCTGTTGATTCGCTCTGTACCTCAGAGTGTTTCCGACTTGTTTGTGTCTGTTTTTTACAGCTCTGTGTACTGTAACAATGGGATTTTGGGCCTGTAGCTCCCTATCGGTGACGCCTGGGAAGCCACTCTGTGGCTCTCAATTCAAGAAGAGCAAATCCAAGCCCTCCTCTCAGGGCTGTGTGAGGAGCAGGGTGCGCTGATCTGGTTTTGGTCTCATTTATTCGACAGAAGGTTGTGGGTTCAGATCCTGGATGGTCCCCACCGTACCCATGAATTTGATATTCCGTATCTGCAGCTCCTGGGGGACCTCAACCATCTGTGATGGCGATGTATGATGTACGACACAATGTTCCACAGGAAATGACTGCCTCCCGCTGCTGTTTTTTGAGTAGATGGGGCTAAAATAAATGGCAGTAATAACATAACCGGTGCCTTAGTTTCAGCTGTGATGCAACAGTAATGATTTTCCACAGAATTGCAGAGCTGTGTTTGCTAGTGTAGCTGAATATGATGCTTTTTAGGTTTCTACATCTGTTATCTGAAGCACAGACAATCACCGCAATTGTTCCTGCTGCAGATATTACAATCAAAGGGGCCCTTTTTCAGGAGCGAGACTATCCAGTAGGATAATCCTCACACATCTCAGTATTCAAATCAATTCCTTTTTGTCTCAAGCACAGTATGTGACTCACTCTCAAGACACCATCTGTAGCATTTGCTACCCCTGTGAATTAAGGGGACCCAATGCTAACAGCGCTAATATCACAGCCTAAAGTTTACCCCATTGGGAAAATTTAAGACACGTTTCTTTTTCATGAATAATACAGGTTTATAATAAACAGCACTTCTCAGGGGGTATGTGTGTTGGGGGGAAGGGAAGGGAGGGGGGGAGCTCTTTCAAGTGAAATAGCAGTCACATTGGACCATAGCCGTAACTGGAACCATGATTATAAAATCGTTTAGCTTGCGGTCACACCAGAGCAACAATTTCTCGCTCAGTTGATTTCAACTCAACTTGTGTGGGGAGCAGGCATTGTGCATTAATCCCATGGTTTATGTGGCACTTAATGGCCCTACTTATTCGAAAACCTTACGATAAACGAATCATAGTCTTGTCTACTTTAAACAGAAAAGTAATTGAAACACATTTGCTGTAACTTATTTATTTTGGCAGTCGCAGAAGGTTATGTGACAGGTGAGTAAACGAGACACATTTTCCTTTTCTTGTAAGTGCTACCGAAGTAAAAGACTCACGCAGGCCATTAAAAAGAGCATAAACAAGATTGTGTGTTTTTCTTGCAGAAATATCACCTGCCATAGGAAAAGCACCGTGCAGCAGGTGCAACCAAGGCACTGCAGTGAATATTGCTGATCTGATTATTGAGCCCGCATGACACCCACGTACACAGGCCGGTTTGTGTGTGTGTGTGTGTGTGTGTGTGTGTGTGTGTGTGTGTGTGTGCGTGTGCACGCGTGTGTGTGCATGTGTATGTGTGTAAGTGTGAATGTGTTTGTGTATGCGTGTGTGTGTGTGTGTGGAAGACGTGTTAAAATATATGTTAGAACTTAGCGTTGCTGCTTTAGCTTTGTGTTTGGCTTGTTTCCTAGCATTTCCTGCTGAGCCCTGTTGACTTTCCAAGACAGAGGTAACAAACTGTAACATTGAACATCAGATCAGATGAGATCAGACCACTAGAGCTGAAACACACACCCACACAAAAATACACACTCACTCCAATGTCCTCCCATTTGATGGCCCAGGCAATGTTTTTCCCTGCGAGGAGTAGGAGGAGTAGTAGGCGGAGTCTATTTCATATTCCTTGGCCAACCTCCTCCACCCCCAATACCCACAATGCCTGGGCTGATGATCATCAGCCTTTGATCAATCAAAATCCCAAATTACATACCAGCCCCTTGTGTAAAATACCTATACAGTGCACAATGTATACGGTGCAGCTGTTTTGTGTGGTAACCTAGCAACACTGGGCAAGGTTACATGCATCTGCCATGGCCTCTGAACATTACTGTGTTCTGATATGTTGCCTCTGGGCGTGAAGCAGTGGAACAGGAGCAGGATACTGCTGTTTGCGTGCTGCCATTTATCTCATCTACTTCCGCATGGGGCCTCGCCAGGAAGAGAGGAGACGTTCCCTGCTTGACCACGCCTGTACATTTAAACATCTGAATAGGATAAAACCGAAACAGCACTGGCGTGCGTGATTCAGGTCATTAACAAACGGATACCTGGGCTTTCCCTCCTACAGTCCTGAAAGGCCTGCTGGGTAATGCCTTGTGTTGCCCTATGAATATGCAGGGCTGTTTTATTAAAGTCCAGGTAGAAAGAAAGGAGATCAAAGGGAGGAAGGGAGGTGAAGAGAGAGGCCCTGGGAGTGTATCCTTCCTGAAGGCATGTTTAGCAGGCCTCAACCACAATCAAAGCCAAGCCTGTCTACCTTCCCCTCTCCCTCCCTGGGAGAACAAAGCGCAACAGCAGTTAGCGAACAGCCAGGAGATGCTCTTATTACTTGGTGTTTGATTGAATCCTTCACCAGGAGAGACAGAAATCACGGGACAAACTGCCAGCGAGAGCATAATTCAATTTCTAGTATTATGTTCGATGGAATTTAATCAAATAAATCCACTGATTTCATTAAGCCGTTATATGATTTGGATACACGGCGCTTCGGTCTGGTTTTGACGAGCTTGTTGCTTTTATGACTTTTGCGACTGTGAGAGACAATCTACAGATGTTAAAAGCCCTCCTTTAATTTTGTATCTGGCCATATGATTTCTAGTCTAATATGAAATTTGTTGTGTTGCATTCCATGTCCCTATTCAGTTTAGCATAGCAAGTTCTACTAATAAGATTCAGGGAGATGTCAAGGTTACACAGATAGATGCCTGGCATGGGCCTACTACTGATCAGATGTAATGCATAGGAGTTCTGAGAAGGTTTCAGGCTCTGAAGACTGATGTCATGGCTGGAAACACTCTATGAGGTGATTGGTGGGTCTTTGGAGGCAGTCTGCCTCTATCCTCAAAGGATTAGTGTGCCATTTTCTTAAAAAAAAAAAAAAAAACTGTCCCACGTGTGCTTCTGATTTTTTTTTTTTCTGAGGTACTCAGATTCTCTACAACACAGGGGGAGAATAGAGGGAAAACGGAGAACAATGGCTCTTCCCGTTTAGATGATTTGGAAGAATTAATTGCATCCAGGGGATGAATCTCTCTTCTGCTGCAGCTGCGTGGATTAGTGGATCAAGGTGACAAGTTCAACACTGCAGACCTGCTTCAGGGTTGTTTGCATCAAGCCGATTTGTCAGTGCCTGAATGGCTGGTGTAAGAGGGTAGCTGGAACTGAATGAGAAACTGCAGGACCCTTTGTGCCAGAATCGTCCGTGCAGAATCCTGAACCATCATTGGGAAAGCTGTAGCCAATCTAATGTGCAAGGAACACTTAGGGTGCCAATTGCTTATGTACTCTGGGTGGGGGTAACATTCGAACTTCCACACAATGAACTAAATAGAAGAGAATGGAAGTAAATTGAATCACTGCACAACATAGATAGACATTCACTTCACCAAGTCCTTAGTTTGACTTTGCACTTGGTTTGTGGGGAAAAAAAAATTTCTGCAGACAAGAAGGACGTTGGATGTTCTGGTGAAGGAAAACCACAGAGAAATACTTTAAGGCACAAGTATTTCCAACAGAACCAGTACCGCCCAAGATACTTGGCAAGCATTTAAACATCTTTGAATGACATTCAAAGATGTTTAAACGAATTACATTTTTCTGTTAAAGGAAGCACCCATAAACCCATTTTAAAAATCAATCCTACAGGCCCAGAGCCCTTTTCTCTCAAAGTATGAGTGGGAGGACCTGTCAGGCCAGGTTGTGCATCATATTTGGATGCAACATACATTATCTCAAGTATTAACGGAATGATAAATCATTGATGGTCATTCATTGTAGGAATAGTCCTTTCCCCTTGGTAATTCTTGAGCCGCCCTCTTCCTGTTTATTCTTTGAATTCTGGACAGGGTTCATGGACATTGTTCACCACTCAATGACAGAAACCTATAAACTATAAAAATATATGCCACAGATGCTGGCTGTGACCAAATTCATCTGCAGTTGTGCTTTTGCACAAATGAGAGATAAAAAACTCCTGGTTGCTACCTGTAAGTAATTCTGCATGACGTTGTGTAGGTGAACACAGCCAATCTGGAGCCTAAACTTGAGAACAGCCAACTCTACTGTGCTTTGTGGATACACTGATGGTGCAGGAATGGAATATTATTATGTGGCAGGGGGCCTTTTAAGAACAATGCAACCTCAGCTGATAGGTTATCTCTGCTAAGTCATTTATAACAGTATTGGATTGATGCTATCAACTCTTTATATTGTTAAAATGAATAGAGCAATTCATCATCTGTATTATAATATAAACACCAGCTTTAGGTTATGGGATCTTATCCTTTAAAAGAGCACAAGCTATTTCCTGCCCAAAATGCACTTTGTTTGCAAATCTAGTTCCTCAGGCTAGCAGAGGAGGGCATTTGCTAGTTGTATTATTCCTATACTGAACACACTGAGAGACTATAGATTACATTACATTGTTGTCATTTAGCAGTTGCTCTTATCCAGAAAGACTTACAGGGTTACAATTTTTACATGGTATACATTTATACAGCAGGATCTTTACTGAGGCAATTGTAGGTTAAGTACCTTGCCAAAGGGTACAACGGCAGTGCCCCAGTGGGGAATCAAATCGGCAACCTTTTGGTTACAAGCTCTGCTCATTACTACTGTGCTACTTTGCCATCCCAGATTGTGTGAAAGCACACTTACTGTATTATACTCTAGAAAAACCTGGTAGTGAAATAATGATCTGAAAATAATGTTCTTTCCCTTTCTGCCTTTCTTTTTTCACTAGTAGGCCCTACAGTTTAGACCAGAAGGTTATCGGTTTCATTCCTGGCTGACTTTTATTTGCTCCAAGCACACAGATCCTATAGCTGTTTCAAAACGGAGCCTGATTCATTGTTAATTTTCCCCATAAATGAATGCCCTGCATACCACATCTCTTTCAGGGAACAGAGTGTATCGTGTTTGGAGTTTATTTACAGAACTACTACCAATGGCTGTTCCTGACGATAAAGACAGAGATGATTCTTCTACTTAAGTCTAATGCAATTACATAAAACTGCTGTCCAGCACTATGGGAAATACTTGTTAGCCTGTACTGTTTTATAAAATAAAATTCTTCATTTACCTGCAGCAACTATGCCACCTAACACAGACAGAGTAGGGATCTGTTACTGATCTGTTTCATCAGATGTGGACAGTATGAAGATACAGAGCAAACAGAGGGAGATAGGGCCAATAATGGGATATACAATGGATAGAACATGGTATCGATCGTCTGAGAAGCCAAAGCTCTCTCTCTCTCTCTCTCTGTCTCTCTCTTTTTCTTTGCCTTAAAGTGAGAAAGGGAGGATATTTATCATCCACTGTCCTTTTTGTCTGTCTCCTCCTTTCTCTCTGTCCCTTTGTTTGATCTCTCATTCCTCTCTCTCTCTTTCTCTGTCTTTATCTATCTATCTATCTATCTATCTATCTATCTATCTATCTATCTATCCTTTTCTCAAAATTAAGGATAAGCCAATATGAACAAACAACCATAAATTAAAATGATTACATAACTGGCTCACATGTTCAGTCCCAATGAGACTGCCTGAGTAAAGGTAAAGATGTGTTAATAAACGGGACAGGTAGAACCTTGAGTCTTTTTTGTAGGTCAGGGGCCAGTGCTCACCATGGAGGCCTGTATCTTCTCCTTTTGATTTTCCATCACACACGTGGATGATAAATCTCCCCTATCTGTCCTCCATGGAGGCAGGGAAAGAGAAATAAAGAGTGCCAGAGACAGGGGGGAGAGAGAGATGCTTCCATTTCAAACAGGCAAAAAGCTGCAATAGATTGCTTTTGTGACAAAAAAACGAGATCATGCTGTTTGGGTGTTTTTTTTTTCTTCTTTTTCCCCCCCAGTTTCTTTTCTGACATTGTTGTTGTTGTTCTCCCATATTCTGTGGTGTTCAGCTTTTTCTTTGCGGGGACACAGCCTTGAGCCTACGCAGAGTCTGATTGCGGAGCTGAGTGCTGTCGTTAATTAACCCGCTGTTGGAAATGCATTGTGAAAAAGCACAATTAGACGACGTCCTCACGGGCCGGAGACTCCACTGTGACGGGGGGGGACGCGTGTTTTTCTGCTCCCGCTACTGCTGCGTTAACCTGCCGCTCCTTCTAACCGGTGTTGTGACAGATCCCATTTGGGCCTTTAAATGTGTAGCAGGCTTCCTGTTTACTTTGGCTCAAACTGTCATTGCTAAGCAGAACAGACCGAGTTCCCATCTTGTAATTACGGCTCCAATCCACCTTTATCCACCAGATGGGACGTAGGTCTTTAGGCCCTGACGTATATATTTTCTTAGCTTTTTCCCATTATTAGTATTATTTATCTGACCCTGCGTGGTCATATCTCCCTGCTCTTCAATTAGAGGCACAAGATACCAGAAGCCTGAGATCAGGCTTATCTCCAAGTGCTGAGAGTGGAGTATTAAATAGGAACCTGTGGAAAACTCTGATTGTATCAGACACTAATGTGTACGAGCAGGTTCAACATGGCTTTCTGACAGGAAGGCAACTGCTCCTCCGTCCCCTTCTTCTGTGAGTGGGCGTTCAGTGGTTGCGCTCGGTCATATGGGACTGCTGCTGGTCCTGTCACCTTTAGATTGCTTTCAGCCCCCCCACCGGCATCCCCTGAGGTGTGTGTGAGAGAGGAGGGCATCAGGGCAGGAATATACATGCACATTCGCATGATCAACCCAGGGGTCCAGGTTGTTTCCTGTAGAAATCTTGCACGTCTTGCCACCTGGCTGTCCGTGCAGCCAAGAGATGGTGTTTAGAAATCTTGGGCCAGCACAGTGAGGCACGAGGTGGGGTTTTTAGGCAGTGTGCGGAGTGAAGGCCAGAGTATTGAAGATGTGACCAAGATAACTGTTCAGGGGAGCTAAGGTGAGGGTGCTGGTCTCAATACATGGGCAGTACAGTTTGTTTCCAAGAAATTTTTAAAAGCTGTACTTTTCTGGCATAGTATTCCAGTGGAACGATGACCTCTCAGTAGGTGCCCAGACTCCACTAACTTCAGTGACATCATCGCATTATGACATCACCAGATATCCAAGCGGACATTTCCCTCCTCCTGGGAGATTCAGTAATGCTCTTCTGGGGGCATTATCGGAGTCTGTCGAGGTTTGTGGCTGGGACATAAATGTCATTTTTTAATGGAACATTCATTGCGTGGAATTTGTATTTTTCATAAAAGACCTCAGTGCAAAGCGTTCACGTGCACCCCACTCGTCCACTGCCACACGTGACAAGCTCGGCTCATCCAAAATAGATGTGAAAAGCATACATTTGATCTGCGATAGGGCACCCCTTGCATTTTTAAAACCAGAAACCACTATATACTTTTCTCATTTTGAGGACATATTCCCTGCCTGCGTAATAGGGCCAGCTCTCAGAAAAAAACACACAAACCCACAGCTGAATAGGTTTGTGTTCTCTGAGGATGTCCACATGGAGATACCTCATTGTAAAGACTTTTTTCCATCCCTTTTTTTCTCCTCTCTTCCTTTGAATCTCGAAATGGAGCTGTTGGGCCTCCACACGGTGCCACGATCTGACAGTTTCAACACGCGCGATAAACAGAGAGACAGGCCAATTTAAAAAGGAAAAACCCACTCCCATCTGTCTTTGCAGTCAAAGCCGGGGTCTCTGTCGTTTCCGCGCCCCGCCAAAGTCGCCGCGTATTTCAGAGGGAGGGGAGGGTGATAACGGCAGGGCCTTGAAGGGCGTTTAACGCAGCCAGACAAAGAGAGCGCATCTGATGCCAGCTGGCTCCATGGGCCCTGATTCATCTCCGCTTCCTCTTTGTGACTTTTTTCTCTGCCGCCTGCTCCTCTCTCTCGCACGTTTTCTGTCTGCGCAGGCAGGAGGGTAGTGACTCTTCTCACAAAGAGAGGGCCACAAGTGAGCCGTCCCCGCATCCTTCAAAAAAAAAAATAAAGCAAGCTTCGTTTCTCCGCCCCCGACCGACAAGGTGGAGCTGAAGTTACTCTATTCACTGTTCCCTCCGTGGTCATGGAAAAAAAAATGCGCCATCACTGGTTGCTCCTAAGAAGTTAATTACGTCCTTATGAATTTCCTGTTTTATGGGGTGTCTGTGAATGGCACCGTTATTGGGCAGAGAATGCATGGGGTCATGGGAGACCGAGATAACATTCTCTTGTTTTAAAAGCGGGGTATATCTGCTCATTGTCAGCGTGCGTGCTCATTTTTGTTTGGCCTGCTCAATGCCGCCATGTGTGCACAATTGTTGCGCAGCTTCGACTCTCACTTCCTAATCTCGCCCCCCATTACGTTGCTCCAAATGATGTCGGCCATTGTCCCGTTTCATTGTCCAATGGAGAATGAGCTTAATTACGCGATGGCCCGAAAGGTTTTCAGTGCCACTGTTCACGGCTTGGGTGACATTGTGTGCGCCTGTCTTGGAAAGGCCTCCCATTTTTCAATGAAGTGAGGGGGCGGCTGCTGTCTGTTATTAGTCATGACAGGGCATGACAGCTAGCTGTCAATCAGTAAGCCATCATACCAAACGGTATTAAAAAGTGCATAGTAAAAAGGGCAGCAGTGCAGCACAGTGGTTAAGGAGCAGGACTTGTAACCGAAAGGTTGCCAGTCCTGTTCAGCACTGGGACACTGCTGCTGTATACTACCCAGCTGTATAAATGGATAACATTGTTAAAAAACTGTAAGTCGCCCTGGATAAAAGCGTCTAATAAATGCCAATAATGTAATGTAAAAAGCCACAGTGTTAAAAAAATCCTAATAACTCAGAAGGTGGATTTAACAGATTGAATACAGTAGTAAACACAGCTAAATATAAGCATAACTAAACATAGCTGAATAGAGAATGCCCAACTGGAAGGAAAGATATTAATTAACAGTTAAGCCTTAAACTAAACAGTTAAGCCTTAAACTTTCACTGTGGCTTTGCACAGGACCAGTTGCGGACTACTCCCACATCAGCGAGCTGTCAGCTCGCATTTAGCAGCTGGCTGTCAGCGGTGAACATCAGCCGATGTCCGTTACCGAGCCGCTAAGCCCCGAACGCGCCCGTCCCCGCCCGAAGAGGGCTCCATATGGCCACGGGGCGCTCAGGTGTGAACGGAGGGTGCAGTGCAGGGGCCGGGGTGGGGGGCGGCCGGGGGCGGCCGAGGGAGGGGGCTCCATGCAGGAGCGGAGCAGGCAGGCAGGCAGGCGGGCGCTTAAACCCAGAGCGAAAAAAGAAGTAGGTCATGCGCAGGGGCCTGTCTGTGCTGGCTCAGAGATCACAGCGGAGACGTGCGGGGAATGGATGATGCCTCTGCCCCCCCCCCGCTCGGCAGACGGAGAGACCGAGGAGCGGGTTCACCAAAACCAGACTTTTTATTTGTCTGTATTTCTGTCCCCAGACCTTCAGCTCCATTGGGAGGCAGAGGGTGACCGCAGACAGTGTTCAAGGGAGGATCTCAAGATGAGAAAATGACAGTGATTGGCACCGGGCCACGGGGGTCGTGGACGGTTTCCGCTGCTGACGCTTTGCTTTTCTGTACTCGCTTCACACAGTGTTTTGCCAATTAATGATAATTGGACAAGGTGCCTTTATGCAGTTCTGTACAGACTCGCTCCTGGAAACAGTACTGAATGTTTAAATATTCAGACTCTATTCATTGAGCTCATAAAGCAGCCCATTTTTTTTAGTACAAGCTAGGAGATGATATCATAGAATCGCAGAACAATGGAGGTAGAAAACGGGCCCTCTCATCTTCAGGATGTCTCTGCTATTCTCTGCAGCGGTAGTCTGTGCTCAATGACTTCATTAATCACCCGTTCTCGGCCTGCAGCAGAGTGGACTGCAGCAGCTTAATGGGCCCGTTTAGCGATTGTTTGTGTGTCTTCTAAAAAAAAAGGAAAAAAGGTTCAGTTGGGTGGATTCAATGACGAGCTGGACTGGTTTCCCAGAACTGGCGATTAAAAAGAAGTTGTGTGGTCTTTTTGTAAACGAGTAAGACTTGGGCTTCTAAGCCAATGTGTGTCTATATTGTGTAATGTTGTGTCTGTAATGTTTGAGCATTATGTCCTTTATTTGACCACAAAGTCCCTTGATTTATAAAAATAATCTCTTCTTCCAGGGTTAGATGGCTGAGACAGCATCTTGGCCAGGTTTCCCTTGAAATAAAAAAAAACATACATTTTGAGAATATGAATTAGTATGTTAATTTATATATTTTAGGAAACAATACATTTTAGGAATATATTAATTTACATTTATAAATGTATTTAATGTATGGGAAAACATTTTATTGAAAATGACATTTTTTAAATCATTTGGACTTAAATTTTGCTGATTTAATGAACGGTCACAAAAGTGGTCTCAAGGTCACTGTCAAGGTAGCACTGAAGGCAGCTTTATCAAAACAAAGAGTCAAGTAGATGAAAATGATCCACACAAATGTGGTCTCAGTTTCTCCTGAAAATCTTCCATGACATCATGCTCAGCAGAGAAAACTTTTCAGGTTTTAGTAAATTTTGGTCTAATGACTGAACACTGCCTCGGCTGCTGTGGGTATTAAAGCAGAGGCAATCTCATATGCAGCGTTGATGAAAGCATCTGGTGTGATAACACCCATTCTTTATATAGAACATATGCGAGCGTGGCTCCTTTCGGGCTGTCTGCCTCTCTCGTGACATCTCAAGGATATCTCTGTGTGCTTAGAGTTGGCAAACGGCGCTCAAAATAGATATTTGCTTTCAGGTAAAAAAAAAAAAACAGAGAGGAAGTGGCCTTTTCATATCATTTTGATAATTCCAAGGGGACAGGGAGGGAAGTTAGGAATACATTACATTATATTACATTCATTTAGCAGATGCTCTTATCCAGAGCAACTTCCAGTGCAAAAGAACAGTCATATATCCATCTAAGTTACATGAGCAACAGTGACAGACCAGGCTAACAAACTCCCAGTCCAGTGCATGCGAGTACACCACCATTCAAGCACTATCACAAGTTAACATGTGCTAACCTGAAACTAGACATCCTGGAAAACTAAGGGAAGTCAAGTACATACATTACCATGTACAGGCCTGGTGCTATGGGGCTGCTTAGGGGTGCATTGAACCCACAGACAGACCTCAGTGCACCCCTAGCTGTCTCCTTATATCCCAATATCTACATTCGGATTGCAATTGCACTCCTCTGTGTTTTATCCTGGCGCCCCGCCCTGACCATATATCACACATTTCAGTGTTTCGCGCTCTGCTCACCTGTGCTTTCCTCCCCCCCCTTTCCCCCTTGTCCAGGTGACTTCGGCTGAGCCCTGTCCCGCTCACAGCGCCCCCTCTCGGCCCGGGCGGCCCACCATGCCCCGGCCATGAAGGGATACCATGTGAGCCGCAGCCTGTCCCAGCATTCCTCGGGGCCGTGCCACTGCATGCCTGAGGACTGCGACATGCCGCGCGAGTACATGCCCCACCCGGCGGACCACTACCAGGGCCACGGCGAACACTCCTACTACCCCCCGGGGGCGCCGCCCGACCCCCTGCCGCTGCCCGCCTCGGGAGGGGGCACCTTCCCCCGGGCGCACCCCAGCCAGCCCTACGACTCCTGCGAGGAATGCCTCTCCTCGGGGCCGGCCGGGCACCCGCCGGGGGGCAAGATGCACCGCATCCCGCCCAGCCTGCTGGACCAGTTCGAGAAGCAGCTGCCCTTCCACCCGGACGGCTTCCACACCCTGCAGTACCAGCGGACGGCCAGCGGGGAGCAGCGCAGCGAGAGCCCCAGCCGCATCCGCCACCTGGTGCACTCCGTCCAGCGGCTCTTCGCCAAGTCGCACTCGCTGGAGGCGCCGTCCAAGCGGGAGTACAACGGCACCCGGGCGGAGTACCGGGAGAGGGGCGGGGGCCACCGGGGCCGGGGCGGGGGCCGGGAGGAGCCCTCCCACCACTACGCCACCCAGCACGTCTCCCGCTCCGCCCGCCGGAGCAAGAGCCGCGAGCGCAGCAAGAGCGGCGACTACCGGCACGAGTCCCGCCACGAGTCCCGCCACCGGAGCCGGACCGCCGGCTGGTGGAGCTCCGACGACAACCTGGACAGCGACAGCGGCTACCTGGGGGGCCGCAGGGGCCGGGGCGGGATCCCCATGCACGAGAGCCTGGACGGGGCCATCCAGGACCTGACCATGAAGACGCTCAAGGGCAAGGGCGCCCCGGGGGAGTGCCTGGCCTGCACCACCATGGCCCTCGCCGGGGAGGCCGGACACTCCCTCAAGCGGAGCACCTGGTCCACTATGACGGTCAGCCAGGCGCGGGAGGTATACCCTGCCCACCGGGCAGGGTACGACAAGGCGCTGGTGCCCCTGGAGTCCAAGGTCAAGGAGCGCAGCTACCACTACCTCCAGGTGAGGCCCTCGTGCGCGGCTGGACGAGACCCGGCGAGCGGGCAGTCCCGGGGAGAGCGAGGTGTTATGAATATGCATGCTCGGCGACAGGCAGATTGTAGAATCACATCAGCGCAGAGCGGGGCCTCATTGACTTGTAGATTGGCTCCCACGAGAGTAGATTGCGGAGAAGTGCTGCATAGGACGACCTCGGCGAACAGCACGTCTCTGACGGCCGCGTCCTCTCACTCTTACTGTAGCAGTAAGCCCCCGCGGGAACAAGTAGCCACATATTTCCTCTACTTCTTTTGTGTTGCAGTAAAACAAGGCTTAACACACTAGACTGGGCAAAGGCTGGTATCATCATCGCACTGGGGAAACACAGAGATATTACAGTTCTGTCAGTACTGCTCAACCCAGCCTTTACAATAATGACATATTTGTGCACTAACACCCAGTATACCAAAGGTCTAAAGCTCCTCATCTGATGGGTTTTCTCGATCTCTCTAGATCACTTATCACTTTGACCTTTTTGACCTGCAGGCACTGATGCCCTTAGCACACAGGACACTGAATCTTGTGTCATGAAAAATGTCTGATAGACATCCCTTCCCTACCTACACTGCACCAGTAAAGCTCATTACCGAAATGGATGGAAAATAAGTAAACAAATGAAAATAAAAAATGTGTTACGAAGTGTAAGGCATAAATAGCATGAACCATAAGTCAGCAGTGATAAGGGAAATCAGCAGTATAATCTCAGTGAACGCACCGAGATGGTGATAATCCTTATCTAGGGTCACTTACAAAACTGTACAGTAAACTGCATTCATTTTTTACAGCTGATATATTTACAAATTCAAGTTAAGCACCACGCTCAAGGGTACATCAACAGCGACCTGGCTGGGATTCTGATCTACAGCCTCCCGGCAGCTCATCCAGCCAATATGTAATCTCGTTAATTAATGATAACAATTCTCCCTGATTAAGTTCGGGTTAGTACTTTAGATGAACATTTAGATCAAGGGTTACTGGGGCAGCAGTGTAGCATAGTGGTACAAAGCAGGGCGTGTAACCGAAAGGCCACTGGTTCAATTCCCTGCTGGGGCACTGCTGCTGTACCCTTGGGCAAGGTACTTAACCCAGAACTGCCTCAGTTAATATCAGTTATTATCCAGCTGTATAAATGGATAGCATGTACAAAAAAAACTGTAACCTATGTGAGTCACTTTGGATAACCGCATCTGTAGCAAGTGGCAATGAAATAGTATAATGTTACAGACCACCTCCATCATTACCCAAAAAAACCCAGTCTTGCAGGCCCTGGTGATGACAGCGCTTGCCAATTCCTCCAGCTGCATCTAGACCACTAAATGAAGAAGGGTTGAACGTAGGGCTGTAGACGGCCTCCGAAACATGACAGATGAGCGGTAGTTAGCCGGGATGCTGCAATCCCGCTGGTTGCGGACGGGTCTGAAATTGCCGGCTTCCTCTTTGGCGAACGGAGCCTCTCGCCAGGGTCGCTGTTCCGTTCAGCCCCCCCCCCCGCCTGCCACGCCGGAGGGAAGCGCACTTTATCTGCCATGACAACCAGTTAAACGAGGGCCTGTTACCTCAGGGAAACTGGTGCCCCGCCCGCCCGCCCGCCGTTTCCTTACCTCACTCCCCGCTGCGGCAAAGCTCGGGTCGCTCCCCCCTGCCGCTGTTACTACGGTAACAGCAGGTAACCACAGGTAATGGTGTTCTTTTTGAAGTTCACTGATGATATGCTGCTGTCAGCGGGGGCCCAAGGATGTCAGGGGAGGTGGAGAGAGAGATAAGGAGAGAGAGAGGAAGTGGGGACTCTTTTCTTTCTTTTAGAGCAAAATGCAACAGAGAGACATCTTGTACATTTTACTTCAGCCCCGTAAATAGAACAGTCCAATCATGAAACATTATGTAGAGTATAACTTCTGTTTTTTGACCATCAGTGCCAAATAAAAAACAGGCCTTAACTGACAGATGAGGGAAGACCAAAAAAGTGGCGAGTTGCTCTGCTGTCCTGTTTGAGGTAGGAAGCTCGTTCAACCACTAGAGGGCCAAGGTGGAGAATGAGTGCACTCTTATCATGGAACCTGGAAGGACAGGCAGTTGCGTGCAATAAACAGGCCCATCGGTGGAAGAGGTACCATCAGCACCTACATGTGTGAAGGTAGTGTGTGTAGAAGTGTAGCATGGTGAGAAAGAGCAGGGCTTGTAACCAAAAGGTTGCTTGTTTGATTCCCCACTGGGGCACTGCTGTTGCACCCTCGGGCAAGGTACTTAACCCACAATTGGGTTACCCTCAGTAAAATATCCGGCTATTAAAATGGATAACATGTAAAAACTGTAACCTATGTAAGTCGCTCTGGGTGAGAGCATCTGCTAAATGCCAATAATGTAATGTATCATTCAGACCTGAGAAGGGTTGAGGTTCCTAATGCTCAGCTTTAGCATGGACACCAAGCTCATCCCCAGCTACCAGTCATAGCCATGCAGACTTATACTCACTGTCCTTTTTAAGATTTTGAGAAAAAGAGAAAATCCTTCTCCTTTTTTTCACGCCACATAAACAGAGCTCAGATCCCGAAGGCCTGGGTGACGATATTCATGAGTGACGCTTTCCAGCAGAACGCCGGTCCCAGATGTACTGCAGTCAGCAAAAAATTTCCCACAATGCTGAGGGGCGCTGCTGCTTGTCGGGGGCTGATCAAAGGAGACGTCAGTGCGGATAGTGTTGGGGGGAGCGCGTGTCTCGTGTCGCGGGGTGGTGGAAGTGGTTGTTAGTTCGCTGTGAGAGCTGACAGGAACGAGGTGTCCTCCCACCAAATGAAACAGCAGTGTTAGCACTTACCCTGGCTGCCAGCATGTAGTAATTAACAAAGCCTGTTAATTGCTGAGGAAACAAACAGAAAGAAAGAAAGAGAGAGAGAGAGAGAGATACAAAAGGAGGGAGTGATTGAGACGCTGAAAGAAAAAGAAAGGCAATGAGAGATGAGTAACAAAGGTACAACAGGAGGAGAAAAGAAGAACATCCAGGATACAAGTCTATCTGTATCAAATGGTAGCTTTGGAGGGGCTCCGGAGTGGCTCAGCAATCACAATGACCAGGTGCCCTCAGAAGTGAAGCAAACTGTCTTTGTCATGCCAGTGTAAGGGTGGGGTTGTTGGCAGAGTTTCCTTGTCTCGCTGCTCTCAGGCACCCTGCAATTGCTGGAGTGAGTTTAGTGGAATGGTGCCAATTCTCCCATCAGCACTCACCTCGCTGTGGTGCACTATGGGAGTTGAAGTATGAAAAATAACTGTTGGCTAGTGCAAGTATACCAGAGGACTTCGGCGCTCCTGTACAGTTATTGCGATTAGATGGACCTAATGTGTAATTGGCAGTTCCTAAAAGGGTTGCAAAGGGTTCCTCTCCACTGTCCCACTCAAGGCTGAGGCAATGAATCTCTCTAAATCTCCTTTGATGCCCCTCTTACAGCAAGGTCTGCCATACCCCTGACCTCCTCTCTCACTAAATTGTGTGTGTGTGTGTGTGTGTGTGTGTGTGTGTGTGTGTGTGAGAGTGAGAGAGAAAATAAGTGGGTGAGTAGGGGGGCCTCTGAACACTCAGTCACCTTTAAAAACACAATCGCTGAGTCAAATCTTAGCCAATAACCCAGCCTCATAAACTGCTGTGTGTGTGTGTGTGTTTTATGATTGCTTGCCTGCAAGCGTGCCTGTGTGCGTGCGTGCGTGTGTGGGTGTGTGTGTGTGTGTGTGTGTGCGAGCATGTGGGTGTGGCGCGTGTGTGTGTGTGTGTGTTTTATGAATGCTTGCCTGTGTGTGTGCATTTTTTTTTCCAGCCGTTTCATGTGTAAGAGGAAGGATGAACCATCACACAGATCACATCCTGTGCTTTGGTGTTCCTGTGACATCTGATGAAAAGCAGCCATGCCTCTCTGAAGAAGTGCTTACACTGCACTGTGCTTATCCGCATCCGCATTCCAGTGCATGGCTCAGCGGCAGCCAAAGTAAGCTTACTGGGGCAGCAGCATAGTGTGGTGGTTAAGGAGGATTGCCAGTTCTATTCCACGGTGGGACACTGCTGTTGTACCCTTAGCAACAGCTGTTAAAATAGATAATGTAAACGCAAAAAAACATAAAAATGTATGATAGACAAGCTGTGTGGGATGATAAATAAATGAAGTTACATTCAATGGTTATAATAACAATAATTGGATTCTGGTGGTACTGACAATACTGATTTGTGGACCAGCTCCACAGATGCAGCTGTGTGGACCTTGGGTGGGAGTGGCATCCAGGCTGCTGAACAGCTGTGTCGCCATGGTGATGAGGATGGGGGGTTGGGGGAATAGCGTTCTCTTTCCAGCCCATCCTCCACCCAGATCCTGATGTGCCAGTCCTGCTGGTTTTCCCCGGTTTAGTTCAGGGAAGTGGAGCGGTGTCTTTCCTCACCTCGTCTGGCCCGCTGTTGAAACCCGGTCATGCAGTACTCCTAATACTGTTGACTTCTTATGACTCTATGGCTTTTTGCTTGTGTTGTGCTCTGCCTCACTTGTAAGTCTCTTTGAATAAAAGCAGCTGTCAGATGAATAAATGTAAATGTAAAAGTTCCGCACACAGTAAGGATCGTTCCTCCAATATCAGCATTACCACACCAGTCAGGCTCCTTTCTCACCCCCCCAGACTGCAAGCACTCGCAGCCGGCCGATGGCGCTGCCCTCGTCCCTGTGTGCCTGGCCCGTTCGCTCCCGTTCAGATGACTGCCTGCTTTAGCTGCTGCGTGTCTTCTGTGTCTCTGTATTCACAAAAGGGGATATTGCACACGCATCAGCGCGTGACCCTGCATATGGTAGCACATATGTGCATACATGTATTTTTGCTTCATGCCTGTCCGATCGAGTTAAATTTGATCCATGATGTTAGCAATAGTTATGACACTTAAGAGGCTAAGCAATGATGATTTGATTCAGGCTCGGCGCCAGGAAAAAATATAGAGGGGTGCAGTTGCAATCCATGGGGGTGCACAAAGTCATAAATACCATGTAGACATTGGGATATAAGGAGACAACTGGGGGTGCACTGAGGTCCGTCTGGGGGTGCAGTGCACCCCTAAGCACCCCCATAGTGCCAGGCCCGATTTGATTTGGTTTCATATGCTGAAATGGTGAGGGAAACATTGCACTAACTCTTGGGATTGGGGTAACTGATGCTGCCTCCTCGTGTTTGGGGGTGCGGATGGCTGACCTCTTGGAGCGTCCCGGTGTTTTCGGCAGGTGCCGTCGGATGACTGGGGCGGCGGGTACCCCGGCGGGGGCGTGGACAGCGGGGGGGAGATCCCCTGCAGGAGGATGCGCAGTGGCAGTTACATCAAGGCCATGGGGGACGATGACAGCGCCGAGTCGGACGCCAGCCCCAAAGCCTCGCCCAAGACCGCCATCATCGCCCAGAGAGAGGCCTTCCGCCGCTCCGTCAGCATGGACCACCGCTCCTCCAGCTCCAAGTGAGAGCTCCTTCATCATCATCATCTTCTTCACCATAATCATCAATCAGTCATCAACACATTAACTCTTATCAAGCACTTTTCACTTAACAATATTGATTGCCATAGCTTCATTTCCTATTAAGGCCATCATTTTCCTCATAATCATCACAATCATCATCATCATCATCGTCGTCGTCATCATTATCATCATCGTCATCTTCACCATAATAATCATCATCATCATCATCTTCACCATCTTGATCCTGGTCTTACATTCATTCTTGTCAAGTGCTATTCACTTAACAATATTGATTGCCATAGCTTTAGTTCCATTTAAGGTCAACATCATCATCATCGTCGTCATCGTCCTCATCTTACATCTTCATTGGGATGAGGATGTTGGGTCTCATTTTGAAGCTGTATTGGAGTATTAAAGTGCTGGGTTTTGCTCCCACCCAGATACTCCTGCACGCAGTGCACTGACGCCTACACCAACAGCCGCACCACGCCCAAGGGACACACGCGTTCCCGCAGCTACACACGCTCGCTGACCAGCGCACAGGTAGGATGAAGCGCACATGTCATTCATGTCTAATATCAGTTGTTTCTATTGGATCCTGCTAATGAGAATGTGATTTACCCAGTTGGTGTTCGTCGTGGGATTCTATAGGTTAGGGGTCATGGGTCAGGGGTCATAGGTCGTGTGTCTCTTCTAGCTGGGCGACACGCTGAACCGGCAGTTCGAGGCGGTGTGCGAGACCGTGTTCGGGGAGATGGAGTCCCAGGCCGTGGAGGCGCTGGACCTGCCAGGATGCTTTCGAACCCGCAGCCACAGCTACGTCCGTGCCATCCAGGCCGGCTGCTCCCAGGACGACGACTGTCTGTCCGTCTTCTCCCTGTCCGGCCCCCAGGGCGGAGGCAAGGGTGCAGCTGGTATGTCACAGCAAGCCATCTGTCTCTCTCTCTTCCCCTCTCTGTCTCTCTCTCAGCCTCTCTCCCTCAGTCTCTCTCTGCCTGTCTCTCTCTCTCTCCTCTCTCCCTCCCTCCCTCCCTCCCTCTCTCTCTCTCAGCCTCTCTCCCTTTCTCTATTCCTACCTCTCCCTCGCTCTCTCTCTCTTTCTTCTCTACCAGATTATAAGTCTCTATTTCATCTCCCCATCCCTTTTCCCCCCCTTCAACTCATTTCTTAGTTCATTTCACATATGCTTTATTGGCATGACTATCCATTGCAAGATACTGCCAAAGCCAAATAAGTTATTGTAACAACAACACTGCAAAAAAATAATTCATTAATTTCATTGGCAGGAGTCATAACAACAATAATTATTATGATAACAAAAGGCTGCTGAGTAATAACCATAAATTATAATTTATTATTATAAAAGGAGTGTTGCCTCCAACCAAGGGAGAAGGGCAGGGCTGATATGGGCCAAGTACAACAGTTCCTCTAATTTTATGACATCTGTTTAAGGACACACTCTGTAGTGTAGAAGTTGTTGAAGAGTGCCAAGAGAATTAGAGCTGTTAGCAGAGCTGGACTGTGAGTGTGGTAGTGGGACTTACTGAATGGGACTTCAAGAGCAACCAGCTCCAGGGTTTAGCTTGTTGGTATGAAGTGCTTTAAACTGTAGCACATCTCAGGAGCTTTATTTTAGATGATGTGTTCAGGCTTATCTTGATACTTATTATCAATGGGAATTGGCCTAATTTGCCTTACTTGCATTATTATTTTGTGTTTTCCTATATGGTTACAAGGTGCTTTTGCAAAATTCTGCATGTAGAGTTTTTACTGGAAGCATGTCCCTTTAGTGTAGTTGCACTTACTATATAGACCCCAGTCTACAATCTTGATTGTCTGGCTGGTGTTTTTATAATTATTAGATAACTGTCTTCATTTTTTCTTAATGTTTTGGTTATCAGTATCCAGTCATTTATCATTACATTTTGGATTCTTGTTATATATATATACATATAAATGTAGTGGATATGGCTATCCACACGAGGCACAAATTAATGTGAATATATTCTTCCTCTTATGAATGTAAATTGTCATGAATTATTATAAATTATCGTGAATTATCTGGGCATCATTTTGGTTTCACCTAAACATTTAAGAATTTATTCAAATGACAAATTATTCTGAAGGGAGAGGATATTACATTTGCAGAGACAACTTAATGAGAATTAATCAGGCAACGTTTCATAAACAACATTTATTAACAAAAAGCGGTAGTGTGCTAATTAACACAAAGTGGAAGTGTGGTGAGTAGGTGTTGTTCAAGAGAAGCTACAGACATTGAGAATCCTTCAGACTGAACTGTTATACCCAGTCTTTGTCAGGCTCCCTCCTTTTTACTTTACATTATTTAACATTATTGGCATTTAGCAGATGCTCTTATCCAGAGCGACATCAGTTAGTTTTTTACAATGTTATCCATTTATACAGCTGGATATTTACTGAGGCAGCTGTGGGTTAAGTACCTTGCCCAAGGGTACAGCAGCAGTGCCCCAGCGGGGAGTCAAACTGGCAACCTCTCAGTTACGAGTCCTGATCCTTAACCACTGTTCTGCACTGCTGCTCCTCCTTGGCTGGGCACAGCAGGAAGTGGCATGTGGCTTGTCCCCCTCTGCGTGCCGGGTAGGGCTGGATCGCTGGCCTGGCTGCCAGCTGGAGCCGGACACAGCTGGGTCCCTCTCTGAACAGGAGGCCTGGTTCTTCTCCCGTTATTGCTTGTGATCCCTCTTGGTCAGACACAGAGGCAGCGCTCTGGGTCTGGTTTAGCTCAGAGATCTTCCACTGCAGCTAAGGGTCCTTAAAAGTCTCTCTAACTAAGTTTCTTAATGAAGCTACAATGCTGAACAGAGGTTGGCACAATCTCACTCAGAGTGTTCCATCACAAGCTTCCAAGCCTTGAATTCTAGTTACTTCATTCACCGCATGCCAGCTTTTTGTTCAGGACATGAAAGAAACACTCACCATATGGTGAGAGCTGAGTAGACAAGGTAGAAGGAGCGGCGGTCTTCACAAAAACCTGCAAATCTCTCCTGGAGACGTCTTATATAGGTTGTAAGATAAAGGCAGCATGGATTGGATGTCAAACATTCACCATTTCACACCTCAGACAGTGAGAGGTGTAAGAAAAGGTTTCCAGTTTTATGACCTTTTGTTGAGCACACACAGAAAATGGAGGGAGAATTCCTCTATCTCTCTGACATGGGTGCGGAGAGGGAAACGAAGCTTAGACAAAGACATCACAGATGTCACCCTCTCTCTCAATTCTCTCCGTCTCACCCCTCTCTTCTCTCTGTCTCCCACTCTCTTTCTCCCTAATGTTCCTGCTTTATAGTTTCTGTCTGCACCTCCATGATTGTTACCATCATGGTCCTGATTATGTCACTATTGGTGCTTCTATCTCTCTCTCTCATCTCTGAGTTCTCATTCAGCTTTTTTGATTTCTCTGTGTCACTGTCTCTTTATGGGAGTCTGTAGGCTGTGTTTTCCTCCATCTCCCTCTCCCTGCGCAGAGTAGGTATTTGAGTGAAGGAAGGTCTTACAGTACTTCGGCATTCAATCCCCGGCTCAGTCTCAGATCTCTTCTGTCTGTTGCAAGTGTCTGAAAGTGTCTGAAAGAACCCCCCCCCCACCTTCACGTCTTGGCTCAGAACTGCAGAATACATATGACTTTGTTGGGGGGGGTTTTAAAAGCCCCCTTGTGTCAGAGAGGGAGATGAACTGCAGAAGCCGGAACAGCTCTCCCCCCTGACAGCTCCCACGGTCTCTGCAGCGGGCAGGAACAGAGGGGCAGGAAGCGTGGAGGTCTGCTGGAGTGGCCGCACGGACAGACTCAGCACTCAGCACGACTCAGGCAGACGGATGCAGCACCGGTCTCAGATGCCCCCGTCAGACAGCCAGAGCTCTGTGATGTGTGCAGTCTTGACTGTCTGTAAAAAAAAAAAAAACAAAACATTAAATCGGCCGATACGGTTGCATCATTCTGTTCCCCTGTTACAGCTGAAGGAGTTCCATCGTGGGTCCATCCTTGCTTTTGTTTATTTGTTTCTTTTTTTTTCTGTCAGGAAAATGCTGGCAAAGACTCACACTCAGCCTCACCGGCGCACTCACGGTTTTCAAGTGCAAAGACACATTCGCTATCCTACGCATGCTCTAACATTCAAATTCAAACGGACACTCTCCCTCCTAAACTGAGGTTCTCCTTCTTTGTTCCTCTCAGTGTTCCCCCACAGGAAGGCACCCCCACCCCTCCCGCCCCGGATGTCTAAGCCCATGATTTCGGTGACGGCGCAGAGCAGCACGGAGTCCACCCAGGATGCCTACTTCCAGAGCACCGGGCAGCCGGCCCCGGGACGTCCCAAACAGCACAGCAACTCACTGGACGGCCTGGAGAGTGGAGGGGGGCGGTCCTCCAGGGCCGAATACTACCAGGGGGCGAGCGCCGGGCGCGTCAAGCAGCACAGCAATTCGGCAGAGAGCCTGGACGGGACCAGGGTGGGGCGGGACGCCTCGTACCAAGGCGGGCCGATGCGGCCCAAGCACAGCAGTTCCGCCGAAAACCTGCTGGAGACCGGGGGAAGGGCATCCCGGGAGAGGGTGGGGGGCAGCCTGGGGAAGTCCTCGTCCCTCCCCCAAAACAGCATGTCCCTCAGCAAGGGGGGCCCGGGGGCGGCGGACGAGCACAAGCAGGATGTGCGCACGCGCAAGTGGAGGCCTTCCATCGCAGTGCAGGTGGGTGGGGCTAAAGGGGGGGGGTGGGGCTAAAGGGACAGAGGAGGGGCTTAAATGGAAGGGGGAGTGGCTGAAGGTGGTAGGGTGGGGTTAACTGGTGGTGGGTTGGGCTAGAGTGTGTGGCCTTGATGCAGAGGTGTGGCTTCACTTCTGACATGCAGCGGGGGGTGTCTGTCTCTGAACCTGACAGGTGGACAGCTCAGAGACGCTGTCAGACTCAGACACCGAGAGCAAAGGGCTACGGGAGGTGCACTCCATCGGCGTCCAGGTGGAAGAGGATAAGAGGTACATCCCATCCTCCCTGTCTCCATGACGTCCCATGATGTCAGCTTTTTCCCTGCCCCCAATCCACTGCGCATGACATCGCTGTGTCAGCTGTTACCAAAAGTCAGGAGGTGACAGGTTTCTCTGAGCTCTCAGGGGGTTACACAGTTGTAAGCCTCTCTCTGTTTTTTCTCTCTCCATTTCTCTCTGTGGCCCTCTCTTGGGTCTAGAGTGTAACTTTTAATTTGTGTCTCTGTAAAAATGACTTGAGACCAGCTATGGCTTTTTTATTAAAAAAAACACATGAAATTAATTTTCTTTCCTCTCTGTTACTGAAGTGATAATGATGATCAAAGCCTCTCTCTGTTTGGAGGGGGGGGTGTGAATCTGTGACTCAGGCCCCATCCCCTCCCACTTCCCTCCCGTCTCTGAGCCCATCACATCATTAGCCTTGCTGGTTTTCGGCGGGGGCAGGGGGCGCGGGGGGGGTAGGAGGAGACGGGGGGGTCGGGGTGCCACGTGCGTGGTCACACGCAGTTTGGGAGGGTTCTGGGTGAGAGGCCCCTGTGATGGTAGGTGAGGGAGTATAATTAGCCTGTGACTCACAGGTGACTCGGGTGGAGCGTGCCTCGTGCGTGATGTGTGATCTGTGTCACATCAGCACCTCACACAGTCCCAACTGGCCACGTCTGTGCCATAAGTTACAGTGACTATCTAATAGATTGCATTGCATTACATGGCACAAGTGTGAATTTTAAATGTGTGGGCAACGTCTGAGGACCTTTTCTTGTGCTATCACCCCCCCTCCCGACACAGACGGGCGCGCTTCAAGCGCTCCAACAGCGTGACGGCGAGCGTGCAGGCAGACCTGGAGCTGGAGGGCTTCCCGGGGATGGGCGTGTCCACGCAGGACAAGGCCCTGCAGTTCGGCTGCTCCTTCCAGAGGCACTCGTCGGAGCCGGAGTCGGCGAGCCAGTACGCCGAGTACCGCACCGTGCACACGCAGGGCCAGTGGGCGTAGCGGGAGGACTACCACAGCGGCTACGCCACCGAGCCCTGCCCGCCGGACCCCCGCGGCCGCGCCCGCTCCCCGCTGCCCCTCGCGCCCGAGCGCAGCTGGTCCGAGGGCCCCCGCAGCCTGCCGGACTCCGGCCGCGCCTCCCCCTGCCACCGCGACGGGGAGTTCTTCCTGCGCCTCCTGCAGGCAGAGGTGGAGAGGATGGAGGGCTGGTGCCAGAGCATGGAGAGGGAGGCGGAGGTCAACGACCTGCCGGAGGAGAGTGAGTCTCGGGTTTTGGGGTGGGGTGGGGTGGGGGGTCATTAGGGGGAGGGGCGGGTGCCAGAAGTGGATTGAAACCCTAGTGGAGCACCTCTCCTTTGTTCTTCATTGAGGTACTCCTACTGGCTAAGCTGCATAAAGAGCTTACAGGTAGGGCATTACAGCCAGGGTTCAGAGACTGGGACCATGCAGTGAGTTACTGGGGTTATGGGGAGAGAGAAGCACTGTCAGCAGCATGGAGCTGTGTTTCCAATATTGCACTCTTAAGGTGCACCCTCTTAAAGGCACTTCTTACCATCCAGTAAATGCCCAGTCATATCAATATGTAATAGTATGGGTGATCAGTTGTACAGACCCCTTTATTTGATTGTATAGGGATCAAGTCTCTAATAAATGATACCACCTTATTTACAGACATCAGCACTGGGATATGACCTGATTAATTATCCAGAGTAAAATGTACAGGACCGCTGGTTTGTCATTAGCATGTGGACTACAGTGTGATGCGTGAACATGGATTGTGTGGTCGAGGTGAAAGGTCACTCGGTGTTACTTTTGCAAAACAGAACGCTGCTCATTGCTTAGTAACAGACTCTGACAGCACCAGGCAGGGGAGCAGGTGGAAGCCCCCCTGCTGTGTTCCCTCGTTCCGTGTCCTCACGCCTCTCTGTCACCCGACCTCTGACCCCGACCTCTCGCCCCGCAGTTCTGGAGCTGATCCGAAGCGCTGTAGGCAGTGCCCAGCTGCTGATGTCCCAGAAGGTCCAGCAGTTCTTCCGGCTCTGCCAGCAGAGTGTGGTGAGTGCTTTGATCTCAGCCCTGCCCCGCAGCCAGGAAATGACATGGTAAAAGGGGGAGGGGCTTATTACAGCTCAGCCCATTGAGAAATTCCTTGTTTCAAGGGGGCTTGTTCTGTGGTTCGGCCATATCTTTGACTGGCAAGTCCTTGCTGTTGATGTAAATGCTACAGTGATGCTATGTTAATGGTGTTGACTGTAATCTCCCTTTAATGTCTCTTTTGAAAAACAGATTTTTAATCTCCATGAGACTGACCTAGTAAAATAAAGGTTAAATAAAATAAATTTAAAAATGCTACTCATGGAACACTTTTGTTTAACTGAGCTCAAAGGAAAAGGGAAGTGTTCAGCTGGTCAAAAAAAACAAAAAAGAATGGCTTCGTTTGAATTTAATTTGTTGATCAAAGTTAAGGCCAAGCCCCAAACCAGGAGGGCTGAATCCCAATATCCCCCTGTAAGCTGCTCGTTCTTTACCGAAGATCCGTGCTATCGTCTGTGTCAACACAGCCCAGCGCCTCGGATTCTGCATGCTGCCTCACTCTGTCCTCCGCGCCCGCTGGTTATTTATCATGGCATCCAACAATAGAATATAAATGACTTCGGGGCATTTGGGCGACTTTAAGGGCCCGAGTGTGCCAGCTGTATAGGTTTTTGGTCATGGCAGCGGACCAGGGGGTTTTTGGTTCAAACGCTGCGCGGTACGCATCTGTTGTTGCCCTGAGAGAGGTACTTAACCTAGATTGCTTTGCACTGTGTTTAAGTATTGATAAGATGCAGTGCAAAGTGAATATGGCTGCTGTAGTGCTCTTTCATTATGGTTTCCAAAAGACTTTACAGAGAATGGGAAGCCTAACCCACAGTGGAGGCTTAGCAGTTGGTTACTGTATGCCCAATGCACTAGGGGGCGCATGTACAGTACCAGTCAAAAGTTTGGACACACCTGATTAAGGCAATTGGAAACATGCATTCAAAGACATTTTGATCAAAAGACTCATGCTTAAATGCTTGAAATTTGTTACTTAGGCATCAGTTTCATTGTTTATATGTCTATGTATGAATTTCTTTCCAAAAAAACACTTTTATTTTAAAAAGTATATTTGGCTATTTTGAAGAATCTAAAATATAAGAGTTTTCATTTATTTAACACTTTTTTGGTCCCTGTGTAATTCCATTTCTGTTATTTCATAGTTTTGATGTCTTTAATATTATTCTAAAATGTGGAAAATAGTAAAAAAATAAAGAAAGAAAGGAGTGTCCAAACCTTTGACTGGTACTGTATGAGAAAACCCAGGGATCCTGCCAGACAAAGGGGGTATGCTATGTGAATAAGTGATGGAAACCACCCCCCAAATTTTAAGGAAGAGTTACTCTTTTGTTACTCTTTTTGTTTATACTCTCTTTGTCGTTATTGTTGCTACTGACCAAATACTTTTGCTCGATTACACTGGAAGCAAAGGGAGAGTGTCGAGCGAGTCGCAAAAGCAATCAGTTCCTTTGAATGATTTCATGCAATGATGTATCCCACAATTCCTCCACTCCCCCAGGACCCCACGGCGTACCCCCAGCCCACCTCCCAGGACCTGGCCGGGTTCTGGGACCTGCTGCAGCTGGCCATGGAGGACGTGCGGGTCAAGTTCCAGGACCTGCAGCGTCTCAAGGACTCGGGCTGGAGGCTGCCGCCGGAAAAGAAGGTGAGGGGAGGCCGGGGCCGGGGACCGCGCTCTCAGTCAGCCCCCAAAGCCAGAGAGGCAGCGCGTAGAGCGGTCGCACAGCTAGCACTGCCCGACAGTGCTGCGGAAACAGAGCAGCGGCAGCTCGGACTGAAACGGACACCTTAGAGCCAAAATGGCGGCGTGCGTGAGAGATGTGCAAAGAATGTCTCCCCACCCCAGCCCGCTCCTGTCAGGGGAGATCAGTGCAGGACCACAGCGGCTATACTAACTCTGCTTTTCTCTTTCTGCTCTCTGCTTTCTTCTTCCCTCCCTCTTTCCTTACTTGTATCCTGTCTCGCCCTCCACATATCGATTCATTGTCCTCGCTTGCGCACGGTCGTCCTGTCCATGACTCGCCTGTATTTTTTTTCTTCTTTCTCTCCTTTGACGTGCATTCCGTCCGCAATTATCACATCAAACTCATCTGTCCAATGACATCTTATGCCCCTCCCACATGATACGTGGCACCGCCCCATCCCCCTGTTGACCCACCCACCCCCCACCCAGGAGGAAAAGAAGCTTCCTCCCCCTTTACCAAAGAAGCCGACCGGAGGCGTGAGCGGGGGCGGGGTTGACGGAGGGGGTGGGGGCGGCGGCGGGGGGAGCGGCGGGCTGCTGCTGGTGTCCCGCGGCGGCCGCGCCCTCCCCGTGCGGGAGAAGTCCCTGGACCTGGGAGACCGCCAGCGGCAGGAGGCGCGGAGGAGGCTCCTCCAGGCTAAGCGGGCCGCCTCCTTCCGGCAGAACTCCGCCACCGAGAGCGCGGACAGCATCGAGATCTACATCCCCGAGGCCCAGACACGGCTGTGAGCCACGCCCCAACAACCCCTCCCACCACCCCCCAACCCCCCCACCACTATTACTTAGCAGGACAGGCGGAGACGCCGACTACACCACCTCTGACACTTGGAATTGTACACAGCGAGAGGGTGGCATAGAATATCACAAGAGGGCTCACATTTACTTTATAGCTCAAATCAACAACAAGCTAATTGCTTTTTCATGCAGGAAAATGTTCAGAGTTTTGTTTCTGTGAATTTGTACACTGCGTTTAAAGCCGCATTGTAGCATCCCTGTGCATTGATACATCATTAGAGTCATCAGAGAAAACGGAGCTACCCACGTCTTATCATCTCAGTACAAGGTAGTGGGGAGTGATTGTTTCTGGGGCACAGGCAACCACTTACCAATCTACCAACCATCTGAACTAGCAGTGATTTCCTCTCTGATGTGTGATCACATGTTCAAAGACAACTAGGCAAGTCAAAATTTTTCAATGAATTATTATTATTTTTTTTTACTTTCATCAGTATCAGGAGTTTCGCATCTTGATGTGACTTTAGGGACAGTCCCTCTCACTGTGATATGATCACGCCCTCCAGTGGCCAAACCATGCCATAACTACCAGACTCACCACTGATGCTCAGGCCTGCCTCATCTCAAAGTGCACCAGTCCAACCGCTATGAGACGGGATGAAGCTGTAGGATTCCCTGTGATTACTGGTATAGTGTAGGTGTTCAGTAGATATTCACTTGTAGCATTGTCTGGTTTTGGATGCTTCTTATTTTATGTAGCAGGAAAAAAACGGAAAATTTCTCTGACCATGGGAGGAACTTCAGAAAGAGCCCTTACTTTTCTTCTGTTCCTTTCTCTCATTTTACTGTGGGGTTATTCATGGCATGGCACAGATAAAACAGGCAGAACAAACTCAAGAATGTTTAAAATAATACATTAAAACCTGTTTTAGTTTACAAAGTTCTCTCCACTGCCCGGGGGGTGGAGTGCACCAAGCAGGATTAAGTTCGACATTTGCGTCAACATCAGTATTATGCTTCTGGTGAGATTACAGGGATAACCTAAGCACTCCGTGCTCAAAGGTGCCCATTGGTTTGTCTTTGCTGTAAGAGAGTTCTGTGCATCTCATGGGACCCATCAGTAACTTTTTAAATCATGGCACTGATCCAGTTTATAACAGGTGTGTTTGCTTCTATTTACACTCTCTTCAGGGGCCTCACCTGAATCTCGGAAGAGTCAGGTGAGGCCTTAGGGCCAGAGATCAGCCATCCCCCACCTAATGATAGTGTTGGCAGAGTGACATGGATGTCAACACCCTTTGGTGCACTAAGTGTGTGGGAAAAGGTGAAAGTGTGGGAGGATTGTGGGTAGCAGTAAAGTGTGTAGAGCGTGAGTCTGTATCTATGAAATGATATGTCTCAGGTGTTACTTCATCTGGGAGCATTGTACTTTGGTGTACTCGGTGTAGCTTCTACATCTCACACCAGGGTCAAGTTGGTACTACAAGAGTGAAAACTACACCTGCTTGGTGCACTCGTTGTCACTTGTTCACCAGTATTACCCCCGTGAAAAAGGACAAAGTTGAAGCTCCATCAGACATTCACTGCAAGCACACAACCCCAGCCAAGGAGTGAGCTAAAGCAGACCATTCAAAATCACCTCTTGCTTTTCCAGTGTGTTGTTCACACTGTCATAAAGACAACGTAAGACAACCAAACAGTGAGATGTAACATAACCACGTAAGCAGAGTAAGAGGCAGGAGTGTGTTTTGAGTCTGAAATACTGATATGTTTAATAATGCTATTCAGCTAGCAAACTTGCCAAAAAGGTTTGAGTCTGTATGTGTTCCAGGAGGTCTTCCCATGTTCTCCTGGTCATTATTGACTTGCAATTTTCTCCACAACAAGCAGAAGTTTGAGAACGAAAGTACTGAATTTTGCTGCAGTGTGGAGATTATGAAATGGCTGCATGTTTTGCTTTGAAGATAATGTTGGTATATCTGCTTTTTGTCAAGATCGCCAGGAAAACCCAATTGTAAATATAATGCCATGTTGATAAGGAAAAAAAAAAACTCTGGAAACCCTATTCTTTATTTCACTGTGGGGTGTGCACTGTAACTATTGGGAATATATATACCAAAAAGAATCGCACCATCTTTTTTGAAATCCAGTGCCGTGATTTCAAGGGGCTTTCATTGCAACGGTGCTCTTTGACAGCCCTCTTGTGGACAGAGTACATTATAGCAAAGGATATTCTTTGCAATGCCAGAATTTTGGTTTTATTTTTTGTTGGTTTGTTTGTTTTTCTTCAAATCATCCAATATGAAAAATGTTAACTACTAGCACGAACAAACTGGGATGTCTTTTATAAAAATTTGAAACTCAAACTCAAATGGAGTATTTTAATGGGAGATGTATATTTTATAATGTTACCTACATTTTTTAGATTAGTATAAAATATATGAATATGTATGTATAAATATATAAAATGGATATTAAACAATACAAAAATATATGTAATATAACATTAGCCAAGTGACGCAGTCCTTATTCTGTGGCATATCCTGCTGGACATGCAAGAGAGAAACTTGGCTTACTCTTTTGGATGGGCAAGTATATTTCAGTTGTGCAGTTGTCCAGGTTCACAGGGTTAAACTGTACCAATCACAGTTGCCAAGCATTTGTGCTGTATGCCTCCGTTCCTCGGTCTAACCCACTGTTTCTCAGTTCACTGGGTTGCAGTGTGGCATGTCCTAGAAGGAGGAGCTAAGCGAATAGGGAGGCTATCACCCCTGTGACTTACTACCTGTAGCTTGTACTGGGTTAACTTTTTTTTCTACTCAACAACACGTGCCTGAGGTCAGCAATGTGTGTGGCTTATTTCATATTAAGATAATAACTATAATATTGTGGCAGAATAAATGTGTATATAGACCTACAATATTTAGAGCAATTTTTAATAGAAAAAGAGATATTTTATTGTATTGAAATCCTTGTTGTGAGACTTGAAAACACACACACACACACACACACACACACACACACACACACACACACACACAGAAAACCCTTGTCAGCTTGGCTTTGTGGCGAGGCTTGTGAATAGTTAGCTTTTACTTTGCCATGAACCTCTCAAATCTAGCTGTTTTTATTGTGCATGCTTTCTGTATGATAAACACTAGAATGCTCTGTTTCCCATTACACCATCCTTCTCTGAATTTCTCCAACTTCTCACGAACTGAAAGAGGTTTGTTAGTCCTCCGCTGTCTATTACAATGGCAAGAGGTTGTCCTGTTTGGCTGGTTGTATAAAACATTTTGTTCATCAAGCCAACAAGATTTGTAAGAGGAAAACCTTTCTACTTACTGTGCATTGGACATCCCGATTCTCCTTTCCCGTCTTATAAGTTTGTTCAGGACAGAAGAGAAGCCTCTCCTTTCCACCGAATGGCTGAAAGTTGGGAACAAACTGCAAACTCCTCCATCATAATCTCTTGACGAATTGAGTCCCTCAAGGACCAGTTCACGGACCGATAGTAGAACTACAGTAATGGCGTGCTGGAGTACACCCTTGTGAACTTGGCCTTGGCTATTCGGTATCTGTGTATCCTATTCTACTGAGTCTCTTTTCCAAAGATTCTTTCCAATCTGGGCTTTCCTAGCTGAGACGTTTTCTACTTCTAAAGCGTTTATGTACTTTTACCTGTGTCAAAGTGTATGACAAAAACTGATGCTGCAGTTGTACAAGCACAATGATTACTTTGCCAGTACTGTTCCTCCACTGAAAAAGACTTCTTACCATCAGAACCGCCATTATCATGAAAAGGACCCACTCTAAGACATCATTTCCCCAAAAAGACCCATTTTTTAAGTGTCAGGGCAAAAAAAGGTGGTAGAGGTTTGTGAAAGACAGAAAACATCTGTTATTCATTTCAGTTTTGAGTCACTTGTAGTATGAGCAACCGTGCTGCTTTTTTATTATTTGGGTCCTTTGTCCTTCTCTCTCATGTTCAGTAATTCACTTGTATTTTTTTGGGTTGGGTGGGGGTGGAGGGGGCTCATCTGAACTGTATAATTAAGGCTGGGTGGATTTCTGTGTTTACTGACATAAGCACTACTTCAGCAAGACCCCCCTCACCAAAACACAGAGTCAGTTCAAAACACATTGGCTTAAAAAAAAATAAGCTGGTGGAAGACTGATTACTCCGAAATAACAGAAATCAGCCAAATCTGCCTCCTGTAGCCTCAGCACTTGATAACCTTTGATGGCTCTTGCATAACAGGTATTTACACAGCTATTATGCTTCAAGTGCTTTCTGATTGGGGACACTTGAGGCAAGACGGCTCCTCAGGCCTCGCTGGCTGCTTTTATGTTTTTCCCGGCAAGGTAGTCAGAGCAGGGGGAACGAAGGAAGCTGCCAAAAAAAAACCAAGAGGACAGTTTGTTCCTCTGGCTGCAATGATCTCACAATCCTAGCGCCATCTCTCACGCTAGCAATGTACAACGGCTGTCGGCCGCTTCACCTACAGGAAGAGCCAGGCAGCCCTGGAGCAAGGTGTTACCAAGCACATAGGCCCAGTGCAAGGTTATTATCGCGCTCGGCGTACGTTAGGTAATGGCTGATTTTAATGCCCGTCGGGCAACACAGTGTCTGTAATAAACAGCACTGTAAGCAGCCCGTAATTATGCTCTGGCGGTGAAGAGGTTTAAGTCATGAATAATCGCTGCACTGTGATGCTGACCTCTGTGATGACAAACTGCAGAGATACCCAGTCGCTGGGAATTACATGGGCCGCACACGGCAAATTACTGTGCAATTACATTTAACCCCCCACCTCTCCCCCCACACACACATGCGCACGCACACACACACACATTCCCACTTTTATCATGTAAATATCTCTGTTGCAATGTGAGTTACTATTATTAAAATTAATCTGTATTGTTACTATGATTATTATTACTGCTATCACTGTCATTATGAGATGTGTTGTTATTTCAATGATCACTATTGATAACCTTATTCGGCATTCAAAGGGCGAGTTTGTAATGTTAAAATTATAAAAACCCTGTGTGTGAAGATCACTTTTTTCTATTGCTGCTAAGAAACAAGGACAGGAAGTGGCCGTTGTGTGGAGAAAGGACACAAGCTGTCCGCTCAACACCCAAACAGCTGAGAGACTGGATTCAGGCAGAGGACATTTATACCTGTTTGAACTCATGCAAGAGGAGGCTGCCAGAGATGCCATTTTAGACCGTCATTGGTCAAATGGAACAAAGAATTACTAGTTAATATTTCCTTGCTCCCCCTCCAATGAAGAGACTTTTTATACGAGTGATTGGCTAATGTAGCAACACACTTCCCTTTTTTTCATTCTTCCTGATCAACCTCAATCGGACACTGTGATTGGCTCCCCTGAGAACTCTCAACAGCGGACGGACCAATCCGGGAGGTTTTTCCCCCTCAACCTTATGCTGGTTTTGATCCATTTGATTCTTCTTGATTTAATTTATTTTTGAACATTTACTTGCTGTTTGTTAAACGTGCCAACCTGACGACTGAAAATAGTCTTCTCTTGCTTACCGGGTGAACAGAGACTGAATTGTTCAAACTCATAGCAATAGTGACATCACAGAGCAGAACATTTCCATGGAAGGTCTGCCACAGGAAATAATGGTGTGAAGGCCTAATATGATTGGATGGGAGAAAAATGGGTATCTAGACGAGTGTCAGTGAATGAAGGCCGTAAAGCAATCCAAGTGTAAATCAATCTTGTCAGTTGATTCTGTTTCAGTCATCGTTCTTCTTGTCCATGAACGTGTACAGGTCAATGTCTATTAGCGCAAACCCAGAGAGATGGCACACTGTGATGTGGTTTACCTAACACAGAATGTAACACTGTTGACGTTGTTAACATTTTCTAATTATTATTATGATTATTACTATTATTATTATTATAAAGCTATTTTTAGCGAGAAAAAGCGTCCCCGAGTATCTCTGTTGTCTGCTCTCCCACTTTGTTTTCTTCAAATGACTGATAGCTCAGAGGTGGGTTTCATTCAAAATAATAGTGAAACTATTATTATAATTACTTCACAGATGCCTTAATCATTAGTGAGCTCTAGATTGCAGGTCATTAGGCCAATTGTGTAACCACTACACCACACTGCTGACCATTATCTGTTTGACCTACACAGCTTGCACTGAGCAAAAGGCAGCATGTTACTGAGAAATCAAGCACTTTCCCTCAGTGGCACAAACAGTCACTTGGAAGACGGAAACGGTGATCACTCGTCATTTAACTGGTTGAGTCCCTCCTGCCTCAAGTGATTCTGAGGTTTACTTCCACAGGAAACCTGCACCTGAGACAGGCAGTTTGACACCATGTGAGTTTTCAACAGAGGCTCCTGATTGGGTCTCAGTCCTCCCTTACCTTCCCAAATGTGGCCTATGAGGGTCAAACTGTAATCTAGTGAAAGGATCTAATTGGCTACATCCAACATTGATGATTAGGCTAAAGCTATCCATCACTGGCTTTGTACTTCAAACACAACACTTTTTGTTTATAAAGCATCAAACTCAACTGAGAGATATACATCCAAAATTACAAAAACAAAAACAGCCCCACTTTCACCTGTCTTAGGAAGTTGATCGAACTGATAAATGGTAAAGTTTTACCTGGGATCCCCCTTGTGGTGTCCTTGCCTGTCTTAACCCCCTTCAGTTTGTTTCCAGTATAAACGCTTTAAGTGCTAACGAGACACAGGAGTAATGTATTCTAAATAACAGCTGCTGCAACGGAGTATCTGAGTAGCTCCAAAGGAGACCAGGTGTATCCATCAGAAAAACCTTTTCCTGAGGGGACAGTCTGATCATGAATGCCTTCCAGCAGCTTCTTCAATACTATTGCCTTTGACAGTCCCTTGCTAAGAAAAAAAAGCACTTCAGACGTTATTTAAAATGCGTTTAGACACAAAAGCGGCCGCAATCTGGTGCTACGAAGGCGATTAAGAATGTGATGAAAACCAGGCCATCTGCCATCTTTGCAGTGAAACAGTCAGAGTTTAAGTTTACACAGATCATCACCATAATTGCCTGGAGGGAAATTAATTCAAACTCTGCAGAGGCAGAGGACTTTTCAGATAATCAAAAGAGTTTGAAAGCAATTAATTCTTCCTCCTTTATACGTCTGCACACCCTCTAAGTGAACAGCATCTTTTCTGGGCCAAATAGAGAATACGCAGTGACACAATAGAACTTCCATTCGTTTCATCAGTGGAAATAATAGCTGCTTTTCATATTTCATTTAGAGCAGTGGATGTGCCCCTTAAAATTTATGACAATCCATAGCTGCAAAACAAGATTATGAACTTATGGTGATTTCAAAGCTTCAACTTCTTTGAAAATTGCTCTTGGTTTTTACATATGTCACTTCTACTTGTTACTTCTATGTTCGTCCATAAGACAACATCAAGACACAAATCACATACATAGATGTGGCCTTAACTAGACAAGGATCTTTGGCTGCTAACCCTCATAGTTAATTCATTTGCCTTTGTTCTTTTTGTATGATGTACTGAGAGACATTCAAGAGAATTTATGCATCTCATAACCCATTTTAAAAATAATGATACTTCCTTAATGAATGTTTTATTCCTTCATTTTTAAAAAAATATACATTGATACAAACGTACAGCTCTCAAGTGTTATATGTCTGTATGTTTTATGTCAGTTTTCTGATGAAAATCTGTATAAAAAGTGAAGGCATTAACCTCAGTCATTGACTGACATTGATGGTGTTTTCAGTGGTGAGAATAAGCCGTGAGTTCAGCTTTGGCAGGATGCACTTGCATTAAAATTCCAGGAAAAAGTAAAAAATCTTTTGATCAAAAGGCACTGCCTCACAAGACGCTGTCTAGTCTCAGTATCCACACATGGCCGTCAAAAAAAGACTCGAGGGGCAGTGTGACCGTCAGTCCAGCTGGCTGGAGGGGTGACCACTTGAGGGGGGCCGAGTACCCCAATAATGTCACCTACATGCAATGGCAGAGACAGAGGAGAAAATTTAGGTAAAAAAAAAAAAAAGAAACCGCACATGGTTTCATGTCTCAGTCAACATACGATTGGCACTAGTATGGCTGCCGTTATTGCCATTGTACACCATAAGAATTCCCTGTAAACATCAAGACTGGCATACTGACAGTGAGATCACAGTAACGGCATACGCGTGCTTACGTTTGTGAGCGGTGACGTTATGGGCGCAAGCAGCTCCAGGGTGGGTTTCGGCGGGCGGGAGAGGAGGAAGGCGTACACTCGGGAGCCCTTTGAGGTATACCTGAGGGAGAACACACACACACACACACACACACACACACACACACACATAATTTCACTAAAGGAGTCTCATTCTCCAAATCGGATATCCTGTGCTCAAGGGCTTCAGTGGGGTGAGAGCTACAGCTGTACGGAAAGCCTCCTCTCAGCTGTTGAGACAAAGCTACTTAGAGATGAAAGACAGACACAAACATTGAAAATGTGGCAAGGTACAGCTGAACAGCATGTCTTGGTTCGTGAACTTTTTAAGCAGAGACATTCCAATGTGATACACCCCTTGAATCACAACCCACACACACAGCTTAAAATTAACATGACAGTATAAACCTGTTTACATGTTTACATGTTACTGTTTAGATTGAAAATGACCGACACACACATATTTCACAAATAAGAATCTGTAGAATTTGTCTTTAGAACAAATACTTTGTGAAATATGCTGATCAAACCTTAAATTTTGTATTTTTTTTTCTGATTTTCATGAGAAGTTTAGAACTTTGTCGCCTATGCTTTCAGCCACACATAGATGCCACTGTAGGTGTAGATGTTGGTGTGTGTGTAGGTGTATGTGTGTGTGTGCGCACGTGCGTGTGTGTGCCTGTCAGTCACACATCTGGCCAGCTCTGGGCTGACGCTGAAAGGCCGCCGCAGGGCCGGCGCCGGGGCCGGGGCCGGGGCCTCTCACCACACGGGCACGGTGCTGTTCTCCGTCTGCACCCTCCACGGTCTGGAGGCGTACACCGCCTCCCCGTTCACCCGCAGCCAGTCTCCCACGCCCCGCAGACGCTCCTCGAACACCACCGGGATCATCCCCTCCGCCGTGGGCCCCACATTCAGCAGGTAGTTCCCCCCGAGGGCCACAGTGATCACCAGGTCCTGGCCGCAGCAAGAGAGCGGGTGGTGACACCAAAATTTACTGCTCTGGCTTACTGCAAAAAGTTTCCTGTTCCTACTGTGCACTTTGCTTCCCTTAGTTTCTAGACTGTCTAGTTAGATTGCACAAGTTAACTAGTGGTAGGGCTGGAGTAGTGTTATGCTCACACTCACTGGTCTGGGAGTGATGTTAGTGTAGGTCATTCAACTTGAATGGGTACACTTCTGTTCTTTTGTGCTGGAAGTTGCTCTGGATAAGAGTATCTGCTAAATGAATGTAATATAATTAATATGTTTAAAAGGCACGCAGTGGGTTCCTTCAGAAAACAATACCCGGGGAAATTCTTTTTGGACTTACCAAGCATTCATAAGTCAGCTTTTGTAAGGGTTGACTGAGCCCACATGTGCTTGGTAGTTCCAAATAAACACTACCGTGTACATGCAATGTTGACTGACACTGGTGAACACTATAAAACTCCACTGAAGCAGCACATGGCAAAAAGGATATCCTCTGTCACTCTGCCACTGAATGTAAGTGGTTATGTGCTTTGCCCATCAGTTCCCACCTTTATAATACTGGGCAGGTCCAGCAGCTCCTTCAGATGCATTGTCCTCCGATATCCCCAGGAGAAGATGTCCACAGAGGTGCACTTCTCCCACTTGTGTTTGGGCAGGTGCCCCGGGGTGTACTTGTCCTCACAGTTGAAGTAGCCCCCATGCTTGCAGCTGCAGCCCGCCCCCCAGCGGTCATTGGTCACCACCGAATCCTGTGGGAGGAGCTACCTGGTAACACCTCATCACTGTACCCTGAGGGAATGAGCAGCCTAGCCTCTTGTGCTGCATTCTCATTGGCCACATCCTAGTCTACCTGACACCTTTACCATGCAAAGCTGTTCATAATGGTCTTTATTTTTAATTAATGAATGTTTCCCTGTTAACTTCCATTCCATTGAAATGTAATATAAATACTTACAAAACTAGAGCCAAGTAGAGTGTAGCTGTAGCCAGGCTAGTGTAAACAAGGCATTACATGACTTTGTGACCTGGAGTTCTTAATAAAGAGGATTTGAACTCTGGATGACCCATGACTAATGCACAGTGCAAACACAGGGATGTAGTCATAGTGCGATGACTTGAGGACAGTGGGGTTTGTTGGTTTCATTCCATCCCAGCACTCAGGAACCGCTAACTGGGTTTGGTCTTTTAGGTTTGAATCCCAGATGAGGAACTTTGGATAGCATGTAACAATTGTAACCTATGTATATCACTCTCGACAAGAGCATCTGCTAAATGACAATGTTATGTAATGTAACGTAAGCCCCCACTCCACTACAGTGCACTGTGTCACTCGTAGTGGGAAGAATACCTGCGCTAGCGTGAAAATGTATGGAAGGATTGCATTTATCTCACCCAGTACTCGTGCATGAGTGCAGACATTGCAGAGGTAAGATGGTTTGTAGTGCAACTGGCAACTGAAGGGGGAAAGTGCAAAGAAATAATAAATAAAAGTTTGTTTTTCTGTTGTGTTCCATCAGCGCACACCTTGACAGGGCTGTCATTGTACAGCCAGGCCAGAAATTCGGTGGAGTTCCAGTAGGAGTCAGGAGCTTCCCAGTCCCCATCTGACCAGATCAGGTCTGGCTTGTACCTGCAAGAAAGGTAGCCATCTCAGCCCACAGGAGTTAATCACCATCTCCTCACTCGAAATCATAAACAACTCATGTGTGTACACATGGTCATTGCTCAGCTCTATCACTGATAATAACCTTTGGTCATTATATGCAGCCAGTCAAGATAAACTGATTTTAAAATCGCTAGACACAAAAATGCTTTGCTATCAAACGCACCCGACAGTGTCATATGACAAGCTATTCAGTCACTTAAGTTACATGACCTGCATTTACCTGTGACATATTAATTTTCAGCTAGTTCTTGGCATGAGTTACCTGTTGACAAGGTCGTGAAGTTCAGGCATCAGCTTAGTGGATACAAACTCCTGAGTTTTGAAGCCTGTCTTTTTATCAGCCAGGTAGAGAGGGTGGAACCACTCATACAGGGAATTATACAGTCCATAGTGCAGGGACCTGGGAAATTACAGAACATTATTTGGTTAGCACGTTGTCCATGGCAAGTTATACAGCTTACATTTTGCATAGCATAATACCACACAGATGGATACTTAGTGCATCAGTTCTGTTTCAGGAATAGAAAACGGTAGGCTTCTACATATCTGTCAAGTTGCTTCTTTACAATACAAATCAAGGTCACAAGGTGGTAACTGCCTATAAAGTTAACAAGGAGATGCGATATATTTAAGCATATTTAAGAAACACTGGTTTACTTAAAGAGATTTTCTTCCAAATTTTTAGTTAGATTTAGTCAAAATGGGAAACTTGGCAACACCAAACGGCAGCCAAAACCTCTAGATCAGTACAAATGGTTTGCTCCAGGCAACTTGCACTGATCAGGTGTGCAACAGAGAAACAAAACCACAACTTTTGGAGAGCTTCAGTTCCCTCACTATACCACTGCTGTATCAGGTGATAACATACCATACATAGTATGCATTACAAGTGCATACTATTATTTTCCAGGAAGCACAATCAAATACGGCCACTTCCCTTAATTAAAAAAAAAAAAACGAAAACAAATCCCTGCACCTTTTTCGCACCGCTACACCTAGGTCTCCCACGAGGTCCCGGTGCGGCCCCGTGTCCACAGAGTTCCAGTTCCAGCTGTGTGGGGATCCCCAAGTCGTGAAGCCCTCATGGTGCTTGGACGTGAGAACCACGTACCTGATAATAGTAATAGTGGAAAGACCGACCTTTGGTGGAGGACATTTCGATATGAGGTCCCAAAGAACTACGTTAAAGCACAGCAGAGTCAGGGAACAAGCTTAAGGTATAAAAAGAAGTAGTCAAACTTACTTGGCACCCGAAGCCTCGAAAACCTCAGCCCACTGATCCGGATCAAAAAACTGGGCACGGAAGTCGGGCGCAAACTCCGGGTAACTGAATCCTGGAGGGTAATTTTTCTTCATGAACTCCACGTAAGCCTTTGTCGGTTCGCCCTGCCAATGCCACCAGAACCACTCGCTGCCAAATCCGGGGACGGCGAACACTCCCCAGTGTACGAAAATCCCGAATTTGGCTTCATCGTACCAGCTTGGCAGTGGTCTAGAATCCAGGCTGCCCCAGTCCGGAGTGTACCGAGCTGCGACTCCTGATAATAAGGTGAGTGCAACTGGGAAGAGCATGCATTTTGTAGAAAATCCGGGCATTTTACAACGACGACCTAACTGAGTGAAATAAACCGACCGTCGTATAAATCACTAACACTCAGACATGTTTCCCGTTTTATATTCCGCAATAGCGTTGTATCCGTCATATGACCCTTGTTTCCATTCACGTGACTTAGTGGAACATCACGTGGGCGTGCGTAGCGACTTCAGGTCTTTTTGAAAAGGTTAGGAACTGAACTGTGAATTAGCTTTAGTATCTCCCTAGTAAGTACATCAGAACTGTAGCTTGCAAGCTTTATTACTTCAATATAAAAAGCTGCCGGGTGTGTTTTCTCCCAGCCTTATGCATTTGTTCACAGGTATCAGTGTGGGGCAGCCCCTGCGCAGATGATCCGATCTGTAACTAACATCACGTATGGACAGTCAGTGAATGTACGCCGATGACTATAGGAATGCATCTAAACAAGGCAAATGGCTTTTATTTTACCAACCCTACATTTACAGATCTCTGATTCGGTTGTATGGTGCATTGCATTCACAGACTTGCGGATAGTGAATCTGCGCAGCATCTTGGCAGCAAAATAAAAAGCGAAGATAACAGGATTTGGACAGCGCTTGCTTTGCGACTAAATGATGTCACTGATATCATTGCTAACTAGCACCGATGTCAAATGATAAATTCGGCCTCATGGCTGGAGTAGAAAATAGAAGCGTCTGGACGCCTTACTGTACTGTGTTTCATGTGGACGGAGCAAAACGCCCAGCACGCGATAAATGTATGGGTCATTCTTGTTTAGATGCGAATGTGTGAGAACACACGCGAGCTGTGAATAACTAAATAGCTGAAACTAAGTTCCCAGCGCTAAACAAATTAGCGAAAACGCATGTTGACGCGCAGTTTGACCATGACCATTCATCTTGCTGTAGTTAGAAATTCCGTCCCACGCAAATCCATAGCTAAGGCAAGACGGTTACAGGCCGGTATACAAAGCACAACACCCAAATGCCAATGCATAATAGTATAAGACGAAAAGTACCGCACAATAATACTGGGTCAACGAATACAAAGTGTTATTTGTCTGTTGCACGTAAATGTACATACAGCGTGCAATATGTATTTCTTCGGGTGGCACTGCACGCATATCAACTTGTTAAACTGCAAGTACAAAACAGTTTCAACTACCCAACAGCATAAATGAATTTAGACAACAATCAACGATTACTTGTGTTTATTTTAGATTTAACAGAGGACGGTATTTACAGTAAACACTTCTTTATAACCAGTAACAATTATACAACACGGAAAAAAAACTTAGCGAAAATATTAATCATGACCTGCACATCACAATAAATACGTATCGGGTAGAAATTATAGAGTACTTTTATTTAAGGCTATATTATATACAAAGGGAAAATCTGACAAATCTCCACAATCAGAATAAATGTAGTTTCATATACATACAATTTGTCCCAACTGAAAATATTTGGCCATTTGCTGTGTTCAGTGTGGTTGCTCATTTCTCATTCTTTGCTTATTTAGAGCATATTAATCCTTCTGCATTCATACCTGTAAGACAAATGAGGAGCCTGTACTGAACATGTGAAGCTGTGCATGTTTAGTACAGCCTCTGTATCCACTCAACTCACATCTCCATTTAGTTATTCTCTGAAAGCAGAAGTTGGTCCATTTAAACAAAGGTCTCCTCTCAACACAAAGAACTGGGGGTGAGTTCAATAAAGCGATTTAGCAGCAATTGCTATAACAACTACAGCACCGATGAGTACCACAAAAACCATTTCAGTGCTGTGCGATAGCCGTGCAAGTAGAAGCAATGAATTTGTTTAGAGGGTGGCTTGCCCCCCAAAACCATAGGCCCAACATTCCACAGTACCCTTCTCATTTTAAACTGTGTTCTTTGTACATTGGGGTCTCTGTTGTCGTAAAGGAAAGAATAGAGATTTGTACTTATACTATTTCGCTGGACGCAGATACTGCTTGTTCTTTGGGCCTTGTGCAACTCTCCTTTCAGGTTACGACGGAGTGAATGATTCCACCCGTTGCAAATCCGGAGCAGTGGCACAAGGTTCTGTAAGGTGCTTAATACACTTGAAAGAATAGCCTTGCTCAATAACTCACCATGGCTAAAGGGCCACTGGTCTGCCCATGCCTGGGAACTCACCGAGGGCGGAGGGGGCCAGTTATACTGCACATAGTCCAGGTGTCTCCATACTCTCACAGAGAACAGTATGCATGCAGTATGTACTCCATACAAGCCTCCTCTCTCTCAGAAATACGGAAGCAAGGGGCTTCAACTCTGTAGGAATCTAGGACGGACCCAGCATTTCCCTTAACAATATGGAGGAAAACAGTCATGCAAGACAACATCGGGGAGTCGCATAACACGTCAGGTTCTCCTCCAAAACTCACAAACCTCTCCCTGTGGATGTGCTCCCCCATGCCACCACCCCCCTCTCTTCCCCCATTGCTGATGCTGCCATGTTGCTTCCCATGATTACACGGGTGGGGGTGCGAGAATGTTTTTGCCACCCTACAACAGACCCTCGTTCTCAGAGAGCTGCCTCTGAAGTTCCTGCTTGTCCTCCAGGTCATCGTCACCACCACTGGGCTCCGCCTCCTCCGCGTCGTCCATGTAAATCGGCCAATCGCTGTCCCCGTCGCTGCGCTCGGCGCCCTCTGACTGGCTGCTGAGGTTGATGGGGGCGGAGTCGTCCTGGGTGGTGGTGACGCAGGTGCAGCCGTCACAGAGGCCGAATCGCTTCAGTCCGTGGGACACCGCCCCAGTGAAAGTGCGGCGACACCCCTTACACACAATGGGCCAGTTTGAGCGGTGCACCTGCGAGAGCAATGACAAAACCATGTCATTTTCAGGTCGGAAAGTGCACACACTTACAGACACAAGCTCTAATGCAACACGTTTGAGAGCTGCACACACCTAGATTCGAGGAGACTAAAGCCTTCCATATTCACAATCTTATTCTAAAGCAACAATGGTCTGAGGTTTGAGATGCAGTTCTCTTGCCTTCTTGCCCCTCTAGAGCACCGCAGAGCTCAGTGTAGCTTGTTGTTTCTCTGAATTGGCTATGCATGATTACAGTCACACCAGTTTGAAAGGATCCCAAGGTAGTCCTGGAGGGCAATCCAGAAGCAGTGCACATTTTTACACTGCCTTACAGGACCTCCCACTGAGTTGACAGGGCCCAGGGGTACTATTACTGCAGCAAAAACAGGACCAGGGCATAAATATGGGAGTATGTCTCTGTTTGTTTTCTGTTTGACTGTATTGCAGAACTGAAGCATTAAATGGACAGAAAAGATCCCACAATCAGGGAGCAACTTGGGACAGTAAAGAAAAGAAATGCACACAGTAATACAGCCAGCCAACGGCAATGAATTGAAATTGGGCGCTAAAGGCATTTTTAGCCTGAAAGTCTTGTTAGCTAACCTCAGGCTAACTAAATACAATGCAGCAAGTAGAACATCTGTTTACATAAAAAGACTGCATCAGGTGTCTCTTGTGACGCAAACAGTCTGGAGTGCTGACAAGTGCCTTTACAGCCCTTTTCTTGGGAGCGGCATGCAGTACGGGTAATGACACACCTTATGCAAAAGAATGATCCAACCAGCAATCAGTGAGTCAAACAAAAGCAAAAACAATGACGGGCTTAACAGAGCTGACACAACCATCAATGCAGCTAAACAAGACCGACGGACAGACACATGCACAAAAAGAACCATTCACACTAAACTAGATATAGACAGGTATTCGTGGATGCAGAAACACGTACACGTACACACACACACTCACGCACGCACACACATGCACACAAAGAATCATTCACTCTAAACTGGATACAGACAGGTGTATGTTGATGCAAACATGCTTACACACACGCGCACGCACACACACACAAACACTCACTCACGCACACACGCGCACGCATGCACACACACACATGCATGCACGCACACACACACACGCGCACACTCACGCTGAGGGAGTGGCTGCGCAGGTGCTCCTGGCGGGTGAAGCGCTTGCCGCAGGTCTCGCAGGGGTACGGCCGCTCCCCCGTGTGGCAGCGGATGTGTCGCTTCATGATGCCCTTCTGCTTGGCCGTGTAGGGGCAGAAGGGGCACTTGTGCAGCTTCACCGGCACCACCAGCCCATCCCCTGAGGGGTGAGAAACATCAACGGGCCGTCAGTGCAACAGAGAGGCAATAAGCAAGACTCCTCACCTTACTGTTTATTAACACCTGCTGTCACGACTGGCGCCTGCTATCATGACTACCTGCCATCATGGCTGGCACCGTCTTGCCTTGACGTGATGCAGTGGTCTTGCGTGAGACAGAACTTCTGACTACAGCAAGATGAATGGTCATGGTCAAATTGTGTGCCACCATTTTCATAGCCTTTTCGCTATTCTGTTTACATCCATTTACACATGTACATTTTCACAAAAGGGAATTCCTACATGATCTCTTTGTTCAGCTAGCTTATAACAGCAGTGTCTCATCTGGTATTCAAACCCCAAACCTAGCCTGGTTAAGAGCAATGCACAAGGAGGTTGCTATTGGCTATTTAGGTAAGCATTTTCTTAATCTGTCTGATCAGACAAGTAGAAAATTTCACCGTTCAACTTTTATTTTCAACTTTCACACTGAAGCACTGGAAAGTTTGCTTCCATCTGCCAATCTCACGTTCTGGATTAGCCTACCCTGTTGGTCACTGCGTTGTATGAATGATATCTGTCTGTACTTGTTACAGGTTTCGGTTTACAAGCACACCTACTGTAAATAGCTGTACATTTCCATTTCAGTCCTGGCAAGGCCTTCCTTTGTATTTACTGACTGAGAAGCACTTAATAAATGACATTGGAGTTAATGACACTCAGTCTGACTGCATTCCAGATAAACACTCCACTTGAAAAAGCATCATATCGAGGCTTCCCTGGTCAACATGAAAAAGACTTTTACTGTGCTCTACATTAAAAACAGAATGACAACCAAACATACAAACAAGCCACTGAGCTATTTTGTATCTTATTCTGCATTTGTATTTCAGGTAGTTGAGTTCTAACAGAAGTAACACGGTAACAACTTGCACTTACGGATAAATAAGAAACACAATTAATTTGCACAAAGGACAAGCTCTTCAAAAAGCTTTGAGATTTCGAACCCTGCCCAACACCCCTTACCCTCACCGTAGCCCCCAGCCCCAAGCTAATTCAACTAAATCCCTGCCAGAATGCAACCTAATCCAACACCGCAAACATGCAGGTCAGCGTGAGCACTCATCAGGACTAAAAATACACCTGCCCGTGAAATAACAGCAGAGCAGCAGTGAATTCCTCAATGCAATCCACACTCATCTCCTAACCGACACTGCTGGAACATACAGGGTATGAAATTTGGGTTATCCCTTCTCTTCCTGTAACTGCAGCCTTAATTGCAGTACCAAGGCATGCAGGACTCAGGCAGAAGCAGTGTAGCATAGTGGTCAGGAGCAGGACTCATAACTGAAAGGTTGCTGGTTTCATTCCGCACTGAAACACTGCTGCTGTACCCCGGGGCAAGGTACTTAACCCAGAATTACCACGGCAAATATGCAACTGTATAAATGGATAACATGTAAAAATTGTAACCTGTAAGTCGCTCTGGATAACAGTGTCTGTTAAATGCCAATGATGTAATGTAATGTAATGTAATCTACACTCGGCCCCTAACCAACAGTGCTGGAACATACAGAGAATGAAATTAGGGACAGTCCTACTCTTCCTGCAACTTGATACTTTCAGGTAACTACAGCAATAACTGCAGTTTCAAGGCATGTAGGACTTATGCAGGAAAATAACTCATTCACTAATGGAGCGGTTTTCTAGTGAGGTCATCAAAACGAGACAAGTGTTCACCTGTGTCCTCGCCGTACCACTCGCTCTGTATCTCCATGATGGAGGATCCTCCGAGCCCCAGCCCCTCCTCCATACGGCTGCCCCCCTCCCCGCCCCCCAGACTCTGGGCAAAGTGCTGGACCAGCTCCTCCCGGCGCGGGTCCGACCCGCCTCTGAGGAACACCTCCAGGAACTGCTTCATGTGGTAGTTGTCATAAGGCAGGGAGGAGGGCTCGTTGCCGGGGGTCTGGCTGGAGGGGTGGGGTCTGTCGTCGTCGTGGGGCGGGGCGTGGAACAGGGGCGTGTCCTTGCGCTCCGGGGAGGCCTCGCCTTCTTCGTCGGGGTCGAACTCCGTCTTGGGGTGCACCAGCCCCAGGAGGAAGCGGGAGGAGTTGACCTTGTCCCCCTGGCTGCTCCGGATGGCCAGGTCCATGGGGTGGAAGCTGGGGAACTCCCCCCTGGAGCTCTCGCTCTCCGAGTCCCTGCTGGGGGGGAGCGGGGTGGAGGGGGCGAGCGGGAGAGCGGAGGCCAGGCCGGGCGCGGCCGAGCTGGGCACGTCCGACCCCGAGTGCTCCCCCCCGTCAGTCTGGGAGGTGGAGGCGTTGGAGGCCTGGGCAGGAGAGCCGCTGTCCGCCAGCCCCTCCTTCTCCTTCTCCCTCTCCCGCTCCCTCTCCTTCTCCTTCTCCCGGTTGCAGATCTCCAGCGACGAGCGGATGTAGGCCTTGCAGAAGCTGACCACGTCGGTCATCTGCAGGTAGCTGGCGGCCGACATCACCTCGATGACGTTGTCGCTGCGCAGGTCCAGCCGGCCCGAGTAGAGGAAGTCCAGGATGAGGGAGAAGGCCTCAGAGGTGACGATGTCCAGCGAGGCCGTGCTGTGCCGCTGCCCGCTGTCCTGCAGGAAGTGCACCAGCAGCGCCCGGAAGTAGCCGCTGCCGGCGAACAGCACGTTGCGGTGCGCCTTGAAGACCCGCCCCTCCACAATGATGCTGCAGTCGCAGAAGAAGTCGCGTTTCCTCTGCTCGTTCAGCTCGCACAGCAGCTTGGACTGGTACGACGGCACCTCCATCTGAGCGAGAGAAACCGCAGCGAGGCGCGGGACGGGAGAGACAGAGGATTAGGTAACGATGTGTTTTATTATGTTCTATTGTGATGGAAGTCGCTCAAGAACATCTGCTGAATGTCTGGATAAGAGCATCTGCTAAATGCATTTAGTGTAATGTAATGAGGGGAGAAATCAATCAGTATGCATTAGCACAGTAAATAAAAGTTGTCTTTCCACTGAACCATTACAGTTCATCTCTAAAGATGTTCCAGGTTGAGCAGTACTTTAGCACTGGCTGAGACTATCCTCAGTTGAAATGTGTACCGCATTCCATACACTGGACCACAATAGAAATACACATTTACAGCTAAGAGGGGCAAACAGTGGCCTTGCTAAATACTTGGGGATATTCATGGATGCAGACACGCATTCCCACACTCACACACACACACACACACACACAGCAGCAGCATACTTGGCCAATATCCTTTCCCCTTCTCCTCTAAACCTGTCTCCCCACAGTGAAAAAATAACGACCCAACCAAACTCTGTAGCCCTTACGCCCCACAAAGACGCACACTGCATACAAAACCAGAACAGTAAACCTACAGCACACCTCACAGTAAGGAACGGTGCCCTAACCATGCACACAACTGAACTGACAGCAAAGGTCATATCAGGTGAGTCTACCACATGTGCTAGCATTGCTCTAACTGGACCTTCCTCCCATAGAGGCTTGAATGCAATTTAATGGGGAGGAATTTACTAGCTAGCCAAGTACCAATCGGTGTCAGGCCGCTGTCTATGCGCAAAATGTTAGAAAGGTCAGCTATGCTGAACTGGCTTTCTGTTGAGAACACGTTTAACGTTAAGCATTACTGGATTAGGAGACTTCGCTGGTGTACCGCGTTGAGTTCACATTGTTGCGTGCCCATGCTGTTGTATCTTTGATTTCAGTGTTACCTTGGGGCAAACTGGCGCATGATTCGCTAGTTTGCCTTGGTTAGAAGAGCATAACATACCTGTGCAATATTGCAGTACTGAGCAAAAACACGGACGAAGAAACGCAGTTAGACTGGCCAGCGATTTTCTTTAAAACACGTTCTTATCTCCCGTCTCAAACATGCTTAGACGAGCCCGTTATTTCTGTTTGTTTGGCTTTGAAAAGACTATCTAAGCTTGTAACTAGCGAGACGTACTCACCCCGCGTGAAAACTATGCACATCCAAATTCTGTGCTCACGAATAAGGAAATAACACCCAAAACACTGCCTGTTAGCTGACTAAAACAGTCGTTCAGACAGCCAATTTCCAACAAAAGCGGAGCTTGTAGCCACTCTCAAGCCCAAGAAAGAAGGCGATAGCCGCAATCATTGTCACTTATCTAGCTATTTATCATCTTCGCTGCATTTTGCAAACAGTGTCAATTATAAAATGCATTTAAAGGTTAACATATCCTACCTTCGAGGCGAGACTGGTAGGTATATATATATATATTAGTCGTCGTTAGCTAGCTAGCTATCAAGCTAGCTACTTCCTTTATCTCTCAAATGCAATGCTATGGTTGACATATGACACCGTTCTCTGGTGGACCCGGTTACAGCAAAACCGTCCAATGAGAGACGAGAGAGCGTGTGGGGGGCAGGAACCGAGATAAGGAAGACCCCTGTGGGGGCATCTGTGAATTGTAGTTTATTATTTTCAAGGTTTTTTTTGATATTATTATTTATTTTCAAGGGATTTATTTAGTTAGTTTTGTTACTTACTGGGTTGGCAGGTATGGGATTACAGGTTGGCGGGGTATACTCCTGCCAATGCAGCATATCAGTTTTTTTATGAATTTAAGCACTTATTAAGCATTTTTATTAATTATTTTTTATTTATTATTTGTTTGCGATGATGAAAATAAGTATTTCCAAAACAGTACCTGTGATTATGTGTCTTTGTCGTAGTAAAATTTCATCAACAAAAATGCAAGAGAAAAACATGACAAATAACAATGATACGGGACAATATTTAAGTATACATGTAGTATATTGCCTACATACTAAATCACTTCAGTGTCCAATTCTAAACATTATTGTTGCTACCATGATTACTACAGCGAGCACTAAGATAAAAGTTACATTAGCAGCAGAAGTAGCCTAAAACGAAAATTTTAAGTAAGCATTTTACTGCAGTACAATTTAACATGTTATTTTAAAGTAATTATTATTATGATCGTGACATTCTTCCTCTACAACATCCTCACGCTGAAATTCTCTCTTGTGCCGTTAAATGTTATGATTGAAAGTACTCTATGTAACGTGCTTTTCAAACTGTCAACAGAAGAGGGCGCTACATCTCTGAAAAGCCCTGAAGTTGACTCCTTCGGGTGCATGTGGGAACAGTTTATAGCGATGCTTTATGTTGGCATTCCACCTTTTATCTCCCACAGGCAGACAGAAAAGCATAGTATTTGCCACATGAATTAAAGGGATTGATCAATAGTTTCAATACACAAAGTAAAATATTGAGATACCACTGTACCACAAGTGAAAAAAATCTTGAACTTCATAGGCCTACGACAGCAAGCTATAGACAACAAAAGTTTTGTATAGTGTTAGATGTATCTTACAATTGCCAAAAAATGAAATACAAAAAAAAAAAAAAAAAAACAGATTATCGGCTCTAAAGTGCAAACCACGAAGTATTTGCGTTGAAGAGAAACGCGTAGACGCGAAACGGGGGCATGTGCGCCAGCCGTGCGGTGCCAGCGTGTGTTCCCCAGCGCGAAGCCCTCCCTCATTGTGCGGGCGCAGATTGATGTGCCCCCGACAATGGCCCGGCATCGCGAGCCCCATTCAGAGCGCCCGTCAGGCCGTCAGACCGCTCGCCTTTGCCCGCATTGTCTACGGCGGATGTGTGTTTATTTGCTTTCGCTCTGAAAGAAAATAGGCCCCTTTATTGTCGGGCCGAGAAAGTAAACGCGCAGTTCCTGCGCGCCGCGCCCATGGCCGCACAATCCGTCACTCTCAGAAGTTTTACTTAGAGGTCACAGGGTTACGTATTTGTTTGAAGAAATTTTTTTTCCCATGGTAAACTGGCCGAATACGAGTGTTGTGTGGCGATGTACAGACTGCAGGGTAGACGCACTTCGACTGCCATAATCTGCCCTTTGTGAGTGAAATTTATAGAGCCGTTTTAAATCCCGGTCATAACCGTGACCACAAATGTAAATCAGTTGCCTCCGATCTCTTCCAACACAAGTTTAGCAAGTTTAACAGTGCTAAATATCAACCATGCCAAACACCATTACATCTTGCATGTCCCCAAAGGAAATTAAACATAACATCCTTGATCTCTGTACACAGGCGATCTTTAATGCAGTCCTGAATTTAAGCTTACTTCATAATGAATGGTAGCATGACACGTAGAGAAAAATATTTATCTCAAGGGAGGGGCATCATATCTCAAGGGAATGACATAATGTCCATTGGTTATGACTCAATATACAGAGGGAAGGATTTCATATCTGGGAGAGAACAACTTAATATCTCAAGTGAATAAGAACCAGGACACAAGTCCTTCCATAAGAGGGATGTTGTTCCATTGAGATATGGATGTCTTTGCCTTCAGATGTTAAATCATTTGCTTGAGATATCTTTTTTAGTCTCCCTGTGTTGCCTCTAGGGCTCTGCATGAGCTCGCTGTTATTACAAAGCTTAATTTAATCATTAGTTCCTTTAGCATTCTGTCCACTCAGATGGCTTCTGCATTCCCTGAAACAGCACAAATGCTGTTTTTGAAATCAGTCACACGCCTCATCTCTGCCCATTTCTAAGGATGGATTCTCAGCAGTGACGTCAGAAATCTGCAATCAAGGGAGGCTTCAGGTTCAAAAGCATGTGCTGCGCGTGGTTTCTGACTCAGTTATCTCTCACTGCACTGTAACAGTGCTCTGCCAAAGTGTGGTTGTCCCTCCGTCTAGATCGAGATCTTCCAAAGGTGTAACAGAAAGCCTACTGTTGAAAAACACAAGGTGTTTCAGGATGACTCTCTCTAGCGTGAGCTCTCCAGTATGTTATAGATCACAACCCATATTCTTCCCAGGCAGAAAATGAGAATGAAAATGATTTAAGACACGAATGATGGTGAGATGTTTCACGCTCAGAGCCATGTTTGGTTTCTGGCGTCCCCACCCCAATTTCAGAGGCTGAAATCACAACTTCAGCACTAATAATTGCCATATGAAATTTACTCTTTGTCCCCAGCGCTGTCCAATTTCCAGTGGATCTAATAGATTGTGACTGAGTTTGTGCGTGTGTGTGACAGGACAGGGACTGACGGAGGGTTGGGAAAGGGGTGTGCATATGTGTGTGTGTGTGGGTCTGTGTTGGGGGGGGGGAGTTTAGGGAATGGAACAGAAGGATAGTGGGCAATGGGACAGTTGGAAGGGGGCTGGTTTTGGGGTGGGGGGTGGGGGGTGCTGGTATGGTCCCACCATTGGGAAGTTAATACACCAGGCGCCCAGTGACAGACTGAAGACGGCACTTCCCTCTGTGGTTGAGGAAGAGAAGGGAAATCTCTGCTCTCTCTCTGTAATTACCACTTAATGTACTTTTGCAATTTGGAAACGGCTTCTAACCCCCCCGTCTTCTCTTTCTCTCCAAAGCTGACGTCTGCCAGAAATAAACAAGTCAGCCTTTTTATTATCTTATATTTAGAATGAGAGAAGAATAATGATTTGAGCTGTCGTGGCCACAAGCTTCCGACAGGATTGGAGGAAAAAAGAGCAGGGCATTATTGTCTGGATTTCCTGCGCCTCAGGGATCATTAGATTCCAGACCCCCGCCCCCACCCTCCAACCGCACATACACACACACTCACACACTAATGTCACCCAGCTCTACACAACTGAGTACACTGACCTTTATACAGTAGGTTCTTAGCATTTGCAGCAAGGTTCTTTGATTTGTTTAATACAACAGATTACTAATAATGATATCTGTTATGTTATGTACTTTTAACTAATGAGATATATCAGATACATTTTTTAACTGTGCCAAGGCTGTACCAAGGCTGAATTCCTCATTACCTCAGAGTTTGAGGTCAGAGTTTGAGGTCAGGGGTAAGAAGAGCTCATATGTTTGTGTGGAGATATAGGCCCTTATTAATCCACACCATAAACCGTTTGATGTTCACAGAATCAGCCAGGCTCTGTTCCAGCGGTGAGCCCGAAATTCTTATATATGGAACTTCCACGGCTTTAAAATGGTATCAAAGCGGATCCTGTTAAGCTTGTAAATTTAAATTTGCTCAATTTTACAGCTCTAACAGACAGCCAAGACACAGCTTGCTGCACCCCCACACACCCCCCCCCCAAAGACGGAGCAGGAGCGCCTTTGTGTAACTCTGCTGTTTTTTTTTTTTTTCGGTGTTTTCTATCAGCCTCCCGCTGCCAACGCCGTCCCCTACCTACAGCCCGGCCGCTGCTGTGCCATGCTCTAATTACAAGGCCGGGATTCGCTGTAATTAAGTTCAAACATAGCAGCGCGGTGGCATGGGCCGGAGGCCGCACTCCCTCCCCATCATGCCGGCTCACCGCAGACTGTCAACCCTCCAACGCTCGCCAAGCCGCCTTGTTCCCTCGTCCACTTCTCACCCGCCAGCTCTCCCCACTCACGCAACACGCCGCCTTCCGGGGCCAGAGCCCAAGACGGAACAGATATCATTTTTTTTTTTTTAACGCCCGCCGTGGCTCTCACGCACACGGGCGGCGGGCCCTGGTGCGCGTTCCCTCCCTCGGGGCGACCCGCCGGCGACCGCGAACGAGGCCCACGCCGGCGCTCAGGCCTGGCGCGACCCAAACAGCGACCGGCTTCACTTTTTTTTTACATGCGCGTGTTTTTGTTGAGTTTCTTTTCCTGACTGAAAAAGTTTCTCTCGCGCGGTCAAATCGTTCAATCGACACCCAGTGGCCTCTCTTCCTCTCCTCCTGCACACCCTGCCTAATCCCGTTCCAGGAACTCTAAAATTATCTCCCCTTTGGTATGCCGCTACACGTTTTATGACCGTAACAAGCGTATTTCTTCTCTCTTAAAATTCCGCGGGACCCAAGTGTCAGGTCGACAGGGTTCTGATTGGCGCAGCTTTGTAGCGCGCAACAAAAATGAAGGTAGCATTAGGAGCGGGCGTACATGCCTGCCATAGCAGCATCGTTGTCAAATGGCTTTCTGTTTTTGGCTGAGTCACTCAAGAGGCCTTTCATAAACACCGCGTGTGTGGAGTAAGGATTCCAGTGAAGTTCTTCAGGAACAATCTACACTCCCGCAACATCTCTGTGGAGCACAGTCATACAGCAGGTTGGGCCCATGGAGCGTGACTGGCTCTCGTGGAATCCCTTTAATGCAATGTGACTAATAGGCCTAAAACATGTTCTGTGCATGTTCTTCCTCTGCAGATGTTTAATGCGGTGAATTAACGTCATTTGCATAGTGCAACTTTACGTCTTCCTGGCTCCGTCTTTCACTGGACCAGTTCAAGTACCTTCGGTGAAATGCGCACTGCTAATGTCACATCCCAGATCCAAGCCCACAAATGTCAGTTCTACGGTCTGCTAATGCCGTGCCGCCGTTCATAGGCTACTCTGGCTTTATAATGGTGGGAAATAAGTGAAACCTTTATGGGGTGGTTCAACAGAGACTGTGATTTACATCAGATTTCCTCGCGCTCATACCACTGCACTTAAAATAACTCTGGTAAAATACCACACGAAAGGAGAGCCCTCAAAGTTCACCTACCCGTACACGAGACGCGGCCCATTCTTGCGACAAATATTAGAGCGATTTCTAAACAAACTAGCCAGAGCGGCGCTGTGGCGTGAGCTAAAAAGACGGACAGAATTATTTTCACTCTTTCATATTTTTTTTTGCCTTTTTTTCATTTTCCTATTTGGCCAATAAAAGATTCTGTCCCGTCTGTGATGTGGTCAGGGACTTTAGTCAGAATGAACTGATTACCACTGCCGAGCAAAATCCTTTGACTCATGGCACAGAGCAACATTCTTTAGAATCTTAAAAATAGTAACAGTTTTCTGTTTTGTTTTTCTCATTCACTGTCTGTGGGGCATCCTTTCTTGGTTTGGAGACCAGAATCATAACCAGATCTTTCTCTCTCCCGTTCTCTCTCCCTCCTGCTCGTCCCTTCTTGCCATTGGAGCTTGTTTAATCTTGAGATGAAAATTGGCTTAGCGTGGGAAAGGCAGAATTCTTTGAGGATAGGTTTTGTTGTTTTAGAGTCGCATGTTTTTTTTTCATCCCTGAAAAAGGGGCAGTTTGTGCCAAAACCTCATAAAGTCAGTTAAAAAAAAATGAACAAGAGAAAAAAAAGAGAGAAGCCACAACACCACGACAAAGATAGGGCCTGTCTGCAACTAAAGAGCTTTACAAATGACAGTCTTCAAAAAAAAAAAAAAGAGTTAAGGGGGGAAAAAAGAAAGAAATGTGGATGGGTTGGGGGAAGAGGGGGAGGAAACATTCCCTGAGCCACATTAAAGACATAAAAAAGAAAACAAACAGAAAAACATGTCTGACATGAAGACGCTGGTTTCTGTGGCGACGGACAATGCCTGCTTGTGGCCTGGTGAGGCCTACCCTTCGCGTCTGGGCCTCGGCACCAGCGAAAGTTACCGCAGTCGGGCCTGTGTTCAGGGGGTCTGCTCTGTGGGAACAGGCTTGAAAGGGACCTCACCCGGGGCCACAAAGAGCCATTCTGCCTCCTCTCATTGGCTTTTACCCCCTTTATTTATCTTTGGGGAGTTGGATGAGGCCGCCCTCAGTGGCTGGGTAAACAACAGCATTTTCTCTCTCTCTCTCTTTCTCTCTCTCTCTCTCTCCCACTCTCTCTCTTCGGTCTTTTTTCTCCTTGTCTCTGACACCTAGTCAGAACTGGTCTGTAAACTGCCTGGGCCCGCTTCAGTGCTAGAACAGCAGCTATGTAATCATTCAATTCCTTTGTTATAGCATAACCATCTATAAAGCAGGACTACAACACTGCAGCATCCAGCTATGCATTATTTTTCCATTAGAAACTATTCCAGGCAGATTTCCATACAACAGAACCTCTATAACCACAGTGTTCACTTACAACCCAAACAATAGCTTAGCCTCATAAAAACTAACCATGTAGTTTTACTTCGAGTGTGAGTGAAGTTGCCGCATGTATTCTGTCAGCTCTGCATGGCTGCAGGTAAAAATTAGATTTTGGGTTGGTGGTATCTGCACACAGTCACAAACCCTTATCTTTTTGGATCTCTTCTAGTATCAGTGAGTCGGGGTCAGAGCCTAAAATTATTGTCGCTTTTTCTCTTTCTCATCTTTCCTCAGCAACCAGTGCATAACTGTACAAGGAAAAGGGGTTCCACATTCTTCTGTGATAATATTACTGTTACGTTTCAAAGGCATAACATCATGGATAAATTATTGTTCTTATGTAAGAGGCTGATTCAACCTAGGTGCAAAATGTGAGGCCATAGTCATGCATAAAAATGAAATCATTTTGAACCTGAACCAAGTGTCTTGTGTTCTGCCACAATTTGAATAATATTTGTACAACTTTGAACAGTTTGTTTCATTTTGATATCAAAGTTGATGGTAAGAGATAATGATGCTACCATGGAGATGTTTTTTTTTGTCTTTGCACTGACTAAAATCTTTGCAGTTAATTTGCATGGGTCACTGCAGCTGAGCCCCAAACATGGAGCACGACATGACCTGGTCATCAGGGCTTTAACGCTGCACCAATCAAGCTATGTGTTCATTGTAAGACCACATGCTGACCCCTTTACTCCATGCAGATACATATTACAAAATTTATGTCTTCCTTGTTTGGAGGTTTCTGCTGTAGTGTAGGAGAAAGCTTGTTTCTGTCTGTTTTCCCATTGCAGTGTCAAGGCTGCGGTCACTGAGCCTGTCTCATTCCCTCTTCTCTTTCTGTATGTTGCTTTGTTGCTGTCTGTGTTTGTTTTATGTCTGTCTCTCTACCTCTCTCTGTCTGTCTACCTGTCAAGGTCTCCACATGTCTGTCTATTTCTTGCTCAGTGTCTCTTTCTTGCTGTCCCTGCCTGTCTCTCCCTCTTTCCAGCTTTCTGTCTGTCTGTCTGTCTGTCCCTGTCGGTCTTTTTCATGGTCTTTCTGTGTGTCTCACTGTCTGTCAGAGGCTGAACGTCTCTGTGGGAATGATTAAGTTCTGGTGACACTGAGACCAGAGATTTGCCATGTGGACAGCTGTGTACTTTGTGGTTTGCACTGGAGGTGTGTGTGTGTGTGTGTGTGTGTGTGTGTGTGTGTGTGTGTGTGTGTGTGTGTGTGTGTTTGTGTGCATATATGAGCGTGTGTGTGTGTCAGTGTGTGTGTATGGAGGGTTATAATGTCAGGGGAGTGTGTGTGAAGTAAGGGCGAGTGAGATAAGCCTGGCAGCCCCTCTCTGTAGCAATCAGCACCATCACCGTGTGTACGCTCTGACAACACCTTATCGTGCGGAAACCCTCCCCATCTAAGACCGCTCCCAAATTAACTAAGGTTTCGGAAGCCATAAGTGTTGCCTCATGAGATAAAATCCGGACACAAGGAAACAGGAAAGCCAAATTCTCAAACATCCTACCCAAAAAAAAGCGCAGCAGTATATTTCAGCTTGCTTTTTATATTATTAATGAACTGTGGTTGTATTCACAGAATATTCAGCTGTAGCTTGGTGCTCAAATCTTCTCTGCATTAGGTGACATTCATGGCAAAAAAAACCCATGATAAATCAGGGGGTATGACTCCTACTGCAGTCATTCATTGCCTTTGTCACTAATTTAAAGTCGGTACCATCACTACATTGTGCACCGTGTCACACTGAGAGCACACATATACCAGCAGTTACAGTCAGCGTTCAGTTTAAAAGGCAGCTGGGTCAGTCCTGTGAGAAAAAAAGAATTCAAGGAGGCACCAAGAATTTAATTTTAAGTCCATGTCAATTTTTTTATTTTCTTTTTTCTTTTTCTCCTATGCTTTTCTTGGATTTTAGGTACTTATTTTTAAAATTCCTTCCATTTCATTTTGCTCTTTTTTTATTCTTTTATCTTTACTCCCACCTCCAAATGTTTCTTAATTATTTTATGTGGGCGGGGTGGGTGGTGGTGTGGGTTTATACATGTTCTCATTAACAACGTTTGTACAACATTATCTATTATTCTCAGTTCGAATAAAAAAAAACTGATATTAAAACAACCTTGTACTCTGTCTGTTGCTCATTTCCAAATATGATCTCTGTTTCCAGAAGGCTGCATTGAAATTGTGAGGTACCACTGTGCATGTTTGGAAGGAGGACCTTAGGTGCACTATAAGGCTCAGGACTGGGGTGGGACCTTCCAGACTCTGCTTTCTTTATCTGTGAGGCTGTTACCTTGACGAAGCCGCGCGGTGACACTGACAGCTCAATTGACAGGGAAACGATTCTGTTCCAAACACCCGCGGCTTCGAGAGAACCATTGCAACTCCTCACGCGACACCAGCGGCAAATCCAAACCCTAATCCCTTTCCCTGCTCCCCTAATCTCTTTCACAACTCAGCTCCAAAACTTCAAGGCCAGAACTGGAACACGGGGGCATCTTTTGGGGGCAAAGGGGGGACACAAAGCCTTTTACATAGGTAAAGGGGAACAATACACAAAATAAAACTCACAGACAGTTAGAAATCCAAGGAAAAGAGAGAGGGAGAGAGAGAAGGGAAGTCTCCAGCAGCCTCAGTTATTCCTGGAAGGTTTAAAGTGGATAGATCCAAAATCTGTCACCCTGCATTCCTGGAATAGAAGGAGAGATAATTTCTTGTGGAATAAAGGGAGCATTCCCATTGCGGGCTGAATGCCTGAGGCCTTAGGAGGCTTTGATATTTAAAAAAAAAACTATGAAATTGAAACAACACTTTCTTCCTCTGTCTTTTGTATTTAAACCCAAGAAGAACTAGATGAACATATAAAGGACAGTAATTAGAACTGTGTGTGTTTGTGTATGTGTGTGTGTGTGTCTGTGTGTGTGCGTTTGTGTGTGTGTTTCTCAATAGTAAAAATATGAGCTTGTTAATTTCAGTTGCGCAGGCCTCCTTGTTGTGGTGGAGAAGGAGGGAGGACAATATTAAAGGACTGAAGTGGCTAGCAATGGCGAAAGAAATCTCCCAGAATTCCTCCTTTATTCATCGCCAGCTTTCTGTTTGTTTCCCCCTCTCTATTTCTTCCCTTTCATACTATTTTTAAAATTTGCTTATTTATTTACCTCATTTCCCCCCACCATTTTTTTCATGTTCTAAGCGTTTTTTTTTTCTTTCTTTCTATTTGTTGTCAGGAAAGGATGCATGCCACGACAGAGATCAAAAAACCGAAGGAGGGAAAAAAACCTTGCGAAAGAAAAATAAGCAGCAAGAGGAGAAGAAGAAAGCAGGCCTTTGAAGTTGGGAACGATACTGTAAAAATAACAACAGAGACATGATGAAGCCCTGACTTCATAGATTGGTTGTTTCTTTCTGTTCTTTTTCCTCTTTTCTGATGGAGGGTGGGGTGGGGGGGAGAGAAAAATGAAATCCAGACCCAAATTAAAGAAAAGGACTGGTAATGAAAGGAGCTAGAGTTAGGGGGATGGAATGGGGAGGAAGGGGGTTGTTGTGGGGGGTCTCTCTTACACTCATCTTGACTCACACACCACACTGAGAACGCTGGCGACGGTCAAACACCACCCTGCCATCTCGTGTATGCGCTCACAGGCAGGCGAACAGAGGAGTGTCCCACACAAATCAATAAACAAGTACGCTGACACAGGCACGCACACGACCGTGCAACTGCGCTCAGTTTTATGCACTTCCATTTGCCATCCATGTGAAGTCTGGCTGGTTGCTCTGCAGTGATTTGGCATCTCTGGTGCAACCCCGTGCGCTGAGGAGATGAGGGAGTCCCACAGAGACAGCCCTGTCCCCCTGTCACCCTTCCACGCCTGGCCGGAACAGTGTAGGCGCGTAGCCGGGCACCAGCGGGGGACGAGGGGGCGTGCTGCTCGGTCTGTTGGCCACTGGTCCCGACAGCAACCCATCGGCAGGCGCCTAGGGCTCCCGTCACCATGGAAACCCGCACCAGCGAGCTTCCCACGGTAGCGGCGGAACCAGGAGCTGAGTGTCGTGGCGGCGGTGGCAAGGGCAAAGTGTGTGTGTGTGTGTGTGTGTGTGTGTGTGTGTGTGAGCGTGCGTGTGTGTGGCGTGTGTGTGTGTGTGTGTGTGTGTGTGTGTGTGTGTGTGTGTGTGTGTGTGAGCGTGTGTGTGTGAGCGTGCGTGTGTGTGAGCGTGTGTGTGTGTGTGTGAGCGTGTGTGTGTGTGTGGGTGGACGGGATGCTGAGGGAGGGGTTGGAGGTGTGGGGGGGATGTGGGGGGTCGGATATCATATCCCCTGAAGAGACCCTCTGTTCAGACACTCACCGTGAGATTCATCTCTTGACCTGCAAGCATCTCCATCAGAGCTGACAGGTCTTGATTTTTTAAATTAAGACAGATACATATGGACAGAGCCCAGATTTGGATCAGATCAGTGAATCTGGCTGCTTGTTCCACTTTAACATTTGATGCACTGACTGGCAAAAAGATGACATTGTTCTGTATATGATGTTGTACATCTCTTTAGTGCAGAGATAAATAGACAGAAAATGCCCAGAGAAACCGTGAGCTGTTGCAAAACAGCTGTGAATTCCCCTTGAGGAAGCAGCCGTTGTTGGCCGGAGCTGTTCTGGGAGGGCAGTGATACCTGTTTTCACACACTCTAAAGCGCATAGCCTGCCCCTGGGTTTCAGTTCTACCCTGCATTCCCACAGTTCCCTCTCTTCATTACTGCGGGAGGGAGGGAGGGAGGAAGATTGGAAAAGAGAGAAAAAACTAATTAAAAGAACAGAAAGAGGGAGGAGAGGGAGAGAAAGAGAGAGAGAAAGAGAGAGAGCAGGATGGGACAGAGCGAACGAGGGAGAAGAGGCTAATTGAAAGGAGAGCAATGACAGGGAAGGAAGGAAGGAGGGGAGGAGGTGGGTGGGAAAGGAGAGGGAGAGGGAGGGAGTGTGGGAGGGTAGGAGGAGGGAGAGAGAGAGAGAGAGCCAAAAGTGGCAACCCTGCCAAAGTGCCCAAGTGTAGCATTGTCAGAATGTGGCTGCTAAATAGTCGGTGACAGAGCCAACCAACGACAGAGTGCTCCCCCAACCCCCCCCCCCAGGAAGTGAGAGAGAGGGAGGGAGACACAGAGAGGTAGAGAGGCAGGAGCCCGGGGCGAAAAGTTGGTTGAGTGCCAGTGGAAGGCAAAGGAGCTGGGGGAAGCCTATGTCAGGCTGAGCATTTAGCAGCCGGGGGGTAGTGGGTGAACAGCCAGGCTGAGAGTCTCCTGGATCACAGAGACACGAGTGTGGAAGAGGGACAGGGAGGGAGAGAGAGAGAGAGGGACTGTCGCACCAAGGAGCTCAGAGGGAAGGGAAGAGGAGGGACGCAGCGTTTGTCAACAGGAGGCAGAGAGAGAGAGAGAGAGAGAGAGAGAGAGAGAGCGAGAGGCACATAGGGTGGGCAGTGGCACCAGAGAGTGCCCGCTTTCCAGAGAGCTCAGTTCGGAGGGCGCAAGAAGGGAGGAACCGCCGACACCGTCCCGCTAATCTCCGTGCCTCGTGGCGAGACAGCCCAGCACTGCCCGTCTGTCCGTCTGTCCATCCATCATCAAAGGAACAGGACTCCGGCCTAGCGATGAAGAGACCCCACGACTACAGCTCTCCGGACACCGACGTGGAGGAGCTGATCGACGTGGGACAGGAGGATGGCTACTGGTGAGGAGGGCGACCCCAAAGCCACACGCTGTCTCACCCGCTACCCCACCTGCCTTAACCCACACACACTAAACATCTGACACGAGCTTAACAGACGCAGAGTGACACTGACACATTACTTTGTGAGGGCTTGATTATAAACAAATTTGTTTAATGATTTGTTTTAATTGGTGAAGGGTTGGCTATGGAGAATTGACAACGAAAAAAATGAAGAAATGTGTGTATCTGATGCAATTACATTTTTTCGCAAGGGAGAAGTAGTTGATATGCACAAGCTAGCCATCTAGCTAGGCAGCAAGCAAAGACACATGTAACAAACAGGTGCCAAGGTAGCACAGCATGGACCAAGTAGGTTTTTTTAATCTCTCTCCAACCTATTTTTCTCTTTCTAGAGGTCTTTATCCTCTGACAAAATTCTGGATAGCAAGACAATTAAAGGCGCAAAAGAGTACAATGTAACTCTCAAACTCCCATTTGATGATAATTGAATATCACAAGTCAGTCTACTCACAGCAAAGCTACAGAAGTGTTGTATGAATGAGATGTCTGTCTTTAACATACAAGAGCAGACCAGCAAAATATTAATGTTTATAATTATAGAGTGGCACAGATTGGCTGCCCAGTTGATTTTTTAAAAGGACATGTTTGATGATTAGTGTGGAATTGTATTTCCCAGTCTTGACAAACAAATTGCACATGTCCTATAATTTCCTCAGAGTTTCCATCCCTTTCTGTTTTCCATTGTGTCTCATTCAGTCAGTTCTCAGCTCTATGAAGTCCTGAAGCAGCTTTCTGAAAATCAGGAGCAGGCTTGTATTCTGAGCTTTAAAATGACTTCCAAAACTTGCTGTGTTACTGGTAATCACTTTGCTTTGCTTTTCAAACAAGAGCAAGAATTATTAACCAGGGACTTCATCACTATGGAGGTTTAAAAGTCTCTCTGAGAGAAAGTGTGATGCAAAAAATTCTCATTTTCACCAAAAAAATCTCATTATAACTAAATGTTTACTGAGAGACGCTGGGGAACAAATACAATAAATTTTGTTAATTATAAAAATTCAACACTGTGTAATGACAACTTCTGGTGCTACTGTGCACATATTACACTGATGTAATGCTTTTGCTTTGATAACAAAGTAATGAACCACTCATAAAACAAACAGACGGAGCACATATTACATGTAAATTACTAAAATTCACTCCAGAGCTCTTGCCATTGACATTCACAACCTTGAGTGATCACTGAAAGATTGAGACTTTATAAAGCAATCTTCTTACTAATCATCTAATGAACAGAGGTTCCTTCTTCTTTAGGTTACTTTAAATATATTTTTATTTAAAAAAATGTTTTTTGATGGTTTGATGAAATGGTGGCATAGGAAAAGGCTAAAAGATTTTTAAAAATTTAATAGACATTTTTAAAAATATGTATTAAATGTTTTAGATGTATTAAACATTTAAAATACATCTAATAAACATAGGATTCTTCTTATTTAAGTTACTTTAAACATATGTGTTTTTCATAAATGAAATGACATTTTGTTTAAACTGAGATATTGAAAATGGCTAAGATTAAAAAAGATAAAACATGTAATAAATATTTTAACTTCAGCTTTTTTTTAACAAAGATTAGGGTAGAAATATGAAGCAATGAGGATTTTGTCAGTCAACAGTAATCAAAATCATGTGACTTTATTAACCGAATACCCAAACTTACCTCTGTACTTTCAGAGGCAAAATAAATCTACTCTCATCCATTCCTCTGCATCTTTGTAAATTGGATACATTTGTCATGATTATTCATCCTGCAGAGAACTTTCAAAAAGAAGACTACAAAGTGTCTCAGAGCCTCAATGCGGCCCTGGGGGTCTGTGAGGGTTAACCACCAGCAGCTTTTGTCTTAGCTTTCAAAAAGCAGGATCGTTTAGCACAGACAGGGAGCGTAACATGTCAGCCCAAACCAGTGTCCATAGTGTGTAATCTAAAAAAAAACATTTTTCAACAACCTCTGTGTCTAACACTGAGCAAAGACGAATCAAACAGTGCCTGGAGATGCACAGCAGGAGGGAGGTTATGCATCATATTAAGCAAGTAACAATGACAGCATGTAAGAATGCGCTAATTAAAATGTCCTCTGTTCCTCTTTTCCCCATTCTCTCGCTCTCTCTCTCTCGCCAGTCCTGTCACCGGTTCCCTGTCCCCAGGTAACACCTCACAAATTCTGGCCCGCAAGAAGCGCAGAGGGGTGAGTCTTACTACCTCAGTTGTTCTGTCTCTCCCACCCTTTTTTTTTTCTTTCTTTGAATACCTCAAGCCACAACTCCAGGCTATTTTTCCTTCTCTCAAGTACTCATGCATCAGCTAGTCAGCTGCAGACCAACCAAGAAAGACCAGGTAACATCACCTACGATAACAGATAATAAGCACAATAAAGTTCAAACCTGAAAGTATGATAGATATTTTTGTAGTGGTCATATACCTGTGTGTAGAAGTATTATTTCAGTATTATGTAGGTGTAATTGCATGAGGTGCTGAGGGTTTTCCACAGGGTTAACATGCTATAACAAGGTGAGTTTATATAGTAATTACATCTATAATTACACAGGTACAGTTCTGATATAATATATAAATGTGTCTCAGAGATGTGACAGCTTGATATTCCATGCTCGAGAGGTTGACAATGTTGTGATGGTCGCTATAAAATTATTCTGTGCTATGGTTTCAGGCACCCGTGCTGTTCATTGATATTTCTGTATTCATGCCGAAAGTGTAGCATTAAATTCCCTCTTTATTTAGCATGGGTCTGCGAGCACCTCATCACATTTAAAGCAGCTTTGAAAACACCACAAGACTTTAGGTTTATCATTTAGCATGTGTATTTACTTTTGCAACTTTCTGGAGAATTTTTCTTATTATTGTTATTATTGGAAAATTACTGGGAAAATTAACCAGAAAGCACTCCAAGACAAAGAGCATTGCAGGGCTGTAAGCGTTTGGAATGTCCACCTAACCCCTGTCACTGTGTGGCATTGTGGTAAGGAGCAGAACTCATAACCAAAAGGTTGCCAGTTCAATTCCCCTCTGGGACACTGCTGCTGTACCCTTAGGCAAGGTACTTAACCCAGACTTGCCTTGGTAAATATCCAACTGTGTAAATGGATAACTTTCTGAAAAGTGTAACCAATGTAAGTCTCTCTGGATAAGAAATTGGCTAAATGCCAATAATGTGATGTAATATTGAGTTTAACATGATTATGATACCAATCTAGGTGTCACTCACAGAGTTTGACAGAGTTGTTAAATCATGAGGAGAAGTGGAGCAGACCCTCATTGGACCTTGGACAAGATGATTGGCTCCTCCAGGATTCTCTGACATGTCCTCACTCTCTCATTTGTCAGATCATTGAGAAGAGGCGGAGAGACCGGATCAATCACAGTCTGTCAGAACTGAGACGTCTTGTTCCCAGTGCCTTTGAGAAACAGGTAACAGTTTTAGTGCAGTTTTTAACTTGTCCTTGCCCACGTATTCAAGTTTTTTTGTAATTCCCAATCATGGGTGCTTTGGAAATAATGATCTCACAGGAGGTCTACATACCTGTGAAAAATTACCTTCATTTGATTTCTATCCAATAGTCACCTTTTTTGAAATAGCAGTGTTTTGGGTGTACTGTAGATCGTAGAAGAACTTCAGATGCATTTTCTTATAACGATTAATTTATGTTTGTAATCTGCACAGTCAACTCACTGTAGTTTTACATCAGAAGATTGCATATTCTGTGTTATGGAGTAAGACTTGGCTGATTTGGTTTCAGTGCTGTTCACTTCACATACTCTTGTGCATACTCCAAGTATTCATGCCACATGTTGCTGGCTCAGTCAGTCAACCGGGAGTTAACTGTGCTTCCATTTCTATAGAGGTGCTACAGAGCACTTCACTGAAGTTAAAGAAGAACAGAAGAGTGGTGAAATCTAGAGTAAACTGCATTTAAACAAACATCTGAAGACCCTTCTACCAATAATCTGTACTTCTGAATGAGCCTCCAGTCCATTCAGTGAGAAGGATGGTGTCAATGGAGACAAGGACGCGCTCCAGTCGCCTGTCCTTTACTGATGAGAGGCATTTCAGGCTAAATGTGAAGGACAGAGTGGAGTCCCATGCTTCTCAGCGTGTTATTTGTGTGTTCACATGCAGTTTTCGTGCATGCAACATGTGCCTCTCACTGTGCTGTAATGATGTTTCCTGGTTGGTCCAGGGGTCCTCCAAGCTGGAGAAGGCGGAGATCCTGCAGATGACTGTGGACCATCTTAAACTGCTCCACGCTATGGGGGGAAAAGGTGGAGTACACCTCGTAACTACGGACTTAAGGGAACTTAACAGCTTTTTTTTTAACGTTTAACTTTTCCCTAAATTAAAAGTTAAAGTGAAATGTACATTTTTTTATTTTGAAAAATGTTTCTTTCTTGTCGTATTTAGTTCCCATGACCGCGTGGATACGCTACACTTTAAGATAGCGCCACTGTGTGTGCGCATGCGCATGTGCATACGCCTGTGTGTGCATGTGTGTGTGTGTGTGTGTGTGTGTGTGTGTGTTACTGTGTGTGTGCTTGCATGAGTGTGTGTGTGCTTGCCTGTGTTCGTGTGTCAGTGTTTTTGTGTTGACGTGCATGGCTGAGTGTTTTTGAGCTAAAATTATATAATATTTAAATGTTTTTGTCCTCCCTTGAATGGGTTTGTTCCTGAGAAAGCAGCATGGAGCACCTTCTCAGGCTGAGAGAACACACACAGCGGAGGGAGAGGGAGGAGGAAAGGAGAGTAGGAGAGAAAGAAAAAGAAACAGAGGCAGACAAGGGAGGACTGAAATGATACTTTAGTTTAAAATGTAAATAGTTTAGGGAGAGACCAGAGATACTGTAGTAGAAAAACATCTCTCACTATGTCACACTGCCTGTGTAATGGCACCCACCTAGATAAAAATTTAAATCCTCTACCACCCCCCATCTGTTTTTCTTTCTCTCCCTCCCAGGGTACTTTGATGCCCGTGCTCTGGCGGTGGACTACAGGACTCTGGGATTTCGGGAGTGTGTGGGGGAGGTGGTCCGGTACCTGAGCTCCCTGGAGGGTCTGGAGACGCCTGACCCGATCGGAGCCCGCCTGGTGTCCCACCTGAGCCACTGCGCCAGCGAGCTGGACCCCCTGATGCAGAGCCCGGCTGCCCTGCCGTTCGCCCCCTGGCCCTGGGCCTCCTTCCCCCACCTCCACACCCCGCCCCCTTCCTCCTCCTCCTCCTCCGGCCCGTTCCCGGGGGCTTCTCGCAGGGACCTCCCACCCCACACCGCCGCCCTCCTGGCCACTTACCCGACGTCGGCCCTGCGCGTAGCCCCTATTGGCTGCCTGCCAGCCAATCAGCAGACGGCGGTGCTGAGCCCCGCCCTGGCTGCCGTGCGCAGGATGCCGTCCCTGCCCTCCCCCCGCCCACAGACTCTCGCAGCCCTCCCCTGAAGCCCACGGTGCTCCGCCCCTCCTGGCTGCCCCGCCCTCCTCTGGCTCCTCTCAGGTCTCGTTCCGGCCCTTCGCGCCCCCAGGCTCCACCCCTGCCCAGCGAGGGGGCGCCGGGACCCCCAGCAAGGCAGCGCAATCCTGGGGCACGGAGGTAGGAGCGTTCTGACCCCCCACCCATCCACACCCCCCCAAAGCTTGGACAAGTAAACCAACAGCAACAAGTCAGAGGACATCAAGAGAAGAAGAATTTGAGGAGCACAGCAAAGCAGAGACTCCCCTACCCACAAGCTTATAACCAACATATCTGAAGGCAGAGTTTACGCAGAGGTGATGTGACCTGTTGAGACCGAGATCACAGCCAGCCGACAGCCTCCCATCACTTTACGAATCAGATCTGACCCCCCTTCCCCATTTCTGTGAGCTGAGCCGCACCGGAGGGCCTCAGTGAGAAATGGATTCTCTCTCCTGCAGCACATCTGTGGACCTCACCAGAGACAGATGCGTGCCTTTACCCGGGACGGGGAAGCAAGGACCGCGGACATCAGACACGCGTCTCCCTCACCGACCCCTACGTTACATTACTTTACATTATTGGCATTTAGCAGACACTCTTATCGAGAGCGACTTACATCGGTGACAGTTTTTTACAATGTTATCCATTTATACAGCTGGATATTTACTGAGGCAATTGTGGGTTAAGTATCTTGCCCGAGGGTACAGCAGCAGTGGAGAATCAAACCGGCAAACCTTTCGGTTACGAGTCCTGCTCCTTAACCACTATGCTACACTGCTGTCCATAAATGGACACTGGGCCGAAAGGGGGGTTGGCAGGCACCCCCGCCGGCTTGGAGGACATGTTTGGGATTTTTGGAATGCAGCTGGAACGGGGGCGGGGAGGTGGTGTACCTGTACATTTCACAGACTCCCCTCCCTGCGTATCAGCAGGGGAAAGGACACTCTGATTTTTCACACTGTGTGGGAAGAACAACTGTCCCACAAGAGAAAAAAAGATATCTCTGAAAACAGCCGTGTAACGTGAAGCATGCCTCGGCGCATTTTTTTTCCCTCTTTCATGTTTTCCTTTTCTCCCTTTTGTTGTGTCTTGTGGTGTCGCTTTGCTTTTAATTTCGCCAGAGCATTTAAACCCAATTTATCACAGTGAATGAACCTTTTATATTTTTCATTGGTCAAGGGCTGTTTTTCATGTTGTAGCAATGCTTATGATGGTATTAAAAAAGGATTCTTGAAAAGATGACATAAAAAAGATTTGGGTGTAATTACTGTGTGTGTGTGTGTGTGTGTGTGTGTGTGTGTGTGTGTGTGTGTGTGTGCGTGTGTGCGCTTGTACATGTCCATGTGTATGTGTGTGTGTGTCTGTGTATGTGTGTGAGTGAGTTTACTTTGGATATTGGTGTGTGTACTGTGTCTTTGTATTCAAGAGGAAGAGAGGGACACAGGGACAGGGAAAGATTAGACTGACAAAATCTCTATTTCTCATTTCTGTTTCTCTTCTAAGGTGCAAACCATCCTGTGACCTAACTACTGACCAGATTATCACCACTAGGGGGTGCTTCAGCTTTTATTGCACACCACCGGGGGTAACTCATGAGTCATAACTTGAGTGCATGCCCACAACCATTGTGTTGTTTGTAACAAAAAATATGAGAAAAAGCTGTACAGCCAAACCAGTTTCAATTCCTGTTTCCTTTGTGAAAGTCATTTAAAATCTGTGTGATTGATAAGTTTACTCAAACTATGCAAAGACGCTCAGAAGTTATTGGAAATACATAGTAACACATTAAAAATGTAGGCTATCAATATTTTTGAGTGTCAACATATTTTTAAAAGAAGTGTCTAGAAGGGGCAATCAAACAGGAAGTGGAGATGGAAGTGAGGGCAAGACCACAGCTTTTGTAAATCTCGGCTAAGGCCGTTCCTCCACAGTAGCAATCTGTCAGACCGTGCGCTGCCTCCCTGAGCCTCCCGGGGGTTCGAGTGGGGTCTGGACGCAGGCATGGGAATGGCCTTCGCTCGCCGGCCGCAGGGCACGCTGGCTGAGCCTCTCTTTATGAGTCAGTCGGAGCAGAGGAGCTGCTGTGAACTCTCTCATTGGCGGCGCTGTGTAATTAGGTTAACCTCAGTGTCCTTTTTCTCGGTGAGAACCCATCACAAAGGCAGACTGTCACATCCCCACGCCACTGTTTGTTTGTTTGCCTCATTTGAACGCTCCCATTTTGAGATAAGTAGAGGTCCCAGGACGCTGTGTGCAGGAACACCAGAGCTGATTATATGTTACCCCAAGTGAGGAATAACTTTCTGTCGGCTCACGGAAAGTTACACAGACTACACAGTGCTCTCTCTCTCTCACACACACACAGACACATACACACATATGAACACACAACACACACACACACACACACACATGCACACGCACAAACACAGACATGTACAGACACACACAAGCCAAACGCACACACAAATATGAACACACACTGACACACAAATACACAAACACACACACGAGCACATAGACATTCACAAACACACACACGCACCCACGCGCATGGTGGATTTGCATTTAAATTACGTGCATCTACTTGGCATTTACAATTGAATTTGACAAGAAAGTGAAGAAAACCATTTACCATGGAAAAAATGCAAGCCTTTTATTATAATTTCTTCAAGGAAGTTGTTTGACTGACAAAAACAGCAAGCCACAGACAAAAGCGGAAATCATTAACAGTTACATCACATAACAAGCCATGTTCAAAGATTTCATCTAGCAAGAGACTCAGAACTAAGTGACATAAAATGAACATTACATTTTACGAAATGTTCATTCAAGCATGCCCTTACCACAAAATGGTGAAAATAAAAATTCTTAATCAGAAGAATTTCTTCATGCAATGGATTTAGTTATGGCAATCACGTTGTTTGATTAGTGAATGTGTTTTCCTTTGTGGTTGCTTATAGCTCTAAGCCACTCAGACTTCTTATGCATAAAATAATCATTCATACCTGATTGTTTCATATTCAGCCTACCTTTATGAAACACAAGGATTTGAATATATTCTCCCTGGTTCACTGCCAAAACCATTACTCTCAATAGCAACTCAATTCTTTTAACATGAGAACTCTAAATGCCTTGAAAGACAAACGCCCTAACACAGATGAAAACAATTGGGGAGATGTGTAAAAATGTTTACACCTTAATAATTACTTTTTACATTCAACAACTGTTGATTACAACCACATAATGATCAGAGCCAAAGGATCATATGATATGACATGAGGTTGCTCCCCAACAACTGAACTTCACTCTTTATTCTTCTCATGTTTGCGTGTGTGTGTGTGTGTGTGTGTGTGTGTGTGTCCATGTGTCCATCTGTCTGTGTGTGCGCATGTTTGTGTAGGTGCATGTGAGAGTGCGCAGTTAGCTTGTGCGTAAATCCAGCAAGGCAGATCTGCATTTCTTTGTCTCGACGGCATCCTTAAAAAGATTGACTGTGGAATGCTGAAACTTTTTCCAGCTTGTCCAAGCATACAATAGAAATGATTGGCCTTAAAAAACATTTGTCATGTGTCCTGATGTTATCTTTTGGTGCACCATAGTCTTTTTGCGACACTTCTCAGGATAAACTAAATGCCACCCATTACTCCATAATGTCTTGCTGTTGTTCCCCATCCTCATTCATCATTATCAGCCTCTGGGCAGTCAGCACTTCTTTTTATACGCAGTAGGTTTAGGCTGTTGCTGTTTTAATGCACTGCTGTAATTACAGTGGTATACTACAATAAATGACACGATGAGCCAAAAGTCCCAGAGCATCTGGATTCCTGTATGACAGGGCACGCAGATCCATCTTCATATGGGTTTGTCTCTTCAACGCTCTGTGTGTGTGTGTGTGTGTGTGTGTGTGTGTACATGTGTGTACATGTGTGTACATGTGTGTGTGTGTGTGTGTATGTGTGTATGTGTGTGTGTGTGTGTGTGTGTGTGTGTGTGTGTGTACATGTGTGTATGTGTGTGCACGTGTGTGTATGTGTGTACGTGTGTGTGTGTGTGTATACGTGTGTGTGTGTGTGTGTGTGTGTACGTGTGTGTCTGTGTGTACGTGTGTGTGTGTGTGTGGGCTTGCATGTGAGTGTTTATGCTTTATGCGTGTCTGTTTGCAGGGGAAGAATGCTTTTGCTCGGGGGTGAGTCTCAGTGCCAGTCTATTTGAAGGGTGGGTATATTTTGGTGACAGAAGAAATGTATATTTCTCTGCATGTGTGCTTATGTCTGGGTTATGTTTATATGCATGTGTCTGTGCGTAGCGGGTGGGGGATGAAAGTGTGTGTTTGAGCGAGAGCGTGTGAGAAAGAAAGAAGAGGGAGAGTGTGCGAGCAAGAGAATGACAGTGAGAGAAAAAATAAAGAGTGAGAGAGAGAGAGAGAGAGAGGGAGAGAGCTCTGACAGGACCCTGGGTCTGGGAGGGTGGAAGCAGGGCTGGCGTCGGGGCAGAACGGCCGGCCGCCCCGGGACTCTCGTGCAAGCGGCGTGTGGAATGTTTGCGGAGGTCTCCCGTCCTGGCACTCGGCTGGCAGCGGAGCCAGCGGCGGTACCACAGCTTCCAGGAAGGGCGACCACAATCACACAAGACAGGCTTTCCCACGGGGAGGGGCCCCGCAGCCCCAGAGCAGAGAGAGGGAGAGACGGAGACATGCATGCACACGGGCACACACACACACACACACTCACACACACACACACACAAACACACACTCACACACACACACACACACACACTCACACACACACACACACACACACACACACACACACAGACATTCACACACACATACACGCACACACAGACACACACATACAGGCGCGCACACACGCACACAGACACACACATTCACACACGCACACACATGACCACACACAAACACATCCAAACACACACATACACACACGCGTTCACTCGCTCACACACACACACACACACGCACACACACACGTTCACTCACACATGCACACACACACACACACACACACACACACACACACACACACACACACACACACACACACACACACACACAGACACACACACCCACACACACACACACACACACACACACACACACAGACACACACACTCACACACACACACATACACGCACACACAGACACACACATACAGGCGCGCACACACGCACACAGACACACACATTCACACACGCGCACACATGAACACACACAAACACATCCAAACACACACATACACACACGCGTTCACTCACACACACACACACACACACATGCACACACACACGTTCACTCACACATGCACATTCACACACATGCACTTCCAGTCGCAGATACATTGACACATTCAAACACAGTCTCTTTCTCTGTCTGTTTCCCTCACACACACACAAACACTAAACATATGCACAACCATACTAATGCACTAATCCTAGAGATCTCTGCTTCAGATATCTTTTGGCTGGACATAATACACTCCGAGCTTTATGAGGGCAAATATTGTGATGAAAATGGAAAAAAGGTCCCCTTGTTTTTCTACATTGACTTCAATCACTTAAAAAATAACAACAGCGATGATTAAATCTAAAGAGATGACATTCAAATTGGATTTCATCAGCTATTCCCAAAACACTGACCTCTTGTGGACAACCCACAGTGTTATCGTGAGGTGTCAAACTCAATCCAGAGCAATGTTTATGGAGGGTTATGCTCTAATCTTTGTTTTAAGTTGCTTCATCATCTTATTTTCCCATTCCCTTTTAAAACATTTTTGTACACAATAAATTGCTGCTAAAGATTGTAATTTTGTATTATACTGTGCTGTGGAACGTGTGTGCGTGTGTGTGTTCCCTCTGTTCCTCTTCTTATGTAGAGCAGCAGTGTGTGTGTGTGCGCGCGCGCGTGTGTGTGTGTGTCACATGGTGCTTTTTGCCTTTGTATTCCACTATTTGTCGGTGATGACGAAGATGGCATTGCATGAAGAGCCCTCTAGTGGTACACATCAGCACTGCATGCAGAAAAATCACAGTCCAAATGGCGGTATTTTAGACCCACTTTCTTTAATTGGACATTCGAGCACACTTCACGACAGTGAAGACTCATGAGCTACCAAAAAGAACGCGAAGGTAATCAATTCCAATCAAAATTCTGAGGGAGGTAACTGATTTGCTGTATGTTTGTGTTTGTAACCATCCACAATACTTTTACAGTCTCTCAAATGCAGCCCACAAGGAAAAGGGTTACAAGAGCACTTAACTCGAATGGATACACTTAAGTTCTATTGTGCTGGAAGTCGCTCTGGATAAGAATGTCTGATAAATGCATGTAATGTAATGTAATGTAAATGCACAGGGGTGAGACGGGAATTTGTGGGGAGATGAATCACTGCTGGATGGAGCTCCTGATCCAGTCAACGTAGCTGGACACACGGGTGAACACCCCAACTGCCTCCAGCTGGCCGCATTCCACGCCCCCGCTGGTGACGCCCATCAGGTACCACCTCCCATCGCTCTGGCAGGCCAAAGGACCCCCACCATCTCTCTGGCGACCAGACAGGACACCGCAAAGTCACCGCACATAAAGGTCCAGTCACCCCACACTCACAATATAGAGGGCCCCATGAGAAACAATGTTGACATTTAGCAGACGCTCTTATCCAGAGAGACTTACATTGGTTGACATTTTGTTTTATATGTTACCCATTTATACAGCTGGATATTTACTGAGGCAATTCTGGGTTAAGTACCCCTCCTCCCTCAGTTTGTGCTGCCCTGAAAAGGGACAGCATTCACATCACTGCCGGTGTTGCCTTTGTAGTTTCAGTTTATCATTTTCTGTTGGCCAACCCATGAGGGTGACCCCTCAAAGGGTTAATAATAATAATAATAAATAACACACTTAATAAATAACAATAAATAGCATTCCACACATGGGAAAACTTCAATTCTGACCTCCCACCTGATCACTGTCGAGCCAGAGCACACCTTACAGCATGTGACATACATACATCAGCCAAACATTCTACAGCTTGTCCAGCTCACAGGCTGAGGTACAAGTACAAGACGTCAAGAATGGCTTGCAGCGCAGGTCCAAATTATATCATTATCTCTTTAATGATGATATCAAATGTCAGGAGAAGACTCGACACCTCTGCAGAAGCTATTCTCAAGTGTCAGGTGTGGATGCTGGCTCTTACCTGGCAGGTATCAGATCCTCCTTCAGGCACTCTGGCACACACTGTGGTGTTGAAGGCTCCACCCATTGGTAGGAGTGTGCTGCAGGTGTCCGACTTGATGAGGGACACCTGGGTCTGCTGGAGGGCCTTGGCAGTCTCACCTGGAGCAGGTACACGGGACAGAGTTAGTCTGCGATGCTGGAGAGAAGCAGAAAAGGCCAGTGTGAGTAATGCCATCACCTAGGGAGCTCTTTCCCCATCCGGTCAGCCAGCAGTTCTTTCCCCAGAATTCTTCTTCCTTCTTTGTATCTGCGAGGCAAATAGGCCTCTGTGCATCTAAAACAAAAACAGTCAAAACAGGAGGATTACAGTTATCCCGATATAGATGCAGACTTAGCTATAATCAGACTTTCACAACACCGATTCCTTGTAACCACAAGCTTGCAGGCTCAAATCCAGTGTTACACTGATGTTGTACACAGCAAGACACTTATCAATCAGTAAAACTACCAACTGTGCAAATGGATGTATTTCAAAATGTTATGGATGACAGTATAAGAACATAATGAATCAATAAATTATACCCATAATTAAGATCAACACCACTGAAACCCCAGTGGTTGTTGTACAAAATCAATGGTTCTCATTTGTATCAGTGGATGAGCCCTCTGGATGGACAGTGCCCACTCTTCCATCAGAGATATTCCTTGTCAGATATTCATTTACATTTATATTTATTCATCTGGCAGAGTATAGGCAGAGTACAACACAAGCAAAAAGCCACAAAAGGAGTCAACAATATTAGAAGCGCTGCATGACCAAGTTTCAATGGTTGGCCAGACAAGATACACGCTATCTGATAGAGATAAAAGTGCATGAAACCATAGAGTTTACGATATAAGAAATTGCTTTAGGTGGTAGTGTTTCAGGTGTTCAGGAGAACACAGAAGAGCTGTGTCTTCAGATTTTTCTTGAAGATAGTGAGGGACTCGGCAGGAACCGATGAAGTGTGGAAGTTCATTCTACCACTGGGGACAACGGCAGAGATCTGGAAATTCATTCATTCAGTGTTTACAGCACTTCAGCTGGTGAAAACGTACTTCTGCATCAGTACTTACCTGTGTATTTAATAGGTGTCTTCAGTTTTACCAGGGCAATATCATTTTCATAAGTTAAGTCACTGAAATCAGGATGCTTCAGGATCGCCTCCACCTCGTGGGTCTCGCTGTCACCTGACAAGTTTATGGTTCCAAGCACTACCTTGTAGATGGAGGGGCCTGAGCTTTGGTCACATATTGAAGAAATAGTCAGAAAGTGCAGCTCTGGATAATAATGTCTGCTAAGTGGCAACGTACATGTAAACATACACACAGATAAACCCAGGCACAATTGCTGGCAGTATTGATGAAAGTGTGACGCCGAGTGTTCATCTGACAAGACATTGAAATATGAAGCACAACCTGACATTATGTTTTTACAATATTTATCTGGTTCATCTGTATAACATCCTTTTGGCCAAAAGCTCATTTGAACAGTGGAATGAGTATTTTTTTTTTTTTAAAGAGATTTTTTTTTAATTTTTATTCTTCAAATCGGTAGAAATAAAATGGTGCAACTAATCAATTGAAAGTTACCCCCCTGTGTCTTCTCTATCCATACTCCAGTACTGTACCCCAGGTAATCTATCGACAGTGATCACCCCATGTCTTCACAGCCCACGCTCAAACCATGTGTAGCATAGTGGTAAGGAGCAGGACTCATAACCGAAAGGTTGCCCATTCGATTCCCTGCTGGGGCACTGCTGCTGTACCCTTGGGCCAGATACTTAACCCAGAATTGCCTCAATACAGCTGTATAAATGGATAACATGTAAAAATTGTACCCTATGTAAGTCACTCTGGATAAGAGCATCTGGTAAATGTCGATAATGTAATATAATGTGCCTCAGTGCTTTTCTCCCTTGGTCTGACGCTCTGCAGAGGGTCTGGGTGGGGTTACCTGGTCAGGCAGCGCGCGGCGGTGACGACCCACTGCGAGCCGACGATGGATCCTCCGCACAGGTGACTGCTGCCCGTGAGCTGAAGGGACACCTGCCAGGGCCACGCCTTGGCCGCCGCCTGGCTCCCACCGACCACCTGTGCCCCGTTACTGTGCCTCAGACCGCAGTCTAAACAGAGAAGCACAGCGCTAAATTATCCACCCACACAATACCACACCAAATAGTCCACTGTGCTGCACAGAATATAGACCTATGCCTGACACATCTGCAGACAGACTACATAAACAATAGACAGCCAAGGTATTCACACATACACAAAATGATGACAATGGTTATGCTTATTTTCTGTTTAATAATAAAGTTATTAAAGTTAAATTTATTTTCATCCTAAATATTACTATTATTTTTATGGATGGCCTGGATCTGTAACAGTTTACTATAAATAACACACAGTGATCGCTGAAATGCAATCAATGCCATTCTTTCCAATGCCCCCAGAATCGTAACAACATCCAAACGAATGCCGCTTGCACAGAGCATCGGAATCCTTGACACGGGAGACCTCACCATCCTGTGACCCACTCTGGCAGCCTCGCAGGTGGAACCCGGACACCACTCCCAGCATTTTGACCACCTTCGGGGGCAGGGGAGCTGTGATCACCTGCTTCAGGAAGCACCTTCTCCTGTACAGATACACAGATCGTCAAAATATCTCACTGTCCCTGCCATCTTTCTCATAACAAATTGCATTGTGGGAATGCGGTTTTTAGTATCAGGAAAGCACTGAAACAAGACGAGAGTATGAGATATGCACACACGTGTATGAGAACATGTGTGTGTGTGCGTGTGTGTGTGTGTGTATGTGTGTGTGTGTGTGTGTGTGTGTATATGTGTGTGTGTGCGTGTATGTGTGCTTGTGTGTGTGTGTGTGTGTGTGTGTGTGTGTGTGTGTGTGTGTGTGTGTGTGTGTGTGTGTGTGTGTGAGCGACAGCAGGTGTGTAGGGGAGATATAGACCTGTAATCAGGCAGGTGGAATGAGTCAGTGACATAGGTGTAGAACTGGCAGGCGGGGTCCGCAGTGCAAGTCTCCTGACAGCTCTGCGGATCGTCCAGCATGACATAGCGCCTGTCGTACCCCAGGAAGTCTATGTTTTCATAAGGAGTCTGCATGCAGCTGCCTGTGGGCAGAGGTAAAGAACATGCCAGGGGTGGCAGTGTCGCATAGAGGTAAGGAGCAGGACTCGTAACCGAAAGGTTGCCAGTTTGATTCCCCACTAGAGCACTGCTGCTGTACCCTTGGGCAAGGTACTTAACCCATAATTGCCTCAATAAATATCCAGCTGTATACATCAGTAATATTGTAAAAACCTGTAATTTATGTAAGTCGCTCTGGATAAGAGCACCTGCTAAATGCCAATAATAATAAAAATGTTAATCTCAGCGCTTTCACGGCGGCTGTCCCACAGGTTTCGGCTCTCAGACTCTCAGTAATTCCTCACCTCCCGAGGGCTTGCAGAAGCGTGTGGGGGTTCCAGACATCACCTCTGCATAGGGTGCATGAGGCCGCTCATGTGTGTTGTGCTTCAGATAGCAAAGCAGCTTATGGCTGGAAAGTATAGACAGGCATCACCTCCATCCTGGTTGGCTGGCTTTGCGTCAGCACGTGAAAATTAATTTGAGTTGAAAGGGACTGGAGGTACAGTACCAGTCAAAAGCTTGGCCACACCTACTCGTATAAGGGTTTTTCTTTATTTTTATATTTTCCACATTTTAGAATAATAGTGAAGACATCAAAACTACAAAATAACACAAATGGATTTATACAGTGACCGAAAAAGTGTGAAACAAATGAAAACAATCTTATATTTTACATTCTTCAAAACAGCCAAAAAAAACATTTTTTAAAATTAAAATTTTAAGAAAAAGAAATTCATACACAGGAATCAACGTCACTATTCATATTTGTCCAACAAACAAGTTTCAAACATTTAAGCATAAGTCGTTAGATCAAATGTCTTTAAGATAATGAGAAACATGCGTTCAATCAGGCGTGCCCAAACTTTTGACTGGTACTGTACGTTGTGTGAAGGGAATTATAAATGTGTACTGTGATCCCATTGTTACACATCCAGCCCACTCAATTGTCCCACGGCCGGTGCCCTTACCTGTCAGCAGGCAGTGGTGGCGTCCTTACCTTTTGTCGGGGGTGATGAAGTTTTGGGTGGTGAAAGAGTAGTAGCTGCAGTGAGGGTGGGCCGTACACAGGAAGTGGCAGTGCTCAGGTGAGGGGGCGGGTACCTGCTCGAAGTCATTCCCAGGGAAATCTGTGTCTGTCAGAATGGTGGGTGGGCACTCTGCAACAGAGCCACACAAGGTAGTGTGTGTGTGTGTGTGTGTATGTGTGTGTATGTGTGTCTGTGTGTGTATGTGTGTGTATGTGTGTGTGTGCGTCAGTGTGTGTGTATGTGTGTGTATGTGAGAGAGAGAGAGAGGAAGAAAGAGATACAGAGAGAGCGTGTGTGTGTGTGTGTGTGTGTGTGTGTGTGTGTGTGTGTCAGTGTGTATGTATGTGTGTGTGTCCATCAGTGTGTGTGTATGTGTGTGTATGTGAGAGAGAGAGAGAGAGGAAGAAAGAGATACAGAGAGAGCATGCGTGTGTGTCAGTGTTTGTGTGCGTATTTGTTGTTTTTTTTTTTTTTTGGGGGGGGGGGCAGGGGGTCACACCTCCTTTGTCAGTGCTGCTGACTTTACAGACTCTGTGTGAGAAGCCAGACACCACCCCATTCAAGCTGTTGACTTTGGGAGGGCTGGGAACGTCCCTGGTGTGTTTCAGGTGACACTTGTTTCTGAGGACAGACAGGTCACACAGAGGCATCAGACACACAAACAGGAGGACAGAAGAAAGGTGCAGAATCACTACAGGATGGCAGCTGTTAGAGGTAATGTGGCCAGTGCTGGATGCATGACGTCATCACAGTGGGTGGGTCCGCTGCCATCCTCCAGCCTCATTCGTTACAGCTGCTTACCTGTACTTCGGAACCGGGAAGTCCTCATTAAGAAAGGAGAAGAACTGGCAGCCTGGGTCTTTGGTGCAGGCGATCTGGCACTCCTTGTGAGTTGCGGTAAACAGGAAATCATAATCACTTCCAGTGAAGTCCACATTCTTATAGATTGCGGGCAAACAGGCTGTGGACACACAAAAACAGTAGTCATGGGAGAGACAGGTTTGGTAAATTCCACAACATGTGGAACTAACATGTGATGTCAAATCAATGATTTGTGTGAACCAGTGAAAATATATCATAGCTTCACCCATTCTGGAGTTCTTTCTCTGAAGGCATTATAGTTACTTTAGAGCTCCTGTGCCTTCAAAATTCACAAATGAGCAGTTTTACACCTATAATGTTAGATTAACAGACAGAAATGGGGGACCGTTCTAACTGTAGTATTTATTAGTGCAGTATTGTCACCCAAAAAATTATACCAAACTTGGCTAGCTGTGTATGAGCTCCAAGGCATCTATTGGAATATTCCAAACATTCAATTCAAGGTCTAAATACTTTTGAGAAAGTATATTAGCAGTATTAATATTAACAGGTTTAATATAGTTTATAGTTCCATGATATGTGTGCAATACATTTTAAGCATATTTTCCCTATGACACAAATTCCCCCTAAAACTGCTCATGAAACTGGGGTCATTTAGCGCTCTTACTGTTTTTGCTATCTTGACAGGGTTTCAGCGAGTAACCAGAGGTGACCCCCATCAGGGGTTTGACCATTACAGGCGTCCCAGAGTCTGTGTGCTTCAGGTAGCAGTAGAACTGTCTGAGAGACGAGAGGCAGAAAGAAAGAGAATGGGTGTATTGTTTCGAGCAGCAGTGTAGCATAGTGGTAAGGAGCAGGACTCATAACCGAAATTTTGTGTTTACTGTCCTGTTAGTCCTGTCCTCAGAATGTGAACTTTGAACATTTCTACCTTTGTATAACCTGTACTGGGCTTTGCACCAGAAATGGACAGGTCTTTGTTAATTCCAATCAGTGAGCATAAACACCACTTTTCAAGCTTTTCAACCAATACTTTTCAAGCCACCTTCCACAAGTACACACACGCATATGGGTCTTGCGCTGTTCTTCTACAACAGTGCAGGGCAGTACCGATTATCCCTGATCCATTCGGGCCGGAGGAATGTGAAGAAGAGACACTGGTGGTGCTGGGTGCAGGCGAGCTGGCAGTGGAGGGCGTCTGGAGAGAGGATCTGCAGGACATCGCTGCCTGGGAAGTCCACATCTGTCTGGAGCTCCCACATGCACTCTAGTACAGCCGAAAAAAAAACCCTTCAAGAATTGTTTTACAGCGCAATAGATTCACTCTAAAACCCGGATATAAGAAATCTTCTGCTCTCCTCTGCATTGTCATTTAGCAGACACTTCTATTCAGAGCAATTTACATAGGTTACAGCAGTGTTTCTCAATCCTACTCCTGGAGGCCCACTGTCCTGCATATGTTCTATCTATCCTTGCTCCAGACACACCTGATTAGTGTGATTGATTAAATCAGGTGTGCTCAGCTAATCAACAGTGCCACCGATGAGTTCAGTCAAGTAGGTAGAGCAGGGAAAGATGGAAAATGTGCAGGACAGTGGGCCTCCAGGAGCAGGATTGAGAATCACTGGGTTACAGTCTTCTTTAAATGTTGGAACTAATTTTTGAATGAGAAAATAGGAAGGAAACTTCATCTCAATTATGAGTCTTAAGCAATTTCAGACACAGTTCTTCTGAATAACTGGGTTGAGCTGGGTTTAGGAGATGGTCTTGACAAAGAGCATCGCAGGTTTGGCCTTTCTGCTGCCATCTCATTCAAGCATTTCACTTCATATTAACATTACACTTCACTTCATAGATGCTCTTATCCAGAGCAACTCCCATAGCTCACTTTTCTTTTACATTTTATCAATTTAAATGGCTGGACATGTACAGTGGAAATGTGGCTAAAGTACCTCACCCAAATATATGACAGCAGTGCCCTACATGGGAATTGAACTAGCAACCTTTGAGTTAATAAGCCCTGCTCCTTACCACTGTGTTGAAATCCTTATATCAAACACATTGCTCACATTTCTGAAACACAAGCTAGATAAACAGTAGTATCTGTTGTTGGTCAGCAACCTAGAGTTTGTAGAATTGAATATCTAAACAACACTATTTACCCCACAAGGTTTCAGATACCCGCTGCGAAACCTGACTGTGAATGACAATTATTCTGTATATCCTGTAACATATCAAATATCCAACTTTATCTGGACATTTCTTTCCAAACTGCTGCGATACTCCTGTCCAGGAAATCCTTCCTCCTCAGACACGTGCTATGAGTGTGAGTGTGAGTGTGAGTGTGAGTTTTAGGGCAAGCCACCAACCTTCAGAGAGAGCACATCCCCACAGAACAGCCAGACACAGCAGAGGCAGACAGAGTCTCATGGTGGCACAGTAAAGGATCATCCGCTCCACTGAAGAGTCCTCAGCATAAATACCTGCCCCTCAGCTCATTGGAGGGCAAAAATCCATAGTGCAATGCCATTGGTGTTCAATCAATAATGTCAAAGGTTAAGAACACAGAGGATCTCAGTACTTCTTCATGAAATGTGACCTTACTCCAAAAGAATATATATATATATGTATATATATATATATATATATATATATATATATATATATATATATATATATATATATATATATATATATATATATGTGCCCTGCCTAGAGTGCAAGTCTTTTTTTTGAACAGACATAGAGTTGATATAAATATTTTACTATTTTACCTGACCCACAGGAATTGACTGAAAGTTTATTTTTGCCAGCAGTTGTAGCAGGTTTGTTAATCTGAGAGAGCAAATATAAAACCCATCAGTACCCCTGCAGAAGTCATGACTTCAGAATCGAATTACTGTCCAGTTTTTGAGGGAAGCCTGCTTTTGTTCTAAACTAATATTGGTACATTTATCATTGTTTTGAATGGTCAAAGTTGACCTCATTCTGTCTTTGAAAAAGCCATGAACATGTTAATACATGAGATCAGGAAGATTTAATTAGACTTGGCTTTCTAGAGCATGTTTAGAAACTGGTTACTGAATGTGAGTGCATGACACAATCATTATTGTGAGGCACAAATTCATGGTATAACATTTTTGTCAGTACTTCGGCCCCCCCTGCCGGAATCCAGGATCGCCTGATCGTCTGCCTGACTGCCTACCTTGTCCCTGTCTGCCAACCTGCCTTGGTTGCCTGATCTGCCTGCCTACCCGGTTTGACCCAGCCTGTTTCGGTTTTTGATCCCTGCTCCTTGTTTGTTCTGCCTCGGACTGCCTTCCTGGTTTTTGACCCTGCCTGTTCTGCCACCACGAACTTGCCTTGTGATTCAAAATAAACCCCTTGGAACCTGAGTACGCCTGGTCTGCATTTGAGTCCATACCTGTGCCCTGACAATTTTATTGAACACAATACAGTATGTCCATAATCAAATGTAGTTTCATGGTGGTGTGTGTAAAAGATCCTGAATCTTATTCCATAGACAATCCTCCTACTGATGTACAGATTCACAAGCACTTTACTGTTATGCATGTCAAATTGAAAATATGTAAGTCTAGTAGAAGGCAGTAAGAATTTTAAAATTAACCACAAGGCTGACTTATACATACTTGGTACATTGGACCATTCATTTTATAATAGTACCAATGTAAGTTGCTGTTTAAATCTCTAATTCAATGCTCACTAAAACCCATTTAAAAGTACAATGTCATCACATTCCAACTGTAATAAAATCTTGTTTGTGACATGTAAAACAGAGGGAAGGAAACGGATGAAAAGGATGAAGTGCACATGCCAGTAATATCTTCAATTTTCATGGTTAATTTTGAAATAGAGGCTGAGCTAATTAGAGAGAGAGAGAAAGAGAAAAGACGGTAAATCACAAAGCCAAATTTGTTTACAGCTGTCAGATTTTCAGAACAGTGGGTAGACATCCTCTAACAACCTCAACAATCTCATTGTTATTTTTACTGTGCTGAAATGCAATTAGCGGTGGGGGGCATTAGGTCTCCTTTGGTTATCATGTTATGAACTTTCTTTTGTAAATATATTTTTTCAATGTAACTGTTTTGACAATACCGCTTTGTTTCATGTCAGTCTTCTGATAAAGGACTTGTGAGTCTGAGATGGGGTTAAGGTTGGGGATTCTTCTTACCCACAGTAAACAAGCTATGCTTCCTGAAACAAATCACAGAGAGGAGTACCAAAACTGCCAGCACAAAGGTCATTGCCAGTGTCCCCATATGTATCTATGGTTAATCAAAACAGCATCATACGTTGCATCCCTTACTTGTTGGGGCTTTCATTCAAAAGGGCACCTCCAGCTACTTTCTAAGAAATGATCAGTAGTTCACCTTACAGTTTTTCAGCAAACCTGCATATCCACTAAGAGATTCAACTTTGATTTAGTCAACATTTAAAGGTTTAGTCAAGGATATGAAAATGAACCCCCAAATGAAGATAACAACCTCCAGTTCTGTGTTCTGTGCAAGGCTTGGTTTTATTTTCACACAGAGCCTCCTTATGTTGCATTGCATTTAACGTTCCTTTAATGGTGATTTACACTACGTTTTCCTTTTCAGACGCATTGCCCATTTCGACCGCTTTTAAACTCCGTGTGGTTCAGCCCCCTGTCTCTGTCACTGTATACCAGACTGCACACTCCAAGTTAGGGCTTGAGGGAATTAAGTCGTCTAGCTTTCTTTGTCTCCCTCCACAGCATATGTGAAGAAGAGTCCTGAGGACACCAAGTTCCAGCTTCATGACGGGAACTCTGTACGGCCGGACCCCACCCCCCGCAGCACTCGTGGTTGCTTGCACTGCCGATTGCATGTTCTATACTTACGCTGCCAGTGTATTAATGCTGCCGGGAGGCACCGCGCGAGAACTGTTTTCTATTTACTAATGCAGCGGTCACAGCTCTTCGCGTGCCCAGAATGTTATTTTATGCCTATATGTATCTACTCGAAACATTTTTTCACCAGTGCACCAGTAACAAATGATACAGAAGACATTCTGATCGTCCCGTTTTGTTTTTACTTTCTAGTAAAAAGTACTAACAAACAGAGACACTAATTTTTTTAAAATAATAAAAAACACTTAAACGATTGATCATAGAGGGAGGTGATATACAAACCAATCCCTTTATTTAAATTAACGTATAAAATCGTATAAATAATTGATCAAAAATTGAACGATTGACTGAGTCTGTAGGTAGAGGGCGAGCAAGCGCTTTCTCGCAGTGGGCGTAGACATTGCAGCGAGCGAGGGGTGGAGAAACGTCTTTGACGTAGATAACGCAGTTGTAAAATTCCTTGCGTAAATATTTGACCAGCCTACACATTTGGTATTTAACGCTACCCATACAATCTACGATTGGTAAGTCAGATCTGTAAATAACGATCCAGATGTGATTTAAAGCATGTTGTGGTCTTTTGCCACCTTGAGGAATGGAGGAAAACATAAATATGGCATTTAACCAAATGTCTTGCTGTCTTAGCTGGTTTGCTAACCTTTATTGTCATTCAGAATGGAGCCCAAGCTATCTGCTAACTGGCTAGCGAGCTTAGCTGGGCCTCCCATTTAGATACCGTTGGTTAGCTGACGTGAGTTAAATGTTGCTGGAATTTTTTATACATGGCTACGAGTTTCTCGACGAGTTTCTCTGTTTGGAAAGCCAGTTTGTTGTTTACAGTGAAATGATTCGTGTTCATCATGTTTGCCGTAATGGAGGGTTTAGACATCGCTGTTGAACCGAACCTGCTGTCTTGCACAAGCTAGCTATCTTGACTATTCTATATGGGCGGGGTATCTCGCGTTGGGTTTATGCTGGAGGTTTTGATTGCTCCCAAAATAACGATATAATGCATTCATCGAGGCAATAATTGTTATAGTGGTAGTGGTCGTCAACGTCTGTACTTGTCTCCTAACTGGCTAGCTACCGGGCTACCTAGTTATGTAGCAAACTATTCCAAACCGCAGGGTAGAATCGATCTGCAGATTTCAGTAACTGGCTAGTCAAACAGGTAATCCAGAGGACCAGGAGCATGCTACATGTAAACACAATGGCCGAAACGGGAAGAGGGGCGTCTAAAGCCGGTGGAGGTGGAGGACTCTTGCAGAAACACGATTCATTTATCTGTCTAGCTAAATCAGATGACTAGCTAAATAGATCAGGGTCGGATCTTACTCGAGCTTTTTAGGTTGTTTCACTGCGCCGCGTATGGTTTTGATGCGATTTAGTTTCAGTCTGTCCAGCTGACGATCCAGGTTGTTGGAGGCGTCAAAATATAATAGTGATGATGAGTAAGATGAGTTGCTTAATAGAAGCAGTCTTTGTTGTGCTTTGAGTATGAGTATTTTCCACTCACAGCAGCGCGTTATCTTGCATGTGTGCACAGTTTCGACGCTCTTACTACCTGTTACTGTAGTGTATGGTGAGCCATTCCCGACTTTTTTCCGAGATGTGTGATTATGTTTAATATTTATGACAAGAAAGGAAGATGAACACCAATGAAATTAAATCCTCTATTCACAGACCGCGGTCATAGTACAGAGCAGGATTACTTTAACAGGCCTACACGTGTTTTCCTCACCACATCTACCACCATCATGTCTAATGGAGATAACCTTCAACTGGCATATCAGCAGACATTACATTATTGGCATTTAGCAGACGGTCTTATCCAGAGCAACCTTTTTTCACATGTTACCCATTTATACAGCTGGATTTTAACGAGGCAATTGTGGTCTGAAGTACTTTTCCCAAGGGTACAACAGCAGTGCCTTAGCAGGGAATCGAACTGGCAACCTTTTGGTTATGAGTCCTGCTCCTTACCACTATGCTGTACTGCCACCCCACATGGGTGAATCCATATTATTGTTTTGATATAATCATAAATAATCTTTCTTTTGTTTTTTGAGAAAAAAGAATACAGCCAAGCAGTTAAACTAGCTAGCCACTTACAGCTACAGTTGCTATTAGAAAGTTATTAGAAAGGTGATTGTTGACCACTGGAAGAGATACCCTTTAAGACATACAGCAGAGGGGAGAGTATTCACCCTAGGGAGAACCAGTGGATGACTAATGGTGTTTGGACAGCTTCCAGTAGCTCACTCTCTCTGATCACTGTGTCAGGAAGTCCAGAATCTAGCCCACTGGGTTACAATCCAGGCAAAAGCAAGGCTGCTATTTCTCTAACAGATGTGATGTGCAAGACATGTGGAAAAAATATTGCCATGACTGTATTGGTGATGTTAAAACACCATTGGTTATGTCAACCACATCCTCACATAGTAACATATTTCTTGCTGTGATTTTTATGTGTATTTGTCCCAAAGGCATGTGGGATAAGTGTAGCAATATTTTATTGTTATGCTGTCCGTCTGTGGTGTTTCATGCAAGAAGATTTTGAAAGCATCACACTGGACAGTAGCCATGGATAGCGATTTCAGTGATTGCCTGCATTGAAGGGTTAGAGTTATATTGTAGTGGTTGTGTGTTGCAGCTCTTTCCCTGAGTCAAGATGTTCTACACCTGCGGACCCAATGAGGCAATGGTGGTGTCAGGTGAGTTCAGAATAGTTACACAAATAAAGCAGTTGGCATTGTGTGAATGCAGCTGACTGCCGTGTCTACACCAATGCTTTGAGGCAAATAATTTCATTTACAATGAAACCTGTATGCGAGAAACTGCCATGTTTTGTCACTGCATATTGATAGTTTAAGATTTATTTACAAGAGTCAGCTCACAGATACATGCAGATCAATGTGCAAATAATAAAACTGATACAAATCTACCTCACGTAGGTCTACATCTAATTTTGATTGAAATGAAGCATACTGTTTTGGATTTGTCATCTTACATAAATGTTTACTTAACAAAGTAGGTATTAATAAGTAAAGTAAGTTTTTAGATTAATTTTCTTTTAAACAGTTCTTTGTGGAAGAGTGATAATGTAAATATTTTTCATCATGGATTTGTTCATCACATATAGGACAGTGTGTTTTTTGTGCATGGTGACTAAACCTTTGTGCTTAAATGGTCATACTGTATAAGAAGGCTCTCTCCCTCCCCCCCCTTTCTCTCCCGCTCTTCCTCCTCTCTCTCTCTCTCTCTCTCTCTCTCTCTCTCTCTCTCTCAGGGTTCTGTCGCTCCCCGCCTCTGATGATAGCCGGAGGTCGGGTGTTTGTGATTCCTTGCATCCAGCAGATCCAGAGGTATCCTACCATTCCTCTGTGACTGTGCTCATGCACTTCATGTATGTGCATGTGAGTGTGTGTGCGTGCGCGTGCGTGTGTGGGGTGCGCGTGTGTGTGCGTGTGCGTGTGCGTGTGTGTGCGCGCGTGTGTGCGCGTGCGTGTATGTGTGCGCGTGCATGTGCGCGTGTGTGTGTGTGCGTGTGGTGTGTGTGGGGTGTGTGTGTGGGTGTGTCCCTGTTCGTGTCCATGTGTGCGCGCATTTGCGCGTTTGTATGCGTGTGCGCACATGTCTGTAAGTGGACTCCTGAACCCTCTCTCTCTTTGTTATTTCACAGGATCTCTCTGAACACTCTGACACTGAACGTGAAGAGTGACAAAGTCTACACCCGACATGGAGTGCCTATTTCTGTCACTGGCATTGCCCAGGTCTGCTCTTTCACCCTTCACTCTCAAAATATCATGTGCAGTCTGTTAGTATAATGTGTAATAACCCTGTCTCAGACAGTGACTGATATACTTGATTAATGTCCAGTCAGTCACAGTATACACTGTAGTAACAGTCATTGATGTATTTCAGTTTTCTATTACAGTATGTACACTGGAGTATCTCTCAGGCTAGTGTTAGAGACTACCACCATGTGACAGCTTTCCTGTGGGTAGCTTTAATATATAAGCCTTTATTTAATATGCTTTGTTGGTAGCCAGCTATAATATATGTCTATCTCTGTGCATAGCTAGCTATCTTATTTGTAAATACAAAGCTCTCATAGCTAACATACTTTTCAGTGGGCAGTGTGTTTAGCAGATTTGTGTTTTAGTTGTTTTTACCACAGCTTGTGTTTAATTCAGCTTAATTGTAGCTTATGTGTTTAATTCAACAGGTTGCATGTTTACTTTTTTTATTACAGAGCATTCTAGATCTCAGGATATTGCTTATTATTTACACTTAGGCACAAGAAAGCTGTGAAAAGTCACAGGAGGAATTGTAGTCTCCACTGTATCAGTGTGTACTATGAAGTAACTCTCAGTGTTAGGGTTAACGTGCATTAGTGTCCAGGGGGTCTGTATGTATACTGTATTTAACTCTCAGTGTTTGTGTTAATGTGGTGTGGTTTTCAGTGGGTCAGTATATTTACAGTACTGTAGTGTTTATTGGGTCACTGACCTGTGTGACCTCCCTGCTGCAGATGAAGATCCAGGGTCAGAATAAGGAGATGCTGGCTGCGGCCTGTCAGATGTTCATGGGAAAGACAGAGAACGAGATCGCCCACATCGCCCTGGAGACGCTGGAGGGCCACCAGAGAGCCATCATTGCTCACCTGACCGTGGAGGTATGGGACCGCAAGACACCTTGACACTCTGATACACAAGTGTAAACACTCTTTCATCTGGTAGTGTTACTGCACCGGCCTGATACGTAACTGTGCACGCTGTTCCGTGGGATTGTGAACGTTATGCTGTACTCACAAACCCACTGCTGGGCAGATGCCGTACTGGTGCACAAAGAATTGCCATTTATTACGTCATTGGAATTTAGCAGATGCTCTTATCCAGAGCGTCTTGCATGTGTTACAGTTTTATTCATTTACACAGCTGGAGGTTTTACTGGGGCAGTTGTGGATTAAGTACCTTGCCCAAAGGTACAACGGCAGTGCCCCGGTGGGGAATTGAACCAGCAACCTTTTGGTTACAAGCCCTGCTCCTGACCCACTATGCCACACTGCCATAGTGTGATGCATGACTTGACATCATAATGGCCTGACAGACCGCGCTTCTCCCTTCCTCTGCAGGAGATCTACAAGGACCGTAAGAAGTTCTCAGAGCAGGTGTTCAAGGTGGCCTCGTCCGACCTGGTCAACATGGGCATCAGTGTCGTCAGCTACACCCTCAAAGACGTTCACGATGACCAGGTGGGGCCGCCTCTCCTGTTTGTGCTTGCTGAGTGAGGTCCCTCTGTGTGTGTGTGTGTGTGTGTGTGTGTGTGTGTGTGTGTGTGTGTGTGTGTGTGTGTGTGTGTGTGTGTGCGATATGTTGTTATCTTTCTGGGGACCGGTAAGTCCCCACTAAGATTATTCTATCTGGAAAAAGTGCCTCGTGGGGACCAAAATGCTGGTCCCCACTAGGAAATCAATGTTTTTCTACACTACATTGTTGTTACTGATGAAACAAAAAGTGTCAAAACATTTCTTTGGTTAAGGTTAAGGTTAGGGTTAGGTTTAGGGATAGGTTAGTATTCTTTAGTTATAGAAGAATGGGAGTCAGTGGGAAGTCCCCACTAGGATATGAGTACAAACTGTGTGTGTGTGTGTGTGTGTGTGTGTGTGTGTGTGTGTGTGTGTGTGTGTGTGTGTACATGCAAGCTGGCTGATCCCTCTCTCTCTCTGGCGGGCAGGATTACCTCCACTCCCTGGGGAAGGCCAGGACTGCGCAGGTGCAGAAAGATGCTCGCATCGGAGAGGCCCAGAACAAGAGGGATGCTGTCATCAGGGTGAGTTTCCACTTCCTCTCTCTCTCTCCCTTCTCTCCCTTCCTGCTCTTTCCCTCCATTCTTTCAGTCACTCCTCTCTCCCTCCTTCTCTTTCCACTCTCCATCCCCTTTCTTTCAATCACTCCTGTCTCCCTCCCCCTCTCTCTTCTCTCCCCCCTCTCTAGTCAGTGGCAGCACATATATTCTGCTTATATGGATTTTTTCACCATTAGCAGTCGAGTCAAACAGCACACACACACACACACACACACACACACACAAAGACACACTGCTCATGTGTGCATTCTTGTGTTACTCTCTGCCTATTCAGGAAGCCCATGCCATGCAGGAGAAGGTCTCTGCTCAGTACGTGAACGAGATCGAGATGGCCAAAGCTCAGAGGGACTTCGAGCTGAAGAAGGCTGCCTACGACATCGAGGTCAACACCAAGAAGGCAGAGTCTGAGATGGCCTACCAGCTGCAGGTAGGATGCAGTACCACTACCTGATACAACAGTACTGAAACACATCTCACTTGTTTGAACCCACCCTCAGAAGATTGTATAGAAGAGTGTATACTGTACCAATGTATGTATACCAAGTGTGTATACTGTACCAACTATATCAGTGTCATTCTGTATACACTGTATCTCATTCTCATCGTGTACATACTGTAGTCTCTCATTAGCAGTGTTCGTGCTGTAGTGACGCTCCCTCTCCTCTAGGTGGCGAAGACAAAGCAGCGCATCGAGGAGGAGAAGATGCAGGTGCAGGTGGTGGAGCGTGCCCAGCAGATCATGCTGCAGGAGCAGGAGATCACCCGCAAGGAGAAGGAGCTGGAGGCCAAGATCAAGAAGCCGGCCGAGGCCGAGAAGTACCGGCTGGAGAGGCTGGCCGAAGCTGAGCGGTGAGTCACGCCATACAGCCGTGCAACTCTCCTAATAACACACTCCAGCCACGCAACTGCGCAACTCAGCAACAATACACTCCAGCTGCACAGCCCCACAACTCTGCAAATAACACACTCCAGCCATGCAACTGCACAACTCCGCAACAAATACACTCCAGCTGCCCAGTCCTGCAACTCTGCAAATAATGCATTTGAGGTATACAACTGCGCAAATATAATACACTTCAGTCACGCAACTGTGCAACTCTGCAGCGAATACACTCCAGCTACACAAACCTGCAACTCTGTAAATAATGCATTTGAGCTATACAGCTGCATACCTCTAAAAATAATACACTTCAGCTGTACAACTGCACAACTCTAAATAATGTACTCCAGCTACACAGCCGCACAACTAAGTAATACACACTCCAGCTGCAGCACAACAGCAAACACTGCTAACACCACACTCCAGCATACGTACCCATGCAACTCCATTAACACACAGTACAGTCTTCATTAATCTCTCCCACACGGAGGTGCGTCTGCCATCCCTGTGTCATATTCGGCCTCTCTCCTGTCTCCACAGCCTCCAGCTCATCATGGAGGCCGAGGCTGAGGCCGAGTCCATCAGAGTGAGTGTCATCAGCCTCCGTCTCCTCTTTCTCCTCTCTCTCCTCTCCCTCCCTCGCTCTGCAAGCTATCAGCCTCCCCCTGCGCCAGTAAAATGGTCACTTTCTTCTCACTCTCACTCTCTCTCTCTGCAATGGTAGTTTCTGACTCTTTTCTCACACTGTCTCTCACTATCTTTCTCTCTCTCTCTTTGTCAGAATGTCTTTGACTCCTCTGTCTCACTCTCTTTCACTTTCTCCCTCTCTGTGCAGTGGTAATGTCTTTGACTGCTCTCTCTTTCTCTCTCTCCCTCTCTCTCTCTCTCTTTCTCTGTCTCAGGTGAGGGGCGAGGCAGAGGCCTTTGCGGTAGAGGCCAAGGGCAAGGCTGAGGCGGAGCAGATGGCGAAGAAGGCGGAGGCCTTCCAGCAGTACCAGGAGGGTGCCATGGTGGACATGCTGCTCGAGAAACTGCCTCTGGTGAGGCCAGAGTCAGGGCCGGGAGGGGCAGGAGGGCCCACGAGGGGCCGGGTGGAGGGAGAACCAAGCAGGGGGAGGAGGGGCACGTCACAGGGGTTACAGTCATATGCTCACATGGAGAACAGGATTAAACACAGAACAGGGCGAAAAGTGTTGTTCAGCATGAGAGATTGCATTTCACTTCACATCTCCGAATGAAGGGTTTGTGGCAGCACTGCATTGTCAAGCTGCAGCTACCGTGACCTCCCCCAGAGGGTGTGGCTCATTGCGCAGAATCAAACAGCAAAGCAGCAATTACCTTTAAGACAGTGGTGTCAGAGTTGTAAGGCAAAGTGCCACTGAGATTATAACCCTGTAGAACTATATCTGTTTCCAGCAAGGTAGCTGGTTTTGAGAAGAGTGGAATGAAAGGAGTGTGGAATAGAACCCGGGATTGATGCTGGGCTTCCCTTACACAGGGCTCCAGTTTTCACTCGGTTTTGAACGCTCTCCCATAGATCGCCGACGAGATCAGCAAGCCCCTCGCGGAGGCTCGGAAGGTGACGATGGTGTCCAGCGGAGGCTCGGAGGTGGGCGCGGCCAAACTGACCGGAGAGGTGCTGGACATCATGACCCGGCTCCCTGAGACCGTGGAGAAACTGACCGGAGTCAACATCTCACAGGTGAGACCATGTAGAAACTGTGCAGAGATAGTGTCTCAGGTGAGACCTTGTAGAGACAGAGCAGAGATCTCTTCTTCAGCATTCATCTTTATCATTCTCCCAGTCAAATTCAAATTGTGTGTGTAACTGGCATTCCTTCACAATGTACAATACAATGAAAGCAGGGCTACTAATGGGGCAGGTAGGCCAGCCAAGAGGGCATTGCAGTAGTCCAGTACTAATGGGAAGTAGGAAACAACAAAACCAGGTTCAGTGACAACAGTATATTACAATGCTGCTGTTTGTGTCCATATTGCTCTAACACTATCTCTCTCTCTCTCTCTCTCTCTCTCTCTCTGTGCATCTGTTTCTCCATCCAGGTGTCAACTCGTATGGGCTGAAGAGGATAATCACTAAAACAACCAAATGGAACACTGACATCTTTTCCCACTACCCTGCCTGTCTGTATTTGTCTGCATGTGCGTTTGGATCACAGCCTAACATGTGCCTCCTGTCTGTATGTTCCTGTGGAAAAACAACTCCCATTTCTGTGTCTACCTCCATGTGTCTGTCCGTCTGTCCTTCTGCACGTCTCCCTGCCTGCGTGTTTGTCTGCCCGTCTGTCTCTCTCTCTCCATCTTTTCTACATAACTGCCTGTATCCACTGCCTTGCTGTTAAACCCAAAGTGCATCTTAACCTCAAGTCCGGTTTGAACACACTGTCAAACTTTACCGTCTGATATTCCAGTTTTAGACTCTACAGTCTTACATGGCAACGTGGCAAGAATATCCTGACCAAATCCGGCATCTCAGATTTCACTCATTGTTTGCTAGTTGCTTATTTTTGTTTGAGCCTGACCGGAACAGATGAATGGCTCATAGGATGCAAAGTGAGAGTGTCCTCTTTCGTTAGCCTATGAAAGGCCCCTAGTTCAGCTAGCGACAAATCAGACATGAGCTGCTTAGCCAGTGATGAGAGGTGGTTGGTTTCAGTCGTGATTTAGATGTAACTCTCTGTATTGACTTTTTCCCCTCTAACATGTATGTATTGTTCTGTGTGTGTTACCTTGTCACGTTTGTGTTGCACATTCTCCTGTAACTTTTACTCCTCTCAGTCCGCTGTTGGCACCAAGGTTATTTTTAGAGCCCAAAAATCCTGCAAGGCCATAATCACAGCACTTCACTGCTGCCTCTGAGGGACTTGAGCAGCCGAGTTTCTACAAGGGACCTTTTAACAGAGTAGTTCACAGCCCCAGGGTCACCGGAAATGTTGGTGCTTGAGGCAGGGAAAGAGGGATGTGACTGGAGGAAAGGAACAGAGGAATGAGAGAGGTGTGCAGAGCTGTAGAAGAGGTGTTATGGAATGTTTGAGGGGATTGAGATGGCTCCATTGACAATTTGCGTTTCTGTAGTAAGGGTCAAATACACACAGTGTCACTGTTGTGAAAACCGAAACCGCTTCCTCATTCGTTCTGGCTTGAGACGGTTCTGTGGAATGCATATCAATCTGGCTGAAGGGCCGCCAGTGTCTTGCTCACTTAAACGTAACAGAAGGGACTAAATTGCCTCTTCCATTAATTCCGAGACTGATATGCATGTAAGAGTAAAAAATGCAGTGACCCAGTAAAGTGACACTCCAGTCAGGAAGAAAATCAGAGGAGCCAGCCTGCTTATGAAGTTATCAAGTCAGGAAATGCCAGATAAGCAGTGTGGATGTCCTCTCCACATTACAAACACCATCCATCTGCAAATGTGCTCAGGGCAAAGAATGTTCACTGCGTTGCTTGGCGACAAGGAATTAGATGATGCGTGACATGAATGAGACATGCATGAGCCATATGCTAATTACTTTTCCTCTCATACGTACGCCTGTTTTATGTCTCGTAGCAGGCCATTGGCTACTGCAGTGGCGAAAGTGAATTGGGCATTATGATCTTAGGCAGACCAGGTAACTGGCAAGGACGGGATCATCCTTACCACTAGATGGCAGCAGTGTACCCCGTGCTTGACAGCACAGAACGCTAATTAGTTTAAACGCTCTTTACAAAATTGCAGCCAAGCATGTTGCTGCTGAAACCAGAGTAAGCATATCAGTTACTTGAAACACTCTTCCGCTCGGTACCTCAGACAAACACGTCACATTGCTATATTCACAGCTAAGTGCCTGGACTCAGTAGCCCCCTCTGTCCTTTAACACTAGTAGACTAATAAACTAATAAACTCCATTCTGTCCAGTAGTATAATGGTGGATGTTAGAAGTATACTTCTGAAACCTGTGACTGTTCTTTGTGAAATTACTTCCCGCATGAAGGTTTTTTTTGTTTGTTTTTAATTCTATTTTTAGAATGTGTACATTATCAGAAGTGAAATAAAAGATAGAGAGGGGGAAAAACTGCATGCCCCAAGAGAGCCTGACCTTTTGACGTCGCAAAGGTGTCGCGTTACCTCAGATAGTGGTAATCGGAGAGAACAGGGAACAGAGGCAGACTACAGTGTTAACATCAACATCATTGAAACATGATACACAGCTGATGTTAAACACTGATCGCAGTCGATCGTAAATGGTTGACTGTCGACGGATGGTTGATACAGCATGGAATGTTTGAAACGCGGGTAACTCAAATGTATTTTTCCAGACACTAAATGTCGTTGACCACATGGCAGTGTTGAATCACTGTAGGTGTCTCTGGATCCCTGTACACTGGAATGGAGGACACACTGGGGTTGATGGGATTGGGGATCGTCTGCAGCCATCAAAATTTGTCATAAAGGCTCCATGTGTAGATCTTTATGTTTTATGCTGTATTGGACTGTGTTGAATTAGCTGCTCATGTTAGAATTTTATTTAGAGAAAAACTTTTTTTTGTTTGATTTTGTACTTCATTGAGGACTTGCCAAACTGTAATTTGCCTTTTTGTGTAGTATTGGAATTAAGTGTGTTAGTGCACTGAGATATTGAATAATGTTACACCTATGTATTTTATAGGAAATACTACTATTTAATCATATACAATATACAATCCCTGTTGTTCCAAATACTACAACCCTTGAGTCTTGTGGTGTTTTTTCTGTGTGTGGTGATACACGGTGTGGGGTTCTTTTCATGTGTGTTTTAATGTCTTTTCAGGTGTAATGCGTGTTCTTTTCATGCTTATCAGAGGACATACGCTTCACATTATTACTACCTGTACTTGATCTGTACAGATGTAGGCAACAGTACCCACAATCAGCACTGATCACAAGAGCCAAAACTGCAGAGAACATCCAAACACAGCTGACAGTGACCTGCTGTTTTAAACTGACTGAAACACGAGCTGAAAAGCACATTTGACTGCAGCTTGCTGACATCAAAAATTGTCTAACCGTGAAAAGGCTAAATGTGGTATTGTAGTTCATCAAAAAAGAAAAAAACCTCATTGTGGACTCTATAGCCATTAATGTGACTAGCCATTAATTAGCCACTCTCTAGCCACTAGCATACTCTGACAATGGCTTGTGCTCTCCTGGGCAGTGAAGACCGCGTCTGCGTGTTCTGTCTCTGTGGCCTGGTGACGGGGGGGGTGTGTGTGACTGGCTCTGTGGTGTTGGGGTTCTGCCCAACCCTAACCCCATCCAGAGCATTACCCATGTCCTTTTTCCACTTACTCTAACCCTCCTTCTTTGCATAAGAATTTACTTTTTGGAGTCACACTAGCTGTAGTTTTTGGGTTTCTTTTTGTTCCCCTTCACTTGTTTTTATCTGCTGTTTTTCCTCTTGAAAATCAAAATATGAAAATATGAGTCCATTTGTCATGGTTTTCCATCCGGTAGTTCCACGCTTGTCAGTTACCAGTCTGATTTTTTAAATTCGTTTTGCCTTGGTTACCACACGCAGATCACAAAGAAAACCGACTCCCAGTGAAACATGCAATATACCACACCAGTCCTGCTCCTCTCACTCCTCGTTCTGCGGAGCTGAATTTCTACTGTCCCCCTTCACGTTTCTCCGTGGTGCCAGAGTAAGAGTGGGGGGGACCGAATGAATGCCATTGCAATGCCGTGAAATCCTGTGCTATTAATACACACTGCCCTACAAACTGCGCCTCACAATCACACAGTCACAGAAATGTACACAGTGTCTCGTGCCTCTCCGAGCTCACGCTTTGGGGGTGTGTACCTGTCCCCCAACATATTGGGGGTATACTGCTGTCCCCCCAACACACTGGGGGGTGTTTTTACATTAGATTCTTGTCTCTTAGCAGATGCTCTTACCCAGAGTGATTTACGTAGGTTACGCTTTTATCCATCTACGCAGCTGGAATTTTACTGAGGCAATTGTGAGTTAAGTACCTTGCCCGACAACACAACAGCAGTGCTCCACCAGGGGAATCAAACCAGCAACCTTTGGGTTGCTAGCCCTGCTCCTTACTGCTACACCATGCTGCAGGAATGAAGTGTAGCTGATTTCACTTCTGATCCCCATTCTCTCCTTACACTGCCTTGGAGCTGCTCCTGGGAGGATGGAGGATTACCCATGGTGCAGCGGGGCAGACAGGGAGAACTGACACTGTCACCAAGGGGGCGGTTCAGCTTGCTCTGAGCCAGATCATGTACTTCAACACCTCATCAGTAAATGCAGGGCTGCAGAACCAGGGAAACCTCCCATACGCCCATATATGGTGCAGCCCTGTCATCTCTGCTTCCAGTGGGCACTGCCAATGATGCACTCCCATCGGTAATAACACTACTACTGATGCTGTAGCTATAGTAACATATTGAAGTATAATTCCAACACTGTCAAAACTGATTCCTTGCTGTCTGCCTTCTGTGATGAGCGGAGGAGTATCACATCTACCCATGAAATGAAAAATGACACTTTTGGTTTCACCCCCCAACATAATTGGCCTTATTATTAACATCAGCATTACTGACACCGTTCTTATTTGAAACCACATCATAAAATATTGATCCACAAGCCACATATCCAAGCGCAGAAGATCTGTCAGACAATACAAAGCCTGAAGTAACTGACAGCATGCAGCTGACAGAGCGCAGATATGCTGTACTGCAGTAGCGGCAGGAGACAAGAAGACGGCAACAGCTCGATGTCTGTTTCTGTGCAACTTTTATTGTCCTGTCAGGAGAAGCAGTTGCTTTGGATGTGTCAGTCTATACAGCATGGAGCATCAACGTCCTCATAAAGAGTACTGTAGTTAATAGTAATAATAGTTATTAAGAGCAATAATAATATTAAGAACAGGAATAAGAATACTGAGAGCCATGTTATTTGGAAAGACACAATGAAATACTACAAGAGATATAGCTAACAAGAACCAGCCAACCACAGCCCACCCCAAGTTCATTATGCAGGCTTAGCAGGGCTGTGATTGGCTGGTGTCCAGCCAATACATGTCAATGATTCTGTAGGAATTATTACTTTTTTATACATTTTTAGATTTTTTTTGTTTTTCAGAAGCAAAAAGTCCTTCCCTTTTTTGAATGAAAGTTTTTTTCTATATATATATATATATATATATATGTATATATATATATATATATGTATATATTTTACAAGAAAGACTAAAGTAACGTCCACCCGATGAGGATAATAATGATAATTATATAACTATGAGAACTGCAGTTTAAATCTACTGGCATGAAAGCCTAAATGAGATTCACAAATAGTACCTGATGCCAAAATCATCAATAATGTTATAATAATCATCATCATCATCACTCATCTGTTTCAGCACCATCTTGTCCTTTACATAGCTTTTCAGGAAAAGAGCAGGAAAATATAAAATGATGAAAAAAAGTTTAAAATAAAAAAAATGGGAGAAGTCTCGCCCCCCCTCGCACTCGCTCGCCTCCCCACGCCTCCCCCTGCTAAAACACACTTCCTCTGACAACAGAAAAATACACATGAAATAAAGCAGGCAAACGTGAAACGAAAGGTGAGAGACTGAAAGATGGTCAGGTCCGGGATCCTCTCTCCCCTGCCCTCCCGCTCCCCCTCCCCTCCCCCAGTCTCTGCACCTTTGCTCCTTCCGCCACTCGCTCACTCCTGCTCCGGTAAACATTCGGATCGAAAATCCATAGGATCAAGAATCCATCTTCCCAACCATTCCGCCCATCCGTCCATCCTCCCCCACCGTTCCACACGTCCACGTCCCCCGCCCCCCGTTCAGCCTGTTTGAGAAAATCTCGCCTGTACAGTTTTTTTTTTGCGCATCCTTCCCTTTGGTTGCAGGGCGGCCGGCTCTACGAGTTGAGGTGCTCCACCTGGATGGCCGAGGTGGACACGGTCAGGCAGAGGTCCTTGTGGGCCGCCAGGTCCGCCACGCTGACCGGCTTGTACTGGATCTCCCCGGCGGACACCGTCTTGTACTGGTGCAGGTCGAAGGGGCAGGGCACTCCTCCCTCCGCCTGCGGGTAGCTGCCGGGAGTGTTGGGGTTGCCCTGGTTCTGCCCCTGCCCGCCGCCTCCTGCTCCAGCCGCCCCGCCCTCGCCCCTCTCCCCCCGGCCCTGTCCACCCGCCCCGCCGGCCTGGTTCTGGTTCTGCTGCTGCGCCTGCTGTTGTGCCTGCTGTTGGGCCTGTTGAGCCGCCACGGCCGCCGCCACCGTCAGGGGGTCTGGGTTGTGCTTCCGCATGTGTTTCATAAGGTACGTCTCCTGTGGGGACAGAGGAGGAGGCCGTCAATGCAGAGCACCATTCGCACTCTTAACACCAAGCACAATCAGCGCCCTTAACACCAAGCACAATCAGCGCCCTTAATACCAAGCACAATCAGTGCCCTTAACACCAAGCACAATCAGCGCCCTTAACACCAAGCACAATCAGTGCCCTTAACATCAAGTACAATCAGTGCCCTTAACATCAAGCATAGTAAGTGAAGCATTGCCCCCAAAAAGAGGGCAGAGGGTAGACAGAGCTCTCTGAAGGCAGGGAAGGGACAAACAGCCGGGCCAGGAGTAAAGGGCGGGGCCAAGGCCAGGTGTGGCCAGGTAAGAGCAGGGGGCGTACCGAGGTGTAGGCGCGGTTGCACAGGGCGCAGGAGTAGAGCTTGGCGTGTTTCACCGTGTGGGTGGACAGGTGCACCTCGAGGCTGGCCGAGTCTGTGTAGGCCCGGTGGCAGTTGTGGCACTTAAACGGCTTGTCCTTGTTGTGTTGCCGACGATGGGACTGAGGGTCCAAAGCAGAGGGATAATTAATAAATTATCATCAATATAAGTATCTCATTTAATGATAATGAAACAAGAACAAGTACACATGCATAATGTACTGACTGTCATTAGTACTGTGCTATTTCCTGAGGTCAATTTCAGAGTATCTGAAGCATCACGCTGAATTACCATTTATGTGTGTGTGTGTGTGTGTGTGTGTGTGTGTGTGTGTGTGTGTGTGTGTGTGTGTGTGTACGTGTGTGTGTGTGTGTGTGTGTGTGTGTGTGTATGTGTGTGTGTTGGGAGGCCTGGCAGTCTGATTACAGTGACCCACTGATGAGCCATCAAACAAACCAACTACTACACATTAACGCTTGGTCAATTCATGGCAAAGTACTCTACTGTGAATTGAAACAAGTACTTTTGTTTTTGTTTTTTACTGAAGGGAAACACTGTGGCAGCCAAACTACTGTCAGCCAATAAGTACTGCTGCTCAGTCTTTTTCTGAAGTGCAACAAATTTCCGATGGATATTTTGCCAGAAGGTAAAAACAGGCAGTACCTGCAGGTTAGACAGCTGAGTGAATGCCTTCTCACAGCCAGGGTGCACACATTTATAAGGCCTGTCTCCAGTGTGGATCCTGCAAAGACACACAGACAATCTATGCGTTATTATTCGGCCTAATGCAGCCAGCAGATGGCGCTGTGCACACAGCAGTTCCTTACTGCAGGGAGTGGTCCTGAAGAGAAATAAGCACAGAAGATGAGAACCAGCTGCCTGACGATGAGGCTTCCTCCGCTAAAAATTTTAATACATAAAATCAATACTTCCTATTATTTCCAGATACTTCCTGTTATTTCCCGACAAGACTAGAAGAAAGCTAAGCTGCAGCACGCTAACTCCAAATATAATTGTAATACATACACATTTTCTTATTTTTCCAAAAGTAGATCAATGATTTAAAAGGGGAATGTAGCAGAAAAACATCATGACAACATGCTGTAATGTTTGAAAAAAATGCTATTTTCTTAATACAACTCACAAAGTAAATAGAATAAAAATCCCGTCTTTCATCGTTTTAAAAGGTGTGTTATTCCCTAACAATTACCCAGCTGAACATCCATTTCCCAATAACAGAATACCTGAATGCTTTTAATACCCTTTAAAGAACCTCTTCAACAAAGACCGCATTCAGTCTTGTAATCTGGATTTTCCACAAAAACAGCTGCACCAGCTCAATGCACTCATACCACAGTGCTCTCTTCAACACTAACACGTGCACACATCTGGACCAGAAAAAGCTGGGGCCCTTATTGTAAGTTAGGATCAGCAACTGGGTGAATACTATGAATAGAAATTGTATTTCTTAGAAAAACAGTCATGTTGAAATGAAGTGAAAGACACAGAGACGCAAACACAGAACAGACAGTGAGGAAGACAGACACTGCCTGCAAGCGCTGTTTGGGGGGGGGGTGTTGTGTGCCTGAGTGTGTCCATACTTTACCTTATTTACAAAAGAAAGGTCAGGACAGGACTGACCTCTGTTTCCGAGCACTCTGACCCACATGACCTATACAGTACTCCATTTCTGAAGCTCGCATCATGGTAGAACACAAGTTACCCAATACTCAGGCCTCAATAATCATTATAGTACATCTTGTTTTACTGACGTATCTTTACAGTCTGCTGAAAGGGACACTCTACCAAGAGTCTACAGTGCAATGGGCGTAAAATATTTAAAAAGTGGTGTTCATGCAGCATAGAAAGCTCCGTATGGACACTCATGAATATTCTGCAGACAGGGTTAGTTTCCCATTTCCTCTCTGTGGGAGTTGCTGCTTTGAGAGCCAGCTGTCTTGTAGCTGGACCTCCAACCCATCTATAATCTCTGAAACATCAGCAGTTGCGCATTTGAGTAACTGTGCTTTAAATGAGACAGTGTGGGGATCTGCCATTTAAAATCTATAGGTGGGCGAACTGAGAAGGTTTCATCGGCGACGCATGCAGTATTAATGAAGTCGGAATCAGCGCCACTCCTGCACTGCAGACAAGTTTTCTCACAACCGGAGTGCATCATCCACTCTGACGTCATGACAAACTGCAGATAAGCGTTGGAGTTTTTCAGTTCACAGTGAAATTACCCATATGCTTAAAGTGCTCCGAAGGGCAATTTCCTCAGCGTGTAAAGCCCAGAGCTGCACTATAATTACTAGTTGCTACACCACCCCCTCTATCTCCAATCATTTCTCTCTCAGCTATTCGATCCCTCTTCTGTTTCTACGTGTGGATAAATCCATCAGTAGCCAGAGCCACCCAGAAACCTTCTGGGTTAATGCAGTTCTGGTTAGGGGACACAGCACAACAACTGTGTGTATCTATCATAAATGGTTCACTGCAGGTAAACTTGAGTTCACGTTATATTACATTTCTGTCATTTAGCAGACGCTCTTATCCAGAGTGACTGACGTGTGTTACAATTTTACGTTATCCATTTACACGGCTCGATATTTAAAGAGGCAATTCTGGGTTAGGTACCCTGCCCAAGCGTACACCAGTAGTGCCCCAGTGGGGAATCAAACCAGCAACCTTTTTCGTCATGAGCCCTGCTCCTTACCACTATGCAACACCATCATCCCATGTGACGGTTTGAGGACCACGTAAGTAAACTCAGCTGGGATGTATGAAAGTGGAGAGAGGAAGCAAAGAGAGAGACAGACAGAGGGGGTTTGGTGTTGTGAGGTGAGTGTGTGCTGTGCCTGTTACCTGTTGTGCTGCTGTAGGTGACTGAGCTGCCTGAATGTTTTCTGGCAGTAGGAGCAGGTGTAGGGCTTGGCCCCGCTGTGGATGCGGATGTGCTGGGCCAGGTAGCTGGAGTTGGCGAACGATTTGGAGCAGTGGGGGCACTTGTGCGGTTTGGCCTCTGTGTGGTTTCTAACGGGGGGAGGCAGGGAGATAAGAGAGAAAGAGAGAGAGAGAGAGAGAGAGGTATCAATCACTCAGATCAAATCAGATCAATCCCCACAAAGTCTGATCAGGCGTTAGCAGCTGAGACCAACAGCGAACGCTCCTGTGTCTGAGTGATGACACACAGGACACAAACACACACCGAGCACAGTCACCCTTCTCTCTCTCTCTCTCTCTCTCTCTCTCTCTCTCTCTGTATGTCTCCCTCCCAGCAATGTCCAAATGTGGGGGCTAATGTTTCCAGAACAGTCTATGGGCAGTACAAAATCTACACCTAACCCCCTGTGAAAAATACCAAAAATTCTTTATGCTCCACCAAACATAGAAAGAGAGGGAGGGGTGGGGTGTGGTGGGGGCTGAGGAAGGCTAGAGAAACTTCTGGAAGGAAAGAGAAGAATATGCGGAAGGAAAAAAAAGATGAACGATATGGCTCAACAGTGGGATCCTACAGCACCTCTTGCAAATAAAAACTTCATAAAACAAAGACGAGTAGGCTGCAGAGAAGAAAGAGATACAGGAATGTAAAGATGAAGGGAGCAGGGAAAGGGAGAGAGGGATGAAAGGAAACAGCAAATGAACTTTCCTCCAGTATCTCCCAAGCCTTCTTTAATTTTCCCCCAACCCTCTGAGGGTCCATCTGCCTAGACGTTTGAGCACTGTGTGTGTGTGTGTGTGTGTGTGTGTGTGTGTGTGTGTGTATGTGAGTGTAACAGAGACAGCAGTGAAGGAGAGAGAACGTGAGGATGACAGACTAATGGATACAGAAGAAAAACAGACAGAACAAGAAAAGCTGAACTCTGATCAACAGATGGATACATAGGGAGAAGAGGGACATGTACACAGAGACAGATCACTGCATGCAACAAACCATTAGACATTAATTAAAGACACTATACAACCACCACATACCCCAGTTCACAAACACTTACGATGCAGCCTTAACATAGAGGTATTTAAAATCTTTGTACTTGTTATATAAATGCACTTTGAAAGCAAATCTATCTTCATCCATCAAAAACACCACATGCATTTTGGAAACCATCCCTTTCTGTCCACACTCCTTAAGCCACTCAGAAAGCCTCTAACACACAGTCAAGCCCCACACACACACACACACACACACACACACACACACACAAAGAGAAACACTCCACACTCAAACACAGAAGCACTGCACAAATGCCACCCAGACTCAAAGGCACACATACGCACACTCTCTCTCTCACACACACACACACACACACACACACACACACACACACACACACACACACACACACACACTCCGCCCGCCCCCTCCCTACACTCAGCCCACTCTTATCGGACCGGTCCCCGGCCGTCTGCAGTACCGTGTGTGCTGCTGTAGGTGACTGAGCTGCCTGAATGTTTTCTGGCAGTAGGAGCAGGTGTAGGGCTTGGCCCCGCTGTGGATGCGGATGTGCTGGGCCAGGTAGCTGGAGTTGGCGAACGATTTGGAGCAGTGGGGGCACTTGTGCGGTTTGGCCTCCGTGTGCGACTTGGCGTGGATCTGCATGTCCGACTTATTGAAGAAGGTCACCGCACACATCCGGCATCTGGAGGCGGAGACAGTCAAACAGTCAGTCAGACAGATACAGACAAGGAGGAATGGTGACATGAGCACAGGATGGAGACAGAACGACAAAAGTGCATATGACAGGGTCATGACAGGGGAAGAGAGGGTCAGTGGTGAGGCAGAAAAGACAGACAAAGGGAGGTAAAAGGAGAGATTTAGAGAAACAAACATAAGCCGACAGCAATCGTATCCGATGAATTAAGAAAGTAAACGTGAGAGGAGAGAAAGGATCGTAAAGAGTATGTGTACATATCAGAATGCATGCTTTTTGAGTAGCATATGGACATCGTAGTTCAGCGCTCATCGTTACGATTTTTATCCAGATTTCTCAAAAAATACTGGTTCTGTTCCTTCACCCAAATAATAATTAAAGCATAGTCATGCAGAAGTACGGGAGTGTTGCTTTTTTTCCTACCTGTAAGATTTGTTCCCATCTTTGCCTGTGTGGTCATCTTCATCGTTCGAAAGGTCATACGGATCAGCTGGATGGTGCTGCAATAATTAACCAAGAGTCAATGAACAAGCAAAGTGCAGCACCTTCTGATAACTGTAATGAGCGTTACACTGTGTGTGCACTGTTTATCAGCTCCTCTGTAGTGTACCGATTACACATCGCTTACACACCTGGCCCCCTGCTGCAAGGTGTGCCAGGATCAGAGCATCACTTCCTGTGGGGAGGGTGTGGCTGGTGACAGGACCCGCCCTTGGCAACATGGACTTCTTCTTCCTGCCCCTCTTTGAGGGCGCCGGCATGACGACCGCTGGAGAAACACTGGCATCCTCTTTTTTGTCTGAGACAGGGAGGGACACAAAAACAGCGGTTGGAGGACGTTAAGGGAGAGGGAAGAGTCTGACAAATAGTGAGCAGAGTCACAGGCCCACACCCAGTCACTGGTTCTCAATGTATATGGACTACATTTCCCATCAGCCTCTACAGCTCACAACTGATTATCCTTGGGATATCTCCCAGTTTTCTACCTCAGTCTTAAGGCTGATGTTGCAGTCCGTGTTGCATGAGCATCCCATACATTTGGTGTGCTACCAGCAGAGCAGAATGCCACAGACAATCACTGCTTCAAACCTAACCATGTGATGTGAAACTAAGCCTTAGGCTGATCGAAATCCCTGACATTTTAGCAAAACCGCTCATTTTAATCCAAGTGTTCCACCGTAGCAAACTGCCCTCACATGAACACCAATGAGAATACCGCACTAACTGACATCTTCTGAATCATTTTTTTATTACTCTTTGTGCATCACTGTGTAGTGATCTGCATGACTTCGTGCAACAAGGTTTCTGCTCCAGTCACACGCGTTCTGTGAAGAACCTGGGAAACATCCATACAGCATGATGTAGCAGAGGCCACCCCTGTGTCAAAAGTGGCAATGAATCAGATTGTACTGGCCTTCTGAGCCATACAGAGTCTGAGGATGTAGGCCAGCTGCTGAAGAGACATTTAATCTTTCTGAAAGGGACTGGGCGTCAGGGTTGAAACACAGGTCTGGATAAAATAAACTTCACATTTTTTAAACTAAGTTTTGAAACTATTAAAACCTTTATTTTTTTTTTTACTAGAAACTGTCATGCTTTCAGCACCGGAGCAGTCAGTAAACTTTATCCATGAGCTTCATTTCCAGGATGAAAAGCCCTCTTGAGATACAATTAATCAGAATTCATTCAGGAGTGGGTGCTTTCAAGGTAAAAAAAAACTCATAAACATAACAAAAACACAACAAAAAGCCTTTTTCCCCATGTTACTTGTGTACCCTTGGGACCTTTGTAATTTGGTTAATTCAGTATAGTACGGTAGTATGCCAGTTGTCATCTTTTCAGATGCTAACTCCTACCATTATATATATATATATAGGTATACACATATACGCACACACTCTTATGGTTCTGTGACTTTAAAAATGTAAAATTAACCACAATTAAAATTACTTATTTCTTGAACACAACAGCCTATGTAAGTTGGTTACTGCCTGTGCTGACACCCTTGCCACCCCATGCCCAAAACACGGATACAAGATTATAGGGCACATTAGCTGGACCTCAAAAGGGCTAAAATACAACATACTGGTACACCCCCGCCCCCACCCCTTCATCCCCAGCCCCACACCAGACTGAATTAAATCAGTGGGGTAAACACTAACAGGAAGCACACCTAAACCTCTAAAGTGTAAATGAATGTTTTATTAGTAATGTTGCACACAAAAGCTATAAACATGGAAAACTGCTATGCTTAATGGGTTGTTCCCTGGTGGTTTTTCAAGTTTTCCCACAGACAACTCCCATCTGCTCTGTGCCAAGTTGGAGAAGACGGATTTTAAACAATTCAAACACACAGCAAACATTCAACTCCTTGATACATATTCCTGCATGTGAAGGCATGCAAAAAAAATAAAAATGGAGGTTCTGCATGTCGCCTTATTAAGACTAACGAACCTAGGATGACAGAGCATGACAGCGTACTGGACGTAAGCAGACAACGGGTGTGGCAAACAAGTGCAAACAGCAAACACATACTGAACTTAAATACTCAGACATCAACCTGCTACACCCATCTACCTGCCTACATGGGAAGGGATTGTCAGCTTTGGCACTGAAATTTACACCATGAGGAGTGACGAAAACCCCAATTCTGTAATATTATCAAAATATAAAATTTTATGCATAACTGTGTATGATATATACTTAGTTGTATAAAACCCTGAAAATGGTTTTAAGGCCTTTGGCCTTCTACTCACTAAAAAAAAGGAATCTGCACAGGCAGTTGTCTGGGTGGATTGAAAAAACTGTTTGCAAGTATGTGAAAGTGCAAGTGTATATCCCCTGTTAAACATTTTTGTTTAATGTCATGATCATACTGTTGGGTCATGATAAAGATGAAATAAATATGAAAATAAACATAATTCGGAAAAAAAAAAAAACAGAAAAGAATGAACAAATGAAAACAACTAACCAGCAAGCATAAGATAAGCATTATTTTCAGGAGGCAGAAATGAAATATTTATTGACACTAATTTCAAAACTGCAAATTCAAAACCGGCAACACTGATTCACTGCTGCATCTCTTTTTGCACAGGATCTGAGGTGAACAGAACAGAAGCTAGCTATTACATTACATAAACAACAATCCCAAACACAAGCTTGGATTTTCCACCGTCGCCTGCAAAAGTACACATTCTGTGAAGTCCTCAGAGTGCAGATGAATGACAAACGCACACCTGTGCTGAGTAAATCTGGCTGAATAAAGGCAAACGGAAGCTTTAAAGCTGCTGTTTACTGACAGGAGCCGCTGTTCCCCATCATGTCTTTTAGAATGAAGGAAAACAGAGTGTGGAACATTTGCAGCACTTCACACTGTGCATTTATACAACTTACCCCAGGTCCACAGACCCCAGTCAGAGTTTGAATAACCATTAGTCATGCACACATACATAACATTCTGTGAATATTCCTGTTACTCAACGGTGGCTTTTATTTCAAACAATCAATTAAAAGGAATGGTAAGCCCCCCAGTGAGGTAATCTGAAGACATTTTCTGAGAATTGCATACTTTCAGACTACATGAATGTACTAATTATGGTGCTGGTGCTGGTGCTGTTGCTACCACTGAGGCTTGTTCATGAATTCATTAAGTAACGTGGGCTCTGTAATGTTATAGCAAGCTATCTTGGCAAGGTGTCTGTTTTTTGTATCCCTAATTCAGTAGAACAGTGAAGCGCTGTTAGTTATATTCACTGACTTAACTGAGTAGTAAATCGTGAAGTGCCTGATATGCAGCATTTTATCAGTAGCTGGCTGCGCACACTGGCCATTCCTACTGCACAGCTAGAATGAAATGTCATAACAGCGAGAGAGTGTCTGTGAGTCCAAGTCTTCCTTCAGTGAGCGCCTGTGTTATGAATGAGTCCATTACGGACTAAGTTATAAGCTGTGTTATAAGGCTGTGTGTGTGTGTGTGTGTGTGTGTGTGTGTGTGTGTGTGTGTGTGTGTGTGTGTGGGTGGAGTACTCACTGTGGCTGTAGAGGTAGAGAGAGGAGGGACGGCCTGCCTCTGACAGAAACGGAGAGAAGAGAACACACTCAACACATGGCGCTCACTTTTCTCACCTTACTGAAGGGTCGGGGGTTACTGCACCGTTAGTGTCAGCACACAGACAGGTTACTGCCGGGGTCAGTGCAGGTGTTAGTACACAGAGAGTTTATCGCCAAGGTTAGTGCATGAGTGTTACTGCCAGAGTAGTGCAGGCACCAGTATGCACAAGGGTTACTGCAGGCATTAGTACTTGTGTGAGAACGCAAAAGGGTTACTGCTGACATTAGAACAGGTGTGAGTACGCACAAGGGTTACCGCTGGCAATAGTGTGGGTACCAGACTGCATGAGGGTAACTACAATGTCAGGTTAGTGCAGCTGTTTGTACCAGAGCTGGGGTCAATTCCATTTCAATTCAGTCAATTCAGGGAATTAATCGAGCTTCCATTCATTAACTGAAAAACCTCCACAGAAAATGATGGGCAATTTTCACTTAATTAATTGAATTTGATTCACTCCCTGAATTGACTGGATCAAATTGGAGCTGACCCAAGCTGGTTTGCCGGTAGAGTTACTGTGTTGTTGGGCTCAGCCTCAAACACACAGTAAAACTTTTGCACTTGCACTTTGACAAGTCAGCGCCCAGCTTGTGATCTGACACACTCCTAAATTTGTGGACTGTGGAATCAGATATTGGGGCTGGCACACCACGTGTGTTTTGAAATCAGGAAATTGTGGTGTCAATACCTCCACAAGACATTACAATTAAAGTTACACCCTTCACCAAACTAAGCATTCTCTTCTTTGCTTCTGGGAGGGTCTTAAAAGTACATATCATATCATATACAAAATTACAAAATCTATCAATATTGCCCAGCTATTTCTTTCCACATACTGTGCTTCTGTTGCGTTGTCGTTTAGTCTCTGCAGATGGGCCAAATAAACCCTCATATTCTCAATATACCTCAGAGATCTCATCTTCCACCTCTGTCCACCTGTTTTTTGCCTTGGTGCTCGTGTCTTTCCCTCTCCACGACTCTCCATCTGCTTTTTGAGAAATGGCAGCTGGAACACATTGCTGAATGATCACTTTTTTTTTGACTTCTTGGCGGGCCTCGTTAGCTGAGCTTGTAACACCCTACACTGAGCACAACGCTTGTGAAAAGTTCTGAAATCCTAGAAAATAACTCGGAGCTCACTAGCGCTGTTAGCATCAGTCACTACAACCTACCACACGGGAACAGTTTATCACATTTTATCACAGCAAACTTGTAAAAGTATTAAGTACTCTCAGGATAGTCAGCACACACTAGGTTCAGCAGGTGCCACTGTACAGTGGGGCTGGGCTGAATATCAAAGCACTTTAGGATTAGCTCTGGATATCAGCCTTCTGCAAGGTTAGTAGTATAAGCAGTGAAAAGTAGCAATAGTGATGCTGCCATCTTGACATAGCAATAAAACGTGTCCATTAATCATAAAATCAGTTCACTGCAGGGCTGCTGCATCAAAAACACGTAAACAGATGACACCACTCACAAGACCGCGTTTTGCATTACACTGCGATAAACGCAATAAATGCAGTAAACTACAGTGGGTGAGATAAGTGCCTCCAGTTCAGACACCACGCGCTGGATGAGAGGGAGGGAGCAAAGGGAAGAGCAGCGCAGCGCAGTGCAGTAATTACCTGTGTTTGGTGGGTGCAGCGTGGACACTATCATGGTGGTGGTGGGGGGCCCGGAAACAAAAGACTGTGACGAGGAGGGAGGAGAGACCAGCGTGCCCTGGGGGGTGGTTATCACCAGCCCCGCTGAGTGAGACAAGGTGGGGGGAGAGAGAGAGAGAGAGAGAGAGAGAGAGAGAGAGAGAGAGAGAGAGAGAGAGAGAGAGAAAGAGACATGGGTAGGGTCTGGGAGTCAGTGCCCTGTGACACTTTTTTAGATTAGATTAGATTCAACTTTATTGTCATTACATCACACTTAGATCTGTTCAAAAATAAACCCACAACCACGGACTGGAAATGAAACAGAAACAGACTCGGAACAGAGAAATGCACAAAGACGGAGGGGAGGACGCACAGAGACACAGGGCACAGACGCAGAGACATCACTCACACACACACACGCACACACCTGCCGTCATGATGCCGGTGGAGGGGACGGGCACCACGGTGATGTTCTGGGAGGTGTGTGGCGGGTGCAGGTGGCCGCCGCCCGGCAGCGGGGTGCCCCCTTCCCCTTCCTGCTTGGGCGCCCGTGACCCCGCTGCCGCCGCGCCCGCGTCCATGGCCACCGAGCCCGGCACGGTGAGCACGGTGGCGGGGTAGTGGGAGGAGGAATGGGGGAAGGAGGGGTTCTTGTCGGGCCCCAGCTGCTCCTTCATCTTGTTTAGGAACATGGCGTTCTCGATCTGGAGGGCGGCGTGGGAGAGCGTGGGGAAGGGAAGGGATAGCCGGTCGCGGGTGACAGACAAAGGTGACGAGTGGAGAGTGGGGACAAGGCAAAAGCACAACGAGAATTGGACAAGAGGAGAGTGCGAGAGAGCGAGAAGAGGGATATAAGAGAGAACACAGGTAAGGGAAACAGACAGATGGGAAAAGGGAGAGGAATTACTTAAATAAGTGATTACTTCAGCTGTTAACAATACTAAAATAGCTGTGCATTGCAGTAGCTGTCAACTATAATTTGGTGATGCGTCATTGCTCCTCAGTGATGATTGTGAGGCTGTCATTATTCAATTGTTGTTAAATCGTTCATCAGTAATAACTGTTACCTGTCGTTATTAACTAAGTGATGGTCAAAATTATTTAAAGATGATCCAGTGATAGTGTCCTTACCTGTCCTTGTACTGTTGGAACGGGAGACCAAAAGTATGATGAGTTAAAATGGGAATCTTCCATCATTTCTACAAATGTCAAGCACAAGCTCATTAACACCATGAAGTGCATTATCAACAGACTAAATAAATCCATGCCCCTTCTCTTTGACTGACATGGGGCAAGTGCTTTGGTGCATAATGGCCATGACATATTTCCCTGGTGTGAATAACATAGTGTAGGTTGAAGACAGACTCTGTGAGATTTGATGTAAACAACAACAAAAATGTAATTGGCTTTGATTACCATAAATATTGTTATCTAGTATTTTGGTCAGTGTCCATCCATTCACTAAGCTTGTTATGAAGTGTCTTTGTAACTGCCCCTCGTGTTCTAAATAACCAAGGTGGGATCACAGTAGCACTGATGCACTCACATGCACATTTCTGCCAAAAAAAAAGAAAAAGAAAACTTTTTATTCAATTTAGTTGGACTGCCTCTTCGATGTGTTCAGTCTAAAACAGAAGTAACTCGTTTTTTTTCTTATTTCACACACCTCTGAAACATTCAAACGACAGTACCGCACAACTCTGTCACATGTAACTTACTAGGACACAAATAAAGACAACGCGGTGCCAAACATTCTCCTGCCAGCTACCTAATATGTTATTCTCAGCGATCAGTGAGCATGACTTGAGTGTATATGCAACTAAAGTTAGCAGTGGTTATTGCTTGTGATCTCTCGACGTACAAGGTATTGACAACATCGGAAACCACCTTGTGCAGTTAGCTGGATAACTAGCTACAAACGCAGCCGAAAACATTTGAACAGCTAGTTCTAATATCACGTATTTTAACCATGCAGCTAGGTAGATAATTGTATCACTCCTGACAATAGATGTAGCGTTTGCTACCAAACTAGTTATCAACAACAGTCACAAAATAATTAAAGGAATCGGTGTGTTAACTATAAGTTAACTAGGTAATTGTAGCTGGTATGTCAGAGCTAGCTAACTAACGTTTGCTATGTTTGTGTCGTCTGGTCTGAAAGCAGGGACAGCAGGCAAATGTCACTTGTGCTTTAACCAGCTAACCAGGGGACATAGAGACATTAAAATAAACTAACTGTTAGCTAGCTAGTTAGCTGAATTACCATTTCATTTCCGAAAAAATAACTTAGCTATTAGCCAGATAGCTAGTTAGCTCATAAAGCTACCTAAAATTCGCAGGAGAGCTAGCGAGCCCGCTAGCCAGCTCTCCGGACTCCATTAAAGACAACTATTTAAAAACACACAAATAAACTTCCGCTTGAAAACAATATCCTCCCCTGCCCTCCATCTCTTCCCCCCTGTTCGGCTCTCTGTGAAAATAAAAAAAGAAAAAAAAACTCGGGGATGAAAAAAAAACGAACAGCGCAAAAAAACGGTCGACGCCAAAAAGCCCCGGTGCGAGGCGGCAGCCTCATGCAGACTTCCGGCTGTCGAGACGGCGGCGGAGGAGAAGCGGCTCGTGCGAGTCTCTTAAATTAAAACACAGCAAAGAAAAAATGCACAAAATTGTGCGGGAAATCGCTGGTTTAGTTACCGGTGCTGGCGACTCTCTATCCTCCCCAGGGGCTCCCTCGGGCCGGGACAGTTCGGAAACTCCGTCCAAATCTGCCCGAAGCCACCAAATTCACCGAGTTTTTTTTCCCCCTTAGATTTTTTTTTTTTTTTTTTTTTTCACCCCTCGTTCCCGTGCGGGGCTGCCTGACTCGTCTCGCGCGCCTCACTTCCGGTGGAAAAAAAGGTCAAGAAACAAAAGGAGGCACTGAGGCAACTTCCGGTTAACTGGGACTGAAACCAGTCGTGCCGTAACGGCCCGCTTTGATAAAGTGCGGATCGTTTGTGTCGGTGTCGCTGATCTCCGTTTATTGATCAAAGATGCAGAGCAAGAAGATGTGAAATATGGTGGGGAAGGCCGTTCATTAAAATCCGGTTTCTCCCAGCTGTCCCCATAAACGTGGGCTGTGTTGTCCGTCCCGCTCCGCTTGCCTGGGCTTTAATGTATAACATGGACACTTTTCTGAATTAGGAGTCCTTAAAACGATTTGGTCTGTGTGGGCTATGTGTGTGAATGTAAGATTAATCTAAAAAAAAAGTAAATTGTATTATGTCGTTGCATGGAATGTGCGTGTAGCCGCCAGATGGCGATATATTACGAAAATGTGTCTAAAAGTACCTTTACCAAATAGGCAATGGGCTCGGTCGGATAAGGTTTGTCTTGCACTTCCCCTTTAATCTTTAGCAATTTTTGGTTTGGAAAAAATAAACAAAATGCACATAAATATTGCATTTCTCTTTGATTTAGATTAAAGTGTCCACTTTTTACCCCATTCGCTTAGCAAAACTAGAGCTGAAATACTGCGAAAGGCCAAGAAAAATTCTGGAAATAATCAGTATATGTGTACATATGCCACATGTATTCGTTCTCAGATTTTGATGAGAAAACTGCATTCTCCTGGAGACATGGGAGATAGTCGTTGCTGCTGTGGTCCACTGGGACTTAAGAGAGCACCTTATTTGCTCCAGTTAAATATCCTGGTGTCTGTATGGATAGTATTGAAACATGGATGCTATGCAAGTTTCTGAAGAAAACAGGGGTGTCTGCAGAGCAAATGAATGTTATGTAGCATAATTAATTTTCCTTATTTATATGCCAAAGATGTAGGAGGAATCACAAATTTATATGTGGGCAAACTGACTCTTGGAACAGTTGCAAGACAGCCTTGACTACTTCTCATGAAGACTGCAACACTCAAGCCCCCCCAGAACTGTTCATTTGGGTCATATTTTGGAAACAGCCTAAGACTTTCATTATAATCTTTCTCTAAAAATAGCAACAATATTGTCACCATCTAATTTTAGGTAGCACAGCTGTATTTTCAAAATCACTGTCGCACTGAAATCTGTTCAAGCAGGACCAACAATTCAGAAAGCAACACCTTCTGTGTTACTTTCATCAAGTAAAATCAGGTCACTTCAAGTCACTGTTGCCTTTGGTCCCTTGGATTTTCACTAATTAATGATCTCAGTGGACTGTGTTTACTGCCCCAAAGAGAAATCCTTTCTTCCTTCTGTCATTAAAACTTCTTCATTGAGTCTTAAAAACAGCTGGGCTATGTGTCCACTCATCATCATAAAACAGTCCCTTTGCTCCTGCAAGAGAGGAGTCACTTCATTGTGAATCATCCACCAAAAAATAAATTAATAAATAATCAGTCTATCCGTGAATAAATGATGTAATGCCCCAAGCATTGTTCACTGGCTACAGCTTACTGATCCAAGGGGAACATTATGTGCCTTTCAGTTCTGAAACACATTTTTGCTTCCTACCAGACAGGAATTAAACTAAAAGCATAAATGAGTTGTACTGCGAGGAAAAACATTGTTATTGAATGACAAGCTAATTAAGTCACTGTGTTGTTACAACATTTCAATTCAAGAGGTAGAAAACAGCTTTCCAAAGCTCAAAGATTAATACACATAAGGCTATAGAGGGAAGAGAATACATAAAATCTATTGATTTCCATCGACAAAAAAAATGCCAGTGAACTTAAGCTGTATATTTCTGATTGACTGCAGTTAAAATCTTCTAAAAAGACCTTGAAGCAACATAGTTGAAGCTTATTTGAGCTGCTTGAAATTTTAAAAAATAATAAATAAATACCAAGATATGTATGATGTAAATATTAGATTAAACACAAAACTTAGGTGTTCTAAGTGTGTAATGAGAACCCAAACATTCAAAACACACAAAAGGCAGCAGGAGACATAAAATACATACTATATATTTCTTTGAGTGCCAAACAGATGTGTTCCACTAAGGTGACAATATAACTGTCAACTATGGTAATGTATTTCATATTTCACTGACAGGAATCCAGTCATACAGATGTCCCCCAGAGGAGAACCCAAAAAATGAACAAAATGAAAAAAATGGTGGGGGTATGAGAAGGGGTAGGGAGAAGAGAGGTAGGCATCATGAGAGTGATTTTCAATGTCAGTATTTTTAAATAAATGTGACAAATTGTGACTTTCTGTCACAGTCATTTATAATGTTTGTCATGTCCACAAATGTGCACTTTCCTGTTTATAAATGGCTGTTCATACGTCTGAGCTTGATCCTTCCTCTCTCTCTCCACTTTTCTTTGCTAGAATAGTTAGTTATACAGTGATATAAATGCATGTTCATTTTCTCTCACTCTGGTCATCACCTTGTCTTTTCAGTGAGGTCTCAGTGATCTGCTTAAATAAAAAACAGTTCATAAATTAATTTTTATTATAAAATGAAAGTCAGTAAGTAGTCAATAAATAATTAACTGAAAATTAAACTTGTCATTTATCATTTATATGTTTTAAATTAAAACTTATTACAGTAAATCATAAATATTTCATATTAACATTTACCTTTTCTAAATTTTAATATAGTTTCTCACTTTTAAAATAGACAATATGTTTATTACCCTGCTTACATTCTCTTTGTTTTCCTTTTTTAAAAAAAAATAAATAAAAAAAGTTAATAGATGCTTTTTAGAGCATATAAAACAGACATTAAGGTGTATATCATCTGCTTTCTAACAGCATAAACAGGCCCTCAAAATAAAGTGCAGCAAATGAGAATATCAATAATCCCTCTGTTTATTTCTGTCATGAAATCCATTTCTCCGTCTGTATCTGTCAAATTTAATTGCCGCTTTTAAAAAGCATAATTAGCATTTAAATCTCTCTCACTTTTTCTCCCTTCATCTCACTCTCTTCACGTCTCTGTTGCCAAGGCAACTAGCTAATGCTTTTTCCCTCTCCCTCTGCACATCTCCCGTCTCTCTCACTCTATCCTTCTGCGGTAAAAGGTAGGCATGTGAAGGTATAGCTCGTGTGTTTGTGTGTGCAGTCATGTGTACATGACAGTATTCATTGGCATGCAAACAGCCTGTCTACTTGATCGAGAACCGTGTGTCCTCAAGTGAAGAAGTCTTGTGTATGTGTGCACTGGCTGTGAGCGTGTGCCTTGGTGTTAATAGTGTGCGAAAAAAAAGTGTGTTTCTTAAAAAAATTGTTGTTTCAGGTGAGTGTGAATTTCCGACCTGTCTGTGACAGCAGTCTGTGTCTGTTCTCCGCTTTAAGGATCTGCCAGCGGGCAAGTGAACCGTTCTCTTCCTTGTTCTCCCTCAAGAGAGATGATAAAAAGAGCCGGAGCACAGTGAACAGCTGAAGCGATGGAGAGATGGTAAGAGTGACAGAGCAATAGAGACGTTTCCTACGGAGAGGCTGAGCCTCTCGCTGCAGTGTCCATCCTGGTCAGTAGGGGTGAATGGGCACTCTTTACAAAATTAGCCCCTCTCTCTCTTTCTCTCCACCTCAGCTTCCTCTCTCCTGTTGCCCGACTGGCCACCCTCTGCTGCCTCTTGGTAGCAGTGGCCACTCGCCCTGTGTCATGTGACGGGGGCCAGAAAAAGGGAGCGAAGCGAGACGGCGAGAAGGAGCAGGTGAGAGCGACGCAGAGGGGCCCGTTCTCACCTCAGCTGTCCGTGACGACCCAGGCCACTCCCACCCCGCTCTGGGCAGTCGTCTGGGGTCCGACGGAGCCGGCCGAAGACGAGACCAGCCAGTTTTTGTCCGGCGAAGGAATGGATGGTCCTGAGATGGTTACCAAGCATGGGCAACAGCACCAGAGATCTCCAACCACGGGACCCCAGCAGCCCCTGCTGGGAGAGCAAGAAGGAGGAGGCCAAGGGAGTGGAGAGGGCGAGGTCCATGGGGAGCCAGGAGAAGGTAGGAACACGCCCAGGTTTCGTGAACTAGGGACATCTGCAGCCACATCAATAGTTAAAAGTTCTGGCTGAGGCAACAACAGAGCCTGATTACTCACTATGGAGGTGCCTAGAAGTGCATTGCACCCCCAGACAGATCTCAGTGCACCCCCAGTTGTTTCCTTATATCCCCATGTCTACATAGTATTTATTACTTTTTTTAGATATGTCGTTTTGTGCCCCCCGTGGATTGCAAGTGCACCCCTCTCTATTTTCTCCGGGCACCGAGCCTGTGCTTACTGATAAAACTCTTCTCTGTTTTGGAATATTTCTAGAAGCAGAGTTTTGAATTGATTGGGGTTAGTTTTCACTGACCTTCTTCTCTTCCAGTCGATCCTCAGGTCTATGTCACAGTGACCATTTCCTCACTGTTAATTGTGTCTGCAATCGTCATAACTGCCAAACTCTGGTAAGCGCTGTCTGCGTATTTACAGTGTCATTATCTGTCTGGTGCAAGATACAGCACTCTGCCTGATGCCCACACACACACACACCTGTTAATAGTTAGTGTAAGAAAAATGCATAACTATTTTATTTTGTTTGACAGATGTGAATTAAGTATTCAGTGGATTGTAATTACGGCTCTCACTGTTAACACGTTCGTGCATGCACTTAATTTCAAATGATCAACCTAAAAAAATCACCATCAGCTGGTTATATGCAGGTTACATCATAGTCTGTGTGGCTAGAATATAACCAGCAATCCTTGGCGATTCCTTTTCAAAGAACTATGTTTCTGCTGTTTAGGGTGAATATAATTCATTTGCGTTAATCGCGTAAAAAAGTAAACAACGCGCCATTCTCATGCATTACGGTGTTAAAGCTGACAGCCTTACTTAAGTATATAAAAATGCCATTCTAACACGAGGTCGACTGATATAGTATTTCAGGACCGATGTCAATGTTTTCTCAAAAACGTATACCTCTAATCCTAACGTGAATAAACATGCGATTAGTCGCGATTAATTATTGAAATTGCAAGACTAATCATGATTCATTTGTAAAATTATTTGACAGCACTCTTTATATTTGCTCTGAAAATAAAATATGCCAAACAATAAATAAATAAATAAACAAACAAACAAACAAATATATAAATAAATAAACTATCTGTATTGCCTCCCGCATCCGTTTTTCTTAATTATTATCTTAACTCTCAGTATTAGTATGCATTAACTGTTATGTTAATAATACCTGTAAATAATATGTATTATATGTATTATGTGAATAACTGGCTTATGTTAATAGTATGTATATAGTATCAACTATCTCAGTGTCATTATGTACCTACTGTCAGGCATGGATTCTCTCAGAACATTGTAAATGTAATGTGTTAACTATTGCTCACAGTTTCACGTTGCTGTTCATTCAATTTCTGCATGCATGCATAGTTACTGTATTGTTGCCCAGATACCTGTACCTGCAGCAGAAGAGACCTCCATCTTTTGAAACCAACGACACCCTGTTAACAGTTCTGCAGTTAAAGTTAATGTTGTATCATGGTGGGTACTGTGTGTGCAGTGTGTGCGTGGAGTGTATGCTCAAACTCACTCTTTTCCTCCCACAGTTATGATCGAAGAAACTCCTGGCAACCTCCCCCTCTCTCCCATGGCATGTCTCCTTCTCTCTCCCTCTCTCTCCCATGTTCCCTCAGTCCCGAGGGAAGCAGGCAGATGCTGCAGAGATCTCCCTCTGACAGAGACAGGTGAGAGGGAGGACACAGTAATGACCGAGGGAGGCAGAGAGGTCTGAGTGTGTGTGTTTTCATACAGCGATTATCTCTGAGAGCATCAGTGCTTCACTTTACATTTCTCTGTAAAAATATACATTTATCTACCGTAACCAGAAGGAGATATTTTAAAGTGTGTGTTTTCATATTCATTCTTAGACCTTAAACAAATGGCCCATATTATTTTAAGGCTATGGTAGGCTTGGTTTGGGCATGTCAGATAGGTACCACCTTGAACAAAAGCTCAAAATACATGATGAATTCTTTTTAAGAGGTTTCCACCGGTCAGTTACAGGATCAGTCGAGTGTTTTCTGGGGATGCTGAAACAATTCTCTCTACAGTTCTCTCTGCACAAAAGCTGCCTCTCTTGTTTACAACAATTGCTGAAAGATAATAATATCCTCAATAATAACATTGAAATGGAAGATCAACAAACTTTGTATTTCTCTCATTTGTAGAATGCCTGAGGTGAATCTCTGAGAAGACACAGAAGACCATTCTAGAGTGATTATTCCATTTCTATGTAGCATTCAAACAATAGGTGTCACATAGAAACTGTATGTATTTTTTTCTGACTCCTTGAAATGTAACCATTTGGTTAGTGTGTGTGTGTGTGTGTGTGTGTGTGTGTGTGTGTGTGTGTGTGTGTGTGTGTGTGTGTGTGTAAAAAAACAGCCATTTCTGATGCCTCAGCAACCATGCCATGTGGTGCTGTATATTACTCCCTCTGAATATGCTTAAAATATGTTGTACTTTGGTTTATGGAAAATTGCCATAATAATCTCCTCTTCAGTTTTTCCTCTGGGGCCAAGGCATGCTTGAGTACTTATTCCAAGGCACAGTGTGACACCAGTGAAAGACTTTCAGCGCTTCAAGTATGTGAGCTAATATCTAACAACCCTCCCATTACTCATAAGAGCCCCCCAGAGGTTTAGATAAACAGTTAAAAAAAAGAAAATTATTCAAGGTAATGGTGTGATTGCTATAATGTTTTGTGGTTGTCAAAAATAAATTGAAAAGGGCTCCCATGGAAACATGAGGCATCTTGAAGGCTTGTTTGCTGCACTTTTGCAAATTCCTGCAATGACAATGGCTGTTACTGACCATGTTCATAGAATCTATTTCAAAAATGTTTCATAGCTTTCAACGTTTTTATTGCCTACAGATTGAGAAACACTGCTCTGCTCTACAGCACAGCTTTCTGCAGTACCACTGCCTGTAATTTTTCTCACAGTCACAACTACTCCCAATTTTATATCCTCCCTGTTGTATTAGGGTGACCATACGTCCTCTTTTTCCCGGACATGTGCTCTTTTTGGGACCTAAAAAATGCATCCGGAAAAAGAGGACATGTCCGGGAAAAAGAGGACATATGGTCACCCTAATTGTAAGGCATTTCTGAAGTTACACTGCCAGCCAACAGTACATGTAACAGTAGCATTATGGATCGTTTACATGGGTGTGTGTTCAAGAAGCACAGTATCACACAACTTTTTCTAGAATTTTCTCAATGTGAATTTCATCAAAGGCATGACACGTAAATATCTAAATAATCAGGTTTGAGGACAACTGTATTTTCGCAGGTGTTGTTCCATTTTGATAAAACACTGTTTCATTCTGTGGCATTCCTGGTGACAAGAAATGGTTCTTTAGACTACCTGTCGGTTAGAGCTGCTCAGTGTACCCACCCATTCAGTATATCACTTTTTTAGCATTCTTCCCTGCTGAATACAGCTTGGTTGTTGTTTTGGGTTATTACACGTGATTTTTGCAGTGTAATGTAGGTAGTATGTTACTGTGATTGTGTTGTAAAGGGTGAATTTAATTCCCAATAAAAGCCCTTGTTTGTGTTTTAACATTTTGTTTGGTTGGAATTTACTGTAATGTTGCACGGGTTAATAGCCGGTGAACATACACACTTGTCATATGGGCAAATCAAAGGGGCATTTGCAGCAGGCCTGTTCAATAGCTTAGATTAAAGTAATCATTGAGCATGTATACTGCTATTTAATTGGAACTTGATTTAAACTTGAAGTTAAATTTAGGTTTTATGAAAACTTATAATAAGTAAGGCTTTCTAAATAAACTCCAGGAAAAGTGTTAAACTGGACATGCCAATCTTATCATTCTGTGGCCCTTGGAAGCAGATTTACAGATGTTTAGTACATCCACCCAAAACACTCACTTGGTTTTACTGTAATTGGTTAACCAGGTGCAATTTGAAGGGCCGACATGGTGGTTTATATCAATGCAAAAGAAACACCAAACAAAAATTTATATGCTCATGTGATGAGCGCATCATAATACCTGTATGTATATGGAGCGCTGAGATGCAAAGTAAAGTCTAATCGAAATTAACCTAAACCTACTCTGAAGATGCTCTGGTTCATTTGCTGGCCCAAAAATTTGTAAAAAAGGAAGCAGAAGGATGTAAAATGTGTAGTAGAAGAGATAAAGTTCTGCATGTTTCTCCTTCCCCAATTAAAGACACTTTACAGATCAGTAAACACACTTCTGTCAAAATGATTGCCATTGATTTCATTTCTGTGCACAGATTACAAGAGGTAGATCAGGCTGCTGCTACTCATTAGTTTGATTTGTCCTTCTAACAGGAACATATGCAGCACAGCATAAAATAACCATCTTCAGGAGCAACAGTTTTAAAACAGAGGCCCTCTTTACGTGGATCATTGCTATGACCCGAGGAGTGCTTTGGGATGGTAGAAATCATATGAACCTTCCTCAGTTATCACTTCTGTAGAGAAGTGCTTACACGCAAGTTCTAATGGCGCACTGTAATCAGTTTGTACCTGTGACATTTCACAGTTTCCATTTCTATCTGTTCTGTTCAAATGAAAAACTATTTAAACAAAAACAGAGAGAGGAGAGAGAGGTAGAAACTAAGGGGGCTTCAAAGGCATGGATCCACTCCCTCTCCCTCTCCCTCCCACTGGGAGTTACTTGGACTAAACTTGCTACCGTTTGCTGTGACCATATGCACATTAACCATATGCTTTAGCCCTGAGCATACATTTAAATTGCTGTGACTTCACGAATCCGGCAAGTGGGGTCTTATTAAAAACGTGTATTGTGTGTGTAGCTGCCTGAAAGCTCACCTTATCTCACATATGCATTTTTTCTGGAACTGCGAGCAGGCTCCGATGTAATGGAGGTATCAGAAATACAGAGAGTGACAGGATGTGGGCGAGAAAGACACACAGAGAGACAGAGTGGGTGCGCAGAGAATTTTCAGACATGGAGGGAGGACATGGAGATAATGACTGACAGCTATGTGTGTGAAGACACTGAGAAAAAGACACAGTAGTCTTAGCAAATTAATTTTGTATAGTATGTAACTCCAAGAGCAAATAGGCAAATTTGAATTATTATTATATTCACTATAAGGGAATTACACCATTCGCTATGTCAACATTTAGGTCTGGCTTTTATCCACATGTTCTATTAATATTTATGAAGAACAAATGTACAAGTTACACTTGCGTCTAATTGAGTCAAAGAAGATGTGCAATGTTCATTGAATCCTGCCCTCAATATTCAACGATTGATTTCTTATTTAAGTTGCACAGAGACAGCCAGTGATACCTGGTGTGGGCAAACTGTTTGGCTCTTTACTTAGCAACCGTGGCTTTTCCTTTGACTCCTTTTGCTCCATCATTGTTGTCTAGACATTGTTATTCGTGTTGTATCATTTATTTGAAAAAATATAATGAAAAAAGATATCTCTGCTCTTGCCACGTTTTTTAATAAACTGCTCTGTAAAGTGCTCCCTGATAAGGTGACAGAAAATATGGATTTAGATGGCTGGTAACAGGCAGTTTAATGCATAGGCCTCGGTGTATCTGTACCGTCTTTTCCATGTCCCTAAGACCTGTGGTCAGCTTCCCAGTGCCTGTCACTCTGCTACACTCAGTGGGTGTATATGACTCCGAGGCTGAGTCACTCAATAGTTTGACACTAACCTCATCTTCCCACCTTTACAGAGTGTGCAGGAGAGAAAGGACAAGGATTAACAGAAAACAACTGAAGAAATGCCAAGTAAAGACGTTCAGAGTGTGTGCAGTCAAAGGCTAAGACTGTCTCATTATATTCATAGATTATAAGTTCTGTTAGTTGTACTCAATGTGCATGTCATCAGTTCTCAATGAAACATTTTATTACATATAGCATGGGTCAGCAGTGTAGCATAGTGGTAAGGGGAAGGGCTCGTAACCAAAAGGTTGCTGGTTTGATTCCCCACTGGAGCACTACTCTTGTACCCTTGGGCAACATACTTACCCCACAATTGCCTCAGTAAATATTCAGCCATGAAAATGGGTAACGTAAAAATTAAATCATTCTGGATAAGGGGCGCCTACTAAATGACAATAATGTAATGTATTAAAGGCTGGAATCGTCTCTGTAATTCTGAGGAGACTAATAAAGTTTGCATCTGATTGCTAATTACATGCTGTTCAAAAATGAGATATTTAAGAAAAGAACAATATTTTAGAATTTTTGAGAATCACTTCTCAACATTTAGTCCATAATATAAAAATGTAACTGGCCAACTCACAGATCATATAGATATGAATATGTCCAGGTGAGCTATAAATACATTCCTTTCTATGCCAAGCTATCTATAAGGACACCTATCTTATAGCTGGTAGTGAATGCCTCCGTCCTGCAGTGAATTTTGATATGAACATATTCAAATTTATTCACAGTATAAACTGTCAATCATTACAGCGAGTGTAGTAATTCAATTTGCAATGTTGTAGCATTTTAAAAATGTCTATGGATGTAAATCATGGCTGTGGATGAAATATTCAAAATTATCCTTATTCTGGTTTGTAGGCAGCAACACAGGCTGGTTGTGTCAGCTCCTGTTATTCTTAAAATACAATTTACATTTTTTTCCCCCTGGCTTTAATCCGTTTAGTGGAATACAATCCTGTGTCTCAATACGATTAGGTTCAGGCAAATCAAGTAAAATACAGCATAGCGTGTGAAATAAGGTAAACAGACTGGAAAAGGCTCTGGCTTTTGCAATAACTGTACATTGATTGTTTCATCTTTTTTTCATCACGAAAATGGGAATTTAATTATTTACATGTCCTGATGTTTCCTTGTGTATAGTTATGACATCGGCATGTGATGCAGCATATTGAATAAAGTAGATACAACTATGAAAGGAAACAATTTTGTCCCCGAGGTCATGAAAGTCATGTATTTTTAAGGCTAATGATTATCTTCAAGATCCTGAAAATTCAGAACACAAAGGTATAATCTGAGCAGGAAAATGTAAAATAAGTTATCCCTCATTTCATTTCCAATGGGAAATTAAAAAAACACAGGCCTGTTCCTTTCTGCAAAAAAGTTATATCTGCAAGATAATGGCTGGCCCCTGACTGCCAAGCCAAATGGGTTATTTGTAATTGTCACTGTCTGCAATGAGGATATGAGTTTGCCAAAAATGAGCTTGTCTTGTTTTTTGAAAGCAGCAGTAACTGGAACCAATATGACAAGTTCTGCTTTCCTCTTTTTTTTGAAACCCTGATCCAAACCAAGATACAGGCCCTGATTTTGCATCGCTAAATATCACTTTGTCTCACTTTGATCTGTAAACCCCCTTGATATGGCCGACACCATTTTCTTATGTGTGGGGAGGATCTGTGTTTGAACTGTAAACATGTTGCCAGCTCGAGTGAGCATTACCATGAATCGAAATTACTCACTTATGTCAAAGTGTGTTAAATACAAATAACATACTTCAATGAAAGACTAAACAGTGTAGCCATTCTGCACATTAAATTATGTTGATAAAGCATAAGGATAAGGAATAAAGAATAAGGAGCATATTAAATCAGACAGCATGCTTCCCTCTAATGGTTTGCCTTTGCTTTATCGTTCTCCTTCAGCGGCTACCTTATAACAGAGACATTCAGCATGAAGTCTAGTGCATCAGCCTGCAGCCAATATGGCAGCTTGACCATGCTGGTTCAAACTCAATTCCCTTCCATTACACCCTGAAACATAGCAGCAGCATGAGTCTGCTCAATTATGGTACTTTCTGTACTGCATAAATCTGTACTGTCCAAACATTTATAATGTAATTACATTCCATAAATAAAAATCCAGTGGTGTAGCCTGGCAACGCTTTTCACTTTCTCACAGCCCCTGGAACGGCTTTTTCTGTTTGATTAGAAAAGAAAATATTTTTACATTATTTTCACTCTACACCCCTTGTCATGTCTCCCGGTTACCGCTTAACCGGGCTCAACAGATTGAAGCTGATTGAGAGACAATCAGAAAACACATAAAAGTAGAATATGTTTGATGCTAGATGGATACGATAGATAAAATTGGGGCAGCATTAGTTGATCACGTAGGTGGCTCCAGTTAAAAATGGATGACTCCTTCAGTTCCTTCCAGTCTGACCCTCTAAGCAGAGCTGATCTTACCCATCGTTGTTTGAGCCATCGCCTGCAACTGGGAAGAGCTGGTCCAGAATCGCCTCCTTCCGTCAGAGATTGTCCGTTGAGAAAAGAAATCATAGTCACAGGTCATAGGTGTGCTGTACTGTGAAGGGATTCACTTACTGACCTTATTCCAGGCCAGGAAAGACCTAGAGCCTTCTTTACATGACATTATATTACATTACATTCATTTAGCAGACGCTCTTATCCAGAGCATGTTCTAGCACAAGGGAACAGAAGTGTAACCATCCAACTTAAACGAGCAACAGTGTCAGACCAGGTTAACAACACTCCCAGACCAGCACAGCACCATTCAAGCGCTAACACAAGTTAACTTGTGATGATTTTTAAACTAGACAGCCAGGAAAACTAAGGGATGTCAAGCACATACACTACCTTATATCACACTGTCACTAGATCTTCCTGATTATAGGGGAATAATAAAAGGCTAGTGGGGAGATCACTGAGGATGTTGCAGGGGCTGCTTCTCACACCTAGTCACCTGCATTGAGGGAAGGACACAATGCAGATTTTGAGACAGTAGAATCAGCAGGGTAGCTCTTTCCCCGTTCAGTTAAAACATGGCAGGAGTCTCCTCCATCTCCTCCATACTCATCACCTCCTCCCAAGGCTCTTAGTACAAGCAATCTGACAAACATAGGATGTGAATCAGGGGGCACTTCACATCAATGTGCGACAGTTTAAAGAGGAACCGTGGCGAAGGTGATGCTTGTTTAAATTGATTGAGGGACAATACCTCAGACTTTCCCCAGTTTATTATACATTACATTACATTATTGTTATTTAGCAGACACTCTTATCCAGAGCGACTTACATACAGTAGGTTACTATTTTATCCATTTATATAGCTGGATATTTACTGATGCAATTCTGGGTTAAGTACCCTGCCCAAGGCAGCAGTGACCTAGAGGGGAATCAAACCAGCAACGTTTTGGTTACGAGCCTTGTTCCTTACCACTACACCACACTGCTGTCCAAGTGGCCAGGTATCAAGCTAAGATTGTCAATACTGTCTTTCTAATGCAAGTACTTTCACCAAGGAAGTTTGTGTATGTTCATGAATGTTTAACACAGGCAGTGCCTTTATACAAGGCCCGATAAGGATAATGCTTAAACTTGATTATCAATGGCCTCCAGGTACATGTCTGTGTGCCAGGTGGATGCTGTCCAAGGTTCTGAAAGCCTCCCAGGAGGCTCCCAAAGAGCCAAAATACCAGAGCAGCCCCTCTCTGCTTTCACACCACCCCTTGTAGCATCAATCTTACAGTAAAATCAGTTCATGTCTGCAGTAAAAATGGCTATTTACACATTGGCAATGAGCTTTATGGGTAAGAGTGAGTTGAAATGATGAGAATTATCCAAGATGATGGCACTGGCAGATACCAAAACTGCAAGCACTCCAAGTACTCCATCTCCATGTCACTCATATGTACACTACTTATTTATTCTCTTTAAGTCAGAAGCACTTGCAAAAATGTTTATTTATGATTCATGATACCTTCATAGCCAATAACTGGTGAATCTTTTCATATCAGTACATTTTTCATTAAGCTTGGTAACTAAGGAGCTGCCTGAAATAAAATATGGTTGCTAGGTGGCAAGCTCAATTTTCAATGTTTTTCTGTAACTAACCAGTCATTCCCTAATGTGTTTTCGGATCCCTTAGCTTCCGTTCACACATAGCTATTGCAATTCTCACTGGCAGAAGTGTGTACCAGGAGCTATTTCACACATCAGATTTAAACTTTTAAAAGGACTGTTTTGAAGAATTCTTCCCTCAGGCGTATCCACCCAACTCGAGCTGAAAACCCTCTTAAATTGGAGATCATTCATCCGAATTGGCAAAGGCGCTTACATGGAGTCAGAGTGGTGCTTAGCGCCATCTAGTGGTAAAACAAACATATACACTTAAACGAGCACGCCGCGATCACCGTACAACACGCTGCACACACCCATGTTTGCACACATGGTGTACGTGTACACACATACACACACACGCACGCGCCTAGACACACACTCACGCACACACACAGACACGAACACACACACGCAATGTATTTTAGCCTCTGACCTATTTCTAGAGGATCTTTTTTGACTTCGTGCTCTACAGAGTCAAAGTTCACGCAGTAAGCGCAGACCTTCTACTAGAGTTGTAACACAGCTGATTAGAAGACCTAAGCGAGGCAATTACCGTCGGTCCATCGCATAAAAAGCGAGATGGCTATGTCGGCAGACATGGGGACATTGTCGAGTGACGGAATGTATTCCAAACTCATTAACAGCGACACCGATACACTCTGTGAAGAGGGGGACTATAAACTTTCAACAAGCACTCAGCACACAGGTAAGTTTCAAATGACGTTGTATATAATCGTTTATATATTTATTCTGGAATGCCATTGTACTACTGCATAATTATGATTATGTTACAATGTTATATTACATAATGAAATGATTAATACTATGATAAACTACACAAAACTGATTTCTAGGCTGTCGTAGTGTTGCGTGTAGGTTTGTAACACATGCAAACTTCTGATGCAGTATTTGGGTAGTGTGCCAAACACCATCATCGTCATCGTCAAAAGGTATATATTCACAGGTGATATACGCCAGTGCAATAAACGTTGATCCAGAACGTTAACTTCTTTGTCATTTTTGTAACGGGTACAATTTAGATGAGAGGAATTAAAGCACCGCTCCCTCTTTCACAAAAGAAGAAAAGCATGGTTGGGTCAGGCTTGTCGAAACGTGGTGTTGACCTTTTCGAAATGTGGGAGAGGTTGCTCAGTATTTGTGCAAACATGTTTTATCCAAAGTGCGGATTTCGCATAGAGAGTAAATACGCCTCTAGATGCGATGGTTTTACGGCGTGTGCCCTTTTCAGTTGTGCTGTATGTTGTAGTAGTCTTCCGGAAACTTTGATTCCCAGAATTTATTTTTACAATTATTTTGCAAACACTGCCCGAGTCGTCGCTTCTTAAATTTACTGGATGAACTTTGAATTCTGGAGTATTAGCAAAAAATAAAACCGCATTGGATGTCTTAAAGGCTCAGAGCGGATGATCTTGTTTTTCAAAAATTTCCCAAATAGTTTTGTGTATCGAAATATAACTAGTTATTTTGAAAAAGAAAAAAAAAGGGGTTCTGGGTTTTAACATGTCTGGTACTGACTCTTTGCTTCTCCCATTGGTTACTTGTATAACATGAATGCTTGCTTGGATTACTGATTCTATAACTAGCAAAGCTTAGTTGATTTAACAATTTTAAGGAATTTTAACGATGCTTGTGAGTTCGACCTAAACTGTGCAGCAGGAGCCTACAAAGTGTCACGCAGTGTGAGCTGCCTGCGATATCTTGTAAAACCTCTGCTCATTCCTTTGAGAGCGCGGCGTGCGCCCTGAGGCGCTTGCAGTAACGATGGGTTTCCTCTGTGCCCCGTAGTGTCCATGCCTTCAGCGGGAGCGGCGCCCACCTCTCGCCCTTACAAGCTGGCCACAGCGTGTCTCGGGTTGCTCTGCGCGGTCTTCTTGATTGCCATCGCCGCAGTGTGCGCTCATTGTGAGTATGTTTCTCTGTCGTGTTCTTGTACTGTGTGCCAGCCACAGGTGGGTGTGTGCTCCTTGGTGTTTGGATCATGTTCGTGCAAGTCTCGTATTTGGAAGCGATTTTCGCCGATTGTATAACATCCTACCTCAGGGCAGTTCCCGCACTGAACGTGCAAAAGCGAGAACAGCTCCACCCAGCGTCGAAATCCTCCGGCGCATGTTTCTGCAGCGTGCGGAGATCAATTCTCCAATGATGTTCCACAGATTTTTTTAACGATTCCGTGTCCTCTGGATCACTGTCACAGATAAGGGGCTGTTGTTTGGCGCCAATGAAGATCACAGCGCGCTCTCTCAGAACTACTCCTCCGCGCAAGGCCAGCTGGAGCGACTGACCTTTAACGTCTCTGGTCTGGTTGCCGCTATGAGCAAACTCCAGAGGGAGAAGGGTGACGTGGAAAAAGAGAGAGAGAGACTGCAGGCAAGGGTAAACGAGCTAGGTATGTGTCTGTAATAATAATGCTAATAAAGTCAATAAGAAGAGTAGTATAATTAAGAATAATGTACTCTTTAAAATTAAAGAGTCAACAACGGACAGTTAATAGTATAGTACCAGTCTAAAGTTTGGACATGCTTTTCTTTATTTTTAATATTTTCCACATTTTAGAATAACAATAAAGATGTCAAAACCATGAAATAACACAATGAAATTATGCAGTGACCAAAAAAAGTGTTATAAACAAATCAAAACTATGTCATATTTTAGATTCTTTAAAATAGCTAAAAATCTTTCTAGAAATTCAAAATTTGGAAATTCATACACCAACGTCACTATTTATATTTGTTTATGAAACAAATTTCAAGCATTTAAGCAAAAGTCTTTAGATCAAAATGTCTTTGAATGCATGTTTCCCATTATCTTAATCAGGTGTGTCCAAACATTTCACTGGTCCTGTATTAGGAAATATATTCTATTTATTTTGGAGTTCAGAATGTTGCATATACTATTTCAGGCAACCACAACTGAGAAACCATAACGGAAACATCTGTACTTCAGATGAAGGGAATCATACAAATGAGTATTGTTTTGTTTTGTGTAAATCTATACTGATGCTAGTATAAACAGTATAGCTTTATGCCTTGTTTGCAAAAAGAAAATATTTTCAAAAGTCAAAGGGACACAGTTATTTTGAATATTAAAAAAAGACCCACAATATCATCCCTTCTGCCCCTCTTGTTTTGTTTGCAGCCCTCAAACCCCCTGACATTTGTAGAAGCTAGTAAGGAAGCCCAATACCTTTGTTTCCTTAATGTTTTGTCATAAAGATTGCCCCATGTAAGCAGATAAGTTGCTCAACAGGTCACATGATGGAGTGGCAGGCAGACAGTTACCAACTGAGCTCTTGGCTTTGGCAGTGTCATATGTGACCATGGTGCTGGGCAATAATCTCCACAGTAAGACCCTTTTCAACAAGCAGGAATCAGAGAGAGAGAGAGAGAGAGAGAGAGAGAGAGAGAGAGAGAGAGAGAGAGATTTTATTGTCAGCCCATCCATATACAAGTATACAGTAGGGTTGAAATAAGGTTTCCCTGGGACCCATGGTGCTACATTCAGTCAGTGAATACATACACAAGACAATAAAATCGACAAAATAACAAGACAATAAATAGACAAACTAGCAAGATAATCAATAGACAAAATATCAAGACATTAAAGACATTAAATGGAAAATCAGGGGTCTTACAGCAGCCTCTGTGAAGGTGTATGAATTTTTGGTGTAAATGGTGTTCTCTGATTTACTGGGAACCAGTAATTAGGTTTAGACATTGTGCTCTACCACTCTGCAGAGCCCTTGATCTTGGGTGTCTGTCCAGTACTCTTGTGTCTGTCAATGACCAGATGAGTGAAAGTCACAGAACGAGAAAAACACCCCTCCCCACCTCCCTTTAACTGAAAGAGAGTCGGATTCAGTGTGGTTTGGTGTGGTGACTGCTGCCGGAGTTTTGACCACTTTGACCGGATTTGAGAAATAAGGAATAAAAACCAGATGTGCTATGAGAACAACATTTTTCCTGCCCCCCCACCCCAACGCACACACCCACCCACACATGCATAGAGGCATAGAGGAATCTGTTCCCTAAGGGTGAGATCAGAGCCATAAAAGAGAGCAAGGCTAAACTCTGCTTTTAAAGACTCAGAGAATGACAGTCCATCCAAAGTCCCGGCCCATACTTTGAAGTGCAAAAGGTCACCTGCCATCCTGTTGAGCAGATTTTTTTTTTTTCAGCCAGCTACTGCCCCCAAACCTAGCACACACGGTAAGCGTTTCAAAAATCACTGGAAAGTGAAGTGCAAGTCAGCCTAAACCCACAATAAAGGGGAAGCTGAGACCGGAGGTGAAGTTTTGAAATTTGGAAATCGTATTGTGCATCACCACCATAACAAAGGGCAGGAGCTGCACAGAGCTGCCCACTGATCTCTGATGCTGCTCTACAAGGTTTTAACCGATAGGGAACTAACCACTTACAACTCTGTGACGCACAAAATTCACTGATTGTGATTTTCCCTTTTTTTTTTAGTGGCATGCTTTTCCTACAGTTTAGTAATTTCCTCACCTTTCATGCATATTTTCAGCATAGCACTCCTTCTTCTATGTTTTATTTTTCTTATTACTCAGCTTTCTCACTGCTTTTTTTTTGCTTCAGCCCTATAGGAAATACTAACATCTTACTGAAAGCAGGCTGTTTCTTGCCTTTGGCAAGGAGGTGTTGGAGGGAGCACACAGGTGGAGCCAATACATTAGTATTGAATGGTTGTTTTTCACTGGGACCTGACCACTCGCAAAACCTGGCCTGGAACAGTAATCCGTTCATAAGGCACATGGACAAATCACAATTAATTGCAGGGCCTGAGACATCACACAATAAAAGGGTGTTAAGCCGGAGGACAATTTCAGCACGTACGTATACCTGATTTCTCCAAGACCCATACAAGAGATGTGGCAAACTCGAAACGGCAATGAGAAATGTGGATTAGGTCTAAAGTCACAGTGAGAGGACTGGCCTGAAGGAGTAAATACAGTAACTACACTGCTCAGCTTCCCCCGCACCTGAGATCGTGAGCAGGTGTGCCATCGCAGAGATATGACTCCTGTGTCACATTACATTAATTGGCATTTAGCAGACGCTCTCATCCAGAGTGACTTACATCAGTTACAGTTTATTTATTTTACAGTGTTATCCATTTATACAGCTGAATATTTTACTGAGGCCATTGTGGGTTATGTACCTTGCCCAAGGGTACAGCAGCAGTGCCCCAGTGGGAAATCGAGCCAGCAACCTTTTGGTTACAAGTCCTGCTCCTTAACCACTATGCCACACTGCCACCCCTATGTCTCCCTTTGTGTCTCTGGACAGAGGCACAGGCGAAACCCAAGACGTGCAAACCGGACTGGATCTCATTCAACACCAGCTGCTACTACATCTCCACAAACAGCATGTCCTGGAGGGACAGTCAGGACTTCTGCGTGGAGAAAGGAGGCCACCTGGCCATCATACTCACACCGGAGGAACAGGTGAGAAGGGGGCGACAAAAGCGAGTTGTATCAACCGCAATGGTTAGAGCTCAGCTGTTGGTACGTGATGTACATTGTCAATGCGCCTTTCATGTGGACACTCCTGAGCCTTACAGCAGTGCTTTAATGTTATTTCAGTGAAGCAAGTTTGCAACTGAGAGAGAAAATTTGAGAGAGAGCACCAGAGCAATAATGGGGGAGAACATAGCATTCGGCATCTGGGCTTCCATGTTTATGGTAATATTGTAGATGCAAAGACAGCGTACACTTTTCATGTTCCAATTATTAATCAATGGAAGTTGAAGGCCCTTGTAAAATCGGCAGGGTCAAAGCAGTGGATTTGACAGGAGAGTGAGACCTCATGAACCCCATGAGAGGCAGAGCTACCACATGCTGTAAATCAGTGGTACCAAGCAATCCAAAGACTTTGCGTTCCACAGCACAACACAATGATTGTTCAAGTCTTTCATAGATAGCACATGATAGCTCCACTCTTTCTGGGATCCATCAAGCCTTATTCTGCAATCACTAGGATACAACATGTCTTTGAAAAAACAAGCCACCAGGAGTAGGATTTTAACCGCTTTTTTTGATCATTTGTGCTGTGTGATTGTGTTGAAGAGCTTTCTGTGGAAGCAGCTGGTCAGGGGTCACTGGAATGCGTACTGGATTGGGATCAGTGACGAGACTGCAGAGGGAGACTGGCATTGGGTTGACGGAACTAAACTTGTTGGAGGGTAAGCACTATCTCTGCCTCCTAAAATGTCAATGAAAATGAGTCCTCCGGTATTGTCAGTGGTAGTCTGTGAAAGTGGGATAGTAGCAAGATGTGGCATAGTGGTAAGGAGCAGGGCTAGTAAACCAACGGTTGACAGTTCAGATACAAGGCAGGTCACTGCTGTTGTATCCCTTAGCAAACTGAGCCAGGAAATATTCAGCTGAAATACAGGGTATATAAGTTTCCTTAATAAAGGGTGCCTGCTAATAAAGTGTGCTGTGCTGCTGTGAAGGACTAAATAGAGAAAAGTGTAAACATGACTGTCTACTAAAATACACTAACCTTGGTCTGAGGGTTTATACATGACATTAGTCATTTAGCAAACACTCTTATCCAGAGTGACTAACATAAGTTACAGTTTTATCAATTTATACAGCTGGATATGTACTGAGGCAACTGTAGGTTAAGTACCTCGCCCAAGGTTACAACAGCAGTGCCCCAGCAGGGAATTGAACCAGCATCTTCTCAGTCACAAGCCCCGCCCCTTACCACTACGCCACACTGCTGCACACACTACAGTACATTATTGATTGCCTGGTAACATAACTCTATGCCCCCCTTTGCAGTTTTTGGATGGAAGGAGAACCCAACAACCACATTGATGAGGACTGCGGCTATATGGTCAAGACCCGCAATCCAAGCATACTGGCTCTGGGAAGCTGGTACGATGCTCCCTGCAGCATGTACTGGCCCTTCATCTGTGAGGCAGCCAACAGTTAGACAGCGCACGTCGTCAACTTCGCAAACCACAAGACGAAAGGACTACTGTGGGTTTTGCAGCCATAATGGTGCCGCTATGGAGACTGGATCACAGCAGTTACAGTACCAGTCAAAACTCTGGACACACTTTTCTTTATTTTTACTGCTTTTCACACTTTCAAATAACAGTAAAGATAAAACTATGAAATAACACAGATGGAATTATGCAGTGACCAAAAAAGTGTTAACTGTTAACAAGTGAAAACTATTTTATATTTTAAATTCTTCAAAATAGCCAAAAATATTTTTTAAAAAGTACAATTTTTTGGAAAGAAATTCATACATAGGCATCACCCTCACTATTTATATTCAGCTAAGAAGCAAATTTCAAACATTTGCGTCCTGAGATCAAAATGTCTTTGAATGCATGTTTCCCATTATTATTTCCCAGGTGTGTCCGAACTTTTGACTGGTACTGTATGTTCCATGAAACATAGTCATGGAATTAATAGGTGCATCTTCTGGGGAATTCAAATGCATATCTGGGAAAGTACTTTCACTCCAGTTAGTTTGGGCATAGAGGGACTAGCATTACGCTGTCAATTACCAGTAATAGCTATAAGTGCTTTATGTTTTTTTAATCAACATTTTGTAGTGATGGGATGCAAATGAGCTGGACTCTGTTTTGACTGTCAATCAATAAAACTATGCCAAAGGAATGAGGTTCACTTGGGGTGCTTCCTGGGATCTGTAACAATTGCAGAGTCCCTGCGGAAAAGTTTCACCCCAACTGTGTCACCCGAATTATTTAGGAGCATTACCGCATAATCCCATCAAACGTGCAGCAGACTGCATTCTCCTGTTTCCTCATGCAACTCTGCGGTAATCTCTGCACTGATGTGAAGAAGCAGGTTTTCCAAAAAAGCGTGAATGCAGGGAGGTTATACATGCTTGTCTTTGACTTCCAATTACACTCACTTTCAGTGCTTTTTTTTTTTCGACATTGTTACTTGTAAATGCTCACCTTACTAACACTGTAATGGCCAATGATATGTAAGAGTTACGTTAAACTAGGTAGAATCCATTTAAGGATGGAGTCAGGGATGATGCAGGAATTTCAAACATTTCCTACACAGAGGGATTAAAACTGATACACCGAAGGTGAACAGTACCAAGTAAGAATATTAAAAAAAAATTGAAGTGATGCGGATCAGGGCAAAAAAAAATAGTATAGGTCTACCATCATAACAGAGGTTGGAAAAACCAAGGGAAAGCAGTAACAGTTGCAAGACATTTTGTGTACAAGGAGAACAAAAAGGACCAAGCACTGACCCCTGAAGAGTTCTTAATCTGCATTATTGATCTTAAAATTAAAATATAAAATTTGAAAGAAATTAAACATATTAATAAAAGTAATAAATAAAAGTTACTACATTTGTCAAAATTGAATCACAGTTACACGGAATACAATGACAACATAAAAACACCACAGGTCATCAACAAACTTCAGCATGAGAAATGCAGTGGGGAAAATGGAATATAAGAGATTCAAGGCACAAGCTGTGCAGATAAATATAGGCATGAATGGAAAAAATAGTTTGCAAATTATACATTAGCATGTTGAAACTATTTGTGCCAATTTTTCATCACAAAATCTAGTTCTTATTGCATTAATGTGGAAACAACCATTCATCCATACACAAACATTTCTCCTTCAGTCACGAGGTCATCACTTGCGAAATAGCAGCTTCCCTTTAGGTTCCACAATACAGACGTAAAGTAGAAAGGCATCATAACAGACAGTATTAAGGCCAAGTAAGGGCAGACAGCAAGAACACTAACTGGCAGCTGACAGAGGCAGCTTAGACTGTAGAGATGGTAACAACTGATAAGGAATATGAGAATATCTACTCTGGGCTGGTCTTTCCGGACAATGATGTGTACAACACATTGCAGCAAGCAACAAATACTACCCAAAGGGCTCAGGAAAAAGGTAAGAACATGCTAGTGTTTGTACATACTGTGCAGTTATGATTCATTCAGCTTTCATCATGGAGAATTTAACATTTATAAAATGTATCATATCATATATGTATCATAGTAGCATAAAGCAGAAAACCCAACTGTGCCCAACTGTGGCAATGGCGACATTGTGCTGTAGGACATTTTGATTGAGATTTTAAACCAAGAGAATTACGGTAATGAGGAGGTGTGGTAATCAGATGAATATGAGGTCAACATTTCAGGGCTGTACATCTAATTCATCGATTGTAAATATTTTGTAAAAGTGACTAAATGTGGCCACTGTATTGCATCCCACAGTCAAACCATGTGACCTATGAGTATGTGTGGATTCTGGTTTCTCCAAGAGGCCTTCCCTCTTGAAAGAGCTAACCAGCAGGATGCACATGTTCATGTATCATCCCATTAAACCGTGCACATTAAGTTTAAGCTTGCAGTGGTTTATCTTAACGTGGAGGCCAATTTGTGATTCTGCCCTTTTGTGTAGGTTTCAGGTTTTTGGACCAGAAATCAAAAATCTGAAATTTTGCAATTTGCCTGTGGTGCTGGTAACACAAACTCCCATTCTCTGCTCCTAGCAGTCCAAGGAGTCACTTTAATATTACTTGCCAGAAATTTTCTGAAATTCTTCCCAAATGTTCACAAACTCTAATGAGTCCATGCAATACTCCCAGACCTGTAGAGGTCCCAGAAAACTTCAACTGAACCCCTACTAAAACACATTTCTTGTTAAATTTCAAAGGTTAAAATTATACCTTCAGTGCAAAAACCATCATGAACTATGAAACATGAAAAAGTGTGAAAGACATGTTCTATCATTGAGATACAAGTTCCCCAAATACTCATTTTAGATTGAGAAATAGTACATAGGCCTATTTCCTCAAGTCTTTCCTGCTGTGAATAGACACCTCAAAGGGAAAATTCACCTCTTGAGAAACACATGCACTTTCAGCAACTCATTATTTGTCATAATTACAGTACGGGTTCAAAGATTTGCTTTTCCAGGTGCAGAGAAGCTGGCCAACACCTCTCACATAAATGAGAAGAAAAGAGCAATGGTTCAAAAAAAATCATTCATTTTAAAAACCAACAAAGAAACCAGCCTAAACAGACAGCTGGAACAAAGCAAGCTTCTCCCTTGCTCCACCCACCCATCTTTTCTTAATAAGCCTTCAGTTAGGCAGGTGTAGCTTGTTAACCAATAAGCTGGCTTCAAGCACACAGGAAATTACCCAATTAACAATTAACAGGTTTTGATGAGGTTGATGACATAAGATCTCCTATTGGTGAATTTGAAATGTATAGATCACAAAGGGCCGTTTAACATTTAACAAATGATTAACAAACAATGAAATATTCAGCATCTAGGAGGAGGTGAAGGCTCTCCTTCACATCAGACCATGGATTTTTTTTTTAAAAATATAAGCCTTTTAGCTTATTTGAAAGAAATGGCCACACCTGATTCTTGTAACACTTCAGAATATCCTATTCCATAACATACCACAGGGACCAACAGTAGGTTACGGAGTACGCACATTGGCCTGCCCATCGAAACATGCATCATAAAAACACTCACTGAGTGATAACAAGAGACAGAACCAACTCTCCCCCATTCCTTCCTCCTTATGACAGGAAATGACATCACTACACATAACACATTTGTCATTATATTGTCCATCGTTAACATGAGCATTGTTAATATGGTATTAGGGCAGCAGTGTAGCATAGTGGTTAAGAAGCAGGACTTCTAACCAAAATGTTGCTGGTTTGATTCTCCAGTGGGGCATAACTGCTGTACCCTTGGGTAAGGTACATAACCCACAACTGCCTCAGTAAATATCCAGCTGTATAAATGGATAACATCATAAAAACCTGTAACTGATGTAAGCTGCTCTGGATAAGAGCATCTGGTAAATGCCAGTAATGTATTAGAACTCTTTTGTCTCATGTGTTTATTACTCTAAGGTCAAGCATCTGTGCGAACAGGTACCCCCAGGCATTGTTGCACACCGTGCAGACTGACTCCAGTGTGTCTGGGATTGCTGTCTGTGTTCTTATTGGCTGCCATCGTGAGCCTGTGTCTCTACTGTGAGTATAACACTGTGCGTGTGGGCTTGGAGGGGGGGGGGACACACATACACAGAACGTGAAACACGTATCTGCACGTTACACACTTTCAGAGACTTTTCTAGGTGTCTTAGTCCACTGGTATGTAACAAATATATGGTATGCTATTACATCCTCATCTCCCTGCTGTTTATGATATCTAGGAGGACGATAAACACATTCAAAGCATACTTCAAAGATATATTCTGGCATTTCTAAACCCAGGCTGTGTTATGGACCCTGTGTGTCTGATTTGGCAGAACCCCTTACAGGTGAATCAGACACTTTCTATGATGCAGCCATGTGGAAGAGCTAGTGTGAAAAGACTCTCACCTCCACCTTAGCCTTAACAACACAAACAAACTTAGTTTCTTGTTGCACCACCTTCCCGAGGTAGGTTACTTTAGCCTCACCTGACTGATACTTCTGTCAGTTTAAATTCAGATGATGATCACAGGAAGAGAAGGCACTAGGCCAACAGGACACACACCAAATGATCCTGCTGCTATGAGCTAAAGTCTGATTCTCTTTATAAGAACATTAAGTTGAAACATTATTTTCTTGGCCTGGCTTTTTGCTTTCATCTTCCTCTGAGAAATCCCCGAGTCTTTTCCCACTATCAAACATTATTCACTCTTTCATGAAAATTGGGCATGGAATCTACTTTGGTTCCAGAATCATCAGATTCCACAAGCAGCCATGTGGAGAGATAATTCAAATAAAAATCCATATATTTCAGTCAGTGAGAGAAAAGGCAGAAAGCAAAGGGAAGCCAGAGAGGAAAAGGAGAACTACAGAGAAGTAGTTAAGCCCTTAAAAATTAGACCAACCACATTTAGCCCTCAAAATTTAGAATGAAGGGAGCTAACTCAATGTAATTATGTATGAACTATAAAATACAAAATATATTTATTTTTTACAATATATAAAATAAAAGGGATCTGAGGGAATCGGCAGACCATAGGCCAGAGGATTTTCTGTTATCCTGAAATAAACCCCAACCTAGTCATTCCGAGCCAAAAAAAATAAGCACCAAGTGGCTGGTGAAGAATGCGGCATGATGGGTATCCCATTAGCTGAATCAGCCAAGTGAAGGAGGAAAGAGCTCAGCTGGAGAACACCTGCTGCATTTAGCCTGTCCTCAGAACACAGGAGGACAAAGCCAGAGAAAAGCTGTGATGTACGCAAAGCTGCAGTGTGTCACAGGGTAAGTTTGAGCAAGGCCGAGCAGACCCCCGTTTACTCATTCGTATCTCTCATGTTGGAACAGACAATGGAGTGCTTCCACATAAATGTGAGGCAGCTAACAGCTCAACGATACTATCAGAGCTGGAGAGGCTTGAAGCCAGGAACAGAAACCTGTCGGAGCAGGGGATGCAGCTGAGGAGAGAGAAGGAAGAGGTGGAGAAGCAGAGGAATACGCTTCAGAAGCAACTCGCCAGCGCAAAGAAGGAGATGGAGAATGTGAAAAAAGACAATACTCAGCTTCACTCCCAGGTTCATGAGAAGCAGAAATCCATCGATGATCTCACCGCCAAACTGGGTGAGCTCTCTGGCCTTCGGGACTATCTTCAAGGATTGATTTAAAAAAAAAAACACATAACAGACCACAATAATGTCAAGAAACATTTTGAATCTGTGTTGATGAGAGATGAAGTCCAAAATGAGAGGCTATGGGTAATGAGCTGTTGAACGTCACCTCTCATCAGCCCTGCATTGAACAGTGATGGGCAATGTTGCCGTGATACATTAGCATAACGTGCATTGTAGTATGATGCAGGCATATCACTGTTAAGTATAATTGCTAGACACTGTGTTTGCAAATATAGTTTCTGTTGTATGCTCATATATTACTGCTTTTTAGCTTGAAGCTCATTTACCATGCCACTGGCTCTTTCTATGTCCTCTATGTACTTTTGTTTGTAAAACACACACAAAGCACAGTCACTGTGGATAAGAGCAAGAGTCAAATACACAAATAATACCAATTACATTATATGGATGAGCTGGACACAGGATAAGAAGGTCTGTTAAATGACGAAAATGACTATAATAACCACATAATTCCCACCCCTGTGAAATTTTGCAGAAAATTTAGCCTATGGAATTGCCTGAAATGCCTAAGAAATACAGACCCATTTCTCTAGTCCTGTCTAACTCTGAGGTCATGTCTGTGTTGCTGACAGTGGTTGTGCGTGTTTGTTGCCCTGTAGCGAACATTAAACAGTGCCCCAGGGACTTCTTGCCATTCAAGTCCAGTTGCTACTACTTTTCCCATGCGAAGAAGAACTGGACCGACAGTCGTAAGGACTGCAAGGCACGGAGAGCTGACTTGGTCAAAATAGCGAGCCAGGGGGAACAGGTGAGGATGCAATGACCTGAGGCTGCAGCCAAAAGTACTCGCCACACCTTATATTAATGGAAACATCCATTTTTTTGTCACACTCCCAGGAATTCCTTCAACATCACTGTAGAAGTGAATACTACTGGATCGGACTGACTGATTCAGCCAAAGAGGGGACCTGGATGTGGGTGGATGACTCTCGACTCAGTCTGGGGTGAGGGAAATGATTTCTTTCTCAGTACAGAACAGGAGTCATACACATTGAGAGACAAAGCTTGAGAGACAGGCTCTACAACCAAGTAGCGCATGATGCCAACTCAGGACTGCTGGGACATGAGTTTAGTGCCACTCCTCAGAAGAGCTTTATCTAAACTTGCGATTTCCTGACAAATTTCAGGTATTGGGAAGATGGGGAGCCCAACAACTGGGAGAATAGGAACGAGGACTGTGTCCATGGTTTCAGGAAGGAGGATGCACTGAAAAGCTGGAACGATGCTGCATGCTATGAACAATGGTTCTACATCTGTGAAACCAAACCTCAATAACGCGACTGTGTTGGATGTGTCACACACAGCGCCGGTGCAAGTGTACACACAAACACACAAACACACACACACACACACACACATCACATCACATCACATCACACACAACCTCCATACCTCACAGAATAAGATCATCTTTGGCCACGCCGTGACTTGTTTTTGTGTATTTAAATTGCATTTATGTCTCTGTGTCTCCATATGGGGTCCCGGAGAGCTACAGGGAGGGCAAGGGCAGCAGCTTATCAGCATCAGCAGATGCAGCTCTTCTGCTGGATTGCACCAGAGCACCCACTGTGGTCAGCTAGCTTCTATATTAGCACTGCTAGCCAACAAAGCCTTGTTGACCATTTTCGTATTGTCCAGTGTGCAACTCTGTACTTGTGTATCCTTTGCAGATCTATATAATGGAAGTAAATGTGTTTTTTTTCAAATGTGTTATGGTTATGTTTAACCTGGATGTGCACATAGAAGGAATTCAGATTATGAAGAAGTGAATGTTTAAAAATGATCAGTCCAACACTTTGTTTCATACAGACTGAAGCCCTCACCAAACACAAATTCACAAGCTTAGTTATAAATATAACCCTTGTGGTGTGTGGATAGCATATAGTTTACTAAACATTCTGTGTGAAATGTTTGTAGCAAAAAGTCCCACAATGCACTATGAAAAACAATATATTGTAGGAAAACAGTGGCCAAGGCAGTAAGCAAAGTAGCTAAAGGGAGCTAGCGACACAGTTTTTCTTTACACAAGGGATGCTGTGACCCATATACTAACTAACAAGGTAAGAGTCAGTTCCAGTTAAACTGTTTTTCTCAGAGAGGTTTGTGTGATGGATATTCAAAATGCCAGCAGATGAGACTGATGACACTAAAATGCATTCCACAGCAAACTTTCGTCCTCACAATCTACGTCCCACATATGTGCATACCACACTTAAATTCCTGAATTAGGACCTTACAGCACAGTGAGTGATTCATGTCCAGTGCCTACCCCACACACAGCCTGGTCTCCCACTCTGATTGGACAGACCCAATGTGCCTGGCTCCGCCCACTCTGAGGGGACTTGCTCAGTGGACACACACAGACGGGGCATCACAGCAAGTCACACCGGGAGACCCAAGCATGAGGCATTGACCGCCACACTGGCCAAACCCGGCAGTGACTGATAGTGCTATACCCTTTCTCACCTTCACCCTCTTTCTGCACTTACCGATTACAGTCAGTGACGGAGTGCGAGGGCGAGAAAACTGAAAAGCGCACAGCAGCGTGACAGAGAAAAAGAGGTAAAGCCATTGATGACGACAGTGGATTTCTGAATGAAGTGTGAGGCATGTGGGCAGAAGCAGAACAGCAGCTGGAGGGAGGAATGCACAGCAGGGAGAGGACATGAATCATCGAGAATGTGGTAGCGAAAACTGACCCTCTCGTTTGCCCACTCATTTTCTCTGGGGCATGTGAAACACCCAGCTGCATCCCCATTCTTTTGATAAGGTATGTCTGAGTGTGTGTGCTGTGATTTAATATTTAAATTTTTTTTTTTTTCAGCCAAACAATGGCAAGACCTTTTTAAAATTTATCTGCTTTATTTGCACTTACTTTGTCACACAAGTAGGTAGGAGTAGTAGGAACAGTAGGAGTTGATCTCAAAGTTGGTATGTGCTGATATCGCCCCTGTCAGATCCTCTAATGAAGAAAAGCTATGAATGATGTTTAAGGTATCCAGTAAACTCTGGATGAATAAAACAAAACACCTTCACACTACTACTGCCCCCTGGAGGAGACCCGTTTTAGTAACAACTTTTTCTAGCACCAGCTCTCTATGGACCAATCATGCACCAAGGAGATGCTCTACATGAGAAAAATGAATACAACTCCCAGCATGCATCAAGAATATCGACTAGACGTTCCCCCACGCGAGCAACGGTGACCATGTCTCCAGCCTGCCATTCTGGTTAAGGAAGTGACATTTTTTATGCGTTCTTTTCATAGAGGTATCTGAACAAAGGTGGACTATTTTAAAAGTAGAAGAACTGCAGTTGTCAATTATTCATATGTTCAGATCAGATCATTAGCTGAGGGTCAAAGTTACAACATCTTAATTTTGATAATGGTAACTTTGAAAATATGTTTAAATGTTTTACAACTAAACATTAATGCATTTACTTTAGGGAAGACAAAATAAAGTTTAAGTTTAAGTTAAAGAGTGGCATCTGTAATAGAATTGGCTACTGTGAATAGCTTTTAATTATTTTGTTTGTTTCTTTAAGTGTCATATCTTATAAGGAACTCCTTATAAGATATAGTCTTGTCTTGCAATAATGAGATAGAACCTATAATCAGATTCTGGTTACATTACGATTTCCTGCATAACTGTAAAAATGAACAAAGAACCAAGGATTTTCACTACACTAGAATGAGCCCATAACAAGACCAGCTTTGATCCACACATTTCTCACTGATTTAAGTTGCACATCTGTGGTTGATCCTATTTAAGGACCATAATACTGGAGAGATGGAACTGAAAGAGAAATGAAAACTATAGGAAAATGAAATAAGAGGATTATATGCAGTTCTGGACCGCACTGTGGGTATGGAGGAAATGATTGTTTTCAGAGACAGAATTGCATCTCTTACATCACCTTCTCTCTTCTGCTGAACACACAGCACACACACACACACACGCACACACACACACACACACACGCACACACACTCCATAGTAGTTTTGTGTACAGTACCATAAAGTGTTCCTACCTATCTATCCACCTCTACAGGACATGTGTACCAAAATGTGGACAATTATAGGCAATAACTGTGTGTGTGTCTCTCTCTCTCATTCACTCAATCAGAGACAATGCAGATGGATGTAAGTAACATGTATATAGCCCAGAACAAACAAGAAAAAAACACTCATGGAAATTACTGAGTAACCTGCAGGATTTTACTGAAATGTTTTAGAATGATTTCACTCTTCATTAGGATTGGACAAATAATGAGAGAGAATTACAATAGATCATAGGCAAGTTTAACAGTGTCTCTTTGTGGAGCAGGGGTGTCAAAGTAAATGCCTAGGAGGCTGGGTGTGTGTTAGCCTTTGCGCCAGCCTCTGATGTTCTTTCTAGTCTAATTATTTTTTCAGTTTATTTTGAAAATATTTGTAAATCATGTTCCACAGCAAAATTATACCCACGCCTGACTCACTCAACATTTTACTGCAGTGTATTTGTAGTGTTAACTGCTGACATCATGGATACGATTATGCAAGACTGATGATGACCTCATTGTTGACCAATTATGCAAGGAGGATGTACTGGAACCAAAACCCAGTGTAAACATTTTCTTGACAAACTGAGTCACACACCCGTGTAGTTGATCATATGTTGTTAGAAGGCACATGCTGGGTCTCAGTCATCTCCTAGAGAAACAGAACAGAAACAACAGCAGACGCATCACAAGCTGGATTCACCCAATGCTCAGTTTCCTCTTTTGGTGCCCCTCACATCTTCTCTTGCTTTTCTTTAAATCTATCTTTCCGTTTAACTCCCCCTCTGCCGAGCTCAGCACTTTGCGGACCTTTTTGATTTCATATATCCAGTTTTCTTGGTTTACCCACCTCCCTGCAGGAACAGACGGAAGAGGTGAGATGCCAGGCTGTTCTTGTCACCTGTTAGTCAGGGGGGTGGCCTAGAGTGTGGCTGATGCTGACCTCCTGGCCCGTTAACACAGCGTGAGAGAAGAAGAAACCAAGGAGAACTCCACCAAAACAGGAATTGTTCTTTTTTCAGAACAACGACACAGCACATGCCGTCCATACCCCCAGGTGTTTTTCAATGGGTTTAAAGATAAAAAAAAAAAAAATCACATTCCATTAAAGTCACTGACATCTTGCACACTGCCTGCTATAGCAACTTTCTGCCTTTGACCTAGAATGATTTGATTTATATTGCACTGCTTGGTACCCTGCTATTAGCATTTCCACAAGCTTGCCCCCGCCACACATGTTCCGTATTGGGAATGGATTGTGAGTGGACTCTCATAAGCAGACTTTCGTGCGGGGCACATGGGAGCAGGGAGGAAAACAATGCACAAAGCTAACATACAAATTTATAACCCTCATGTGGCCCTCAACCGGCCGCCAAAAGTCCACAGCTGCAGAGTGAATCTGTTCAGCACACAAAATACAGCAGAGCACACTACTGCCAGCAAAAGAGGAATGCCAAGACAATAGTGCAGAAACTACAATTGTAATTGGAGATCCTTCTTTTATCACTTCTGATCCTATACCATTACAAAATGAAGGGGTTAGGTTCTTGACTGTATTGTAGCTGAAGGTTTTACCAGTCCATGTTTTCGGTTTATTTAGCACGGGCACCTACTACAGAAGGGAGTGAGCCAGTGAATGTTTATGAAGCAGCTGGAGAGTTCTCTGAAGCAGCATAGCCCAGAGGAACATGTGTTCTGAGGTGAGGATTTTAACCGTACAGCTCATGCAGATCTCAACAGAAATCGCACGGAATCGCATTCCTCATCCTTTACGGAGCTGAACAAATCATTAGACAAACATGACCGATCAGCCACATGGAGAACATGGTAACAACAGGCAATACTCACTACCACAGGTCAAAAGCGGTACGTTTTTTCACCAGCTTGGCTTGATCATTAATAAACTTCTGAACGCCGCTGAAGTGTTCCTTCGGCATCCTGTTTTATTGTCCCCAGCGGGTCTCCCTGATCATCAATCAGACGTGTGCATGTTTTCTGGTCAGTGGTTTTAAACCCAAGCTCTGATTTCAACACCCTTTTCCTGAAGAACCCTGTTTTAGAAAGTACTCTCTTTCTGGCCACAGAGGAAACAAAAAGCACCATGTTTCACCTCTGTGAAGGCATGGAGAAATATTGGCAAGGTGCAGATCCATCATTTTTCTCAGTTGTACATGTACTAATGACTCATACAGCCTCACAGCTGGGCAAAAGTAAATATTTGCATAATATCCCCTGCTCAGCTTTCATATCAAAAACAGCAATGGAAACAAGAAACTGATGCTCCAGAACAGTTCTTTGATTGTATGAGAGACCCAAAGAGGACATACAATTATTTGCTGATGTGCATAAAAACCTGAAGTAAGATACATAATGCAAATCAGGAGCTGACTATTACTCTGCTAGCGGCTAGGATGAGCCATTAAGCTCAAGGGGCCCTCCTAAGCTCCAGGTTCCAAACCCTGGTGCTGATGCCTCCGCAACATACTTTTTACAGATTAAGTATGTCATTCACTGCCTATACTGCCTCTGGGAGAGAGGCCGGAATTCAGCCAGTCTCAGACAGTTGGGATTTAAGCTTAATTATCCTCTAGTGGAGAAGATGAAGAAGGTGAAATGCAGGATGACCTGCAGGAATCTCTCCCTAATATTCCAGAAGAAGAGGAAGGGACCCCTAAAGAGACCCTAAACCTGTGTGAAAGCAGTTGCCTACTGACTTCCAGTGCATATTTAATTTTTAAATATAAAAAAACAGCATACGTGGAATGTCTTGCCAAAGACTTTTAAACTACTCACCCACATGTTTTCCATCAGAGCATAGTGCAGGTGTAATAGGATTCCCAGGGCTGCAGTGTCTCTTTCAATATGTTAACAACATGCTGCTGCTGACTGCTATGAGGAAATGTTTCCAGCTGGGCTCATTGGTTTACTTCAGAAAGGCCCAAAAGGCACAGCTTCTTAAATCTGATATTATTTATTTGGCTGATATTACTTATGCGGGTATCATCGGGAGCGATCTGTGTCAAGGCACATGCCGCAGTGACTTGCGCTTTTGTCTCATGTCTTCTGAAAACTAACCAAATGAATCAAAACCAAGGACAGCAATTCCATTACATAAACCAAGAAATAAACGCAATGCCAACCGGGATGTGTTGAGAATAAAATGATTTAAATCACATACAGCGTTTCAGATGGCATCTGTGATGTCAGCTTCCACAGGCCGTGTCACAGAAACCCATAAGCAACAGTAACCATTGGGGGCGGGGCCCAGTAGGTAAGTCATCACCCACAACTATTTAACATATTCGCCGCGAAATTTTTACTTTAAAATAACTTACGTAAGTGTTGTTTGTTAAAGTATTAAGTATTTCAAGAGAGATGCTCAATTAATGTAATCTAACTCAAAATCCAAACAGCACATCGCCAAAAGCAAGACAACGATGGCTAACCAGACATTTTTATTGAACTCCTAATGTTACTAAGGTAAGAATATTTTCAGGCTGGGAAAATACGTTGTATTGCCTTTGCTCATACCTCAGCGACCCGTTGTGCAACTATTTTCCGATGACCGTGTGGCCAGTTGTGTTTGATCCCGTGGGCCTACATGCGAAGTATCAGAGATGGCAGTTCAACCAGGCAAACCAGCATACAAGGGCGGCATCATTCAGGATGTGTCCAAACAGTTGACATGCACACGATTAAATAAAACAACATTGTGAACGACATTTGTGATGTCAAGTTCTATAGGACACGTAATAGAAACGCGTGAGTGGCAGTCATAGAGGAAGAATTCTACCCATGATTTGATTATATTGTTACAATTAATTTTCCACAAACGCCGTATATTGTCCAAAATAACTTAAATGTTTCTGGAGTCAACTGTTTACTATCGATACTAACAGACGGATTTTCAAAGGAACAAAGCAATGCCACGAACATATTTGCATTCAATTTAAATTCACTTGTCAATATTCAAAAACACATATGAAGTTGTGTTGCAGCTTGCTAGCGACGAGCTCCGTTCAGTGGGCATGGTGGTAGTCGGCGCGCCTTGGACGACAATTTGACAAACGCAGTAAAACCTATATCATCAGCAAGTTGTCTCAAGTCTTTTTTAGCAAAATTGCAATCCAAACCTTCAGCATGTGATCAAACCACTTGATCACATGCTGAAGGTTTGTATAACATTTTTTATAAATTCTCCCTGTGCCATAACCAGTGTGAATCAAGCAGAAAAACTAAAAACGATGGACCATTTCAATTGTCCATTAATATGCAGTGAATATTAATTGCTCTCATTCCTTGTAATAACATTGAACTTATCATTTTGGCCGGTCATTCATTTGACAAGCTATAGTGGAAAAACTTCAACGGCGTATTGGTCACGATATATTCGTTTAAAAACTAACTGATGTGTTTCTTAGATACCAAGGAACTATTTAAAATGAAGAAAATCCACTTCATGGCCCTTATAACTCAAACAATTTCGAGCTTCAGTAGTTCCGTTATCTATAAGAGGCACACCTTATTAGTTATTCTGGAAAAGAGCGTCTGCCAAATGATAACGATACGTACATTTTGCTGGTGTGTCGCTGTGACGTGTGTTGTGAAACCTGACGTCATGGGTGTCATCCGAAGCGCTGTCTTATTTAAATCGTGTTAATGTCAGAATTCTTTTTTTTTTTCGCACATCCTGATTTACGTTACCTTTGCAATATGGATGCGGCTCATTGAATTGCTTTTTTTTTTTATCTTCCGGAGAGGTGTGCCCGAGGTGGTTAGTCTGGAGGTTAGCCAAGGTAAACGAATCAATGTAATGTAAACATGCCCAAAGGTGCACTTACTCTTTAATTTCCACTAGCTAACGTTATTGTAATTTCCCTCAAGGTTGCATGTGTCATGAATTAGCTAGTTTGCTAATTTGCTGGTTAAAATGACCTATCTGGGTTACATAATGTCAGTGTCCCAAATCGCACACTGGGTTTAACAGAATACTAATATGCCGCGCAGTAGCCTACCGTACTCTAATACTGTTTTTTTTTAAAATACATGTACCTTGTTTTCTCCAACAATTACTGCTTTTGTGGAATTCACTTTTCATCTGCATATTGTAAGTCGCTCTGGATGAAAGCGTCTGCAAAATTACAAATGACATAAATAAGTACGCAAGTGCACAATATGCATCGACTATGGACGCACTGGTCTGTCAGAAATCTGTCATACAGAAGCCATACAGCAGAACAAATGCAGGTGACCGTTGACCGCCCCTCATGGTTACTGTTGCTCCTAGGTTTCTGTGACATGGATCATGGAACCTGACATCATAAGTGTTATCCGAATTGCTGTCTTGATTTAAATCGCGTTACCATCAGACCTTTATCCATTTGTTTGGACAAATCCATGAAGTAATGTCATTTTGTGGTGATAGAATTTAGCCGAAGGACGATAGGATGACTGGTAAGTGGTTTAGATAAGCTAACCTGCTCGTTAGTCAGAAACCCAGATAATTTTCATAAATGCAGGCTATGTAGTGTTGTCTACATTATTGTCATTTAGCAGACGCTCTTATGCAGAGCGACTTACGTAGGTTACAGTTTTTACATGTTATCCATTTATATAGCTGGATATTTATGGAGACATTTCTGGGTTAAGTAGCTTCCCCAAGGTTACAGCAGCCCCAGCAGGGAATCGAAACAGCAACCTTTGGGTTATGAGTCCTGCTCCTTACCACTATGCTACACCGCTATCTGGGTATTTTAGTATTATGGTATTTTCACGTTGTTGGATTAGGCTACATGTTTTGAACATTTCCCTCACGTACACTACATACATAGCAATAGATGACTTCAAAAACAGCAAAACACCATGTTTGATACCTTTGAACCGTATGCGTCATTTGTCTGTAAAATCAAAAACAAGTATGTTGAATTCTATGGTGGGGTAACCGCGCCTGACGTCTCCGTAGTTACTGGCATGGTTTTTTGTGATGTGGCTGCGATCACATGTGATGGGCCTGACGTCACAGGTGACCTCCGAATAGTGGTGGCATTTAAAAAGTGTTACATGCAATACTTTGTTCACTTTTGGATACATCCTAATTGAGATAAGCTTTGCTTTTTGGGTATTCTGGTTGACTTTGCTGTGACTGAAGTTGGGTTAACCTGAGTTCATCTAATCCAAATGTGAGTTAATGTTGATGTTATTTTGTGATGGGACTTACTAGGTCACAGCTAGGCTATTTTCCATTGGAATAGATGATAACTTGAGTGCATATTTTGTTTTTTGTTTTTAACCTTTTTGGACTGTGTACTTCCATCTATGAGTGAAATGTATGGGTCAGATACTTTGTAGTTATGCATAGATGAAAAGCATTGACATCAGCTGGTCTCTGCTCCTCCATGCTTGCTGTTACTCATGGGTCTCTGTGACATGGGCTATGGAACCTGACATCACAGGCATCGTCAAAATGGTTAACTTATTTAAATCACATTACTGCCAGAACTATGCTAACATTTTGAACTTGTCACCAAGATTAAAATCAATAAGGTTCAGGAGACCTTTGAGGAGAAAAAAACACCAGAAAGCACATTGATGATGGTGCTACAAACCACAGGAGGAGAATCCAGAAACACAGGTGTCCCTCTTTAAGACTGCTTTTGACTGTATCAATCTCGTGTTGTGAAAATAAGTTGAGCATTTTGAGGAATTCCAATCCCACTTATGAACACAAGCCAGTGTATCCAACCAGTGGCCATGACCTCAGTGCTGGCCACCGGGCTACAGTGCACCAGCTGTGCATGGGGCAATTAATGGGAACTGTCCTCCAGCTAATCTCAACATGGCTAGTACAATTTCCACCAATCTAAAAACGGATTCAACCACATGAATTCCCACAGACCCTGCAGACACACAGCACAACAAAACATGAGGAAACAAGACAGAAACGCACATCTTTATTCATCAAAGCAGAAGAAAGAACAAAGAGGCTCGTTTTGGATCCACAACCTTTATGGGTGTGACCCCCCTTTCAACACTTCAGTGCTCGAAGAAGCAGAACATTTAGTTTGTACATTTTTTACACATTAACATTGCATTTCATCAGTGTAACATTTTTTTTGTCTGTGGTGTATTAGAACATGTAGGGGGAAGAGCAGGAGTGGCTGAAGCAGCCAGTGACATCACAGAAGCTGCTTAGCCGAAAGTAGTGGCATGAGCTTGGAGTGGTGATGAGTCAGGGGAAGGGGGGCTGGGAATGTTCCAGAAGGCGAGAGACAGAGAGACGGGAGAGAGGTGTGTGAGCGAGTGAGTACCTAGCTTTCTTCTCCCCAAGACTACCTGCGTGGACACCTTGCTCTCTCCATTCTGGCTACCTCTCACTTCTTTCTGCATGTGTGAGTCGTGCCCTAAGGCCCTTCCCTTCCTCCTTTTCATTTGTGAGCCCAAGGTGTGTGTCGGTCATGCTCAGCAGTGCAGAGTGTGCTTATTTGCTCTCTCCAACTCTCAGTTACTCGTCTGTAAAAGTACTGCCTCAAACCCCATCCACCTTCTCAGTGTCACTCTCCTGTAACATCTCCACGCCCCCAAACATCATTACTCTCCTATAACCTGACCACATCTTATAAAGCCATTCTCCTGTAACCTGCCCCCCAATACTGTCACTCTACTGTAACCTGCCCCTCCCCCCACATCACCACTCTCCTGTAACAAGCCCACATCTCAAAGTCACTCTCGTGTAACCCTTCCCCACACGCAGTGTCAACTCCTATAACCCCATCCCCTTATGGATACACTGCCACTCACCTGTAACCCATCCCCCTCTATATACTGTTACCCTCCTGTAACCCCTCCCAACAAACTGTCACTCTGTTACCTGTCCCCCACAAACTGTCACTCTCTGTTACCCATCCCCCACAAACTGTCACTCTCTGTGACCCGTCCCCCACCAACTGTCACTCTCTGTTACCTGTCCCCCACAAACTGTCACTCTCTGTTACCCGTCCCCCACCAACTGTCACTCTCCTATAACCCCTCCCCCTCCTCTCACTCAGTCACACTTCTGTAAAGGTGCTGGTACCCCCCCTCTCACTCAGCCAGTCTCCTGTAACCTGTTCCCCTCCACACTGTCACACCCTTGTAACCTGTCCCCCTCTCTCACTCATCCACACTCCTGTAGAGGTGCCGGTGCCCGTGTCCTCACTCTGTCAACCTCTTGTAGAAGTACAGGTATCCCAGGTCCTTCGGGGGTTTCTCTGAGGCACACACCTTCTGATCGTTGAAGATGACCCACCTGGAACAGGAAAGACAGATGACATTTATCAGAGCTCTGTGACAATACTGTCTGCAGACGTTACAAAATTTGTACACAAAAATGGTCTGTCATTGAAGCAGTAGTACTGTATTGCCATGCTCTGAGTTCAGATGCTCTTGCAGAAATCTTGCCAAACCCCCACCCCCACCCCCGTCAGAATCTGGATCTGTAATGATGTCACTGGGGTGCAAGCTGAGCTTCAAAAACATTTAAAATTGCGCCTCCCTGGACCTCTTTCATCTCAGAACCGGAACTAAATGACCCCACAACACTGAGGGCCAGCGCTTTCTAGGGGTTTTATTTTCACACAGAACCACAAGCGCCTTTCATTCCAACACAAGAAGCAAACATAACTCCCGCAGCACCGTGAAAGATACCCTTGAAGAGGCTTGGCTTGAGGATCCTGCAGCAAAAGCTGAAATTACATCCTTAATATGAGCCTACTGGAAAAATCAACATTAGCTTCCCTTTCACCACAAAAGTGTTCACTGTGTGGCCACACAAACAAGCTGAGCTGAAGAAGCACCAAAGGTAAGTCCTTGCAGCCATACATTACTTCTTTATAGCTTGAGTGCACTTCCTAAAGGCAGGCAGTTGTATAACTACATAAATTAAAAATGAATAATGTTCTCACTGTTGATCTTTCTTGATGTGGCAGACGTAGTGACCACACATTGTACTAGTTCCCATGTGGCTGATGAAGGCAAACAGCTCATACTCTGGAGAATATGAAAGGGAAAAATAAAAATTAACAAGCCAGAGAGAAATATTAGTACATTCAGTAACATGCACGGTAATGCACACGTTAGGGTATAAAATTGCAATTATGTATTCATTTCCATCTCAATGACATGCATTGAACTATGTGTTCATAGTGAATTTTATTATCATTGCTTAATGTTGGACTAAAGATAAACATTTTTTATCATGTATAATAGAATAGAATAGAATAGAATAGGCTTTATTGTCATTGCACGGTGGGGTGCAACGAAATTGTGGGCAACGAAATTGTGCAGCTGTTTTTAATGTTTGTTGTATAAGGCAGTGCATGTGCTTTGTCAAGTATTTCTAACTGTATCATATTGTACATTACAGATTAATACAGACATGTAACTGTGAAAATATACTCACACTGAACAGGCATTATATGAAGGATACTGTAGACATTTCTGACCATCAGTAAAAATCGTGCCTTGTGAGTGTGATCCAGTAGTGTTTTATTGTTGCCTTTGATATGTATTTGAGGAAAACACATGCCCCACTGCTGCCACTTGGGCTCCCCCCCCCTTCTCTCCACTGTCCCGTGACTGACTTCCTTCTCCGTCCCTCACGCGTGGTCCTGGGGGCTCTCTCCCCTCGCTCTCCCCGGCCGAGCGCCCCCCCTCTGACACCTCCATCGACTCCAGGTCGTCCAGGTGGGAGAAGATCCAGTCCACGGCCCGCTCCAGAACATTACTCTGAGAGGAGAGATGGGGGCAGATGCAAGGTAATCTCACGCATAGTGGCAAGCAGTAGGTTGCCGGTTTGATTCCCCGCTGGGGCACTACTGTTGTACCCTTGGGCAAGTTACTTAACCCAGCACTGCCTCAGTAAATATCCAGCTGTATAAATGGGTAAAAAAATGTAACCTGTGTAAGTCAATCTGGATAAGAGCATCTGCTAAATGTCAATAATGTAAATGTAATGTTACATCGTTTGTCACGACAACATTTTAACGTCATGTTGTTGTTGTTATGGGTCATTATTTGGCACTGAGTATTATGTTATAAAGCAATGTTAGGGGTCATTATTTGGCAGGTGCCATATGCACTTTGTAATATTGTTATGAATCCTTGTTTGGTACCATGTGGATGTTATGTTATAGAGGTAATATTATTCAGATTATCTTAAAAGATGATTGTTAGGCTCCATGTTCATGTTAGTATGACATTGGTTATGTTACTCTTAAGGATCGTTGCTGGGCACTGAGTAAGCTAAAACAGTTAACGTTGTATGCTTACATTTGAACACAGTTTTTCAGTTTCATATTTAAAGGCTGTTACTGGCTGTTCTGTACTGCTTGCTAGGTCTGTGTTTGTCATTATTGTTTTGCCAATGATATGCAATTAATGTATTTAGCCATGATGGCCTTGAAAGAGTTCCTGTCAAATAAATAAATAAATAAATACACAATACATTTTGGTCTTTAAAAAGCAGTCTCAGTTCAATAACATCTTAACCTAATCCTAAAAAGAGAACAGGAAGAGAATATTATTTTGAAGAACACCCAGAGTCAACAAATGTGGCATGCCATGTGGTAAAAATGCTATGTTCTGCAACTTTCACTTCCGTAACGCTGAACTTCCCCTTTCTTGGCTTCCTTTTGGCCGAATAATTGCAGTTCCTGTGAAAACCTAACTTCTGAAACAATTCCACAAAAAACCTTAAATTGAGAAGAAGCTGCACACATGTTGCTAGTGTCCCAGTGTCCTTATTATCATGTTACCGTGGAAAGTCATTTAGACGTCACCCACATCTATGCCATAACAGGGAGAAAGGGATGGAAAAACAGCGGTTTTACGGTTACGGGGTTGCGCAATAGCACTCACAGAAGCCCGCAGCGCTCGTGTGGCCTGATCTCGGCTAAAGCCCATGGAGACGATGGTTGCTAAGTGCTCTTCAGATATTGTTTCCGTGGGCGTGGTCCCTGGAGCGGAGCCACAGCCTGGCAGTACCATGGGGGCGGAGAAATCTGCAGCCAATCACAGAGAGGGAGAGGCATTCAGTGATAATGGAAAAAAGAGAAGAGAATATTATGCAGCATTACTGCCAATCGCACAAGTGGTCATCACCATGCTAATGCAAGCCATATGCAAATTGTATAATAATAATAATAATAACATATAATAAAAAATAATGCCAATTCTAGTCGCCCATACTCACCTGGGTCATCCATGTGGCCCATCACCCAGTTCATGGCAGCATCGATCCCAGTGTTGCCAGTACAGTAGACCGCCTTTCTGCAGGCTTCAATAGGGAAGCCCATCTCAGACAGCTGGGACACTGTGGAGTCGTCCAGCACAGGGGCTAAGAGAGAGAGAGAGAAAGGAACGATTAACGGTAATGCAACACAAACAGGTTAGGTACTACTGCATTTACACTGACACTCAAAGAAGGCTGGTACAGAAAGCACAATCTATGCAAAAATGCCTTGACTATACACAGAGTGGATAAATACAGCATATTCGCGCAGACTCCACACAGACTGCTCTGATTTAGGGACTCCGCTAAACGCACGTGAAGGGAGAGTGACACAGAGGAAAAAAAAAAGAGGGCACGAATGGGCTGACAGTGAGACACGCACGCAAAGCCAACAGAAAGAGAAAGAAAGAAAGAAAGAAAAGGAAAAAAAAAGAAAGACAAGGAATCCATGCGGCAGAGGTACTGCAGTGGGGGTGGACAGGAGACAGAGGCCAGAGGGAAGGAAGGAAGAGGAAAAAAACACAGACTGACACAGTAGTGGGGAGTAGAGTGAGTCGTCCTCCTCGGTGCCGTGGAAACCCAGGATACCTTTGACCTCCACATCGGGGGTCATGAGAGGGGGCGGGGCCACCTCGGGAAGCTCCTCCTCTCCCGGCTGCAAGCCCGTCCCGCGGAGGGAGCTCAGGTCCAGCGTGTCGGGAACGTCGATGCTCACATCTGAACACAAACAGTCACACGTGTTTATTCGCATCTGAAAGCTGCAGTCATTCAGCTAGGTGAAGCAACAGACCAATTTCTCAGTTTCATTTCAGTTAAGTGAAAATAACAGCAGCTATAGTAGCTAACTTATGGTATAATATGATGCAAGCAAAAAAACCACAGCCAAATATGTGGTCAAATATAACTGTTGTGAAATGAATTGCAAATATTCTCCTAACTTCTCATATGGGCTGTCCAGCTCAAATCAAAGGATGCTCTGGGCCACTAATCTAAGAGAAACGTGTACATTTTGCCTGTTTGGGTTGGACTCATGGGTCTGGGATGAATATAACACAATAATACCAACTGTCTTAAAGGGAAGGGCAATAATATCAAATGATCATGCTGTGCCCTGTTAGCAAACTGACGTTAACACTAGTGAAGCGATGAAGGAGATGTGCAGCACACTCCCACGCTGTTCATGATGATGGTTAAAAAGCATCCCAGCTGGCACATCGGCAGCAGCAGAAAACAAAATTAGTGCCTGTATTCATTTGTCATTGATGACTGCAGTGAGACAGAATTAATACTTCACCCCCACCTCCTGTCTATTTTACATCTAACAAGAAAACACTGACCCCTAATGGAGAACATTGGTAAATCTATTTTACATCTAACAAGAAAACACTGACCCCTAATGGAGAACATTGGTAAATCTATTTTACATCTAACAAGAAAACACTGACCCCTAATGGAGAACATTGGTAAATCTATTTTACATCTAACAAGAAAACACTGACCCCTAATGGAGAACATTGGTAAATCTATTTTACATCTAACAAGAAAACACTGACCCCTAATGGAGAACATTGGTAAATCTATTTTACATCTAACAAGAAAACACTGACCCCTAATGGAGAACATTGGTAAATCTATTTTACATCTAACAAGAAAACACTGACCCCTAATGGAGAACATTGGTAAATCTATTTTACATCTAACAAGAAAACACTGACCCCTAATGGAGAACATTGGTAAATCTATTTTACATCTAACAAGAAAACACTGACCCCTAATGGAGAACATTGGTAAATCTATTTTACATCTAACAAGAAAACACTGACCCCTAATGGAGAACATTGGTAAATCTATTTTACATCTAACAAGAAAACACTGACCCCTAATGGAGAACATTGGTAAATCTATTTTACATCTAACAAGAAAACACTGACCCCTAATGGAGAACATTGGTAAATCTATTTTACATCTAACAAGAAAACACTGACCCCTAATGGAGAACATTGGTAAATCTATTTTACATCTAACAAGAAAACACTGACCCCTAATGGAGAACATTGGTAAATCTATTTTACATCTAACAAGAAAACACTGACCCCTAATGGAGAACATTGGTAAATTATTTTGGGGATTGACAAGTATAAAAGCTTGTTATGCCTTGGAGGAAAAATTATCTGTGTTCTGATTTTTAAAACGTGTTTTGAGTATAACTGGTCAAAAAACCATTAATGGTAACCAAAGACATAAATGCTATATTCAGTAACCTACCCAGTCCTCATTAAGGCAATAGTAACATAATATTAGTGAATTGAGTTTTGAGGAAAATAGGATTTACCAAGTTTCTTAGGGACCCAGTCCTGGCCGAAGGTGAACTTCTTGATCTGGATGACGAGGTAATCAGGGAACGAGGCAAAGCGGGTCGTCCTAAGCAAGACCAAGAAGAGCGATTATTCACTGCCCATTACAGCATCTCAGGACCCAGAACAGGGAATATTCACTGGCCTCTACAGTATCTCAAGAGCAAGAACAGCAAATATTCACTATCCTCTACAGTATCTCAGGGTCAGTTACCCACAGCTCCCACCAGTTAATGGTGTCTACACTGGAAAAAAAGTCAAAAGTAAATACACTGCTTTTTAATCTGAGGTTCACAAATTCATTCATTCTTTTGGGATCTCCTTTTTGGCAGTTACAGTATTCAGTAAATCTGATTAATCAACAGGCCATGAACAATATACAATGATACTGGATACCTGATTAGGCATTGCTGACAACACACCACAGGTAATACACAGTGGTATTTGATTACTGATCAGGTATTGTTGATAACTGACTGCAGGTGAAACACAGTGGTGTCTGATAACTGATCAGGCATTATTGATCGGTCGTTCGTCAGACAGCCCATACTTGCTGGCGGTGGTTTTGCCCTGCACGGCCGAGCTCCAGAAGTCTGTCAGAGTCTCCGGCTCACTGAGAGCCTCCAGACAGGCAGAGAATGGAATGCAGGCTCGCGGGGCTGGAGGTACAGGTGCACCTGCTGACTCCGCCTCCTCCCGCTGATGCTCCGCCTCCTGCAGCTCCTCTGACGGGGCGGGGATGCAGGTTTGGGAGAAAAGCCAAAACCGTTAGACAGACAAACTGCTGAATGTCAATATCGACTTGATAGTCTTGCACCCAAACACCCTGACAAAGACTGGGAATTGGTGTTGTACAGGTTATCTTTGCCATTTTGTAGCTATTTAGAGAGAAAGACAAAGGTGTTTACAAAAACATTCTAAAGTCAATCGTTTGCCTTTGTCTTGCTCTTGACATGTGTGAGAACAGCTGAACTTATTATGGTGATTATTTGCATTCTGTGGGAGCGCACATCAACATAAGCAAACAATCAAAAATGTATTATTTAATTTATCATTTAAATGTATAATTTATTATGAAATTTTCAAAACATTTCCAATCTGTGAATTAAGTTATGATCCTATGCTACATATCTGTCTGCTAGAGCAACTTATTGACTATATTGGACTACATTTCCCATCACCCTCATCCAAAGCAGCGCCGCAAAAGAGACTGCTGGGAGTAGTAGTTCACCTGCATTCATGGCTTGGTCCAGGGGCACAGGTAGCTGTACAATGTAGTCAACCCTCTGTGTGTACTTGACTTTATTGGATTGTTCGCACACAATCCTCTCCTCCACCAGGAAGCGGAAGGCCTCGGAGGGGTTCTGCCTGGAACGGCAGTTACGCTGCAGGGAAGAGCGATGCCAGACACCCGGTCACACTGAGACCCGTAACACTGGGTATAAGCCAAAATATCAACCATCTTACGTTTGCTGGGCAGTCACACCACAGAGTGTATTATGCTAAACACACCTGCAACCAAATACTTTGCAGACCTCTACCTTAGTTTTTAAAAAATCCCACTGATCAGTCAGATCTTTTATCATTAAAAATTTTATCATTGTATAAAAAGACTGAAAAAAGACAGAGAGTGATCCAAGTGATTGCTAACAGTACCGTTCAATGTCATTTTTATAGTTGTCGCTGGAGTGTAATCAGCTTAATTTTTTTGACTTGAGGAACTTGCGTATTTTGAAGTGTTTCAGTTACAGTTTTCGTTCTCAGTGTTACTGGACTTAATACAGGAAGTAAAATTCCCAGAACACAGGAGAGGTGCACACAAACGCAAGAGAACTCTGCTCAGTACAGATGACATGATTAACACACAGCGAAAGACAAGACACGCAGATCTTGAGACTGACAGACAGAGGCAGGGAAGCGAGGCCAAACTGAGGAAATCGGATATTTGTACCTCAACCATGTTGATGAAGTGCAGGAAGAACTCCTGAGCATCCTGCTGCCGATTGGTGGAGAACTCTGGGTGTCCTCGTCCAACCAGGGCTTTGAACATGCGTGGTGCAATGCCAACCTGGTCACCCTAGTCCCCAGAGAACAACAGTGACCATTTATGAGAAGCACAATGACATGAATAATTTGGAATATAAAAAAAACACATATAGCATCTACCTGGGGCCCTGGGGTCTCCACGTCATCTCCAGGGTCATAGGCAAGTTTGGAATAGTCTCCTGACAATAAACCATAGCCCAGCTTTGCCCTGAAACCCAGGAGGAGAGGCAAAGGGTGTTCATGCAGAAAGATCACTGTACAATGCAAATGCCTCCAATTCAATATTAACAGACAAAGAGAGTATAATTACACTCTCCATACATCGGAGACCCACTGGAATCCCTCTTCAGCCAAGACAGCAAATACAGAAACAATCAAATGGACAATGCAAGTATTACAAATATACAAAAAAGAACACCTGTACACTGTCTTCTGCTCCCTGAGGGGTTATTTTATTTAGAGCTCAGCCACTAAGAACTCAATACAGTGTGAAGCTGCGAATACGAAGTATTATTATATCCATTCTTCTTTATGCTGTGCTGACACTGGCTGTCTGTGCAGTACATGGATGTCTGCATTAAATATTTTCATAAAAATACAGTTAGGCCATGTCCGCACATACACAGGTATTTTTGAAAACGGGGGTTTTCCTCCTTCGTTCTTAAAAAAAATCTCCGTCCACACGAAAACACAAACACACGCTGTGAAGAGCATGCTAAACCAACAGGCAACAATATAACCCTAACCGCAAAGCCATGTTGGCCAATCAGAAGCCTGAAAAAAAAGTTATTACGGCGCACACTCTGACGTCACAAGCCAAAAACTCCGTTTTCCCTGTCTACACGTGAACACTGAAAACGGAGTTTCTGAAAATCTTCACCCTGGCAGGCGTTTTGCAAAAGATCCGTTTTCAGTGACCTAAAACGCTGTTTGCGTGTGGACAAAAGGCCAAAACGCATAGAAAAAGCTACGTTTTTAAAAATACCCGTGTACGTGCAGACAGGGCCTTACACTCTTACACAAAATACACTCAAAACACTCACACTTGTGTTTTGAAGTCCTGTGTGGGGTCACTTGGAGCCTCGGTGAAAATCTTCTCGACGTTGGAGACGTACCTGGGAGACACAGGTGAGAAAGCGCAGATGAAGGGATCACGTGGATTGAACTGAGCACAGGTGTGAGCACATGTCCTGCTCAAAACTTAACCCCTGTCCAGTTTACTTGCTCCATTTTATCTTTTTCATCACCTGGACCACACAGATTTATCCTCACACCTACACTAACTAACATACTAACACCTACAGTGCCCGTCAGAAGCTTGGACACAACTGATTAATATAATGGGAAACATGCATTCAAAGACATTTTGATCTAAAGACTCATGCTTAAATGCTTGGAATTTGTTCTGTCTTTAATTAAAAAATATTTTTGGCTATATTTTTTGGATAATTTTGATTTGTTTAACACTTTTTTGGTCACTGCATAAGTCCATTTGTGTTATTTCATAGTTCTGATGTCTTATTTTCTAAAACGTGAAAAATAGTAAAAATAAAGAAAAACCCTTCTATGAGTAGATGCGTCCAAACTTTTGACTGGTACTGTATCTTCCAAACTGAATCAGACATTTCTTTTCAACACTGATTGCTCTCCGCTCAGTCACTGTATTGCAGTATTATCTTGACTGATTTAACGCATGAAGAGATATGTCTATATTTTTGTCTATATTTTTAATGTGTCCAATGGAAGGCATGTACATTTTCACACTTTCTTTGTGTATTTGTAGCACCGTGGAGGGTGGGCTAGGATCACAGAGGGCTGCTGCCTCATTGGTTTGGCTGCTGGCAAAGCCCTTCTGTTGCCTCCCGCAGCCTGGGAGGCTTTCAGGACCAGGGACAGCGACAGTCTCGCAGAGAAGCATCTGCACGGCTGAGACAAACTGTTAATTAACCCATTTTGTTGCTTGTTGCCTCAGTCTGGAAAAGGCCAATATAGCCCACAGGAAATGCCTATGCCCACACAGGAAAAGCATTGTGGGCATACAGGGAAAGCATAGGAGCACAAAGGGAAAGCCCAGACTGCACAAAAAAGCTTAACAGGAACACACTGGAAATGCACAGGCCCCCACACAAACACAGGAAGGAAGAGGTAACACAGGCAGAAGCAGGTCGCACATATGTACAGTATCAGTCAAAAGCTTGGACACACCTACTCATAGGAGGGTTTTTCTTTTTTTTTTACCATTTTCCACATTTTAGAATAATAGTAAAGACATCAAAGCTATGAAATAACACAAACAGAAGTGTTTAAAATGTGCTAAACAAATCAAAACTATCTTGTATTTTAGACTCTTCAAAGTAGCCAAAAAATATCTTTTAAAATTCAATTTTTTTTTTTTTGGAAAGAAATTCATACATTGGCATCAACTTCACTATTTATATTTGTCTAAGAAACAAATTTCAAGCATTTATGCATAAGTCTTTAAGTCAAAATGTAATGTAATGTTTAAGATAATAAGAAACATGCATTCAACCGGTTGCATCCAAAATTTGACTGGTACTGTAACACCCAGGTATGTACAATGGACTGACTAGCAGTGCACCTGGTGGCCTGCTACCACAGCCACCTGAAGACACACACAGACAGGGCCCTGTAATGGGGCAAACAGCTGGGCGGAGCTGACTGGGACTGACTTGCTCTGGAAGTCCGGCACAGTGAAGAGCACTTGCATGACCGAGTTGAGGTAGCAGCTGTTTCCCAGGTTCCTCATTCCGGTGAAGCCGGGGCCCGTCAGGGGCTGCAGGGTGGCCCCCGACTCCTGGATCACCTCCCACTCCCCTATGCGCTGGTTGGCTGCGATCTCCAGCTCTGTCATCGTGTGCTCCGTCTGACACACACAGGAGAGGCAGACAGAGAGTCACAGGCAGCCAGGAGCCAAACCATTCCAGTGACGACTTCTGCGAAACAGCTGATGCTAAGCAGGGCAGGGCTTGGTGAGTTGAACAGACTGAAAATCTCCTGTGAAAACCAGGTTATTGTTGGTTGGTCTGATGGTGACCCAATAGGGGGCAGATTACCCATCTGGAACAAATGAATCCAGTGCCCTACAACAGTGATTGGGACACTGCTCTAGGAGGTGGCCATTTTTCATTTGAGACATTAACCCTTTGAGACACAAGTACAAAATCATTACGTTGTGGTTCTGAGCATGAGTTTTCAAAATTCTTGTTGAGCTGTAATATTATATTCACATTTTGTTTTATTAATAAATACGTAAGGGATTTGTGCCTAAAATTTACGAGTTTAAAAACTAAATAAGTTTAGCTAATCCCATCCTGAGGCACTTGTCAAAAGAGTAAGAAGTGTTCATCTGTGGAGACTGCTGGTTTCACAGATCCCTTTGAAGTTAACAGTATAATATGAATCTAATAATATCTCATCCAAAACAATGACTTCTGCAGTGTAAATCAGCTGGGATGAAAACCAAGTATCTCTGTGGCTCAAAAAGCCTGCATTGTCCACCACTGGAGCACAACACCGTACAAACGTTTCGCAAAAGGAACACACAGTCCAGAGGTCAGCAGAGCTGAGTACTGCACCTTCTCCATGGTCATCATGTCAATGCCAAAATGAGCCAGGTGTTCGGGCAGCTTGGAGTCCAGCACCATGTCGTCCTCATCATAGGAGTACACGTCTACAGTGATCAGAGCAAAACACGATTCAAGACCCAAGCCTCCCAGATCTACACATTTCCTACACATTTCCTCAGGGGTATTGTTAGAAGTATTGTTAGGGTATTGTTAGAAGTATAAAAATCACAATATCTTTGATAAATGTTTTTATGTATAAAAACCAAAGCTATGGCCATCACGTGATACATAAATACATATAAACACGACAACCAGACATGATGAAAGCAGATCTCTTTCTTGCAAGGGTACAGGAATATGAACCCCTCCCACTCCGTCCCCTCACCTGCCCCATCAGGGGTGATGGTTCCCAGTTTGACAGCCAGGGGGTATCCAGCCTGCTGGAAGTGCTGGAGGGCGTGGTTGTTGCCCCCGGAGCCGTCGAAATACCTGCGGCCACAGAGCACCTTCCCGTCCGTCAGGTTCATCCACAGGTTCTCCTCCAGTCCGCACACCTCACACTTCCACCCACTGAGAGAGAGAGAGAGAGAAAGAGAGAGAGAGAAAGAGAGGGGGGGGGAGAGAGAGAGACAGAGAGGGAGGGAGAGAGAGAGAGAGAGAGAGGGGGAGAGAGACGGGGGGAGACAGAGAGAGAGAGAGAGGGAGAGAGAAAGAGAGAGAGAGAAACTCAGGGTGCACATTAAACCAATACAATGAAACTGATGCAGATAACAAGAGGGAGTCAATACAAAATTCTCCGTAGATGTGCACAGTAAAATGACAAGAGGACAGTGGAAGAAAACATAATATATATTAAATATAATATAATCTATTATACATACATACTTACACACACACACACGGACACGTAAACTTGCAGGCATGCACACGCACGCACACACACACACACACACACACACACACACACACACACACACACACACACACAGACAGGGAAAACTGGACATTAACAGAGACAAACAGTGGTTTGTATCTGCAGCCAGAACCGACCGACAAGCCCACTGGCCCCCTACGGGTGGCCTAAAAACACTGTACTAAAGAGAGCAGGCCATTCAGCCCAGCCTGGCTCATAATTTTCCCTGTACCTCACGATGACCCGGCATACAGAGGTGTGAGTGCTTTACCTGGGCGGGATCTTCACCCCGTTGTCGAGCTGGCTGAGCTCCGCAGCGTGCCGGGACTCCTGCCGCACCTCGCCATCCCACTGCTGCACCTGCAGGGCGTGGCTCACCGAGTCTGCCGCCAACAGCCCCGCCATCGACATGGACACCTGGGCGCACGGGGCGGGGGGCGACAACAGCACTCATGACTTCCTTCCTTATACCACCCCACCCCCCCCAAATCCCACACCAGCACAATCCCCTGATTCCACCCCGACAGGCCTCACCCGCTCTCTCACGACATCGGGCATTGTGGCCAGGTCCTCCGATGTCACTTCCTGTCTGTCGGGGAGGATTACCACCTTTACTTCCTCCTCATACTCGTCCTGCTCCACATCAAACCCTCCTTCTATCCCTGAGAGGCAGAGAGCAAAAGAGAGAGGGACAGGCAGATTGGAAGCGTGCATGTCTGACCGCCTTGCGACAGCTCACAGACACAGAGTACAGTGCCACACACTGTGTGAATACAATCACCACAAAAGAGCTCCACACACTATATTAAAGACAGATCAAACTAGTTTCAGAAAAGGAAGAGGTGTGGACAGACAACCCAAGGCACAACCCAGTGTTTTACCAATAGCCATTCGCGTGGGCTTCTTCTTAGGTTGGTCATTGCTGTCGTCATCTTCCTGGAAAAAAAAAAAAAAACACAACATTCAGGGTAACATCACTACCAATGTCACTTTCACTACTGCAACTGAATGTAAATGACCTAGTCATTGGTGCCTCGGTGCACTACAGGGGACAATGAATTAATGATTGTTCTGTGTCCTCACAATTGTCTGACTCAGTGTCAGCCATTACTGTCTGTGAACGTACACAAGAGAATCCTAGCATACAAATTCAGCTTATAAACAGAGAGGAAACTGTGAATACGCACAGAATGACAAAGGGATTTTTTAGACCGGCTCTGTGCATATTCACGGATCCTCATAACAAGTGGATAGACTGACACTGTGGGCTGTGAATAGGATGACCCACCCAGATGAGCACAAGACCAAAGAAGCTGCTGAAAATCTGTTCAGCACTGATTAAATAAACCCAGTGTTTATACTTTGCTGAGTAATGTTTCTATGGTAATACTGAGTGAAGTCACGGGGTCTTTGGAGCTGGATTTATCGTCACGGCTAATGATGATGTCAGAGCTCCTTAGCGAGTAGCTGCTTACCTGTGCTTTACGGGTGCGTTTGATGTGCAGGTACGCTCTCTGGCCGGTCTTGTTGTGGTGTCTCTCCACATACTGACTCCCAAAGCCCAGGAAACTGTTCATACACACATACAGACCGCCCTCCTCCTCCTGACAGGGAAACAGCAGGAGATAATGAAGTACTATAGACATCTGGCAACACGTTGATGACATGACGAAACATGATGATGACTCCACAGAATACCATAAACAAACGCAAAGAGACAATATTATAACTATAGAGGAGGGCAGACTAAGGAAAAACAAACAAAAAAACTGTGTAAGCAAACGGAACGACAGAAGAGGATACCATCGCCCAGGGAGTGCCAAAGTGCAGTGATTGAGCGGAATGATACTAAGAAGCGTGGGAAAGATAAACTAGCAGAAAAGGGTAGGCACAGACAGCTTTAATATACAGGTATGAATGAAAATCCAGGCATAGGAGAAACAGGGGATGATGGAGGGATGAACTCACCGGAGATGCAAAGGAGAAGGCGCACTCGTCTTTGTGGACACGGTCTCCGGGCCTCGGAACCCGAATCGTGGACAGAACCGACATCAAAACCTCGCTCACCTCAGCCATCTCTCAAAGTCTTCTCTGGACCACGTTTTTTTTCCCAGGCTGACTGCCTAATTTTACTATCACTCACTTTCTCAGCTAGCTAGCCAACTACCTGTCTCGCCTCCGCTGATCGCCTCTCCCTATCTCTCCTTCTCCCTCCTTCTGTTGTGGTACTGTGGGTTATCAACTGATGCAAGGCCGGGCTCGCGTCCCACCGGCACGCACTGGGCTGCAGATTCCAACCGTAATATGGGAAGTATGAGCGCCCACAAAAGACAGTCAGATGGACAATTAGATAATTAGATGGACAAAATTAAAGTCGCAAAAACAGAAATGTAATTATTTTTGCGTCAATGCTGATGAAAGTATCTATGTTAGCGCTGACACTATGAGCACATATACATGTTTGTGAAAACAATCTCAACCAACCCAAATCCTATATCATTGCTTTTGGTTTTGTCTTTCCCTTCAGTTATAATGATTACGGTAATATTAGAAAAACCACCATGAGAAAGCGGAAATTCATTACGGTTATCCATAGGACTACACGATCGCCCCCATGCAGCTCGGAGGGCGCGTTGCTGGCACCTGTTCTTTTTTTTAGCTGTTTTTTAAATCAAAGTTGTCGTTTACCGTTAACTAACAGAAAAAATAATAAAAAAGGAAATTAAACAATAGAGCTGACACGAAATATCGATATTGAAAAATGCAATTGTAAAACATTTGTGATTTCTCAGCCAAAGTTTTATAATTCCTGTCCTAGCTGTCTCTGAGCCACTGGCTCGGATGTTTTTAACCCTCAGAAAGACAATTACTGTGCAAAGACAGTAGGCGGCACTTAGCATCTTTCCAACGCGGTATTAACCATGTTTCGGTTACTGTAGTAATTGTATTTACGGTGCTAATACTCAAAATATTGGCTGTCTTGACAATCTGCGATTACTCCTGACGTCGATTTTTCATGAGTAGGTTTTGGCTGCAGTTGAAGGCTAATTCGTGTTTGGTGGAGCCAGAGGAGTCTTCGCCGAAAAAGGACAGCCCGGGAAAATGAGGGGGGTCAACTGCTGATTAAGGCTATTGACCTCTTTTGTATTTCATGCAAAAAAATAAATAAATAAATAACTGATTGGTCTTGGATGGAAGATGGAGGCAAATTTATTTAATCAAAAACTCACAAGGTGGAGGGTTTTGATTAAATAAAACTGATTCTGATACTCTATTTTAAAGAGAATCATGTTCTATTCCACAATAAAGCAACTGTATATGAAATCTCTAAGATTTTGATTTACCTTTGATACAAAGGTGACATTTACCCATTGCAGAGATGTGACCATAGTGGTACAAGGGAAAGAGCTACACTCCAGGATACAATGATAGCTTTTATCAACAGATGACAATGCAGACACACAGTGACATCTGCCTTATGATGCTATATTACTTGTACGGAATATACAGTAGCTGTCTTATGCCAAGAGCACACTTAGTTACTGTGGTCATACTCTGTGTCATTCTATTGAATTGATGACCAGATCAACCACTTTTGGGTGCTGATATAAGGATCACGTTTTTGGTGGGTTGGTTAGCAGGTTATGCAGTGAATGCTACGTTTCGAATGACCGTTTTGCTGCTTTACCTACAGAGATGCTCAGCTTATTTAAATGGGATGTGAATCACCCCACACACTAACATTCCACCATTACTCTTCCTTTGTGCCTGCACTATCCAGCATTGCCACTGTGTCAGACATAGTTTTTATGTGTATATCACCTGCATTTAGCAACCAATTCAGGCCCCAATCCCAGAACTCTCTGGGTAACATCCTCACCCGCTTTGGCTGATTGGTTCAACAACCCCTGTATCCCACCCCCACCCCCCATTCATTCCCTAGTGTATCCCAAAAATGCAAATGTATGCAAAAGTTCTCACTTGGTCTACTGTATTAAATGATAGATGCCTAGTATAGGTGAAGAACACAGGCTCCAAAAAAGGCAAATGTGCGCATAAAAAACAAGCAGTTTAGCAGCTTGTATATTCAATGTGAAGAAATGGATTAAAGTGAATCCCTCGTGATCAAGTGTGCATTTGGTGCCATAAAGATTCAAGATGCAAGATGCATTTATGAATATGGAATGGTAACCTATGTCTGCAGTGCTGTCTACTCCTGGTCCTGGGGATACACACTCCAGAGGGGTTCAGAGATGCCTCTCAGCTGCTGATTGACGCCTCCAGTAAAACAAAAGGAGATCTGGGATCCCATCTCATCAATGATGCCAATTAAGCAGTTAAGACCCCAGGTGAAATTAAGCCCAAGAACCCACTGGATATGTGCAATATTTACAATGAACTCCTCCACCTCTTTCTCCTTTTATTACCAGTAATCCCCCTTCACTTCCATCAGAGGCTACAGTTCCTGTATTACAGTGTTAAGTCCAGTCAATCACTGTCAATTGGATTAGTCCCATTGCTCTCTATGGGTTACAATCCATGTTCAGCAGGGAAATAGGTTGACATGACAGCTAATTGTCCTCTGTGTGTATGGACCTGTACCCTTGGCATACTGTAGGTTGGCAGTTTTCAACAAATGCAGCATGTATGAATGTTAAGAATTTAGTTTATATGATGCATCTTTGATACATTAAATTCCATTATATATTTTTCCAACATATATTTTTACTTATCCATACTATCACTGTAGTCGTGCCTTCATGCCTTCTTTCCTTGTACCTTAAGGTGGTGGGGCGAACAACTCCCAGAACAACACAACACTGATGTGTGACATTGCAGTTTCTAACAGTGCACTCCTTTGTATTGCTAAGTGTAATCAAGCTAGGGTTGAACCAGCAAATTTTGCAACAACAAGTGCTGAGACAAGAAACAAACTAGCTCACTGTGGGAATGACCCAGGTCTCTGGCATGAGAAGCAGTTTAGCTCTTGTTCTGACAGGGGGCGTATGAGTGCTCACACTCACAAACACACACACACGCACACACACACACACTGAACAAGCATTGCTACACAAGTAATCCCCCATCCTCAAAAGATTACAAGTCCCCCTCTTCGTGGAATTCCAAGGCTCATCTCTCTCTTTCTTTCACACCTCAACACCTTATCACCAGTCACTTCTGCCCTCTTCATTCCTCCAGTAAATCCGACGTGCGCTGCCCTCCCCTCCTTGCTCGCGTCAGCACCAGCACCGGCGCCCGCGTTCACACATCGTGGTGTCAGGTTCATTGAGTCTGTCAGGGCTGTATTTACCATCTCACCCTCTCTCTCTTAGCATCCGGGTCGAGCATGCTGGCACACCACGCCAGTCCAGCCGAGGCCATGTAATTGTCCTCTTCCTCCTGAGCTCGTTATGAGAAAGTCATCAGGAAGTTTGTTAGCCTGCTTCTGTCAGAGCTCGTTAGGATAAGAAGTGACGGAGAGAGAGAGAGAGACGGAGAGATGGAGGGAGACTCGGATGGGGAGAGGGGTTAATACTGCGCCCTAACCTATTTACACTCTGAACGGCTGGACTGTACACAGCTTTATATTGACATCGTTAGAGGGAGAAACAGAGCATGGGAGGGGATGCTGTGACAGCCTTTAATAACACATATGAAAAATAAATACATTTTCTTTAGACCTTTTTTTTTCAACTTGCATGAAACTGAAAAACAAGCAAAAACACAACCATCAGCTCGGATCCAGTCTTCTGTGTTTTCTTTCATATCACTGCACTGCAGAGATGTTGCTCTTCTGGAGTAACTAGCTGGGTGGTTATTCATGTTTTTCCATGGACTCATTGATGACTTTTTAATGGCGTACTGTACCTTTTGGTATATAGTTATAACTGCTAACTTTATAGTAGCTAGCATCTTTTAAAGTAAAACAATGTAGATCCAGGGGGCAATTCTTTTAAAATTTTTATTTCCTGCTGTTCATGGAATAATCTTGAGATGGGAGATGTGTAGATAATTTAATCTGGCACCAGATCTTAAACCCAGTCACATGGAGATTAACTACAAGGAGTTCCGACATTATGTGTTCTCAGTAATACACTCCCACCTCATGGAATAATAGAAAATGCATAATCAGAACCCCATCCTTCTTTGATAACCCCACCCCCATACTCCAGGCCTATACTTACATGCCATAAGCCTCCCTCAGAAGCAACACCAACAAATATGGAGGAGACCACAACGATGGTGGGCAGGTAAATAGCCATACACACAAGTCTTCACCAGGCAAGGCTCCTACAGCTTTGCGCTACACAAGGCTTTTGCAGAAACAACAGCTGTTTATCACAGTGTGGAGCAGGCCGTGGAAGTCTGTGGTTGTGGTTGTGGTCAACAACCGAGAACATACCATGATCTACAATGACCTACAATGATCTACAATGGCAGCAATAATTGATTATGTCATAGACTTGTGATTGTTATAGCGGCTCCTACAACCAAATCCACCTTTAAAGAGGTCACCTGTTTCCTAAATTAACTAAGTATTCTGTACTGAGAACTGGAAAGCAAAGTATGCGCTGTAACGGCTGAAATTATTTGTGTTTAAATTAAGTATTAATGTAGTTGCAGAAAAACTGAGTACAAAAGTACTGCTATGAAAACATTTTAAGATGCAGTTATGTGTCTGTATTCAGGATGGAGAGGGGAGACTGCTGTAAGATCACTGCTGTGCAGGAGATGACACTAGTGACAATGGTCTGACCCAGAAAGAACTTTCAGCCCAAGACAATTCAAAGACACATCATTGCGGATTGTGCCAGAAATTGATTTAATAAGGGCAGCAATGATTGCTCATATTTAGAAAAGGCAGAACATTACCATGACAAAAGTCTATTCAGTTACTGAAAAAGAAAAAACATTTTGACTGAAAGCCTTCACCAGGGTAATCTTTTTAAAAACCTTTTTTACCTTTACAGTTTTCTTGTGTCATGCATATTATTGGAACAGCGAGGTAGTGTCAGTACCTTTCTTTGATTTATATCATAAATCTGTTCAGGCCCATTCTAAAGGAATGAGCACAGGGCAAAGGCATTATGATAGCAATATATTGATGTAAGTGTACAGTAATAGTCAAAAGGACAGCAGTAATGGTTGAAAAAGCACAAAAACACAGCAATAATGCTTGACTGGCATGACTAAAGAGCCAATATTTTATATTTTTTCAAAGGCTTTTGCCTTTGAAATGGATACTGTGCACTATCATGCACTTTTTATTTAAATGCATAATCACACTGATAGCCCCTCTCATCACTAATTAACTCTGATTGATTATCCCATGCTGCCATTGGCTATGTAAACATTGCATTTGAAATGTTCTGCAAAATTTCTCTTGTGGGGATTTTACCTGTAAATTTTACTGTAAATGCGTAACAGCAGATATATGAGGCTGTGATGCAAGTGTATTTTATTCACTCATAACAATTCATACTTTCACATTATTGGACCGTCACATTCATCTGGAGGGAGATTTTTCTCATGTGACTCGTTGCTTCACATGCCATTTTGCTCATGTGATCAGCAGCAGGGCATTGTCAGCAAGGTGCTTTATTCCACATTCCAGAACTCTTTATTTGTGATCAGTGGGAACATATGCGCAGTGAGAGTCAGAATGTTGCTAACCCTAGCAACAGCCAGGATCACCTGTCTGCACACTACACCCTGCCCAGGTAAGTGCGTGCTTTGAAGTGGAAGTGTATTTTCACGTATGTGCATAATCTCAGACCAGAATTTTTCTTGGTAAAAAGCCTTTTGATGTCAGACTGTGGTCCAGCTGAGGTGGAGTCATTCCCTGTAACTGCTGCGGTGACACTCTCTCCCTCCTCTTCCTCCCTCTTCTTCCTCGTTGCCTGTGTCAGCAGTGACGCACGTTTGTCTTCAGTTGTTCTAATGCCTTAACGAGATTGCAGATTTCCCCGGATATCCAATTAGGCCCTGATTAACTAGGCTGAGCTAATTAACACTGACAAACTAAGTCAACCCCTTCAACCTGCACCCCATACCTCTTTCCCACAAAAAAACAACTTCACCCACCCCAATCCAGCACTTACCACTCCCTACCTAACATTAGGGTATCAGTCATTCTAGTAAAAGTTATAACATCAAAACAATGTACACTTACCAGAACAGTATGACTATCAACAATGGTCTTTGTTGCCAATAACATGATGCAACTTAAACTAATGAATACTGGCTGCTAACATAAGACGTAGTCCATCTACCCTCCACCCAGAGCAGAATGAGACTGAGGGCAGTGTTTTTCCTTGTGACAGCGCAAGGCACTGTCCCTCCGTCTTAATCCAGACTACTGTACATCTGGCCCACCTGCACTGCAGTTCTCCTCTGTTTCTCTCCCTCTATCTCAGTCTCTACCTCTCTCTCTCCATCTCTCACAAACTGTCTCCACTGTTGAAGTCCTGCACATTCTTCCCTCTTCGCATCCTCCGCTCTCATCCCATCTCTCCCTCCACTCCTCTGTCCTTTGCTTCTTTGACTTGCTCTTGTCTTTTGACCCCATAACCTGATTCCTTCCCTCAATCCGTTTACCTGCCGGCTTCATTCCCTTGCGCGCTCAAGCCCCACCCCACCCGCTTCCCCTCTCCTATTTCCATCTTTGGGCTTATCCCTTCAGCCCTGATCCCTTCCTTCATCCCCTTCAATCCTCAGCTGTTCCTTGTTCCCGACAGGAGGGAAGGGTAGACAGAGAGAGAGTTTTCACAGGTGCATTTCTGCCGGTCTGTGAGAGAGGGAGTTTGAGAGAGAAACAGAGTCCCGGGATAGAGGGAGGAAAAAAGTTGGACTGCAAAGGGAAGGAAATAAGAGGAGGCCGAAATAAAACCAAAAGCAGGATAATTGCATTGCAAGAGGAGAAAGGTGAGCTACCTTTTTTCACTTTTTAACAGGTTGTCCCGATTGTTGTCATTGTCCCTTTGTGCTGCAGTTTAGTAGTGTCATACTGTATTAAACTGTATAACAGTTTTAAACTAACTGCTGGGAAGTTTCAACAGAAGTTATCATGTTTAGTATAGGTGGAAATGGAATTTTCTGGAAGTTACAATTTACCATATGTAACACCTGTTTGTTACATCATAATTAGTATTTTGCATCAATGAAATTCAAGCCCATTTCTAAAGTAATTCATGGTTAATTATGATTTCTGTTTAAATTTAAGACAGAATTGGACATTTAAATGAACTAATTGCCTTTCAACAGTTTTTATTAACCACATTTCAGTTGACTATACATTAAGCAGCAGAAAACATGGTGCAGATGACAAAATCAGTAATGGGGCACAAGTGTTAGTGCTGCAGTAAACCTTTTTGCTGCATTTTCTGCAAATCAGCAGTAGGCAGTTTGTTTCATCTTGCGCCTAATCACATCACAATAAGGTTTTATTGGAAATATCAGTTGAAAACTAGAAATTATTTCATCGGTGCAGCTGAGCTGTACTTTACTTTGAAATACACTGGCTCAAGTACACTCCATTGGAAATACTTATCATTTTCAGTTGTAACCGGGCTCCACTCTGAACAGTGTTAATGTTAATACAGACACAGGAAATGAGTTTATTGCAAGTTGGAGGTTTGTCTGATGACATGTGACACACCATCAGAACCATCATAACAGTGTAGCAGCATGCATATCAAATGAAACAACTCAATAGGAAATGGGGGAACGAGTTTGATTTTAATGTGTATTTGCCCCACTCTCTGCCCTCTCAATTGCTCCTTCTCTGATCCCGTCGTAAAGAGCAATCAGTAATCGGATGACAGGGGATTTGACTCAAAAGGTTTCCCGTAAAATCTTCTCCCGGGATTTAAACATCCTGCTTCTCTCCCTCTGTCATTTCTTGTTTTAAGTGCACCACAATGTCCAATGTACTACAATGTGTATTTAACTCATAACATGAAAACTTATGATGATGTGGACGATAATGGCAATCACGACAAAAGAGTTGAGGTCCGTTTCTGTGTAGCATGGTGTTCAGCGGTGAATTCAGATACCATGCAATTTAGAATACCATCCGATGACATCATGCCGATAATCCTGCACAATAGTAATTGCATTTGAGAAAATGCATTTTTGACTAATGTACATTTTGTGCAGTGCTATTCTATTATCGGTACACTGTGGATACCATGGCTTATTGAAGGACATTTGTAATTGCATACAGTCTATTTGTCTTGTTGTCCCAGACAAATGGAGCGGCGTATGCTTGATATGGGATTTTGGCTGTGATAACATGTTTTTGGTCACTGCATGATTCCATTTGTGTTATTTCATAGTTTTGATGATTATTATTATTAAAATGTGGCAAATAGTAAAAATAAAGAATAAAAGTTGTGTCCAAACTTTTGACTGGTACTGTAGTTTGGGTTTTACTGATCCCATTTGCTAAGAAAACAAGTGATCAGTTGTCAGTGTGTGGGTTTACTTGATTCTGAGTGACACTTTCACATGTTGCAAGCTGTAGCTCAATACGGGAGCCACGTTACCGAACTCCAGGGCAGCAAACAGATAGCATTTACCCAATGCAGACAAATAAAATTTTCACACCTCGTTTTGCACCGAAATAGAGAGAGCCATTCGTCTTACAATCTCCCATGTGCAGAAAGATGAGGAAAGAAAAGTATTACAGACAGGGAGGAGGAAGGAAAGCAAGTAAAATAAAATCAAGTGAAGCTGACCTTCCTCACATTTTATGGAAAAGATAAAAAGCACTGAAGACAGATGTACCATACAATAATATGTCTCTTTGTCATGAGGTTTGCTCGTTCATCAGAAACAGTACATTTACTTGCCAGATGCATTTATACAGCTAGACATCTACTGAGGTGATAGGGGTTAAGTACTTTGCCCATGCATACAACAGCAGTGGCCCACCTCGGAATCAGATCAGCAACCTTTGAATAAGACATGCTCCTTGCCGATATATTACACTGCTGCCCTGTGCAGCTTCGTCAGAATAGTATGGAACAAAACTGTAAATTAGTTTCATAATTCAGTTTCATGTAATATGATAAATTCTAAATGTATTGTTTTTATACCATGCAGAAATATTGGATAGCGTTGAACTCATAGTACTGTCAAAATTAGGATGAGCATACGTCCTCTTTTTCCCGGACATGTCCTCTTTTTCCGGACGCATTTTTTAGGTCCCAAAAAGAGGACGTATGGTCACCCTAGTCAATATAAGCTTTCTCCAAGACAGAACTCTGGTAGCAAAATCTTCATTGTGGCCTACACCCCCACCAACAAACCTGCAATGTCAGACATTAGCAAAGATGTTCGTAGGGATAGGGGTAGGGTGGGTTATTGTTTCTTTTATATGTTTTTGTTGCCATGAATAACAGAAAAAATAGCATATCCCAAGCCATAACTTATAGACGGGTCGCAGGCTAACAAAAATCCACATGGCCACAGGACTTGGTGGCTTTACAAGACCGCAGCAGCTCTATGAGATATGGCCATGTAATGGGTGTGTGTGTGTGTGTGTGTGTGTGTGTGTGTGTGTGGACTTTGTAGCATTTTGTGAGGAGTGTTACCGCCTGAGGCATACAGGTGACAATGTGTGTACATCTATGCATGTGTGTGTGCATGCATGAGTGTGTGTGTTTATGTGTGTGTGTGTGTGTGTGTGTGTGTGTGTGTGTGTGTGTGTGTGTGTGTGTGTGTGTGTGTGTGTGTGTGTGTGCGCGTAAATATTGGTTGTGTATATGGATTACAAGCAAAGGTGCATAATGATCAGCAATAGGGCATTGTCAGCAAGGTGTCTTATGAAGTGCAGGTGTGTAGTGATCTTTTCATATGAGCCACCACAACAAAAGACATGACCTAGTAAGACAGCCTTGAAATCAATAACAGTTGTCACATATCCTAAGTCTGAAAACGTTCATAATTAAAGATCGTCATTACTTGTAATTCCAAGGCAATTGCAATTGAAAATGAAAAGCTTTCTTCCTCTATTGTTCACAGCGTTCCATCTGTTGGATCACACTTCCTTTCCCCGGTTACCATCAGTGACATCACCTACCAACCGTCGCCATGGGTGAGATGGAACAGATGCGCAAGGAGGCTAATACCCTCAAAGAGCAGATTGCTGTAAGTTGACGAACGTAAAATATATTTGTGAATTTGTCTTGTAATTATTAGCGCTGTGGATAATAATTTCTTCATGGGAATTAGCAGAAATTTTTGAATAACAATGGCAATTCTACCTCCCACCACCAGGCGGCACGCAAGGCAGCTCAGGACACAACCATGGACTCAGTGGCCTCTGGGTCAGCAGCAGTTGGCCGTATCCAGCTAAAGACCAGGAAGACACTAAAAGGTCATCTGGCCAAAATCTATGCCATGCATTGGTCCACTGACTCTAGGTATGAGGCCTTTCTGTTAACCCTGTTCATAGACAGTCATCTCCAAAAAAAGCATGCTCATTGCAAGGATTTGCTAGAGGTTCTCAATGCACTACTTTCAGGGTAAGGCAGTAGTCATTGCCTAATTCTGGCAAATAGTATTGCCCTCTAGTTTTTGTTCATCCATACCTTTAATCACTCAATTGGATCAATTATCAGGGTCAGCAAGAATAAGGCTATGGCTCAAGGCACTCCATTGATTACGCAGCTAGAGACCTAGAAAATCTGAAGCCTCTAGGAATAATTCACCTCCCCCATTCCTCCCCCCCTCCATTTCTCTCCCTCTCTCCCTCACACAGGTTAATGGTCAGTGCTTCCCAGGATGGCAAGCTAATTGTGTGGGACAGCTACACCACCAACAAGGTAAAAGGAGACGTACTTATCGGGTGTTGGCGTGCAAAAATTGTCGACTTCTCCATTTTCATGTTTTTTTCTCATCAAAAACCTGGATAAAAGATCAAAACAGTCAAGTATTTATTTCTGAAGCACTGGAAAAAAGCATTATAGGTTTAATCATATATCATAAATATATTGTTCTCCCACAAAGAAATGCCATTGTATTATAAATATACTTTTACACTTCTTAAGTCTTAACTACAAAACTGAGAGAAATTACATCTAAGAGACACCAGGCCCAGCTGTTGTAGCTGTTGTTGCTTTTTTTTGTTTTCAATTCTGTCATATTCTCCTTTGAAAATTACCACACAATGTGAATTCCTTCACATCAGTCTTTTTCAGAGCAACAACGTCGAAACCTAAAAATTCTCTTTATCAATCTTTGAATGCACTGTTTCTTCCTGCCCAATCAGAAGTGAAGTGCACATTGTACCAAACTGACCCTTCCCTCTCCCTCACTCCCCTCCGCAGGTGAACGCCATCCCCCTCAAGTCCTCATGGGTGATGACATGTGCGTTTGCACCCTCCGGGAATCTGGTGGCGAGCGGTGGTTTGGACAACATTTGCACCGTCTACAACCTGAAGGGCAAGGATGGCAACGTCAGAGTCTTGAAAGAGCTGGACGCTCACACAGGTACCTGATACAGGTGCAGCCGAGGGACCTCTTTGGCCGTTTGCTTTGCAACGCTGCATATAGTTCAATAACAGCTTTGAATGATGCTGTCATTAGTTAGTGACTTGTTCAACCTTCATACGAGCAGCTGGCTAACTCAGTAGCAGAACTTGCACCGTCCCCTATATTATCTTTTTACTTCACAAAGTAGCAAACTACCTATGATACAATGGGCAATTTGAATCTTTTAAATGAATTGATCCATTTGCTTCAATTTGGGATGAGCCATTTTGATCACTTAGCACAGCCATATCAGGAAAAATAACACCGGGTGCCACAGACATGATAACAATTCAGATATGCTTTGACACACCTATAGTATTCTCATCATGTGAGACCATGACACAACTTTAATCATGCTTAAAAGATTACACACCAAGCAATTTAACAATGATATGGGCACCTTACACAACTAATCACATACACCTGATGTACAAAAAGAAGAAGGTGCATACTTCTCACTCCACTGAATCTTATTCAACGTTTGATTCATTCATCCTAATCTGATTCGTAATTTGTACAGATACATGAATCATCGGCTGAATCTCATTTGTAACTGGAAGAGCCTCTTGAATCAGCAGCTGTTGTAATTATCTGAATCTCATAGGTAATTTGCAGAACCATGTGAATCAGAAGCTGATTCAGTAATCTCGTTTGTAATTTGGAAATCTATATAAATCTCTCAAAGCACATCAGTAGAATTTTGTTCGTGTACTCGGGGCCCACTTGTACTGAGAATGGGTTTCGATTCACTGCATTGTAAATTAATTAGAGCACCTGTCAAGGTCTCCTTGATCAATAGCCATCATGCCGTCATGACCCTCAAACAGAAGATGGTGGCTCCTCTGGCAGACTGCAGTTAACAGCATCCATCCCTGTCTCTGTGCTTGCCCAGGTTACCTCTCCTGCTGCCGCTTCCTGAGTGACAGTGAGATCATCACCAGCTCAGGGGACACCACCTGGTAATCAGTCATTACTTATGGTTCCACCCCAGCAATGACAGAGAGCTCCCTCTGCTGGCAAATGGAGCATATTGCTCTCCACTTTGTCACAGCTATGGCGGATTTTTTCATAAATGGTGGTTCTCCTGGTGGACTTCTCCAGTGACCGCTGCATGGTTTTGACATTTCTAGATCCCAGTGAGCTGTGCTGATGTATGCTGAAATTGTCCTGACTCCCTGTCCAACCTCTCTCTCTCTCTCTCTCTCTCTCTCTCTTCTCTCTCTCTCTCTCTCTCTCTCTCTTTGCCAGTGCGCTGTGGGACCTCGAGACCGGCAAGCAGAAGACGGTCTTCATGAACCACGTGGGTGACTGCATGTCCCTGGCTTTGTCCCCCGACATGAACACATTCATCTCTGGAGCCTGTGATTCCCAGGCCAAGCTGTGGGACATCAGGGAGGGTGTCTGCAAACAGACCTTCCAGGGCCACACCAGTGACATCAACGCCATTTCGGTGAGGGGCAAAGACACACATTACTTTACATTACATCACATTACGTTCATTTAGCAGACTTTCTTATCCAAAGTGACTACCAGCACAATAGAACGTAAGTGTATCCATTCAAGTTAAATGAGCAAGAGGTCAGACCAGGCTAACAATACTCACACACCAGTGAGTGTGAGAATAACACCATTCAAGCCCTACCACAAATTAACACACACACACACATGCACACACATGCACACTTATGTGCAAAGGAACACACGCATATAAGTTCAGACACTACAGCATGCACCCACACATGCACACAAATTCATTTCAAATCAAAGCAAAAATACTCTGAACTCCTCTTTCCATAGGAGAGAGATAGATAAGATTCATGTCATACTGTGACTGACAGGACTGCACCATGTGCAGCATACATGGGAATCTAGACTACTGCATAGCTGAGGACCAAGACTCACTGCACTTCTCCCTGTGTCTCCCTTCCATTTCTGTGAGCTCCATGGTGGTTAAAACCATTTTCTCACTCACTCTCCTGCTCTCCATTGCGCCTCAGTTCTTCCCCAGCGGCAACGCCATAATTACGGGCTCGGACGACTGCAGCTGCAAGATGTACGACCTGCGCTCCGACCAGGAGCTGCTCACCTACGCGGACTCCTCCATCAACTGCGGAGTCACCTCGCTGGCCCTGTCCATCTCCGGCCGCCTCATCATGGCCGGCTACGACGACTTCAACTGCAACATCTGGGACTCGCTCAAGGCGGAGAAAGTGGGTGAGTGTGACCACGAGGGGCCACAGGAGGTACAGGAGGTTTTGGGGGGTTGTGGGGGGGGGGGGTTGCAATGGTGGAGTGGGGGAGGCTGACACTCACTGGTCTGGGAGTGTTGTTAGCCTGGTCTGACACTGTTGCTCATTCAACTTGAATGGATGCACTTATGTTATTGTGATTGAAGTCACTCTGAAGAAGAGCATCTGCTAAATGAATGTAATGTAAAGTGATGAGGGGCAGGGACAGAGTGAAAGGTGGCTATTGTGGGTGGGACAAAAATGAGTCAGAGTCAGAGTCGGCTGCACAAGTAAAACATTTATGAACTGGATGCCATTACTATTTTATTATGTACATTACTTCACATTACTATTATCTTCCCCTCACTGTCAACAGGGTAAGTAGTAGAGTCTAAATAACCACTTCCTCTGTCTCTCTCTTTTCCAGGAGTTTTGGCTGGTCATGACAACAGAGTGAGCTGCACCGGAGTGCCACCTGATGGCATGTGCGTCTGCACAGGATCCTGGGATAGCTTCCTGAAGATCTGGAACTGAGCTGGTCCTCCAGAGGCAGTGTGTGAGAGACAGAAGGAGAGAGAGAAAGAGGGGAAGAGAGAGAGGGAAGGGGGAGAGAGAGAACAGGGGTTTAAGCAGAGGAGGAAACTGAACCAAGAGGCAGAATTTTTTGAGAAGCAGAATCGGACTTTCTTAGACCATGTTCACAGCATCTCAAACAGCTCAAAGAGTACACTGCATTATATCTGCAGTTATTGGTAAGAATATCAATATCTCATCAACGACCACCAAAATAGAACAAGTAATCTTTTAAGAAATGATAAATATGCTCTTATTGTATCTATGTAAAGAATGATAATTTTGTTGATAGTTTTTGTCAAAAGAGAATGAAATAAATACAGAATTAAACATATCCATAAATAAATTGAGATTTAGCACAGAAGGTTTGTCTTTTTTGTCTGTAAGATTTTTGATTGCCCTCCCAGTAGCAGTTACTATGTTTGTTTGTATTTTTTAGATAATTATTTAGGTGCAGGGTTGATGCACTGTACTATTTCCCCATATATCTACTGGTGTGTGTGCAACAGGAAAACTGTCGCTGTCATTTTGGCTTCATGAGGATGTGAAAAAAAAACAATAGAGTAATCTGAATTTGGGCCAAAATGACAGCTGTTTGTTTGCTGCAAAATCCTGGTCAGAAAGACAGCAGAAAAGCAATATGACATTACTACTGCATTGCAAAAGCTGACCAGAGGTTAATAATGACTATTTCCTACTGCCATTGGAATTTGCCTATACCAGCATGTTATGTCACATCTGAATAATAATGGTACTGTGTTAAGTTGTATGATAATTGTGTGCAGTGCAGACAAGCAGTACACTGTAGTACACAATGTATTATATCTCTTTTCCCCATCGACAGCTGTATCATACTGTACTGTTTTTGGGTTATATGAAGGAAACTGAAATATGTGTGTTGCATTATGACTAATATATGAATCATATCCCCCTTAAAAGTACTACAGTTTTGTTGTAATTTTCCACATATTCAGTCTGTTAAGAGTGACTGTGATTACCAAACCTTTCAAATAAATCTAGAATTCTGCAACGAACGGCCTCTGTATATATGCGTGGGAGTTGTATGACACACACAGCCGAACAAAACGCAAAAGCCACGCTGACCGTGTAAAATGTAGCAGGTGGGTCGGCAGTGTAGCATAGTGGTAAGGAGCAGGACGCATAACCGAAAGGTTAACCCACAATTGCCTCAATAAATATCCAGCTGTGTAAAAGGGTAATGTAAAAAATTGTAACCTATGTAAGTCTGGATGAGTGCATCTTGCCACTCTTGATGAGAGCTAATTGCCAATAATGTAATGTAACACAGAACACCCGGATGGAAGTGAATACATAAGAATCCTGAATGTGAAATGAAATGCATTTTTTTATCATTTCACATACATCAAAATTCACCCAGAGTGGCCCTTTAGGTAAGTAAACCTTGTGTAAACTTTTATGTTGTATGAACATTAGGGGAATAGAGAGACACTGTTGTACATTCATGAGCTACCCTTTCCATAATTAGACTGCAAGCAACAGCTACATTACATTACATTATTGCCACTCATTTATGAGAATGTGTGAAATTTCTTAAATGCATGAAATATCTAAAAAACAATAAATTTGTTAAATGTATGAAATCCATTTAATATTTAAAACATCTACTAAAAGTCAGAAACAGACAGTACAGCCAACAGAGTTCACCATGGTTTATTAGATTATTAAATTGCAAGATGATATACTGGCAATCAGATTGTGCATGGTAATTTACAAACAGACAGCATATACACATCATTCAAATATTTCATTATGAATATTATTGTTTTTTTAAAACAATTATTGATATAGTGGGTCAATATAATCCTTATCACAATCATTGTTGTATAATATTAGTCATGGGTGCAATAATTATAGTTATATTCATACGTTATTAAAGCAACCACTTGATTTTTAATATTACATTGAAAAACAACAGGCTTACTTTAGTGAGAGGTCGTCACCGTACACTGTAACACACAGACAGCTAGGCAAACAGGGAGAGGGGGCAATGGCAGAGAGGAGACAGAGGAGCAGTTATACGGACAAAACACAAAGGGCATAAGATGGACTGGAATGGAAAGAGTCAAAAAGGGAGGAAGGAGAATGAAGGAAGCTAAGGAGCACCGGACAGGAGAAATGGAGGAGTGTTGGGGGAAAATACTACTACGTCACAACAATGTGCCTTTCAGTTCACTGGGATCCAAGAGTTTACATGAGAAATGAACAGACACTCAACAAGCTTGTCGTTATCATAATTATTACTATTATTATTATTGATGTCCTCCCAACCAACAGCACAGGCAAGAGCTTAAATCAGGAAAAAAGGGTGTAATTCACATTAATATCAAAAATATTTCTCTCCCCCGAAACGACATCTCCGTCTGGCCCAGTAAAAGAACTTCAGTGCATGGCACAACAATAACAATAACAATACTAATCATAATAACCATAATAATTATAATATCAAAAATTTCAGTACAATCAAAAGTGTCCAAGCTGAGCTGACATTCAGCATACAGTGAGGGGAATGGGAGTGACAGTTTCGACCGCGAAGACGGCCCAGCTGTTCAAGTGGGGAGATTTGTAGCACAGAGCTTGGGTTGTAACATCGAGCAAAATCCACAACAGCTTATCAGACTTCACAATTACTTCTTCGCGTGTTATGTTTCGTAGCTAAGGAATGTGTAGAGATTGTGCAAAAAAGATGACAAATTTCTAAATGTTTGGCATTTATTTTTGTGTAGGTAAAATCTGTGCAGTTTTGGATTATATATTGTGGTACCTATCGTGTGTAGGCTTCAGTTCTTACTTTGTCAAACAGTATCCTTACCTTTCAAAATCAAAAATGAACTTAAATCAATTTATTTAGCTTAAGCCAGCAGGATCTGCTTTTGGAGACAGTGAGATTCTCCAGTTCAGTAGTATGACAGATTATGCAGCCCAGTTTGACAATTTCAATTTTACACAGCAATTACCAGGCCATTTGAGGGTCCATACATGAAAACAAAGGCACTGTTCCCACTCAGCTTTTTACAGTCGAATTCAGGAAGCAGAATAAAAGGAAGGTAAGGCCAGTAGAGATATCTGATGAATTTCATTGAAGCTAATTATTCTGTGCATTTGGGCTGGGTCATAAAGAATCCTTGTGGGGATATTTTTTTGTGGGGAATTGTGTGACATACGTATGTCATCAGTTGAGCTGATCATGTTGTATATAGTAGTGCAGTATGTGTTGATGCAGAAAGATAAACGCACTAATGTTAGCACTGCTCGTGTGTATGAAATGTTTCAGGAGGACTGTGCAGGCTGTGCAAAGTTCTTATGAGCTTATACACTATGGGTGTTTTTGCAGTGGTGTATTCAAGTGCGGTTCTATGTGTTTGGGTATACTCTGTGCTGTAGAGGTGTATTTGAGTGTGGTTATATGTGTTTGGGTATATTCTGTGTTAACTGTGCTATAGTGGTGTATCAGTGTGTAGTACTGTGTGTTTGGATATATTCTGTGTGCTCTGTGCTGTAGTGGTGTATTTGAGTGTGGTTCTATGTGTTTGGGTATATTCTGAGTGCTCTGTGCTGTAGTGGTGTATCAGTGTGTAGCACTGTGTGTTTGGGTATATTCTGTGTGCTCTGTGCTGTAGAGGGGTATCAGTGTGTAGTACTGTGTGTTTGGGTATATTCTGTGCTCTGTGCTGTAGTGGTGTATCAGTGTGTAGTACTGTGTGTTTGGGTATATTCTGTGCTCTGTGCTGTAGTGGTGTATCAGTGTGCAGTACTGTGTGTTTGGGTATATTCTGTGCTCTATGCTGTAATGGCCGTGGGGAATGTGCTGGTCAGTAACGACAGGAGGCGGAGTCTCTCCCTTCCTTCCTGATGATGATTTGCTGATCATCGCTGATGTCTCCAGGCGACTCCGCCCCATCCTCGTAGTCCTCTTCTTCCTCCTCGATGTCTGTTGTCACGCCCAGCTGAGACTCGAATGACTGAGAGACACAGAGAAGGTTAACACACTACACACGCACCTCATGTAGAGTGGCCAGAGAGGCAGAAAAAGATTGATGCACTGCAAAGGTTTCCACATTAAATCTGTCAACGCCTTTGAATCTGAGCTTTACCTCCATTGGGTTAACGATGATGGTGAGGGCAGAGTCGTCCCATTGGCCGCCGCCCTCTTTTTCTCCGCCCCTGACCCCATCAACTCGGCGATGGATGGAGCGGATTCGGAACACGCCCAGGATCACCATGACAACCAGGAACCCCACACAGACCATAATGATAATGGTGGCTGCTCCTGGCACCACTGAGAGGGAAGGAAGGGAGACAGAAATGCAATTACTTACAGAGGGATACATCATATTAAATACGTCATTGACTTAGTACCAGAGCTGCAGGGACAGTGATACTGGGTGGCTTAGACTAAAAAAACACATACAGGCAGTAAGCAGAGGTGTAGTGTGTGTGTTAGCGAAGGTGTGTAAAACAGTAGTTACCAGATATTTGGTGTGTGTTAGAGAGGCTGAGTTACACAGCAGTTACTATAGCTACAGTGTGTAGGGTTTCTAGAACAGAAGCCTCAGAGGCAGCAGGTACCAGAGCTGTGGTGTGCGTTGGGGAGGGCGTGTCCGCTCAGCTCTCCGGAGTGGTGGGACGGGTGCAGGAACTGCTGCTCTGAGGCCAGGAGGTGGGAGGGGTGGTAAAGGCTGTCCAGCGAGTGCAGGAAGTTCACCTGGAGGAGAGGGAGGGGACGGTTACCGTGGGACGAAACTGCTGCCGGAGATGACAGAACAGGAGGTGAGGACACTAGGAGGACCGGAGGTCCCCCTTTACTAGCAAAGAAAGGTAGGGGTGTAATTACATTTACATTACATTACAGTTGCATTTAATCATTTGGCAGACGCTGTTATCCAAAGCGACTTACAAGTGAGTTAGAGTTCAACACAAGCCAAAAACCACATAACATCCAGACAGAGAAAATGACATACTGCTGCCATCCTTCCCAGCACTTTGCCTAGGCGCTCTGGACACAGGTTTCGCTTTACCTCCAGTGTGAGCTCGTTGCTGGTGTAACGCCCATTCATCTCTGAGCAGGACAGCCGGAATCGCCTCTCGAAGCGGGCGGAGCCCTTGGTCAGCCTGTACCGAATGGACCGGAGAACGTTCTCGTACACTGAGATGGATTCAGCTCCTGAGAAAGAGAGGAGGCATATGGGACGGGTCCAGCAAGCTGGACTAGACAAAGAAGCCTCTAGCCACTGCGTCAAAGGTTGGAAACTGCAACTAATCCCAGCTCCAGTGAGGGCTAATATAAAGGCATTCTCACATTATGACATCACGGAGTTCTACTACCCCACTCAATCCTGGTGACATCACCCAGCCTGACAGAGCTGATGACAATAATTCTAACAGATCATCTTTGCCCAGCAAAATGAATGAGTCTAAATTAAGCATAGAATCTGAGCTCTGCCTTTGGGAGGGATATTGGTGTTCCATAGCTTGTTCTAGTGTCACCGTACACTGTAACACACAGACACTAGTGTGAGAGTTTTAGTGCATGGTGCAGTCTCAGAAAAACAGGTCCAACTTTTTCTCTAGACATCAGCAGAATCCTGCTCTCCAGCATATAAGCTAAAATATCCCTCTAAATGAAGATTCCCTTTGTCTCTATTACTAAATCAAAATTCTCAAATGAAAGATGTGACTCAGAAGCTGTTAACTTCTAGTACATTTGAATAATACAACGACTGGTTCTTTCATCTACTTCCACAGATGAAAGCAAATAAAACATTGACTGGTAAGAGCTCTTGCTTTTGTTTCTGGTAAGAGCTAATATTTATTATTCATTCGGATTAAATTTTGAATAGACTAGCATGCATCACAATGACATTTATTAGTTTTAAACAATTGTACTCACAAAATGCCCGTGCTGTTCCAGCAAGGCAAAGCAATCAAAAAGAAACTAGAATTGGGTTACCTGTAATTGCTATGTAAGCTGTCGTGTTGATAATGTCCAGCCCTTTTTCTCTCAGCGCTTCTACATCCACCATAAGCTCCTCCCTCTCTGGGTTCAGCTCCTCCCCTAGGGGCTGGACTTCACAGCCATCCAGAGTATGGGCCACTGCATCAGACATGAGAGCTGGAGGAGACATGGGGGGGTTGGTATTTGTGCACACGTGCATACGTGCTAGTATGCAGAACCAGTCAAAAGCTTGGACACACCTGATTAAGATAATGGGAAGCATGCATTCAGAGACATTTTGATCTAAAGACTTGTGCTTAAATTCTTGTTATTTGTTTCTTTGAAGCTGATGCCTATGCAGGCTCGGCGCCAGGAGAAAATACAGAGGGGCGCAACTGCAATCCACGGGGGTGCACAAAAATTCACAAATACTATGTAGACATCAGGATATAAGGTGACAACTAGGGGTGCACTGAGATCCATCTGGGGGTGCAGTGCACCCCTAAGCACCCCCATACGCCAGGCCTGTGCTTATGTATGAATTTCTTTCCAAAATAAAATTATTTTTAAAACATATTTTTGGCTACTTTGAAAAATCAAAAATATAGGTTAGTTTTGATTCTTTTAACACTTTTTTGGTCACTGCATTGCATTGCGAATTCCATTTGTGTAGTTTCATAGTTTTGATGTTTTTACTATTATTCTAAAATGTGGAAAATACTAAAAATAAAAAAACCTTTCTAAGAGTTGGTGCGTCCAAACTTTTGGAGAAAATGTTTTCTCCATCTCCAAAGTCAACCACTTACAATCACCCTTCTACAATAATTGTCCACAAACATACCCAAATTGAACTGCACCCAAAAACGCCATGACGTGATTTTAAAACTGTCAACAATTCAAATGTATTCATTCAGAAAGTATTTCTGGATAATATGTGGAAAAACACAAAACAGAAACATTCACATTTTCCTGTTATGATTTGCCTGCATTACACCTTAGACCACCTACCACTGGAAAGAACAGGGAAAAAAACATTTATTATGGGGAACTAGGAAGGGTTATAGGTAGATAAAAGAAATCATAACAGAAATGCACTGGGTTTCTTTTAGCACAAATCTGTGTCTGTGCGTGTGTGTGTGGAGAAACCCTCAGACACTAGCAGGTGTCAGAGCTTTCAGTCTCAAACACTTCTGCCCTCTTAGCTATCAGAGCCAGTAAATGTTAGCCAGAGGAAAAACATTCAGAAAGGTCTCACACTCCAAGAGCATCTCAGTTCAAGAGGAACCCCTATCCTTCCAACTAATGCCACACTATCACAGACTGTTCCTTGCCGGCTCCGCCCACCACTTCCCCCACCACCTCCTGCCAGTAGCTCCTCTCTGTTCCCAGCACATTGATTAGCCAGCACCCCAGATCCATCCCTCTCCCCAGACCAACCGTCAGTTTACGCACCCACATACACACAACGACATCCCTACCAAGTTCCTGTAGATTTTCTGCATATTCCTCTCATAAGCTACCTATTCCTCCTAAACATCCATTACGTTTCATTATTGATATTTTAGCAGACGCTCTTATCCAGAGCAACTTACATAGGTTACAGTTTTTTTGCATAGTACCCATTTATACGGCTGGATATTTACTGAGGCAATTCCAGGTTAAGTACTTTGCGCAATGGTACAACAGCAGTGCCCCAAAATTTGAACTTGAACCAGCAACCTTTTGGTTACGAGCCCTGCTCCTTACCACTATGCTACACTGCCACACCAGAGACTAGCACTTCACGCTTCTGAATGATCTCTATAAAACGATGAGGTGCAGCCACTTCCTACCCTCCCTAGGCCTGCTTTTAGCTCTTCCCTAAACCTGGGGAGTGCCAGCTCCTTGAAGCACATGATAATTGTGCATGATGCACTCTCAAATACAGCCTTTCTGCAACAAATCCAGGAAGGGACCTAAACATTGGTTTCCTGTTTGATGCATCGATTAGTCACAGATGGCTTCCACAGGCTAGGTGCTCCTAATCAGTAATGGTTTTGATTGAGTCTATAATATCACTCCTGTAGGGCTGAACAGTTACTGTTGGCATTACAGTGACATGGTATGAGAGGCAGTGACCTACCCCCTCCCTCCATGTCTTGAGCTGCGGTGTTGATGGCGTGGGACAGGGAGCAGGTGATCCTCAGCTCTGGGAACAGGGGGATCCCATGCGGGCCCTCAAATTCGGGCGCAGGCCGGGCCAAGTGGGGGCCCACCCCGGACAGGGTGATCTGGGGAGCGTCCGGCTTGAGGACCACCAGGTACCCCTCTAACTGCTTGAGCGATAGGCAGTTCTCCTCGTTGAAGCACCTGGTGAAGAGGGGAGAAGAGCGTGCAGGCTCACGACATGGAGTATAAACTTACTGCAAGTATTCCTGCAGCATAAGGAAAACCACAGACCTCCACATCCCCCCCCGAACCTAAGGAATGCCCCTCAACCCTCCTGCATAGCCTACCACAGACCACTGAAGACAACCCCTCAAGCTACCTGAGGGCCATCACATCTGGATGCATTAAGTGGACTGTTGACATCCTCAACACCACATCATGAACAGCTTTGTGTGGAAGGATAATGGACTTTCAAAAGGCTGTAGGACTGTTTGGACATATGACCACACATTTTTACACTTCAATTCCATTGAGGCCTTAACCACTGCTGCTTTCACACTGCTACTGTTGCCTTCATTAAATGGTTTCTAATACTCTTCTGTTTCACTGTTGCCTTCATTGAATGCTGGTTTCTAACACTCTTCTGTTTTACTGTTGCCTTCATTAAATGTTGGTTTCTATTACCTTTCTGTTTTGCTTTTGCTTTGATTTATTTCTGCGCCACTGTTTTCCAAGAGATTCTCTCAAATGGCTTTTTTCTGGGGTCACGGAACACATTTCCAACTTTCCTCAACTGAAACATTTTTCTAGTTTTTCAATTTTCTCCAAAAAATGCACAATGTTCAGCACTTTATCACTATGAGATTGGTTTGTTGATTGATTGACAGGTATATTGTCCCTGCACTGACTGGCTGATAGAGCACACAGAAACTGCCACTACAGAGACTGAAAGGAATGTGGGCATTGGTGAGTGAAGCATGGCCGCAGCATGGCCTACCTGAGGGAGGTGGACAGTTTGAGGGGACGAACACCGGGGGTGGCGAAGCGAAGGGAGTTTCTGTAGGTGACCTGCTGAACAGCGCGGTTGAAGCTCTCGATGTCGTCCCCTTCCAGGACCAGAGTGGACTGGCTGGGGTTCACGTGCACCTGGGAGAGGAAGATGAGAGGGGGCGTCACCATCATCATCAACATCATCATCATCATCATCAACCTCATCATCACCATTATCATCATCATCACCATCATCATCATCATCATCAACCTGTATGCTGATAAAAGCCTACTGCACTTACTCAATCAGCACAAAGCAAACATGGCCAAAACATATAAAATGAATATTTCTTTTCCGCCATCACTTATTTGTCTCAGCCAGCTTCTAAAACACACAAACACAGGCAGCCCTGCAACCCTTAGCGTATCTCTTCACCTTCATTCCCGACCCAAGTGTTTCCAGGTCACCAAAGTCCAGCCCCTCCCTGCAGGCGTACAGGCACTCCACCACGCTGTGGGGCTCCACGCTTCCTGGGCGCACGGTCACCCCTGACAACAGGCCCCGGTAACCTCCCACAAACCTCCCTGCTGCCAAATGGGAGACAGAAAGACAGACCGCAGCTTTAAAAGGCACCAATGCTATTTTCTATAAGAGCATTCGTAGTTAATTATTATACAATGAATGCTCTTATAGTTAGTCATAGTATACTGTTATACTATTAGTCATAGTATGATTATGATTATACATTATGTGCAAAATTGGTGTTTGAAATTAATGCTGCATTTTGAGACCAAAGTCAAGAAGTACTGGAAAATGAGCCCCAGGAAACTTGTTCAGTTGGGTGGACACACCAAGCACACCTCAAGCCAATGACCCTCAACCTTACAAGTCTGGTTTAAAAACGGGCATGTTCAGTCATTCTATTTCCAGCATCTTATTTTGCACAAAACAAGGAACCACTTGGTGTGTTTTAACCCCGTGTTGCACTGGCTGAAACACACCCATGCTATAAATGGATAAATGCAACACGCTCACACTGCCTGACACGCAGTGACCCTGACCCACCTGTGTCTCGGCCCTCAGGGACAGTGTTGTTGACAACATCCTTCGGTCTCTCCTCTGGTTTGACACAAAGACAGAGATGTCATCGTTATCTGTACGGGCAGGCATTCCGTACCAGCAGATTGACGGGAGGTTTTTTCAGTGCAAGCAGTGACTAATTGATTGTGTAATTACTTAGTGCTGATATAACTGCCTGACTAAGTGTCTATTCTGCGTAATTAATTGGCTAACAAACCTTCTGCTCTGTTTTGCTGAATGGCAGCTATAAACACCCCAACGATTAGCACTCTCAAAAGCAGGGTAAACAAGAGGCTTTAAGTGGCTGACTATATTATTAACTGACTTCCAAAATTGCCACACATTTGTTAATGACTGAGCAAACCGTGTTTCTGTTGATTTAATGCCAAATAAACCTTGCTCTGTCGAGCTGATCAGTGTGTTCGTGTCGGGTGATTGAGTACCCCAGCATGCGCCGATGACCAGTCGCTGATGAGGGGCGGGGTTGGGGATGGCTCCGTTGTCGTGGATGAGTGCCGGGTCAAAGGTTACGCCATCAACGTAGAGGGTGACGGAGGGGAACTGGACGCTCAGGGAGAGGTGGTGCCACTCGCTGTCACACACCTGGGAGACAGGTGTGTGCGGAGAATGGAATTACACAGCGATCTGTGTAGTACGTACTGACTGATTAGTGTCAAGGAAGAGATACAAAGCTCCTAAAACCTTTCAGCAACTGTCTTACCCACATCAGCAATCCCTCTCCAGCAGTCCAGTAACTTAAGCCTGCTTACGGCAGTCTGTTGTAACCATTTCCATCTGTGTGCAAGCTACCATATAAGCCCTCACCTAAATCCCACCCCCAATATCCCGGCAGCCACTGTGATCCCAAAATACCTGTTCCAGTTTCCAGAGGAACTTGACGGGGCGGGCAGTGGCGACATCAGGCCAGTAGAACAAGGAGAGGCGACAGCCGTGAACCGATAGGGAATAGTGACAGAATGAATCGTCTGAGAAAAGGGAGGGGGAGCGAGCGTGGGGGGGGGAGACACAGAGAAATGCTTTGTTTTATTGCTCAATCCATGTTGTGCCTGGCTAAAATCAAAACAAATCACCAATAACAGAAAACTCAAGCACAAAGCCAATAATTGTGGATGAGAAAATGTTCTGTGTAACTCAAACTAGCTCCGTTCTGCCCGCGGCCACACCCTGACACACTCACCATTCCTAACAGTGCTGCAGATGATAGTCTCCTCCTCCCTGTGACTCCCTCTCGCCGGATTGGTCGGTGCACGTGCGTTAGCCCCTCCTCTTCTCATCCATAATTGGAGGGTGAAGTGGTCACCGGACACTGTGGCAGCCACTGAGTCGGGCACCACGGCAACATGGGCGGTGCCATTGAATGAGAAAATAAGCGACGAATCAGAGGAAGGCAGGGTCGGGAGAGCTGCTGTCCAATTGGCCGCAGGTGAAGGGGGCGGGAGCAGGTCGACCTCTCCCCTTACAGCACCTTGAGATACAGAGGAAGAAAAAAATGAACTTAAAACAATAACAGAGAAGATTTTACAAAATGATTCAACCTAAACTGGTAGCTGTTTGTGTTATATCTTCACTCACACAGCCATCATATCCTCTTTCAATTAACACAGGATCTATGCAAAAAGGCAAAAAGAAAAAGTTGGAACAAAAACAAAAATACAAAATGTAATCGCAAAAAATGTTATGTAACACATGCACAGGAAAAGAACACTTCTGCATTTTTTGTTGTTTGATGCTGGTAGTGTAGTTAACTAGGCCAGACTGGATGGCTTAGTCAAGGGAAAAAAAACCCACTGTGGTGACATGACTATGTGGCACAAACTCAAGCACTCACCACACAGCCTGCGCACGGATCTATCAGAGTAGCTGTCTCTATCACAGCCCTTCCCAATATGGCCGGTCTGCAACTCTACGGTGGCCTGGATGTTCCAAACTGTCTCTTCGCAGGTCTCCAGGTGCAGGCTGGGAAAGAGGGGAATGCTGCCTGACCCAGGGATATACTCCACACGCTTCGACCAACCTAGAGAACAGAGAGGAGCAGGTGACAATACTTTAGATAAATGTGGTGGAGTGGATAATAATATTTTCAGATTTTTCGGATGAATATTTTAAATCAATCTAGAGGAACAGGTGTAATACCTTTAAAAATATAGAAGAGAGGTTACCCTTATCCAGAGTGATTTATAAAGCAAAGATACATAACTCCATATGATTGACTGTACATGGAGAACAGCATTCCCCTGAAGATCTGATTTATGACAGTCCAAATTTACAGTATTTATAAAATACCACTATTTAATGCTCTGTGATACAAAATCTGATTCACAATATATATTTGCTGGACATTCACAACAGATCAAACCAGATGATTGAGCGTGAATTAGTGATTACCGATCCAGCCGGGCTTGCAGGTGGGTTTGACAGTGACGATGACCTGGGCGTCGGCCTGGGCACGGTTCTTGCCGCAGTCAAATGCCGTCACCCAGAAAGTGTAGACCTGCTGGTGCTTAGAATCCAGGGGCTCTGTGTTCTTAATGTTCCCTGAGAAACAGAGAGTTGGTTGAACTGATGGTTAATGGTGGTCAATATGGTTAAACACACAAAGAAATTTAAATTTAGGTTAACACTACATTACATTACATTATTGGCATTTAGCAGAAGCTCTTATCCAGAGCAACCTACACACATTACAGTTTTTTTTAATGTGTTACCAGTTTATACAGCTGGATATTAACTGAGACGATTCTGGGTTAAGTACTTCGTCCAAGGGTACAACAGCAGTGCCCAATCGAGGAATCAAACCAGCAATCTTTCAGTTATCAGTCCTGCTCCTTACCACTATGCTACACTGCAGCCCCGCATTTGAAGCCACACCCCTCATATGAACTTTAAAAAAAAAAAAGGAAATAACCGCCATCGCTCACCATCATTGTCGATGGCAAAGGGGACGTCAGGGGTGATGATGTCGTAGAAGCAGATCTGGCTGTACTGCGGGGAGCAGTCGGCGTCCAGAGCCTCCACCCGCACGATGCGGTCGAACAGGCGGCCCTCGGGCACGGACGCCTCGTACCGCCGTTCCACGAACACCGGCGAGAACTCGTTCACGTCATTCACACGCACGTGCACCGTGGCTCTGAGAGCGAGAGAGAGAGAGAGAGGGAGACAGTGAGGGAGAGAGAGGAGAGAGAGAGAGAGAGAGAGAGAGAGAGAGAGAGAGAGGGAGACAGTGAGGGAGAGAGAGGGAGAGAGAGAGAGGGGGAGAGAGAGAGTGAGAGAGAGGGAGAGAGAGAGGGAGAGAGAGAGAGAGAGAGAGAGAGAGAGAGAGAGAAAAGAGAGGATAGTGACTTTCATGCATGTACACTGACTGCTACGATATTACTTCACCAAAACACAGACAGTTACAGGGAAAGGACTGTCCACTATTCCATAACACCTTCAGTAAACAATGCTACACTGTTTTAATAAACATCATAGCTAGCCATTGTTACTAGCTGGTAAGCTAAATTAAAGTTCAAGACATCCACCTTTACACTACATTCAATTAACTGACATTGATATCAGATCATGGGGGGGGGGGCTATTCTATAAAGAGGAAATCTATTCTTCTAAAAATCTGGAAAAAATGCTTTGATAAATCTCACTCTCTGAACCAGTATGGCGGCAGTTTGATGTCATACTTCAGTTCTCGATACATAGCAATGCCACATGGGAATTGTAGTCTTTCTCACTTGTGTGACTTCTTGCTGTTGGCCCCATCAGGGCCCTCCCCGCAGTCATAGGCCTGAATGGTAAAGCTGTGCTCTCGCTGGCTCTCGCAGTCCAGAGGCTCCTTGGAGCGGACCAGCCCCTCGCCCGTCGACCGGTCCAGAACCACCGCTTCAAACTTGGCCGCACCCGCGCCAGAGCCACCACTGTGAACCTTGAACCCGCAGATCTCACCTGGGAGATGGACAAAGAGGTAGAATGCGTTCATTCAGGTGATGCGTATAAATAGGGTACAGAGGGAGACAAATAGGAGGAACCTGTTTAGTACAGCAGGTCCCTTGACTTCATGGTATCATTTCCCTAATGCCAGCATGTACATGATGAACATATGTCAACATAAACTTGTTTATTGGGTGCTCTGCCTTTGCCTTGACGGCACAACGTATTACTGCCTGTGTTTGTTTAATTCAGTTACAGGCCACAATCTGTGTGAAGTCTGTTTGTTATACAGAGATCAGTATTATGAATCAATATACTAACCATGAGAAGATGACTACTAATATGATTTCTCTTCAGTTTAGTCAATATATTATGATAGATTTTGGCAATTTGCATCTGAATTCAGAATAATAATGTGAATGTTTGACACAGAAACAGAACATTTGAGATGGTTCATTTTTTTCCTCATGTTATTGACATAGCAACATTCACTGACATGTCTAGCATGAAAGTCTGTATGTTTTTTTTTTGTTCCAAATTTCAGCTACAAATTTTCATTTTCACATGTTAAGATGAAGGTGTTATCAGGACATAAGGCATGGCTGTTGCCATTTTGGGAGAAAACCCTCCTTTTGTGAAGTAAAATTGCTCCATAGGGGAGGAAATGGGGAGAAACACTGCATGGGAGAAAGATAAACCTTTTGGAGGGTTTCTTAAAAAAGAGTATTTTCCTTGTGTTTTCTAAAGAAAACAATAATTACAAATTGCATTTATATAGCTCTTTTCATCTTACAGCAAATTTCACAATCTGTGTTTAGCGCCAACCTAGGTGGAGAATGGCAGCCATTTTGTGCCAGAATGCTCACCATACGTAAGCTGAATTGGAGGGGGAGGGATTGAATAACCCAATTTAACTTTGTGATAATTAGAGAGCTAGATTGAGAGACCCAGATTTTTGCCAATACCCCTGGGAACACCCTCTTCAATGCAATAAGTACCATGGGATTTTTTAATGACCACAGTGAGTCTGTTTAACAACCTCTCATCCAGAATACAGCATCTTCTATAGTGCAGTTTCCCTGTCATTACACTGACACATCAATTTTGGTTCATAGAAAAGGCTGCCTCCTACTGGCCCACTAAGACTCCTATGAGCTGGTTTTCCCGGCTGATCTCATATTAAAGTGCCACCCTAACATCAGCATCAACAGCATCATGATCAGAGTTAGCCAGTAAGGCACACACAACATCAGCAGAAACAGAGAGAGAGAGAGAGAGAGAGAGAGAGAGAGAGAGAGAGAAGACGCTTGAGCAGGTTATATAAAGACAGTTACCTGCGTAGTGTAAAGGCGCATCCTTGTCCACAGCAAAGAGCGGTGGGTTGAGCAGCACTGTGTTGTCATTCTCCATCACAATGCCCTGGTATTCGGTCTCAATCCAAGGCTTGTGCTTATTAGCTGTGCGGTTGAAAATAAGGGGAGATGCTGATGAGCACAGAAGCCGTCTGAAGCAAGCTACAGGCAAGCACATACTGAGCACAGTGTTTATCCACGGCCCATGAGACTAACTGATATGTTACATGTGGATTATGTCAGATATACCGTACCTTTACCACATTTATTATGCATTTTTTATATAACCACTGACAACCTAACCACAGACACAGCATAATGGCATCATTTTGACAGTTATGAGGAAAATGAAAAAGCATCAAATATGTAAGATAAATGAAATTTCAACAATAAATTGATGAATTCATAAAGGCTTTCTCAGACCGTCCCTCAGTGTTTTTCTCGAATCCAATAAAATTGTGAAAAACATGTTACTGCCATGGTCCCGGCTAATGTGGCCGGACTCACGTGAGCCTATTGGTATGTTTCTTTTAACCACCAGTCACCTTGGCCATATGTTTACCACGAGGCACAGAGACTGTTCCCAGTCAGTAACTGAGTGTTTTGACAGCAGGAGGAATGGAGAACGCTGCAGCTCTGACGAACCAGGTTTGGCCGGATTGACACCAGGGAGCTGAGACATCAGAAGCTTCCTCTGTCTAACAGCCTCTCCGCCACATCCACTTCAACCATTTTCCCCTCCTCTCCTCCCCCTCTATCACCTCTCTCTGTCACCTCTCTCTCCCTCCATCCTCTCCTTCGCACGCTGGACCGCAGAACAGGAGACTCCCACCCGGGCTCGGCTCCAGGAGAAAATACAGAGGGGTGCAATTTGCAATCCACGGGGGGTGCACAAAAAGTCATAAATACTATGAAGACCTCTGCATATAAGGAGACAGCTGGGGGTGCACTGAGGTCCGTCTGGGGGTGCGATGTACCCCTAAGCACCCCCATAGCACCAGGCTTGCTCCCAACCCGAGTCTGTCTCCGTCCAGCCGTGTCTGTGCCACATTCTGTCTCTCCCTATAACTCTACACCAATTCTCTCTGCTGAACAGTTTCTCACTTCCTGTCAGTGCCACTCACTCTCCCCTTCCTCCTCTCTCTCAGACCTCCTCTCTCACTGCCTGTTTCTCCCGATCTCTCAGCACTTTACAATTACAGCAACGCCTATTACAACAGATACTGTTCAACGAAGAACTGAAAAATAAAACTAATGAATCAACAAATTAACAGTATTAAGTATGCTAATTACAGGGAATTTATGAAAATAATATAATGTTAAAAATTAATATTACAAAAATAAGGTATAAACATTTGAATGTTATTACGATACTACAAACAATATACCCCATTCCTACCATATTACCAGCCTAAAATGGGTGAGGAAAAAAATCATTTTTAACAAGACATACAGAAACCCTGAACAGAGAAATAAATGGGCACAGAGAGAAAACCAGAGTACAATGAGTAAATGACATTATGGCCATTTAACATCCAACAGCCAGGGAGGGGAATGATGGTACTGTAAACTCACCTTTGTTGCCGTGGGTAACCGAGGTCATGCAGAGGAGAAGAAGGGAAAGAAAATTCATTCTGTCCATCTGGGGGAAGAAGGGAGGCACACACATCTGATCAGCATTGGCAGTAATTTCAGTGCTGTAACAGCCAAATGGACAGACAGAGTGACAAACAGTAGAAAGCTACTGAGATATAGAAGGATTGTAACTGTTCCCACTGCAGTCATTGACATCACCGGTTCTGTGTGTGGCCATTTCAGTAAGCTTAATGACGTTTAATATAATGTCAGTAAAGCTCAGTCACCTTGATGTTTCTGTTACCTGGTGTGAGCTGTGTTTTTACAGCAGGGCCTATAGCGCACAGTATACAGTCGTATGGACACATGTTCATGGAGAGACAGAAAAATTGGAATGAAAAAAAATGAACACAAGAAAACTGCTGACAAAAAAAAAGGGAAAAACGATCCATGGAACGTAAATGTCGATGTTTAAGTAATACGTATTCTACACGTTTAAATGCATAGCTTCAGCTAACAGATCAGGTGTGTCGGTGTTGGTTGGCCACAAATATCGTTGCATCATTTACAATGAAAACGTTGCATTTTGAATGGAAATATTATACTCGTTTTATTTGTCACGTATTGAAAATGTAGGCTGTATTATTTCCATATGTTAGCATAAATGTGTGAACCATTCATATATTCATTGACACAATTGCAGCTCCGTGTATAATATCGTCAAGAAAATGATTGATCAAAACCGGACATTGTCGTGTAAAAGCGAAAGCGGAGACCAACCACATACAGTTAGGTTTAAACATATGGAGATAAACGAGCATGGACAGATCCACGGACACACGTGTATGCGACAATAATTAATCGATTTTGCATAGCACAAGATTTAGATGATTTAGCTAAAAGCACAGAGATAAAAATCTGTCGCGGACTAATTAATCGCATAGATACGGATGATAATAACACAAATTTATTCATCCAGAAACATTTTCATCCTTCATACCGTGATCAGGTGTCTTGTTACCCGACGGTTCTCTCACAGCATCCGTCTACAGTCCGCTGTCTCTTCTCCTCCGCGAAGACGAGTGTAATCGACAGGTAAACGAGGATATGTTTATATTATCTTGTTCATATATTCGTCCCTGCTTATGGTGTCAATATTCAAAGCCTGAAATGGAATTAAGACTGGAATTATGAATATAATTATTGATTTCAGAAAACACTGCTTGAAAACAGCAGCAGTTCTGCTATATCAGTGCCCCCACCCTCTCTCTCCGTCTCTCTGCCCGCCCCCACAGAGTCTCTCCATCTCTCTCTCTCTCTCTCTCTCTCTCTCTCTCTCGCTCTCGCTCTCTCTCTCTCTCTCTCTCTCTCCCTCTCGTCCCATTCTGTCCGTGTGTTACTGCCCAGCCTAACCAATGCGCGTTTCTCCGATTCTCCCCCTCTTTTTGAATCGCTGTTCAGGCAACCACATGTTTATTGCACAGTGTGTCAGGTTTACATGCTAACATTTTGCTTCAATGCGTTGATCATGAGCCAGCTGCGCCCGGCAGGGCCACGCTTCCCCTCCCTCTCTTTCCCCTTACAGAGCGCAAAATGATGTCACCCGTCTTTCTTGCAGGACAAGTGGACAAAGCAAAGGTTCGGCACTTCAACGAATAAATATTTAAAGCGATTTAATAAGCAAATGCATTCAAAGCATTACTTTGCTTTTACGTTAGAGCAAATCTGCGAAAAAAATGTTTTAATAGGCTATACATCAATTAGTTATCACCATAAGCAGGCCTATAACTATTCTTGAAACAATTGTTGCAGAGAGAAATTGTAGGATGACAGTATCAAAAACATAGTAAATGCCGGTACCTCATATATCTTTAGAAAATATAATTTTTGCCAGACAATTGATATCTGACCTTTTTTAATAAATTAAGTAAGTAATTAATAAAAACCAAATATTTTAATGTATAACGTCTCTGATAGGCTATGTCCAGCATTACCTTTGACCATCAAAATTTATTGAAAGCATATTAGTCACCCCAAGAATGGCATTACAGCTATATTGTCCACACAGTGACTGAAATTAATAAAGCCTGGGCTTCTATAGACCAAACTCGCGATGAGTTATGCCATACCGTCTAACCCAATTGAATGCGCTTTTTGTCCTGTGTCACATCTACATTTTCACTCCTTTTTTCATTTGAGTCGCTTTCATAAGCATCTCTCCCTTTACTACCCTTAAGTACAGAAACAGCATCACCTCTTCTACTATAAAACCTACACACATCTACCTAAAACACACAAAAATACACCATTCACCTGTCTTTTCATTAGCCATATATGTGATACATGAGGTTATGGCACTTTGTCATGTACACATGACACACCATCTTTTGTCATCTGGCATCTATTTCCTCTCAAAATTGCTTGTAAAATACATTAAATACCAAGAAAGTGATGTAAGCAACTTGTAAGAACTTGTATGAATTATGAGAGATTCCTATACTGTGTTTGAACCATGTGCCTCAAAGTTGGGCACTCTATACCTTCCCCTAAGAACCAAACATTTCATTTTATGCCATAAAAATGTAATTGTATTGGATAAATAAGACGTCATGTGATAACATGAAAATAAAATTAAATTCTTTAGATGCTTTGACTCGTTGAAAAGGTTTTTCTTAGTGTCATTGTGCATGACGAAGTCCCATAGAGGGTTAAAATATTGCATACTGCCTGCATGTGCCTGCCTCCGGTAGGTGGCAACATTGCGCTTTTTGCGTGAGAACCATTCACCGTCGTCTCACACCTCCCGTTATGGGTCATACCATTTCTTAACCAAACGGCTGGTTAATCAGTCAAGTCCTATACTATCTACTGTGTGTATAAACCCATGAAAATAACGATAGAAAACATTGCTTGGTCTGAGAAATTCAGCAGAAGGTCCTTTTCAAGGCAAAAACTAAAGCGAACACCTTTTTCTCAGGAGTATTCGTTCGTAAAGAAGACAGTTGTCAGTTGTCTATTAAATGTATATTTATACACACTGTGTACATAATGCTTATTTAAAATTAGGTCATGGATCCATATTTCATCAAGACTGTCGGCAAATTCCGACATTCTTTACCCATTGGTAGGCTACTCATAAAAATATCCAGTCCACTGAAATGATCAGGTTTCCCTCAATGATTCAATAAGAATAAACGTGTGAGGCTGGTGAAGATGATTTTGATAGATTTCAGAGAGAACAGAGAAACGCAAGCAAAAAATTGGAATGCACGTGAATATCGAAAGTAATTAATAGTTTGTCACAGCGTTTTCTTGTGAAAGAACAATTTCGTGGGAAACGGGTACGGATGGGAAACGTGCTATTTAAGAATCAGATGGCTTTTTCTTTTTTTTTTACATTTTTACTGCGCATGTGCAGTTCACAAGGCAAAGCTGTGCACAGGATAGGACACATCCCTCCTGTCAGCCCGTATTATGCTGCGCGTCACGGTCACCTTGGTCCCACACGCAGCGCGCTAAATGCGGAAAGACCTCATGGGCGTGTATTTAGCAAACCAATAGGATGCATGGAGAGGAGGGGAACATGAGGAAGGAAGTTAATACAGACCGCTACTGCAGCATCTGAAGAGAGTGGGTCTCTACTGAAGGTCATTTACTGTCACTCCTCAGAATCGTCTCAAGACTCCTAAAAATCATGTCTCCCAGGAAATTCTTTGTCGGCGGAAACTGGAAGATGAACGGCGACAAGCAAAGCCTGGGAGATCTAATCAACGTGCTAAACACTGCCCAACTCCACCCTGACACCGGTAAGGTTAGCTAGCTAGCTAGCAACCTGTCACTAATCGGCAGCAATAACTGGCTTAGCAAGCTAACTACGTTGCTGAGTAAAAATACTAGCCTACGACTATTGCAGACTAGTATAGCTAGCTACCCGGATAGCCATCTTTTGTCTCCAGTGTCAAGCCGCAAGTGCCTTTTTTCCTGCGAATTGAGTAGTCAGCTAGATAGGCGGTTAGCTAGTTTACTACCTAGTTAGTCAAGCAAGTCTAAACATTGCAAGCGTTTATTAGGTAATACGACCGCTAGCTAAATAAGGTGGCTAATCAGTAAAGGTTTATGAATTTGTAAGATTGCAAATAAATAAATAAATAAATAACGAAGGGGCTGGTGGCCTTTGCTGAGGCAGGACTTGTCATCTTTGGGCACGTGCACTGAGGAGGAATCTGCCCCCATTGCCTGCTTAGCTAAATAGCATGATTGTTGCTAACTAGCTAGCCGTGTGCTCCGTCCTCACCATTGTGTCGATTACGTGCAGGTATTAGCGTGTTGTGTGCTGGGTCGGACATCTGTGGCATTCGCAGTGTCGAGTGGCCATTACAGTAGATTAGCGGCACGCCTCTGCGGTCCTGCTTTTCCCATAGTCCGGTCATCAGTGGACAGCGCACCCGTCCTCGTTTCGTAACCTTCACCTGCAGGGTTAGCATCTAGGTGATGCTTTACGCACAACGTCGCGGCAATGTCGTGTCGGCGCTGTCTGCGGTGAATTGCGGAGGTTTATTCTGACATGTTATAAAACCTTCGTTTAATTTGTAAACCATCGGTAAGCAATATCTGCCTCGAACAGAGTTAAGTATAAAGCCATATACCTCGATACAGCCGACTTCTGTCCATCTCCCTCTTTCCATGCTGATAATCACTTCAGCATGTGCTGTTCCACAAACGAAAATCAGTGTTTGATAGTGTTTCATTTACATCTTCGTGTCAAGATAAAACGTGTAAATCCAGTCTGCACTACTCTCCTGGCTAGGTTTTCCCTCAAATAGACTACATTATGTTACATTCATTTAACAGACACTCTTATCCAGAACGACGTCCAGCACAATACAACAGAAGTGTATCAATTCAACTTGAATGAGCAACAGTGTCAGACCAGGCTAACAACACTTCCAGACGAGTGAGAGTGAGCATAACACTATTCAGGCCCTACCCTAAGTTAACTTGTGCAACCTGACTAGACAAGGGAAGCCAAGTATACTACCATATATCAGTCACTACAAAATCCAAAACACATTGCAACACTAGTCATAAAATAAACAGTAGTACTACAAGCAGAAGGTGTTAGGGGGTACGGATTGAGGGATTGAGAATAGATAGATGTGCCCCTTTCAGTGTGAACTGACTTTTTTTCTTTGTCTTTTTTTTGAGGAAAAGGAAGTTGAAGTTATACTCTAACTTGCACTGTAAGCAGATGGTATTTTTTGCTGGGGTGGTCTTTACTGGGTACTTAGTTACAAATTACAGTAATAAAGAGAGATGTCTGACCTTTGCAATGTTTAACGTAGACACTCTTCCATGCTGCTGTGCCACACTGAGAGCCTGCAGATCAGGAATTGAATGGTTAAACTTTATTGTCATCAAACAGTGAAACTAAACTACGCTTCCCACTGCACTTGCACTGTAGAGTAGTTGTACAATGTCACATGGGTGAAGCCCCAAGGTTGTCGATATGTGAAAGTTGGATGAAGATGAGGCTGGTGTTTATGGGGCCGTCAGTGAATGTGCGCTGTTGACTCGCTCTCTCACACAGAGGTAGTCTGCGGTGCCCCTTCCATCTACCTTGACTTTGCCCGGGCCAACCTGAACCCCAGGATCTCAGTGGCTGCGCAGAACTGCTACAAGGTTCCCAAGGGCGCCTTCACTGGAGAGATCAGGTACTGCAAGTGCCCTCTGCCACGCTGACACAGGTGTTTCCATGGTGTATGCTAACGGGCTCTCTCTCTCTCTCTCTCTCTCTCTCTCTCTCTCTCTCTCTCTCTCTCTCTCTCTCAGTCCTGCAATGATTAAAGACTGTGGGGCAGAGTGGGTGATTCTGGGGCACTCTGAGAGGCGCCATATATTTGGCGAGAGTGATGAGGTATGCTTTACTTGTTAGCTGTTGCTCTGTAGTTTTAGTTTCTCATTGGCTGTCCCTTCACTTCTTTCAGTACGCCGCCCCCCCCAAATAAACACTGTGGTTTAACAGTATAGTGGAGTGGTAAAGGAGCTCAGTTTGAAATCTAAAGGTTAGATCTGATTTCTGCTGTGGGTGTCTGTCAAACAAAAAACAAACAAAACATTATGGACTCTCAGATAGATCTGGAACCTCAAGTGTTTAGGAAAATCAGAGTCCAGTGTATTTGCCATTGAATTGGGGGGAATAAAAAAATCTCACCTCTGTCACCTCTGTTCCTGTAATTGTGATGTCATCTGCCCTGTATCTTTCATCTTGCTCACGGATTGGCTCTATCCATTTTGTACTGATAGCTTATTGGCCAGAAGGTGGCTCACGCCCTGGAGAGTGGCCTGGGTGTGATCGCCTGCATCGGGGAGAAACTAGATGAGAGAGAGGCGGGGATCACCGAGAAGGTGGTCTTTGCACAGACCCAGGCCATCGCAGGTAAGGGCCACTGTGAACAGCTATTCAGTCATGGAGCTGCAAAACAGTCAAAACAAATATAATAGAAATAAACCATAATGGTGAAAGCATGGAAAGGGCAGTACAAGGAGAACAGTAAACAGTTCAGACAGATCAATTATTGAAGACAAGCCACCTGATAAAAGGCCAGTATCAGATGCATATAGCAGTAGATCAAAAATAATTGTAAGTAATGATGGCAAGAACTGACAACAGATTACAGTGTAGCATAGTGGTTAAGGAGCAGGACTCGTGACCGAAAGGTTGCTAGTTCGATTCCCTGCTGGGGCACTGCTGTTGTACCCTTGGGCAAGGTACTTAACCCCCAATTGCCTGAGTAAATATCCAGCTGTATAAATGGATAACATTGTGTACAAAAAAATGTAGAAATTAAAACATGAAACGAGCAACATAGATAAAAACCAGTCAAAGATGTATAAGAAATTGAATGTGTATGATGTGATGTGTTGCAGATAATGTGAAGGACTGGAGCAAAGTGGTCCTGGCGTATGAGCCCGTCTGGGCTATTGGCACCGGCAAGACTGCCTCTCCTCAACAGGTAGACGACTTCTCACATTTACTGCAGGGAGGGATGGACTGAGGCCTTCACAGCTCACTGCACATGTACAATACACCTGTGCAATCTTCATTTAAAGTTAACACTCAAAACACTTGCATTATATGCTTACATTCAGCACGGCAGCACCTGTGCTGAATTTGACCAGGAGTTACCCCCTTGTATGTGGGTATCCAGGATTTGCTACAGTTGATGCAGAGTTTGTCTTTTCACATGGCTGTGTACTGGCACACACCCTCCTGTACCAGGTTGTCATACCCTAAATTGCATCTCAGAATGATTGAAACTGTCATGTGCACGTTGACCAAACCTGGCTGAGTTGGACAGTTAAAAAAGTTAAAAAAGACATTTGTCATGACATTGTCTTAGCTCCCAAAAGCTTGATCATTGTCTGTATAGTGAAAGAACATAGAACTATATGATGATAAATTAATTATGCAAGTAGAGCTTCTGTTTAACCCACTTTATGAATTACCTGGTGTTGTAGTCTCTAATGTCCAGTTTTGTTTCAGGGAATGTGTTCATGTATGGGTACATCCATGTTGTATTTGCAGTTTTGTGTCTGTATGTATGTGTGTGTATCCCAGTATATGTTTGTGTAGCTCTGTTAGCGTGTGTGCATATGTGTGTGTATGTGCGTGTGTGTATGTGCGTGTGTGTATGTGTGTGTATGTGTGTGTGTCTGTATGCATGGGTGTGTTTCGCTCTCTGAGTGTGTCTTTGTGCACATGTGTGTACTTCCTGCTTCCCTGTGGGATGGCAGTGTAGGCTGAGCCACAAACTTCCTCTGTTTGTCTTCTGTGCCCTTAGGCCCAGGAGGTCCATGACAAGCTCAGGCAGTGGTTAAAAGCCAATGTGTCTGATGCAGTGGCGGACTCTGTCAGAATCATCTATGGAGGTCAGTAGGGGACACACTGTGCAAGGCTGCTTAGTCTCATTGCCATAAGCATTAACCAACAATGTTAATGCACTGTGAATATGTTACGTCATTCTGTGTGCCCTGGACGTCTCTCCATGAACTACTTTTGGCCAAAGTTCAGAAATATGTTTCTGGTATAGGAATCCCTAGCCAACCACAGGTTACATTCCTGAATTAGCACTGCACTTGATGAGGTTTTGAATATGTCAAGGTAGAGGTTGGAAGGATGGTTATCCCTGAGAGACAAACCTAAATTCCTATAAAGTGCATATTGAGGTTTAAATAGATCCATGCTCAAAATATTTTCTCCACATTACACAAAGGTAAAAAGGCAGCACAAGTTTGAAGTAATGCAGAATTGTACAGACAGTGGATCAATGTTGACCACATTGTTCTCAGCCCCAGCTGCTAACAGACATCTGCTGCTAGCAAACAGCAGCAGGCTTTAGCAATGCAACGAGCACTGGCACAACCTTCAACCTGATGAGTCGATTTTACCCCAAGTGCTGATCCTGGCACAGTATCCAACTTTCACATAAAATTGTTCAGGTTTAGAGTAGGAGTGGGTCAGCAGATCCTGGATCAGTTGTTAGGGGCTTGTTCACGGATCTCCCTGATCTCTCGTTTCCTCAGGTTCAGTGACAGGAGGTACGTGCAAGGAGCTGGGCTCCCAGAAGGACGTGGATGGGTTCCTGGTGGGCGGAGCCTCCCTCAAGCCGGAGTTTGTCGACATCATCAATGCGCGTGCCTAAAATGGAGGCTAGAGCTCTCCAGGCATCTCTAGTAGGGGACCAAGTACAGCTCAACATGTCACTCACAGATACCCCCCCCCCATAACCAGGGATTGTGTGTGATGTCACTTCCTGTCACAATTCCAACGAGTCCTTATATTTATAAAGGGACAGATTGACACACGCTACACTGCACCTTAGTGTAGATGTACTTGAAGCACTTTTGAGTGTATAATCTGGGCACCCTAATCCATTTTAAAATCAGCATTGCACTTGCGTGAATGATGCTGAGAGCAGATAATGTGTGCTTACTTCTGAAAGTTTACCAGTTTTGTCTATTGTCTCATTTGCTGTCAGATGCCTTTATGTGGCTTTGTATGTAATTCCAATATAGTATTAATGTTTCCCTCATTCTATTTGGCTGGATTACCACAAGAAGGGTCACTGACCATGTGTCAATCATGTTTCCGATGATGGCTTTTATTGGAAATCCATTTAGCCTAAAAAATGAATAAACAAAATGGTTAGACTGACGTTGTCTTTATTTTTTGTGTTGATTTTGTCATGATCTCCTTTCAGCATTTTGTAAGGTGACCTTGTGTCTCTCGACATTTTTTGGCACTTTGACCGCACCTGCATCCCCATCTTAAACCTATGGCCTATGAGTGTGGCCATTGACTGTTGCAGACATGGTTGACACATCAAGTAATATCAAATCCACTTCATCTGATCTGAGTTTTGACATGACCTATATGGCCTGATATAAACTGAGGTTTTTATAGTTACAAGTAGTGAAAACTTAAAAAAACAGCATGGACAGCACATCTCCTTGTTTTCTCAGATTGGGTACTTCAAGATCAGAGATAAGAGGCACTATGTAGGGAGGAAGAGACTACAGCTGAAGGAGGACATTATGACCTGCTGCAGGTCAAAGGATGTTTCACACATTTAAGTGAAAGATACCATGTAAATTATTAGATATTAGGCATATGGCCACCTTCTACATGAGGTAGTTGGGTTCATTTCCTTTTCAGTTTAATCAATTCAAGGAATGAATTGAAATTCAAGTAATCATCCATCATTTTCTCTGAAATTTTTATTACTTAAATTTTAAGTAATGAGTAGAATTTCTGTTCACTTAACATTGTGCGTTTTACAACAAAGGTCACAAAGCACTCTACAGACATTTTACAGATGAAATAAAAAAAAAAAGATCAACGGTTAGTATTTTTTATTGTTTGAAATGTTACACGTGTGCACAATGACAGCCATCGCTGATCTGCTGGTCAGGAGATTTTTTGTGAAACCCTTAATAGGTGTTTCAAAGGATCTATAGGATTCCACTACACTGAGAAACTCAGTGGAATAAACAAAATAACAGCATTAATCACTGGCAAAACAGAAATGTCAGCATTTATAAAATCATTCTATCAAGCCTGAGAATATTTATAAAAAGTAAACTAACAATCAAATATATATTCAACATTGTCATTATAATGATTTAAACTACTAGGCAGTAATAACATAAAACAAGCACAAGACAAGTTGACAGGGACAAGGATAGTTTATACAAAACAGCTATGACATGATAGAAGTATATGGCTGAGATATATAGATACGAAGTTTAGCATACAGTATAGAATGTTTGCATGAACCTTCATGATAAAACAAAAGCTCTCATATATTAGAGCTATACGTGAATGTTACAAGAGATGTATGTATTTTTTTTTACTCAGTAGTTGTAATACAATGTAATATCAATTTTTACATGTAATGCACAACTGCTTCTCCAGATTTCAACAGTCATGTTCTCAATTGTGTGTGGGTGTCTGCTGCCATTGTCTCAGTTGACCTTTTTAAAGCATTGATCTCGCAGATCCACCGAAAGCTTTTACTACACTCTTCATCATACCAGCTGGTTGAGTGCATTTGCGATTTGGTAATGGTGGCACAATCCTCATTTCCGTTGTCATTTGGATCAGAACTGGCCCAGAACCTGAAAGATAACAGAGTGTCATAAAGATTAACACACCTAAACATTTACATCAGTAACCACTAGCCTGTGCCCAGCAGAGCTGTGACAGAATGAGGATAAACTTACACAAAGCATGAGGGCAGATTCCTGCACATCTGATCAAGGGACTCTGGTCAATCAGAAACAAAATACCCTCCGTGCACTTGTGCATACATACCTCACACACATGCAAAAATACACCGGAACACCCACACAAACACACCCACACATGTACACACCCATACGCACATGCACACACAAAAATATGCACAGGTATGCACGCACACACGCACACACGCACACACACACACACACACACACACACACACACCCCAAATGTGGCACTTCTGATATCTTATATTTGACATTTGGAAACAACACTTCTGCTTTTCATTTTTTTTTAATGCTTGAACAGCTGAAATGTATGGTAGATTATGGTGGGTGTGGTTAACACCATTTTACTTAACAATATCTGCACTGTTACTTATTTATGTGATCTTACAGTGTAGTCGTCAAAGTGGAGTCCACCCAGACCCAGACAGTCTCGTTGATTGCATCAGTCATTCCAATCCAGTAAGGTGCCCATCTGAGTTCATCATAAAGCTCAATGGTCTCACTGATGAACCTCTGTGTGAGATACACACACATTCACACCTCAGAGAGAGAGTCATACACTTAGCTAACAAATCTAATGGAAATACGTCAGTCACGAGTCTTCAGCTACAGCCCTTGGATTTCGCATGGCTCAATGAGAGATACATTTAGTTCACCAAGCTAAAGATCCACGTTCCTGGTTAAGGGTACTATGCCAAGTAACAGATACTTTTCAAAATGACATCTTCACTATTTCATGTATTAAATGATGGGTACAACAATAGATGTAAAATATGAATTGCTGATTAATATATAAATGTTTAGGAAAGTTGAAAATGAAAAAAACGTTAAGTGTAAAAAAAAGTGTAAAGTGTAAAAAAAAAGAAATATGGCATTAATCATAACAACCAACTAAAGAGTTCCAACATCCCATGACAAATTAAGCACATATTCTTTCGCATGTGACACAGTACAAAAGAAGACTGTGTAAAAGCTGTAGTGGAAAGTAGAAAAAACAATTATTCCCATCTTGTCCCTGTGTCAGGGGGTGATGTTTTCTTCTGCAGCTTACTTGCACACATACACACACACACACACACACACACACACACGCACACACACACACACACACACACACTATACAGGCGACAGAGCATGTAACACATTAGCCTACAGTACTGGAGTCAGAACACAAATGTAACAGCACAGAAGCCTGGAAGGCTAAAGACCCAGGTGAAGATACCACTCACTCTGTTGATCCCATCATCAATCACATGATATATCCATACCCTCAATATCAGGTGTTGCGAGACTTTGGCCTCAGCTGCTGACCCAAGATCAGCTCCAGATTTCTTTGACATTTTGTTTTTGGGCTCCAATTAGGGTTTGGTAAACTGATCCTGAGCTGGCCGTTTGAAACGTCCTTCCTACCTGTTCTGCCAAGTTCTCTATAATCAATAGGTCAGCATCCAATTTCCTGCATTCAGTGCGACTGTCCATCCAGTTTTTTCTCTCTGTTGAGAAGTAGTAGCAGCTGGATTCAAACAGCTTCCAGCCTGGTAAACAACGGCCACACATTATCTCTGTAGAGCACACACAGATAAAACATCGTAAATGTTTTTGGATGTATGATTTAGCATAGTTAGTTATAGTATTGCTCCAGGCAGACTGGGATTTTGCTTCAAAATGTATTCACCAATGCAGCATGGGACAGGAGGACACAGTTTTCTCAGAATTCCAAAGTGTTTCAAAGCATAATATACACTAAAAAAGTACTGCAAGTTTTTAAACCCTGAAGATGATGTTAGAAAAGCAAAAAAGAACTCACCCCATGTGTCATTTTTTACAGGACAATAGGACTCCACGGGGAAATACTGTAACAGCATGGTGTAAGTCTGGTTCAGTATATCTCTCTCAGCTTCTGCCTCTGTTTTCTCTTTAGACAAATGGCCCAGGGCAGTTGTCAAGTTGTCGTTGTCAGCCTGTAGCATATGATTGGTTAAGGTCAGGTTCTTGTTCTCTGACTGTAATCCCTGATAGGCTGCAGCAAGGGCACTGTGGTTGGCTCTGAGCTGCTCCACTTCATCCATCAGCCTGGATGTGTCAGTTTGTGACAGCTGTCTGTTGTCTGTTAAAAAGGGTGAGAACACAGGAAAAGTCCTGAGCGACAGACACAGTCCACAATCTTGTTGCAGCATTACAGACTTCAAAGCCATGTGTTTCATGCTCTGTAAAACACTCTGTGATAATATAACTGTAAATGGTGCTATGCAAAACGCATTTAATGATTGATTGATACAATAACCACTCACAGTTAATGCACAATAGCCACTCAGAGCCGATGTGCAGTATTTATGTACAATAAATATAAAATAATCACTCACACTGGACACACAAAAGTCCTTCACAGTAGACACACAATAGTCACTCACAGTAGACACACAATAGTCCTTCACAGTAGACACACAATAGTCACTCACAGTAGACACACAATAGTCCTTTGCAGTAGACACACAATAGTCCTTCCCAGTAGACACACAATAGTCACTCACAGTAGACACACAATAGTCCTTCACAGTAGACACACAATAGTCACTCACAGTAGACACACAATAGTCCTTCACAGTAGACACACAATAGTCACTCACAGTGGACACACAGGACTATGATGGCAGTCAGTAAGAGGACACTCAGCAGCCCCAGACAAACTGCAGCCTCTCTACAGGAAGGAACACTCGGTCTGGGGTTCTCAATGGAAACGCCTGCTAGACAAAAATGAGAAACAATATTTTACTTCATACAGTGGGATCACTGAACCCTTTTTCGAGACAATAGTAACCACTTCCGATAAATCTCGCCAGTGTATGAATACACATGCCGATTGTGGGGAAAATGGCAAATCAAGTCATCAGTCTGCAATAAGCTCAATTTCCTCTCTCTCTCTCTCAACCCACGTGTTTCAGGAGGGGGCGCTGTTTGTTAGGTGCACATGCTAGAAAAAATGAGAAACAATATTTCACTTCACACAGTGGCATCATCTAACTCCTTTTCTAGAATGTCCCCACCACCAATAAATCCCAACAATGTATGATTACACATGTCTCTCTTGCCTCTCTTGTGGGCAAATCACAACTGAAATCTATGAAGTTTTAAGAGGGTGATAGGCTGCCTCTGATGAGAAGCCATTTTTACTCCCAGGTTACATGATTTAACTCTGTCATCCAATTGGGTGGCAAATTTTGCTATTGAAATAAATTGAATAGGTACAGAGCCCTTAACGCCCACATATTCCCCCATATTAACCTGATTTCCCTAGTTCTCATGGTTCAAAATCTCATTCAAATGACAGTATTTCCTTATTTTGAATGTCATAAACCACATTAAATAAGATAAATGAATCATAACCGTACAGTACATACATACATTTTACATGCACCTCAGAGGACAAATCCGACAACTAATCAAGACAGCAGGGAAGGTTATAGATAGGTTTGCCATTTCTACCTCCCCCCCAGGAAATATTTGAGGAGACTGTGACTTATTAACTCAATAACTGTATTTCTTTTTTGACCTTATTGGATGAGATTATTTGTAGAAGCAACATTGCACGATTGTACACCCAGAACTCGAACAATAACATTTATTCTGCTGTATTGACTAGTGTGTCCTTACCTGTTTTCTGAGCATCTTTAGTAGATTTTGTGGTCTGCTCCAACGTGTTGTACACATCATTGTCTGGAAAAGCCAGCCCCGAGTAGATATTCTGAAATTCCTTATCCACTGGTACAATTGACACCATTTCTACAGTCTAAGCTGTCTCTGCTTAGAGTTGTCAGTTTGTGTTCTTGCTGTCTACCTTTACATTTGGTTTGTGCTGTCTGTTACACTACCTCTCTATCGTATGTCTGTATTGTGAAGCATAAAGGGGAAGCTGCTATTTTGTCAAGTGGTAAACTCATAACTTTAGGAGGAATGTCTGCGTCTGAGTGTGTGTGTGTGTGTGTGTGTGTGTGTGTGTGTGTGTGTGTGTGTGTGTTTCAACCTATACCAGAAGCACAACTGAGCTGGTAAGTTGTGAATTCAGTCCAGCAAAGTAGGTCACACTCCCTTTGATTTTTGCATGCAGGTAAAGAGAAAGGAAAAAAGGGAAGTAAAACAAATGACATTTTAACGGAGGCATTATTTTGTAAGGGTGTGAGGATATAATAAGATATTGTAACCATTATTCCTCCATGTGGAGGGTTATTTTTGAATAACACTGAAGCAACAGCAAAAAAACAAAAAAAACAAAGCCAACCCAATAATCACTTTCCCCTATTTTCTTCCCAATAAATAAAGAGTACCATCTACAGATCTGTATAACTATTTCTCCTCTATAGCTGAACTACACAATACACATTGTAGACACTTTCTGAATCTCCAGAAAACATGCTCAAGGTGCTAGGCGTGATCTGAAGAAGTGTTTACTGAAGATAATGACATTGTGCATACAGGCAATGTTTCCAATGACACCCACAAAGAACCAGTTCCATAAGATGTTGGAACATCAGGGGGCATTGGATAGGCCCATCGCCATCATTTTAAATTTATATAGCCCTGTGCCAGTACTGACAACAGTTTTCAAAGCTCTGAGGGGTACTCTGGTACACTGCTTTTTGATAAAAATCATTAAAATGCCTTTATTTTACATGCCAAATAGGTTAAAAAAAAAACAATGACCAACGCATCACAACCTGCTTCTGACTTCATCAGGAACACACACACCGACATATAGTGAAACTAGTTCACACCGGAATGGTGTGAAGAATTGAAGGGGTGGGTCCCTTTGCATAAACCAAAATGACATTAGTCAAATGATATACTCAACAAACACATTTCAGAAGTCAAAAAAGAAAAGAGAAACCATAATGCATACCAAATCACTGTTAGTAGTCTGGTTTGGAGAGCATACATACCACAAATAGGCACAAAAAAACACAACAGGCATTCATTTGTGGAAGTTTAGGAAAAGGCAATACTTATAACTTTTACAACACCTATAGCCATGATACATTTTAACATAATTTAGACCATAAAAAGGTAATAATTTAAAGGGGGCATAGGACACGTTGAGGAGGAAAAGGATGTTTAAAATAGAACAGGAATGACATGATACCAGTATATGGCTGAGATATGTGGATATGAAGTTTAACTTACAAGGCAGAACATGAATAAAAATTAATAAAACTGTTTTAAATGGATGTGCACATGTATCCATGTGTCCATGTATATTTATGATAAGATATGATAAGATACAAAAAGGTTTCCAGAAATGTGATGTAGCAGTGTTTTGTTGTTTTTTTTTTTTGTTTTTTGCTGAGCAGCTATGACGTAATGTAATGTAATTTTTCACAGCTCATACAACCACTTCTCCAGTGTTGCAACACCCACGTTGTGTATTGTGTGCGTGTGTGTGTGTGTGTGTGTGTGTGTGTGTGTGTGTGTGTGTGTGTGTGCGTGCGTGCATGCATGTACGCACATGGGTGTGTCTCTGTGGCCATTGCCTAATTTGAACCTTTCAATGCCTTGGTCTCACAGATCCACCTATAGCTGTTACTGCAGCTGATGTCATGCCAGCTGCGTAATGGACCTTTGCGCTTGATCGTGGTGGCACAATCTTCATTGTGAATGTCATTAGGTTCAGTATAATCCCAAAACCTGAAAGATAGCAGAGTGTCGTAAAGATCAACACACTTAAACATTTACATCAGTAACCACTAGCCTGTACCCACAACAGCTGTGACAGAATGAGGATAAACTTACACAAAGCGTGATTGAAGATTCCTGTGCACCTGACCAAAGGACTGTGATTGATCAGACAAGGAATGATCCTTGTGTGCTTGTTCACACAAACACACACACACACACACACACACACACACACACACACACACACACATGCAGACATGCACGCACGCACGCACGCACACGCACACACACACACACAGACACAAAGACATGCACACGCATACCAGCACATACACGCTCACATGCATACAAACTCATACACATATGCACACATTCACAAAACACCGGCGGAACTATACAGTAGATTGTGACATGCGTTTACCCAATTTACTCAGCAACATCTACATTGCAATTATAAAGCAATCTTACGAGGTTGTCATCGGAGTCGAGTCCACCCAGACCCACGTGCCCTCCGTGACTGCATCAGTCACTCCAATCCAATAACCCTCCCATTGCAGTGAGCCATACTGCTCAATTTTCTGACTGATGAATGCCTGCATGACATAAACACACATTCATACCTCAGAGAGAGAGAGTCACACAATTAGCTACCAAATATAATGGAAATATGTCCGTCACAAGTTTTGAGCTACAGCCCTATACTTTCACATGGCTCAACAAGAGATATATTTACTTCGCCAAGCTAAAAATCAAATTTGAGGGTTTAATGCACTTGTGTCTCTACCAGCTAGCTTGTACCTTGTCTGCCCAAATATTAAAACTTGGTCATGCAGCACTTCTAATATTGGGACTCCTTGTATGGCTTTTGCTTGTGTTGTACTCTGCCTCACTTGTACTGTAAGTCGCTTTGGATAAAAGCATCTGCCAAATGAAAAATGTAATGCAATGTAAAGACCCTGGTTCCTGGTTAAGGACACTATGCTAAGTAACAGATACTTTTAAAAATGACATCTCAACCATTTCATGCAATGAATGATAAAATAAAATAAAATCAATTGCTGACTAAATTATACATGATTAGGTAAGTTTAGAAAATAAAAACATTAGAGGATGAAACAAGTGATGGACAATCAAAAAGTGTAATTAAAAAACACATTAATCATAACAACTGAGTTGGGAGAAACAATCCCAACATCAATAAACCAAGCTAAAAACAAAAATCAGGCAAAAGAAAAAGGTTACTGGTCCTCATTGCTAGCTAAATAATTCATTTTGAAACATGTTTGTAAAAGTACCAGAATTTGTCGGATATCGGTCCAGTTTCACAATGTTTGTCAACTTGTTTTACCTTAACACAAGCTGGCAATTTTCATCATACAAGTACAGACAGCTCAGAACCTTTCATTGTTTCCGTACTACCAAATGCATGATTACAAATGCTAGTTTGCAACATCCCGTGAGTCCTGAGGAAATTAAGCACATACTCATTTCCACATGACACATCAGAATTAAAAATCACAGTGTAAGAGTCGCAACACAGTGTGTAGCCGAAAATCTTATACTGATGTTAGGAGGTTGAGGTCATCTTCTGTAGTTGACATGCAGGCACACTAAAGAGCTCTGACACAACTGATGCATTTAACACATCAGCCTACATTATTCATTCACCGCACCAATGTAACACACCACAAGAGGAAACATGGCGGGCTAAAGACCCAGGTGAAGACACAAGTCACTCAGCTGAGCTCTTCCTCAATCACATGGCACGTTCATGCTCTCAATAACAGGCATTGCGTGACTCTGGTCTCAGTTGCTGACGATAGATCAGTTCTACATTTTTTAAAACATTTTCTCTGGGGCTCTTATTAGGGTTTGGTAAACTGATCCAGAGTTGGCTGTTGGTGTATATCAAGTGCAATATCACAGTGCCCTACCTGTTCCTCTGCATTCTTTATGATCACTAGGTCGGCATCCAACCTCTTGCATGCAATGCGGCTGTCTATCCAGTTTTTTCTTTCAGTAGAGAAGTAGTAGCACTTCTGAGTTGAGTTGAACTCAATCCAGCCTGGTAAACAAGGATGACATGTTCTCTCTGTATAGCACACACAGAAAAAAAAGATTATGACATGTTTTTTTTCTACAATATAGCATTGTTATTTACACATTGATTTAGCAACGCTATGACTTTTTGTTTCGAAGACAAATTTTATTTACCAATGCAAAATGAGGGAGAGTATTTCAGCTATAACTTAGACAGGTGCTTCACAATGATACTGACGATCATACTTTAATAGTCTTACTTCTCTGCATAGCTGGACACATTCTTAAAGCTAGCATTGGCCATCTCCATAGGACAGACATCAACTGCCTAGGTTGAGATGGCTGTAATGTTTATACTTTGAAGTTATCCATTGCACCAGACTGACATAGAAAAACAGTTATTCCCTTCAGTATTTTCATAAATAGAGTCACTGGCATATTATCTCAGTCAGCATTTTGCAATTGCCTGTAGCAAGTAGCAGCAAAGCAGCAACAGCTGTTTAACCCTGACACTGATGTTAGCAAATTGAAAGGAACTCACCTTGTGTGCCATTTTTTACAGGACAATAGGACTCCACAGGGAAATACTGTAACAGCATGGTGTAAGTCTGGTTCAGTATATCTCTCTCTGCTTCTGCCTCTGTTTTCTCTTTAGACAAATGGCCCAGGGCAATTGTCAAGTTGTCGATGTCTGCCTGCAGCATATGATTGGTTAAGGTCAGGTTCTTGATGTCTGACCGTAATCTTGGATAGGCTGCCGTCAGGGTGAGAACACAGGAAAGTCCTGATGAGCAAACGTAGATAATGCACACTCCCAAGGATACAGACTTCATTGACATCTAGCACCCTAAAAAGTGCTGTAGGACAAAGTAGTTGTGCTTTAACAAACACATTTAATTGATTGGCTGATTGACACGATAATCACTCTCACTATACAGACAATAGTCACCCATAACAGATATGCAGTATTCATTTACAGTTAATACTGAATAATCACCCAAAATAGACACACAATAGTAACTCACAGTAGACACACAGGACTATGATGGCAGTCAGTAAGAGGACACTCAATAGCCCCAGACAAACTGCAGCCACTCTACAGGAGGAAGGAACGCTCAATCTGCTTTTCTCAATTGATGCACATTCTACAAAAAAAAAGAGAAACAATATCTTACTTCATAGAGTGGCATTACTGAGCCCCTTCCCAAACAATCATCAATAGTAATTACTACCAATAAATATCGCCAATGCATGACTACACATGCCACTTGTGGGAAATGGCAAATTAAGTCCTCAGGTTGCATTAAGGTCGGTTTCATCTCTCTCTCTCTCAACCCACGTGTTCCAGGAGGGGGCGCTGTCTGTTCACTCCTCATATCAGCATAGGGTATCTCTTCTTCCTTTTTCTCTGATATAAAGAGGGATGAACTGCATACATTACAGCGTATCAACATCTTAAACATAGAATAAACACCCCATGTACACCCCAATGTACAGCACCACTGACACATCTCTCTCTCTGTCTATCTCTCTAGCTCTGTCTCCACAAAACTACAGCCTCAAAGATTACCACACACCTGAATCTACACTCCTGTGATCCAGTGGGAACCACTAGATCCCATTATTACTCTGCTTGGTTGAAATATGGCCAAGGAATGCGAGGCCATTTTTAGTAACCAGGTGCACACTATGGTGCAAATATTGCTTCCTCAAGATGTTCCCACATTCCAGGATGATAACACCCACACATATACTGCTGAAAGGATTCAAGCACGGGTTCATGAACATCAGTACAAAGCCAAACACCATCCGTGCCCTCCCACATCACCAGATCTTGACCACATTTAACCTGTATGAGAAGTTCTGAGCGTGTAGTGTTGATTTCCACCTCCTCCATCTCTCAAAGAACTAGAGGGTTTCATGCTTGAAGAATGGTCCAATGTCGAACTAAAACAGTTAAAAACTTGTATAACAGTATTCCAAAGAGGACTGAAGCTGAAAACCCAACTTAAAAGTTCACATACTGTTTGCTCATCACCAGCTGGCTGAAGGGACAGTTCTCTGGTTTCAGCTCTTGGTATTGTATAACTTTATAATGGAGTCATTTTGGATCACTGTGTTGCAAGCGTGTCCAAAACTGTAGTGCGTTTTTCTGTATGTTAACGGATGGGTCATTGTTTAATTTGGCCCTGAGGCTAAACTTTTCTCAGGTACTGATAGTCAAAACTAGGTATGTGTAGCTGGAGGTGTCCTCTAGGGTAGCACTGCCCAGAGTAGACTTTGCCTCCATTTCTCTCTGTTGACTTACCTGTAGGTCCTGTAGGGTGCACTGTCTGTACGGTTGCTGTACTCCTCACTCTGGCATAGATTGTCTCTTCTTCCTTTTTAGCTGTATCAGAGAATGATGCGATTTAATTTTCTGAAAATAGTTTTTTTTTCTTCCCTTGCAGAAATTAGGGCCTGGAGTTCTTCTCCACTATGTGACCTGCAAGCTGTTTCATCATCCCCCAAACATCCATGTTAGTAAACAGTACAGCCGTGTCAATAATCATACATTTAATCAGTTATATTCTCATAACAATTAACACGGATCCCCTTAGACAACATGGTGGAAAAATAAAATATTCATATCATAATTTGTACCCTCAATTTAACAATCTGCACATACAACTTAGTGAATTGCTCCCTCAAATTTACCAGTTCCTACCCTCAGTTTATGAATACATACCCAAGATTTAGTCATTTGTCCCTTTAGTTCATATATTTGCACCCATGACGTACCAATCTGTACCCATGACTTAGTAATTTGCACCATCAAATTAACAGAAATGGGTAATGGGTAATGGGTAAGGCAGACTCAGTGTAAACCAGCTGGCAGCTGGCCAACAGAAGTTCCCCATAAATGCTGATCTCAGACCAGTCTCCCCAATCGCAATTCTAACCGTCACTATTTTAAAGGAAAAAACAGAACCTGTCCTAGATCAGCGTTTACGGGCAGCGACTCAACGTGGATTTGGATTGATAAATACAGGGCATGATTTACAAAGCCATGGGCAGGCCAGTGGATTTGGTACACAGGAGTTTGGGAGCAAATGTTAACATGCATCGCTGTAGTAAAAACACAACCCTTGTTGAGGCAAACTAAGCCAAATTTGCCCATAAATGCTAATGTAGGACAAGTATTACAGGTTAGAATTGTTGTAAGAGAATCTGGTCCTAGATCATCACTTACAGGGAATTTTTACTGGCAACAACACTGCTGTAACAAGTTAAGATCACAGGTCAATTACCTGATTATCTGCCTGCAAACTTCAGAGCACTGGCCTTTTTTTCACTGAACTGTATACGTCAGATTCACTTGCCCCTGTTTTAGATTCATTAGTTTATGTCACATGCTTCTGTTGTGAATGACTTTTCAATTTTCTTGCTCTACACCATTTTCAATATGCTAATGTTGGTTAACACATTACTGCACTAATTTTCTGAAGATAATATTTAAAAAAACTCTGCTGCATGCACATTTGTTGGAAATATTTTAATTTATTGCCCCATTGCTAAAGTCCATCCACAGACATGAACATCTCTGTCAATCTTCATGTCTATGCAATTAGCTTTTGGTAATTACATGAATAACCAAGATCATTGTACTATTTGGGCTAAATATGTTAATCAGTCAACAAATTACCTAGTTAATCTGTTCAATAAATCTGTTAACATTTCTTTAATTGAGAACCCTTAAGAAAGGAATGTAAATTGTGTCTTATCATTTCTGTTATACCAGCTGGAAGCATTCTCATATAAACACAAAGCAGAAGAGCACATATTTTTAAGATGAAAATATAAAACTACAGTAGTCATTACATTCTTCTCAAATGAGCACAATGCAGCTGAAACCTACATTTTGTCAAGATTTACATACTTTACATACTCGTATCATGTTACTGTGCAGACGATATACATGGAAACCTGAATGAGGCTAGTTTCTCGCTCAGCGTGGTCTAAAGATATTCAGCAGCTCTATTGCTGAAACATACACACTCTCCATCAGCATGTCACTTTAAAACTCACCTTCATATGCTGTGCCAGGGTTGGCAAAAACCACAGTTGAGTAGCACACTTCATCAGACATTTTTCAACAGACGTTTCACTGTGTGAGAGAACTGCTTGAGACAGTGATGAACATTCAAGGTACTGAAAATCACGTACGATGAGAAACTGAAGCCAAGGGAAGTAGCTTTGAAATTACTTGCATAATTACCCGCATCTTCCTCTATCTTTGTATTTCTGCTATTGTAAGTTAATATGTGGTGAAATTTCTGATGTGCACATTCTTGCCCTGTATTTCACACACAAACACACACACACACACACACAGAGTAAAAGCATCTTTTGATGCCAGAAGGGGTGAGGTGGGACTACCAAGTGCTGCTCCTGTACTTTTTTGGGGTGCTGTTGGTCCTTTCAGCTTCTCCCACTGCCAGGGAGACAGCAGCAACCTCGCAGTTACATGACATTATTGGCATTTAGCAGGTGCTCTTATCCAGAGCGACTTACATAGGTTACTATTTTACACATTATCCATTTATTGTTGTTGTTTATTTATTTCTATGTGTATTCATTTTGTAAAGTTGTTAATAAGGACCGAAATAAACTATTACTATACTATACTATACTATACAGCTGGATACTTACTGAGGCAATATTGGGTTAACTACCTTGCTCAGTATTAGTGCCCTAGCAAGGAATCAAACCAGCATCGTTTTGGTTACAAGCCCTACTCATTACAGCTACGCCACACTGCCGCCCCACCTGATAGCTAATCAGCCCACGTCTAGCTTGTTACCTTTGGTTAGGCCTACTATAAAGTAAACCTGCAGCCTGGAGGGGCTGGCTGTTTCTGTTTTGTTGCGTTTGCAGATTGGCACAAAGTCTGTAGTGTTTTTGGTTTGAATGAACAAGTTGTTTCTGTTAGGTTAGGTTACCAATTTATGCAACCCCACACTGGGGAAAACTAAATGTCTCCTGGCAACCAGCTAGTTGTGTTCTTACCCAATCTGCATCCGGCATGACCTCCTCTGTGACCCTGCCGCACATCGTCATGACAGAATTTTGTAACATAATGCTTAGTTGGTGCAGATGATCTCTGACGTTCACACACCATCCCTGGTGTTGAAATATCTGGCCGCACTTAACACTTATAATCACACTTTCAGCATGCCAGTTCCTATCCACTGCTTGTGGCATTTTTTGGGACCAGAAAAGACCTTTTTTATTTATTTATTTATTTATTTTTACCCATGGTCAACAGTGCAAACCAACAAACAAATGCATTCCCGCTTCAAGGCATGCCACCAAAAGATGCAAGTTAGTTTTAAAACCTGGAAAATAAAATAATTTCAAATTTATTTTGAATTCTGCTAGGGCTTGGGAGAAGGGAAAGTGAGATGCGTGGAAGGAGCTGTATTAGGAGCAGGAGGATCATGGTTTAAATGCATTTCACACATTAAAATAATAAAAAAAAACTACAGCTATTAGCAAGGAACAAGATCAGGAAATAATTTAAACTTTTTCCCTGTTTTTTCTTTTTTTTCCAAATCCAAGGCAATCAAGGCACCCTGTAAAATTCCCTGGCAGGACACAGAAATCTGGGATAAAGTTTCTAAAGTTCACAGTATAAATATTTCTTGTTCAGCACCTATTTCAATAATTGTTTGCCTGAAATAAAAATATCTTAATGTAACCATTGGCTTTTTTCAGATTTCTTTAGTCAGGAATTTGGAAATGTTTTAGATATGGCTTACGAAATTTGTTGTCTACTTCATACAGTCTGAACACACACTTGGGTAAACTGAATCCTGATTTTCCGTTTTGTCCAATTCCTAAACATATCTGTCACACACAAAATGCACAGACACTGTAGCTGTGGTCACCATCATAAATAATGTCTTTATGCTGTTGAATAAATTTGTCATGAGTTGTATTTTACTCAAGAAATTCCACTAACATTAGGAGAAAGGGGGGGGGGCGATGCAGGAAGGGGAAACAGTGGCAAGGCGGAGGGATAGATCAGATCAGCAAAGAAACCATGAAGGCCTACAGGTGACATAAAGGAGGAGTACAGTAACTCGAGAGAAGAAACGCAGAGCACACAAAGAGAGGGAGGAAAAAGAGAAAGTGCAATTTTGTCACGAAGAAAGTGCGAGACTGTGCCACACACTTGTGGATTTTTTGTTGTTGTGTTTGTTTTTTGTAAGAAGTAGTCAATCTTATGTGTTTATCAACCATGTATTACAATTCAGTCAGTGCATCTGATGGACAGTGTATGGCGGCTTTTTTTTTTTTTTTCATCACGTGGTAATTTCATTTCGCTGTATATGCTCTGGGCCACAACACATTTCCTTTTCTGATTTTTTTGAAACTTGATGTCACAATATTTCATGATACAAAGTTTCTGTCTGACCCAATTTATTCTTTATTCTTTGTTGTCGTCTCTAATGGCCAGCTATGTCTTAAGCAGTGCACACATGTGCAGTTTCATCCATATTTGCATCTGAGGCCTTGTGTCTGCGTTTGTGGCCGTGTTTGTGTTTCTGTCTGTGTTTACATCCCAGTGTATGTTTGTGTGGCTCTCCTTGTTTATTCTCTGTGTGTATGTGTGTGTGTATGTGTGTCTGCATACATGGGTGTGTTTCGCTCTCTGAGTGTGTCTTTGTGCACATGTGTGTACTTCCTGCTTCCCTGTGGGATGGCAGTGTAGGCTGAGCCACAAACTTCCTCTGTTTGTCTTCTGTGCCCTTAGGCCCAGGAGGTCCATGGCTCAGGCAGTGGTTAAAAGCCAATGTGTCTGACGCAGTGGCGGACTCTGTCAGAATCATCTATGGAGGTCAGTAGGGGACACACTGTGCAAGGCTGCTTAGTCTCATAGTGTCTCAAAAATCAACCAACAGAGCTCACGCTCTGTGACAGTATTCATTCATGACATGTCATGACAGTCATTTACGGGCCATGAAGAAAACACTAAAAACTCAACCAATTCAAAAAGCACTGGCATTAACTGTATGCATGCTGAGCAATGAGGCACACATCAGTTCTGTATCACCCTGGCCTGTCAAGCTGACAAATCTGCGGTATAGCATGCCGACTTCTCCGGTGGAGAGGGTCGCCTTGTTTTAATTTGGCCAGATACACTTACCTGGGATAAGATGATCTTTCTGTGCCATCTTTCCAGTCTCAAAGCCACGCCCCCTTTTGCCCACAGGTGAGTGTGACTGAGAGGACAGTAACCATCAGGGCATTGCAGTATGAAAGGCCAAATGTTAACAGAATGACCCTTTTCCAACAGCAACACAGTTTAATGCATTTAATACACAAAGCACTGAACAGAGGTTTTGTAGAAGGTCAAGAAAACAAGAAAATGCCATGGCCAACCTCAGAAAACTCTTGTAAAATATTTCAATACAGGTGTCTTGGCACATGATGTCAATGGGGTGGCCTACCCCTGGAAACATGCAGTTACCAACATCTGAACCGCTAGAACGCAATGTGGGTGCCAATACACACTTTTGTATATGTTGGGATTGGGCTGCTACACCACTCGGACCCTGCCTTCCCCCTCATGTGACATAGGAATATATTAATCATATCTGACTGTCTAAAACTTCCCGCTTAGCCCAGAGGTCCATGATTCATTTTTACCCTCACATCTACCAAGACAGTCTGAACCTCCCTAAAAAAAATTGTGTATAATAAGAGTTGAGCAGAATCACATCAATGACAATATAAACTTCAGGCAGTGAACAGTACAAGCAGTATTTATGCAATCTTCATTCTATTTTAATTCCATTAATTTCAGACAGTATTGTAACACAGATCGTCTAGCAGTTTTAGCATGTTGTGGTTCGTACTTTTTATTTGAAACATTACACATTTAATATTGGTAATGTGCACAGTGATATTAAATATAACCATGCTACACCTCAGAATGTTTTCCTTCACTGAGAAACACACTCACACAATGACAAAAACACTTTAAAAACAGAACTCTTGACAATTGTGAAATTATTCTGTTAAGTCTGAGAATACTTCAACAATTGTAAAATATTACTACTGTTGTATTGTCATTATCATTATTTATACTAATAGGTGGAGAGCAATAATATAAAATACATACAAAATAAGTACAAGACGAGATGACAAGGGCAAGAATAGCTTTATATAAAACAGCTATCACATGATACAAGTATAAGACTCAGATACAAAGTTGGACTTACGCAATGGAATATTATACATGAATAAAACTATTCCAAATGGAGGTTAAAATGGGAGTGTACTCTCATGATAATACACCAAAAAGCTCTCACATAAAGCTCAGGTATGTTTCAAGAGCTGATTTTTTTTCCTTAGCAACTGTAATGGAATGTAATGTAATTTTAACAAGTAATACACAACATCTCTCCACCATCATGGTCTCCATTGTGTGTGTGTGTGTGTGCGCATGTGTTTGTGTGTGTGTGTGTGTGTGTGTGTGTGTGTGTGTGTGTGTGTGTGTGTGTGTGTGTGTGTGTTTGTCTGTGTTCATTGTTTAGTCTGGACCTTTTAGTGCCCTGCTTTCACAGATCCATCGATAGCTGTTACTGCAACTATTGTCATACCATTTGCCTGATTGCTGTTGGGACTTGATAATGGTACCACAATCTTCATCTGGAGTGTTATTACCCTCAGTACTGGCCCAGTACCTGAAAGAGAACAGGGTGTCCTAAACATTAATACACCTAAACATTTACATCAATAACCACTAGCCTGTGCCCAGCAGAGCTGTAACAGGCTGATGATAAACTTACACAAAGCTTGAATGAAAATTCTTGTGTGTCTGATCATGGGACTTCAGGTGATTGGACACAGATACATACATACACATGCACACACAGACACTCACACACTCATATACACATACACACAAATGTACAGAGATACATGCACACGCACGCACATGCAAGACCCATTGTTTTCAATGTGACACTTCTAATATTTGACATTTGGAATCAAAACTTAAGTGATCTTCTGCTTTACAGCAGAGAATGATGAATGTTCATGAATGTATGTGATTGCAATGTCTGCACTGTAATTATAATACAATCTTACGATGTAGTCATCAGAGTGTAGTCCACCCAGACCCAGACAGTCTCGTTGACTGTATCAGTCGCTCCGATCCAGTAATGAGACCATGTTTGTCCATCATAACTCACAATGGTCTCGTTGATGAACGTCTGCATGAGACACACACACACATTCACGCCTCAGAGAGAGAGTCACACACTTAGCTAACAAATCTAATGGTAGAAGGTCAGTGATGAGTTTTGAGCTGCAGCCCTTGGATTTCACATGGGTCAGTAAGAGATACATTTAGTTCACCAAGCTAAAGACCCAGGTTCCCACTTAAGGGTACCATACTAACTACAGGGTCACTTTTAAAACTGTATCTTCATCATTTACATTCATTAATTGATGGCTACAACAATAGATGTAAAAAATAAATTGATGGAGAAAATATACTTGTTTAAGTATTGCCAATAAAAACATTAGAGGTAGGGTGACCACACGTCCCGTTTTTCCCAGGACAGTCCCGTATTTCAGCCCCTTTTCACGTGTCTCAACTTATTCTGAGAAAATCTTGATTTGTCCCGTATTCGTGCCATATTTCAATGGGTTTTCTGACTGCAGTTGCCATTATTGTAGGTTCTCATTGCATTATGCAAGTGAAGGACTTTTTGCGTATCACTCAGTGGTGCACGGGCACAGTTTCCGATCTAGTGACTGCGCAGCTAAACTGATCAAGAAAATTTATGATCCCAAATTTTCCTCTGCACGCACTCAATCCCAGGCTATTGATGCAACGTTGTCAGAGGAAGAAGTGCCCACACAGCAGAGACATTTGGCCCAGATTTGGCGTGAAGCTGGCACAGCTGCCATTCAGTCGGCACTGGCATAAGGCATAAGAACCGAACATGGCCCAGAGGTGGCAGAGGTGGCACCGTCTTTAAGGCGGCAAACAAGATCTGGGCCAGTTGTTGGGCGTAGTATTTGGCCCAGATGTCAAATTAGAACTGTGGGCCACATATGTATGGCCGGTCTTGTCCCGCAGTTAAAATGTAATTTCAGATATTTTTGAGTAAGGTACCTAATTTATTTAATACTTCCCTGACTTGTTTTGTAAAAAAAAAAAAAACAAGTAAAAAAACCCTCATATGTTCTGAGTATTTTTTCTCTCTTAAAATACGATATGTAGCCTACACAGTCTTGTACCTTGCCCTTTTTTTAACGTTTTTCAAAAAGGTATATAGTACCAGCACTTTATTTGTACATTGAAATTAACTGAACTGAATTAGCGATGAGCAGAATGGCAACAACGGCGTGTATTTGCACTTACGAATATAATTGCTACCGTATTTAATTTCATAGGACTGCGTCACAGTGAAATCTCTTATCCAGCCCACCAACGTATCAACTTTTTTATTATTATTTTTAATTTATCAACATATCCACTCAATGTAGCCTGCGCAATGTACTGTTGACTGCAACGTCACTGTATAGAGGGCCAGCTATGGTCATACAGTTGGCTGAGATATGTCATGGGCCATGTGTGACCTGTCACTGGGCCAGACCAATTTTGCTGCATGGGTGGGTTGTGACTTGGACAAGTATTCATATGTCACATTAACCGTGGATGCATCAAATCATAAGGACATAAAGCTACTCCCCATACTTGTGCGTTACTTTCGGCCAAATGGTGTTAATATTAAAATAGTTGAGTTTTCATCTGTGCCTGGTGAAACGTCAGATCTGCAAACGGAATATCTTTTTAAATTAATTGAAAAACTTTCTAAGTAATTGGGCTTTGTGCAGACAATATGAACATAAATTTTGGTGGTGCTAAGCGGGCTGGGAGGAATAACGTCTGGAGGAAGCTACAGGGAAACTCAACTGTAAGTAATACCCATTGTTTTATTTTTCTTTAATTTTATTAATGATATTAAGATAGTGGTCAGTGTGCCTGAGTAGCACCATGTAACATGTTTGTGCTGGTGATGTGTTTGAATAGCGTCGTCTATTACAGTAACTCACGTGTGTTTTAATACCACCGTCTACGGGTGTGTGTTTGAGTAGTGCTGTCTACTGCAGTACCCTTGTGTCTGTGCACGCGCACAAAAGCTCAATATTATAAATGCACCTATTGCGCACATATTTTAAATATTTATTTATTTATTTATTTATTTATTTATTTGGGGGGGGGGCTGAAGTGGGGTCCACCGTCCTGTATTTGCCTCCAGGGAATCTGGTCACCCTAATTAGAGAATGAAACAAATCATGGATAATAAAAATGTGTGAAAAGACATAAGGCATAAATCACAGTAACTAATTAGGGAAAAACAATTACAAGGTAACAAACCAACCTAAAAAAATGGTAAAAGAAAAAAGTTACTCATACTTTTTGAAAGCAAAGTATTTGATTTATTTTTCAATACGGTTGTCACAATACCAGAATTTTTAACTTTGATGTGGTATCAGCTCAGTTTCATGATATTTGATACCTTGGCGAAAAAAGAAAAAACAAACATCTGAATATCTGGAAAATCTGATTCTAGATCAGCCTTAGTAAAAGTGAATTTTGTGTACGGTGTACCTGTGCAGACATGAAGGGAATATTTTCCGTTAGATATCGACTACGTGTTTTACTAAACGCAAGCATGCAATTTTCATTACACAAACAATGATACAAAATGATTTTGGTGGGAGTTGGTGCATGACAGCACATCTGAATGTCTCTGATTTCGTGCTGCTGTGTGACCACAAGGTACTTCAGTGGTTGGTTCACTAGAATGTGTTGCTGAAAATTCCTTACAGGTGTACTGAGTATAACATCAAAGCCTCTTACCTGTTCTGCCAAGTTCTCTATGATCACTAGGTCAGCGTCCAGTTTCCTGCATCCAGCGCGACTGTCCGTCCAGTTTTTTCTCTCTGTTGAGAAGTAGTAGCAGCTGGATTCAAGCAGCCTCCAGCCTGGTAAACAACGGCCACACATTCTCTCTGTAGAGCACACACAGATAAAACATTATGACACATTTTTAGATGTATGACATAGCATATTTAGCTACAGCATTGCTCCAGCCAGACTGGGATTTTTGTTTTAAAGACAACATTTATTCATCAATGCATCATGGGAGAGAATGTCTAACCTACAAGCCAGACATGTCTCTCAGAATGATAGTTTAAAAGCATGAAGTAAGGTACTCATCTCACACACCTCAATGGTCTGTGTGTAGCACTGAGCACATATACAAAATTAGTTATTCCCTTCAGCCAGTTCATAAAAAAACACCATTGGCATACTATCATACTCAGCATTTTGCAAACATATGAAACATACAGATAGTAACAAGTAGCAACAGGTCGCAAACACTGAAGATGATGTTAGAAAAGCAAAAACAACTCACCCTGTGTGCCAGGTTGTACAGGACAGTAGGACTCCACAGGGAAATACTGTAACAGCATGGTGTAAGTCTGGTTCAGTATATCTCTCTCTGCTTCTGCCTCCGTTTTCTCTTTCACTAACTGATCCAGAGTAGTTGTCAAATTCTTGATGTCAGCTTGTAGCATTTGATTGGTTAAGGTTGCGTTCTTATTGTCTGACTGTAGCATGTGATTGGTTAAGGTCAAGTTGTCATTGTCAGATTGTAGCATGTGATTGGTTAGGGTCAGGTTCTTGTTCTCTGACTGTAATCCCTGATAGGCTGCAGTAAGGGTGCTGTGGCTGGCTCTGAGCTGCTTTATTTCATCTCTCAGCCTGGATGTGTCAGTTTGTGACAGTTGGCTGTTGTCTGTAAAAAGGGGGAGAAAATGGGACAAGTGCTGATCAACAAATACACACAGTGAACACTCCCAGCTGACACACAATATGCTCTTAGGGTATACACACAATAACAATTGGGCACACAATAGTCCTTCCCAGTAGACACACAATAGTCACTCACAGTAGACACACAATAGTCCTTCACAGTAGACACACAATAGTCACTCACAGTGGACACACAGGACTATGATGGCAGTCAGTAAGAGGACACTCAGCAGTCCCAGACAAACTGCAGCCTCTCTACAGGAAGGAACACTCGGTCTGGGGTTCTCAATGGGTCCACATGCTAGGTAAAAATGAGAAACAATATCTTACTTCATAGAGTGGCATTACTGAACCCCTTTCCAAACAATCATCAATAGTAATTACTACCAATAAATCTCGCCAGTGTATGACTACATATGGCATATGAAGTCCTCAGGTTGCATTAAGGTCAGTTTCATCTCTCTCTCTCTCAACCCACGTGTTCCAGGAGGGGGCGCTGTCTGTTCGCTCCTCACATCAGCATAGGGTATCTCTTCTTCTTCTTCCTTTTTCTCTGATATAAAGAGGGATGAAACGCACACATTACAGTGTATCAACACCATAAACATAGAGTGAGAGAAGCCACAAAACACAGCACAGCAATGTAAAACACAGCAATGTACACCCCGACTGACACACACCTCCCTCTTGCTCTCTCTCTCTCTCTCTCTCTCTCTCTCTCTTTCTCTCACACACAATACACACACACACACACACACACACACACACACACACACACACACACACACACACACACACAAACACACACATGCACAGACTCTCCCTCAATTTTTGTCTGAAGATGAAACTTCAGACAATTTTTAGCCAAATTTTAATTGCTGGGTATAAATTGTAGAGCCTCTACTTTATGGCATAAAAAGCCCTATACAGTACAAGTCAAACGTTTGGACACTTTTCTGTCTTTATTTTTACTATTTTCCACATTTTAGAGTAATAGTAAAGACATCAAAACTCCACAAATAGATTTTTTTTTTTTTTGGAAAGAAATTCAGACATAACTTCCAGATTTCTATTTGTCCAAGAAACAAATGCATGTTTCCCATTATCTTAATCAGGTGTGTCCAAACATTTGACGGTAATCTATGTGTAGCTGGGGCTGTAGTTGGTGATCTAGGGTGGTGTTCTCTCTGTTCCTGTCAACTTACCTGTAGAACCTGTAGGGGGCACTGTCTGCACACTCCCTGCTGTCATCACCTGGGCATACGTTGTCTCTTCTTCCTTTTTCACTGTATTGCACAATCATGAAATATAATTTTCTCAAAATGCACTGTTTTACTGTTTTACCTTGCAGAAATTAGGGCCTGGAGTTTTTTATCCACTTCACGACCTTCAGGATGTGTTATCATCTCACAGGTCTGTGTAATCCAATCTCAGCAAACAGTGGAAGTGATTAATTATACAATTATAAATTATCTGATTATCTGACTGCAAACTTCAGAACACTGGCCTTCTTTTCACAAGACTGTATACATTACATTCACGTGCCCTTTAATTACCTTCATTAGTTTATTTCAAGTGCATCTGTTGTGAATAACTTTTTTACACTACACCACTTTTTATAGTGCAGTTTACTGGGTTACTAAACTCATTCCTGAAGACAATATTTTCCCCACCCCTTCAAACAAAGAAAAATCTCTGCAGTATACACATTCCTTGAGAACGTTTTAATTTATTGCCCCATAGCTAGAATCCACCCACAGACATAAACATCTCTCTCGATCTCTCAATCTCACAGTCTTACCAAGCTTTTAGTAATTACATGAAAAACTGGATGTGATTGTACCATCTCAGTGAAATCAATTAACTAATAAATATGTTAACGTTTCCCTAATTAAGTGCCCTTAAGAAAGGAATTCAGCTCTTATCAGGAGTAAAAGAGATTGCCAAGTAGTTACAAAATATACAATTAAAAAAACAAACCAAATCAAATGATATTAGAAACAATGACATGTGTTGATATGAATAGGTCCTATCACTTGGAATAATTCTCAAGTGAGCACAATGTGTTACATACTTTATATACACGTATCATAGTGTTGTACAGACAATATACCTAGAAACCTGAATGAAGCTAGTTTCTCCCTCAGCATGTTTTACAGGTATTCAGCAGCCCTGTTGCTGGAAGATACACACTCTCCATCAGCGTGTCACTTTAAAACTCACCGTCATTTGCTGATGTGCCAGGGTTGGCAAAAATCACAGTGGAGTAGCACACTTCGTCAGACATTTCACCAGAGACGTTTCAAACAGGTAACTGTTTGAGAGAGTGACTGAAAATTTAAGGTGCTGAAAATCATAAAGGTACAACAAGAGCCTGCAGACATAGGGGAAGTATCAATACACTTTCTCGTACCTTCCTCTGTGTATTTCTGCTTTTCTTAATATCATGTGTTGAAATTCCTCATATACTTTTTAAATTCCCCTGTATCTATTTCACACACACACACACACACACAGAGCAAAATGCCCTTTCTGGCATCACAGTGGTGAGGTGGAGGCACAGAGGGCAGAGGGCTGTGTGTGTGTCATGTTCGCCCTCCATTGTTTTAGACAATAATGCTCATACCCAGCTCAGTCTGTCTCTACAGAGTGATGTTCTGCTCCAAAACAGTTGCATACCATTAAACGTATCCTAGGAGCCTGTACACTCTTTTTTTATGATGGCTACCTTTTTCATTAAAAAAGAGCAGGTGAGTTTGTAACAGGAGGTATCATTGGAGTGAAATCCATTCATTAATGATGGGGAGGGGAACACACCCAGTGACCCTCGGACCTCATGCAGCCCTTCAGAGTTTCAGGTGTGGTCCCAAACCACGTCCAAAACATACATTATGAATTTAAGTAATGCTATGATTGTACATGTTGCTGGGACCCGTGAAATATGCAAAATTATTGCAGTTATTGCAGTTCAGATAAACCTGAGGGCGCCACAGAGCAGGGAGAGTTTAACAATCTACAGGGAATGTCTTGGAGTTCAGAGAACTGTGGCATTTCACTGGGCCTGTAATTAGAGTTGCCCAATCAGCAGAGGAACATTGGATGTTTGGCAAGCAGTCTTTCAATGACTTCCATTCACGTTAAATGTGGAAAAAAAACATATTACATATACTAATGAATTAATGGATGTCTAATATATGTATTTGACGTTTTTCAGAATAAATGACGAAGGAACTAAAATATTGAAAATATTTTCACGGTTGCCTTTTGCCAGTGACAATGTTAAATTCTGTTTCCTGCACCTAGTCAGTTCAGTGATCCAAAATCAGACATCAGGATGTAAGTACTTCAACCAAAACAAACATGCAAAACTTCCCAAAAGATTAACTGGCAGATGGCCAGTTATAAACTTTTATATTCTGACAGTAGCGACAGACTAGATAGTACTAGATAACTGATAAGGGAAAAAGAGGAACTTGGGCATTCACATAATTGTAACATAATGCTTAGTTGGTGCAGGTGATCTTTGAAGTGGGGGTTTGAAGTGTTGGGTCATATTTCACACTTAGCCCTACTGTTAGCATACTGTTTGCCTCTTCCATGTTTGTGACATATGGTTTTGTAACCAGAAAGGACCTTTCTTTTCTTTTCTTTTTTTACCCATACTCTCAACAGTTCAAAACCAGCAAAGAAACACTTAAATGAGGGCCACCAAAAGACGCAAACATGTTACATCCTTTATGACCTTATAACATCCTTATGACAAAGCCATACAAACCTTTATGTGAGCATTTTGATAGCATTTAAATGAATCTAGTTTTAATAGGAAACTGGCAGGGAGTGTGTAGGACTGCTGTTTTCCAAGCAGGTGGGAGGATGACAGTTTAAATGCAGGGTCATGGGTAACCCACTCTGTCTAAACAACAGTGTTATTAAGACTGGATTTGCTGTTGCTGGGACCATCATATCACTCTGCTACAGTGCATAAAAGTGTAAATATGAAAAAAATCAGATTATGTGGCAAAACTGGGTAAAAAAAAATGCATTCATTTTTTCTCATCTAATCATTCAATATAGCATTCAGACTGACATTCCTTTTCCTGTTGTTAACACTCGGTATGGATTTTGCCACTGCTGTTCCTTACGTTACTTCTTCCCCAATACACGTTCCATTTGCGCTTTTGGCTTAATTTATAACTGTAAATGCTTAAAGGGGCGTGAACATATGCCTCGGGTTGTAAGCAGTTTAGTAATTTTGCTTAGCGATTTGATTCCCTGCATCACCCCCCGCATAACCTCCTCCCGTCCTGCATCCCCATCCCCATCCCCTCCACTCCTCTGCTCTGTGATTAGGGTCCATCTGGAGACGTCTGGCCATTTCCATCTCCAATCCCTCCGGGGGCTGCTCGTGCCACTCACTGACGTCAGAGCCCTAGCCACTCACTGCCTTCTGTCACCTTCTGAACGCTTACCGTTCCAGGCTGCGCTCCTTCAGCTTCGATCCGTCCTCGCGCAGTGTGACCGGACGCTCGCCCAAGATCGGAAAGAAGGTGCCTATTACTGTCAGCGGCCTGGTCTGGATCACCCACTTAGAACGGCTGTGCACGCACTCACTGAATCTCCGTGCAATTACACAGTTTGAGAATAGACCTGTCACTCACATGTAAGTGGATGATTTCAGGGTGTAAAAACCGCCTCCCCAGAACGCGATGAGATAACGGGGTCCTTGTGCCTGTTGTCTTATCAAGTGTACAGTTTCTGTTAACATTTGTGGTCACACAAAACCAAAACTTTCTTCTGAGCTTAAAGCAAGCTTGTCCTCCACACTGTAAAAGATTAACCTTCATACTGATCAACAACCAACAGTCTCAGTGACTCTGGGTGATGACATATTTGTACCATTGAAAATTATTTAACCTTGCACTAAATACTTGATGATTACATAATCGGTTTTGCTGTTTATAGAACAGTGGAATAACTAATACTATGAATGTGTGCACTTATATTTTGTCAGGAAAGCTAAGGCAACACACACGTGTGGGTGCATGTGTATGTGTGTGCATGTAATGTATGTATGTATAGCATAGATGAAGCTGAATTAGTTTTTCTTAAAACATGTAAACACCGAAAAAACTACTGCCATGGGTATCAAAAAATTCACCCATATTCTGCAACACTGAGCACTACCCCTGTCTGAAAGTGGGAACACATACATCCTGCAGGGTTTTGCCTGCCAGCACTGACTGACATGTTGGAAAGTGATCATTCAAGTAATAGGTTAAAATATGACTGAGTAGATGCATCAATAAAAAGTCATTTCTTGAAAAATTCTTTGTGTCCGCGCTGTTCATATTTAAATTTCATATTTGTTTATTGCAGCAAATTTTGTTTTGCATTCATGAGAAACCACACAAAAGATCTGCAAGGAGAGTTTTCACACATATGCTAATGGTGGTAAACAGCTTGAAGTGCTTCTCAAGTAGCTTGGTTTAGTGGCAGTTGAATAAAACTTGCCTGCCATACACATGAGCAGCAATGAATATCACATGTATTTCTCTGTACAAAGCCAATTGTGTTCATGGAGAACTGCTTCTAAAAATACCCTTCATCCCACTAATTTAAATGTACTTTTAAAAACACCCTGTAGCATGTGATAGGGAACTATACTTCTACTGGTGTATACTTTCGATTTAAAATGGCATTTACTTTTTACATTGACAAATACCAATTTCATGAAGAAGAGAAATCATTTAAAAATGAGACATTCTTACACGCATGCAACAGAAGTGCTAGGTGTGCCAAAAAACAGACTTCTGTTTCTTTTTTCCTTTTCCAAATGCAAAGCAATTAAAGCAAACAAAAATTTCCCAGCAGGACACAAAAATCTGGAGTAATGTTTTTAAAGTTCACGGCATAAATATTTCTGATTCAACATCTACTTGATCAAATATTGACCTGAGATAAACTTAACTTTAATTAACCACCAGTTTTCTTGAGTCTGAAATTTGAAAATAGATATGGCATATGAAATTAGCTGCCCACTGTTGAGCAGAAGTGTTTTTCATGCCACATAAGCAGATACAATCTTCATCTTAACCTCCCTGGGTTCTGCAAAGTTGAAGCAGAGTGCTACATCCTGCCCTGATAAACCTTCAACGGTGTTCTTTCCATAAAGCCTGCAGTGGAATTGTGGGAATGTCATTAGGAATAACTTCACATTTTTGATCATCAGTTCAGCTCGTTTCTGAACACACATTTGTGTGAATTTTATCCCAACTTCCACTTTGTTCAATTTGTAACCTTTCATGCACAAAATACACAGACACTGTAGCTGTGGTTTAAGTTACCATCATAAATAATTATCTCTGTGTTTTATTGAATAAATCTATGATGCATTGCATTTTACTTCAGGAATTCAACTAACATTAGGAGAGAGAGGAGGAATGCAGGAAGGGGAAATAGTGGCAAGGTGGAGGGATAGATCAGATCAGCAAAGAAACCATGAAAGCCTACAGGTGACATAAAGGAGGAGTACAGTAACTCGAGAGAAGAAACGCAGAGCACACAAAGAGAGGGAGGAAAAAGAGGAAGTGCAATTTTGTCACGAAGAAAGTGCGAGACTGTGCTACACACTCGTTGAATTTTTTTTTTTCCTTTTTAGTGAAGCGGTCAGTCTTATGCGTATCCATCAACCATGCAATACAACAGTCGATCAGTGCATTTGACAATTCTGTGTGTGGCAGTTATTTTTTCTCAATGTGCCATTCATTGAGTCAGTGTGTGTCAGTCCCTGTATGTCTGGCTGCATATCAACGAATGTCATTCTGTGTTTCTCGCTTTGTGCCCATCTGTCTGTCCGTCTGTCTGTCTGTCTGTGAATCTGTCTGTCCGTCCATCCTCATGAAAGTGAAAGTGATTCAGTGTGTCTGTGCATCTCGCTGTCAACGCGAGTCTCACAGGGCGCTGGGATTTCGGAAGTTGTGTCCAGCGAAACGAGCTTGATCGCCCAGTTCCTCCTCAATCCTGTGTCAGTGAAAGGGAGAGATCTGATTTAGTGAAGTTTTGGTTTCGTCTCAGGCAGGACACAGGAGTCTGAACAGACTTTTACCAGGCAAAATGCATGGGCTGATTAACTGCTGTCCTTACATGAGCCCTATATGTCAATGAGCCACCCTTACACTGATAACACTGACTGAATGGACCTGACACCAGCGTATATTAATTCCGACACAATGGATGGAAAGGATTAAGACTGACCTCATCAGTTGGTTGTATTTGGCCAGACGTTCTGATCGACAAGGAGCTCCAGTCTTAATCTGATTGGGACGGAGAGAGAAAGTTATGCAGGTTTGGGAGATTAGTTACTGCCACTCACAGTCAGAAATAGAGGGGCAGATGTGTATGCTGGCATGAGCAGCGGTCGCTGTTACATTACATTTCATTACATTATTGGCATTTAGCAAACGCTCTTATCCAGAGCGGCTTCCACAGGTAACAATTTTTTTTACATGTTACCCATTTATACACCAGTATATTTACTGAGGCAATTCTGGGTTAAGTACCTTGCCCAAGGGTACAACAGCAGTGCCCCAGTGGGGATTCAAACTGGCAACCTTTCAAGTACGAGCCCTTCTCTTTAACCACTATGCTACACTGCCTGCGTAGTGAAACACAGGTGCTGAAGTTACCTGTCCAGTGCAAAGCCCCACCACCAGGTCGGCGATGAAGGTGTCTTCAGTCTCCCCAGAGCGATGGCTGACCATGACTCCCCAGCCGTTCGCTTGGGCCAGCTTACATCTGAGAAGGAGCGTTAACACAGTGAAAAAATATTAGCCGTCCGACCTACAACACTTACACTCAAAGAGAGGTGGGGTTGTGGATTTCGAACTGATTTTAATCTGAGGCGATACATATGGCAGTGCTGATCATGGTTATTATGTTGTACTTCCATGAACCTACAATGCCAGGGCGGAACTATGCAGCCGGAGCCTTTGAGGGGATTGCCAGATTATCTACAGGTGATAAATAATAGGCCAAATGTCTGTTCGAGAGCCTGCAAGGGCAGCCGCTGATAATCTGCGGGCGATTACTGAGGACGGGGGGGGCATTACGCCTGTATGGCTTCGGTGACGGAGCCGATCTGGTTGACTTTGAGCAGCAGGCAGTTGCAGGCCCTCTCCTCGGCCGCCTTCTCGATCCGCCGGGGGTTGGTCACCGTCAGGTCGTCCCCCACCACCTGGATCCCCATGGAGGCGGTCAGCTGCGACCACGCCGCCCAGTCGTCCTGGTCGAAGGGGTCCTCTATGGACACAACTGGGACGCAGAAAGCGGAGGGGGGGTTAGTACGTACTCAGTGGATTAAATGACCTGCCAGAGCCATTTGCGCTAAGACTGCATGTTATGCACTGCTGAATGCACCTTGAAAATGCAACATTTGGGAAAATGGGAGCCGCCCCACCCTAATTTGGCCTGTTTCTCACTGCAGTCAGGTTGAAGCAGTGGGTTTTCCTTTCAATGGTGAACCACAGTGAAAATAGTCAATACAGGGAATCAGTTATTTGATGATTCTGCACAAGCACACACAACCAAACAGGACAGAGCTGAGATGGGCACATACTGACAGGTGCAGGTACACACATGTAAACGCACGGCCTCACCTGGGTAGTTGTTGACGAAGCTCTGGTAAATCTCGCACAGCCCGTCGGCGCTGATGTGTCTGCTGGGGTCAGGAGGGGACTTGAAGTCCAGGTCATACTTCCCGTTGCAGTAGAATTCAGAGGCTGCCACGTCCATGCCAATCACCACTTTGTCGGTGAAGCCCGCCTTCTCTATGGCCGTCTTCAGCAGCTCCAGGGCTACGGGCAGAGAGAGGGAGACAAACAGGGGGAGGGTGAGCAGACATTGAGTTCACCAATTTTCGGATTTGATCTGATTTCTTTCCTAATATAGCAGAGAGAAATGTACAATAAATGAGGAAGCCCTCAGGTAAAGACAATGAGGACAGACAGAAAGAAGGCGACAATCAGGGCCTATGATGTCGGTCAGATTCTGGAATCGGCATGGAAACAGGCATCCCGGGCTCCTGCGTACCTTCGCTGTTCTCCAGGATGTTGGGGGCGAAGCCGCCCTCGTCGCCCACGTTGGTGGCGTCCTGGCCGTACTTGTCACGGATCACGCCCCTCAGGGTGTGGTAGAGCTCGGAGCCCACGCGCAGAGCCTCCCGAAATGACTCGGCCCCCACGGGGAGAACCATGAACTCCTGCATGGCCAGCTTGTTCCCGGCGTGCGACCCGCCGTTGATCACGTTGAAAGCCTGAGAGGGACAGAGGAGGACCGCAGAAGAGTGAGCGCGCTCGTGGCTGTTCTCACGGCAACCGCAGCAGCGTGAGAATCATACAGTAACGAGAGGAAAGGGCGCAAAGCAAAACACCCCGTTGAGGGACAGAGATGCTCCAGGATTCTGCACCCCTAAAATTTTTAAGCACCGTGGTGAATTTCTGAGAACCTCAAACCCACAGTCACCTGCTTTAATGTCACGTAATAACGGACCTGATTATTTAACTAAGAGTTCAAACAGAATAAAAATCAGAAACCTCTCTGGCACCCCAGGGCCAGGATTATCTATAGCTGCTCTCCATTACACTACAGCTGGCACCATGTTTGATGTAGTGCTTTAGCAGAGAGATGTGCTCATGCAGAAGCATCAATAATGTTATTAATGTTTTCTTACAGGAACAGGAAGCACCAGCTCTGTGTTTCCTGCAAGGTCAGCAATATGGCGGTACAGGGGGACGCCTTTCTCCGCTGCACCAGCCTTGCAGATAGCCAGGGAGACACCCAGGATGGCATTGGCACCAAACCGAGCTGTAGGGGGGAGAGACGATGAAAGAGTTTACAATAGACATAGTGACTGTAAAGAATTAGCAGTGAAGCAGACATGCAAGTTCAAAACATAAGTGCAATGAATGTAGTGTTTATTTATTTGGTAGCATTAATGAATTCCTTGTATAATTGAATTGTCATGATCTATGAAATTCACTAATCTGTATTAAATATAATTGATTAACAACATTTGCAACGGCATGTGATTGTCACCTTTCTTGCTGAAGTATGGAACATTTTTTGGCTTTGAATGTTATTTTTGGCTTTGAATGTTGATTGGTCTAAAGTAGAAGAGGTAGGTTGAACGACAGATGATGTAATAATGGACTGTGTGACTCACACTTGTTTTCAGTGCCGTCCATCTCGATCATCAGGTTATCCAGTTTCTCCTGCTCATCAACAGTGATGCCCTGCACGCAACACAAAGCAGAATTCTCTACATGTCCAGCTACAGTGCCAGTCAAAAGCTTGGACACAACTTTTATTCTTTATTTTTACTATTTTCCAAATTTTAGAATAAGAGTGAAGGCATCAAAACTATGAAATAACACAAATGGAATTAAGCAGTGACCAAAAACAAATCAAAATCTTATACTGTAGATTCTTCAAAGTAGCCAAAAATATTTTTTAACAAACATTTTTTGTAATGAAATTCATATATAGGCATCAATGTCACTATTTATATTTGTCTAAGAAACAAATTTCAAGCATTTAAGCACAAGCCTTTAGATCAAAATGCCTGTTTCCCATTATGTTAATCAGGTGTGTCCAGACTTTTGAATGGTACTGTATATTCTGCTCTAAAACACTGATGCTGTTTTCACCACAGCTGTCAGAGAAATAGCTGTGCATACATGCTCCTGTTCACAGTACTGAATTCATCTTCATTTGCTACACTACACAAATATCTCCAGCAGCTACAGTGGCTTCTAAAAATGTTTTTGCTTTGTCATTCTGCGTTATCGTGTGTAGATTGACAGCCAAAAGAACACATTTAATCAATTTTGGATTAATTCTATCTAACACAAATTCTAACACAAAAATGTGTGCAAAAAATGAAGGGGTCTGCATACTTTCTAAAGCCACTGTATATTAGTGCTTTTGGGGAAGGGGTAGCTCCTTATGAGCATCCTTCTGTGATTTAAGTCTTGTTATGGCCTGTTGGATTTCAGATGGATGTCTTCCTCGTGGATGTACTTTTTTTTTTTTACAAAAGGGAAATGTTTTTGCATAAAATCCGTCACATCCATCATAGTGGGCGGTTAGGTAATTATGTTAGTCCACGGCCTAGTCGCGGAGGGGAAACTGAGTTAATATTCTCTCACAGCAAATAACAAACACCCACACATGGACTGAGGCCTCCAACCGCGCTGCACTCCTGTCTGCTGCCACTCAATCACGGCAGTCGCTGACACACACTGTCACACACCTAATGCCACCGGCAACACGATTCAAAACTCACAGAGTCCATCAGGGCATGGCGGATGGTGTCATTGATATGGGCCACAGCCTTCAGCACACCTGGGAGTAAGAAAGAGTAATGGAGTAAGAAATTTTATGCGTAGTATTGCGATGTGTTTTGGGTTCTGTGATTTAGCAACTGATGTGTGGTAGTATACTTGGCTTCCTTTGTCTAGTCAGATTGCACAAGTTAACTAAGGGTAGGGCTTGAATAGTGATATGCTCACACTCACTGGTCTGAGAGTGTTGTTAGCCTGGTCTGACACTGTTGCTCGTTCAGCTTGAATGGATACACTTATGTTCAATTGTGCTGAAAGTCGCTCTTGATAAGAGCATCTGCTAAATGAATGTAATGTAATGTAAAGAGAGACAGAGGGGTGGGGGTAGCAGGGACAGATAGAGAGAGGAGGGAGAAAGGCGAGAGATTGATTGCGGAAAGAGGAAAGGCATTTTTTCCAACCTTAGTGAATTTTTAAACCCAAACAGAAATACCAAAGCACATGAAAGCTTGGAAATCTTGGTTTGCTCTGGGGAGTTATGAAATGTAATGCTCTCTAACAAACAGGGCTTTCCTGTCTTCGCACTCTAAGTTTCTTTTTGCAGGACACTTAACCTAATTTTGCTCACAGCCGGTCACGATAATCTTCTCAAAATGGAAAAAACTTAATTGATCATTCTTTGGGCATAACCCTCTTATGAAATTCAAAGAGTGCTCTACATCGATTAATCTAATTTGAAAATAGAGTGAAATCAATGGAAATGGTTACTTATGATCGCTTTGATTATGTTAAACAGGTAGCCTCTTGTCCACTGACGTAAATACAAAAATCGATCGATGTGCTTTGAAGCATTGTTCGACCTGAAGACATCTGAACATATCTCTGCGTGTCCACTGAGAGAGCTGGCATAAGGGGGAGTGGTATAATGAAATGAACTTCCTTACAATACAAAGCAAAACATTTGCAGGCAACAGTTTTGTCTAAGTCATTTTTTAAAATCCATTCACATAGGATAATATTTTATGGTTGTTAAGTGGATGATCAGCGGACCCCACCTCCCTCCTTCCCCTTAGCACAGATGAGTATTATTAACTCTGTGTTTAACAGACAGCTCAAATCTCTGCCCTGTTTTACCTTTTCCTTTGTAGCGATTTTTATCCCCATCTCTCAGCTCCAGAGCCTCGTAGATACCAGTGGATGCTCCACTGGGCACCGCCGCTCTGAAAAGACCTGAGAGAGTGAGGGAAGGAGGGAGAGAAGGAGAGAGGGAAAGAAGGAGTAAAAAGATGAAAAGAGTAATGTCAAAAGATCTTATTTTTATATTTTTATTAATACTTCAACCTCCTTTTGCAAAAAAATCTCTTTTTGTGTGGTGAGACTTAGGTAAATCAATGGGAAACCAATGGAGAATTGAAAAAATATAACGAGTATCTAAAGCTTGGTATTGATGTAAACTTGAGGTTGTTTGCTTTTAATCTTGCGTGTTGCTAAATACGATGTGCTGTCTATTCTATGAGAACTTAGAGTCATAATGCAAGCAGTTTGCAATTCATTTTGAGCAATTTTATCAATGTTTTCTTTCTTTTTTGGCAGCTCATACATCGTCCTCTCAGCCTGAAACCTCTGCTTGAAAGCTCCTGTCTGAGCAGTGTGACTCGAGTTTCATCACATTTGTGTCATCAGACTGCAATGTCCCCGACACCCCACATGTAGGAAAGTCTGTGATGTGAGAAAGCGCTTACAAAATAATAACAAATCACAGTAAAGTGTTTTTTTTTTAGATTCTGAGGTCAGCTGTTGACTCATACCCTTATCAGTGCAGAATTTAATAATCAACATTTCACGGGCAGTTAGCTGGTCACCTTTATCGGTCTGGAGGTCCACCTCAACTGTGGGATTTCCCCTGGAGTCAAGGATCTCCCTGGCAACAATGTTTAATATGGACATCCTGTGAGAACGGAGACACAAGTCAGTCCTCCGAAGCAGGGGGTCTCCTGTTTTCTTCTGCGCTTCAGCAGTCTCGGCTTATAGTCATAACATAGGTGGTTCAGTCTCCAGGTAGGACCACTACTGTTGCAAACCTTGAGCAAGGTACTTAGCTAATCTGAACTGCTTCAGGAAACATCCAGCTGCATCAATAAGCGGCACGCAAACAATGTTAAGTGTCTCTGGAAAAAGAGCACCTGTCAAGTACATAAATATTGTCAATTGCATCTCAGGTATTACCAGTTTCAATACCAATACCAATTTCATCTCAACCGTCAAACTGCGTTTGGAGAGGGAGTAGAGGACAGAGGACCATATGCAGCATTCTGGTGTCCAGCCTTGAAAGGCTGCGTTTGCCAAGAAACGCTCTGGCTAGAAGGGGCACCACAGAGTGACCGACACTCCCAGAGATGGAAGAGTGTCAAAAAACATTAAACAGAACTGACAGCGATGGCCGTGCTGAAAAATTTCCAGCAGACGCTCTTTCCAGTCGTTCAAGAGCGCATCACAAAAGTAATATAATTTCGCCACACTTACAGTGTGCATGGCACACCGGCATTACCTCTGCTGAGTGCGGAGGACTGTTGGCATAAATATCATAAGAGAGAGAGGGAGGGAGGGCATCGATGGGGAGATTGAGATAAATTATTAAACCCCCTTTTGGCTGAAATGGGGAAGATTCTGAGACGGGCAGAGAGAAGGGGAGAGAAGCAGAGAAACAGAGAACAGAAATAGAACAGGGGAGAGGAGCGAAATCGGTTGGGTATCCGAAGGAAATGAGCACAGATGCTCAGACACACGCTGACAGAGACACATTACACACGCACGCAAACAAACACACACACACACACACACACACACACACACACACACACACACACACACACACACACCGCCACTTACTGACGCATCAACAAAAAAATACGCACTGATAGTAGTGATGACAAATTCACTGACACAGATATACATGACCGTCAACACACCCACACCCACCCACCCAAACACACACACATGCACACACACAAAGTTACAATTAAATACATGCAAACAAACCCAGTCCCACACTGATGTTAGCATCCACAAACACACCCACACATACACGGAATTCCTCACAATGCCTGGAATGATATTAACAAATGCTGCAGAAACCTGGTGATGAATGAACATAAGGAGACTGTCAACAGACTGAATAAAACAGAGACAGAGAGAGAGAAAAGTGAACAACAGAAAAAAAAAGGATTTAGATTTGCCATTTATCATTACCTGCTGCCGTGCCTTCAGCCTTGCAGGGCAAGCGAGAGAATGTGTGAGACAGAGAGAGGGAGAGAAGGCAGGGGAGGAAGAAGGGGGGAATGTGTTACAGCCGGGGGAGGGGTGGACGTATGAGTCACAGGAAGAAGCCAAGTAATAGGGAGGGAGGGAGGGAGGAACGCATCAAGGAGACTGGAAAATTAGGGAGAGCGATGCAGTGGCACTGACAGACAGGAAATAATAGGGTGCCGTCTTGGTTTGAAGAAGAAAAAAAAAAACAGGACAAGGGAAGATGAGTAAGGGGAAATGAAGTACTATTCTCACTCATTACCTACTGCAGTGACAACATGACCAGACCCTCAGATAGAATATTTAGCAATGTGCTGCAGGGGAAAGAGCACTCGTGCAGAGACGCCAAGCATGGTGAATTTGCTGCTGTCAGGGGATGGGATGCTTCAGGTTGATTTTACATACTGCATACATGCATTCCTTTGGCATACCCAGAACATTGTCTCCCCTGTCCTCTTTCAAACATTGTGTATTTTCTGCCATAACCGTCAAAGAAAAATGGAACCGCGTGCAATGCTACAGAAGCGTACCCTCAATCAGCACGGTTACAGTGTGCAACAGACATTTTGCAAAAGTTGATATGAGTGTGGGAGATCACAAGAATGTTTTGGGAAAAAATGGAAACGAGTGTCTCCAGGCAAGTAACTGTTAGTTCACCAGGTTAGCTAGCTGCTTGTCAGTGCATCTATTACAGCTTCTCCTTTGGTTTTTAAGGAAGTGTTTAGAACAGCAGTTGCAATCAAATTAAGCCATTTAGAGATTTTATTGTGAGTGAAGTATTCACTTTAAATTCAATTCAGTAATTCAGGTAGAGGTTGCCAGTGCATATCTATAATATACAAGATTAAAAGCATCACAATTCTTCTAGTGTCTCTAGATATAGGCCTACACACTACATTATATAATATATTATATAATAGAGATATATGTAATATAAAAGCCAATATATAATAAACCAGATGAGCACATAATGTTTTTATGCCTGAGTTTTCCCCTCTGGCTTTCTAAATTAGCACGGTTTCAGATAGCATACAAATTACTTTGTCACAATGGCTTAGTGTAAATTACATAAATTACGTAAACACCTGCACAAAAAAAAAGTTTCTTCTCTGTAATTAGGCATCTCAGATTCAGCTGAAGTAGTGACATTCCTACAGGCACATTTGTAAATGAATGTATGTTTACACTGAGCAGAAAAGCTAGCATCACCTTATTTACACATGTACGCTTTTAGAATATGAACAGATTTTGGATTTTGATTAACCTTCTTTTGCACTTGATTTGATGAACGACCCCAAATAACGACCCAAAGCGATTGTTGCAAGAGCACCACATCACCTCGTTAGCCACACAAAGGTTATTGTGCACTGGCAATGAGGTGATAAAACGTGTTAAATGCCAGACACGGTGAAACACAAGAAAGAGAAACAAGGAAAGTGCCCAATATGGCCGGCTTGTCAAGGCCACAGAGCCCTTGCGCTATCGGGTATACAGCGTTGGCCACTGGACTTAGTCGGGGCACTGTCTGGACATTAGGTTATGACCCGAATTAAATCACGGTGGACTGTGGAGAAAAAAAATGAGCACACGCTTGGGGACACGATGCAAAAACTGGCAAATTTCCACACGGGTTCGGACACAAGGTTGCCCACTACGTCCATGTCCTTTTTTTTTTTTTTGCTGGGGATGTACTGTTTGCCGGACAGAGATAAAAAATAAGTGTTGAGCGTAATAGTTTCTGAAAGGAAGTGCAGACCACAAATATGGTCTGACGACAGCAGGCCGGTGAAGTTATTGTGTGAGGAGACAGAGGGGAGAGAGATAATCCCCAATTAGACAGCTGAGTTTAATGGGATTATCTCCGAGAACGGCTGACATGCCGTCCTTGACACCCAGACTGAAGAGGTGTAGGGAATGTATGAAAATAGAGGAAGAATGACAGACACGAATAAAGGGGGGGTGGAGTATGAATGTGAGAGAATCGGAGAAAGTGAAGGAAAAAAATGGAGGGGGGGGGTGTTGTATGAATGCATGAGGTAGAAGGAAGAGGTAGATTTTGCACAGATTTTTGGGTTTCAGATGGTCGTGCAGCACATGCAGCTGATACCAGTTTTGGCAGCACTGCAAGCCGTCATTAACCCTCAGCTTCTCCCAGCTGAATGCCTCTCAAAACTAATCTCCAAACTAGCAATTCATCGGTTTTGAAGGTGCAGCCAACTGGACAATGGGGTGCATTCCAAAAGGTCATGTTAACGGGCACAACCTTTATGAGAGGCGTTCGTTGTCTCTTCAGTGTGTTAAAGCTTTGGGGAGGGGGTGTTGAGCCCTGTTGAGCCACTGGTTGTGTACAGAAAACAGGCTGAAGCTTCCGTGATTACTCACACTTTCTACACAGAAGAACAACAGGCGTGTTGGTGGGTATTCAACTTTCCCCACTGCCTAGTGGTCTAGACAAGTGGTCTGGCAGGGTGCCCATTTAGTTTATTTGTACTAAACGGGCTGGTTGTTGTCCAGTTGGCTTTCTATCAGACCGAGTGCTGTGAATTTACTTTTGCTGTGCATTTGGTTTCTTAGAATTTCTGATAATGCTTGTGAGTGTAAGGAGAAAAAAAAATAGTAACAGAAAAGAAAAAATGTCCAATTTATGAAATTATGTCATTGCCCACCTAAAAACAACAAAACAGCTCATTTTAAATGTTACTGTTACATTAAGTCAGACAATACACGCTCATGCAATTATTTAACAATGTTTATTTATGAATATTAAGTGGTGTAATTAGTCCACAGTATACAATTCAACCCACGCAGAGACTTCAGTGTCAACACCAACATATTTGGACTAAACAGTATATTCTGCAATACTGTTTTATCAGCATGGTGTACATTGTAGTGTGTGTGTGTGTGTGTGTGTGTGTGTGTGTTTGTGTCCTTGTGTGTGATGTTGCATAAGGTCTTCACTGAAAGTACTGAGGTATTTTGTACACTGTGTGTTGTGGTGTCGTACAGTGTATGATGTATACATTTAATATAGAAAGAGTCCCATTACAGGAGGAATTTTCAATTATCACTTAACCTGTCGATCTGTCCCTCATTATCACACTTTCACAGCATCAACCTTAGCTTCCTTTGAAAATCCCTATGCTGTGAGAAAAAAAATAACCAATGACAGACCTGGGGTTAACTGACTAGGAACTAACATTATGAGTTTAAACACAGGGAACATTTGTTACACATTGTCAGAAAAAACATTGGTCAGGGCATCCCACATAATCAAGCGTTCATATTCAACCAGAAGAGAATTTTGTGGAAGAGGAAAACAGTAAGTCTTCAGTACAGGGTATACATATTTATAAGGATTAAATGAGAGGGCTCCATCAAATCAGAAGTATATTAAGTGAATGTGAGCTATGGCTCAATTGCAGCAAATACCCTGAGTGTGTGACTTGGTTCCACATGGGAATTTGTGAATACGGTGCCAGTGAGAGAACGGCCATCTTAAACTGCAGAGCAAAGGCCGAGCCAGGCCACGCTCATTCAAAATGACCACCTGCTTTTTCCACAGCTGCAGTGGATCTCAGACACGTTTCTTGCAACAGATTCACAACACAGAGCGTCAGTATGGCCACTGAGAAACACCACGGACAAGCAGCACTGACAGTCAGGAGGCTGGGCACTTGTCTTTTTTTCCCCTGCATGCTGCTTGCTTCCTGTTCATGCAATTCCACGTTTGTTGGCTGCTATTGACCAAAACACTTTTTGTGCCCAGTCTATTTCTTACAAATTCAAATAAATCCTGAATTCACACACGAGTTATTCTGTGACAAGACCTAAAAGTAATGTATGTGCACTTGATTTTTCTTACGGTGACAATTAACCAGAACTACTGAACAGTCTGTGCAAAACAAGTCTATTGAATGCTTTAAATGCAAACCGGGCAACACACTAAAAATCTACTTGCTTCATTAAATGATAAAAAAAGAAACCCTTTGGTAAATTAACTACCTGGCTTAAAACCCTCAAACATCTTGATTAAAGTAAGCTCTGCCTCACTGACGCAATGCTAGATCTGCAGTCCAAAAAATGAGGGAAGCAAAACATTTGCCGGCATTGGCTGAACAAATAGGTTTGCAGCAGCGGGGTGTGGATATGCAGAGAAAGCTCTGAACAGAATGCTACAAGCACAGCTGGTAGGGGGGGTTTACAGCTCTCAGCAGCATGGCTATACTAAAGAGAACTGGAAACATGTGTTCTGGGGGTGGCCACACTCAGTACAGGTAAACCTGGACTTTAATCTCCATTGCAGTGAAAACCCCACCAGAGCCAAAATGGCAACAACAGAAATTGATATGGTGCAAACAGGTGCCCTAGCACAATACCAAGTATGGCTGGCAGAAAGATCCAACAACATAAAGCACTAACTGCCTCGCAACACCACACTTCTGAACATTTCTGAGGGAAAGGTCAATTTAAAATACAGTTAGAGAAATGAGAAAGACTATTACGTTTACTTATTTGTTAACATCCTCATTAACTAACACCACCCACTGCAAAAGTCTATCCCTAGGTAAACGCCACTCCAAAAACTAATCACAACTTCACCCTACAATTTTTATGTTTAAAGTCACTCTGCAAAATTAAACAAGACTTTGGAAGTGAAAGGGGATCATATAAGATTTAAGTAAAAAAACAACAATAAAAATGTAAGAATTCACACACCTTTTTCCTCCCCCTCCGTATTCCGAACACACACACACACACACAGCCTCTGTAAATGAGTTACGAAGCCGAGACAGATGAATTCTGGGATCTGTAGTTCTGTCAGCCACTAGAACCACAACATCCTGTTTAGTCTCTTATAAGAAGCAGTTTCTGTTCATATCGTCATAACGTGGGCACTGCCAGCACCACACTGCAGTGCTTGGTTTTACAGCAATGGAACCGATTTAGCAAGTGATCATAAATTATGTTGCAGATATTCTACTGTAATTCACCTCTGGCTATTTGCTGCAACTGAGGCACTCTCTCCACACAGAGCAATAGTAATGATGTTACTGTGCTGTCGTTGTACTCTTTTTTTTTTTTTTTTTTTTTTATCCGTGAGTTCCTCAGCCGTTCTCTGCTCTCACCTCTCGCTCACCAATCGTAGCGGGGGCGAGTGGGGGGCGGGCGGTGCCGGGGGGAGTCGTGGCGAGGGGGGGGGGACGACGAGCCGGAGGGGCCAGGGAGAGCCAGCTGCTGCCCGCCCCCTGCCGCCCGCCTCTCTCGGCCGTAGTCCAGGCCCCGGGCGTTTGGAGGGGGGTATCTTCCAGTCTCCCTCCTCCATTCGTCATCGAATGCTGCAGCCTCACCTGTTGGGGGGGGAGGGCAGCTGATTACTTGCATTCCTTGCTGTTTATGTGTAGTATCATGATGTCTTTTGGATTCTGTGATCTAGTGACTGGAATGTATGGTAGTATACTTGACTTCTCTTGTCTAGTCAGGCTGCACAAGCTAACTTGTGGTAGGGCTTGAATAGTGTTATGTTCACAATCACTGGTCTAGGAGTGTTGTTAGCCTGTTCTGACACTGTAGCTTATTCAGCCTGAATGGATCCACTTCTGTTCTCTTGTGCTGGAAGTTGCTCTGGATACGAGTGTCTGCTAAATGCATGTAATGTAGTAATGTAAAGTAATGTAACATGAACCATTTCTCCTTTAACTGCAGCACTCCCCCAATCAGCTTCTTCCTTCTGTTCCAGTACAACAAAGATTCACAAAGGCATCCCTGGAAGGATCATAAAACACTGTACAAACGAGCTGGGCTAGAAACTGGCAGGCAGTGTCTGTGTGCGGTATGTCTGGGGAATGAGATGAAAGGAGCTGGCTGGTGCTCTCACTCTCTTCCAGGTTGATGAACTCCTGCCTCTCCTCCCGGTCTCCCGTTCTGTGGTTCCGGGACCTCTCCATCACATGGCCCCGGTCCCGGATGTGGTGGCCGATGGCCAGGCGCTCCACCCCGCTCTCGCTGTCCCGCATGGCCTGGCGTGTCTCCCTTATCTGGACAGGACCGGGGGACAAGGGGCAGCCGTGAGGCAGAGAGAGAAAGAGGAAGATGCAATCTGAGTACACCACAGTCTATGGATAAACTAAGGATAGACTGTCAGCGATACACACAAAATGAACAATACACTTCACTGGTGTACCCATAGTAACAGATTAATTATATTTTGTACCATTCAAATTCCATTATACAATTTCAATTTAAATGTCTGTTTAATCCAATCCTTCCTTAACAACTTTTTGTCATGATTTTATTGGCCTAGTTTGCGTTAATGATTAGCATCGTATAGCGGGAACATCTTCTAACTTTCCAACTTAGTCTCTGCTGAAAGTGTCTCTCGTCACAGCGTACCCATCATTTAGCTGTCTGCTCGTTCTCTCCATATTGATTTGATACATTCGCTTTCACAGCAGTTCCACCGACCAGTCACTTCAGACTCTAAATTTCATGTTTCCCTATATAGTCACACATCACAGCTGTGCCCTCTGTCTGTTCAGGTCCCCGTTTGGTAGAGTGAGCTTCCCACGGTGGGCAGGACAGCCAAGCCAATGGTCATCTTCCATCCAGAAGACCCACCTCTTCAGACTGCATCGCGGCTGCCCCACCCAAACATAACTCACACCTTTCCCTTACTTGTGTATTCCTTATAGTACTGTAGGGTATGCAGTATTGCACTCAACTTGTTGTAGCGCACACTGACTCTTGTAACACAAGTAATTACAACAGCATTACCCACTACAGCACTGTGTTACAGACTGACACGTTCAGACTCATCTGTTGCGTTCTGTATCTACACTAATGCGCTTTCATTAAGTGATGCTTCTGTTCTCCTCTTCTCCAAGTCACTCTGGATAAGAGCATCAGCTAACTCCAACTGTTAACTGTTATATTGTATCTCTTTATCTAGCATTTTACTAAATAATATTGCCATTACAATTATAACTATTATAATTATTGTTGAGTATTATAATTAACTACTAACTGTTATAATATTAATAAATGATAATGCTAAAGATGATGCTAATTATTTTGGTGGATGACCAAACCAAATGATTGTGTTGCAGTATATTCTGTTCAATATTTTCAGGTGCTTTGAGAAACCTCTCATGGATTCTGCTCACCTAACTAAAAGTGTTTTATATTAAAATTTGTACATAACTGTGTTCTAGACAATATTATCCAATATTGTCAATGTTATGGATAATGGAAAAAAAAATGGTTTTCCAATAATGATAATTTTAGCATAATATGCAAACTGTCATACAATGCTTGGCATAAATCAAAAGGCACAAATTTTCTCATGAAATTAGCAAATAGAGCTGAAAACTAGTCAAATATTGTGCAAAGCTGTCAGCTTTATGGTCCATCAAACCAGCCTAATTACAGCTCTAAAGTAAATGACTATTGATGACAACTCCATTGACATTAGTTAGATTTTTAAAAAAGAGATGCCTTTCCGTCCCCAATATCCATCACTGAGATGAGTCAGATCTTTAATTCTGAACAATTTAAACTGTTTTATGTGCACTGCCACATTATGCAACCTCTGTCCTCTGGCCTTTGTCTGTATGCTGTCTTACTTCCAAGCAAAATTGCTGTTCCCCAGACTTAATGAGCTGTAAAGACTGAATTAGCCGTTTACAATGCTCTGCGCTCTGAGGCCATATTCTGTCAGAATAGAATCAGAACAGAGAAAGTAACAGAGCCAAAACAGTTCAGAGACAAAGGCTAATGGGCCAAACCTGCAATCTGTTAGTCAGTTTAATGACAAAATTCAGAAAGCATTAAAACGCCTATTGCCACTGCCAGTTACCATAATTAACGCCGGCATACGTTGGAACAAAAGCCAGCATGTACACAGAGACCCCAGGAGAGCTCTTGGGAGGGTCTACCTTAGGGAATCCAAGTCTAATGAAGTGGAGGCAGAACACCTTTAATTCTGTCCGATCAATTGCAATTGAAATTGAAATTGAAATGGCAACTTCAGCACAATGGAGGCCCTCCTTTCAAAGTCCCCTTCACTGCTGGTAAACAGCAAGTCATTCTTGTAAAATTAGAAACATCCACACTAGAATATCCATTCCGCCATTTTGCACACCAAGATGCTCCTATCACCCCTGAGGGCTTGTCTGCCTTATCCCCAGATGCCATAATCAATGTACTGAAAATAAAACCATGTGACTGGCATCGCTCCCTCTTGGTTTGGGGGGGGTTCCTCGAGTCCCCATTCTCCTCACCCCTCCAGGCGCGGTCCTCATCTCGCTGGTCTGCTGGTAGACCCTAGGGGTGCCGGACCCTGACGAGGAGTAGGAGATGACCGTGGAAGAAGAGAAGGTCTGACAGCCAGGAGAGCCAGACATTCGCTCCTAGGGCAGAGGGGGGGAGAGGTGAGAACAAGGGACTAACACAGCCGTCAGCACTGATTCTGACAGATCACGTGTGTGTGTGTGTGTGTGTGTGTGTGTGTGTGTGTGTGTGTGTGTGTGCGCGCGCATGTGGGTGGATGGGGACACACACACACCATATTCTCCATCATTCCTCCCATCATCCCAAACATGTCCATGAAGCCTCCACCCTGGAAGAAAGAGAAGTGGAATCTTTTTTAGAATTTCAAAATAGCGCAACGATGTAATAATAGCAACCAATTATAGGTTAAAAAATAGCATCTCCACCATAAACTAGGCTTGGGCCTAAGGGCAGCATAACCAAATGCCACCGATGCGCCAGTAAACTTGAGGATATTCATAGCAAACTGCTAGTTTATATTATACACATTTTGAAACATGAGAATCGCTGTAATGTAACACCACCTAAAATGCCTGGAAGAACATGAAGTTGTCACTCAACACATTTGTGGATATCAATTTCCCAAGCATCCCCACCAAAGAGGAACGCTGCCATGTTCCCAGAAGCCAAACCGTGGTTATTTCTGAGTTACACTTTGTTAAAAATTTAAATACCAGCCAAAGTTGACTGAAAACAATGACCACAATAACAAAAAACAGGCTTACCATTCCCATCATTCCAAAGGGGGATAAAGCACCCGCCTAGAGAAGATAGAGAGAAGGACAGAGAATTACTGATGTTCCCCTACGTCAATTAAAGAAAGACAGCAACTGCTCATTAATAAGAGAAAGCATGCACTTACAGCCATCTCATATGCAAGATTAAACAATGTGAGTAATACTATTACAGTCAAAAACAAGCACAACGCAAGACCTAACGGCCAGTCACAAGGATAAGACAGCTGGTGACACAATGCCACACAGGTGGATGGATTGTGGGAAAGACAAGCACCTGGAGATGGGGGTTCCTTGGAGGCTGTAACTGGGGGCCGAAGGGAAACGGTTCAAAGCCAAAGGACCCAAACAGACTCCTCATCTGCTGCCTGTGAGCTGAGAATGGATCCCTGCAAAGTCACAGGTGCACACGCTGTTATTGTCCAACGCACTTACTCATTACAGAGGCGTGCACTTCAGTGAACAATGTTCAGGCTGGTATGACTAATAAGAGAAGACGTTACAGTGTCAGAGATGAGTGAGTGTGAGATTGGTACAGTTACGGGAATGACAAAGGTCAATCCTGAGCACCTTTTCATAATTTCATGATCACTTCGCTTCCAGTTTGTTGTGGCGTTCAACAATTTGCAATAATAATACAGACAACAAAGCCATTAAATCTTGTGTTTATGCCTACTCACTTCCTACGATCCCCGACTCTCGGTACCACAAGTTCCTCCAATCGAGGCGTTAGGCCCGAGAGTTTTAAAACTCAATTTCACTCTTTGCCTGTCATCTCCAACCCTAATCACCATCTCACATCCACTCGGTCTGCCATTTCCTATGCTGTTGCATTTGTAACATGAAAAGGGCCGGTCAGAGCACAGGACTGTTAGCTAGATGTGCGTTTGTTAGCTAGCGAAGTAGCTAACGTTACTTACATCATGAACGGGCTCTCGTCCACGTCACTTAAGTATCGAAACATCTTTGTTTGAGAAGTGGTTTCCTTTCTTCAGTTGGGAATTCAAAACAGGCACGGTAAGTTAAACCACTAGCTAGCTATCGCGTAAATTGGCGACCGACCATTTAGTAATGTCAGTGATGATAGTTAGCGATGGCTATACAACGGAGCACACGCAAACAAAACACTACTTAGCTAACGTTGGGTAGCGGTATCGAAAAAGAGCAGGTCGAAAGTGAAATGTTGTTTGAATTTACGACACACCACACATACATTTGACGGCAGCGTTAACTAACCACATAATACGCGTCCGACAACATGCAAAACCGTGCATGCCAGCAGAGAAATTTCTCGTATTTACTCCCGAAAATCAACCAGCAACTGCTAGCTGGTGAACGCCGTTGCTGCTAACCTTGATTAAATGGATTGTTAACACACATGCAGATTAGCTGTCTAAATTAATTCTTAAGATCCCTAGCTAGCCAGGTTTCCTCGGCCAAAGCAGAGGTTAATCGCGTTACTGTTTTAGTAGAAAATGAAAGCCATAAAAAACTGACAATGGAAGCCAGAGGACACGACTCGACTTTCTGATTGTTGTTGTTCAGGGGCACCCGCTCCGACCCGTTCAATCAATTACGCAATGCCCAGATCTCATTATTGTAAACGGTGTTTTCAAACGCATCTTATTAAAGCCCAGCTTCGGGAAATATCGATAAATTTGCAGAAAAAACGAAAACCGAACAACGCGTACGGTCTGTGTTAGTTGAGGACACACCGGAAATGGCGTCAAATAAATCTGCGAAACTGGCCTGTGCCCGAGCCTGTTGCGGAACGGAGTAGCAAAATCATGTGAAGCGTTTTTTACATGGATTACGGTACTGGTGCAGCGCGTTTGCTGCGTATCTGCAGCTGACCTCAGTGTATGGCTCGTCTTATAAAATCCGTTTACAAACATTTGCTGCTAAAAAAAGTTGACAGCGCTTTTATTATGTAGTGCCATACAGTACATGAATTTCTGCATACTGAACTGAGGTGGAAAAGCTGGAAGTGGCTATGGATAAGAGCGTCTGCTAAACGAACGTAAAAAGGCAAATATCTAATTCACATCCAAAATGTAATAATTTATGAAGGTGTATTGCATTTGTATGCTGGGCTGGCAAAGGCTGCGAAACTTTAAGCACGATAACACTAAAATAATTTAATCCCTACTTGACCGAGGCTACGAACTTCTCCATGCGTCTGCTGTCGACCAAATACACTTGCCTTTCTTAAAACATACGTTAACTTTATTTGTATTTGATATGTTTCATCGTTTCTCGTTTTTTAGTTCATCATTTGCACTAAATAAGTAGTATGGGTACGATTGTCATTTCTGTTACAAAGAATGCATTTTTGACTAATGCAAACTAATAAAGAAATATGCCCTGTGTCGGTTGCAATAAAATAATTAATACAACGGAAACTGTTTTATCGAGAGTGTGTTGTGTGCCTAGCACTAACAGAATCAGAAATGTTTTGAGAATGGTGACAAAACTCTTACCTCTACCACAAAGACTAGTGGTCAGTGGGTGGCCAGGAAAGTAACGCTTTGGCAGCTGACGTGCATCTGAAATTTGGCTGCGCTGTTAGATGAATGGCCTTCCACCTTCTAGCATTGCACTGTCACTCACAACATAGTACGGTAAATTATGTACACTGTCTTTGCAAAAAAGGCATTTTCAGTTTACTCGGCCTCTCAGTTTATGGACTTTGGTTCATTTAATCATTTTTGTGGTTTATTACTTCTCAAAATGGTTGCCTTATGTTAGTTTTGCCTTTTAGCGTTGCTGTTTTTAACAGCGGCCTAACCAAATAGTTACGTATTAACGTTCCTGCTGCAATTGCTTGCAGAGAAAAATTGAGTTCCAAATCAGGTTGCTGATTTGGTTACAGACTTAGTGGTTACGGGTCCTACGACGACAGCTTCACACTGCTGCCCCTGTTTGGATGGTCTGGTTGCTTCTGTTCAATTTTCAACCATTTAGATGCATTTCATTCTTTTGTAATTCTCCACACAGACCCAACATTCATGAAATGCTGAAGCAATGTGATGTGACCTTTTCTTTGCTCTCTTTCAGGAAGCAAAATATATTCGGGCTTGTGGTGGATGCCAACCAGGTTTCTGAGGGTTTGTTTTGACACCTTTCGGGGAGCGTAATGTGACTGACAAACTTAGTTTGGATTTAGATGCCATTTTTACTGTGCAAATGGTCTAAAATCTGTCCAACTCACAAAGAGACTCGTGGGCTACTTTAATCTGTGGTCATCGGTAACCAAAAGGGTTCATCTGCCAATCGCTCTAACATGCAGGCTTTGGTTGCTGTCGCTCGGAAATAGTCCGAAACGCCCAATATTGGTTCTACATTAATAGGATTTTCCAGGCCAAATCCGATCTTTACCCCGCATTGTGAGACTCATTTATTGGGGGTTGGGTTTCCGAACTGCCACGCCCCTTCGAGAGGTTACCTCGAGACGGTGCGGCTCGCGCTGACTAACCCGGATGTACCAACGCCTTGTCAGACCGAGAGGGTGAGTCGATGTTAACTTCAGCGTTATTAAATATTAAAACAAGCGAAATTCCGCTATAGACAGCGACATCACTGAAAATAGTTTGCTAGCTAACTTCTTGTCAAGGGTGTTCCACGATCCTTTTTCTACGGCCTTTTTTCGTACGGAGGTATTTGTAGCTTGGTAGCTAGCTAACTGAGTGTGGAGCTAGCTGGCTAGCCGGCTTGCGTTTATCCGGCGAGCATGATCTACAAGTTAACTGATTAGCCCAGATTTCGGTAACTTTTCATAAGTTTCAGAATTAGCTCATTTAGATGTTTCGTTGATGTACATATGCACGACGGCAATAACACGGCTTTGTAGATGATTTTGTTCAGATGAAAAGAGGTTGTCAGCTTACTCGCTTGGTTTAAAGTAACTTAGCTAGCTAGCAAACTTCATTAATGTTGGCTAGGAAGCAAGGTGGTGATATTTGCTGTTTCAGATTTAAAGACACGTATTGTTGAAACATAGGGGCTCTGCCCGTCAGCAGTTGTTTTTTTATGTTTGTTTTCAGCTAAAGGTCCTTGAGGAAGTAGGTAGCGATCTTGTACGATTATAGACAAGGCTAGTCTCTTGCTTTGTATGCGGAAGTGAATAGGTACGATGTCATCTACCTTTTTTGATATTAACACACAGTTTGAAATTACCATTAGTATCTTCAAGAGAATTCCTCTTCCTACTTACCTGAAATGGTCGCTGTAAAAATATGTGTTTCAGTGTGTAGCTGTGTATGTGGAGAAGATACGTTTTAACGTTTTGGTGTCTGGGGTCTAGATAGTATGTTGTGTACGACCTAAATGTCACTAGTTATATGGATGTGGCTTGATCTGCACTCTCAGTGTGGTTTCAGCTACCTTTTCTTTTCCATTCATTTTCCTGTGTGTTTATCTACATGTAAGGGATGTGAATGTGTACTGCAATGGAGCTGATATGTTTTCACAGTGAATTGAACCCCCCAGAACTGGATGTTTCATGTGAAAGGAACAAAATATTTATGAGCAAGGTTTAAACAACTGGATTAACACTGGGTCTACTTAGGTTACCAGCAAGTGCACTGTTCAGCTTGCTTGGAACGGGCCTGGTGCCATGACTACTGCATCACACTGCTGCCCTTGTGTGGATGTTCTGATTGCCCCTGTTCTGTTTTCAGCCATAAACATACATTGAATTCTTTTCTAATTCTACACATAGGCACAGAACTCACGCTGTGTGTAAGTGATCATGCATTAAACTCTGTCTCTGTCTGTCTGTCCTTAGATGCAGACAATAAAGTGTGTTGTGGTGGGCGATGGTGCCGTGGGGAAGACCTGTCTGCTGATCTCCTACACAACTAACAAGTTCCCCTCTGAATATGTGCCCACGGTAAGGAGCACACGAGTTATCCTAGATCATTATCCAGATTTTACACAAAATGGTGGGGGCCAAGATTAATGCCAGATATACTGATCCTGGATCAGGTTCTGATGGAGAAAGAATACTTATTCCAAGAGGCGTAAAGGAAAGAGTGGGGTGCAGTGTGTGTTTCACAATGTGATGAATTAGCGGGTGCCGAAAAGACATTTTTTAGTAAATATTTTACATGAGCTGGGAGTTGCAGAGGCACAGGAACCCACTGTTAATCAATCACAGTACATCGCCTTGCCGTGAGTGCAGGAACACATACATGATTGTACTGACAAAGAAGTAGTCCCCAGCCTGTAAAACACAGCTGCATTTCGAGATGACAGCCATCATGGCGCCGGTATCCAAGCTTCAAGCAATTAAAGCGAAGGCTAACTAGCGTCATTTGCTGCCCAGTCTTCCTTAGAAGAATAACTTGCCTTTGTCCACACAGCAGTGAGCTGGAATATAACTCAAACCTGCAGAAAGTGGCTAACTCTGGCATTTTTTAGTCAGCTACTGCCTGACACTAATTATTGGAATAACACTGTATCTGAGATGCAGGGAGGTACCAAATGGCTTGGAACTGAGTGGAGGTGAAGTGGTGTCAGTGTATGGGTATGATTTTCATTCCTCACACCCCTCTGTCCCTCTCTCAGGTGTTCGATAACTATGCAGTGACTGTAATGATTGGTGGGGAGCCGTACACACTGGGGCTGTTCGACACTGCAGGTAAGGTACACCTCCCCCACACTGTGCTGGGATCGACCTTTCTGTCCATCTCGTCCACCTACCCCCACCCCCCACCCCCCCAGAGCTGTCAGTGCACTCTGGCACCCAGTCTGTCAGCACGCTGTCCATCACTGTGACCCCTTTCCTGTCCGCCCCTAGGTCAGGAAGACTACGACAGGCTGCGACCACTCAGCTACCCCCAGACCGACGTCTTCCTGGTCTGCTTCTCTGTCGTGTCCCCGTCCTCTTTCGAGAACGTCAAAGAGAAGGTCGGTCTGGACCTCTGCCTTTGTGTCTCCGTTCATCTCAGCGTTTTATGCATATGAGTTTGGGTTTTTCCCCCTCTCTGTCTGGACTTCTCTGTTTGTCTGTACACACTGTTGTGTTGTCTCCATGGTCTGCTATGCTGGTGACCTCTGCTCACTGAGGGTCAGTGGACTGTGGTACAGTCACTGCTTTCAGTTTCTCAGGCATTGTATATGTAACAGGCTCTAGTGTCAGGTTAATCTGTTTTAGTCTCTGATGATACACCTTACATAATTCTCACTGGCTCAGTAGGTGCTCTATCTAACCTCTTCCCTCTCGCTTTCTGTTTGTTCCTCCCTCCCTCCACCTCTCTCTTGGTTTATCTCTTTTGTGTCTCCCCTAATTTCTATCTCGCTGTCTTTCTATATTCTCTGTGCCTCTCCTTTTCTGTTTCTCTTGTCTGCCCCTCCGTCTCACCCCCTTCCATCCTTTTCCCCTTGTTCCTCCTTCTCTCTCTCTCTCCTCTCTTTCTGTCCCTCTCACCCTCCCTCCTTCCTCCCTCTATCCTTCCTTCTCTCCTTCCTTCCCTCTTTTGCTCTCTCCCTCCTTCCCTCTTTTGCTCTCTCCCCCCTTCCCTCTTTGTCTCTTGCTGCTTCCCCTTCTCTCTCCCTGTTTCCATCCTTCGCTGCCTCCCATCTTCCATCTCTCTCTCCCTCCCTCCTACTTTCTTTGTCTCTTGCTGTTTTCCCTCTCTGTCCCCCTTCCTCAGTGGGTACCTGAGATCTCCCACCACTGTCCCCGCACACCTTTCCTGCTGGTGGGAACTCAAGTTGACCTGCGGGACGACAGCAACACCGTGGAGAAACTGGCCAAGAACAAACAGCGCCCCCTATCTCCAGAGAGTGGTGACAAGCTGGCCCGGGACCTGCGTGCTGTCAAGTATGTGGAGTGCTCCGCCCTGACGCAGGTATGTGACGCACTTTTACAAGCCCTAATTAGCCTTACGCTAATACCTGGAGAGAATGTGAACTACAGTCAATGACCTGAGGTCATTTGCCATTCATGAAAGACCTGACATTTACTGGAAATAACCATGAAAATTTTAAAACATCCCGGGGAATTTTACAGTGCTGTGATTATTGTGTATTGTTAGTCTCTTGCTCTGATCCAGGGAAATACAATGAAAGCATGTAATGGGAACACTTTAGTCATGGTTTTACAAACAAGTCCTAAAAATACTTTGAGCCTGCATTTAATAAGCTCTGTCTGAGAACCTCCTACCTTAGTGTTTGGTTTGTAGTTTTCCAAATATCTTTTAAAATAGCCAATAATGACAACTAAAACACACCCCATTGGACTTCTTTCAATTCATTTCCCTCAGTGACACAGAAACCTTTCAAGCTACAGTAGACCTGAGTATCTATCACTACACAGTGCTGTCATTCATATTAACAGGGCCAACCACAGTATGCACAACCTTATAAAGAAACTGGTAAAAAACAAGCTTTCTCAGTGACACAGGTAACTTCAGAGGGAAAAACCACAGCTACACTCTGTGTGTATGCATTCCAAACATGATAGGGCATGACCAGTCATGGTAATGTTGGGAATAATGGTAACTGAGGTGATCACTCAATAGTATTTTCATATCATTGATATTTGCTTTGACATGTCTATATGTCAATATTTATGTATCTGTTTCTTTGTATGTCTATACTTCTGAAACTATCTATTGATTGATTGATGATCGGTAGTTACGTTAATATTATATTAATGTTATTATATTGTTATATAGAGATCTGTCGATGTTCGTTATGTATCAGAAACAGTGAATGGCTGTAAACCCACATGCTTGTTCTAACAAGAACGTGAGGTAAGAGCTCTGTTGTGTTCATGGATACGAGTAAGTCAAAATATTTAGGTATTGGTCCTGGCCTGTTCAGATGACACATCCGATGAGGAGTCAATTCAAGAGCTGACACGAGGAGCAGCACTTCCTGCTCTGTGCCGTCCGCCTGAGTCGAGATGACAAAACTTGAGGAAGTGATAACACTGACAAGTCTTAGACATTCAGACTCTGAGCACCAGGGTGGGGGGGGGGGGGCAGAAAAAAACGCTCTGACTGTCTTCCTGGTAAAGGGAAAGTGAAAGCCACGTCACCGGATGCTCTACCCACCAAACAGGGAGTTCCCGCCTGAGGTGGCATCTTACTTACGGGAGTCTGTGACTGAATGAGGGGAGGATCCGCTAATTTGGTGGCTCGGTTCCAGATTAATATGTTGTCTAGTTTCAGGTTAGCACAGGTGAAGTTGTGGTAGTGCCTGAATAGTGTTGTGCTCACACTCACTTGTCTGGGAGTGTTGTTAGCCTGGTCTGTCACCGTTGCTCTTGAATGGATACACCTCTGTTCTCTTGTGCTGGAAGTTGCTCTGGATAAAAGCATCTGCTAAATGAATGTAATGTTATGTAACAGATCAGATGGTTTTGATATGTTTTTTTGCAAGTGACACCACATTCTGGTCAGGGAAGACAATAATACTCTTTGAATTTAAAGGCTGCCATCTTACTGTGAATAGCTGCCAAATGCCCCCCCACACACACACACTCCCATAGCATCTGGTGCCAGCAGCATTGCAAAGGCTGTTGTTGCTTTTTTGTTTAAATGGGGCTGCTGAATTGGCATTGACACTACAAAAAAATCTAACTTATGATAGGCCGTAGCTGCCCTGGCTTAAAAGCAAATAAGAAATAGTTGTAAAAGGGAAATGCTAGCAAAACTGAGAGAGTGAGTTGGTGTTAAGTTCAGCGTTATTAAAAATAAAACAAGTGAAATTTCACTATACACAGCAACATCATTGAAAATAGTCAGTTAGCTAACTTTCAGTCACCAGTGTTCCAATATACTCATTCTATAGCCTTTTTTTGTACAGAGGCATTTGTTGTAAAAAAAAAAAAACAAAAAAAACAGACAAACCCAAAACTGGCACGAGGCAGACGTCTCAAAACCAGAGAGCCCAGGTGGACTCTCCAACTCTTGAGATCCTCTCTCAGGAGCCTGGTCTTCTGGGATCCAATAGCCACCAAGGACACATCAGTGGGTTTGATGTGTAGTTTAGTTTTATTTAACAATGATGGCACAGAGGCAATAGTCCAGCTTCCGGCTTCAGGGCACTGACAGAGAACAGGTAACTCCAAAAATGCAGTCTTACAAGTCCCAGCGAAACAAGCCGCATATCAAAACAATCTAGCGTTACAGTCGTTTACAGTTGGCCCCCAACAACCACTGCCTACTCACAGAGTTAATAACTGAAATTGCTGTGAGCCAAACAAATGCTGACTACTGCTGTCCCCAACCAAACAGCATCCAAAAAACAGCCACGATGGTCTTCATCAATCTCAAAGTTTTCCACCATGAATTTGTTTTTTTGTTTTTTTTTTTTCTTTTCCTTCCGGTCAGCAGTTCACCTTTTATTCTTACCAGGAAAGGGAGGCTTTCTCTAGCTGCATGGTTACATCAGCAGCAGATGCCAAATCAAAGAAACAAAAGAAAAAAAGTGTGCCATGTGATGTGTCTGTGACCTATTTCCAAAGGTTATATCCTCTGTTTTCAAGGATGTTGTCAGCATTTACTGTCATTTATCCACACATTATCAGTTATTCATAATTTTTTGCATGATTGTGATACTTTAAATATAAAATATAATATTTTAGTCCAGCAGTTAACCATTCCACTGAACCCAATCTGAATCTTTTTATCAGCCTCAGAGTATTTTAGTTCTCTTGAAAATGTGTGTGGGAGAGCAATGGCAATTGTCAACACAAGTAACTGTTCAGTGCAGAATGCTAGCAACATTTGAACAGCACATATCACAGTGGTTAATAACTTTGTATTTCAATCTAGTTCCTGTGAACCACAGCACACAGACTGCTACTCAGAGTATACTGTTAATTACAAGCGTACAGTTTTGACATCCTCTTGTTTGTTGAGTAATTTAAGGAAGGTTACTGAGGAACTGGAAAGTCAATGTGTGGTTACTTCGTGTCAGCTCGTATTTTGCAAAATGGCCATTGCAAAACTGACCTACATGGAACAGGTGATTGCACTTGCTGCTAGCTGATGAAAAAATACACCGCATTGAGTCCAATCAAGGCGCTAATGTGTTATTCAGTGGGATTGTAAATGCTTATAATGTTATCTCCTTCAGCTTGTGGTTAGTGTAGTGGCTGAACTACGCTGCCATTTTCAGGCTTGCAGAGTCTTGACCCATACATGTACCTGTAGTAACATTGCCCGGGGAATTAATTGATCATTAACTTGACACTAAGGTGTGTGACTAATACTTGACACACTGTTGCGTCGTGTCGGGTCAGGCCCACACACGCCTCTTCGTCTGAAAGCGCGCGTGTAGAACACAAGGCTCGCTGGGTGCGTACAGACTGTAGCGTGTGCTAGCAGTAGCATGCTAACCCTGTCCCTCTCTCTCTCTCTCTCTCTCTCTCTCTCTCTCTGCCACAGCGAGGACTGAAGAACGTGTTTGACGAGGCAATCCTGGCCGCACTGGAGCCCCCCGAGACCAAGCCCAAGAAGCGCTGCACTCTGCTATAGAGCGGGAGAGAGAAACGGGAAGACGGGAGTCAAAGGAGGAGGGGGGAGAAAAGCAGAAACGGACACAGACCCACTCTTTGACACAGTGCCTTCAGCCAATCCTGAGAGAAGCGGGGGGGAAGGGGAACGAGAAGTGTGCTAACACCCTCCCAACCAAAGCTCACTCCTCTCAGAGGAGAATACAGGAGGGAGCCAATAATAGTTGCTCTTCTTTTCCCCTGGTGGACATAGTTTAAAAATTAGTTTTGTTTTCTTTTTTTTTTTTACCTTACCACACAAAGCTTTGGAAGAAGGCATAGAGAATGTAAGGTTTGGTGGATTATTTTATTTGATTGCCTGTAAAGAGTGAAGTGGCCAGAATGCTGTTAACCCTTTTCTCATACTGCAGACTGGACACAAATACATACTTATTCACGTTCCTCCACCTGCTGCCACCTGCTGGTTAATAATGGGAAATTCAAGTGCATTTTTCTCTAGCAATCTGCTGGCGACAGAGCTGAATTTATATTTCCTTTTGTTTTGGAGTATGATGTTATTAATATTATAAATATTGTATTTTCCTCTGTTAGGGGATTTTTAGTGGTTTTCAGTTTTAAGACTTGAGTTTTTTTATTGTTTTTATTATTTTATGATTGTTTTGTGTTACAGTATCACTTTGGTTGCAGTTTATTAATGGCATAACAATCATAATTCTAATGGCTAAATCACTGATCTGAATAATTATGATATAACGATCATAACGGCAAGTATCCTCTGGGTGTTTGTAATCAAGGAATGTCTAATAAAACGGTTCAACTGGCACTGGTTGTTTAATTTACAGTCACCCACTTCTTTTTTATTGTGTAGCGTGCAGCTGTTCTCAATTCCCTCTGACTTTTAACTGGTGTGTGTATACTCTGATGAAGCACATAACATCAGCAGTCCCAGTCTTATGCAGTAAACAGGAGTCAATTCTAGTTCAGTGGTTCTCTGACATTTTCTTACTTGAGAGAGGTTTGGTGCAGGTAAATAACTGTGGCCATAGTCATGATGCAGTACTGATACGGGTAGTATAGTTTTCAACCAGGGTAATTTTATTAGACTTCAAGCATTTCACCTGGGCTAGAACATACATAAATCACTGTGAGCAGATTCATATTCAAATCCATAGGTACCAAGAGAAATTACACAGTTGTGCGTGAATGTCGAGATAAAATCAGCCTCAACAGAAATATAGCCAGATATTGTATGTTATTGTACAGATATTGTGTGTTCTGTATGTATGGGTGTGACAGCTGACTGGGCAAACAGTGAGTGTGGAAGTATGTCTGTTTGGTCCATGTGGGAAGACATGCTTAATGAACATGATGGCAATCACTCCTTTCTATGTCAATGTAGTTCAAATGAGTTATAATAATTTAAAAAACCATAACTCTGCATATATTTCCATGAATATTCAAAGGATATTGTGAAGCAGACAGGTCTATGTTTAAACTTCTCTGTGCTGTTGTCACTGTACCACAGTATTCTATCAGTGTTCATGCTCTCCCATAGGTCTTCTGTAGCTGAAGCAGACTCTTAGGAAAGTGCTATCTGGGCCCTGCAATCATGTTTTCACAATTTACTAATTTGTTTTGTAATTTTTAAACCTGTTGTAACCATTCAAGGGTCACTCCACCAGTAGCTGTGGACATGTGGAAACACAATACTCTTTGAACAATATGACTTGCTCAAATGAGGTCAGTGAGATCATGTGCAGATATGTAAACACTTCTCTTTTCATATAATAGGGCTTGCTGTCTTAAGCATTATCCATTTCACAACTTTTATTGTCTCATTGTTTCAAAAGGTCATTCAAAGCTCTACCCATAGGCACAGGTGTGCAAAAGGCACTGGTATTTTCAACACATTTTGTGCTTGATGTATGAGAAGTATTTACAATAAATAAATATAGTGTAAAAACTGAAACAGGTCTCAAGAGCTGAACCAAAAGTAGGCACAGATACCATTTCAAAATCTTCCATGTTCACTGTGCACTTGCTGTATCATGTATAACAGGAGGATGCTCTAAAACCACTGACAAGCTGCGATTGTATTCTTAAATGATATGTCATATATACAGTCCCCTCAATAGTTATTGATCATCTCTGACTAAAGAGGAACAAAAATTTTATATAACACAGAATGTATCAGATATGTTTTCACATTTTTTAATGTCATACTTCAGTCTTCATAGTAATTCTCAGGGCGATGTCATATTGTTTACAAATAATGAATTTCATTCCACTTAACACAAACAGACAGAGTGGACTGGGTACCATTACGCATGCAGGTTATCCAAAGTGTCCATGTTTGTAAGACGTCATGAAGTAACGATGTGTTTTTTTTTTTGTTTTTTTTTTTTTAATTATTATTTTTATTATTTTTTGCTACTGGGCCTGTGCTCTAACAGATAGATAACACACTGGTGCAGTACTGCGGGTAGTATTTTAACTGACTGAGTATTGTATATCTGCCCCATGCATCACGTCAGCCCTCATATACAGAGTGACTCATACCAAATTACATAGACTACAACCTGTACTGTAGACTGCAGGAGAGACAGACAAGCACATTGCCCACCTCCTTGGCCACCATTTCTGCCTCCTCAACCTGAGAGAGAGGGAGGGAGAGTGGGAGAGAGGGAATGAGAGAAAGGGTGAATGGAGCAAAATGAAGGTGAAGAGAAGACGTAACAAAAATCTAGCAAGAATGAATGAGGCTGCAAATGATATTAATGCTAGCAAACATCAAATGATGTCACAATATACTAGCAAACATGACATGATGCCACAATAAAATGCAAATGAGCTATCTGCTTTTACTAAGAGAGTAAATCCTCCAAGAAAAACCTTCAGACAAGTCGCCAGCAGTTACATGGAGTGCCGACCAACAAGGAGCTGCACCTGCAGTAGTCTCAGGCATTGAAGGATTACAAATACCTCCTGTGAAAGAAAAAAGACACTTATTTGACTGAGAAATGAAACCAAATCAAAGAGGCAGTTGTCCAAGCCTTCATTTTGGGAACTCTCACAAATCTATATAAAAATATACTGGCAATCCCGAACAGTCCTATGTGGAGAACAAATATTTTAAAAGCTATAAAAAATTTATGGACCATAAAGGATTAGACTGTAGACAAGATAAAAATGAAAATAATAAACAACAGGTAGAATGAACTATTAAAATGTTCAACGTTTACATCAGTAGCAATAATGTAGTAGCAGGAGTCAGTCTGTCTGTCTGACAAACATTCTGTTGTCGCGTTGTAATGTTCATGAGTGTGTTTGCACAAGAAGGTGTGTGTTTCTTTTTGTAGGTCACATTTGGAGGACAAAACATACATTTTTATCTAAATGCCTGCTGTTTATAAGAATAATGGTTAACTTCCACCCACGATTTATCTGTAAACGTGACAACAGTATCACGCTTTCGTATGGCAACCCTGTACATAGCTAAACTAACAGTGCGTACAACAATTGTAGTGTTGATGTAGAAGTAAGAAATTCAGATTTATGCCATTAAGGCAACTAAATGAATCAAAAAGAGATTATCATAGGTTTTATTGTAAAAAAAAAAATGTTAGCTATGCATTACCGATTGATGTACAGTGCAAGAGTATTGCAGGAAACTAACAGCAGGGGGAGCTCTTTTATCTGTTTTTGGCCTAAACTAATGAAAACGAATTCTTGAACACCAGTACACGTTCAATCAAAATTCAAATTATAAGTAATTATTTTGTTTCCATGTTCATAACGTATAATTTAAATGAATGAAGCAATATCTTTGGGCAAATATGTTGTTCTATTGCGAAATTCTGAATACTTAAATTCTACAGTATTCATATTTCACTTTACATTGAATTATATTTTGGTATTATCTTCAGCTTTGTTGTGCTATTAAGTGAATATATACAAAAACATTCATATGAAATCCTTTATTTTAACAAATTATTATATGAAAATCATTGTAATGATTTCAAAATCAGTTGTCAGTAATTCCTTTACAAGGAAAAAAATCATTCCATGCAGCTGAACAAATTTGTAAATGAAGCATTCCTGCTATAATTGATTATTGTAATATTTGCTAAGGCTAAGTTTTATTTCTGCAATGCTATCCTTCTATTCATCTATGATCCATGAGTTTTCTTATCTTTGATATTTCTCGCCTCCTCTTCTTGTGGATTAAGGCCATTGTAATTATGGAGAGAGGAGCAGAGAGGCAGGAGTACTCCCCTCACAACCATATCAGCTCAAGAAAATTATTAATGCTGACTTAAAGACCCTCTGTCTTACGAGGACGAGTATGCACTATTGTCATGTTTTATTACAAGATCCATCTTTTTGAGTGCTCTCGTTTCCCCACACCCCACAGAAAGGATTGGTTCAGCTAAGAAATGGTAGAGGGAAAGTGAATGGAAGGAGAAATTGACAGAGGAGAGGGGGCCACTGAGGAAGAGAAGAAGAGAGGGAAAGAGAGTGGGAATGAATTAGGGTGACAGGGAGGGAGGGGAGTTCGGTAGTTCTGTGGCAGCACATTACCACTGACACCAGAGAGGTAATTAGTACCACAGTTCAGCATTTTGTGTGAGAGGAGACGTCCACTCAGAATACATTTGCAGAGAGACCATAGAACAAGTTGCACATGAGCATGCATATATTTTTTTATTCTGAATCTAAGGACAGAATGAAAGAGAATCTTCTCGTAAAAGCTGGAGACAATTACAAAAAACAAAGGCAAAAAGGTTGATCCCATCCTAAGCGTCAATGGTGTGGTCTGAGATGAGATTGAACCTGCGGTCTTCTCAGCCGTAAAAACTGGCCCCAGTGGTAGACACTCAGCTCACTGTGCCAAAGACCCAGGTATCTCACATGTGGGACTGTCCATGTGATGTCAGTCTCCTCAGCTGCCACAGATTTTGTTTTCCATCTTCTCACCATCATGGGTGTTAGCACTTCCCCATCTCTCCGGTCCCTCCTAACATTTCCCCTGTATCTCTCCTTTTCTAGACATCTATCCTTAGAATGGCTGATATTTACTTATGGTGGAGAAACCCAATTCCATCAACTAGAGGAAAGAAAAAAAAATAATTGTGTGTGTGTGTGTGTGTGTGTGTGTGTGTGTGTGTGTGTGTGTGTGTGTGTGTGTGTGTGTGAGTGTGTGCGTGAGTGTGTACATCTGTGCTCATGTGTGCGTGAGAGAGAGAGAAATAGAGAGGGAGGAGGGCGAGAGGGAGGTGGTAGTATTGACAGAAGGGTGACTATTTTGGGAAGTCGCTCTGTGGTATTTTGTGGAAATGAGGCTACAGAGAAAGGACACATGGGTGCCATGAAGGACTGTCAGTTCTCGTCTTTAGAGTGACCATCCTCCATTCCCGATCATTAATTCTATCCTTCCTCTCTCTCCTCCTCCATCCTGTCCTCCATCATCTCTGCCCCCTCCTTAAAGCAAATTCACTACATTACATCACATTATTGTCATTTAGCAGATGCTCTCATCCAGAGTGACTTACATAGATTACAATTTTCACATGTTATCCATTTATACAGCTGGATATTTACTGAGGCAACTGTGGGTTAAGTACCTTGCCCAAGGGTACAGCATCAGTGCCCCAGTGGGGAATCAGACCAGTAACCTTTCAGTCATGAGCCCTGCTCCTTACCACTATATCACAATGCCGTCCAAGTTCAAGTTCCAACTTAACATTACAAAATATCCCCCAGTTTGATATGAACACTATGATTGAGAAATCAATGACATAACACATCCTTTCTCTTTCACCATTACCAAAACAGGCAAAGATTCTACCCTCCTTCTGGATAAGAGTCACCCATCCCTCCCATGCCTTTCACTCTGATGGGTCGATGCCTTTCCCTAAGTTCTGGTCTCTCCACATTTTAATGAACAACGTGGCCAGTTGCACAGTGCAAACTCCACCTCTCCACCCATGGCTCTGAAACACTCTGATGATATTACATTTTTTCCTGATTTTTTTTTTGTTTTGAATCAGCAGTTCAGCATTAAGGCCACCTCATCATGGCACCCCCTGCACATGTGTGCTGAAGCAAGCGCAATCTTTCAATATGCACACCTGCAGCGAATGGCGATTTTACACCACACAGCCCTACCGCAGCCTCCAGAAGAGTCAGTGTTGGTTGGAGGAATTGACCCATTTCTCACTGATATCTCAGGTGCATGATGAATTTTGGGGGGGTGGGGGCAGTGATGGATGCAGGAGAGAGACAAGGAGCCCCAGCTAACATCAGCTCACCCAGAAGGATAAAGCCAACTATGTCACCTCACTGCAGACTCACGGTCAGCTAATAACACAGCAGCCCAGAGTCAAACTTGCAATGTCTGGGCAGCAGGGCTAAGGTTTTGAGGTAAGCACCTTTTCCAACTGACTCAGTCAGGAGACATGTTTTAAATGAGAATTTAAATTACCACACATTGTGAGAGGTTTGTTGGAAGGAAGAGAACAGATTATCCCCCTTTCCTTTCCTGCCTCAGTCCTGGGCTGTTCCCTGTGCTTTAATGTATTTACAGCCAGGCTCAACATTGATGGCGTCAACATGACATCTAGCAAGTGCGAATCCCATGGCATAAGTACCTGTGGTTTCACCATGAATGGCTGCTAATGGTCGGCCGGAACGGTCAGCGTCTCTCTGTTTGCCTGTCTCTCTTTGTTCCGTGCATTACTCCCCTGTCCGTTTTTCCCTCGTTGACGTCATCCCTCATATTCCCTGGCAACGCAGCGACAAAGCTACACTCCAAAGTTTCATTCGACGCCCCAGCAACACTCATCCTCTTCCATCTCCTGCCAGCGTCTCGAAAATAACACCCCTCCATCTCTGTCCACCGTCTGTGGGGGTCCTCTCTCAGCTTTTACCCCCCCTTCCCCACCCCCACCCGCCCCCCTCCCCTGTCTCAGTGTGCACGTTTGTACCCTTCTGTCTCAAGGTGAAGATATACCGCAGGCAAGAGCCGCACAAGAAATCCATTTGTCGACGATGACCCCATTGTACTGGAAGAAGCGACAGTGTCCTGCCCACAAGCAAATCATTATGAACGAGGACCCTGTGATGGACCACAATAACTGATGCTTTTTTATACTCCGGTGAGCATCAGAACCCGTGTGTCTTTTGAAACATGTCCGAAAACGTATGCTCCATATCTGATTGTAAAGGAGATATCATCCTGCACTAACCTCATGCTGCATCCTTCCCATCTGGGAAAACCTCCTATGGAAATATAAATATCCCCATACCGACTCAGCATGTGCATCTGAAATACTGCTAGACCACACACAGTCACTTTTGTGTCCAAGCAAATGGCTTTTTATCAGCACAGCACCTATTTAGGTGAATTCAGCTGAAAATCTTTGAGATTTGTTTGTGTCTTCTGTTGGAACAAAGACTATGTTGCTGCCAGAGTGTTCTTGCAAGAAACATGTGCTGTGTCACATGCAAGATGTGTGTCACCTATTGGTTATCACTGGCTTGCATTCAGTGTATTCTTGGCTTTAACATTAATGTTTCTGTAAACATAAATGTATATGGACCTATACCCTGCCAAGCCACTCTGTTTTCAATATGGTATTATATGATGAATTTTGAGTTGAACGTGATTTTATTTTATCTCTGTACATATGCATGTGTCTATGCAGTTTGTATTATATGTACAGGCTGTGCCTATGTGCCTCCCAGAGTCTCTGAGTCACAGTGGTTTGTGATTATTATTGGATGGCCAGTTGACCTCATTATAAGATGGTTGCCACTGGTAACTGTAGACGTCTGGGGCAGAATTATGAGATAGAAAACCAACCCCTCCCATTTTACTTTTCTCTCTCCTTATACTCTGTTTCATCAAAAAAATATGCATCTAATGCATAAAGCCTACAAACACACCACACCTAAATTACGCAGTCCCTAAATTACCCACCTACTCAATCCACAACGCAATATACATTCCAAATTTATGCAAACACCAATTGTATACGCACACACACGGTGCACACAAACACTGCTCACGTCGAACGCAGACGTACAGACACACTTATCTCTCAGCGGCTGACATAACCAGTTACCATGCTGACTGTGGCGGCGAGGCGGTCGAGGTTGCGTGGCAGGGTGGATATTATGGGATGTTCTTTGTTTTGTCACAACGTGTCCTGGTATGGGATAGAGGGTGTGCGGGGGGGGGACTAAGATGGTGTTATACTTGTCTGCAGGAACAGGGCTGTGGAGGACTCCCTCTCTGAAGACCTCCATTGAATGAAATTGCATTGCAACTTCATAACCCTGTCCTCTCCCCGGGCTTGCACTGTGATTTTTAAGATGAATTCAAAGTTAGTGTCACATTCGCTCTAATGATGGGATGAAGTGCTCAGGGTTTGCTGAGAATTATGTAGATGGCAAGGAACCGCCAAATGTCTTCACACATGAAGCATGTTCGGCTCATTTGCCCAACGTACAGACACACTGTACTCGCAACTACAGAGACAGTGCAGTGGGGAGGGCGAATTAGCACGGTGGGGGAGGGGGTGTTGCTGTGGTTATTATGGGCTGTCTGTGTTGTTAGGCGGGGGAGGGGTGGACGGGTGCAGCGGAATATTATGGTCTGGCTTTGGCCTGCGTTGTGGTGGCTCCTAAGTATGCGCCTGTCTGTCACTGTGTCCTGTGTTAACACAGAGATTAATGCTCTGCGTGTTTGTACACTATGATGTTAACCATGGGTTATGATTTAAATCAGAGAGGAAACAATTCTGAATTTTTTTTTTTACTTAATTGAGCAGTGCAGTGATTCAATGTGAAATTCCATAAGAAATCTGGTTCAGTGCAGTTCATTAAACCAGTGGGGAATATGTTCATCATGTTAAATCTATACATGTCTATGCTTTACCTGTTCATAAAAATTAAATAATACAATACAATACAATAATAAAGCAGAGCAGAGAACCACACTGAGAGGTGCACTGTAGGAAACACAAGTGATTCAAGGCTGATGTTAACCTGAAGTTGCCACTGACACAGAGCTTCATATGAAACGCATGTGTGAACAGTTAACAGATTTTTCTCTTTTCTCCCTGTGTGTGGTTCTGTCTTGGTCTGTTGGTTTGTCCGATATCCCCTGTCCCTGCCAGCTGCTAATCAACATCCTCATGACAGCACAATTTCTCGACATCACCTGAATGCGCATTTTTGGGTCTGTGCTTTGGGAAATGGTTATGACGCCAGTTGGTCATGAGTAGAATGATTTGATGAGTCTTCATTTTAAATAGTTTTGCCCACTGCAAGAGTGAGAAGAATATTTTGCTTGTGGGTGTCTTGTGTCTACCTATCTGATGACCTGTGCTCCTTGCTTCTCCCTTTTTCCTTCTCTGTATGCATCTCTGTGTGTATCCCATATGTGCTCATCTGTCATCTCTCCATCTGTCTTCCTGCCAGTGTCTGTTTGTCTGTCTGTGATTAGCTAAGTCAACCTCTCTGTCAGTTTAAGCTCTTAACATCCCCCTTTGCCTAGTTATTGTGTGTGTCATTATGGGATGTCTGGAATGGAGTGTGGGGGGGTATGTGTGATGGGGGGGTGGGGTGGTGGGGGGTGGTGGTATTATGGTCTGTTTTTTGGCTTACATGGTAATCTGACCCCGCCTGTCACCCCCACCCCCTCCCTACCGCTTATCACCATAACAACAACTGGTCTAGAGTATTATGGGCTGTAGCTTCTTTCTACAATGAAACTATATTATGGGATGCTCAGTCACTATGAGTGTGTGTGGGGTGTTGGGGGGGGAGTAATGACGAGGTTTCCATGACAACCACCCCACGTCCCTCCTGATTGGTGATTATGGGATGCCGCCACCCCCTCCCCCTAGTTTCCATGGAGATAGAGCAAGAGAAGGGGGGAAAAAAAGAGAAAGAGGGTGAGAGTGTGCTCCATTTCCGTTGTTCTTTGTGTGCACGCAGGCCTGTCGTATGAAAACGAGTGCCCCAGGAAATGTACAGAATGGGACAAAGGAAGAGATGGAGGGTGGAGACAAAGGAGAATGAAATAAGTGTCAAAAGAAACATTTGCTGAGTCAGAGAGAATGGTAGATGTGTGGTGAATTCAGGAGCGAGACCAGACACTAACATGGAAAAATAGATGGGGAAAGAAACAGGAAAATGTGAAAGGGTTAACTATAAAAGGCCAATGAAAGAATCAGCTTGAAAGCCGTTTTTCCATGAGTTTCTTTTACGCAATCTGACATTATGTAATGTAAAAAATGTAAACCTCACATTCAGTTTGAACTATACATTTTTACAACGGTAATGTAGCCTAGATTTTTTTAAAACCAACATCTTTGTACCACACCGGCCTCTGGATATGTGTACTTATTGCACAATCTGTCTTAACCAAAGTAATTATGTCAATTGTTGAATAAACCCATCTGCACAAGTTCTGTGTGCTTGCCACTGTATATTGTGTTGGCCTACTGTACTGAACCTTCAGCCGTCCAGGTTTAACCTGTCTCCTCCACAAAAAGCAGAACAGAAGAACAGAGGAATGTCTTTGACTTAGGCCTTGACAATACAGTTTAACATGGATTCAGTGAAGGCCTGTTTGTTGCAACCATGAAGACATGAAGATATGTGTACACCAGTTTGTTGGATGACCTTGTATCCATACAACTCACAGTCTAGCATGAGTTTTGTCTGGCCATAAGGAGTGTGTATTCAATGCAGCCTGCTGACATTAAGCATTTATGTGAACATTCGTATGGCCGTTGGATGATTTGCGTGACTCATTCAGCTTGTTTCTACAGTCACTGTTCTACGTATACGGCGTGGATGCAGTATGCATATATGTATGCTGTGAGTGTGTGTGTATGTGTGTGTGTGTGTGCGCCATATTGAACATGTGTATGAAGTGTTTTGTGTACTGTGTGTGCATACATGCAAAATGTTCCACAGGAGGCGAGACAGAAGTGGAATGTTACAGTATGTCAAGTGGCTTGGAGTTGCCTTGGAGACCATGTGACTACTATATTTTTTTTCTTTCTATCTGAAGTTATGCTTATTGTGGGATGTCAGTGACTGTGCTTACTACTATTATGGGATGGCGGGTGGGGGTTGGAGGGGTAAGTGTCTCCATAGTAACGGTGGTTGCTAGGGGGCCGGAAATAGAGGAATGGAGGGGGGGTGAGTATTATGGTCTGTACGTTGCAAGGTAACTATGCAGAGTGGGGGGAGGGGTAGATTATTATGGGATGTCTGCCCCCTGATCCCTTTGTGTGTATGTGAGGGGTGTTAGTGAAAGAGAGGGAGACGGCGACGGCGTATGTCACACTGGACAATATTTAAAAAAATTCTATCAACCTAAAGTGGATATTCCTGCCGGCATAAAACTCATACGAAAAGGAACTGTCTCAGCGTGGGACCATCTGGTAACAACGTCCCTCTTCATTCACCGTTTTTAAACAGTGGGATCTTTTAAATTGTGTGAGTAGCTAGCTAGCTAGCAGGCTAGCTATTTGCGTTTGGGTTTTTCTTTCAGTGACCCAACATTCCAAGACCAAAGGAACATGGAACAAAAAGTATTCTGTCATTCACTAGTTAGCTAGCTATCTCCACATGGTTTTCAATACACACTGTGTAGAAGCCGTTTCATTTTAAAAGAAACATTTCTCACATTTTACGTAACAAATGAGCGTTTAACTAGCTAAATGTATGCAAATATGCAGCTATATCGGTAGTTAGCAGGCAAAGGACAGAATAGCCGGTAGCAAGGTAGCTATGTGGCTACCTAGCTGTATTACCCAATTGGCTTTCTAGTTGTGTTGCTAGCTTGCAAACAAGTTTGTATGGGCTTTATTTCCACCCGTTTTATTTTGGAAAGTTTTAACAAGCAAGCTAACGTTAGCCAGGTTATGTTATTCGCTATCAGCACAGCCGTGGGCAGTTTGCTAGGTAACGTTAGCTAGCCAGTGCTGTCCTATTTGCTAGTCGCTTACCGATGGTGATTGTTCTGCTTTGTCAAGCAACAGAAAAAAGCTAACATTAAGCTTCCGTTTTCTTTTTTCCCCAACCCACCACCTATCGCTTTTCCGACTCTCCCTCCTCCGTCCTTCGACATGAACAGACAAGATTGATCGAGGCAAAGTCGGATTAAAACGAAAATACATTTAGCTAGCTGGCGAGCTAGCTAAATTTAAGCAAAAAAATCATGTCTGGGAGTGAAGACGACAGAGACGATTTTGGACCATCCGAAGATCGGTCTTTGATTCAAGGTAAGATCCAGCATTTCCACTGCCACTGGCTAACGTTAGGTGGCTAGCTATTAAGATGCTAGATATTAAGATATTAAGTGCGCCCAAATGAGTGGCAGCTGTCCAGCCAGCTTTAAATGCATGAAAAATCTTGCTCATATTGTGTTGGAGAGGGGTTTGCTAAGAGGATCTTCGTTAGATTGGCTCGCTAACTAGCTCCCCGATCTTGGAAGAGCATTTCCTGATTCAAATTCAAGTACCCTCGCAAGTTTATTGCCGGCTGTATTGCTGATGCGGTGTGCGCTAGCTCGCTCTTTTCTGATTTGAAAGTTTGCTTTGCGAGACCGCCGCTCGCTTTGCAAGTTTTGCCAGCTTGTTAAAACCTTCAGCGATTTGTAACACAGACCGCAGAAATAAAGTTGCATGTAGCAGAGGTGGGGATGCAGTATTCACTTTTTGCCGCCTTGTATAAAATGCAAAATGAAAACGCCGGTTGACTTTGGCGCAGTTGGCCGACTTGCGGCCTACCGGTGTTTTTACATGTGGATTTGCTAGCTAGCGGGTTAGCCGGCTAATGCGCTGAAGAACCACGGAAACCTATTCACTTTACCATTCAGTTTGGCCGTGTTGTAGTTCACCTTAATATTAAAAATGTATGAATAAGGTGTATGAAAGATTAGGACATAGTGTTTGGTAGCTAGTTGAAAAACTTTTATTATTGATGTTTTTCACAAGCATCCTTTGCCTTGGCTAGTTAGCTGCCTACTCAAGTGATCTAGTTTAGCTAGCCAGCTAGGTACTCTCTTTTAGTTAACCCACAGTTAACTAGATAACGCTGGTCAGTTTTGAATTGGTTTATTTTAGAGTTTTCTGTGTTTTGTGTAGCTAGATTGCTTGCTGTTGTGGGCTGACTAGCTAGCCGGCTACCAGTTCCGGATTTGTTTTAATGATATAACAACATATAGAAGTATAACGAGATAGAAAATATAAGGCAGTAAGGTTACTTGCTAAACTTTTCTCGCATGGATTTAACTAACTCGTAATCCGTGAAACCATTCGTAATAAAACTGACACCATAAAACTGGAGTTAACTTAATAATTATTAACAGTCGTGTAACTGTGCGCTAGCGTTAGTTCCTAGCGACATTTCTCACCCGGAAGTCTGAATGGATTCTGGAAAGGCCAGCGGTAGGGGTGTCGTCAGTTATGCATTGGTTGATGCCTTAGCTTGCCGTACTGGGCTGGCTAACTAACAAAAGTTAGTTGATATTTAACAACGTCAGCGGTCTAAATCAGTTGCTTAATAAACTTAACAAGTAGTGTGTAGTGCACTGAGATTGCAAACTTTGACAGTTGAACTGGCTCGTGTTTGTATCTGCACAGAAGGATTTGATGCAGCAGTCCAGCGTATCTGTGTGTCCATGTTCTCGTCTGTTGCATAGTGCGAGGTTTACACCACCGTTACGTAAACATCCGTGTCTGCATGTGGTCGTTAATACAGCGGTGATATTTTGCTACATGTTTGAAATGTTTGGAGACATAATACCTGTGTTTTCATTCTACTGTTAGTCTTTAAAAGTCAGTTCGACAGTGTGATCACCCACATTTAGTAGTATATTCAATCGGTGTTTTGCAAACATGTCCAGATATTAACATTATGTCGGCAGTCACGTTTTCCCTTTGATACCCCTGAACACAGCTTGGGCTAGTTATTTGAAGGCGACGTCTGTGAACTTTCATTATTTGCCTGGCTGACACGTTTATCCATGCAAACTCTTGCAGCTTACATTTGTATGCATTATCCGTTTATTCAACGGGGTTTATGTAACCTATTTCGACGAAGTACCTTGTTCATGGATTAAGACCTCTTGACCTTTTGGTCCTGAGTTCAGTTCCCTAACCACTACAGTGCACTGAACTGCCTGATAATATTAAACAGCTCTGTTGCTTCCAGTGACAGATGCAGTATACTAGTATCCCTGATGTCTTAGCACGGTTTTCGGTGTTCAGCTTTTGACGGCTTTGGCTGCGTTTCTTGGTCAATGGCAGATGAGGACGACCTGGAGGAGGACATGTCTGAGGGAGAGGCTCCCAAAGTGAAGAAGAAGAAGAAGGCCAAGAAGAGCCGCGAGAGCAAGGGCAGCAAGAGGCAGAGGCTCCGCCGAGAGGTACCGCGTCCAACCGCAGCCCGGCGCGCGTCCGTGTTCGCCTTGAGCAACCGTGCAGAGGTGCACTTTGACTGCACTCCCTGCTGCGTTCCTGCTGTACTCTCTCTGAGCGTGCTCATTTCCCCTGCGCTCGGTGACATGGCTGTATTCTCCTGTGCCCCCACCAACCCCCCACCCCACTCCCCCCGCCCCCGTCTGTCTCTGATTTAGGACCTCGCCGGCAGCTCTCCAGAGATGGGGGAGGGCCCCAACGGGGGAGAGGGGGACGAGGAGGAAGGAGACGGAGGGGGCAGGTCGGACAGCGAGGGGAGCGACTACACTCCGGGCAGGAAGAAGAAGAAGCGGGCGAGCACGTCGAAGGAGAAGAAGAGGGGCACGAGCGGAGAGAGGGAGAGGAGCGCGGGAGGCTCGTCGGGCGGGAAGAGTAAAAGGAAAGAGCAAGAGCCTGAGGATGAGGAGGAGGAAGAGGACGAAGACAGCCAGGTAAGACAAGGCTGGGCGGAAAGAAGCAGCTAGCTTCACAAACATTCACATTCTGGAGGTGTTTGAAGGGCAAAGGTGAACGGGAAATATTCCGTACATGATTTATTGAGACGTTGAAAGAAACCTTGGGGAGAAAACATGAAGTACAATTACATAGCTGTGAGGGTGTGTGCAGGTGCAAATCACTTTTCTCAGAAAATGTTACACAGATTTTAGACCATATTTTAACAGGATGGAACCAGCAATTTACTGGCTCGATATCCTGTTTTTTTAGAGAACCTTTAGTGTATATGAAGAATTTTAGCAATTTTTCATCAAATTTTTAGTGGCGTCAGTCATGCATCTACCAAGTGTGAATTATACGAGTATATATTGAATAATAACAATGTAAACTTGTTTGTATTATTTCGTGTATTATTATTTTTTTTTACTAAGCTCAGGTTTACAAGCGTGATGGTTGTTTAGATATAACTGAACAATTTAACAGCCAGTCTCTCCTCACATAATTTTTCAGCAAGGATTTGTGATGCATTGACTATGTTTATTTGGAAATAACCTGTTTGACTAGCAAGATGCTCTGCATTTAGCTGGCTTTAATTGCTTTACACGATCACATACATCAAGCTACTGACACCTCTAGCTAACCGTCATATCACTGTATATTCTGCCTTAATCACTAGTCACGTCAGTCCACGTCAGTTGCTTTACATGTCTTGAAAAAGAAGAAATTTAAATTTAAAAAAAAAAAAAAAAAAGATGACAAAAAGGCGTGAAGAAAATAAGTTATTGAGTGACTCAGAGGACAGGTGTATGAATTACTGTAAATCACCAAAGAAAGTAATAAACCTCATTCTGAAAGGTCTGTGGAAACACTAGCTAATCTGCATTTTCCATTTTGTGGCTGGCTGCACGCACACACGCACGCACGCGCACCACGCACACTCACTGACAGAGGCCGGAAATTAACAGGAGACCGTTCTTATCTCTAGCGTGATTGGCTGTATCAACAGATTGACTGTCAGAAGTGTGTGTTGCTGCCACCTACTGACAGGAATGCTGTATAATGTAGAATTGGACATTAAATTGAAACGTTCCTGTTACTAAGCATCCCCGGATGGTTCCAGTTACATGCATCAGTTCTGAAAAAAATAGCAACTTTTTAAAAATTGATTGTGGATTATCAATGCATGACTTAACCTTCCTGCATGCATGCTAAGGTAGACAAACGCAGAGGTATTTTGGACATGATCTCCATGTGTATGTATAACTTTCAGGAGCCAAAGAGCTCTTCCCAGCTGTTGGATGATTGGGGAATGGAAGACATTGATCACGTCTTCACCCAGGAAGACTACCGCTCCCTCACAAACTACAAGGCCTTTAGCCAGTTTGTCAGGTATATCTGTTTTGCTTTTTGTCCTCTCTTCTCTCTTTTTTTCCCCTCTGTTTCTCTTGTTTCCTGCATGGTATGCAGTGTCCACAGGACTCCTCTTTGTGTTAAGATGTCTGGGCTTTTGCTATTCTTCCCTCTTTTGTCCTACTGTGTTTCACTTCTCCTTTCCACATTACATTACATTACACTACATTATGTCATTTAGCAGACACTCTTACCCAGAGCAACTTCCAAATAACTACTCTTAGCATAGTGATGCACTTAGCGAGAAGTATAAGAGGTCAGTAAGATACTGAGTTAAGTGCTAAACTAGTGTAGAGTGCTTTTTTAAATAGAAAATAGGGATAGATAGGATAGATAGAGGTAGACTAGAGATACAGCTTTAAAAGATGAGTTTCCACATACTGCTCTTTGCGTACTGTTCTTGTCTGCCCCTCAGTCTCTGATCTCCCACAATTCCCTCTTATCGTCTCCTCCCCCTCTACTTCACAGGCCCCTCATCGCTGCCAAGAACCCCAAGATCGCCGTGTCCAAGATGATGATGGTGCTGGGGGCGAAGTGGCGCGAGTTCAGCACCAACAACCCGCTGCGGGGCTCGGCCACCGCCACCGCCGCCCTGGCGGCCGCCACCGTGGCCGCGACGGTGGAGAGCATGGTGGCCAGCGGAGAGGGGGGCCCGGCAGGGGCCCCCGGAGCGGTCGGCAATTCCCTGCCTGCTCCCGCTCCCCCCGCGGCCCCCGAACCGCAGGCCCCTCCCGCGCCCCCTCTGCGCAAGGCCAAGACCAAAGAAGGAAAAGGTGAGCTTATCTGTGCCTTGCACCTTGTCTGGCCAACTGTTGAAACTTTGTCATTGCGTTGCATTGTTGCCATTATTAGCGGATGCTCTGATCCAGAGCAACTTACATTGATTACAGTTTTTTTACAATGTTGTCCATTTATACATCTGGATATAAATTGTTGACTCTTTATGCGGGTTTTTACTTGTGTTGTACTCTGCCTCGCTTGTAAGTTGCTTCAGATAAAAGCGTCTACCAAATGAATAAATGTAAATGTAAATCTATGGTTTTACTGGCTTTGTTGTATGTTGCTTTTTTTTGGGTTTAATTAATGCCGTAATGCCCCTCCCCTCCATTTTGGCTCCGCTTCAGGTCCAAACGCGCGTAAAAAGCCAAAGCCGCCTCCCAAGCCTCAGGAGAAGAAGGTGAAGACCAAGAAGGTGGCTCCTCTCAAGATCAAGCTGGGAGGCTTCAGCAGCAAGAGGAAGAGATCCTCTGTAAGAGCCATTTCTCTCCTCTCTTCCTCTGCGTTCCTCTCCATCCTTTGAATCATCACCCTGACCATGGTAGCGCCAGTTTTGCCTCCCCTCACCGGCTGTATGTGTCTCTCTCTCTCTCCCTCTCTCTCTGTCTGTCTCCCTCCCTCCTTCCCTCTCAGAGCGAGGAGGACGACGTGGATGTGGACAGCGACTTCGACGACGGCAGCATGAACAGCTTCTCGGTGTCGGACGGATCCAACAGCCGCAGCAGCCGCTCGAAGAAAAAGTCAAAGACGTCCAAGAAAAAGAAGAAAGGTCAGTCTTTAACCTGCCGCAGCCTGTGTGGTCAGTCTGTACTCTGTACTGCACCACAGTGTCTTGGCCTGTCTGGTCAGTTAGCCTGTATGTTGTGTGTGGGCATAGAAAATGGTTTAAATCGCTCTCACCTGACTTCTGAAGCTCAGTCTATTAGTTTGGTATGTGAGACCCAATGGAATAAATCCATAATTGTAAAAGTGGTTCAAGCACTGAAAACATTTGGTCAATAGACTCAGCTCTTCAAATTAGCCGTTTATTTATTATTTTCTTTTGGCACAGAGGAATAAAAACCACAGATGTTTCAATAGAGTTGTGTAAATGGAGTGTCAGCGGTGAACCGCGCTAACCTCCCCGCTGCTCCTCTTTTAGTAGATGAGGATGCCGACGGGTACGAGACGGACCACCAGGACTACTGCGAGGTGTGCCAGCAGGGCGGGGAGATCATCCTGTGCGACACCTGCCCCCGCGCGTACCACATGGTGTGCCTGGACCCGGACATGGAGAAGGCCCCCGAGGGCACCTGGAGCTGCCCCCACTGCGTGAGTCTGCCGGCCTGCCGCGGGCCTAGCCTAACACCCCCGCCCCCACCACCACCATCCCCCGTTTTCAGTTACGTGGCAGAAATGAAAAGGCAGGTGATGCCATCGCACTGTGTGGCAAAATCCATTTCTCCCCACCTTCCCCCATCACAGATTTACTCATGGATTTGCAGCCCGTCAGAAGGATCTGTGTCAAAGTACTTGCTGTGTATTACGCGTGTAGTATTGCCATGTGTTTTGGATTCTCTTTAGTGATTAATGTATGGAAGTGTACTTGGATTCCCTTGTCTTCCCTTAACTTGTAAGGTTTGAATAGTGTCATGCTCACACTCACTGGTATGGGAGTGCTGTTAGTCTGGTTTACCAGTGCTGCTCATTTAAATTGAATGGATACACTTATGTTCTTTTGTGCTGGAAGTCGGTCTGCTAAATGAATGTAATGTAAATAGCAGTTTGCTTTATCTGAGGTAATGTACAGACAGCAAACACCAGGCTGTTCCTGTTCAGCTGGAGCTCCCTGCAGCTGTGGCAGGGCAGTGAGGAGGTGCAGTGACCTCCCCGTCTGACACGGTGCTCCCCCACAGGAGAAAGAGGGTGTGCAGTGGGAGGCGCGCGAGGATGCCTCGGACGGAGAGGAGGACAACGACGGCGAGGGCCGGGAACGCGGGGAGGCGGAGGAGGACGACCACCACATGGAGTTCTGCAGGGTGTGCAAGGACGGAGGCGAGCTTCTGTGCTGCGACTCCTGCCCCTCGTCCTATCACATCCACTGCCTCAACCCACCCCTGCCCGAGATACCCAATGGGGAATGGATCTGCCCGCGCTGCACTGTAAGTCAGCCAATCAGAGGTCACGCACCATTGTTGCCCAGTATTCCAAAAGGCATTGTTGGCCAGTATTCCAAAAGCCATACTTGCCTGCTGTGCCTTATAGTACTCTGTAGTGTGTAGTGCTAGAAGCATACTGGTGAGGGCATACTGCCAAGTATGCAGACGATTGGTCTGGAATGCACTTGTGTGTTGTCATTATGCCATGACCATATTAAGTATTTTAAGTATGATGGGACGGCAGTGTAGCATAGTAGTTAAGGAGCCGGACTTATGACCGAAAGGTTGCCGGTTCGATTCCCCACAGGGGCACTGCTGCTGTACCCGTGGGCAAGGTACTTAACCCACAATTGCCTCAGTAAATATCCAGCTGTATAAATGGATAACATTTGTAAAAAAAAAAGAAAAAAAAGAAACTGTAACCTATGTAAGTCACTCTGGATAAGAGCATCTGCTAAATGCTAATGATGTAATGTAATGTAAAGTATAATGTGTTTCAAAAGAGAACATTAGTGTTTTCAGATAAAATTCTAGAATGGCATGTTGAGAACTGCGTACCTGCTCATCACTTTACACTTAAACACACTGGTCCTCAATTGCAGCTGCCCTTGTCTGCATTTGAATAGATATATTCGAATAGCTTGGCCTTGTGGAATGAGTATGGAGAGGTATGCTTCAGTTCATACTATGATTTGTCAGGTCTCTCGAGTACATGAGAGCACATTCTATGAATGAAGTGCATTTGCTATACTAACAGTCCTCGGTTTTCCTCAGTGTCCGCCCATGAAGGGTAAAGTGCAGAAGATTTTGACCTGGCGCTGGGGAGAGCCGCCGCCCCCCACACCTGTGCCCCGCCCCGATCTTCCTGCCGACGCCCCTGATCCTCCCCCTCTCGCTGGCCGCCCAGAAAGGGAGTTCTTTGCCAAATGGAGCAACATGTCCTACTGGCACTGCTCCTGGGTCTCCGAGCTGCAGGTACACACACACACACCGTACGCGTGCACACACACACACACCTGGATCAGGTTTCGGTGAACATCCTTCAGAGGCTCGCTGACCATGATCAGTCCATTCAAATTTTCCTCGGATGTTATTTCATAAGATGTTGGTTGATGGTGTTTGTTTCAAATTTGGCCTCTTTGCTCAATCTAATGCAGGTGTCTGAATGATGCTGCATTCTGGGGTTTGTATAAGATTTATCACAGAGTTGGTTACAAGACCATGAAAGAAGGTCAGATTAAAAGGGGACATTGCATATTGAAATGAGAGAATGTGATGAACTGAGCAGGCTGTTTCATGTCAGTGAGTTTTGTGAACAGACCCACAGAAGATGCAGGTGTAAATTTCACACTAACGCTTGAAAGTACTTCTTCACACCGCTATAAATCCACGCTGGTGTTTGTACTGGGGGCAGGGGCTCTGGGACACCAAACTCTGTGTTGGCAGATATGTAAGAGCTGGAAAGTGCTAAAATGAGCGACGTGTCCTTTCCATTGAACTTTTTAGTTCATTGCACAAGTGTTTTTGTGCACACGTGACTCCGGAAGTTTCCCTTTTTCGGTGTTAATGCACTGGTGCGCTGTTTGAAGCCCCAGTGAACATGGGCAGCAGCAGTGCTCACCTGTACCCCCACAGCTGGAGCTGCACTGCCAGGTGATGTTCCGCAACTACCAGCGCAAGAACGACATGGACGAGCCGCCGCCCGTGGACTTCGGCGGTGAGGGAGAGGAGGACAAGAGCGTCAAGAGGAAGAACAAGGACCCGCTCTTCGCCCAGATGGAGGAGCGCTTCTACCGCTTCGGCATCAAGATGGAGTGGATGATGATCCACCGCATCCTCAACCACAGGTAACCCAACGGTCCTTATAACCACAGCAAACTCAACCGCAGGTAACCGAGCGGTCCTAATAACCACAGCAAACTCAGCCGCAGGTAACCCAACAGTCCTTAACCTGCTGCTGTACCCTTGGGCAGGGGACTTAAGAATTCAGTAAATTTCCAGCTATATAACGGGATAACATGTAAAACTAACCCATGTAAGTCGCTCTGGATAAGAGCATCTGCTAAATGACAGTAATGTAGTATAATGTAACATCATGCTTTTAACTGTAGGTGACTGCTCTGTAACTGTGGTATGCTTTAAACAGAGGAACATTGAACCGGTATGTGTAATCGGTAGAGAGGGTTACCTTTACAAGTGGCCCAGGGTTGTCCTAAAATGCATAACGCTAACAACTACTGTACGTCATGCTGTTAACTGTAAGTGACTGCTCTGTAACTGTTGTGTACTTTACAGACATTTGCTTGATGTTTTTGTGTTTTATCAGGGGGGTTTTATTGTAGGGGGTAGCTTTGCTCTAATACAGGTGGCCCCACATTGTTTATTTTAACGTTTGTTTCCCCTCCCAGTGTGGACAAGAAGAACAACGTTCACTACCTGATCAAGTGGAGGGACCTGCCCTATGACCAGGCCACCTGGGAGGCTGAGGACATGGACATTCCAGACTACGACACCTACAAGCAGCAGTACTGGAACCACAGGTGCGCAGCTGCGCAGTCAGACGGACAGGCACTTGTCCCAAGTCCTGAGCCATGTGCTGGAAACCACAGATACTGCACTGACACCTCCTCTCACACTCTCTGTCTCTGTCTGTCTATCTCTGTCATCTCCCAGGGAACTGATGATGGGAGATGAAGGGAGGCCAGGGAAGAAGCTGAAGATTAAGAGCAAACTGAAGAGGGCGGACAGGCCTCCAGAGAACCCTGTGGTGGATGTAAGTTCGCTGCCTATTTACATGTTGGTTTACAGGAGCCACAGTGTGCAGATTAGCAGAAACACACACGCTATTGCTGTTGGTGCAATATAGCTCTGTCTAGTAGAAGGCCACAGGAGTCTAGGTTTAGGATTAGCTGGACTGTGATTCCACCATTCCAGCTCCTAACCAGCATAATAGGTGTGCATTTTCAGTCAGAGCTAGGTTATCGTCTGTGCAGTTGCAGTGTCTGACCAGAGGAGGCAGTAGACAGGCCTTGCAGCCAGCATTGGAGCGTTGGAGCCAGAGGAATGTCTGTCACGCTGGAGTAGGTGCAGTCAGGGCAGGGAAGGAGGGAGGCGTAACACGAGCAGGGTCCCGCAGTGATGAGTCGTAGTGAATAGCTAGGTGCAGGTACCTTTGGAAGTGTTGAGCTGAGACTTTCAGTGATGTCTTTTTTTATGCATTTTACACGGTGGCAGTGTTAGCGTAATCGTTACTGTGGACACTGAAGCCTTACAAATACCTGCTTGCACTTCAGTTAAATGAGGTTTTAAGGTTAATTTTATTGATGGGAAGTCATAGTTAGTAAATCAAGAGTAGGTTTAGAGCTAAACTGTTATCATTAAATTAATGCTGGTACATCTTACATCAGCAGTTTCAATCTGTCATAGGTAAGTAATGAGAAAAGCACAGTATTTGTTTTGCACTTGAGATTTTTGGAATGATTATAAATAGGATTTTATATTTTGTTGGTGTCTACCAAAGACATTAACAAGCTGCTTTTTCTTGCTCCTTCCTTTATAGCTAACTGGCAGTAAATCCATTGTGCTGTAGTAAATTGGATTCCTATGTTTATAATACAATAAACTAGCCACAGAAATTTTAGAAGGGAGGCTAACTGGTACAACTTAATATGTGAGCCATACAGAATTAAGGTCTTATGTGGACAAATGCTGGGCAACTCATACAACATATACAGAAATGTACAGTATATAATTTCTAAAGAAAAAAATACAGCACCAGTCAAAAGCTTGACACAAATTTTATTCTTTATTTTTTAAAAATCAAATTCATGATTCAAGCATTTAAGCCTAAGTCTTTTAGATCAAAATGCCTTTGAATGCATGTTTGCCACTGTCTTAATGAGGTTTGTCCAAGCTTCTGACTGGTACGGTATGAGTATGCAAATTTATCCTCCTGTGACCTCACTGGTGAAGCCTCTCGTAAACTCATGGAAAAGCCCTGTCGTTGAAGTGCTCTCTGCATGAGTCCACTTCTCTGCTTTGACCTCTGTGCCTCTCTCTCCAGCCCACCATCAAGTTCGAGCGCCAGCCGGAGTACCTGGACAGCACGGGGGGCACCCTGCACCCCTACCAGCTGGAGGGGCTCAACTGGCTGCGCTTCTCCTGGGCCCAGGGCACCGACACCATCCTGGCCGATGAGATGGGCCTGGGCAAGACCGTGCAGACGGCCGTTTTCCTCTACTCCCTCTACAAGGAGGTTCGTACGCGCTGGGTTTGAGTGTGCGCATCGCCTCGTCCTCGCTGTGCTTTCCTTGCTGGGATCGGCCCCGCTTCTCACAGCGTCCGGTCTGCGTGTCCCTGACGGCTGGTGTCAGCGGGCAGACGGGCAGGCAGGACGCACAGCAACTCCGTCCATTAAAGGGGACGTTTTCCGTAGAAGGGACTCTGTCCTAAAGGCAGGACGGCACACCGCCCGACCACACCCGTCTCTTTCCTCTCCTCTTCCTCCTGAGTCTTTAGATTTCTACAAAACCATCCTCTCACACTCACTGGTCTGGGAGTGTTAGTCTGGTCTAGCACTGTTGCTCATTCAGCTTGAATGGATACATTTATGTTCTATTGTGCTGGAAGTTGCTGTGGATAAGAGCACCTGCTAAATGAATGTAGTGTAATGTCTTCTGACTCTTTCTCTGTGCCACACTCGTCTTTCCAAATCTTTTTAGTTAAACCTAGAAGGTTAACCCTAACCCTAAACCTAGAAGGTTTGTGACCTCTTTTGACCTTGTCCACCCCCAGGGCCACTCCAAGGGACCGTTCCTGGTCAGTGCGCCCCTCTCCACCATCATCAACTGGGAGCGTGAGTTTGAGATGTGGGCGCCGGACATGTACGTGGTGACCTATGTGGGGGACAAGGACAGCCGCGCCGTGATCCGGGAGAACGAGTTCTCCTTCGAGGACAACGCCATCCGGGGCGGGAAGAAGGCCTCCAGGATGAAGGTGGGAAAGGAGACTGCATTTCATAACATTATTGTCATTTAGCCAGGGCAACTTTCATCATTGACAGTTTTATCCGTTTATACAGCTGGATATTTACTGTGAGGCAATTGTGGGTTAATTGCCTCACCCAAAGGTACAACAGGGGAATTGAACCAGCAACTAATCCCACTCCCTACCACTAGACTACACTGTTGCCCCTTAGAGATGGAACAAGAGGGAAGGGATGGGTGGAGCCACACACTTCTGCCTCTACTCTCTGCATCACCAAAATACCTGAGGATTTAGGCAGAGGCATAGTAATAAGGAGGAGGGAAGAGGGTGGCTTTTCCCATTGGGTTTAGTCTGTGAGTGTATGTAGCACTTCAGCCATCTCTTGGAATGACAGGAACTATGTGCAGCAGCTAGGGTCAAGGCGGTAGAGGACTGTGTCGCATCTAAACCCTCCCCCCCTGCAGAAAGAGGCGGCGGTTAAGTTCCACGTGCTGCTCACCTCCTACGAGCTCATCACCATTGACATGGCCATCCTGGGCTCCATCAACTGGGCCTGCCTGGTGGTGGACGAGGCCCACAGGCTGAAGAACAACCAGTCCAAGGTGAGCGGCGGGGTTCCTTCACCTTGCACTTTGCAGCAGTGAACGTGCAGCACAATATAGTGGTGTAGTGAGGTATTTCTGTCATCACGCGGGCTCTCTCTCTCTCTCTCTCTCTCTCTCTCTCTAGTAGTTTTCAGGGTGCTGAATAACTACCCCCTCCAGCACAAGCTGCTGCTCACTGGAACCCCCCTGCAGAACAACCTGGAAGAGCTCTTCCACCTCCTCAATTTCCTCACCCCGGAGCGATTCAGGTGAGCCTGTGTGTCCATCCTGATTAACTGCCACATGCCTGGAGCTCAGCTGACCACTCTGGCGTGTTATCTTGTAATATTATCTTAGTCTGCACACTGAGGAGAGTGAGTCCCCCTTTTTGAATCTGAATTCTACTAAAGGCTAATGCTGGCCTCACACTGTGTCACAATGTCACTCATCCTCCCTCTTCTTTCCTGGACTCGCAGTAACCTGGAGGGCTTCCTGGAGGAGTTCGCCGACATCGCCAAAGAGGACCAGATCAAGAAGCTACACGACATGCTGGGACCGCACATGCTCAGGAGGCTGAAGGCTGACGTCTTCAAGAACATGCCGTCCAAGACGGAGCTGATTGTCCGCGTGGAGCTCAGCCCCATGCAGAAGTGAGCGCAGGGAGAGAGGGAGAGGAGAGGCCTGCATGCCCTGTGTAATTCAGGGCGAATAGATCACCCTTTAACCCAACCTTCTCTCTTTCCTGTCCCTCCAGGAAGTACTACAAGTTCATCTTGACGCGCAACTTCGAAGCCCTGAACACCCGCGGAGGCGGAAACCAGGTGTCCCTGCTCAACGTGGTGATGGACCTCAAAAAGTGCTGCAACCACCCCTACCTCTTCCCTGTTGCTGCCATGGTATGAACATCTGCACATTGATAATCATGGGGAGGGAGGCTATTTGGATTGGATAGGAGGGGGGTTTATTGGTGTCATTGATGGTAGTAATGGTGGTAACCTTTGGCATCACTGACAGGGAAAAAAAAGCTTTAAATTTAATGGTTTAATGCACTTGTGTCTCTACCAGCTGGCTTGTACCTTGTCTGGCTTAATATTGAAACTTGGTCATGCAGCACTTCTATTATTGTGATTCTTTGTATGGCTTTTACTTATGTTGTACTCTGCTTCACTTGTAACTCGCTTTGGATAAAAGCGTCTGGCAAATGAACAAATGCAAATGTAAATGATCACTGGTGCTGTAATAAGCATAACTTTAACCACGTCTACTCTAGTGAGGTTGGCATATGATGGCGTTGTGTGAGGCGTAAGCTGTACGGCTGCAGCGACAGCGTGCAGGGCTGGCTGTGATTGGTGGGTTGTTGGTTACAGGAAGCCCCAAAGATGCCGAACGGGATGTACGACGGCAGCGCCCTGACCAAGGCTGCCGGCAAGCTGCTGCTGCTGCAGAAGATGCTGAGGAAGCTGAAGGAGGGCGGCCACAGGGTGCTCATCTTCTCCCAGGTAATGCCGCACGCCGTCGCCATGACGCACTCCTGTGCACGCGGTTGCCCCAACATGTTCCCGCACACTGTCGCCCCGGCACGCTCCCACATGCTTACCCCAACGCGCTCCTGCATACTCACCCCAACACACTCCTTCATGCTCTCCTCCCAACGTGCTCCCTCACACTTTCACCCCAACACACTCCTTCATGCTCTCCTCCCAACATGCTCCCTCACACTTTCACCCCAACATGCTCCCTCACACTTTCACCCCAACACGCTCCCTCACGCTTTCACCCCAACACGCTCCCTCACGCTTTCACCCCAACACGCTCCCTCACGCTTTCACCCCAGCCTCAACTCCACTCCAACCAGTAAACAGTGTGTGAGGCTTTGTGACACCTATGTGTGAACCAGTCCATTCTTTGCTCTGCACAGAAAAGCTCTGTGGTTTCTTCAGGTTGGTTAGTCACTAATAACACTGACAACTAATCTCCACCCATTTTGGGGTTCTTTAGCCTTCAGTTTCTCATCACTGCCCAGTGATGTAAAGCCCAGACCTTCCTCTCACCCTTTTTACCTCCCTGCGCTTCAGCAATGCGTGGTACAAAATGTTGCATTTGTGTTTCTTCCCCCCCTCCAGATGACAAAGATGCTGGACCTGCTGGAGGACTTCCTGGAGAACGAAGGGTACAAATACGAGCGCATTGATGGAGGTATCACTGGAGGCATGAGACAGGAGGCCATCGACAGGTTCAACGGTGAGCGCTATCCCATCATCCCCGTCGGTTTTCTACTGATCTGCCAGCCAGAAGCCCCAGATAGAGAGCAAAGCTTGTTGGCTTAGCAATGAAGTTGCATTACATTACATTACGTTCTTGTCATTTGCAGATTCGCTTATCCAGAGCTATTTGCAGTGCTGTAGTGGGTAATCGAACCAGCAACCTTTCAGTTACAAGCCCTGCTCCTTACCACTATGCTACAATGCCACCCCCAGCAGTCTGTCATGGTGTTAACAGAAGTTAACATCTTCTGTTGCCCCCCTCTCTCACCCCCACAGCCCCCGGCGCCCCTCAGTTCGTCTTCCTGCTGTCAACGAGGGCGGGAGGCCTGGGTATCAACCTGGCCACCGCCGACACCGTCATCATCTACGACTCCGATTGGAACCCCCACAACGACATTCAGGTGAGGCTCCTTTTCTCTCATGGTGAGCACAGGTCAGATCGGACAAGGCCCCCTAGTAATCAGCAAGTGCAATTAAAGGTTCTCTCTCAAAGACTTCTGCCCTGTAATTACACTGCTTTTCTCTCTCTGACTCTCTCAGGCCTTCAGTCGAGCTCATCGTATCGGCCAGAACAAGAAGGTGATGATCTACCGCTTTGTCACCAAAGCCTCAGTGGAGGAGAGGATCACTCAGGTGAGCGCCTTTCTCTGTGAACACAGTCACCTCAGTGTTGCTGCAGGTCTGGGTGTTGCACAACACGGGGATTTCAGCCACTGAGGGGACAAACCATTGAGGTTTCGTTTTTTTTTTCTTCCTGCGGCGGCTCAGGTAGCAAAGAAGAAGATGATGCTGACCCACTTGGTGGTGCGGCCCGGGCTGGGCTCCAAGACAGGATCCATGTCCAAACAGGAGCTGGACGACATCCTCAAGTTCGGGACAGAGGAGCTCTTCAAGGACGATTTAGGGGAGGGTGAGTGGGCCAGCCAGTTGTTGTGCCTCTCTAGGGCTCTATATAGACACACAAATACAGAAGTGCATAAGGGTTGGGGTTTCTGCAGCTTTCAAAGCACCGACAGAAACGCTATGAGCATCAGTGATACAGGAGAGTACCATTACTATAACAGCTTGCTTGTTAAGCAGCCATAATGTTTTCTGTTTGTATACACTTGCTTAGTGCATACAGTGTAAGGAGAGGTTCATAGCTGTAAACTGTAAAGAGCTACAGGTATCTAACTATGTATACATATATGAATTTTCAAGATCTATTTGGGTTGTTTTTTCCTTTTCATCTTCAAGCTGGACGTCACTGATCATCAGTGTTAAAAAATGTCCTTTTTTAATCTGTGCTACCTTTGCCCCTCCTCCTCCCCTCTCAGGAGAGAACAAGGAGGAAGACAGCAGCGTGATTCACTATGACGACAAGGCCATTGACCGGCTGCTGGACAGGAACCAGGACGCCACGGAGGACACGGAGATCCAGAGCATGAACGAGTACCTGAGCTCCTTCAAGGTGGCGCAGTACGTGGTGAAGGACGAGGAGGAGGCGGTGAGTGCGCGAGGGCATCCCGGTCCGTGTGGAGAGAAACTCTGCGCTCGATCAAATGAAGGGACCTTCTGCGAGATTCTCCACAGTCCAGAAATGAGCTAATAAGACATCCGTCTCTTACATGGATTGGTCATGGAAAATGGCATGTGTTTATCACCACGCAGGGACTCAAAATATGTCTTTTCTCCCCCTTCCCTTCTATCATCCATCCTTTCTTTTTGGTTCTTGTTTGGTTTCTTCCCTCTGTCACCTCCTCTCCCCCTGTGTCTCCGGGGTTGGTCTCTCCTCTCTCTCCCTTCTCTCCCCTCCTCTCCCCCCTCCTTCCCCTCTCTCTCCCGGGCTGATCCCTCCCCTCGCAGGAGGAGGAGGTGCAGCGGGAGATCATTAAGCAGGAGGAGAGCGTGGACCCGGATTACTGGGAGAAGCTGCTGAGGCACCACTATGAGCAGCAGCAGGAGGACCTGGCCCGCAACCTGGGCAAGGGCAAGCGCATCCGCAAGCAGGTCAACTACAACGACGGCTCGCAGGAGGACCGAGGTAGTAGACGGGGTACAGAAAACGCAGCGCGGTTTTACTTCCTTTTTTTCGTGTGCTCGTGCGGCTGTGTGCCGGAGCGTCACCTCCGCTGTCCCATGATGCTCTCTGATGGGCGGGTGCACGTGGCACAATGCCTGCTGTGCTGTTCGTCTGTGTGATGCCAAACCACTCCTGACAGTTACAGCATCGATACATAAAGTCAGAATTACTGCATGGTGTAGAAATGTCTTGGAATAAGCTGCAACAACTCGCCATTCATTTGTTGGTTAGCAATACGCACTTTCAGGAGTACTAAACTCTGAGATTACACCTTTACTTGGCTTACATTTCTCAGTTGCCAATGCAGCTGAGCCAGACTGCCACACAACGCAAACATTAGCCCACGTCCCTGGATTTTTACTACCCATAATGCACTGCAGATTTGCCTCATTGAATTGCCCTGATTGCCGCTTGCAGCCATTTTTTCCCTGCTTTGGCTGTGTGGTACCTTAGCATTATTGGCATGTTGAGCAGCCGGATTGCCCTGCGTTACAGCTTTGCAATGTTAGTCAATGCATTAGTCCACTTCCCTGGATTTTACAAGCCATAATGCACTACACGTCTCCTCAAACTGCAGACAGAAAGAACAGGGAGGCACAACAAATTTTTACTCCGCAGTAATTCTCCCAATACAGTCTGTCTCCTGACAGACACAGGAGTGGATTGGCATGTGTTGCTGTGATGTACATGCATTGTTTGTCTCCCGCCTTCACTGAATTACTTCATCCCTCTCTCACTGTTTTTAGAGATCTCTTGCTCTCTCTGCATGGTAGTTTCTCACCCTCTCACTCTGTCTCTCCCTCGCAGCGGAGCTATGTCTCTCAAATAACACCTTTTTCTCTGCTCCTTTCTGCCCTCCGCAACAGATTGGCAGGACGACCAGTCGGACAACCAGTCCGATTACTCTGTGGCATCGGAGGAGGGAGACGAGGACTTTGACGAACGGTCAGAAGGTAATGAATCCTTATGAAACTTAGAAGCGGCACTTGGCTGCTCTCTGTGCGTATGTGTGTGTGAGATGATGTGTAGAGTGACACAGACTTTCTCCCCTGCAGTGAACTCTCGCAGACCCAACAGGAAGGGGCTGAGGAACGACAAGGACAAACCACTGCCCCCCCTGCTGGCCAGAGTGGGAGGCAACATCGAGGTTAGCCTGGGCTTCGCACTCCACCATTTAGGGGATTGCAGATGCACTAACAGTCTGTGGCTTGGTTTGCACTGTACTAACCCCCTGCTCCCTTTCTCTCCATCAGGTGTTGGGCTTTAACGCCCGTCAGAGGAAGGCCTTCCTGAACGCAGTGATGCGTTACGGGATGCCCCCTCAGGACGCCTTCACCACGCAGTGGCTCGTCCGGGATCTGCGCGGGAAATCTGAGAAGGAGTTCAAGTGAGTCTGTCACCTGCCGGTCTGTGCTCACATACTGGCCTTCGGCCTACCAGCTGTTCATCATCTTCCTCCCTCTCAGTTTCAACTTTAACCGCAGTGTAGCATAGTGGTAAGGAGCAGGACTCGTAATCAAAAGGTTGCTGGTTCAATTGGTTCAATTCCCCACTGGAGCACTGCTGCTGTACCCTTGGGCAAGGTACTTAACCCGCAATTGCCTCAGTAAATATGCAGCTGTATAAACGGTTAACACGTAAAAATTAGAACCTATGTAAGTCGATCTGGATAAGAGCGTGTGAAAAACGACAATAACGTAATGTAATATTACCAAAGTGGATACATATAAAACAAAAGTAGCAATAACAATACAATAATTTCACAGTAATGAAATGACCCCCCCTCTGTCTCCCCCCCCCAGGGCTTATGTCTCCCTCTTCATGCGTCACCTGTGTGAGCCGGGGGCCGACGGGGCCGAGACCTTTGCCGACGGCGTTCCCCGGGAGGGGCTGTCCCGGCAGCACGTCCTCACCCGCATAGGGGTGATGTCCCTCATCAGGAAGAAGGTAAGGGGCCCTGCTGGGCCTGTGATAGTCGGCCATTTTGAGGCCGGCCGTTTTGAGGTCCAGTGTCGTGCGGTTTTCTGTGATTGAGTGTCACTCAGAGGTACTGACCGTACTGTGGCGTACTGACCAGGTTCAGGAGTTTGAGCACGTGAACGGTCAGTGGTCCATGCCGTGGATGATGGAGCTGGAGGAGAGTAAGAAGGCCGCTGCAGCCGCCGCCGCTGCCCGTCCCGACTCTCCCGGGAACCCCAAGACCCCCTCCACCGGAACCCCCGCCGACACCCAGCCCAACACCCCTGCAACAGGTACCTCACACTCCTGAGCATACTGTACTGCACACTCCTGAGCATACTGTACCGCTTCCTACCTAACTCTCTGTACCACTCGCTAGTTCCTGTCTCTGCCCTGTGCATTGACTGCATTGCTTCTCAGGTTACACCTGCAGGGGGACAGCACTGCCCCCCCATTAACCTGTCGCTGCACAGTCGTAACATTGTGTGTGCTGTGATCTGTCTGCTCCCCAGCGCCCAAAACCCCCTCCACCGGCACACCCGCAGACACGCAGCCCAACACCCCGCCACAGGTAATGCGCCCCCACTTTCACCTCCGGCAGCATGCTTCCCCCACACACACCCCACTCCGCACGCGCTCAGTACAGCGCACCCCCTCTGACTCTAACCCCCGCTGCTCTCCCTCCAGACGAACCCGCCAAGGCAGAAGAGTCTGCGAAGGAGGCCGAGAAGGAGAAGGAGGAGAAGAAGGAGGAGAAGAATGAAGGAGAAGGGGAGAAGGAGAACAAAGACCAGAGCAAAGACCGGACCAAGGCGGAAGAACCAGAGGTAGCTTTCCCACAGAGCCCAGCACTCATGTCTGATCAGCACAGTGTTGATCATTATCAGCACCTAATTCTGTTCAGTGGTTCTTACTAGAGTGTCTTATACTACTTTTTTCAGCAGGTTTAAAGGCAATTAACTGAAACCTCTTACACGCTATACATATAAGCAAGCGCAGTTACAGAAATTACTGAAATGCTGCCGTTGCATTTTTTTTTTATTGTCCTATTGTTTTATGTAGCGTACCTCTGTTCCCCACTTGCTTGACTGTTGGCAAAACAATTTCCTTTTTGGATTAATAAAGTACTGTCTGTCTGTCTATATTAAATCTGCTGTTTAGTCGGGGGTTTCCAGTACAGTAATCGCACCATATCTTTCGCTCTTTTTCAGATCATTGCAATCCCTGATGATGAAGAGAAGCCCCCGTCCCCAGAGAAGAAAGAGAAGGAGAGCGAGGGGGCGGCAGTCGCCCAGGTGACGGAAAAGGAAGCAGGCAACGGCGAGGTGGAGAAGGAGAAAGAGGAAGAGAAGGAGGAGAAGGCGGAAGAGAAGAGCTCCCCCGCGGAGGTCAAGCCCGAAGGGTCAGAGGCCAAACCCGAGGAGTCTGGTGTCAAACGTAAGTGTCAGCAGATGGGTGTTGCTCATTTAACTTGAATGGATACACTGATGTTCTATTGTGCTGGCAGCTGCTCTGGATAAGAGTGTCTGCTAAATACATGTAATGTGTTGCTGGGGTTGTTTCAGTGAAGCGGCTATGGACAAAGGCCACAGTCTTGAGGTGGGGCACTGACTTTCGATTGCTCTCTCTGTTGTTGCCTGGTGTTTAGCGGAAGACAAGAAGGAGGACAAGCCTGAGAAGATGGACACCAGCCCCCCGGCAGAGGAAAAGAAAGGTAGTTCACTCTCACCCCCTTCCTGACGGCTGCACTAAGCATTATCATGGGTCTCCTGTTTCACCCTGGTCACACTCTCTGTCCCACTCTGTGGCTCCAGAGCAAAAGGAGGAGAAGGAGGGAGGGAAGGAGGAGCCCGCCAAGCTCCAGAACGGAGAGAGCGGGAAGGAGGGAGCGGCGGGCGGCAGCGAGGAGAAGAAGAAAGCGGCCAAGCAGAGATTCATGTTCAACATTGCAGACGGAGGCTTCACAGGTACAGAGCGGGGAGAGGGAGGGAGGAAGGGGGAATATTTATGATTCCATAGCTGGGGTTTGCACTACTCTTGTTAATGGTGATAGGACTGATATGTCAAATTGGGTGCTTTAAGTGGCGTGTCCGAACTCACAGTTCCTCAGTCTTTACCTCTTATCCCTTTCCCACTGCGTTAAAGTGATGAGACCTCTGTTCCCTATTGAAAAGCATTCTGTAATGTCACTCTCTTACTTCTCTATCTCTCTGACTCACACTCGGTCCCTGTTATACTGTATGTTTGATCTCAGAGTCATTCTCTCTCTCTCTCCTAGAGCTTCACTCGCTGTGGCAGAACGAGGAGCGGGCCGCCACCGTCACGAAGAAGACCAACGAGATCTGGCACCGTCGCCATGACTACTGGCTGTTGGCTGGCATCATACAGTATCCTTGCACCCATAACCTCCTGTGTTCCTGCAGCACGCTTATGTGGTGGCTCAGGCCTATCAGCCTCTGAACCGCATACACAGCCAGTCTGGAGCATTGCAGTTTTGAATGTTAAATCCTAGTTTTCTTCTGCACGGTTAGTAATGTGATTTAACAGCTTAATTCCTCTCTTTTGCTTAAATTGGTCTGGACAAGACTCCCATATGACTCCAAAGGGAGATGTCGTAAGGTAGAACCTCTGAATGGATAATGTGACCAAGGGTGGTTTGGTGTTGGTTAGCGTGTAGCAGCCCTTAACTCTGGGCCCCCCTCAGACACGGCTACGCTCGCTGGCAGGACATTCAGAATGACGTGAAGTACGCCATCCTGAACGAGCCCTTCAAGGGCGAGATGAACCGAGGCAACTTCCTGGAGATCAAGAACAAGTTCCTGGCCAGGAGGTTCAAGGTACTAAGACAAACCCCCAACCCCCACCCCCCGGGCTGCCCTGTGCGCCAGCCATTCGCCACCAGAGTCTGTGCTTTTCTCCTGGCTGCTGGCCTGTTGTCTCATAGTGTTGTCAAGCTGAATAACGAAGCAGGCTGTGCTGACACGTCTGTCTGTCTGTCTGTCCATCCCAGCTGCTTGAGCAGGCCCTGGTGATCGAGGAACAGCTTCGGAGGGCTGCCTACCTCAACATGTCGGAAGACCCCTCCCACCCCTCCATGGCGCTCAACACGCGCTTCAGCGAGGTGGAGTGTCTGGCCGAGTCCCACCAGCACCTGAGCAAGGAGTCCATGTCCGGGAACAAGCCCGCCAACGCCGTCCTGCACAAAGGTAGGTCCGCACAGGTGTCCCTGCCTCCGGAGGCGCCGGCTTCTCCCTCTCCACACCTGTGTGCCTGTGTCTGCTTTCACACAAAGCTCGCAACACGCTCACATTCGTCCCTCCCGTACCTCAGTGCTGAAACAGCTGGAGGAGTTGCTCAGCGACATGAAGGCGGATGTCACCCGTCTCCCAGCGACCATTGCCCGGATACCACCTGTTGCCGTGCGTCTGCAGATGTCGGAGAGGAACATTCTGAGCCGCCTGGCCAGCAGGGGTCCCGAGACACAGACTCAGCAGGTACAGCTTCACCTGTTCATCCAGCAAAAGTGTATTAAAAACATTTTTAGTATACTATTTCTTTGTACTGTATTACTTTGGTGAACACTATTGCAATAGTATTTGCATTGTTCCCGAACATGTTTTGCAGTTACTTTTAATGGTGCAGACAATAGTATGTGTTCCACTGTAATGTATTTTGTTTTGTTTTTTTGCCTTTCCCTTTAAGGTGTCACAACAGTAGCTTTTGTCTCAGGCTCGACCTCTTTCCTCTCTGCCTCCACATTCCTGATTGGCTCCTGGATGATGACATCACACCCAAGCTTCTTGAAGCCATACCCCCCTTTTTCCTGTCCAAGGACATGCAGTGTCTCAAATCGGCTGATCCCTGGAGGCAGTGAAAATGAAAGCAATTTTATTTTTCTTTTTTGATGTTTCTTCCTTATTATTATTATTATTGTTATATCGTTATGATCTTTTTTGGGGACCTCAAATAAAAATGTTATAATAATCAAGTCTGCGGTATCTTTTTGTCAGGAGGACGAGAAGCCATGAAAGAGAGAAAGGTGGCGTAAATGTCAAAGATCCTGAAAAAAATGGATTTGTCCAAGTTGGTGTGGATCTCCAGTGGTTTGACGCATTGTATGTTAGGCTTGTATGAGGAGTCATTTCCAGGCGGTGTAATACAATGTGACTTGAGCTCTGTACAGAACGTCCCATCACCTAAAAATAATCAGCTTTTGAAGAGGCCGCTATCAAGCAGGCAATCTCTCTTGCTGTTGCTGTTGCTGTTGCGTAAGATGTGAGGTTTTACCAATGTCTTCTGAAATATGATGCACTCTTCCTGTTCCTGTGGAAAGGTTTTGCATTTGCCCAAACCTGGTTTCCAGGAATCAAAGCGTACCTGCAGTTCTTGGGTATGAGAACATCTTGATTAAGTTGGCACCTTACACCACTTGGGTATGTAATCAAGTCACAAGAAGAAATACACAGTATTTGCTTACATTTGACTGAGCACTGTTGACTATAATTTACAAATTAAGGACTTCTGCATTGAAATAGGTTTAAATATAATGTGTTGTTGAGTAATATCCTATAATGAAACTATCAGTATAAAGGCTAATGTTCTGTTTATAAAATGAAAATGGTTTGTTCACATCATGTCTTGGTACTACTGTTATTGCTGTTACAACGGTCAGTAGGGAACATCGTCTTGAGTGTTACAAACCTGCTAAAAGGTGATATCAAATGGTTAAAATGAGGGAATAGTCATGAAAGACGATCAGTTATCAATTGGTGATTAGTTAGTGATCAATTAGTTTTGGAGGGAAATAAAAGGTGACACTACAACTTCAATCAAGCTAAGCCTTACCAAAAGAACAGGAGGAAGGTAACTTGAATAGAGCATGATGCAACAATTAAAAAAAAAAAAAAATAGTGGTAAGGAGCAGGGCTTGCAACCAAAAGGTTGCCAGTTCGATTCCCCGCTGGGGCACTGCTGCTGTACCCTTGGACAAGGTGCTGCACCCACAATTTCCTCAGTAAATATCCAGCTGTATGAATGGATGACAAGTTAAAAACTGTAACCTACTGTACGTAAGTCGCTCTGGATCAGAGCATCCACTGACAACAATGCAATGTAATGCTTACAACAGCCTGTTAGAGACTGCTTTTATCTGCTGCTCATTCTGAGTCCATTCAGCACTGTTCACTGACCACATCACCAATAAAAGCACCAGTCCTGCCAACCACATATATTGTGAATTATAAACAGCTGAAATGTAGTGAGACCCCAAGATGGGAGGTCATTGCTGCGTAATGTCTACTGATACCACTGCGTCTATTTGGAGACAAAAGCCCCAAATAATCTTTGAGAATGAATGAAGTTCAAAGACAAAAATAAGAAAAAAAGATTGTACTGTAGCAAGTTGTCAACAAAGTGGTATGTAATTTGAGGTGGTGGTCTTCTGAGAAAAAAATTCATGCCAATGTGAGGCAATGCAAATGAATATCTGTTTATTTGAATTAATGTTGAATATAATATATTAAATCTTAATATTGAATTACAGCAACCTTTAAAGCACAGATAGTATGTGTTGTCTGGGGGGGGGTCTTTGTTCTCTTTTGGTTACAGATAAAGGCACAAAACCCCACACCATCCCCTCACAACACTGGGGTATGTTTTTGAACAAATGTAAGACTGCCCTCTTCTGGTTGTTGACACAAACAGCACCTTCAGGGGGTTTTCCTTCAGGGGCCATATTTTTTACATCCACATTTACCGCAGATGGTTTCAAGGTAGTAAGGATATGTGCCTGTATTTTAAGCCGTTGGACAAAAATAAATTCTTTTTTAGTGACACTGATCAAAAGCGTTGTTTGTCTTGAGGCTTTGCTCATGACAGCTAAGGTCACATTTCAACAGCTGCACCCATGGGAAGAGCCATCTTTAGACATCTCTGGAAAAATGCCACTGGAGTCTTAGAGAAAGGGGGAATCTCTCTTTCAAGAAACTCAAGTTATATGTGTACCTCTTACACAACACAATCAGTTCTCATATTTTAGGCCATTGATTTTAGATCATTATTAATTATTCATCACATGGCCAATTATTTAATCAGGTTTGCAACTGGTCAGAGACCATGTTTCAATACCTTTCCTGATAGTGAGCAACAGTGCAGTTACTGCTACTGGGACATACCGTATCGGCCCATTTAGTGACAACCTGGATGACTGAGATACAGATGATACCCACTGCTCTAGCAACTCAAAGCAAACAGGACAGCAAAACCAGAGCACAATACATTGTAAATGTAGGAGATTTGTAGAGAAGCTTTTATTTTCTTAATGTTTCAGGGACAGCATCGTTTGGAGAAAGACATCAGAGCAGGTTCCTGTCCCTGCTGCCAGAGATAAATACTGATGAAAATTGAGTAAATAATGGAGTCAGTGCACTCCCTGCTATTTATGCACCATTAATTATAGGGCCATCTGGTTATTCTCTCTTTGTAGGGGAAGGAGCGGAGCATGGTGATTAGGGAACTAGCTTTGTGATCAGAAGGTTTCAGTTTGAATTCTGTATTAGTATTTTCATTGGTATTCTCCTATGGAGAATTATGACAGCTAAATTCAGTTATAACGTCAAATAGACAGTTGTTTTGTGTGTGGTGCAATGATTAAATTATTTTTCAACTAGCCACGATATTCTGCCTCTAAGGAATGTAGAAAAAGGCTCAAGTTAGCGTGATGAACAGTGTCTGGAGAGGGTTAAAGGCATGTTTGCCCAGTGCAATATGAATGGTGTCACAACAGAAAGTTTCTGCGACTACTCCTGTTCGTTTGTCCCCCTCTCCCCCGATCCGGTACCGCAATGCATCAAGAGAAGCCTGTTCCCTGCCTCTCTCCACCTCCTCACATCTCGGGAGCTGAGGGAACGGAATGCTTCGAGGGGGCTGACACATCACTTTTGCGCTGGCGTGCTTGTCCGTCGCCTCTGAAGAAGACCGATTTTTGAACAGGAAAAATACCAGCAATCCATGTCTCCTGTGCCAAATACGTAGCATATTACTCAGCGGGAGCGTTTTGCGTTCGATTTGGTGTTTTCCCCGCTGCGACAGCTCCACATTGCCTGCGCCAGAGTTCGGTCACGATGACGGCGAGGCAGGCGCGTCTCTACGGGCAGTCTAAAGTTCATCAAAAAACATCTTTTACTTTACCGCAGTGAAAACAGAAGAACGAAGGAAAGATACGACTGGACGGCCATTTAGAAAAGGAAAGAGTACAGTCATCGAGAAAATATACAGCGCAAAAAACGAAAATAGATTGCGGAATGATAGCTATGATAAGAGATAAGAGCTCGGAGATTAAATACCTCTTAAAGAGAAGGGTCAATTAAATGTGTTTTAAGGAAATTTAAGAAACAACTGATTGACTCGCGATTTTTCGTTGATGCCCGGCAGTTATTCAGTTTGACCTCTGTCGCTGCGATTTCATTGTAACGTTAGCCCGGACTTACCGACTGCTCTCATTCGTGAATGGATTCAGGGGTAGGCAAAATAAAAATATTAGGTAGAGCGTCAGAAACAAAGCCGCTTAGTCATTGAGCAGGCTACGCATTTGACTTTCAGAAAAATCGGTCGCGTTAAGTGAATGTCAGCTGTTTTCATTTAAGGGGGCATGCGGAAGGGATAACACTGGTCTCGTCTGTTTTGCTTAACAGTGTTATAGGCTTGTCTCATGCATGCTGATAGTAAGTCGATTAATGGTAACTAGGTTATAGATACTACAATATATGATTATACTCTGTATTCTAGATGGCTAAAGCTTATTTGAATAAGCTTGGAAGACGAGGATAAGTAGTATTTTTCTTCCTCATTGCAACCGATGCAACCTCAGGGCTGCGATTTTCAGATCTCAGGGTACACATTTGAAAACAACTGAGTCACCTATTTACGCAAACAAAAGTAATTTAAAAAATAATTATATTGCATGCTATGTAAAAACTCAAGATCAAATATATATTTTATGAAGCAATAAGGAAAACAACGCGATAGCAATATGCATTTTAGCTAGACGCTTTTACTGTGACTGACAGTTGAGCCAAAGTGAGAAAAAAGCACTTTGATTGTTAGGTTTAATGATTGATACTGTTTATGCAAATTTTTGAAAACGGGCTGCATTGAATGAATCTGCTGAAGCATGTATTTGCACACGTACGCACTCTTTTAAGATGCTATTCATTTATATCACGCCTTTCGTAAAATCAACCACATGCATGGCCAGTAATGATATCTTGCTAGCTTTTTTCTATTAATTAAACCTAACAGAACTCTGTGTAAAAAAACATTTTGGTCTTCCAAAACTAAACACAAGGGTAAATCAGGGACGGAAATTCAAGGTCCCAGCGTAGGCCGCGGCCTCGGCACCATCAAACACGGACTGCGGAACCTTCATGGGTGGCACAAACAACTGATTTATTCTGAACGTAGGAAACACAATAGTCGAGACATCTGAGGCCACGCGACTATTCATGGTGACTGAATTATCTTTGAATTTGCACATTGTTGGAAGCTGAACATCAGACTGAGCACAAAACTCTGTGAGGTAGGCCTTACACCATTTGAAAGTAACACGGCTACGTCTATTGTGCAGAGCCAACTTAATCTGGCTTCCAGCCCTCTAGCAGCCCTCTAGGAGTGATTTTTATTATTTTTAATTTTTTTACTGAGCAATGAAAGGAGCCCTGGACAGATAATATTTTTATCAAAAATATAAAGGCAAAGGAAAAGACGAGAGCCAATAATAACGCACAAAACAAACAAGAAACCAAGTGCTATAGTACTAAAAACCCTATTTTGAAGACAAGACAGACGGATATATATATATTTTTTTTGTACAGTTAAGAGGACTGATAAGCATCGCGCGTCGCGCGCTTTAGGACCATAAACCTGAGATCAGTGTTACTCTAGCTGAAAGCATGACTGCACTGCGGCTGCTGCTGGTACCGGCCCTGTTGTGCGCTCTCCAAGGTAAGTGAGCAGTCCCTCTGATCTGATTACCAGGGGCCATGCTTTTTAGTGTATGTGTTAGAAACAAATAGCTTTTAAGGACTATCAAAGCACGAGCTCAAATTAGTTGGTAAAAGATATGGGCTACCAATGCCACCGTCAGTGTTGATAAGTGGATATATTTTGCAGTAGTTTACAATTTAAGACAGTTTATCAGCAACATCCTTGTATACGGATCAACAATGCTACATGGATAACTGGTTAAGCAGTGAGCCTCTATTCTTGATCAAGCCATCGCCACTTCGGTAATCGGTATGCACATTATCTCTTAGTTTCTTTGTGCGCATTTGCGCGAAATACTACGGTATTTATACATGCATTAAGGAAAAACGACCTAAAGGGAAAATTAGAACAAAGCACACGATTTAAAGGTCGTTGACTGTATCTCACAATTTAGCGTACTGTTAGTTCACTGTAACATTTGGCATGATGCCGTTGCAAATCAGATGCCCAGATGTCTCATATTATGATCAGACTCTATGATTATGTTTATTTACTCATATACAATATACACTATCCCATACACATTACAACAAACAATACATTTAGGTAAAGTGTTATCAGTATTTGAACCATTCAATATGTTTTTTTCCCCACAGTGTTGTCTACAAATGCTAACACCCTCTGTGCAGGAGGAATATTGCACTAGCAAGGCAATTAACACAATGCTGAAGCCCCTTTGGAATATAAAAATAGCACATCTGTCCCCTTGGACCACAATGATTGTACCTGTTCCAAATCTCTGAGAAAAACTGTACTGGAACTAAGCACTCAGGTATCACTTTAGATTGCGCCACCAACTACCATAGCTAGCATGGGTTGGTTAGTTACTAGTAGTGACAGGACAGCTGGGCTTCATAAACCCCAAAATGCTTGGAGCTGCCTTATGCTAACCAACTATGCTGTTTGGCTGTGGCCATCAAAGTCTTTTGATGGTGTAACAAGTCATTGGCAACTCGTGGCAGCAGCATCCATTATAGGGTTTGTGAAGATTCACCCTGCCACCATTAATTACAAGGTGTCAAACACAAACATTACCAAATGCTCATGGAGAAGAGTGAGAACTCTCACTTCTGACTCAGAAAAACTGAAATTCTTTTAACATCCTATGGAAACAAACAAGAACTAGAACCTAGAAGACACTCCTGTAGGTCTTTGAAATGTCCTACTCTGTAACAAGTTACCAGTCCAAGAAAACTTGCACAATGGCTTATTTCACAATCAGAAGTTTCAACACAGTATGTTTTGTTTCATTCAAAATGAGTCCAGACCAGGGAATCATTCAAAATCATTCCATAGAATAGGAAGATGAAAACTTGAAAAAAAAATCATCTGTGTAAACAACAACAAAAAAACAGTATATTTTATACCAAGTGTGGACTCTTTATTTTTTCATTACAGTAGAGATCAGTGTCAGGGTTACAGCTCTGGTGTGCTGTGTGTGACAGGACGCTTCATTTCCCTTGTCCTACACAATGCACAATGCTGTAATGAGATAAGCATTGTGCAGCTGAACACCAGCGGCACTGTTTTGCATTAGCCCTGTTTTGTTTTAAAATCTCTCTCATCTCTCTGTGCTCTCTCTGTCTCTTTGTCAGCCTCTCCCTGTGTGTACCCTTTCCTCTCCCCCTCTCTTGCTGTCTTCCTCTCTCATCCCTCTCTCTCCCCTTCCCTTTCTTGACCTCTCTTCCCCCTGTTCCTTCTGCTCTCTCTCTCCCCTTTCTTGCCCCCACCCCTCCTCTCTCTGTCTCTGTTTCTCTCTCTCTGTCTTACTTTCTCCGTTTGGACAAGATGGTCTTCTTCCTTTTTCCCTTTGTAGGCCCGTCTCCTTTTCTTCTGACTGATGAACAGTAATGTTTGTTGAGTTCTGTGGATTATTGGTTGGGAAAAAAAGGAGGCTTAAAAGTCAGCAGTGTTGCATAGTGGTTAAGGAGCAGGACTTGTAACTAAAAGGTTGCCGGTTCGATTCCCCTCTGGGCCACTGCTGCTGTATGCTTGGGCAATGTACTTAACCTACAATTGCCTCAATAAATATCAAGCTGTATAAATGGATAACAATGTAAAAGACCTGTAACCGATATAAGTCACTCTGGATAAGAGCATCTGCTAAATGCCAATAATGTAATGTAATGTAAAAAAAAAGTCAAGTCTCTCGCTGTCTCTCCCTCTTGCCCCAGTGTCCCTGTGCAATGCTGCCTGCGCAGAGGTGGACTCGGACACGGAGGCGGTGGTCGGCCAGGGATTCAAGCTGGGCTGCATCTCCTGCAAGATGAGAGGGGAGGTGGAGGGCAGTGCCACCGTGGACTGGTTCTTCCGGGCCAAAGGGGAGTCCGACTACGTCCACGTGAGTAAATGAGCACTATAGGTCCTTAGCCTCTGCTCAGAGGGTGCCGGGAAACATTTCCGACCGCTGCCACCTCCCGCGGAGAGGGATGTCCGCGCTGGTCAGATGTGATTCGCTGACCACTTGCAGCTCTGATGTGGTCACTGACCGTGGTGACAGAGTAGGGGTCAATGGACGAGAAAAATTAAAAATATATGCTCATGCAATAGAGGCAAAGGCCAAAAACCCACCTCCAAGCTGAGAATCACCCTCATGTTTTGTGATTAATAAGCTTGTCAGCTTAAGCAAGAATCATTAGCAGCTTGTCCCCTTTTACTTTTTTGTGTCTAATGCCCTTGCATTACAGTACCATTGAGCACATGATAATAATGCAATACCATTGCCCAAGAGAACTTCACAGAGCTTGAAAATGTATGGATCAATAACAGAATAATGGAAGAGGACAATCGCGCAAAGAATGAATTATTAAAAAGCATTAAAAACAAGGGAATATTTAAACATGCGAGCATACATTTGGGTTTACATTACATAAAATTAAAATGAGTTGATAGGAACTTATCTAATTTGATTAGTCTGGTTTAGTTTAGGTGGTTGGACTGTGTCAATTCAGTTTGTCAACTCTGAGGCAGAGTACATTGATTATTAAGCATAGGCCCTTGGCAGTAGAATTATATGGCCAGGATATCACAGGGTCAAACTGTAGGGGGGACACTGCCATTTGCCTGAGGCACCTCTAGTCACAGGAGAGTGAGGCTTCTGGAACCTCATAGCAGGTGGAGCTACTGTGTGCTCTTAATCACTGCTGTGTCTGGACCAATCAGAAGACTCTGTTTACCATAGCGAAACCTTCCAAATCAGCGAGTTGATGACCCTTTTGGGGTTGAGGAGGCCTTGCTGTCCGTGGAGAAGCTGGCCAGCACTTCTCACAAAAATGAGCAGAACAGAAGATCAAACATTCAAAAAAGCCAGTAATTTATTTTTAAAGAACAACAAATAAAAGACAGAAACGAGACTGAGCAAACAGTCAACAGAAACAAAATGAGCTCCCTGCTCCCCCACCACACACAACTGTATTTAATAGGCATTTAATTGGGCAGCTGTGGCTTCTTAACCAATGGGCTGGTTCCCACAGACAAAGACAATTATAATTACAAACATGGAAACAATTAACATGAAGCAGGTTTCAATGCAATTGATGAAATGATCTCCTGTTGGTAGGTTTGAATTTGATTGCCAAGGGGCCCTTGAACATTTAACATCGTAAACAATTGACACAAGCAATTAACATTGTTTCTAGGGGAGGTGAAGGCTCCCCTTCACACACTCTCCCACCACCACGAGCTTCTGTTTAGCCGGTAAAAGCAGTGCGTGTGAACGAGTTGAGGAAAGCGCCGTAAAGGCTGTAAAACCCTCCTCAGATATACAACTACGAGGACGAGACGCCCACCATTGTGGACGAGCGATTTGAGGACCGCGTGGACTGGAACGGCAGCAAGAAGACGACTGACATTCAGGATGCCTCCATCTACATCCTGAACGTCACCTTCAACGACACGGGCACCTACCGCTGCCTGTTCAACCGCGTGCTCACCTACCCCTACTACGAGTTCCAGACCAAAGCCATCAAGTACATCCAGCTCAGCGTGGTGGCCAAGGGTACGTCCTCGCAGAGAGATGCGCCGACACAAAAGAGGGGCTTTTTGAAATTGCGTTACGTTACGTTCATTTGGCAGACGCTCATTTCCAGAGCGACTTCCAGCACAAACAGAAGTGTATCCATTCAAGCTGAATGAGCAAATGACAGATCCTTGTGTGTGTGTGTGTGTGTGTGTGTGTGTGTGTGTGTTAGTGAGTGAGAGCACTTGATATAGCATTTATACGATAATACTGAGGTGACTACACTCAGGTTGTGTGAATCTTAAGACCATATTTGCTTTGTGTACTATTGCTTTATAATTAACATTTTTGGAAATGATACATTCATTTGTATGAAAGAGACACTGAGCCATTTTCCATCAGTTTCAACACTTGGGGAAAAAAAGAAGGAATGGTAATATACTCACTGCTTGTCCATAGACATCAGCCCAGAGCCAGTGCAACATAAGTATGCAGATCTTAATATTGCACGGACGGGCTGACGGTGGCCACAGGCTATTAGAACGACACCTCCATGTAATATCGATGTTGGTGTGAACCTCTCCTCTCTCCAGCCACCAGGGGGACGGCGTCCATTGTGTCGGAGGTGATGATGTACGTCTCCATCATCGGGCTTCAGCTCTGGCTGCTGGTGGAGATGATATACTGCTACAGGAAAATCGCTGCGGCGGGAGACGAGGCCCTGAGAGAGAGCGCGTGAGTGAATCCCCCGAAATGGTCACCCCACACTCCTCTCCTCCTCCTGCACAGATGGGGGACACACTTCCTCTGAGTCTTCCTCTTGCCCCCCTCCCTTGTAATGCCCCTGTCACACATGGCGAGATATTGCTGACTTCCAGGGGATTCCTGGTAATCACCCTCTTCCAACATCTTTGGAAAGAATGTTGTGTCTGTCACAGCATGGAGACTTTTAACACCTTCTGTGAGTTTTTTTTTGAAGATACTGCCTCCCGTTTTCTGTTTTCAGGACTGGCATCAAACCATCTAATCAAACAGTCTGTTTTTGTGTTTTTTCCCCCCACTTTTATAGTCATCGTTCTGTTGTGAATATTTTTACTTAGCAACTTGTAACTCTAGTGATTTACATTTTTATATCATTACAGCTACTGTGATCATTCCATGTTTGAAAAGGCCTTTGCTCTGCCTCTTAAATACTGGGACACACATCCTCTCTCTAAGCTTCCCTCCGTCAGTGCCACACCCTTGCCCCTGCTTAGCCAATGAAACTGCCAGACCAGTCCATGCGAGCACTGCGCCTCCATCTTCTTTCTGTCCCTCTTTGCAGCATCTCCACTGACCTCCATTCCTCATTCTTCCCCTACCCTCCTCTCCCCTTTCAGGGCGGAGTATTTAGCGATAGCCTCGGAGAGCAAAGATAACTGTGCAGGAGTGCAGGTGGCAGAGTAAGAGGTGAGTCTCCACATAAGAACAAAATAATGTTAACTGTACTGTACTTACAATGTATTTTCTCAAGCATCCTGTCTTCCTTTGATGTGACAAATTGATTATATAATGCATTACCACATCATACGTTATATTACATAACATTACTGGCATTTAGCAGACGCTCTTGTCCAGAGTGACTTAGATACTGTAGGTCAGAGTTATATCCATTTATACAGCTGGGCATTTACTGAGGCAATTGTGGGTTAAGTACCTTGCCCAAGGGTACAACAGCAGTGTCCCATCATCATGTGATTGCTAAAGAGTTCACCTGTGATGAAATTATGAAAGCGTTTTGGTGCGTGTTGAAGACCTGTCAACTATGACACATGACGCACAGTAACAGACAGAACGCAGACACATCCTCACTGTGGCATGTGTAGCTCAGCCCGCCGACGCTCTTTTTGTCATTTCAGAGAACACTACGGTACCCAACCACACCCTAAATTACCCACACTATCCCCACATCTCCAGGGACCCTCTTCTGCATCACCCGTCCACTCGATGACCGTTGCATGAAGATGTCGTGAGGTCACCAAGTGGACTTTCAAACCCCCGTCTGCTTCACCCCCGGGATGAACTTCTACGGCATTAAAAAAAGACAAACAGAAAAGCATGATCACACCTTTCTGTGTCTCGACACTGAAAGAAGTATTAATGCAATAATCTCTGAATATGAGTAATGAATATGAATTGTGTACAGAATTATTTAGTCTTTGTGGAAAATCTCCACTCTAAAAAGAGCATTGTTTTATCATTTTATTGACCTTCTAATTTACATGCATTAGCTAGTTGAATCAAATCACAGGTGTTATAGTCTAGAAAATCGGCAGCATTTAACAATGCAATATCTACTTTGAGGCAACTATAATGTGTGTGTAACCATTGGTGAGTGAGTCAGTGAGAGAGAGAGAGAGAGAGAAAGCAAGAGAGCACATGAGCAAAAGAAAAAAGGCCAATTGGGTGGGTGGGGGGGAAGAGTGTTTTTTGGGGGGTGACTGCTATACAATTAGTATGTCTGTATGTCTATATCTGTGTCAGTAAATATCTGTCTATGCATAAATCATAAATTTGTAACGTAAACTTGAATGCTCTCCCCCCTTCAGTGGGTAGAATGTAAAATGTAATCTGTTAGTTTATTGTACCCTTCTCACAGTAACAGTGTAATATATATATAGTATGTAATATATCATTTATATGAATGTAGATGCATAATGTATTGGCAATCCCAGCCCTGAGCGATTGGACTCTATATGATGGCATATCAGCACTGCACCTCCATCAGATGACAACGTTACGCTCCAGGACAACATGTGCTTCTCATTCCCCCGCTATTAGGCTCTTACTTGCATGGACAGCTTAAGTTTGCATTTTGTTTGCAGTCCTGGAGTTACTTTGTCTCGCAGCTTAGTAAATAAAAGCCTGATAAGCAACTGAACAACGCAAAATGGATGTGTACCTCACACACATGTACTACAATTCAGTGTATTTTTTTTTTTGCCTTGAAATATAATTCGTTTGCACTTTAAGACTGTAGACAAGCATGAAAATCCTGCTTGCCAATCAAAGTAATAAACTTGCATTTAATAACCAAACTAGTTCTAGAGTGTTTGTACAATATTAATGTCACAGTATTGTCCGGTGAAAAATGAAAGCACTTGCATGCCTTAGTCTTTCATAAGTGCTGGGGTAGAATGGTATTGTATCACAGCTGGAGAACTCCCAAGGACTATATTCCTTGCAGTATGTGACAACTCTAAGAATCAAAAAGTCAGTGATTTAGACTTCAGATAAAATATTTCCAAGTAAGGTTTGCGGAAGCTCTGCTGAGATACAGGAGTATGTGGCATCGCTTATGGTCTGGTGTTATTCCTTTGAGCTGCAAATTCACAGCCACTCCTGTCATCTTTGCACAGTCACTTGTTTGTTGAAATAAAGTGTTGGTTTATTTTCGTTGCCAGGTCTCTGAGAATAACGAAGCTGTTGTGTAAATCCCCAAGCTCACAGGGCAGCTAGATCGATGGGTATTAAAATGTCTGTGGAGGTGTCAGGTAGAGTCTATTCAGGGGTAAGATATTAAGGCAAAAAAATGACACGTTTATTGCTAGCAAATCAGTGAGTTCCCTGCCTGAAGCAACTTTGCTTTATGTGCTGATATACTTATTACAGGTTTTGGAATTGTCAGTGACAGTGAATATCTTTGTCAATGCCTGATCTTTCCTCTGCCAAATACCAGGTGCTTAAAGAGCAGTCAGTAAAGTGCTGCAGTTGAAGAGCGATCCACCTCTGCAGAATGGAGTTTTGTGACTGAAATGTAAATCTTTTGGTAGACTATCGAATGATGTAGACCAATCAGTTTTGTTTGTTTCAAAGTGAGGAGAAAGTGAGGACGTGAACTGATCAAGGAAACACATGACTTGCTCTGCATTTGAAAAAAGTTACTGAACACAAACCTATATCCAATGAAAATAAAGTTCCAGTGACTTCATTATCACTGCTGTGGTACATCATTCACATGGTATGGCAAGTAACAGAGGTGCACATATATTCAGCTTGTGTGAGTGGAATGTGGACAGAGCACGAGGCATATCTGAAATGGATCTACTCATATTTCTGATACATTGCTGCTTCCAATGAGGAAAGGATTTTTTCAGCATTACATTTATGTGGAAAGGCCACACAAAGCCATTCAGTCGATTCATGGAAAGTTTTCTGGCTACTGCTGCAGAACTGTTGATAAAAGCTAAATAATGGGGAAAGATTTTATCCATCCACAACAAATTGCACAAGAAATTACTTGGCAAGATGTCTGGTGAAAAGCATATTCCTCCACACTACCATTATGAATCGGGAAAATGCCTGCTCAGCATTATAAACTATGCGAAATGTGATCCAATAGACCTATAACTGCATTTACTTAATTTGACATTACAATGATGTGACTATTAGCGCTGAATTATAGGTATTGAACAGGTTTTTCTTCATTTCCTCTGGAAAACACCTATGCCTCTTGCTTAGGACCCAGTAAGTCTATCTGGAGAAAATTTGGGTCCATCCAGTGTTTGTAATCAGTGAGACCTTTGTGTAGAAAAGGCATCACATACAGCATTCATTATCAGGTCACTTTCCACTCTGACAGAGGCAGTTCCAGTACTATGACTAAAGCTGAAACTAGATTTTCAACAAGGCTATTTTTACTGAAGAAAAAAAAACCTCTTCGAAGACAATTTACCCAAAAATGAGGTGGGGGCACATGGATTGCCTGTTCTCTAAGCCATCTCTAACAGTATTTGGAAAACTAGTCTGGTGCAAATGAATACATATTTTGTTCAAACATCTTAATCTTTATTAAGCAAATAACATCATAAATAAAAAAGTGCATAGAAAATTTGAACAGGTTTAGAAATTTGTATACAACTATGTACAGACAAAGGTTTCCTTTATACATGGTAACAGAGCCAAGGGTCACTGATTTTTGTCCTAAAATGTTTTCCTCTTTAAAACAAACCTACACTGGTACACACAGCTCACAGACAGTACTCAGGAGAGATCTTCACGGTAAAGTCAAGTTTATCTACATCGTTTTGCATCCTTCATTGCACACTCGGGCTAGTAGTGCAGGAGAGGTTGAGAGACCGAACAGTAATTCTACATTTGCCTTCTTTCCATCTCTGTGAGCCACTGAGGTAGAGTCCCTGTGAGGAGCTGGCAGGTGGCCGAGGACTGCAGTAATGCACCTTTGCCAGCATTTCGGGGTGGGGGGCGGGGGCGGGGGGGAACTAGAGGACAAATCCGCAGTAATGCCTGACTCCGTCACATCGCACAAGGGCAGGGCATCAAGATAGGTTTGTCTAACTGGTTGCTCATTCACAACTTGGTGGTCACTGTGATCTCAACACTTTATATATACAGTCAACTCATAACTGTGTATACTCTGGACTGAAGCAGGGTTTTGCACTTAGCTGGAGTATGCAGGTAAGAGGAGGAAGTGACGTCAGTGTGATTACAAATGTAAGACAGCATGCTGTGCACTAAAACTTGAGCATGCAATTATAGGGAGTTGACTGTAACCGCTGAAAGCGTATTCTGAAATGGCTGTAATGGCACAGGGAAGTTAAGATAAAAGTCCTCTTGCATTTATCACTCTGTTAATGCTACAAACCCTTGATTCCTGCTGGTCTCCAAAAAAAGAAAATCTATAAAAAAAGGAAAAAACCTGGCTCAATACAAGACCTTTGTTTCTACGAAAGGATACATCACAAAATATTGCTGTTTTCCCAACCCTAAGCACAACCACTTATGTTCAAGTACAGGGAAGTAAAGAAACTCATATCAAGTACAGAGAACTAAACGAAATAGGAAATAAACTATGGTTTCACCAGCACCTCATATTACACATATATTATATATATATATATATATATATATATATATATATATATATATATATACACATATATATATATATATATATATATATATATATATATATATATATATATATATATATATATATATATATATATATATATATATATATATATATATAAAATATTACACACACTGTTGGTATACAGAATAAAAAAAAGAATAATAACACCCATCCAAGGCGCACAACGTGCTCAACACAGACTTAATGTTTCACAAGTCATGAGTTTAAACATATACATTAAAAATGAGCTGCTCTATGAAATACAGAAGCAATCTTATACACACAATGGCTTTTCAAATGATGGACATTGAAGTCTGAAGTTCTATGTACAACTGAGTAATGTGTCATCAACTGTAAGGTGCTGAATACTTCCTCCCCCGTAAGTAGCTAATGTTGCTGTATTACTGGAAAAAGTACCCCTCTTAAATAAAGTAGTCTTAAAGAGCTTTCATCAAGTCTTAAACTGCACTGTAAACCACCATAGTATGGGATGCATCAGATCCTGTGCCTGTTATTTTACTGTTTCTAATATGAGAGATTGGCATCCCTTTTCCTAATGCATTGCCAGTGAAAAAAAAAATGTCCAAAATTGCACTCATCCACACCCCAAACTGAAAGAGCAGCTCTCACAAACCAGACATATATAACGGCAGATCTAACTGCTAAACTAGGAGCATTCTTCTGTTTGCTGTTTAGCTGACAAACAACAGGGAACTGGTGGTCTATATATCCTTTCACTTCATTGAACCAGTGAAATCTGGACTGGCTACTGATAACTTCATTCTTCCTTTTCAAACATGGGTTCCTTGAACAACATGGAAGGGATACTCAAAAATAAAATAACAATAATTGGAATTATGCAGTAATATAGCCAATGACCTCAGTGATTAATTATATCTGTAAAGTACAGTAATATCATATCACAAAAATAACATGTTTTAGCTGGAGGGGTCTCTTTCCATGTGGGGATCCAGACTTAGAAAAAGGTTAAAAGATATCCCTCACTGCGGTGAAAACTGCTGCACTGAACACATAATCACATTAAAAATTCCAACCAATTTCATCTGCAGTGGTGTGAAGACAGTGCCGGCACAACTAAACAACACAGAATGAGACAAGTACTCTAGTTATTATTCGGTTTCTACACAAGGTATTAAAAGCAGAGCGCTGTTCTGCTCAGACCAAAGGGTGCAACACACAAGCGATACGTCAAAGGGAACGTTTTTGGTCAACTTTTTTTTGGAGGGCAAGGGGGTTACTGCGACGTATGGCTCAGAGGAAGCGATGGTAGAGGAAGCTGCAGAGAGGTTAAGAAACAGGTCACAAACCCTGGGCAAAGACGAACCGGACAACACGGCACCACTTTTAGTCCTGAAGAGACGCAGGGTTGAGACACAGCAGTGAGGAAACCACTCAAGGGTGCCAAAAATGGCAAAGTACACTAAATATGAATAAGCCTCAGGTTCTGCACTGGGATTCATGCAGAACGCTATGAATTAGAAGTACAATAATAATAATTACCAAAAACAAAAAAAAAAAAAAAAACAAAACCTCTTACAACAGACTCAATGCAATGAAGACAGACAAGGGCAAACACAGCTTAATCCTTAAGAGAAGGACATTTCTTTGTGGTTAAGAACTATGAACTATGAGTCCCTATGTGCTGGTTTTTCAGAAGGAACTACATTAAACAGTCTAGTGGGTCTTTTTTTTAGCTGTGTTCCACGAAAAGCCTCAGTGTTCTTTCCAGGCTGGCGCTGACGGAGCGCACCTGGACCCGTAGCCACACCGAGCTCCTGTCCCGTCCCGAGCCTCCCGCTGCCTTAGACCCGGTTTATCCAAACTCAGAAGCGCTCTTTTGGATGATTCTGGTGTATCCCTGAGAGGATGTGGAAAAAGAGCCCATTTGAGGACAGTGTCCACACATCAGTCTGCGGGTGACGGCGCGGTGGGAGTCTCTGCAAGGAGAAAGGAGTGCTGACGTAACGGCCACCAAATACAGCGATGCGCAGGAGCGCGAGTTGTGTGCTGACAACCAAAGCAAAACCGCAACGCCCCAGTCTTAGTTCAGAATACTCTGTGAGAGGGGAAAAAAACACCTTGGTTCTATGGCTGCTTGCAGGCTGCATGGCTTATGACTCGGGAGGTGAGGGTTGAGTGTAACCTTCTCCCCCCACAACAGCGGCATTTACCATCCTGCTCTGTCTCGAATCTTCTTCCCTTTCCCCCCTCTCCTTGCAGAGGAGGAGCTACCGCTGGCGAGTTGTTACCTCTGGATGTTTCTGTAGATTCTCAGTACCCCTCCCCTCCCTCCTCATCCACCCCCATCCCCCCACTGTGCTCTGACGCCGGGCCCCCTCTAGTTGAGGAAGCGCCGGCAGCGGCGGGCCCCGCAGTTGCAGTGCAGCTTGCTGCTGTCGTCCTCGATGGGGAACTTGTAGTCGTAGGTGAGCTCCTCGCCGCGGTAGATCTTGCGCAGCGCGAAGATGACGATGTGCTTCTGGCCCTCCACGTGGATGACGCGCGAGTAGCAGTTGGGCTCGCAGGAGTGGTTGATGAAGCGCGCCGCGTTGCCGTGCATGGTGGCGTCCACCACGTCGAAGTCGTCGATGCGGAACATGTAGCAGCCAATCCCCTGCGAGGGGGCGGAGGATGGGGGGGGTTAGAGGAGGAAGAGAGGGAGACAGGAAGTGGTAAAAAGGGAAATGGATCAAAGGCAGAGTGTCATTTCTGGGAGCATGCAGACATTATAGGACTTAGACATAACAGGGTTGGGCAGTGTAGCATAGTGGTAAGGAGCAGAGCTTGTAACCAAAAGGTTGCAGGTTCGGTTTCCCACTGGGACACTGCTGCTGTACCCTTTCGCAAGGTACTTAACTCATAATTGCCTCAGTAAATATGCTGCTGTATAAATAGATAATGTAAAAATTGTAACCTATGTAAGTCACCTTGGATAAGAACATCCTCTATTCCTACTAATCTAATGACTTATAGTCTGTATGCATCTTCTAGCTCGTGCATCTCTAAGTTTACTCTGAATAAGGCAGTCTCACCTTGCTGTCGTAGTACTTCTCCCGTTTGTCGGTCAGCACGGCTCGAATGACGATGCCGGAGTACTCGATCACCATCTCCCCTGCGTCAATGTTGCGCTTGCAGAACAGGCCTCGTCCGTGGATAGCAGACCTGAGACGAGAGACCAGTATCAGGTACGCGCCCTTGTCTGGGGCCTCGGTTACACTCCAATCCAGCCCGGGTATCGGGTGAGTCTTTGGATGCAAACTCACCCTTACTCCAGAGCCAGCCGAAATAATCAAAACAAGACCTTTGTTTTTACAAAAGGATGAATTACAAAGTATCGCTGTTCTCCCATCCCTAAGCACAACCACTTATGTTCAAGAACAGGGAAGTAAAGATACTCATATCAAGTACAAAGAACTTAACGAAATAGGAAATAAACCATGGTTTCAGGAGCACTTCATGTTTTTGCTGCTCCATTCTAAATAGAAACCCCAGGTGTGACTGGCCAGCCCTGAGCAGGCCCTGATCCGACAGCACCGCAGTGCTTCTCACCTGTACACGCCCACCGCCTCCTTGGACGTCTTCTCCAGGTGTCTGAAGCGCATGGCCATGGGCAGCTCCAGGCTCGTAGCGCGCCTGAGGAGAGAAGAAAGGAAAGGGGCGCGGTCACTCCACAGGCGGGTCACGGACACGGAGGGAATGACTCTTCAGTGCGTGTTCTCAGGCCTCACCGTCCCCACCTGGTGGATTTGAGTGGGACTTCGTCCTCCTCCTCGTCGTACGGCCCGATGTCGGGGAGCTGCCTGTGCTGAGAGGCCAGGAAGTTGAACATGTCGAAGGTGGACTTCCTGTTCAGGGGGAAAGAGGGAGGATGAATGATGCTGCACAGCATAAAACACACATCTTCCCCAACGTGATAATGTGAGCAAGCGTAACGTGAGATGCGGGTTTGTCGAACTGGCACTTTGATAATGAATGGGGCACTACACAGCTAGCCTTAACAGAGAATACATGATGCACATCCATCAGTCTTTATTTTAAGGTTATCCTGTCACAAAGCATTTTACGTGCAAGTTACTCCTTATAAATAAAGCATGACCTGCCCTTATTACCTCCTCAGTATTAACTACTTTCAAAACACATTGGTAGTTATGCAATAAGAGACAACTTGAAGAGAATGCTAGCAAAAACTGTTAATGTAATTGTCAAAAACTGATGATGTTGTTCTTCAAAGCTATCAGAGCCCTTGCTGAAGCTGATGAATCCAACTGACTGGAAATTTTATTACTGGAATAATAATGTTACTGGAAATATTATTTTTCCATATAATATTATAATATTCCATATAATATGCTTATCCACTGTGTACGTGGCCAGACAAAAAGCCAAACGTAGATCCAAATCGGTGTATCCACCAGCTGTCTTCCCACAGTGCACCGCAGCAGTGTTCTCGGGGGCCGCGCTCACCGCTGGTGGACCTCGGAGCGGGCGCAGCCGCTGGGATTGATGGGAAGCTCCTCCTCCTGGTTGTCCTGCTGGTGGAAGCGGAAGCGGTGCTGCTGGCAGCGGGAGGCGCCCCGCAGCTGCTCCGCCAGGAAGAGCACGGCGTCGTGCATCACGCCCAGCATCCGCGCACCGCTCATGCCCGCGAATGACAGCTGCTTCAGCCTGTAGCCCGCCCGCGCCTCCTGCACGCCCTCCACCACCGCCCGCCACGCCACTGAGAGGGGAGAGGGGAACGCGCGCGCAATTAACAGAGGGGAGAGGGGGAGTACTTTAAAAAGGCTTTATTAGCAAAGGGAGAAAGCATCTTAAAGCATGTGACCACATAAGCAACACTGATGTAACATATACCCGAGCGTATTCCTTGTGAAATGGATATGCCATTGACTCAACCGTACAAGTTTCCCTGGTTTCCTATGTTGAGGCATACTTGCCCTGTCATGTGCACTACACTAGTCAAATCTGTGCCTGATCACTCTTTCAGAGCCCCCATGACTATGCATGAAAATTATTTAACAGAGGGACCGTTTATGGATTTAGAGATTGAGTCAATGAAAGGAGGATCTCCTAATCTGACAATTCCCGTTCATAATGAGGTGCTTCTGGCATTTTCCCAAGTGCCCACATCCAATGAAGTTCCACATGCATTGGACCTTTCATAGAAGATATAGGCCTACATGCCAACTCCATTGTCATGTAAGGAAACCACAATTAGGCGATTCAGGCCAACGCCCCTCTCCTGTTCCCCCCTCTTACCCTCTATGCTATCGGCCTCCACGCTGAACCCGTCCTCGCTGGTGATCTCGAGGCGCAGGTGGGGCTGGTCCTTGCTGGGGGGGCTCTCCTCGTCCTGCTCGGGGGGCGGAATCTCGTCGTCCGAGCTCGCACTCTCACCTGTAAGAACGGCAGGTGAGCGGTTAAGGAGAACCGTCCTGAGTCAGACACATCACACACACTACTGCAAGGCCAGGCACAGATATGTTAGCTTAATACAGCCGCTCATGCACAGCGCTGCATTTAGCTGCATTTAGCCACACAGGAGAACAGTGACATACATGGACAGACACGGCCACGCGCATACAAAACATGGCTGGGGAGAAAGATGAGGCAGGCGAGGCAGGCAAGGAAGTGGAGGCAGGTGAAGCCAGTGAGGAGGCAGCAGAGGAGTTCAGGACAGGTGTAGTGACAGAGGTAGGTCAGGCAGGAGAGTGAGATGAGGCTTGCGAGAAAGGGGGGGAGGGGGAGTGGGAGAGGCTGGAAGTCCCACTTGGGAAATCGCTGCTGTCAGTCAGGGAATTGCGCCTTGCAGAGTCCCAGGCTCGATGTCGGCCGTGGCTAATGCTGTTACCTCGGGACACAGAGGACAGACGATCCCAGGGAACAGGTCTGCAAGACACAGTGAGAGGTAGGTCAAAAAAAAGAGCCTGTTTCTGTCTGCTGTAAAGCACATGGTATAGCACCACCAATCACTCCTATGTGTAGAAGAAACACTACCACTATCACATAATGAATCCATTAAGTGTACGTATAAATGTGACTGTAGAAGGAAATTATTTTCAGCCTGTGAACTAGCAAACACATGTATAAGAGACCAATAATCTGATCAATGATATGAATGGTGCAAGGTGCCATTGAGTTCAATGGATAAGAGCATCTGACACGAACTCTGCAAAGACATCTGGGATTCTTAACAAATACTTGGAGGTTTCATTCAGGATTTTACAACTCTAAAAATCCAAGTCTCCAAGAGCAAAAGCATCCATTTTGTCATGTGAGACTTAACCTTTGTTCATTAGGGCAGGAAAAGTTTGTACAGAACCTCAGTAAAATGGAAGTGATAATTATGGCTTTACCCCGTTAAACCCCCACTGTTAAAATTTTAAAATTTGAGGGTTACTGGTAGTCAGTGTATGACATTTTCCAACGTTCAAGGAACACATTTTTGGTTACTTTGTGTTTTCAGAGTTGGTGCAGCCATCTTCCTTAAGCTTGCTGAGGTCCAGCTCCCCTTTTGCAGTTGGCGTTTTCATACGGACGCCCGCAGGTTTGCTGGAAAATAATGCATGTCTTACATGTAATATAACCTAACATAAACAGCCTCAACAGAGCTGTACAGAGCAATGAGGAATCAGTTTATAACAATTCCCTCTCCCTCACCTAGCTGTTGCGCTCCCGGCTCTGCGCAGGTCCTCCATACCACCAGGGGGCTCCTGCTCAGTGAAGCCAACCTTCGCTTTCTTGTTTCCACTGCGGCTTGGCAGTGAGGACACCCTCTTGATGCGGACCTGAGCGCGGGGCAGAGGTGATGAGGACTCTGACTTGACCAAAAGGCCTGGGGGGATCACTACGGACCTCACAGTCTGGGCTCTGTTCAGGACAGGGTGGACATGGAACTGGGAAGCGCTTAGGACCCCAGTTTGGATGGGATTTTGGTGACCTGCTAAAGCAGTTTGGGTGATTATGGTTTGGGCGTTGCCACTGTGGCTGACAGACTTCAGCCAGGTCCTGCCTTGAACACCTGGCCAAACCGATGAATCTGGTCTCAGGGCAGATTTAGGTCCTACGTTCAACATGGTCCCCTTCTTCCTGGGTTTCTTGTCCTCAGACGCAAGGCTCTCCAGGGAATGTTCCGGCTTCCTACCGATCAGGACATTAGCGGCGGTCACTGCACCTTTGTTGCTGTAGGTTATAAGCTGGGTAGTGGCGGCCGGGTTGAAGACCACTCGTGGGGATGCCATGGACGTCACCAGGCTAGGCACGCGAGTCACGTTACTCGCCGGGGCGGGCGTGGCGGACAGGGCGTTGCTCTGAAGCAGGCCGGTAATCTTGCTGATGGAACTGTAGGATGGCGAGCTAGCACTGGGCAACTGAAAGGTGTTGCTCTCCGGGTTCTTGATGAAGACCTGACCGTTGCGGTTGACGAGCAGAACCTGCGGGGCAGAGTCCACGTTGGAGCCGCCCACTTCCTGTACGGTGAGGATTCTGTGGCCTGGCAGTGTCTGCGCGACCATATGCTGCGGTGCGGGTAGTACCGGCTTGGGGCTGCCGAAATTAATGGAGACGGTTTGTGTTCGGGGGGCTTCCCTCTGCAGAGGTGCCGGGTTGAAACCATTAAAGATGATGGGGCCGGAAGTTGGGGTGGTCCTCACTTGGTAAGAATGGGTGGTAACGGAGGGGGAGGACATGACTGTAACGGTCGCCGTGCCAGCTGCACGAGGGGAATCGCGATTAACGTGGGACCCCAGAGTCAGACCACTTCCTGTGGACACGGACATGGCCTTCAGGCCTGCGGCGGGAGCAGAGTGCCTGTACTCTGTAGACGGCAACACTGTGGCCTGCACATTTTGCATGGATGGAACGCTGCTGCTTGTTGCCGTGGACGCCAGCATGGGGTCTATCGATGCTCGAATGTATGTGATAGGTGTGGGCTGGGGAGAGGACAGAGACATTTGCACAGACGGTCTGATGCTCAAAGCATCACTGGAGGCGTGACTGAGCATAGGGAGCTGCTCCAAAATCATGCTGCCTGGTACGGGAGAATCTACCACTATTCCCTGGTTCCCATTCACATTGCTAGCTGACGATGCTTCATCCTCCATGCTTTCTGTGAGATAGAGCACAGTGCCATCTTCTGCAACAAAGTGTCCACTGTCGGGGTCTAAGAAGATATCTTTATGGACTTCTGCAGGTTCAGCGTCTATTGGGACCACCTCCTGGTTAGCGTGAGAAGCATCCGTCGATGGGTCAGTGCTTTCACAGACGAGAAAGGTCCCAGCGACCATCTCCGGATCGACCTCCTGCATCAAGATCTCTTCTGTCAATCCCTCTGCAAAGGCTGCGTCTGGAGTGCTGGACTCGGCACCTTCGACTGGCATAGACTGCAGCTCGACAATGAGCGTGGGCTCTGCCGATGCCTGGCAAGTTTCCACTGAAGCAGAGGGGTTGTCACTCACGGCGACAGTGGCACCTAGTCGGGTGGAGTCAGCTTTCAAAGATCCAGGGGACGTGCTCTCTGGCAGAACTTCCGAAAACGTTAAGGAATTAGACTTAGCAGAGGTTATGGATCCCTCACTGTATGATGCCGCCTCCAGCTGCCCCTTCCCGGATGCTGGGCTCGGAGAGGGAGTGCTTGGGTGACTCAGTCCAGCACCCCGGTTGTCCCCTTGAGGAGGCAACGGTGCCGGGTTCTGTGCTTGGCCAGTGTTCTTTTGGTTCTGAGTGCCGTCGTTGGTGGCCTCGCTGACATCACTTTCGGCACCGTCGTCGATGCCATCGAGCTGGGGGATAGGCCCTGAGGAAGCAGGGGCAAGCGCCTGCTCTGGGTCCCTGGGGGCCTCAGAGCTAATGACAGTGCGGGAGAACCCGAAGTAGTTGTCCATGTCCTCGTCGGAGGAGATGTTTCCCCAGTCCTCCCTAGCAGAGGTCACAGGGAGAGACAAGGCTCTGACGACCGCCGCCTCTTTGTCAGTGTCTCCCTTGCCATCTTGGAGCCCGCCTGAGCTCACCTCCACCTCCTCCCCGCCCACCATGAGCAGGGTTCCACAGCCGCTCTCGTTCTGCAGGGGCTCGTTTAGCTCCAGCTTGGAGTTCATCACAGGTGCCACACCTGCACCTGAGTCAACGCTGAGGGGGGCGCAGGGAAAGACCTGATCGGAGATCATCTGGGCGCCGTTTTCTCGGCTGGAGTCCCCGCCGTGAGGAGGCAAGGCGGCCCCGGACGACTCCGCCGTGTCTTCCGGCTCCGTGGTCGCTAAGAAGTCGTGCGGCACCTCCGCCGAATCCGGACTGATTTCAGAGAGGAGGCTGGGCCTGGGGAAGTGGCTGAGGGTCAGGGGGGGCTGGCTGTCGGTCAGGGACAGCGGGGGGCTGCTGACGGGGAAGAGCTCTGAGGTAGCATGGGGGGCCGCCGTCACCAAAGCCCTGGCCGAGGGGGCGCTTCGACCCCGGCGCCGGGGCGGGGGGGAGGTCTGCGGATTTTCGGCGGCACCCACGGGTGAGAGCGGAGAGAGAGTCAAGCAGTTTTTCGGGTGAAGCGGCTCCCCCGAGCGGAGGGAGATGCTCGAGGTGGGGGGAGAGACGTGGCTTCGGGAGAGGGTGCAGTGGCGGCGTGGCCGGCGGGACTCCTCCAGGTCGCCCATGGTCAGAATAGGGTGGGATTTAGATGTGCTCTCTGTGGACAGAATGAAGAGGAGGATACTGCATTGAGACTTTTCAACATGCAATTATCATTAGCAGTCTGTGCTCCCTAATCAGGCTATTACTTCAATGTCAAGCAACAGAATCATAAAATGTGATCTGGAAAAAAAAATCTGAAAATGTGAATTGACAAATACATATTTAATATTGTTTAATAATAGTGTATACTTTCTTGTTCAATTTAGCAATAGCATGGGGCAGCAGTGTAGCATAGTGGTAAGGAGCAAGCCTTGTAACCATAAGGTTGCCAGTTCAATTCTGCACTGGGGCACTGCTGCTGTACCCTTAGGCATGGTACTTAACCCACAATTGCCTCAATAAATATCCAGCAGTATAAACGGATAAAATGTAAAAACTGCAACATATGTAGTTCGCTCTGGACCATCTGCTAAATGACAATAATGTAATGTAATGTAGCGTTATGACAAATAGTGCATATAAATACAATGCACTCTATGATGTCACAAAGAATGTAATGACCTGGGGAGGGCAGAGGCCGGGACATTCCCCCTGCTGGTCTCCGGGTTTGGGGGTAGGTGGGGGCTTTATTCCCTGCTCTGGTGTCCATTTTGGAGGGGGTAGATGGAGTGCTTGGTGGTACTTCGGGTGGAGGAGGAGGGGGAGCCATTTCTCCCTCTGATGTATCCAGTGCTGGTAGAAATAACAAAAAAATACCTCTCAGAATGTGATGATAGGATATTTTTATGCAGAATGCACAAGTCAACTGCTCTTTTATGAGTGAAATTGTAAAGCAACGTACTAATATTGTTGGTAATAACCAACATCTGGTTCTCTACTTGAGACATCAATTGCATATATTGCATATATATTTATCTATACACAGCAGTATTTCACACAGAAATACATAGCCCAGAAAAAACCTAAATATAAGCCCATATGAAACGTGTCCTTTGAAGAGCTCTGTGACAGTTCCTTTGTGGAATGAGCAACAATAAATGAACAATAATAAATGAGCAATAATAAATGAAATGAACTGCGAATAAAATCCGACCGATGTGACGGATACTCACTTTGGGAAGCGTGGGGGCTCGTGCTGTGGACGATGGTGCGGTTGTCTCCCTGATCGGGCGTCTCCTCCGTGGGATTCTCCTGGACCGGGGGGCGCACCTCCTTCACCTTACAGGTGTACCTGCAACGGCGACGAGGGTCCACCGTGCTCCAGTACCAGCGGGAACACCTGGGGGACAGAGGGATTTGAAGGGGGAATGAAGGCATGTGAGTGTGGACGGAGAAGCACAAACCATTTATTTACGAAATGGTATTAAACAATACGCGATTACCACAAAATTACATTATCAGCCTGCGATTAAATGTTAAGCAGGAAGAAATATTGACAATGGCATAAATTCTCCACCACAGAGAACAGTCGTTAGGGTTGCAACATGGTAAGTTTTCCAGGAGGTGTACTTACTGATAGCCCACTGGAAAGAGTTTCCCCTGACTGGCTGACAGTTCAGTCAGCACTCCCAACTTGTTAATCAGTAATGAGCCTGGAAATAAGGATAAACAAAAAGGGCTGTTTAAGAAAACAACAAATGACGTTCCATCCATGTCTCTGGGCAAGAAAACAATCACATTGTGCAATAAATGGCTACACAGACCCCCTGCCCCCAACAAAAGAGGGCCTGGGCAAAACCTCAACATCAGCCAACCCACCTATCATCATATTAATAGATTCCGGCTCCAAACCAGTCAGGAATTTCCTGCGAAGACTGATCCCCTCGAAATCCACAAAGACTCGACGGAGTACTTCAAATCCAGTCCCAGTGACTATCTGCGAAGACGGCAGAGCAGGGACACCTTATAGCATCTTCACTGTAAGGCACTGTACATATTCCTACAACATTCAAACAATAGGCTACGCTACAACGGTAATACTACAAGCCAATCCACCATTTTGTGTTTTGAAATGACTTTTCTTCAAGCATTCTGATTCCCTTTTAAAATTTGCTGTGTGTCATAACGTCTTTATATGGTTTACTACCTACACAAAAAGTGTTGCCAGGCTACCAGAGAATGCAACTTTCCACAGTGCTTAATTTAAGCACAAAAGTCATGAAACACTGGTACTGGAATCAGAATACACCCAGAATCAGCACCTGCCTACAAAATTCACTACACCCTGTCTGTCAGATGTGCTTTTTCCTGGTATTATTGACAGATGCTTACTTTGTCGCTGATGAGGTCTCGGTGCGTGTGGCAGAAGACCTTCTTGTCGTTCTGGAAGACGCAGTTGCGGGCCCGGGCGCACATGAAGTGGTAGTTGCTCTGGCAGGAGCTCAGACAGCAGCCCACTGTCGCCCCCGTCTGGTTACACCGCTCACAGCGCTGAGGACGGAGAGGTCAAGGGGGGAAGGGGGAGACCAGAATGGGTAAGTAAATAATGACAAAAGAGGCATGCAAATGTAGGCTGCACCTTACAGCTCAGTATAACGGTATCACTATAGGGAACGCTACAGTAACAAAGGGCATAGTGATAATTATACTGAAATTAAGTGGTATCAGAGCTGTGAAGTGTTAACGAAATGCTTGGCAGTGTTGACCACTGACCATGTGGCGCCCCCTGGTGACGGCACTGTGGACGTGCATCAGGGCGCCGTTGTCCTCGTAGACCTCCGCCGACCACAAGGAGCAGTTCACATGAGCCCACTCGTTCTGACCCAGATACAGCAGCCTTCCTGCATCCTGGAGACATCGAGACATCGAGGGGGTGGGGGACAAGATCAGAGAATGTTCATTCAGTTGTGCAAATTAGAAACTGAAAATCCTGTCATCTGAGGATCACAAAACTTGACGCTGTAGAATTACTATAATCTCCTTTTGCAGGGCTTTGCAAGCAGACACTCACATTGGGCTTGGCATCCCCATACTTCTGGCACAGGGAACACTGCCTCTCGTCTTGCTTGGACCAGTTTAAGTCCGAGTCAGCGCTGGACAGATATCCCCTCTTTTCTGCATTGCACAATAAAGAAACACTGATAAAACTCCAATTCCAGATATTGTACTTACACAACGGAAACATTTTTAACAAGGAGTTGTTGAGCTTGGATGACACATACATCTCCGCTCCACGTACACTTTTGCTGTACTGGAGCTTCAGAGTTACAGGAGCAGAACAGTCCAAATCATTTTATGGTAGTGGACCCACAACTGACCAATTCAAAAACATGTTTGTTAAATTCAGTTGTTGATCAGAGCACTAAGAGCAGCAGTGTGTTCGCGGCAGTTTTCTGTGGTACCTTGTGATTTGTAAAACCCCCTCATGTTCCTGGAGTGGGTGCCGGGTAGCTTGTAGGTAGAGGGCGTGGCGGGGTGAAGCCCCTCCCCATCACCCTCGTGCGGGAACCCCGGCCCGTCACTGGTCCACGGGTCACTCCTCTCCCTCCACTGGGCGTAGATATGCTCCATGGAGGGGGGCAGAACGGCGTTGGGGAGCATACCCCTGTAGGAGGGCGCAGAGAAGAGCGTGGTTGCGGGACAACTGCTGTCAACTGACAGCTCAGCTCACCTCTTAATCCTGGACTAATTTTACATTCTTAAAGAAAGGAGAAAATAAATGCTTTCGCTTACGCTGGGAATTCTCCGGAACCCGAGTGCCACACTCTGGGGTCCTGGCTGTTGAACCAGCTATAAACTTCGTCCATCAACTGCAGAAGGAGAAACGGCAAAACGTTAGCCAAGTCTTCTGCTTGCTCGGCTTGAGACAAAAACCGCAGGCGCCGCGATCCGTCACACAACTGATATTCCACAGCGGTAAAGGTGTAAATGAACTGGAAGGTGGAAACTAATTTCCTCTGACTAACAAGACCTGGGATTTGTATTGATCACTGAAGGATAAAATTACACTGAATGTGCCAAGATTGTGTCCGCTGTGGCGTGACAGAGTGCATGCGGGGTGTTTGAAAGTGTTTGGCCGTGAGGCGCGAACACTCCGTGGCTTCCGTAACCCCTCACCTTTAAGTAGTAGGATCTGGCCAGTGAGGTGGGCCCCTGGTCGTCAGGGGGAGGAGCCTTCTCACTGTCAGCCTCCACTTCATCTTCCAGTCGCTTCCGGATCACTTGGGCCACGTCTTCATGGAATGATTTCTAATCAGAAACAACAAGTACAGTAAAGTGAGTATTTACAAAGACCGGCCGTTTCTGTACATGCCGGGTGGAGAAAAAGACGACACTTTGGAGCCCCTGCCCTTCTCAGCGGCGACGCTCACCAGTGTAGTGTAAAGGCCCTTGTCGAATTTCAGCCCCACGGCATGGATGTCGCAGGCTGGCTGGTCCAGGTCAACCTGAGGGTTCATGACCCCAGCACACTGCAGGACAGGAAGCACAGCGGGGAATGGTCACTACACAGAGTGGCAGCAGTGTGGTGTATTGTTAAGGAGCAGGCCTCTTAACTGAAAGGTTGCTGGTTCAATTCTCCATTGGGGCACTGCTGTTGTACCCCTGGGCAAGGTAGTTAAACTCACAATTGCCTCAGTAAAGATCCAGCTGTATAAATGGATAAAGTGTTTTTTTTTTCCTTCACCTTGCTGCACTTGACCAGGTGCTGGGTGAGGGTGGAGGTGAGCAGGCAGGCCAGCACCTTCCCCACCCCGGACCTGAGCTCCACCTGCAGGGCCTCCCTCCAGGAGCTGGGCTTGGTCAGGCTGCAGGGCCCGCAGGCGTACACCACGCTGTCGGGCATGTTGGACAGGATCTCGTACAGGTCGTCTGCAGACAGAACCAGAGGGAAATAAGACAGGGCCAAAGAAAGCAGGCACCGCTCCACTTCCTCTGACCGGGAAGATATGTCACCATGGAGACGCGTTTTGGGAAACAAGGGCAAAGGTAACTTAGCTAGCAAGCCAGTCCACAAGGTATAGGCAAGCCACCTGGTGACCTAGTGTTGTATTAAGTCATCCACCTACCTAGTAGACTAGCTACCTAAGAGAAGAGTAGAAAATTTATGAAATGACTTCCTAGCTAGAATTTACATAATTTGACTAAATATGTGATTTTCTTATGATTAAAAATATACAATTCATACACGGCCATTTTTAATAATGTCCTCTGTCCAATGAAGGCATTTATGAAGGCTTATTAATACTGAGTGGTACACCTCTGTATTTTACTTGTTTCTGCAGAGTTCCATTCTTCCATTGACAGAGTGCCTGAATTGACATTTTTCCAGCTGCCCAAACAGGCTAACAAAATACAGACACTGGGGTCCAGCAATCATAACAAGGGTTCTGGGCCAGCGCTACTGCTGAGCTCTGTGTGCGCCAGTTTCTGGCAGTGCATGAATAATAGTGATGGCAATATTAGTAATCCAGGCTGGTTTCACAGAACCACACAGATACTTGCTGCTTCCCCCTTTCTGGTGGTCCCAAACATCGGACACGCTGAGAACAGGTTCGGGTAGTGAGCCTGACTCACCTGTCAGCCCCTCACACTTGGCATGGACCCAGTGGTTACAGCGGGCGCACTGCATCATCTGACTGTCGTAGTCGTTGTCCTCGTAACACTTGAAGCAGATTGTGCAGAAGTTACCTTGACAGAGAGCAGTGAACCACGGGTAAGCACCTCATTGGAATGGTGAATGGAGAGCCAATCAGAAACCAAAGACGATGGGAAACCAAAAACACTAAACCAGCACCAGGAACTGTAGGTCTTACGGCTATTACACCACCACTGATCACTTCAATCTCATTACACAACTTATATTGATAAAAATCATGTCAAACGGACAGACAAGACATGGATAGACTTCTAAAATGATCAGTTTTTCACTGAACCAGCAGCCCAACCAAGCTGAAATTCTACACCCATTAAAAATAAATCAACAAAAATCACTTCATATTTCATGCATTGATACTTTTTAATCTTGGATGTACTGGTGGCCCAATGCATTTGTCCCAGCCCTGATATGTACTCTCCTAGGTTTAACTCTACACATTTTACACAACCTCACTCAGCGCGTAACCCCAGGCGGCTCGTACCCTGATCATACAGCTTGCTGCAGTCAGAGCAAAGGCCCCTCTCGTGGTTCCAGTCTGTGTCCCAGCTTTTTCCCGGAGTCCCGTCGCAGCTTTTGCAGCGAATGCAGGACATGCAGACCTGCAAGAGGACAGAAGCAGAGATGCACTGAGTTCCTACGCTTTGTATTCCACTGATGAACTGGATTCCTACTGTATTCTGTGCATTCTATTGATGCACTGGGTTCCTACTGTATTCGGTGTGTTCTATTCCTAGATCACATCTAAATGGCCTGCTTTGTGCTGGTCCTACTCAACCTCACAAACCAAATTTACAGAACAGACTTTTCTTGTATTTGAGATATAAATCATGTTTGTAGTGATTATAATACAATGACGAAGACACTGCATTAAAAGAACATTTCTGTGGAGCTTTTGTCATTTGCTAAAGACCATCTTGAAGAAAATGCCCATATTTCCAATGAAATAAGCTGTCATACGTGTGCAGGTGGAAAGCTCTCATACAACAATATATTCACATTTAAGCTTTTAAAACTAAAAAAAGCTAAGTATCAGGCTTTATTTTATATATTTTTTTTATTATTATTTTATAATGAACAAAATGCAACACCTCAAACAGTATACTACAAATCAACATCAGCAGGTCTGAAGAAAGCCCTTACTTATTCAATCAGCTGAGGAAATGCTAAATATAAAGTTCCCGAATGCCCTGCCTGCATGCGAAACATAAATAATTCAAACAACTACAGTGCTGTGCTGACAGCTATAAAACCTAAATAATGTACTACACTATATGGTGCTAATGCATGAAGGACCTCAACAACGGAGGACTCCATTTTGCCTGGGTCAAAAATGAAAATTTAATATGCTTTAGGAAGAGTATGAAGTACTCCAAACTGTGTCCTGCGAGCCTAAAACTCAACCCTCACCCTCTAGTTGATTACAGCAATCTGGCCATACGACCAATCAGAGCTTGACTGCCAACTACTTCCCTCTCCTCATCTATACATCATAAAATTCTGCTGACAATGCTGACCTTTATTAAATGCATATTTATCCATCCAACATAAGGAATCATCATTCTGAAGGGAGTTATATTTATGTGCTTAATTCAGTCATCACTGTGTGTTACTGTGTGTTCTACAGACACTCGCTCATCTCCAGAACTTACCCAGGATGTTTTACACTTGCTGGGTTTTGGATAGTTTGGTCCCAGACAGCTCGAGTGGTAGCAGTTCTGACATCTTTCGCACTCCAACAGAGACTAAAGAAAGAAAAGCAATGTATTGTGACTGGTAAAATACATGGCAAAAGCTGAGATATTCTCAGTGCTGATGAGCACTGGTACCTTTGAGTGCTTGTTCTTGCGGCCGCACACATAGCAGAACTTGCAGCGGCGACAGCACCAGTTCTCCTTGTTCTCCTCCAGGGGGCGCTCTTTAGCATCCAGGCAGAACCAGTGGAAAGGCTCACAGCATACCTGACAGTGTAACATCTGCAAAGAGGGAAGAATCAGTCAGTAGCCCATACTTTGAACACAGAGATCCTGTCCTTTTGTTGCGGCCATATGATGGCAGCATACTTTTATTTTTTAAATTATTATAAATTAACCATTTTTTCACCCTAACTTTGTAATTGACAAGTGTGACAAACTTGCCTCAAGGGAACAAACTCTACACCTCTTATGGAGCTCTGAGGCATAATGAATGCAATCCCCTGATGCACTCACGTGCAGCCAATTGCTGTTTTTCCACAATGCAAGTTACGTGGCACACCACAGCAGAGCAAACGCCGATTGGAGGATAGGAAGTGACTTTGACAGTTAAGATTACGTGCTACACCAGCCAATAAAGGGTGCTGAAGAAGCAATGCAAGGAGGGGATCCTGTCTAATGTAACCCACCCTACCCGGGAAGAGCTGAGCCAATTCTATTCCCCCTCCATAGCCTCGTGGTCAGTGTGGCCTAACCACACAGCCAAAACTCGACTTTGCAATGTCTCTGCTACAGCTTTAGCGCTCAGCTCAGCCGCAGCATAGATTCATACCGTTGCTACTTCCAGCGATGACAAAACAGGATTTACTGACACAAATACGACACGGGGGCAGTCACCTGGTGCTGTCCTTTGCTGGCACAGAGCAGACAGACATGTTGGGGAATGACGGGGACAGAGGTGAGGATGCTTAAGCCGCCCATAAGCCACACGTTCTGGATGTTACAGTCCTCCTGTGTACGAGAACAGCCAATCAGAGACAGCAGGGCTGGGGATCGTTAAGGTTCTATACATATCGATACCACTACCGGTACTTAACCACACTGATACAAAAACCAAAACCTACATGTTCCACATCAAGAACAAACCTGAACTTGAACAGTGAACCATTTTACCGTCTGTATTAACTCAAGTCGTCTGCAATGAAACAGTTCATATAAAAAGAGAAACAGAGACTACCATAATGACATTGTAATTATAACTGAATACATACGCAAACTGACCCTCGGCTTCTTCACCAAACAGTTTTACTTGGTACTGATGTGGATAAAATTCACTTTTTGTTTTCAGTCTGGTGAAGAAGCACAAAGGGTTATTTGCGGTATATGACGTTTGAAAAAACATCCGCTGGGTCAATAAAAGTAAATACTGCACTGATTTGCGATCACTCGTTTGTGATCAAATTTTCAGAGGTTGTTATAAAGACATAAGGTATTTCAATGTTAAACAGGCAATTTCAGCATTTTCATATTTTGCTAGCTAGGAGTGCATCTTACAACTTACATGGAGGGAGCAGGTGTCCAACTAGCCTGAAAAATCCTCTGTCTCGTCACTGCTATGTCTAAGGAACCAAGCAAACAGCCCCAGTGACAGTGTTTTGATATGATCTGACCTCGCGGGCCTTCATTTGACAGCTGGACTGAGGGACTGAAAGGGGTGGCTCTCCGGCGGGACCGGTCAGTTACCTTGAAGTCGACGCGTATCTTGTGCGTGGGCTCAGAAGGCTCCCTCTCCCGCTGGGTGAAGCCGTTGGCCAGGGCGGCGAGGACGCTCGGGGGTGTCTGCTCCAAAGGGCTCTGGGAAGGAAGGAGAAAGGGGGGATCAGTTCGGGCACCACCCCGCACCCCCTCCTCCTCCTCCTCGTCCTCCTCCGAGCGCTCCTCGTCCTCCTCCGTCGTCTCACCGCCTCCCCGCGTTCGCTCCACCGGCAGGGCCTTGGGGCGGGGCCCGTCCCGCGCGGACAGCGCCGCTCGCTCGGGACGCGGGTCCTCGGGCTCGGACCGCGAGCACGAGCGCTCCGTGAGCGCGGTCCCAGCGGTCCGGCGGTCGCGACCACCACTGCGCTCCTGGTCCGGCCCCTGCTGTGCCTGTGTGGGGGGGTACTGCTAAAGCCAAAGCAAAAAAGCACCAGCGTTACACCACAACCACAGCGAGCAGCGACACAAACACAGACAGACGGACAGACAGGGGACAGCGATTCCCACCACCAATCACCACAGTCCAGGTCAGGTAGAGGAAGAGGAAGAGGAAGAGTTCGGCGGGAGAGAGAGAAAGGAAAAGAAGCTGTAGAGATCCTGCAGCTTGGTTATCCACCTAGGAGTCAGAATCAGTGTTAGTTCATGCAGTTAATATTTAAAAACTGGGGATGAGGCTGTTCCAGGGATCGAGAGCCACACGTTTCATTTCAATGAATTCCAGAAATAAGGTTAATTCCCCCGAATCCTGTTACGATCAGAAAGACCCCTCTGCCGAAGCGAAGTGTAACAGCTGCTGGTGTTTCAATGAAGGAGATTTAACACTAAAGACCACCATTACTCTCAAGCAAGGTGCTAATCATTTAGTGTTGTGATGACAGTAACCACTTTAACTGTTTCCTAACATTCATAACCGACACTCAGCATACTTGTACAGCCCTAAAATTCTTTTTTTCCCTTTCCGGTTTAAAGGAGAACTTCACTCTGTGAGAAAGGTCAACACAGAGGCTGTTCCATGTATTGCATCCTTACAGTGCAGTATCTGAACATTAATCAGTTTCACTGCATTGTGATGGCTGCAAGAATTTGTCTTAGCTTGGCAATATTTTTTTTTTCCAGCATTCCACTGACCAGTTTTTTTAAGTTTCTGTTTTTAGCACTTCCTTTTTCCTGACACATTGCAAAGTGGCCTCACACTGTTTGCGTTTACATTCTGCACAAAGGCTTGTTTCTGCAGCGGAGACAACAATTAGCTGCATTTTAATCAGGCTGCTACTTGCGCTAGCGAAATGCAAGATTGCCTTCTGAACGGCATTGCATGGCGAGAGGCCACGATGTGCACAGAACGGTTATTCCATACAAGATTTTAATAACGATTTGCACACCGTACAACTTTGCATCCTCTCGACTCCTGGAGCTGCCCACCCCTGCACATGGAGAGAAATGTTACGTGTGAGGCAGGTGCAGGAGTGTTTGTCAGTACTAAGCGCGGCAGCTCCGCCGAGATCGAATTCACCTTCTCAGGTCTGCGGCGCGGCGGAGGACCCCTGTGCTGGCCCGGTCTGCGGTGACGCGCGCCGTCCCCCGGAGCGCCGCTGCCGCCGCCGTCGTCGTGCGACGCAAAGTCTGCGGTGCGACAGGGGAGAGGTTAAGGTGTGACAAAAAAAAGAAAAAATACGCTCCTCGTTCTCTTATCAAAAAGGGCTGTCCCATAATGCATTGCCCCTGTACCGGGTGCTGTATGTGGTTTAAAACCTCCCCTGACCCGAGGTAGACGGGACTCAAATGGCCTTTGTGTTTGGGATGAAGCTGACAGATGCTAGAGATGGGAGAGTGAGGTGTGGAGTGAGGTGGCTTTCCTTGTTGTACTATAGACAAAATTGAATATTAATAATAATTTTAAAAATCAGAAAAGGCACACTCAAACTGACAATACAGCAAAAGGACACCAAAACAAAAGTTGCTTGTCGTTCCTGGTGTGTTCACAGCAATGTGTCAGCACATCTGTGGCATCAACATGGCTGGGGAGAGAGCCACAAGGCTGGCGTAGTGTTGGTCTAAAAACACCACTAAAGACAAGCAACTTTTGTAGGTGAGAGCGTGTGGCCCTCCTTTATTTGTTTCACAGAGAGAAACAACTAAAATGCTCATGAAGAAAAAAAATACAATTCCTCACCGTGACTGCGGGATGGCGGGGCTCTCCTCTTGCCCTGGGAGGTCGAGCTGGATCCCGCCACATCGTCCAGGTCCGAGTCGTAGTCCAGAAGGTCGCAGTAGGAGCGCGGCTTCACGCCCCGTCTCGGCTGCTTCCGCAGCGACGGGCTCTCCTCGTCAGCAGGGGGCGCCGACGACGACCTCTCCCTCCCTTCGGCTTCGTCGTTGCTGGAGTGGCACGCGCTGACTGACGACCGGCGGCGTTTCATGTGGGCTGCAGATGGAAAAAAAAGAATACACCCAATCAATGCAGTGGAACTAGAAAAGGGGTCGTTTTGCAGAGTATTGAAAAAAACTAGGGCATTTACAGTACAAGGCATTACACAAGGAAAAAGACACAGTGACATCTTGTGGACGGACAGTGAAAAAGCAGACACACCTTTGATGGGCTTGTACCCCAAGCGCTTCGCCTTGAGCTCCTCAATCCGGGCACACTTTTTATGCCTGTACAGATGCAAATCAAAATTGAATCAGACCATTTGACCATTTTTATGTTGAGTAAACTCAGATGAAACAGACTCAGAAAAACAGCTGCGTCAAATTCCACTAAAATCTGAAAATTTTCAAATTCACTGACGTTTTTCTTGACATTTGCATGGATGAGTAATTACTTTCTTTAAAAGACGCTGACATTTACAGTTACAGCTATACTGCTGTGCAATAACCTTCAGTAAGAGGACACCCTCCTTGTTCTTCAGGTACCTTTAATAAACATGGCTTCACCACAATACTCCAGTCTCAACAGCATCGTAGTCGACAGGATTTCAAAATGGGTTTATGGGTCTGTGCCACTTACACACAGCACTGCCGCTTGGTATTGGGCCCGCCGAACTTGGGCTTGTCCTTGCAGTTGATGCACTTGCCACAGTCGTCCTCGTAGAGGCAGCCTTTGCACCTCCCGCACCTGCGCGTCCTCAGTCCCAAGGGCCCGTAGTCGCCCTGATACCGGGCCCCTGACCTCCGAACCTTGGGGGTCCGCTGCTCGCTGTAGCTGGGACTCTCTGGTTCCGAGGGTGACCCTAAGTCTGAGAGGCAGAGAGTGGTCAGATTAGCTGTGTGTGAGGGAAAGTACCCTTCAAAAAAAAAAAAAAAAAAAAAATAGGTATCAGTCTCTTGGAGGCAGTGCAATTTCTTGGGGGAATGCAATTTGCATCATGTTCAAAATGAGTAATTATCACTGGCATCCTAACATATGATAAGCATTAGGATCAGTAATGGGTCAAAACTGAGCCCTTGAAAAGTATTAACCAAACAGGAAGCAAAAAAAAAGAAAAGAAAGTAATTACAGGAGAAGTCCTATAATTATCCTCCAGCAGAATTCTACTACAGGCTCAGGCAATTATCCAGAGGAAAAAGATGGCGTGACGCTACCGTCTGCGACGGGCGAGGGGGTGATGCCGGCCCTCTCGTGGAGGGGCAGGGCGCTGAGGCGGGGGATGTCGTCGGGCACCATGGCGCGGGGCTGTCCCAGAGCCACGGCGGCCGCCCGGCACACGTGCTTGATGCGGGGGCCTCTGCGGACCTGCTCCTGGGGGGGGGTTGGAGGGCGCGTGACACGATTAGGGAAAGCAGAAGAAACACTAGCAAGGCAGCAAAGCATTACACCAACAACAGCAAATTACAGAATAAGATGTAGCATTACATGTGATGCTCTGCCACACACCACACTGGATATATTACAAATGAGCCAAGTCCTTGGTGGGCGAGTAGATTCCTTCCACTGATTAAAAAAAAAAAAACAAACAGCAAAGGACTGATTGTATGGTTCTGTGTAGTGGCGGAAATTTGCCTGTTCTAAGATTTCCAACACCAGGAAACAAAATCTGCCACATTCAGACCTAGTTCAGTCCCACTTTGGAAGTCTCATACTGTTTTACACATTTTTATTCAACAAAAATAATAAAAACTAAATCCATCCTTCCAAAGTAATGTGAAATCTGAGACATTTGATTATATGACAATTTTATCTGCATCTTTAGAAATGGGTTAAAATCCAAAATAATTATATCTTAGTTCAAATGCACATATATGTGACTTAAGATACATTATGTTTACAGGTTCAAACATTAAAATTTTTCAAATTGAAAGATGATGTGGAACTGATGGCCGAAGACCACTGAACACATGTGAATGCCTTAAGCTCAATTATAAGCTTCGAATGCTCGTGCTTCACACTAGTTCTGGCAACACACCAGACAAGAATGAAACTATTCATGTTTGATCTGTTCAGTTGTTTGTGGCTGTTCCTGTCAAGTCCATGCTTAGTAGGCCAAGGCCGAGCCTGGAACCTGAAAAACCTGTCAGAAGGCTTTGTGTCCTTGACGGCTGACACAGCGATCTGGGAATCGATAGTGTTTTTTTGAGAGAGCAGTCAAGTGGCTCTACACTTAAACTGCAGCTGCTGTGCTTGCAAGCACTCATTACTAAGGCAACACCACTCTTGGTTTTTATGGACTTGATGAAGCCTGGTGCTACATGATGATTTGTAACAAGGCAACTTTCAACAGGGGACAGCGGCACGGATGTGTTTCTGAACAAAGCAAGTGATATATGATCCATTATTTCAGTATTCCTTAATGACATCCGGATTGTACTTCCTGTGAGTGATGAAACAGTGCCGTGTAACAATGTGAAACATCTGCTTCCCACTCTAACACTCCTTCAACAGCAATGTTTGAAGTTGAAATATGTACAAACAGCAAGAGGTACCCTTATCAAAATTTGGTTTTAACTAATTATGCTGACACTTAATGCCCTGGCTTTACAGCTATTTTTTTTTGCAATGGAGTCAAGTGACTTTCTGCAAAGAACAATCTTGTATGTTATGTTATAATGACAATGTTATAATGCTATAATGTAAATGTTTTTGTTTACAAGCAGCAGTGTCTAGTGATCAATACCTGAGGAGCAGCTTCCTTGTTTAATGTCCTGACCACTCTCCTCCTCTTTATCCTCAATGGAGCTCGATCTTGGGGTCCCACGTTGACAGATCCAGAGAGGAGCTAAAGTAAACAGTGGCATGGAAATGAGTTACTGTGCTTTCCCTGTTGCTGTCAGTCAAGTTAACACACTTGACCCTACCCAGCAAACTTACAAATGAATTCCAAATTCCTATGGCTATGCACAAAGGATCTATTTCACTTCTGAAAAGCACACACAACCTACACATGAAAATTATGACTTACTTAATTACTTGCTATTATTTACAGAAAATATATATACCAAAAAAGACACATGGTATATTAATTTGCCGATTTGATTTGGCTAGATAAATTAAGTAACCCTTCTGGGACTTGTAAAGGCCTTCATACTGTAAAACACAAAGTGCATTTAAAAAGTACACCAATGTCTGTCGTTAACGGTCATCACCTGGGAGGACTTAAGCTGTTTCTGCTGGTCAATCTTGATGAGCTGGACCTTGGCTCTCTTCAGCAGGTGGAACATCTTCTTGTTGGCACCAGTCAGACAGACCCTGTGGGTCGTGCCTTTTTCCTCGATCACAACTTGCTCACGTTCCTCTTTCTGGTCCTCCTTGGGCCCGCCAACATCGGGCTCCAAAGCTTCATCCTCTCCTACGGTGGAAGACGTGAGTTTTATGCAACCTTCTCAACAAACCAGATGGTGATCCACTTCCCCATTATAATCAGAGGAAATAAATTAAAAAATCTACAGTTTTTTTTTTCCTGTTAATAAGAGGGTGTAGCCACAAACTCAAGTCAGTGTGCACACATGGCAAATAATAATAACAGTAATAAAAAAACACTAGGAATTATGACATTTATGATCCTGCATTCATTTGTAGAATGCTTTAAAAAAAGCATTGATCAATGTGTTGAAGAATGCACATCCTCTACCCTCAAAGGGGTAGCAAGCACGCCTTGTAGGACATGTTAAAGTACATTAATGGCTGTATATTGTAGGGAATAATTAATTTTTTCCCTAAATGTAACTGTTTGGAACTGGCAAATGTACATTAAGCTCATCTTACCATGACAACCTCCACACTCATGCAAGAAAGATGAAGATCACATGCAGCAAACGGCTATTTTCACACAAATAACAGTGCACCACAATTAAGCAGGCACCATCTGGAGGATCGCTGCTACTCCACTGACGTCATCCATGCAACTCACAGACACTTTACGAACTACAGGGTGCCTGAGCGCGGCCACACAAGGGGACCTCGGCCGGCCTACCCGCCACTATACCCGTCATAAGAAAGCCAATTTATTCTGCCATTGTAGGCTCCTGATCACTGTTGCCAGATGACATTGCTGGTTTTGAACCCAGGCCATAGGACTTAGTCTGCTCTCAAGATGAATGTCTGGCTGACTGCGCCACTTGGGATCCCAAAACTAGTTTAAAATGCTGTTAACAACTGTATAGTTTTTTTTGTCTATCAAACAGAAGACTTCGACATGCATTTATGGAAAGGATGTCAATAAACACACTGCTTTGCCTCTCTAGGTCTGTTTAACAAGACCTTTCTCAACAAAGAAATACTTCTTTCCTTTCATAAGAGTTCAACATGTAAACACACTCGTGTTCAGTAATCACCATTGTTTCTCATGGCAGGTCCTACTAAAGAATCTTCTAGACAAATTCCGCCAAGAAAAGAAAGAATGCAATACCTACCTTTGATTTTCACCGTCAGCTTGGACGAAGATGCATCTCCATCTTCTTCATGACCCTCCACGGCTTTGTCACCATATATGGACATCTGAGGTTTAGAACGGACGTGCACTGCTACTTTTCGCACCACCCCAGGGGAATCAAGGTCCTCCATCTTCAGCTTGGCTTTCTTCTTCTTCTTCTTCTTCATGTGCGTAAGTGACAAACAGGGATCCTGCGTCTCCCCTGCTCTCCCCTCAGCATCAGAAGGAGACGCAAATGTTTTGACTCCCTCCTTCACCTTCTTCTTCTGATCCGTGCCCGAAGTCAGCCTCTTCAGTTTCTCATAGATTTTCAGTGCTGAGCCCTGGCTGAGCTTGGAAACCTTTGTTGGAGGCAAGGTGGTGGTAGTGGTGGTAGAATCTGATGACATTAGATCTTGCATGGACAGCTGGGTACTTTCTTGTGTATAGACCTCCTCCTCAGCACCCTCCAGTGAACGCCACTTGAAATTGGGCTCGCGTAAGGGGGTTTTCCTCTTCCCAGACAGGTTACGCGAGGTTGTGCTTTCTTCTTCAACTTTTATGTCACAGCTAGTACTCATGGCTTGGGACACATCAGCATCTTCAAAATTAAAGAGGGGCTCAGGTAAATAGTCCTCATCCTTCAGACAATCAAACAGGCCCTCAGAGTCAAAGTCTTGTTTCCTGGCTGATCGAGGGTGCAGACTGAGGTGGCCTTTCTTTTGAAACATTCTGAGAGAAAGCGCAGATGAGTCCTCGTAATCCTTGAACCTCTTTGGTGTCTTGATGACTCGAGAGGATCTCGCACTTACAACACCTGTAGAGGAGTGTGGCTCGTTCAGGAGCTTGACTTGCTGCTGGTCACCAGAGACTTGGGGTGACTGTCCATCCAACCCTTCCTTCGCTGCTTCTTCCAGCGGATCTGGGATCAATTCGTAAGTAAAAGTGATGAACTTCCGCCTGTGCCTCTTTGGCTCTTGCCCGAGGCTTCTTGGGGATGGCCGGACAGGTAGTTCTTCCGGCTTCCTTCGATACCCAAATAGCGACTTGCGTCTCTTCTGTTTGAAAGGCTTTCTGACACGTTTCAAAGCGGTCTGTACCGCAGTATCTCCCTCTCCTTGCACTGCCACCTCCTGTTCTGTCTCAGGTTTTATATTTGCCACCGCTTCAGTAGATTGTGATCCAAAAGCATCTGAACCCTGGCTAGTCTCCTCCTTTAGTAAAGATAATACTCTGGAAACTCCCACTTCTTCAGCACCCTGCTGTGGTTCTGAAATAACATCCTGTGTGGGACATTTCTCCATCTGAGCTTCATCTTGAGCAGTAGGTAATTGTGGAATATTTTCAGCACTGATGTCCTGAGTCTTCAGTTTCTGTGGTGTCAATGACTTACAGCTCTGCTTCTTTTGCGGGAAGGTAAGGTTAGATCTTTCCTCTGCTTTTGGAGATGATGGACTATTCACTGTAGACAACGTTGACAGATCTTCTTGAACTTCACTGACATTTTCTGCAATGTGCTCCTTTTCTCTGAGATCAGAATCGATCTGCTTCATCAACAATGATGGCTGCAGACTTCCCTGTTCATTTGATGAAGTCACAACCTTTAGTTTTAGAGGTGGTACAACAACCTCTCCCATCAATATGCCCTCCTTCGTTGTTTCCTCTGATTGTGCTTCCATTGCATTTCCCACTTCAAGTCCAAGTTTTTCCTTACCTCGAGCCCTCTTACATGTCTTCTGTTGCTTCTGGGTGCATTTGTTTAGACCTGGAGTGGTAGCTGTAGGAGAGGCTTTGTCCTCTTCTTTGTCATCTGTGATCATCGCATGTTCATTCTCCTCTTTCATTTTACCAGGGCCTTGCCTCTTTGGTGCCTTCCCTTTTCCTTTCACCAGAGTCAGGGTCCACACAAATTTGCTTTGCTTCTTACACGATAACCCCTTCAAGTCCTGGTCACTACGAAGAGACCTGGCTGAACTGGCAAGCACAGCCTTGGGGTTCCTCACTCTCTTCAGTTTCAAACCAGGGATACCAAAGTCTTGACTCTTGCTTTCAAAAGCCAGACTACCAGTATCAAATGGCTTTTCTTGCTCAGCACCCAGTGGAGTTTCAATATTTGAGGTTTGTTTGTCCTGCTTCCTCTGTTGCCTCCTTCCCACACTGTATTTCTTGCTGCTGACCACTGATGTAGAGTCCACTGTTGCTGCCTCTTTGGATAATGGCTCTGGCAAGCTTCCCTCTGTGCCCTGGCTTTCCAATTCTGCCACAGAATTTACATCAGCCTCACCCTTCACAGCTTTTTTATACTGTCTCTGTCCCTTCACCTTGTTGACTTCAGTTTTTGGCTCCGAAACCTTTTGTCTGCATTTGCTCTTCCTGCTGTCAGCATTGGGTGCTGTGCTTCCTCTTTGAGGCGCAAGAGCATGTTTCCCTAAAGATTTTTTCCCTTCCACCTTTGTGTCCCCAGTCTCAGATTTTGCCTGTTTCCTATCACTGCCCGCTGTAATTACCTTGCCTGCCAAACTATGTCCCTGCCTTGTAATTCTGAGTCCTCCCCTTGTACCACCTTCCACTTTAAGCCTCTTTCTTCCAGCATCTTGCTTCCCTTTCTTTAACTTCACTTGGGCACCAGAGGACTTTATCCCTTGGAGTTTCCTGCCTTTTGAGTGGAATTTGTATCCCGACACCTTGACCTTTTTCAGTGGTTTCTGACTAACTATCACTTTCTTCTTGACTGTCTTTTTGGAGACCAGTTTGAGGGTAATTTTGGGTTTTGTTTGTTTTTCCTGACTCCGTGCAGTTGACGTGGTGAGTTTTGAAAGGTTGTTTTTTGAAATCTTGCCACCATTTTTCTGAAGCTGATCGGTTACAGCTCTCTGCCTTGGTTCCTGAGAGGGTTTGGAGCCTTGTTTAGGAACTGGTAATGCAGTCCTTGTTTCTGCATGGTCCAGTGCTGGATGAGGATTCTCTTCTGCCTCTTTTGACAATTTCAGATCAAGGGGGTTGCCTAGAAATTAAAAAGACAAACAACCGCAAATCTGCATGTAAACACATAGGTTTAACACACAGTTTCTTTTAAAAAAAGTTGACTCAGGTCAAAAGCCTTAAGTCTTCACGAATGTCCTACTTTACAACATAAAACTGCCCTCCTCTTCTAGTCGCTACATTTGAATGTGTTAACCTTCCATCCCCACAATCTCGGATATCTCCAGAGTAGCCACTCATTAAATTTGGCACACATATTGAACATAGCCTGTAAAACACTTTTGTTTCCCTAGGTCCAAGGCCATGCTACATATGACCATCAGATACTTCCTTTACCTATCAGTAACAGTTCACAATATTCATTCCTTCATCACAAATTTGGCACATGCATCAGTCAAACTGCATACATACACAAACTGCTTATTATCTGACTTCTGACACACAGGTCTCTGCACGCATCTCAGCTTGCCTGAAGGACATTTCCCAGTGGATGGCGGACCGCCACCTAAAGCTTAAACTGGCAAAGACTGACATGCTTTACATCCCCTCCAGGTGCTCCCAGTTTCAAGAGCTCTCCAAGACTCTGCAAACCAATAGCATTCCTACGGTCAGATGCCTTGGCATGGTGCTTGAAAACCAACTTTCTTTCTTCAACTCTAGTTCAGGCCCTGGGCCTCTCACACCTAGACTACCGTAACTCCCTCTTTACTTGTCTTTCCACCTGTGCCATCAATCCCCCGCAGCTAATCCAGAATGCAGCTGCTTGATGTGTCTACAACCTCCCTAAATATAGCCAAGTCACACCCATCCTCACCTCACCAGCTTCCTGTTACAGCTCACATCAAGTTCCAAACCTTGGTGCTTGCATACGGGACAGTGAATGGAACAGCCCCATATCTACAATCAGGCTTTAAACCACACATACTGGCCAGACCACTACACTCTGCAACCATGGAGTAGAGTCAAGCTCTCAGTCACAATGACCTGTCTATACTGGTACCCCAGTGGTGAAATGAACTTCCCATGGGGGTCCGGACAGCAGAATCACTGGCCATCTTCCGATGCAGACTGAAGACCCACATCTTCAGACTGCATCTCGGTTCCACCTCAATCCCCACCCCCTAACACCTGCTACTTGTATTACTTGCTACTTGTTTTACGAGTAGTATCACAATGTGTTATAGATACTGTGATCTAGTGAAGTATGGGAGTATGCGTACTTGGCTTCCCTTATTTTCTAGGCTGTCTTGTTTCAGCTTAGCACAAGTTAACTTTTCATGCTGTGCTCACATTCACTGGTCTGGGAGTTTGTTGGCCTGGCCTGACACTGTTGCTCACTTAACTTGATACACTTCTGTTCTCTTGTCCTGGAAGTTGCTCTGGATAAGAGTGCCTGCTAAAGGAATGTTGTGCAATGTAATTTAATGTAATGTTTTGGGGTTTGATCAGTAGCCACTCCCTGTATGGTAGCATAATCTGATTTAAAGACAGCAAAAAAAAAGAATCAGTATTGCTGTACTGGGTGAAAATTTGGTACAAACATTTTTCAAAGTTGATTGACTGCTAAAAAAATACTGCTGTGTATTAGCTAAATTAATTTTCTGTGATATACTTACTTCTGGAAGAATCCTGCCTTGATCGTAGTGAATTTCTGCTGCCTTCAGCCTCTCCTTCAAAGCCTCTGAATTCTTCTCCCTGGAAGATATGAAAATGCACACATGCACTCAACTCTCACAGGACTTGCACGGTATTGCAACATTTCCTCATGTTTCACTCACACCTAGAATTCACACAAGGTTCAAGCTTTGGATTTGGTTACATAATCATTCAACCCATCGGGGTTTTTACTGATGCCCAAGTGGATTCTCTGAACAATGATGGAGGCAATGCCCAAAGTCACAGCCTATCAGAGTTAATTTAGTCAGCATTACAAGTTGCACCCCAAGTGAAGACAAACTGACTTTGTTTGATATTGTTTCAATATTGCTAATAACGACCCAACGGGGACAAATTTTGTACATTTAAATTACGTGTTTGAGCTGATTTAGTCAGTCAGGACTTTATAAAATTTAAAATTTAAACTGCACACTGTGGAGACTCATCCTCCTCTGCTGAAGCTGGTGGCTAGGCAAAGATAAACTTCAAACATTGCGCAAACTCAAACTTTACAATCTCCAGCCTTTCACTTGGAAAACCCTAAATGCATTTGAGTTTGGCTCTGCATCTGGATTCCACCTAAAGTAGCTAACTAGATATGATGGTACCATGACTATTTGTTGTTCTATGCCCTGTGTGACAATGTCGTTAGTTGTGGTTTTTCAAGGACTTATTGATAATTTATGACAAGATTGCTATTTACAAATTGCATACGTTAACATCATTTTTGGCAAACCAGCTGCTAGCTTCCCTAAACAGAACACAGCTTTAGGTGGCACTTCCTTTAAAAGTTTTTTTTTCTCCCTACCCTTCACGCACTAACACTTTGCTTTGGAGATGCATACTTGACTTAATTTGTTATCAGAGCTTAAGCTCAGTCCTGTAGTGATAAACTGTGGAATGTCTGGACGAATGCACTCCAGCACAAACTAAGATCTTCTTTTCCTAGATAACCCTTAACCGTTCCCCACAGGCCCTCCACCCAGTACGCCTCCACCAAAAAGCATGGCAACAAACACAACAATAAAGACACAACAAGCAACAGAGCTTTTATTACTTTATTCTCCTTGACACCACACCGAAGATTACATTGTTCATCGCCAATCCTAACCAATCCTTTAATGTTACACTTTTATTCTGATCCAGGATTAGGTGCAGAAAGTGCCTTAATCAAGGCCTTAATCAAAGTGACTGCAGCTACACCAGCCATGTGCATGCACACAATTACAGAGTTGAACTTGTTTAATAAACCTTACCAATTTCCATCAAAAAAAGCTGCCAACTAAAGCTTTAATTAATGAATCAGTGATTACACAACTAATCTATTCAACATAATTATAGTATATATAAAATCTACTATAAGTTTTCACCTTTCTATCAAGCTTATTACTCAAGTACATTAGAACTGAGCTCATGAAAAATTACCAGAACCACTGTTAATAATAAGATTTTGGAGGAAAAGGGAAAGTTAGAAATATGCTTACTGTCTTTCAGCCCAACAAGTGATATTATTGATATTATTAAGTAACTAGATTATTTTGTAAATATATCAATTATATTTTAATTCTATTAAATAAAAAACAGATTTATGTGAAGTTCTGGAAACAGGCAGGTTTAACCTCATTAGAAATGCCACAATGATAAAGCTCCCCCATCCAAGCATGAAGTCTCCTTTTTCTAGTGTTTATTTTTACTGTAGAGAATGTTGGAGTTATATTTTAAGGCATACCGAATGTTTTCTGTTCGGTATTATGTTGCCTTTGTATCGTGCATTGAACGTATACTCTTGTGATCTCAGCACCGTTAGAGGCAGAAAAACATTCAAAGGTGGACAGTTGTGTCCTGTATGTAGTCTTTGATGCATTTTTAGATGCATTCTGTACTTGCTCTTTCCAAGTCACGCTGGAGTGACAGCTTACTGAGGTACTTATTATTTTGTACTTATTTTGAAATAAATGTGTTTATTATTTTGTGTTTGCTTTCAAAAATGTATTTTTATTTGTGCGTGCATGTATTGCATGCAATTTAAAAGTCAACGTGTGTGACGTTACCACACCAGGACCTAAAACTGACACTTGCATTTAAGTGTGAACTTTCTGACATTACACCCCTACTGTGCAATGCTTAAGGGAAAATAAATAATTCGTTAAATCTCTCCTTTGTAAGCAGGATGCGATGTATCTTTGTGATAGCCGTGAAACCGTTACATGAACCCTCCTGCTTCTCCATAGGTTTTCAGCACCAGACCTTCGCGCGCAGCCAGGTGCACGTGTCACGTGAAAGCCGTCGTTGCAGCGTTTCTCGCAGATCGTGATGAAATGGACCTGCGATCGAGAAACCTCTACACTTTGGCTCCGTTTTTGGTAGGTTGACCACCTGAAGACCCTCAGGGGGAAGACTTCAGGTTAATTCTTGCAATTGTACCTAAAAGACGACTCTACTATGCAACTGTGATCCTTCTTTATATAGCTAACGTTACTCAAGAAACCAACTTGACTGCAGCAGTTCTCTGTAAACCTACGATTTTATGTGGTAGCTAACAGTAAACGTCAAATGTTGATTTCTGGTCAACTGCAACGCAGAAGTTGGTTTGTGGTCAATTGCAATGAACCGTAGGTCTTCCAGCGTAACTACCGCTGCTCAATATAAACGCGCGAAATCGCCCGATTACACTGTTAAAATTTTTTAAAAGACCTTAAACGCAGTCTAAACCGTGCTGTTACACACCCTTTTGAACATTCATCCAAACCTCATCCAAACAGAACTGCACAGAATACCAAGAAACCACCACAGGTACCCAACAACATGAAACCTGATGTTAGCTAGTTTGGCTAGACAAAATCCAAACATCGCTCGCAAACCACTGCTACCCAACAGCCATTACACCGGATATTAGCACTCTTAACAACTCGCCACTTCGTGCAACGTTAATATAATAAAATGTATGAACAGTATAACTGTAGCTATCTGGCTTTACAGTTGGCTTGTAACTTATAGCAAAAAAGGATGACTGGCGCCATCCCAGCCAACGTAAGTTTTGTTTAGAGAAGATACTACTCCTTAACGTTTGCTGTCTACTTGTTGCTAGGAGAGGGACGTAGACACTCATCTGCATGGCAACATTACGGTATCTGCTATGCTGATGCATTGATCAGTGGACAAAATATTAGTTCGTGCATTAAAAAACATTTGCCTCTTTTTTGGTTGCATGGTCAGTGCAGTCTGGCTGTGTAGCTGAACAAGTCTCATATTAAACTTGCCAGCTGTCCTGCAAAAACTGTTTTAGATGCTCAAGAGACCGTAACGAAATCAGCTGCAACTGCGTGTCCCCAATTCAACCCATTTCTCCCGGTATATTTCCCGGCTTGCCAAGGATTTCAACCCGAGTTACACTGGCTAGCTAGCACCAGGTCATTTTCTTCAAGCCACGGTAACCTTGTTTCTATAATACCAGGGGGTGTCCAGCAAAAAAATCTCAAATTATTTCATGTTGCAGCTAGCTAGCATCGATACATAAAATATAGACCCCACGGCTAGATAGCTAGCGAGACATGACAACGTTAACGTTACGTTAGCTAATTAGTTATCTGCTATATTTTTAACTACATAACGTTACTGTAATGTTACTGTACTTACAATACATCTTTATCTATGCCCCGCCCCTTGTCTCACACAGTAAGCCGCTGCAGCACATATAGCTAACATTTGAGAGCTAGCTCGCAAATAAGCACCTAAACAGTTTATTCACACCCATCAGCAATAAGCAATTCATTGAAAATCTGCTTACTCTGCCCTGCCTTCAGCACAGTTAGCCAGAATGGCTCTCAATCTACCAGATATCCGACCGGGAAATGCGTGAAGCGTAAGATAACCATCGTTAGCCAAGTTAGCTTCTGATGGAAAAAAACATCCTCGTCGCAGCGCTAACCAGCAGCAAACACTTCATTTTCGCTCGATGGCGCTTTTCAGTTGAAGTCAGCCAGCAGCCTAGCTAACATCACCTAAAAAAATGTTAGCTAAAAAGCGAAAGAAGTGAACTGAAGCGTAGCTCGCTAGCTAGCCATACTGCTTTAAAATATGGTAGTTCTAGCGACTAAATCATTCAAGACAATATGCGATTATGGAGCTTACCTCTTCGCTCCCGCTTGAGCTGTAGCCGGCCTCCGCCTGCCGCTTGTAGTGCTCCGCTATCCCGAGTAAGCGCAGGAGCGACGGGTCCTCGTTAGGCTTAAGTCCAGTGCTTGCGGGCCTCGGGCCTCCGGTTCCCGTTTTCCCATCATCGGCCCCCAGCCGTCCGAGCTGCGGACGTTTCTCCGAGCGCAGAAGGCTACGGGACGTCCACGGTCGGCCCGGAAAGCGACCCCGCGTTGTGACTGTAACGCTCGGACCTCCGACAGCAGTCGCAGCCGCTGATCCGCATCCCACTGCCGCCATTATCAGCTTCAACAACAACAACGAAAGAGCTTAGGGGCGAGACGAGGGGGAAAGGCGCGAGATAGGGAGGAGAAACCCTAAGCCTTCTGGGAAAGCGAGTCCTTTTTTTACATTATTAACAAGGCTTAATGTATCTATATACTGTAATTGAATTACACGAAAATCGAATATTCCTACAGCTAGTCACACATAGCTTAGATCTCATTTCATTTCATTGTCGAACTTTAAGCCACCGTGTCACTGACTATAAATAATGTATTTCTTCTTCCAGTTGTAGAATTGCGCACCAACTTATGTCGATCTACTGAAGTTTATTATAACATCTGGAAGAGCCTGGGTAATTCCCCATGACAGCTGTTAGAAAATCTTGTCATGTATGATACTCGAGCAGCCTTGTTGGACTTGGAAACTTCTGGAAGATTTTTCTCAAAAAAGGTCTGGTGATAAAATCCGTCTTATCATTAATTTCATGCAGTTTATTAAAACACGTTCAACTGGTTTCATGCGCTTGTGAATATGGAAAACTTTAGTGTATGTACCAGAGTAATTTATGTAGAGTGTCAAATAAAGCATACAAATACGACTGTTTGAATGCTAATGAAATCAATGCATGCGAACACATAGCCAGGGTTGAACATATTTTGTCGATTTGGTTAAAAACGTACATAATGAATTGATGCCAACAGAATTACAGTCAAGGCAATAACGAAGTCTGTCTTATTGTGCTTCCTGTATATTATCTATTTCCTTATTGGTAAAATATTAAATAAAGAGTCATTGTTTCACTAAAGGCTATGTTCAGACCTTACATTTTATTGATTGCAAACAGACGGTGTCTGCCAGGGAGACCTGATTGCAGTGAACCTTTGGAATTATTGCAAGTTACTGAGAAACCTACAGAGATCCTTCCGTTATTACAGTGGATGTGGTTGAAACTAATTACTGTAAAAGACAGACAAGGACTGAACGGTAATTTACAGCTTCAGATTTAATCCTGGCCGCAGCTCAAATTCTTTTCCATTGCCCATAGCGGGCAGAAGAATTTGTCACAATCTTGCTTTATCATTCTGGGAGCCAGAGAGGGGAAAACCGAAATACAAGGTCCCATAAAAAACACATACTGTAAGAAACTTGAGCCCAACTGTTATCTGATCCAAATGCAATAAAAAATAACTACTTTGTATAAAGTTAAATTTTGTTAAGATTTTCCAGATCAGTTAGGCTTTAATGGAGTCAACATTAAAATTTGAGCATGGGCATTTTTAGTAAAAGTCGTGCTATAAGTTATGAAAATTCATAAAAATTCATTCACTGTTCATGCAATTCTCATCCTATAAATACTGAAGTGTTAGGACTACTAATTAGTATTACTAACTCTTAACAATTGTATGGGATTGGGACCTTTCAGGATTGTATTGAACCAGAGTATGTAACCAGAGTAAGTGAAGTTAAGGGGATTAAAACAAGGCTAGCTGCATACTATGCAATAAGAATGGATCAAGCAATTAGCTAATATGCAATAAGCCTATAGGGAACTGACTGTACAATGTATTTTCTATAGCCACAATTAATTGTAGCTTTTCTTTGTTCTGGTACATCGAGAAAGTTGTCAGAATGAACTCTTCTCTCAGCATTTTCTAAGAAACAGATGTGTTGCAAAATCTCCTATTCATTGGCACAGATGAACAGTTTGGGACTATTAACCGATGAACAGGGCCTTAAAGAGGTCTGTAAGGCGGCACTAGACTTTGGTGTAATCATTTCCACTAAGCTTTGTAGGCCAAAATGTTGTCAGTGATGTTGCTTTCTGGGATTTTACTGGAACAAGGTCTGGTGTAAGTGATCTTAATACTGTGATGTTTATGTATTTAGTAGAAACCTATTTCCTCTACAGCACTGTTGGTCACCATGTTCCCACTTGGTGTAGACGGTTTCTTATTTCACACTAACAGCCCCACGAAAGCACACCACTTATGTGGGTAAGTATGAGTAAGTAAAGTGCAAAGTTATACTTATGAGCTAAATTTTGAATGCTCTATTGAAATAAAAGATGATATTTCTCCTTTTTTCCTGCTCAGATCTTGAATTTTGTTATATGAAGTTTCATGTAAATGATTATTTTTTCTAGGTCATGAGATCTGTGACATCTCTGTGTCCAAGTCAGAATCTTAAGTATAACAAAATGCACAATTTTTGGAGTGAGCGCACATCTCATGAATATAAGTAATAAAATTAAAGAAAATCAAAGTTACTTTGAACAGATGCATAAAATGTCAAAATAAGCTTCCCTCTCTTACTGAGATGGGATAAAGTAAGTTTTGCCTCACTACTGGGATAGCTGTTGGTACAGAGAGGTATACTTCTAATATAGCCCTGAGGATACTTTTGTAGCAATAATGGAACACTTCTGTAATAATCCCTTCTTTTCCTGTATGTAAAATATATACATATATATTCACATCTTCCATCACCAAGTACAGTCCTAAAGAATTTATACAGTTATTTTTCATGCTCAACTCTATGTTGCAGCCAAACCTTGGGATGTATACTGTTTGCAACAGTAACACAACCTGTAATTTGTAACTTATTTATGTGGCCTTTATATTGCATGTTTTGAAACTGCAGTTAAAGTATTTAAATTTTTGAAGATAGATGGTCAACAGTGAGAAAAGCTAGCAAGGCAATTTAACAGTATAATAGAACTGTAAATAGGTTCTGTAAATAGTGGTTAACGACACCATCTTGTGGAGACTGTGGACAGTACCACCATTACCTGAGTTGCAGTTATTTTCTTCCATTGAGCTTTTCCTTGCAGTAGATTTGTGAAAAATTCAGGTCACTCAGTTGTCAGAATCATCAGCGAGTTTGCACATACATTGCAGAGAACAGTCTTTCATACACAAAAAGAACTGAGTTTGCCCTGTTTCAAGATTCTGTACTGACAAAACTAAAACTAGACCAAGCTCAAGATGACTCTGGGTCCTGCACCATATGGGATCAAATACTTCCTGTATTAGTTACAGAAACCCTTCAGATATCTATCCAAATTATTTCCTGAATTCATCTTGTTCATCTTCTTCTCCTTTCAAGATACATTCCAAATCCATAACTAATAAGGGTTATTTTCCTTTGACTTCCACTGAGCCTATCAATAGAGCCTGCATGCGTGCTTAACAGTTTGTCGTGCTGGTCTCCCAGAATTCTTTGCACCAAAGGCTGCAACTGGTGACATCACTGTGTACTTCAGACGACATTGGAATTAAGATAGAAGTGTGTTCAGCACGGTTTAATAATGCATATTATATATGTTTTTTTTTTTATCTGGCTTATTAGCAACAGAAACAAATTATAGTTCATCTGTTAGCTATTGCTAATTACACACTCACTAGCATGAACAACTGCAAGCTAGGCAATCGGATAAGTAGAGTAATGTAACAGTTACAGTGCCAAGCTCTTACCAGCCACTCTGTGTAACCAGCATCATTATAGCTACTATAGCTAATTAGTGAAAGGAACAAGGACAATCACAGATGTGTTTTGTTGGTGACAGTAATTACGTAGTCGTCTATACTAGTATTGTATTTATTTAGGATATTTTTTTCAGCTGAAGGGGAAACATAGCAACCATCCTAGGAAGCTTTGGACAGTTTCTGCCACCTTGGTCATAATGAGGCAGATGTATGTTTCACATTATGCACAAATCCTTTCCTCCATTTTAGCTCTTGCTTGCATTTTAGGCCGTTGTGTAGTTAGGCCTATATGTCAGGGAGAGCTAACAGTGCTCATGTTTCTGGGGGCTAAGGAAGAGTCTGTCTGTCTTCACTTTTGGCAGTCGACGGGCCAGTCATTTCTTCTGTTTGAGCTTGCTTTCTCCATGCATGCTAACATCACCTTCCACTGTATAGTAAGGAATGAATGACCTCAGAGCTGTATATATAAGCCATCACTTAACCTCACTAATGGTTGCTTAGTAAAATTTCATACACTGGTACACCTCAACACTGATATGTAAAATATATGTATATGTATGTCTGCAGTATAAATATGATTTTCTTATCCTCATTTCTTTTGCATATGTCAGTTGGGCATGTTCTGTTAGCTGAGAAAAGTTCTCACCTAAACAGGGTTTACTTTACAGTGACTTTAAAACAAAACCAGGTGCTCCACATTGGAGAGTGATCATTGTCTACATGAATGACCTTATTTGTGAGCGACACCTAGGTCACCGCTCATCTGCTCGTTACTCTTATTTGCCGTTTTAGGAGGTAAAGCAATTGGAGCATACCTATGATTACCAGAGCTGCTATTTTAAGGGAACCAAACAAAACAGGTCTTTCTTTTAGTGACACCCAGACCCCCCATTAACCTGGTTACGTTATCCAAACAGTTATATCCCTTATGGTCCACAGGAAGTGCAGTCCTTTTCACTTCAAAATGTAGTCTCCCTAGGAAAATGGCATCCATCTGTTAGACGGCACACACGTTTCAGGCCGCAGCCCCTCAAAACATTACACCACAAAATACAGGGTTTGCATAAAGCTTTTAAAATCCTTAAGTTTTGCAGGAGCTTGCAGTGTTTGTTCAATTGCAAAAGCATAATTTGCAAAAGCTTGAAATGCAGCATGTAGCTTCCTAAACTGACATACCTCAGAAAAGAAGGACATGAGGTACAGAATTCCATGCCATATGGGTAACCGGACATTAAAATTGCATAGAAAACGTTCCCGCATCACACAATATGGACCCCAAAGGTGCAATAATTTTTCATGCAGGGGCATGGGGCTTCAAGAACCCATTGCCTCAATATAAAACATATGTGAAATTGAAGGGTACACAACATCATAAACCCGTGCCCATTAGGACCAGAAGACTTGATGTCTCCGGGCCACTTGGTTTGGTGTCCACATTGCACATAACAAATGTACCTTGATTCCTCCTCCTTCAGCAAATATAGAAAATAATAAGGATGGCCAGTACAGACAGGAATGTGGGTTAAGTCCAGTCAAGCACAAAGCGGAGAGGTACATGGATAGGACAGCTATGGTCCATCAGTGTGAACAATATGGGATTTTGCAAACCCTACAGCTTCACAATGACAATTACACTTGCTATAAACAGCTGCGCCTCATATACTTATGTTCAGTTGCACCTTACTAGCTGGGTGACACACCTTTGTTTCTTTTGTAGCAAGCCATGTGACAGCTTTTTTTTGATAGGCACAAAGCTAACCACTTTATAGTCTTTGTCCTAGTCTTCGGCTTTCGCACTGACAGCCTCATCAGAGTTTTAGGTTGGAGGGGGGATTTTGTGCAAAGCTCTGCTGACTCTTCGTTTTGGATGATTTTTTTTTTTCTTCCTTCTTGTTCTTCTCCTCCGCCTTCTCCCAGACACCCCTGTGCTGAGTCTGTCTGGTGGCGACGAGGCCCCACGGGTGCACGCAGCCCACTCCGCCTTCAAAGCCCATCGATTCGGCCGTCCCGGGAGAGAGAGAGAGAGAGAGCCTAAAGCAATCAATACCGCTGACTTTTCAAGATCACCAGCCATTGAGCATCCTCTTCCCTCACACATGCACGTGGGTTTTTTTTTTCCTTTTTTTCAGACCTTCAGGTACTGATTGTCCTTGGGCAGTGGAACAGTTTGTCTGTGTTAGGAGTGGTGATTTAAATGGGATTGTTCTCACCACCCCCCCACCACACACACACACACACCTCACCCCCCCCAGTGGTAATGTAGTTGTGTGTGTATGGCTGCTCCTTAATGCAGTAGGAAGAAGGATCAGCATGCCCTCCCTTTGACCTTTCATACCCCCCACCCATATGCAGCCTGTCCTCCATTCACACAGATGCTGATGCCAGTTTGCAGCAGACAGGCCATTTATGTGTGGCTATGTGAAAAAGTTTTATATAGATAAAAATATATAGAGATCAGATCAAGCAGTTTTGGTAGAATCCAGGGGTCAGGTTTTTAGTGTGCAGACTGAACACTTGATTAAAATTCATTAAAAGGAGATAAATGAGCACTTTTTTCTGCTGATGGGCACTTCACAGTTGGTCCCTTTCTCGTCTATGTCTCTATCTTTGGTTGTAACATACACGTGCAAACATTTGCAGAGTGACCTCATTAGACAGTTTAGGAGAATAATCCCATTAAATTACTGAAACAAACCCCTCAGTGTTCAGAGGTCACCCTTTGTCCTTTTTGTCACGCTATGCTCTGAATAACTGTCTTAATTTTTCTAGTTTTAAAACAAAAACTTTAGTCTTCTTGAAAGAGACATAAAAATTCTATTGGAAAAAGAGGATTGTTAGGCCATTACTGTGTGTGTGTGTGCGCGCGTGTGCATGTTGAAGGAGGCATTATTGATACTAGGAAAGAGTTACCCGAATGAACTCAGATCAGTCTTCCAAAACTCCTGCCTCCCCTCCCTTGTCCCCTCCGCTTGCATTATCTTTCCCCCCTTTTTTGTCCCCCACCCCTCTCCTTTCCCCCCCTCTCTCTCTCTCTCTCTCTCTCTCTCTGTCCGTCAGCCTGCACGCGCTGCTGCGTGCCTGCTGTGCGCGGAGAGAGAGGGTGGGACGAACCATTTAGAACGCGAGTACATGTGTAGCAAATTGCTTGACACAGCGAGAGAGAGAGAGAGAGAGAGAGAGAGAGAGAGAGAGAGAGAGAGAGAGAGCGAAGGGGCAACGTGGGCCCAGAAGGACAAGAAGACAGCTACAGCTGCCTTTTTAGAGACAGCAGAAGAATTAACTCAAAAAGGGGAGTGAAAAAAAGAAAAAACCAGCGGCAAGGCGGAAAAAAATATATATCTCAGCCCCCTCCCCTTTCCCTCTCTCCACAAACACACTCCTCCTCTCTCCCTCCCTCTCAGATATTCCTTCGTGAACCGCCCCCTCTCACTGGCTCGCTCTCCCTCTTGCGCTCTTTCCCTTCCCACCCTTCACACAGACACACACTCTCTCTCTCTCTCTCTCTGACACACACACACGCAGGCTTGGGCTGGCTCTCGCGCGCTTGCACTCCGCTGTCGCCACTTCAACACTGAGCTCAGAGTTTTTCCTGCACTGTTTGCGTTTTTCCTTACGTGTGGAGAAACAGGCTCTGCCCTCCTCCCGGTCATTGTAGCCCCGGCTACAAACAGGCACAACATTGTGCTGGATTGACTGCTGGCTACCCAGCTCGTGCATTTTTTTTCCAACAATTTTTTTTTTTGCTCTCTCTGATCTTTTCCTTTCTCGGCCCCCCCTTCTTCTCCCTCCCGTCTCTCCAAACACCGATCTTTAAAAGAAGGGAAGGAAAGGGAAGAGGTTGGCTGTGGTGGGGGAGATGAGGAGACAGAAAAAAAAGAGTGAAACGGACAACGTGATTCCGAAGAAGAGTGAGGAATGGCACTGGGCAGCGGGACGAGAGGGGGAGGAAAGCGAGGGAGAGAGAAGGAACGAGGGATGGTCGAATGGGAATCGGCAAAATCGCGGGAAAAGGAAAAAAGAAAAATGACTAGACTCATCCAACCTAGGCTGGTATTTTCCCCTCCCTTCATTTTGCCTCCTTTTCCTTGTTTTCAGATCATTCCTTCCCCATCCGTCTCCCCTCTCCTTCTGTGTCTGTGTGTCTGCTCATGACATTTTTTACCTCCGCACATGCTTTCTCTCCCATGACTTCTCTTGCCATTGCTTCTCCGTTTTTTTCCCCTGCTCCATTTTTTTGACACACTTCTTTTTTGTTTAAGAAAAACGGCTGTATCTCCGAATCCTAACGCTTCCAGTCCTGTCCACACATAGACACATTTTGTAAGCTGAAATGCTGTGCGCATTGTTTCCTAATGTCATGCGTCGTCTTCATTTTTTCGTTCGTTTCCCTGTGGAATTTTCTTGTGTGAAATTTGGATGGGGTTTTTCGGGCGCTGTACACAGGATCCAGTTTTGGGGCCCAGCAGTGGGAAGCTGGAATACAGGCAGGGGGGGGTTGGCGGAGGCTGGTCCTGTTATTTAATGCATGCGTGTAGGAAACAGTTGTTCATATAAAACATTGTCAGGAATGTTTTTTTCTGTCCTAACTTTGAATGGCTGTTCCGTGTTTGCGTAAAAATCTGTAGCTGACATGAAAAAAGCAAACAAACATTGCGAACGATATGCAGTCTCGTTTTCGGGGGGTCGCCCCTTCTCTCCTTCCGTACCACGCTCCTCCCATCATTCTCTGTCCCGTCTTGTGTCCGTCTATCTCTGTGTCTTTATTAATTAAAGCACTAAGTAATGGTTATCGTTGGGACCAGTTGTACTATTTTAAGGATTACTTGAACAATCCGTTATTAAAGAGTCAAGAGTGCTGGGGGAACAAAATTGCTACAAACTACGATAGGGAATTAGTTCGTCAGTTCACCTCCGTCAACTTAGCTGTGCTTCATGTAAGCGGTCTGACGAATGTACAGCAATGGAAGTAACAGTAGCATGCTTTGCAGGGGCAAGCAAGCGCTTTCAGCGAGAGCGCGTCTCAAAAAATGACCACTGTAACAATGTACCTTGCGTCATAAATAAAACAATACAACGATGCATCAGTTCTATAGACAAAGATGCATCACTGGTTTCAAAGTCCCTGCCCTTCCCATAATCCACCCTGCTCGCATGCCTGCCATTTAATCCACCTTTCTGCGTTTATATCTACGGCATTGGTCTGTACTCTTTCTCTCTCTCTGCCCCCTCATTATCTGGATCGCTATGCGTTGCTTAATTTATGTAGATTTTTCAGTGTCCATGGAAGCGCATTAATATCTGTCTCCGTGTTGGTGTTCGCACATCTGTATAACGGCATTGTATCTCAAGTATTTGTCAGCGTATGCATTTCTGCAGGGCGGTATTATGCATTGTTGTTGCTGGGACTTCTGTAGCATGCTGATTTATAACGGAGTCCCAGCTGTTGGGAGAGTGCAGGAATGAAAAATCGGCGTGTTGTGTTGGAGGGGGCTCACTGCAGTTATTTTAGAGGCGATCAACAGAACTGCGCAGAGGAAGCCGATGCAGCAGTTTGAATCAGTCTGTCTGCAGCCGTGTGCTCGAGAAGCTGTCTTACTAAAGATAGAAGGAGGGTGACACCGAACAAGCTCCTGATTTTCTGTGTGGTGATTTGCCCTCTTTGATGCATTGAGAAACGGGGTCTGAAGGTTAATTCTCCGAGCGAAACGGCATGTGCATCCAGAAATACACAGAGATCCCCCCTTTTTTTGTAGTGACACGTAGACATGAATCACACAGCCAGTGCAATGGTGACCCTGTCTGTCTGTCTGTATCTGCCCCTGCCATCAGCCGACACAATGCCGTGGTACAGCTTTCCAATCTTGTGGGAATGTGTTCAGAAATCCTGATCTCAGCTGTGCGAAACAACTCAAGGGCCCATTTTGATTTTCATGTTAAGGTGTAACAGCATGTAAGTGTCACGGCCCGAAAGCCAATCGGCTCGTTTGATCATTGGCATTCTAGTCCAACTTACGAAATGTCTGTGTGGAGAGCTGGCACTAATTGCCCGGCTTGGGTATAGTTCCTTTCATCAGCGACTGTCTGACTGCAGTGTCGCAGCTGTGACCATGTTTGTCCCAGTTACACCTCTAAGGGGACATTGGGGCTGAAACCAAAAGGAGTGCATGGGAACATCGGAGATGGTAGCAGCCCTGCTGTGACAAATAAGAATACCTGTCTCTCCACAAGTGTTGGCCGTTTGATTTAAAACCGTCAGCGTCGAGCCCCAGACCGCACTAAAACAAATTGCCTATGCTTTTAATGTAAATCGAGTCAATAATGCTAATGCTTTGGCATATCTTTGTTATGATGTATTACTCTCCACACCTATGATTTATGTTATACACACACCTGCTACTGTGTCTGGACAGAAGTGTGTGATCATTGTATATGTGAATATACAATGTGTATATACATATATGTGTGTGTGTGTGTGTGTGTGTGTGTGCACACTCCCGATCACTTCTGTGCTGACGTCACAAATCAGTTATCAACTTTGCAGGTTGTTCAACCCAAATTATTCACCTGCTAATTTCCTTAACTGACTTGTCATGGTCACATGATTGAAAGTGCTTTCCACTCCATCCGCATCATAAATGTCAATGTCAATGTAGTATTGTTACGTACTTTAAAGTGCTTTTCAGATGATGGTAAATGGCAGTAAATTCACGGAAGCAGTTAATAGTACCTACTTGTGCTTAAATTGCACTGAAGCCATTCACTTGTCTTAACGTTGTGTATGCCTTTTGCATTGTCCTCTCAAGGAAATGGTGTCGTTTGTACGTGAATTGAAGATCAGTCACAAGATCTGTTAATGGAGCATGCGGGATTTGCTAAGCAAGATTGCCTGTATGTAGGCTGACCTGTCCAGGAAAGCTGGCGTACTCAACTCTTCTGTGAAAGCATTTCATATAGGACTGCCATAGAAAATGACTCATATGCTAGTTAAGTGCTTTTGTCATAGCCTTAGAATTTCCCCTTAGCTGGCTCAGCTGCAAGAGAGGCAGTCCCATACATGGAGGCATGCAGGCTTGATCAAATGTGGTGAAAGTGCATGAATTTCATTCATATTTTTAAACATGATCAGCATTGTGATAATGCTGTCGTGTCACTGATATGTCATGACTTGTATATTTGCTGCTATGTTAACAGATACACACGAAGTGGTAACTTGGTAGCTATCTGGCAAAATATAAAGATAATATCCATGGTGCTGAAAATAGCTAGTGCCTCTTATAGACAAACCAGATGTGATATGCTGGATATTTCAGTTTCTGGGCCGACCAGCTGTCTAGCCACAAAAACAAATCCAAGTTTAGCAAGCGATCCGCTAATGAAAACTATCAACAGTTACCAAGCTAGTTAGCTGGCTAAAGTGTCTGGCTTGGTGTATGGAACTTGTTGCCAGGAACACTATGTTCACTGACAGGAAGTGTCATGGACATTAAAGTCACATTTCCCTTGCATGTTGGAAGCCTTGCAAGCTACTCTCAGTAGGACCGTCATTTGGGGGTGTAGTGAAAAACAGAACAATGCGAGCCCTTGCAAGAATTTAAGTGCTGCCAAAAGTGAGTTACCTGCATGGACAGATAGAATGTGTGCATGTACAGAAAGAGTGGATTCCATAATCTGTTGTAAACTGGAGGGCAAAGCTGTCCATTTTGACAGAAATAAGCAACCAAAGATTATGTAGAAATTATTCAAAGTTCTATATTATTTTTAGACAGATGGTTGTCTTTGTTGTGAAATAATCTGACTTCAAATGACTGGGTGCAATGCATTGTATTTATTGCATTGCGTATAATTCATTTTGAGGCAGTTTTTGCAATGTTGTTTTCTGCCTTGCGCAGCCTGCCTTTTCTGAAGTACGTGCGCTTGCATTTGCTCATTTGGCAGACAGTCTTACCCAGCGTGACTTACAAAATAACGTACAAGGGTTCATAATAAGGCCGAATGAACAAAGGTACAGATCTGAAAAAAACGTCTGATATATTTGACCACACATTGCATCATTGCATTGTGTCCTCATCCGGGCACTCTAATGGTTCAGGCAAGTAATGATTCAGTGACATTTTTTACAGTGAGCTGCAGTTTGCTGTGTTCCTTCGCTGTGCAATGTAGCAGTACGTTCTAGTCCTGGAGGTTTTTATACAAACCAGATGGGTTATGCGGTGTCCAGTTTCACAATGTACAGTAAGTTCCTTCATAAGAAAGTATAGCATTTCTAAGTGTTGCGTTATTTCCCTGACGAAACTGCTGTAGTAACTGGTATAAAATGGCAAAGCGAGGTCTTGCAGTGCGTGGGGTGGTACGGTGCAGTGCAGGTTTGGGTAACACAGTCCGGCTCAGTTCAGCAGCAGACTGCGGGTTAATGTCTGCAGGCCGTAGGAATGTGTTCGGGTCGACAGTGAGAATTCCTCAGTCCTGCGTTAGTAGGTCACAGCACTGACAAGAGCCTGCCTCTTATTTTAGCACATGCTCTCTCGTCTTCTGTCTCTCCGTCTCTCTCTCTCTCTCTCACTCAATATCCCTTTCTCTCTCTTTCCCTCCCTACCTCGTCTCTCTTTCTCTCTCTCTGACCCTGTTCTTCTCCCCTCGTTCCCTCTCACTCTCTCTGATTGTCTGCTCCCGCTCCCTCTCTCTCTCCCGCTCCCTCTCTCTCGTTCTGATCCTCCTCACCATCTGCACCCCCCCAACCCCACCCGCCCCTCACATATGTATCTCAGAGTCTGAGGTGCTGGGGGTTGGGGGAAGAGGGAGAGACAGAGAAATTGTGTGTGTGTGTGTGTGTGTGTGTGTGTTTCTCCATTATTAATGCAGCCCTGCACATGACGTGGAGCTGTGCATTTGGTGCCACTGATCATGTATGATTGATTGTGCTTGTTCCAAGGGGAACGCTCCAGTGCTGTAGACTGAGGAGGTTATATTTGTGTTACCGGCTACATATTTGTTTCACTTTGACTCCGGGACTCTGCGTCTGTGTGTGGTGCGGGTAAACGACTGCCTCACGCACAGACAGACCGGCAGACGCGCTGACACACTGATTGGCTGATCGGGACGTTCTGACACAAAAACAGACCCACAAACACGCCGTTAGTCTAATCTCCATTGATGGGATTTTTTTTTTCACCCACTAGTTCACAGAATCGAAGATTCCCGGCAGTCTGAAACGGCAACGGACTGTATGTATCGATAAACACAAACCCCAAATGCGGGCGCACTCGCCGGTTGGCGCAGCGCCGTGCCCGTCGGGGCGGGCCGAGGGACCGGCGGCGGGGACGAAGATGGCCGCGCTCGCCGAGCGACGGCCTGGCACGCTCCTCGGCGCCGTCCTCCGTCACCGCCGCCCGGGTCTGGCGCGCGTCCCCGCGCCGCCACCGTGCCAGACAGCGAGGGGAGGTGAGATGTGAGTAATGTGAGTGATATCCGAGGCTGCAGCCAGTCGATGCCTCCTCTGGCTCAGGGGCAGCGGCTGCCGCCGCCGCCACAGCTCACTGGGGCCTGGGGAACAAATGCCACTCCACATCAGAGCAGGAGGGAGAGGGACGGAGAGAGGGAGAGGGAGAGAGAGAGAGAGGGGGGAGTGAGGGAGAGAGTGAAAAAGAGAGAGACAGAGAGAGAAAGAGGGAGGGAGGGAGAGGGGGAGAGAAAGAAAGAGAGGCAGGGAGACAGAAGGAAAGAGGGAGGGAGAGACAGAGGGACGACGAAGGAGAGAGGGAGGGAGGGAGAGGGAGAGAGTGAGAGAGGGACGACGAGGGAGGGAGGGAGGGAGGGAGAGGGAGAGAGTGAGAGAGGGACGACGAGGGAGGGAGGGAGGGAGGGAACAATGCCGGGAGAAAATGTGAGGCAGAGATGCGTGGTGCAGCCTTGAACGTGTCTGCCCTCTGCCTGAGTTCAGACGTGTCTTGCCGAGTCGCCGTCATCGCCCCGGCGACGGCTCGAACCTCTGAGGCACACAGCCGCAGTCCCGCTGCAAAAAAAAAAAAAAAGCGGACAGAGACAGAGGTCTCCCGGCTGGCGGTGTGCGCCCGGCCGCGAGTCCGCTCTCTCCCCATCACCTGCGCACACGGCACGCCGTTTCTCCATTTCCATACACCTGTCTGAGAGGGTATGTGCTAGCCTCCTTAACATGCAGTTTAATTCATGTTTTTTTTTTTCCAGTGTGTTACATGAGCGTATCAAAAATCCAGATTCTGTTGTATTTCATTTTATTCCAATTTTCCACTGCAAGGAATATAAAGATAATGTACTCTAAAGACAGGTTGGTAATATCTGCTTTCTAAAGAAATATGGCTATATGTATAAAAAAATTTTCAGGAAATATCACAGCAATATATTTTTTAATGTTTGCCAAAATTGTGGATTTTTTTCAAATTTGCAGTTATACTGAATAACTGTACTATTTAATGTAACTTTAATGTAACTTTACTTAATTCTGAATTTCTTAATTCTACTAAATTCTACTTTATTCTAGTAAATTATGCTTACCATTTAAAGATGATTAAATGGATTAAATGCATATTTAAATACAAAGCATGTCAACTTATAATCTCTATTTTGAACATGTAATATATTTGTGTAGTATAGTAAAAATACATTACTTTATATTTCATCCCAATAGCGTATGCATTGAAAGAATGCATTGGAAAGTATACTACTATTCTATATAATATTTAATTATCCTATCAAACTACATATGTTATATATAATAGTATAATATTACACTGCAGTGAAATTAAACTGTAGGATGTAATGTCATTGATTTCAAATTTATTACTATTTTCCTTATACTGAATGTTTTGTATATTCAGTTTCCCATTCAGGGTTAGGTTACTGACAATGCAGTACATATGTAAATGATTTAAATCTGTATGACTGTTTGTCTCCATGTATCATGAAATGTATAAATTATGGCTACATTAATGTAGGTAATGCCATTTAAAATATTTTCTATGTGACATTTCACATATCAAATCTATACTTTGACAACATGGTTTGTATTGTCGGCATGTTGTCTCACATGTTTTAAAGACCAGTAAAAAATGTTTTAAATAAATGCATAACTCTGTATCTGTAACTTTCAGTATTATTAATTTTATCATATCATAATTCATGGTACTTTTATGTGTGAAAGCACTTGTTTTCATGTACTTGCATAAAGATATTTGAGTGGGAAGAATGGCTGCAGCTAGTCCATTGTAAGCATGCTTGCAGTTCATTTTTAAAGTCATGCTCGTTTGACAGTCTATTTATGTGCTAATCATCAGGGTCATCTCTGTTTAACAACTGCTGCTGAAGCACTACAGCAGAGTTACACACAACAGATACTTTGATGCACAGGTTGGTCGCTTCAACCAAAACATTGTGGTAATAGGCAACAATGGCGCTTTCAGATAAACTCATAAATTGAATGAAGTAAAATTAAATTCCACTCCTTAGTTAACCGTAGCAGTTATGTCTACATTAAAATATATAAATGATATAAAATATTTTATATAAATACAATAAATAATAAAATAAAGCATTTATGCATGCTTGCCATTCCATTCTACCATGCTGTATACAGTAAATCAGGAAGTTGATCAAATGTAGAACTCCCTCATGAATCCTTGTCTTCAGCCGTGATGTCATCCTGTCCTGAGGGGGGTCATGCTCAAGACCCAGGTGGTTTTCCATCCCCTCGTGGCCGTGACTTTCGACTTATTCAAACAGGCCTCGTTAAAATGTTTGCTTTAGCGACCGGCGTGCTGAAACCGGGATTGAGCCAGACACTGGGACTGGCGTTTCAGGTATCGATAGCGTAGCAGGTAAGGCTCCGGCGCTGGGTTGCGTGAAACTTGCAAACACAGCGCGCGGTGCATTGTAGCCTGAGAGGTGCTGTATCTGCTGTGCGTGTAGGTGTGAAGCGGACCAGGATATTTGGTTACGTGGAGACAAAACAGGCAGAGAACTCGACGCAAAGAAGGCAGGCTGAATCTAGCTTTGAGACAAGAGGGCAGGATCAACATCGCTGGGGTTAGCCGACTAGGCTGTCATGCGCTGTAGACTGAGGCAACATGTAAATGCGTCACCCACATCACGTAATCGTTGCTTTTGGGAATTCTTTGTGCCCGTCACCGGGGTTTGCACAGTGCACGCTATCAGCAGAATCTTTAATAGCACACAAGGAGAGAGAGTGAAGGTCTGTGAAATTGTCCATGCAATGTTCTTCATAAATAAAAAAGCCAATGGATGCAGAGCTACATTGGTGTAGATCAGCTGGATCTTAGAGTCCACAAGTTCAGTTTAGTCTACAGCGGTACAGTGTGTCAGTTTCATTGAGTAAAATGCAAAATGATCGAATATGAACAGTCTGTTAACTAAAGAAGCTAACTGTAAGGGATTACCTTTGATCACGCCAAGAAATGTCCAGGATATCTACAAAACCACCGATGTACTGCCTTTCTTTAATGTGTGATATATTGGTCAAATATAGGCCCATTTTCACGGATTCCCCCTTGGCAAAATGAGATGATTTTAAAACAGTGTAAAAAAAATTACATATGTGTGTACATGCAGCCATTTTTTATAAGATGGAAAGTAAAGCGCTAGGTCACATGGTGGGGTCACCATGTTGAAAATTTTGTTGATGTTTTCAGAGTTGACGCACACAGTAAAATGTATTAAGTATTCGAGCACTGTACATGTTCCCTCTTCCTCAAAGTTAGAGGGTTAATTACAGGTTGTCAGGTCATGTGACATTGATCCCGTGTTGGATTATGTCTTAAACATCAACATAAGCAAGTCATCATGATCTGTCTTCTTGATCAACATGAAGATTTGTTAATGAAGCTTTGGACTGTCGTGTCTTAGGGTTACTGTTTAAACAAACCTGACCGCCAAGATATTATAGAGTTTGTGTAACATATTTCATCAACGGAAGGATCAAAACAGAAAGAACATGTTACCTGTTAACTGCCGCTAATTGCCGTTTACAGTCATCTCCCATTCTTCATTTGATGTGTTCAGCTCTTTCACTCAACTGAGTAAGAAAACCAACATTTTTTCCTTCTGAGCTCCAATCAAAACAAATGGAACATAATTGATCCATTGTGGTAACTGAAATCATGTATTTGCAGTTTAAAGACATAAGGGCAACTAAGATCTTTTATGAAGCTTTTCAATGCAAGATGTGAATAATGTTATGATACAATTATGTGAAGGACTTAGACTGAGTGAATTCCTGTAATAGGAAGATTTAGAATCCCATGAAGCCTTCAGGCTGAGTTTTATATTCATAGTATCATACTGTACAGTACTGTACATTTACAACATCTTTGTATAAACTCAGATATTTTCTAAATACCTTCTTTGAAACTTTCTTAGAAAAGACTTCTGTGGCAATGCCGTTGCGAGGATGGCTTATTGATTGGTTTAATTGTTTAATTTTCATTCATTGATGAGTTCACAGTTGAGTATGGAGGTCAAGATCGGCAAGCTCCTTTTTCTTGGTGATTTTGAAGAATCCCTCCTGTCTGAATGAGAGTTGACTTAATGAGATATGAACTGGTCAGTATTTTTAGTGGTCGCCATTGTTTGCTCTCAAGGATACCCATTAGTTTCAATGAATTAAGTAGGGATGTGAGATTGTTGTATCGTAAGATGAAAATTTTTAAATTCACATCCTTCACTTTTATAGGTGACAAATGACAAGCTTTGTAACCTTGGTAAGGTCTCGTTTCTGAGCTACAAAGCCAGGGGACACATGGGTCGAATGATGTGGGCGGAGTTAACATGGAGTAGGAGGGGATATATGGGTATGTGATGGCTCTGAGGTCAAAGGTCACTGAGCACTCGGATGCAGCCAGGGTGCCTTCACAGACAACGTGAAAAGGTCACAGCCAGGGGGGTCAGAGGTCAAGGCTGGGCCACTCGCCACTTCCTCTGCTCTGCCCGTATATCCTTCCCTTTCTGCCTCTCCCAGTTCATGACAAATTTTCTGTCTGATCAGTTTGTCTTCGTTAAACCCCTTCCTGTCTTTTTTTTTTTCCCTTAATTAATCAGTCAATCAAATTTTGTTGCGTGCTGTAAAATTCCTATTTTGGTGCCTTTTTTATGTTCACCCTGAGCCCCCAATCTCTCTCTCTCTGTTTTAAACTAACTGTGAAGAGCCCTTACATGTATTATGTATTGTCCCTTTGTCTCATCTCTCAGGGCTGAGATTGTTTGTTTGCATTCGGATTTGTCTAGGCTGCAGAATACAAAGGATTCAAGAAAATTCACCCGAAATGTCAGACACCAGTTTATTATATTGCCATCTTAGTGATGGCATTTAGTTGATCTCTAGTCAGATTTGTCTACTCTAATAAAATAAAAACTCACAAAGGTAGTGAATTAACCTGGATTTAAAATGGGAATGGGGGAGCATCTTGTCCCCCCACAGTAGGACATTCTCTTGGTGTCAGTCAATCAATCAGCTTTTATTGGGTATAGTTCCCTATATGTTGAGATTTATGGAGCACTATTTTCAAGAAGGAATTTAAGGAAAAAAACGCAAAATAACCCAAAGTGATACTGATGGGGGAAAATATTCTCTGACCCCTTGCTAAAGGCATTCAAAATAAACTGCAGATATGTAACACCGGACATGTTACATGTAGGTGTATCTCATGAGTCAGTAAGTGATGGTCAGTTCTATGTTCTGGGTTCCAGGCCTCCCTTAAACCCTGTGTCAGTCTTCTCCTTTTACATCATGGCTTTCCCTCTCCCTTTCTTCGTCTCTGACTCCCTACTTTCAGGTTCAGTGTGTCCTGCGTTGGAGGGTCCAGTCAGTGTGTGTGTGTGCGTGTGTGTGTGTTTGCGCACAGTACCGTACCCTCCGTCCACCAATCACCTCTTTTCCTTTCACTCCTCCTCCCTTCCTCTCTTTCATTTGCTTTATTCGGCTCTCCTTCACCCTCCTATTCTCCTGGCTCAGTATTGATCTGAATGCATTTGCTTCTCATCGATCCACTAAACCACCCCCCCTCCCCCAATCACCTCCTTTGCCGCATTGAGCAAACACAAAGACACGCACGCTATCTCGACACGCACAATCGCCTGCAATACACGCACACACACACACACACAATGGGCCACGACACCGCGTAGAGACACACACACACACACACACACACACACACACACACACACACACATGGCGCACGTGCGCACGCTAACACACCGCACGGTCACGCTAGCGCGGCGCGGCACGCATATTGACACACATATGTTCACACACATTTGCGTTTTTAGCAGTTACTGCGAGCTGCAGTTTGCAGACACCGAGCAACCAAGATCGTTATTCAGCATCGACATTGAACGGAGCCAAGATGATATTTTAAGCCTTAAATACACACGGAAGGCCACAGTTGAAACAGATAACATTTTCCTCCATAGAAGCAGGATTTTCAGAAACGATTCATCAGTTACAGTTTATACTGAAGAATGTTATGTACACTTTGTAAGTAGCGTGGAAAATGTGTCATTCATTCTACAGGCCTGTTATGTTGTATGCAGTTAATGTCATGCTGTGTATTTGCATGCTTTTCTATGGCTTTAGCTATGATGATGTAGGCCATGATGATGCTAACTCTTTGATGTTAAATGTAAGAATGGAAGCTGTTGTTTGAATGTAAGTCTACTTACACAGTCCTTGTGTTGCATCTCCACTGCCAACATGAAGTGTTCTTTTTTTTTTTTTTTTTTTTAAATGATTGATTGACAGCTTTCCTGACCCGCCACGTCTCCCCTCTTACACCCTGCACGGTGGCAGCCAGGTTGTCATGACACCAGACTGTTTAGTCTGCCCTTTGACCCCTTTGAGGGGGCTGCTGTGGTCGATCAAGCATCGCAATTGTTGGCAGAATTAAAAGGGGGAGGGCGGGGGGCGACACTTCCTCTGGGAAGGAGAAGTGGAGAGAAAAGCCACATATTGCTATACATCCTTTATGTGAACGCAGACAGGAATACACACACGCTCTCTCTCTTTCTGTCTCTCTCTCTCACACACACATACACACACACACACTCACACACGTGCACAGTAATGGTCTAACAACCCTGCCTTTATTTTAGGATTATGGTATTCTACCCTTGAGTTCCTCTGAACCCCTATCTGATGGACCCCAAAAACACATCCAGGAACACAAACCCGTGGAGAAATGCAGGACAAAGGCATGCTCTCAGGTAAGGCGTCCCTCCTCCACACTCTTCTCCACACCAATCTAAAACGGCAGCGGAGGGGAATGCTAGAGATAGCTACTCTTTGATCCATCTCTATTTATTCCATACATAAGGGAGACACTTCTGCTTTGCCCTTGACTGGCTGAACCACGCAGACTGGGAAAACCACAAGAGCCGACGGTTCTCACCTTCTTCAATGACAGAACCAGTCTCATGGCATTGTGTATGCAGGTTTCTTGATCCCCCGTACTATTCATTAAAACAAAGGTCTTATTTTTGGATGAAGTATGCTGTAAAAATGGAGGGGGGGGGTCATGGATAACAGCACTTGGGGTCATTGTATTTCTGCCTTGAATAGGTTGCATAGAATTGTAAGTAGTTTACATTTACATTACATTTAGGTCATTTGGCAGACGCTTTTATCCAAAGTGAGGACGTACAAGTAGTTAACACGTTAGACTGAAATGCTTCAAGACATTATCATGTGAAAGTCCCATCCACTGTAAGCAGGGTAGCAGTATTCTGAGATGCATGGACCAGGTTTTAAGCAAGCATGTGACATGAGAAATGCATTTTTAGAGTTTTGTGTATTGTAGATTGTAGTGTCACAGTGGCAGGACGGTACAGAAATCACACATGTCACTATGTGCGTGAGAATAAGGTTCCACTGTGAGGTAGAAGCCGAAGAAGGGAGTTGTGGGACACCAGGAGTTCCTGGTATCTCACCTGCCACGCAATCTCCTGCTTCCTCAAAAGACTGAGGTCTCTGCTCAGCACCCTTTTTAGCAGGCCTCTCTCCTGGGAACTGGACGATACGTGCACTGATATTGCACAAGGGCAACGCCAGGCATGGGCCCATCACACAGGGAGATTTTTCAGCCACCATTAAAACATTGATGAAAATGTTAGACAGAGGTAAATTAAAGACTAACGTGAGTCATATGGCCCATGCTTCATCTAAAAAGTCAGTCTAGATTAAATTAATGCAGTGATTAATTTATTTATTTTGATTTTGTAATGTACAGGAAAAAAGGTAAAAATTCATAGAATGTATTTTTAAAACAATATTATGTAAAGTGACTAATACTTCAAGAGACAATTGCTCCAGGAGTTTGTCAATGGTTTTGCCCACAACAAAATTATATTTTTCTGTTTCCTAATTACGATAATTTTATAGGACTTGCACATGCAGTCTGCGTCTACATTCACGTTTTTCATGTGTGAAGTTTCTTTAACGAGGCTGATTGAGATCTTGTTCTAAACGCACACGGGGTATAGCCACATGACTGGCACAGCACCCAGCAGTGATTGACAATGGTGCCCTAGCAACCACTGGGCACACTGCCAAGCCTGGGGTTGCCAGGGAATGGGTTACCATGGAAACTTTTTTTTTTTTTTTTGCTGCCTTTGTATGTAAGGGAGGGAGAGTGAAAAAGAGGGAAACGGAGAAGGAGGAGATTAGTGTGGGTTATCGTGTTGCTCTCCGTTGATGTATTGAAAAAGAATGCAGAATCAAGCCCCAGACAGAACTCAGACAGACAAACAGGCAGATCAGACACCATTTTTCACACAAATCAAGCAGAAACGCGGTCACGGGATGCCTGAATCTGCCTAACGACAAGCCTACACGCGGAGGCTCCGGGCGCAAGTATGCTGAGGACACTGTGTACCTTGTACTTGTATTGACATTGTAACTGGGTAACACAACTCCCGCACTGAGATTGAGTCCTAATTCTTTGCCTCCTGGGTGTTCTCATATCGGGTTCGGAGCTGGTTCACAGTCAGCCGAGTATCGGTGGAGTAATGGTCAGGGAACGACATTTGTAATGAAAGGGTTGCAAGTTTGAATTTATGATGGGTCTCTGCAGTTCTATTCTTTATGTGTACATTTTGTACTGATTTTATATTACGCGATAACGCCCATCTATAAAGAAAGAAAGACAGAAAAAATAAACAAGGTGCATGTTCATGCGCTCATATACATATACTTCAGAAGGAATTTACAATAATATCTCTCACTTGTTCTAACATTGTAGACCACTATGAAATTGCTCTAGACTTCATGTACTTTGGGAGGAGATCCTTCCAGCACAGCTGCAGGTTGAAGGATAGGTCCTTTTTGCAGACATAACAGCTGAGATGCCTCAGTTGTGTAAGTGCATTATTTGCATGACGTAAGCTGTGTAACTGCAGGGTGAGTGAATAATGTGAAAATTTATACCCACTTGAAGTCTGAGCTCTGAAAGGCCACCCAAGGTCGCTCCCAATACGACTATCAAAACTTGTTCTCAGAAAACAGTTGGCGCTTAATTGGGTTTTTTCCCTCTCTCAAAGATCGACCTTTGTGTTGGGTTTTAGGAGTGCAAAGGCTGTAACAAACCATACTGGGTAAACTTAATTTCTGTTCTTTATGTGCCGTATCTGTAAGCCCGTTGCCCAACGTTTTGATTTTTTGGTTTAGTTTCAGACAAAGTCCCACAATCGTCCTAGTGACTTTGAAGTGAAAGTCATGTGCAGTATTAAATAAAATATAATATAAATCTTAATATTTGCGGCAGTGTAGCATAGTGGTAAGGAGCAGGACTCATAATCGAAATGTTGGTGATTCAATTCCCCACTGGGGCACTGCTTTTATACCCTTTGGCAAGTTACTTTACCCAGAATTCCCTCAGTAAATATCCAGCTGTATAAATGGATAACATGTAAAAAAAATATATCATAACCTATGTAAGTTGCTCTGGATAAGAGCATCTGCTAAATGCCAATAATGTAATGTAATGTAATATTACACTGACATCACCAACGAACAGCTAAACTCTGCTCAGCCAGTGAGGACCCCACATGTCAGTGCGGTCCCCTTCAGTCGCTGAGCTCGGAGCTCTGGAGCCTATTCAATTACTCTTTCGCATGCTCAGCTTCGACGGCATGAATGCAAACTAAGTTTCGCAGTCCCGTCGGTCGATGACGGCAGGATATGTGACTGGACGTGCAGTTTTCCCCAGAACGCTCTGTCACCAGCAGTGAGCCCCAGCCTCCTTTCTCGCTGTTCTTTCCGCCCGTTAGATCAGCCTCTGCCCCCGTGATGCTGGCGTCGCAGTGGGAGCGCGGCGGCTTTGTGAACTGTGTGCCCGCTGTCGGTGCCCTGACCCCCCCCACCCCGGGCTGGCATCCACGTACGAGGGAGGGGGGCGATGCCAGGGGCCTCAGCGGGCACCCAGACAGACTGGCAGGGAGCCGGCACTGGCACAACCGTGCTGCATCTCTGCGTGATTGGACTGCGAAACGAGAGGAGGTGGGGGGAGCGGAGCCAGGAGGGGCGGCGGAGAAAGGGGAACGGAAAAGGAGAGGAGAGTCTGAAAAGTCTGGGTGCGGAGGGAGAGGGTGGGGAGCGACCCACAATGCAACAGCGTTGCCATAGTGATGTGCCTGGCGGGGTGGTGGCGTGAGGGTAGTGCTTACGAGAACGGGCCTATAACCAGAAGGTTGTGGGTTTAAATACCATGGCAGTTGTAACTTGAGTTCCTTTTTCGAATATCCTGTATAAATGTAAAATGTTTTATGTAAATCTCTCTGACTACAGCTACTGCTAGTACTATTGATACTACTAACGATAGTTTGATTTGTAATTTTAGAAGCTAGACACATCGAGCCCAACTTGAGAACCACATCCCTTAGGTAAAGATTGAACCATAGATGTATATTTAGTGAAAGTGATGAGAGGGTTGTAGGAACTGAGAGTAGGGATCTCAGTCGAGATGGCAGATAGAAGAGCCTGATAACATAACTGCAGACTCTCATCTGGCAAGTTCATGAGCCATCAGACGCAAGCGGGTGAACAGAGGAGCCGAACAAAGTCTGAGCTCAGATCAGCAAGGAAGCTGTGAAGAGCAGGGGAGAGAGAGAGAGATGGAGATGTGGCTCCTGGGGATTTGTCTGAGTGGTGAGACTGGTGCTCAGATCAGAGTGCGATTCCGCGGGGTACGAGACTGCCTATGGGTAAGGACTGTCTGCTCGCGGATTCACAAGTCTCTGGCCTTCACCAGTCCTTTAAAAAAAAAAAAGAGCAAGGATTATTGTAGCGTGATTGATGACACTGCAGGTGATTCTGAAAATTAAATTTTTTACGGGACTTCCATATGCCAGGCAGGTAGAAGGCGGAGATGCTCTGATTTCAAGATCAAGGTGCGGGGAAGATGTTAGCGTCAGGATTTTGGGAAGTGACAGCCCCCCACAGAGCAGATGCGAGCTCTCTCAAGGTGCCACTCCCTCTAGGTGACTAAAGTCACTGCGCATCCATTTGAAGTAACAGAGCATGTGCAGTCTTCTCTGGTGAGTGGAGGCAGACAGGCCTCATGCTCACACTGAAATGGAGGGATGGGAGACAAGATCTCAGAAGTAGTGATGAGGTCATTGGGAAAGTACAAGAGACCAGGGTTTGCACAGCATTGTCCCACATCAGGCTCTTCCCAGTGATAAATCTCTGTTGTATTATATGTTATCATTGACATCATGACATGAGAAAAAAAACGCAAAACTATGATAAGACGTTGGAGAGCAGAGGCCGGGGGGACTCGGGTGGGAGTCGGCTGTGCACAGACAAACACGCTCAGATGGTCATTACATTACATTATTGGCATTTAGCAGATGCTCTTATCCCGAGTGACTTACATCAGTGACAGTTACAGTTTTCTAGAATGTTATGTTATCCATTTGTACAGCTGGATACAGCTGGAGGCAATTATGGGTCGAGTACCTTGCCCAAGGGTACAGCAGCAGTGCCCCAGCGGGGAACTGAACCGGCAACCTTTCGGTTACGAGTCCTGCTCCTTAACCAATATGCTGCACTGCCGCCCCCTGATAGTCCGAGGAGAACAGCAGTAAACAGGGAAGTACACAAGAACCAGAGGGAAGCAGACCGTGGACTGTGGGGTTTTTTTTTGGGGGCATGGGGGGTATAGGGGGAGAGGAGAGGAGGGCAGACGGGCGTGGAGAGGAGGGTGAGAGGGAACAGGACGTGACTGGGTCCATACCAGGGGTGAGGCCTGAGGTCAGGATGGCCAGAGGGGGAGACAGTGAACCAGTCAAAAAGGGTTCTTGCTCACAGTTGGGAGGAATAAGATGACACGCAGAGAGGACACTGGGAGGATGAGATGTGCAATGTTGCGGTGTTGAAATGTACAATGTTAACATACCGTCACTGGCGGCAACTGCAGCCCCTTTAATTCTATGGTAAGGCCATCAACGCCACAAGCTGCACTGTCATCTAAAACCCATTACTTACCCATTACAAACCCAATGCTGTAGAGTGAGTTACATTACATTACATTAATTGGCATTTAGGGAGACTTACAAGGATAACATGTAAAAATTGTAACCTGTCTATACAGCTGGATATATTTACTGAGGCAATCCTGGGCTAAATACCTTGCCCAAGGGTACAATGGCAGCGCCCCAGTGGGGAATCGAACCAGCAACCTTTCGGTTACAAGCCCTGCTCCTTAGCACTATACTACCTCGCCGCCGCCCCTGTCATTTGCACATTATTGTCTGAAGATTCTGTAGTGCCTAATCAGTGGTACGTACATGCAATCTCGGCACATCCAGGGCATCTCGAATTCCTGCGTGTAGCACAGCTTTTTGCTGCTGTGAGCTGCAGAACGTGTCTGTGAAGCTCTGTCTGGGAACAGTCCCTTTTCATCTGCCGTGTGGGGGTAGGAGATGCAGTCCCCAGGGAGGGATATTTGCTAACAGAGACCTGCACTCCGGTACACACACAGACAGGACCCCTAGTGATGTCACATAGGATTCAACCATTGTAGCTACGAGGGTGATGTTGAAGATGGTAAAAAAAAAAAAAAAAAAAAGCTATGATCAAAAGCAACCATCATTTGTACTCGCGCGTGCATGTGGTTCAAACACGTCCGTGCACGAGAGAAAGAGCTGGGAGTACTTGAAATACGCCGACTTATTACACCGGGCTGAAACCACCACCAGGTCAGCATGAATATTTCAGATGTATTTTTGTAGCGCTGAAGTGGGTCAGACTGCAGCGGAATGGCAGGTAGAGGTCTTGCGTGGCTCCGCTGTGGAGAGACTGATGCAGGTATGCAGGGTGAAGTGGGGGGAAGGGAGGGTGCTGTTCTCCTTGCGGCCAGTAGAGGGAGCACCAAAAGAATGCAAAAAAAATGAAGGCTTTATAGATGGAATGAAAAGATTGCTGCATTTTAAAAGTTTATTGCCTTGTCTGCAGAGCAACTTGCTCACGAAGTACACTTGCACAGAACCATGTGAAGTCTTCATTAACATGTGTTTCTAAACCCTGAGTTGCTTTACCGTTGTGTAAAATTATAAAAAAAAGAGAGAGAAAAAGAAAGTATCCAGTCGTAAATTTTTACATACATTCTTTGTGGGCGAGTTGTCAGGTCATCACGCAGCAGAGATGATAATATCATCAGGATTTTGGCAAACTTTTTCTTGTTAAAAATTAAACAGGCTTAGGATGCTGTCATTCATGTCAGGTCACGACTTTCCTCAAAATAGCTTTAAAAGATAAGTGTTGTGGATGGGTGGTTGTGGGGGTGGGGGAAACAGGATTCCCACATGAAGAGGGACCCTGTCGTGTCACTGACCGAGCCATGGACGGACGGACGGATGGACAGACGGACGGGCGGAGATGCCGGGGGACAGATGGCCCCTCGCCCCGGAGGAGGTTTGTCTGAGACCTCTCTGCACGGGTGCACTGCGGCGTGAGGTAGTTGGTTGTATGGTTTCGCATAATAAACGGCCTGGAGATAACTGTACAACCTTCTAGCTTTCCCTGCGGTGTCACCAGACCATCAGGTTGCACAGGGCCCACCCCCATCAAGTGGTAAGTTTAAAAAAAAAAAAAAAAAAAAGCACCTTCCTCACTGACTCCGCCCACACTGCACATGTCAGCTAGTGAACGAGGTGGAATCAGTTAGCGAGCAGCTAATCAGCGCCGGTTGAGCTGTTGAAGGTAACATAATTAGGTATGAACTAAGCAGTAGAGTATTCAATCTCTGGATACGTCAAATGACTGCTCCAGCAGTCATTTGCTTGCTTTGGCCATGCCTCTTAGAGCTGATCTGCAGTTTGGTTGGTCAGTTTGCTAAAATCAGCAAATTAGGCTTTGAAAATCTGCATGACAGCCCCACCCTCTGTGTGAAAACATAGCATGGCAATGCAGAACTAAAATCTAAAATGCCAAAATATGAGGAATAGGTTTTGAAAAATGTTGACAGATACAGCATAAATTTCACTGTATGTGTTTTTGCATCTGTCATGTATGCAGCTGCGCATTTTACAGTCTTCCATAATGCATTTTCTGTAGTAATTTAGGTTAAAGAGAAACTAATGGATATATTCACAATCGGTAATATTTGATAGAATATATGGAATATATTGTTAGATTTCATATATTACTGTGGTGTGATGGCTGAGTGCTGACACAATGTTTCATATTGAAATTCCTGGATATTAAGCAATCATGTACATAAATTAGGTTGCCTTTGATTTAATTGTGCATGCAGCAGGACCAAAAATACATTCCCTACATGTATCAGTTAACATCTTCTATGTATGCAGTAATATTCCTAATAGTTGTCAACTGAAATATGTTGTAACTGTTTGTCTGCAGTGTTTATACATACTTTGTCATTGGGAAAGGAAAGCAACCTTCGATGGAGGTTAGTTGTGGCTGGTTGCGGATAGTTAAGAGCATACCTCTCTAACCCTGAGCATCAAAGAGTTTCTGCTTCTTGCTGATCCTGTTGTTTCACAGTATTAGTGTGAGTTGTCTGTGTGCATTCCCCCCGCCACACACCCACCCACCCCCCTCCCCGCCACCCTGCCCCCCTCCCCCCCCCCCGGTTAGTCTCTCGGTGTGTCTGGCGGCTGGTGGCTCAGACAGCCAGTGTCCGCATTGCGTTGAGCTCTCCTGTTGGAAAAAGGGCATATATCAGCATTCTGCGCTTGTACTTGGCTTCTTTTTTCCTTGCCAAGCCCTGTGACAAAAGTGCACCTTTGTCCGACGCGCAGAACAATCATGTGCCGTTTCGGGTCCTCGCTGTTCTTTTTCCATCGCCTGTCGGGCTGACCTCTGATTTAAACCCGGTTCCTGTCCACTTCCTGCGTGCCGTTTGACCCTGTCTCACGTTGTACCATGTTAATGGTACCCGGTAACACGGCTTGTTTGTTTTATTTTGCATTTCGGCCATTGTCATTTACTTTGCTGCTTCATTTTGTAAATGTGAGCCATAGGGGCTCCTTGCAAACGGCCTGGTGCACATATATGCGCGTGACTGTGCGTACATGCGTGCGCTAATGCTCTGTCATATCGTTGAATAATGTCCAAGCCTATGAGCAATGTTATATACACACTTTCTACTGTGTCTGGACAGAAGCATATGATTGTATATGTGCATTTACAGTGTGTGTGTGTGTGTGTGTGTGTGTGTTTCCCCCTGTGCTGAAAGACTGTGGCAGTGTAAGTATATCCATTCCTATTGTTCTCAGTGAGGTCAGGTCACAGGTTGGAATTGTGAGTTCGGATGTACTCTGCTGCACAGCCTTACCCATGATGTCACAGCTCTGAGAGCATGGCTGATCCCTCTCTTCCCTGTCCTGTTACATAGTCCCTCCACAGCTGGTCATTCAACCAGGCAGATTGCTTCATTTAACTCACTCCACTCCATAATCGCCAGTCCAGAGCAATATTACCTACAGGACATGTTAACCAGAATACTCATTTGTATATTGAAATAATTGTGTATGGTCTATGCCAGTATATGTGAGTAATCCTACTTTGTTTAGCATTGGTGGTCTATGCTGAAAAAATTACTGGACCTATTCTGTAATTAGAAATGACAAAAAAAATGGCATGGAAGAAATCATGATTTACTTTGATGCATGACTGTATTTGTACCAAAAATTCAAAAAGCTATTTGTTCTAAGTTTTTATTTTGATTTAATGCAGCCCCTATCCTCAGTTTCCTGACTTAATATCTATCAAATTTATAATCCATATGTCCCCATATTTCGGTAGAAATTGTCAATGCGGAGGTATGCATGCAGTCTGTCAGGATGGGAGCGACTCGGAGGTCAATCACTTCTGGAATTGATGTGGTATTAACTCTCACCCTGTGTGAAATTCTGACACTCCCTGTCTGTTCCCTCCTCCTCCCCCCTCCTCTCTCGCTCTCTCTCTCTGTCTCTCTCCCTCACACACACACACACACACACTTTTCCCTTTCCCAGACACACACACACACACACACACAGACTGCAAAAAGTGAGAGAGAGGGAGACTGGAGACGTGATGCTTAAAAAACGTGAGAGGGAGAACAAGCACCCTCGCAAGTAAGAGACGGGCAGAAAGAGATGAGAGTAAGAGAGAGAGAGAGAGAAATGACCAATAGATGGAGACCAGGAACGGCGGTGTCTGCGAAAGTGGGAGACAGAGACGGAGGGAACGGGAGAGTGATGGAGAAACAGCGAGAGGAAAAGACGGAGGGAGTATGCATGGTCGTCTGTGCTGTGTTTGTTGGTGACACAGATATATGGATCACGGGGGGGAGGGTGGCAGTGGAAGGGTGGTGGGAGATAGGTACGGCACCTAACAATGGAACCAGTGCGATTGTCTGTACCATACCTGCTTCGCCGGCTGTCTGGTTTATAACTCTAATAGCCTGTAGTACTCGAAGCAGGCAGAGGGAACACTGCTAGCGGAGACAGAGGGCAGGGAGCGAGAGAGAAAGAGAGAGACAGAGTGTGTGTGTGAGAGAGAGAGAGGGAGAGAGGGGGAAGTAGAAAGCAGAGGCTGCTTTTTTCATTACTGTCTACGTCCATGAAAAAAAATGCAGTCAAGGAAGACAGCGAAGAAAGACGCGATGGACCCTTTTGCCTTTTTTTTTTCTCCCCCAGAGGAAAGCTGGTGCCACTGCTTATTCACTTCATCCGTGTGTGTGGGTGTCTGTGTATGCTTCAGAAGACCAGTGCAAATTGTGTATCAGCAAACACAAGTGGTGAGTGTGCATTTTCTTCAGGAGACAGAACAATGGAAGTGGCGATAGCGACTCGATCCCTCCGCTGATAGTTTGTCTTTTTTCTGTTTTTGTCTGTCCTTCCTTACCTCCTTCATTACAGTCATGTGCTACCAGTCCTCGTGTGTTTCGTTCCGTTTTTCCATCCATCTTTCTCTCGTTCGCTGTCGACTATTGCAGTCTGGGGACTACAGAAACCCGGTCAAATTAGAAAAAGGGGATACGCTTTCAGACAGAGCGCACGGAAAGAATGGGTGCCTAATTTCGCAGACACTGTAAATGTTACATGCCTGTGTTGCGGTTGATTTGCATGCTAACATGTGCACACCCCAGTGCACAGTGCATGTTTGTGCGCATGCATTTAGGGGTCTGCTTTGGGGAGCAGAGAGTAAAACGGAAAAAATCACAAAATAAGTGTAATGGCGCACTAATAATTGCACGCCAGCTTATAAGATGTCAATTACACATTAATTGATGAGTAATATATATTTGTAAAATGATGCCATACGTTAAATTTCCTCTGCTTTTTCTGTTACTGCTGTGTGTGTACTGTAGGCACCTGAGTCTTTTCGCATCACAATGAAGATTTATTGTGGCGTAGTGCAAGACTTCATGAAGTAGGGTGAGACAGAAAGAGGGTGTATGAGTGAGAGGAGACAGAGAAAAAGGGGACAGAGACTGGTGTCACACGGTCCATCTGGATTCAGTCAGTGAGACAGTCACTGTGACTATTTGCCACTAGATGGCACTGCCATACGAAATTTCTCTGAACTAATTTTCTGTGCAATTGTGAGTGCACCCTGTAACTGTGTGCTACATTAATATAAATGCGCAACATTGAACATAATTCACAGTCTAACTTATATGACGCCTCCGAGATCCTCAGCTTTGGCATTTTTTTTAATTCACTCTCTTTGCTGTTTTTCAGGTCGTGTTCCCATTCCGCGGCATTTTGGAAACCTTTTATTCCGAATCAGTGAGGTTGCTTTCGGAGAGAGAGGCGCCTCAGACACAATCCTTATTCCCTCATCCACAACCCACCTACACCCCACCCCGCCATCTGACAAATTTCCAGCCAAGTCTCACACACCTCACGTCGGCTCTCTCTCCGTCTGGTAAGTGAAACGGTCATAGCCAGTTTCCCTTCTTCTGCGTTTTGATGCCTTTGTCTTTACAAAAATCTAAAACACAGCACCCACCCTTAAAATGACACAAACGTTCTCTTTAATCGCCGAAGACCTCATATATTCCCGGGGTGTGCTGTGAGTCCCTTGCTGCTCTGTACAGTGCTTTAGCGGCATTTTCAGTTCTGGTATAATGTAAGCTGATGTAGCCCTAACATCACATACTTAGCGCAGTGCAGAAGGACTCCATTTCTTGACGTTGCTTCACACTGTCTGAGCTGTTTTCTGTCTGGGTGGGCGGAGTACCAGTCATCCTTTTAAGATTACAGGCTTAAAAAAAAACAGTACAGTGTGGTGTGCATTCGGAGGAATGTTGCAGTTATTGTCGTTTATTTCTAAAATCTGCATATAAAGCAACCTTCCAGCAAAAAAACTACATCTCCCAGGTATGCTTCTTTGTCCCTGAGACCCTTAACCTGTGAGGTCATGGGAGGTCACAGGTGAGGTCCTCGGGAACATGGCTGCATGCGTTTACACCATTAAGGAGACCTTCTTTAAAGGTAGGAAGTGCACATTTTCCAGAAGCTAATTCAACAGCCATAATGTGCTCATCAGCTCCTTGTTACTTCCTGTTACTGTATGCAGCAGCTGACAGGAGGAATTTCAATGGTGGATGTAAATAATTTCAAGAGAATGAAGACCAGCTTGCCAAATCACAATGTCTTCCTAATCATTAAGATATGCAATATTTTCTCACTGATGAACCCACTGATGGACCATTTGTCTTTAAAAACTGCAAATGTTATTGTGTGGACAGAGCTTTTAGATAATGTGTTATATCAAATGTATAAATCAAAACGGCAACATAATAAAGAATGTTATAAACTAGTCCCTTGTGGTCTGATGTTAATGGTCTGGCAACCTTCCTGAGTGGCTGAGTGTTCGATATTGTTTGAGGTAATTCACGGGGACAGGCCTGATTGTCTGGCTTTGTGTGCTGACCGTTGAAATGGTCCAGTGAGAGGACAGCTAAGGGTAGTGACCCCTGTATCGATCATCGCCTCACAGACATGCTGGATTTTGATTAAATTGGTGTGTGGAAACAACAACTTTTGTGCTAGGATTCAGAGAGCCGTGATTAGCTGGCGTTTATCCCTCTGAAACGCAGTGACACACTGAGAATGCCGTGGCATTGCGCTGAGTAAAACGCAATATGGTACAGCGCACCAAAATGTGTGAGTGAAAGAAAAGAAACAGATTTCAGCTACTATGCCAAGCAAAATATGCTGCAGTGTATAAGCATCATTTAAACATCCTCCACAGCACTTTACTAAAAGGGAAACATTCTAGGTATTAGCATTTATAATATCCATTATCTTATCTACTTATTAATTTTATCACAGTTATTTATATTTTTCACTGTGTCTGCATCCAAAACAATCTAATTAACAAAAGAGATTAGAATTGTCCTATACACCGCATATAAGTATATATTAGATCAAATTGTGCAAAGTTTTGACTAGAACGAGAACACTATGAATGACCTTTTACTGTCAATGTCTATTATTGAGTTAAACACTGATGCGAAATCTATGCAGATTATCAGTTGTAGATAAGAAAAAATACAATCCTGAAAAGAGAAAATAATCCATTTTTTCTTGGAAATGGAACTATGTTGCTTGCGTAAGGCTGTTTCTACCCTGGACCTCAATGCCTTTCTGGACTGATGTTTATCCCAGTACAGTTCCTGCCCTCAAAGACAAACAGCACTGACTGATTGTCAGCATGAGTTGACTGGTCCTGGAACAGACTGTAGTGCAGTATTGATTGGCTTATCTGTGTGGAGACAGATAAATGCATTAGTACCCAACTCACCCTGCCACTGAAAATATATTAACTGCCTGTATTAGGCACCCTGTCTCGTTACCATGGCGAAACACAGAGGGAGGGGAGGGGGGATGTATGGTGAGTTGGGGGCAGCGGGTTCAATAGGTAGTCTCACTCTCCCTCTTTCCTCTGTCTTTGTTCTCCCTATCTCGCCACCTCCTTCCTGAACAAACACAGTCCTCTTTTCGAATTCTCTGTTCTACTTTTTTGAGCATTCTCACTTTGTTCTAATTAGTTTTTTTGTCATATTTTCTCACCTTTCCTCTCGCTCCTCTCTCGGCATTAAACATCACCTTACTTGTTATGTTTCACTCATAACTAATCTCTCCCCCGCTCCTCCCCCCCACCACCTCTTTTTTCCCTCCCTGAGCTTCTAAAACTACACCTTTCTCAGATCCCTCCTCGTACACCTCTGCTCTCTGTCTGCAGCCATACCCCCCCCCCCTTTTCTCCCTCTCCATCTCTGCAGCAAAAAAGTGGTGCATTATGGTAACACAGGGAGGGAGGAAGACAATGAAAATGAGGGGGAAAAACACATAAAGGTGTGGGAACAGAGAGGGTGGTGGACCCTCTCTATTATCTTCAGCAATAAATTGGAAGAGAAGTGGCCGGGTCTTTATTACGGTGTCCTTTACAATGTCCTTTGAAAACTCCTTCATAATCTTTTTTTTGTTTTGTGTTGTTATTATTTCCAGTGCCCCTGCTGCGCAAAGTTCAGCAGCGTTCAGTATTCGTCTGTTTTCGACGACTTGCAGTGCCATTGATGAAATAATTTAATTTACATTACAGTTGAGTTATTGTTTTCCTCGTCCTGCTCAGTTGTTGTTCAGTGCAACAAGCACAAGATGCACTGCTGCATAAGAGTGCACCGGGAAATCTGACACAAAAAACCCTCATATTACATTCACACTGAACACAACACTAGCCTGGAATATATCAAAGATAAGTAAAAAAAAATGTATACTCTTATATTTACCCTGTTTTCCTGGTTCTACATGCTGCTTTGTTCTTCAAAAACTTTTCAAAACTCTCATTCAGAAAGTAAGGACCAAATGAAAAAGGTAGGAGGCCTCCGCATTCAGCTGGCACAAAAACATGCCCCAGACACGAGGAACCCGCCTGCCCCATCCCCCCCACCCCCTGCCTCGGTTGTCTGTGGGGCCGTACCCCCCACTTCCTGCGGAGTTCACCCTTCATTCACCACACAGAAGAACAATGGAGCACAAACACGGACAGAAAAAGGAGACCTCGCTGGCGACAAGACCGCAGAGCGACCGTGCCCACAGGCCCAGAGGACACCGCAGCGATAGCAACAGCACCATGGCAACTCCAGATTCTAGGAACACCCCTTCATCCGAAGCCAGCGTCTGGGCTTTAAGAAGGTTACTTGTCTCATAATCCCATAACTGCCTCTCAGATCTTTGCACTGTCATAGTTATCCAAAAGTAAATACAATTCATTCAGTGCTGAGGTAAACAGGCTAACACTGACAAGGACCTGCGTTTGGGTAGAAACATTGCCTCTGTAGACTGAGTGCTCCACCATGGGATTGTTTAATATTTTTTATCTTGTTCACTAGTTTTAAATTATGTTATGCTCACCAAGTGCAATGTACCTTATAGCTAACAGGGTTGACTTTTTTACTTTAACCCATGTTGATGTTCACACAATTCATACTTACAGTTTATTATTAAAATAAGAGACCTTGGGGGGAGAGAGAGCCCCAAATCTCCTTAGACCCCTCAGGTAGACGGGTAATCTCTCTTGACTATTGTAATATACCTGTTACACAGAAGCATCTGTTAAAGACTGTGGGGGTGAAAGCACCGCATTGTTTTCGTTCAGAGTTGTATTGCTTTTGTTTTTCTGTCACTTTGGAAAAAGGCCTGTGAAATCAGATCGACACGTGGAGAACTGAGAAACTAGCAGGTTTATAGAGGGCAATGGGCTGCATAAAATTAGGCCAATACATGTACCCAATTCGGCTCCAGATCCTGCCAAATTTGGTCATTACAAAAACAATTATTCATCCATATGGTGCAGAGGCCTGAGACTTTGTACACATATACCATAATACATATTTCACCGCTCTTCAGCTGGCTCCACCCTGCTGGATCTTCCCCTAGTAATGAAAATTACATGATAAATCACTGGACCAATTGAAGGGAAATTTTGAGTAATCATGAAATTTGGTTTTTGGAAATCATATGCTATAGCCAAGAAGTGGTTGGCTGTAGCATGCCACTTCATTGGTAATACAATATTTGCAGTTGTAAACATCGTTTTCACAAAACTACTCTGCAGAAAAAAAAGCCATTGGACACCAATCATTAGAGACCGACCAAAATCTTAAGGCTTAGTTTCACATAGACAGAATGATAGAATGTCTTTGGCACCAAGAAACATTCTATTTTAGTATTTTATTTTATCATTTAATTTAACAATCTGGCTGGATGTCAAATGTTGATGAAATTAAGAGCGAGGAGAGACGAGACAGAAATTTTGCCTCAATCCAAAGATGGCATTATTGCACGAGTTTCCATACTGAATCCTTGGTGTATGTATTTTACAAATACTGCAGGATGTTGGTATAACTGTTATGTACGTTTTGACAATAGAAATAATATGAAAATGTATGGCAGTTCTATTCGACTGGACAGCAATCTTTTAAAATTGAGGTAGTCTTGCTATAGAAATTGTGTTTATTGAATGTAAAGCTTTGTATTTTGTCTGACATTTTAATCAACACAAAGATGACTGAAGATTGTTTGAGCAGTGATTTGAGAAAAGCCTGCTGTTTTTAATGAAGTCGTTTATGCTTTCTTCCCTCTTTAAGCCAATTCTACCTCTATGGACTCCAAGTCATTATTGGCAAATGAAACAGCTCAGAACCCGGGTTCAAACGGTTCAAACCTGGGTCGGAGCTGTTGGACTCAACCTGTGAAACCTGTGCCTGAAAAGGACTAATTATTGGCAATCGACGGCACTTCTTTGTGGAACATCTTGTAAATAAATGCTGATATTTGTTTAAATATGCAACATTAAGCATTGATGTGCAAAAAATACATATATTCCTGTCGATAAGATTGATACAGGTCTATGGGCTATATACCCATACAGAAGCTGATGTTTATTAGTATAGATGGAATGCATATTTCCTTAATTTTTTGCTAAAACGTCTTTTAAAATGAACTAAAAGTAACACTTTTAACTAAAACTTTTAAACTAAAAGTAACACAGAAATATCACACTCACTGTGAAGACCTCAGAATTCTGCTCCTTACTAAAGTATTACATGAGCCAGCACTGTCATACCTAACCAAGCACATGTAATTCTGTATATTCCTGCTAAATCCTTATGGTCTCAGGTATCTGTTTTCCTCTTGTGTCCGCTGTGCTGAGCCAAGCATCAGCCAATCAGACTCCACCAGTATGGCCTATCAGCAGCCAGCCCCTCAGCCTGCTGTAGAGCCATGGTGAGGGTCAACAGATCTTTTTGTATAGTAAAACCTCCATCTGCATTTGGAACATCATCTTTTTCTGTCCCTGCCTCCTAACAGAGACCAGAGTATGCCATACTGGCAGGAGTATATGAGGGCAATCAAAGGAGGTGTCCAGGTAATCAGCCTTTTCTCAATGGTCTTTTTCCAAATCCCTAAAATACCAAAAGCCAAAACAGCCAGCAAGGGACTTACATTACATTGCATTATATTACATTTATTTAGCAGACGGTCTTATCCAGAGTGACTTCCAGCACAATGGAACATAAGTGTATCCACTAAAGCTGAATGAGGAACAGCGTCAGACCAGGCTAACAACACTCCCAGACCAGTGAGAGTGAGCATAACACTATTCAAGCCAGACCACAAGTTAACTTGCGCAACCTGACTAGACAAGGGAAGCCAAGTATACTACCATACATCAGTCACCATGATACATCAGACTTGAGTTTAAGTCCTGATCTCCTCAGACTGTTAAATCCGACCTCTTTAGCCTGTCTTATGATTAAGACACGCTTCTCTCTGTAATGTGCACCTATTACTCAGTACTATTCTGCCATAGTTTAGCGGCTGCAGAACAGCTTTTATGTTACTTTGCAAGCTGAATTGTGGCACTGAAAAGTTACATTTACATTTACTCATCTGGCAGAAGCTTTTATCTAAAGTGTCTTACAAGGCCATTATGGCAAGCAATATCAAGTGCAGATAACGGGAGGTAACCATAGGCAACAAAACGGAGTCGAAAGTAACACAATTGAGGTTCAGTGGCGAGTACGCAGCTCATATACAGGTGAGCGTAGCTGACAAAGTGCATTAGTTATTTAATATTGAGTGCTACAGTTCAGTTCTGGATGTTGAGATATGTCATGGACAATGATCCGTGAGAAACAATCTGAAGAGGCGAGGATCACAAAAGATTCTGAAGTCTTGACTGATGCTGGCAATTCATTTCCAACACTGTGAAGAGGCAGGAGTGGGAGGTATGACCTCAAAGAGGTGTTGCAGTCTGGTGACCCGATGTAACCCAGTGGAACGATCTGGCTGGGTTGGACAGGGGATTGTAAATATGCTACATAGGCTACATGACACGCCAGCACCAGGGTATCTGGCAGCACCTGGTAGCCATAGAAATATATTTTGTCACATACAACATGGCAGCCATTCATGTGTGCTGTTTTAGCATAACTTTATAAACTTTATTAAGTTTCTCTGTCACCTTTTAGGCAAAAAAACTGTCTTTAAATTACCCCCTCCCTCCCAACATTTCTTGGGTGAGATTACCTGGGGCCAGAGGTCCACGTAAATGACCCACCAACGGAGTCTTTGAATCTAACTCGGTGGATGGAGTCCTTTAACCGCCTGGCGGTTCTGCCGGACTGCTTTGAGGAGAAGCGGGCTCCGTCTGAACCTGCTCCTCTCTCTCTCACTGCCCTCCTGCTGTGCTGGCTCTTGGAGCACCTGGAGGTGCGATCGGTTCCTCCGCACATCCTCCTCACCAGCCTCTGCCCCGTGGGAGTGTGGAATGTTGGCGTGCTCTGCCGCTGTTGCAGGCTCTCCTGATACGGCGATCCAAACCCGATGCCCTGGGCTCTTCGCCGGTTTGCTTTTAGCGCGATGCCCTCTGTTGAAGTTCTGAACCTTCTGGCCTTTCAGGAGACGGTCCTTTTTTATTAGATTAGATTACATTACATTATTGTCGTTTAGCAGATGCTCTTATCCAGAGCAAATGACGTATGTTACAATTTTTACGTGTTAGCCATTTATACAGCTGGATAGTTGCTGAGGCAATTGTGGGTTAAGTACCTTGCCCAAGGGTATAGCCACAGAAAGTTGCAATTCATCTGAATTGATTGTAGGTGAAAAGAAAAAGCTCCCGATAAGTTAAGTGCAACAGTAAGAACATTGACTATATCATAAATGGGAATATGAAGTCAGGATATTGTCACTTTGATTAACTTAAGAAATTAAGAAATCTACTACAGATGTGTATTATTATTGCTGTTATAGCAAGGATCCAAAAACTTCAATGCATGCTCCAGCAGGGAATTGAACCAGCAACCTTTTGGTTACAAGCCCGGCTCCTTTCCACTATGCTACTCTGCCACCGCCTTCAGTAAAAACTCTTGCACTTGGTCACTTTGGCCTCAGCTGCATGGGTGTTAGCACAACCTCCTTCCCACCTGATCCTGATGGTGCAGTGGCAGGGTAGCCCTGCATGCTAGCCGAGCTGTGTAGGGGTTGTCCTGGTCCTTAATCTTCTTAAACAGAACCATTCGTGGAACTCTCAGCCTCCCCATTGCTTTGTGGGTAGTGTGGGCTGTTGGTGACACTGGAAAAAAAAAAATCTCTGAGGCAAAACTTTTTCGCTGAAATGATGAAAAACCTGAGACCTGTTGTCTGTAACCAGCACCTCCGGCATACCAGGAGTGGCAAGCACGGATCTCAGCCTGTTCGTGACACGCTTTGCAGTTGATGTGAGCTGGGGCCCGCACAATCTCAGAATAACAACAGTAATTGGCCACAGCGAGCAAGCAGGATTCAGCCAGGAAGAAAATGACTGCTCCCACTTTCTGCGACAGCCTTTCAGGCCACTGTGTGGGCAGCAGCAGCAGTTCTGGGCGATGGATACCACAGTTCATGCATTCCTCACATCGTGCCACTAGGTTTTCAATTCCACTGCTGAGTCTCAGCCATCAAACTGGCTGTTGTGTTCTTGGCATGGCGGTTTAAGACGCCGTTGTGGCCCTTATGCATTCCCTGTAGTATTTCCTTTCTGATGGTCTCTGGGATCACAGTTCCTCTCTCTCTTAGGAGCAGATGCCCAATGCAACATAAGTCAGTGAGGCATGTCCCCTGTGGAGAAGCTGGCTGACTCTTCTCATAAGAAAGTGAACTGGAGAAAAAGGTAGAAAGAACAATCAATTTTAAAAATCACCAAACAAACACAACCAGCCTTGAGGCCACAACCAAACTGCTGAAAAAGTATGCCTTTAAATAACAGCCATAAACCTGTATTTAATAGGCCTCCTATTACATTACATTACATTCATTAGGAGACACTCTTATCCAGAGCAAATTCCAGCACAAGAGAACAGAAGTGTATCCATTCAAGCTGAATGAGCAACGGTGTCAGACCAAGCAGGTGTGGCTAGTTAACCAATGACTGGCTTTTACATAGAGACAGAAAATGACAGTTACAGAGACATTTGACAAGGAAACCATTAACTGGTTTAGATGCAATTGATTGAAATGAGCTCACTTACTGATAGCTGAAAATTCAATGTCAAGGATCCTAGAACACACACATACATTTAAGTAATGACACAATTACACAATACATGTAACAAAAACACAGTCAGTTTTTCTTCCTGTGCATCTGGTGAGGTTGTGGCTGCTGGGGTGACTCTTCGCACCTTTACCATCCTTTCCTGTGGAGCTACCAGCTGCTGACAGATGGAGTTCCTGTCCTTCTCCTCCTTGATTTGCTGTAGTTAAGATGGAGAGGCAGGCAAGCACTGCTGCACTGCATCCATAAATATTTGCACCTCCCCTTTTAGCTCCTTTTCTTCATCAGACAGAGGGCACACAATGGGGACTTGGGAAAGCATTTCTGCTATGATTAGGGCGCTGTCTGGCACATGCACAACTTTGTAATCACACCTGAATCTTAAGCACAAGCACTGTTGTGACAGCTGAACCAACGCTTTTGAGCTCGAAAGGGACAGTAATAGTTTTTGATTGGTTACATTACATTATTGGCATTTGGCAGACACTCTTATCCAGAGAAGCTTTCATAGGTAACACTTCTTTATATGTTATCCATTTTTAGAACTGGATATTTACTGAGACACTTCTGGGTTAAGTACCTTGCCCAACAGCAATTCCCCAGCAGGGAAATTGAACCAGCAACCTTTCAGTTACGAGTCCTATGCTACCACTACGCTATACTGCCCCGCCCCAAACTCCCTTTCAAGTTTGGAAAGGAGGCCCAGCAGACAGGACCTCAGCCTCTCACAGGCCTGAGTCACAGCTGGTGCCTCTTCCTCAACCTGTGCACACCTCTGAGTTTTGCACAGACTCTGTGCACCGCATGCAACAGGCCTCCTCTACTGCAGCAGTGCGACAACCGTGCCCACACCAAACAAAGATGCATCGGCAGATACTCATGTTTTACGCCCCTGCCTTGTACTGCACCAGCATCAAAAATGTTCCTAAGCTGGTTTTTAATTCCGTGAAATGCCTCCCTTTGTTGATGTCCCCACACCCACTCGTTTTACTTGGCCAGCGGCTCCCTTAGGGGTTCAGGCTGTGTCAGCATAGTGCGGTAGGTATTTATGGACGTGTGCAGCCGTGCTGAGAAAGCCACACACATCTGCAACATTTTGGGGGTAAAGGCAGGTCTGCTGCTGCCCCGATTTTCTCTGGATCCGATTCAATCCCTGCTGCACTGATTCTGTGACCAACAGAGACGACCTGAGATCAGGCGAGTTCGCGTTACTCATTGAGAATAAGGTTCGCTCCCTGTGGGTGTGACAGCAAGTAACAGTAAGTGTGTGACCATGCTGTGTTTTGCTCTGCTCACCGATTATTTTATCATCAGTGTGACGTGTGTGCCAGTGATGTCAAGGTATGACATTCCCTTCATGCTGCAGAATTGAGATTTGTTACTGTAGGTCCGCATATATTCCTATGCCTATTGGGGCAGCAGTGTGGCACAGTAGGTTACTAATATAACCCAAAGGTTACTGGATCAATTCCACGCTGGGGCACTGCTGCTGTATCCTTGGGCAAGGTACTTAACCTGCAATTGCCTCAGTAAATATCCAGCTGTATAAATGGATAACATGTAAAAATTGTATGGATAAGAGCATCTGCTAAATGATAATAATGTAAGGTAATGGCACTACAATTATCCCTGAACAGAAATCATCTGTATCCTGTATTCACCCTCTTACTTGCCAAGGTCAGAGAATCCTTTTGTAAACAGGCGTTTATACATTTTTCCAGGCTCAGAGAGCTCCTCCACCTTTCGTGCCAGGCTGGAACCCAGGCTAATTGACCACAAAGACCGCCTGGCGTCTTGATCTTGGATTTGTGTGCCAGCTTGCATGTAAGAAGGCCATCTTCATGTACTCCTTTTCTCGTCTGGCCCTGACAGGTTTGTCTTGGTGGGGAGTCGCAGCCTGTTTGTTCTAGCTGTACATATTGATGGGAGCAGTGGTACCTGCAGCCCCCGAGTCCAGCTTGAATGACTGTCTCCCAATCAGGTTGCACCTCAGCATGCCAACCTGAGTCACCTCTCTGCGCCTCTCCCCACCTCTCTCCATGGAACATACTACCCCGCTGTAATGGCTTATATTCTTTTATGTGTGCAGTCTGCCTGGCACAGCAAAGTGCCCTTGTTTCTGACATTTTCTAGCGGTTGCATTTTTGGTGCTGGACACCATGCATGAATGGCACTTTTCCCTCATCCACCACATGCCCTTGGACACGCACTGTTTCCTTTCAATGCATACTTTGCAAAGACAGGTGTTGCCTCCCTGTTTCCAGCCTGGTGTTTCTATTTAGAGCACCAACAGGACTTTCTGTCATTTAAAGGGAAACACTGCTTTGCAAAAAGCTCATGTTGTTTCTAACCACCTCACAGTTTCTGACCTGTCTATCCCAGACTATCTTGTCCTTCAGTTAGCAGAAGCGACGGCGCTCGACTAGCTTGAGAGCTGCCGTTTATGAGACTGGCAATGCAGGATCTTACCGTATGACACGGGTTTTCAAAAAGCACGTTATGCTGCCCCACAAAATGTGTATTAAAATAGCCTGTAGCTTCACTGTACATTGGCTTTTCAGTTTCTGATAGAGTTGAAGCACACAGGATGTTCTCTGCATCCTCTACCCTGGGCTACCTGGGTGCATTAACCAGAAACACATCATTTTTCAGGTTGACACCTGAGGCTACAAGCTATGGTTCAAATCATTGAATCCATGTGGTCAGCCTTTCTACTTCTGTGAAACTGAATTTGTCCAGGGGGTGTGATGCAAACGTTCTCACTGCCTGGTGGGTTTTAGTCTTGCTTTTCCCACCTCTCCTGTATAGAGAGCTATCTATGAACTGCGAAAGAGCAAAAGACTTTTGCATTGTGATGTTACTAAACACATCGGTGAACTTCACATAGTATTGAATTCACAGCTATCTAATTTTGTCACGACAGGCTTTTCAAGTATCTAGTGACAAGCATTCAAAATCCGGTGCATTTCTGCCACCATTTTAGTCTGCATTGCATCTCTGGGAACATGCAAGCTAGTGGTGCAGCCAAAGTTCAGTGCATGATCGAATGGGCAGGCAACACCTTCCATATCAGAGAGAAATCTGTTGAACAACTGCACAACGATGTAATACTTCAAAAACTTTAGGACAGCGCCCGCCCAGTCCTCCCTAAATTCCACACTGTCAATTGCAGTCCCGACAAGCGGCAGACTCCTCCAATGAAATATTAACACAAACAGATACAAGTATTCTGTTGAACCCACAGAATTCAGACTGTATAATGCTCCTCTGCACACATTGAAGCAATTGTGGAGTATCTGTGAATGTACTGAATTGCGTTCCACCGTTTTATTATTTTTTACACTGTATGCATTTATTATATTGAGCATATATTGTCGTTTGCTGTTTTTAAGCATTAAGGGGCCAAATGACTTCCCCATGTGGGATAATAAAGTTAAAACTGCAATGAACTAATCTGCGCTTCTTGAGAGCTGCTCACGTTAGGAACTGTTACTTCAGTCACCAGTGGAAAGAGGAGAGGAGAGGTGAGAATAAATATTTTGGTTTGTTGAACACTAGGTGAACTGCAGCATTCTGGACAAGCTGAAGTGGTCCAGTAGCACATTCTAGGAAGCCCACCTGTAGTGAGTTCCAATAGTTCAAGCACAATTATTGAGGACAAACATAAGCTTGTCCTCAATAATGACCCAGAGGTTAGTAGTTGTACTAGTAACCACTTACGGGGGTTGCTTGTCCTTTTTCTCATGCAGGTGTCTCTTTGTCAGATGCGGTCATGAACCTAAATCAACTACAACTTCCTGTACATCAGCCCCAAAAGGTGTGTTCTTTACTGGATCTTGTACCTGCGTCCATGTCAGCTGTTAAAAACTGATAAAACTATGAATGGTCCACATCTGTTGCAGTTTAGTTTCTTCTCAAAGTTAGCTGGATTGTATCTACCAAAACTGATGAAGTGGACATACTTCATGAGATAAAGACCAAAAGTTTAGGGGAATTTTTCTGTGTTTGTTTTTTCACACTCAAGAGAGCGAGCTGCTTTCGTGGTATCATAATGTATGAGCCTAAGTTGTTGCGTTACTCCATTCACATCAGACCTATTAAAGTTATGTATAACATGTGTCATGACGTATTGCAGGGATCACAGCAATTACTGCCTGAACCCGGAAAATAAATCAGATTACACTTAACAATTAGAAAACTGGTAGATAAATTACCTGGCGGACCGTTGGGGTCGCTAGAGTGTTTTGTGGCCTCCAGTCGGCCCCGGAAGCAGTTTCAAATTCAAACATAAACAAAGACTGCAGGATTGACATAGTGGGTTGGCCGCTAGTAAAAAACCTGAGATTTTTTAAAGACGGCAGGAGCCCGTGATAGACAGGATTTCTGCAAGGTGAGGTGCGCGCAGCGGTTTCGGGCGCAGTTTGAGATGCATTTCGCAGCCGGCTGAGTCTCAGTTTGCAGAAATCTGTGCAGGAGTCTCCCTGCTAGCTAGCCTTAGCTACGCTGGAAGAAAAAAAAATCCTCCATCTCGTGGTAGGGGTTTGTTAGCTTAGCAATTGATATTTTTTGCGTCAACATATATGACACTTTCTTGCATATAGAAGTTATATTATATTTTTTCCAGCTGGAGTTAGCCAGCTGTGCTGTTGGTTGTTAGTATATAGCTAGCTAGTTAACGTTATATCGGCAAATGGTAAGCTATCTAGTCCAGTTAGTTAGATGCTAGGGAGTTATACAGCTATAGAGAGGATACTATTTTTTGTAGCTATGCACTCGAGAGTTTTATTTTATTCTGAAAAATATTTAGGTCCTTTGCACACCACCAGGAACCCTGAAAACAGCTGGTACGTAGGTAGACCAGCTAGCTGCCCAGTTTATTTTTCGGCAGTGGGCAAAAAGTAATTTGAACACATAGGTTGTCATCATACGTCTGAATTAGTGGGATTAATCATTGCTCAATCTTGCTAAATTGAATCGAATTCACTAATAATAATCTCTGCTCTATTTTGCGCGCTGCGGTGCAGTTTTTTGCTTAATGTCAGAACCAGTTAGGTGATGTAGGGTCAAGAGGACCTTACTGATGAGATCCAATCAGAAATCAGAAAACCTTACTCAGAAATCTATGACTCATTCATTTTTACGTAGCGGTAAACCATGGCCCTGTATTGCCTGTAATGTTAATATGCAATTAGAATGTTGTAATAATATTGTAATATGATGAGCATCTTGAGATACCAGGCTGTCAAAAAACTTTATTTTCATAAGCCTCATGGTTCTGTCACTTGTGGAATGTTAACTGGATTTCATTTCAGGACATAACACTTTGATTTGTACATGTTGTAAGACAGTTGCATTTTTGCTTTCAAATTTTCCAGCTACACTGATGTGTGTGCACACACTTTCCATTTAATATTATACTATAGCTTCATATCTGTGGACATTGGATCAGTGTACTCTTAAACGCAGAAATATACTTCATGTCACTTCACGTCATGGATGTTTTAAAAACAGAAGGCCCGGGAGCTACCAAGAAAGAATATTACGATGCATTGTGGGTAACAACGGCACATCTTGCTGGCTGTTGTAACTTTACAACGTTTTCTGTACTTGCAGGTTTCAGTTGTGGACTCCTGTGCGGCTTTATGAATCCTGAGCCTGCCGGTCTGTCAGAAACTGGGGCGGATACGAAGTCCGACCAACACCCTACGATGGAGGACAGTGCAAAGACTGAGGAGGAAGAGAAAGGGGCAGCAACAGGGTCAGCCCTGCCCAACGGTAGCACACAGCCCCCCAAGCGGGGGAGGGGACGGCCGCTGGGGTCGGTCAACAAGAGGCCCAAGCCGGTGCGGATACCGGGAAAAAGAGGGAGGCCCCGAAAGCCAGTGGACCCCTCAGCACCTGTCATAACACCTGGGACAGGCAGGAAGAAAGGCCGTCCGCGGAAAGAGGTGAAACGGAGGGGGAGGCCCAGGAAAGTCCCCCTCACGCCTGAAGAGGAGGAGGAGCGGAGGAAGATGAAGGGCAAACCCAAGGGGCCTCGGGTGTGGAAGCCCCTGGGCCGGCCGCGGATATACCCCCGCGTGGAGCCCCCGGTTCCGCCCGCCCCCGCCGAGCCCAGGGGCAGAGGTCGTCCGCGCAAGTCCAGGCAGGGGGCGCACTTGCGCAAGAACAAACCGGCCCCCGCCGCTCCCGCCCCCCGACCTCCAGCGTCCGACGGGCTCCCCCGAAAGAGGGGGCGGCCGCCAGGTTCGGTGAAGGTAAAGAAGGACGCGTCGGCCTCCTCGGCCGCATCCGACTCGGAACAGAACAAGGCCAGCCCACCGCCCACGAAACGCACCCGCCGGTCGAGCGGCAAGGCGGGCGAGCCTCCGGAGGCCAAGGCGGGGGCAAACGAAGGGGACAGGACAAACGAGGCGAACGCGGAGGACGCCGGAGACAGCCAAAACACGGGCCCGGCCAGGCCCCAACCCAGCGCCGCCTCGGGTGACCTGGCGGCGAGCGAAGCCGCAACGGAAGATTGCAAGGAGGAGGGGAGCCTACCGGTGCCCAACCAGCGCAAGAGGGGGCGCCCCAAGAATTTGTCGGGACAAGTGACGCAGGAAGACACGGGCGGGGACGAGAGCGTGGCCAAGAAGCACGGCAGTGGCAGGAAGACTGCCTCACCCAGGAAGGCAGCTATCGGGAAAGGAAGCAAAAATGGGAAGCCAGAGAAAGAGAAGACTCAACGAGGGAGTCAGACAAAGAAGAACATCAGCAGCATCTTGTAGGGATCTGTGAAGATGGGTGGACGGATGGACATGTTTCTAAGCGTTTATGGGATTACCCTAACCAAATCCCATTGTTTTTATTGATTAATCAACTTTCCAGTTTTTATTTCTGCTTTTAAAGACTAGTCTAGGGGATTGCTGCCTGAAGTTGAGCTTTTTTTGTAAACCCTCTTTGGTCCCTGAATGAAAACAAAAGATTGTGTGAAGACATGGTGAAATGCCTTCAGATATCTATGTTGAGTATGTCCCCTTTAACACTAAAATGAAATTATTGTATGCAGATTACTATAGGCATGAAACAAATGGTGACTTAAGTGGTCAAATTGTTGCTTTTCTCAGTTTATTCAGTCCTGGACATGATGTTGTCATTGGCAAAAATAAAGCCCTTTTTCTCTTTTAAAATTAAGATGAAAACTGGTTACATAGGTAATTGTAGTGCTAGGTAGCTGAACTATAGCTGAACTATAACTTACTTAACTACTTAACAGTAGTTAGTTGATGTAGAGCTAATTATTTAATAACGGAATTGACATGAAAATGGCACCTACTCCGTTCTGCTGCCTTGTAGGCTTTTTTGTTCTTACACTATTTACTAATGTAGTGAAAGCTTTAAGAGGCTACCAAAAAACAAACACATACTCATTTGAGATTAATTTCTAGAGTGCCAAATTATTTTGAGTGGAACAAAATCTGGCCTTAACTTTTAACCAAAACCATCAAGAAATATTTGATATGTTGTGAAAAACTATATAAACCTCATGAAAAAAAATCATAAATGAGAATCAACAGGGTTGTCCTGCTCAGCTAGCTTGTATGCTTTGCTCATACCATGACGCTTTACATACGGATAAGATTCACAGCGTATGCCATAAAAATAAATGTAATTAACTATATGGTCTGCGGCTACTGAAGAAAACTAGGATGAATCCTGAGAGTCAGGATTTCGAAGCAAAGCAAGCTGGAAGATTCCACTACAGCTAGTACAGTCATATATCATAGACTTTAAATGGGTCACTCTTGTTTCGCTCAGAAATTTTGAGGAAATCAAGGTGATTATCAACTTTTATTCCAGGCCAAAAATAGACCTTTACCATACTTCTGCCTTTTGTTCATTTCCTTCTCCCTTGCAGTTTAATCATGTGGATGCACTTGACATACTTCATGTGCCTTAATTGCCAAAGTATAAAATCTTAAAAGGTTGGGATCCCCTCTAATGCAGTATCCTTAGTTTTACAATGTGAAGGGTTGTATTTTATGTAAATTTTTACATTTTTGCAACCCCTTTGTAATCCCCACAAATTGCATCAGAGTACATTGTAACGCTATAATACATTTATGGGAAGTACAAATTGCATTCCAGAAATGTGTGCCAGTGTAACCATAGTATTTTTCAACATTTTTATTTGCATCCAGAAATGTTTACTTAACTGTAATGATGCTTATGTCTAGGTGTCTTAGTGTCACAAGAAAGAACATGCTAAGTGTGCCAGGTACTATGTAGCATTTAGTTGTAACTCCGCACCTTGTGGTAGCTTTTCATGAATTATTTTAAGACTGTAAGCACTGTGTTTCCCTGGCTATAGGTGTTTATTTTTCTTAAAAAAATAATGACAGGAAAGATGCATTGAGATTAAAATGTTTCTTCTTGGATAGATGCTTGGTCGTTGTTTTCTTTTTTTAAGATGGCACCCTGGATTATTAAGTATGGCCATCCTACCCCCTTCTTTCAAGTGTATTTTTAAATGAAATTTTTGCACAGTATACAGATAAACTAGGTTCCAGACCAGAGAAATTGTGGCAATTAAACCGTCAGAATGTGCAGCTGTTATGCCTTGAGAGCTAAGTATAAGCCTTTAACTTTGGGATGCTTTTAAAAAGCAATTTAAAATCTGTGTTGTCTGTATCTGGGTTTTTGATGGTCAAGGCTTTCATCTTTGGTTTTGGTCAGCACTCATCCAATTTCTTAACCAATGGAAGAATTTTATCTTTTCTGAGGAGGAGCCTCCATGTTTGTAAGGAGGTTTGTGGAACAAAATGTGAGCCCAGTGGAGATTACATTTCTATGTAGATGGTCATTGCTTCAGTCAAATAAATCTGCAGATAAACCCTAAATGCAATGAATCACCAGCTATAACCGAAATTACTTGGTGTATTGTAATTTTCCAAACCAGTTATTGGGTTGTAAATTTAGCGCATTTTTTTTTTAAATGTTATTTTAATAACCACTTCACCAAGCATTTAGTACCCTTTTCTCTTACTGGTACTACTACACCCACAAAGGATAGAGTGACTATCAATGGTTTCTGTCCCACACTGTAAAACAGTGGTGACACCATACACCAAAACATGAAAGTAGGTGAGCCTTTACCTTTCTTGGATCTTGACTTTATTCCTCTGTTTCAAAATGAAAGAATTCTGAAAAAAATCCCAGATCTTATGCCTTCACAGTTGGAGATCTTCAGGACCACATTTAGTTTTCAAGAAGTGAATGCAGTAAGTTTTCTTCCAATGTTTTTCATTATTCAGTAGCTATTATATGCTTTTAATGCTTTTTCCCCCCACAGCTTTAAAAATAACCAGTGATTTTCTTGAAATAATGACACAAAGGTTATATAAAGTATAAATTGTAGACCTGGCCTAGCTGGAGTGTATTTACAGTCTTTTGAGAATTTAAAACCCAAGTAAATTGTTGGCAAAGCTGTTTCCCACTCCTATGGCCTAAGATGAATCAGATTTTTAAATTTTAGAGACTCAGAATGTTAAGAGATGATTTTGTGTTACTCTTGCTGGTTTTCACCTTGTGCTCAAGTATAACATTTGCTTCGCTTTTTCACTGATCAGCACTAAGAAAATGTGTGCAATTTATGCAGAGCCAAGAGATAAAACCAAAATCTGTATCTGGTCCCGTAAGTGTTGTTATTCTCTCAATTAAGTGTCAATTCTCAAGTCAATTAAAATGAAGTCTTGCCATGAATGAGTCCTCTGTTTTTATCTCTTTTTTGTCATCTTCAGTTTAATAGAGTATGTGTTAAACTGGAAAAAAGTTCAGTTAATATATACTGTTATTAATAGCTTAGTTCTGCCAAAACACTGCTTGAGTTTTGTATTTCTTCTGTTACACTGAAGAAATGTTGACCTGAAAACATACAATGGAGTATAACCATTAAAACAGAACTCCATTCACACTGCAAAGGTGTTAAAATATCAAATTAACACCAATTTAGATAATGATTTACTGGGTTAAGTGGATACATTTTTGATGGTTTCATGATTTTAGACTTGTATATGTATGTTTTGTAGATTCAGAATGTAGTAAGTAATAATATAATAAAAGGCAACAAATTGGAACAAAAAGTATTAACAAAACAATGAACTATTTACAAAAGTAATTTCTGAACTACATACATTAGCCGAACACAATGTTCTGCTGTACTTAAATTTAAGTGCTTGTCTAAAATAGGTATTTTAAAAATTATATTGTGGTTATCACTGTGGTCAGTACTATTTTGCGGTCCCGGTCACTTCTTAAATCTGGTAAGGGAATTTACTTCCGGTCGTGCACGGATGTTCTTTTGAGATGTTTATCCAGGAGAATTGAACAGAGATCGGAACATACACGTGTGCGCAGCCAAATAGGGGTACATAATGTAGTGAAAAGATGTGTAACTCTTGAACATTTCCCGTTGCCGTGTATGAAACGCGATTACATCATGACCACGAAATGAACATGATTGCCGACGTTAACTAGTTTACCAACAACTGGTAAGTTACTGATGTGGCTAGCTGGCTAATGTGTCTGCAGAGGTTGCATTTGGGGGGGGAGCGCAGTGGAATTTCACTTTTCCTGAAAACAGAGTAAGTAGCTACCCGTTGCAACAGGCGTTTTGACGCGTTTTCGTGCTTGTAAAAGTTAGGATATGACTGCCCTGAATTTTGACCGGGGAAAAACACACACTTAAGTTCACACTTTCCTTCAAAATGCAAGTGTAAACTGCTGGCGCTGTTGATCTGGGGGTAACAATGCTAGGGAAGACCGAATTGCTTTAGCCATCGCTGTTGTCTTACTAGCTAAGCTCTAGTGCACTGTTTTGGGGGAGCACTGAAGAAACGTAATGAATGCAATGTTAAAAAATGCAATAATACAAATACAAAGCAAGGTTGCCAAGCTTGCAAACTATGAAGAATATGCCTCGTTGTGTTTCAAAAACATTTAACCTATTCGTTAGCAAGGTTGATCGATTAAGTTATGTGATGATTAAGATCATTCTTGGATCATACTTGGATCAGCTAGCTAGCAGAACGATAAGGAAAATAGTTAGAAATAGTTGTGAAGATTGATCATTTTGGTGACTTTTTTCCCTCTGAGTGCGCTTGATGCTTATGCACACAGTGCTTAAATTACAAAAAATCTAATTGGCCAGCTAGTTTTAATTCTGTGCCATAGGCTAAATAAGATTAACAACAATCGCTACAAGAACTCATCTTCCTTTGTATATTTTGTAATTAGGAATTAGATGGGGGAAAAAAACAAACACATCGCACGGGAAATTTTTTACATGATTTGTTCAATTTTGTGACGACGTTTGTTGTAAGTATTTCGAGTTCTACGACTGAAAGTGCCTAAACAGATTAGGTGTTTCCATTTAAAAGATTTAATTTGAAAGGAGTTATAAACAGAAAGCACTCGAATTACCCGTTTTAGTAGGATTGTTGCGAACTAGGCAGGTCTTTTCTAGAGTATGATGTGTTCTTGTGCAAAGATATCCGTTTTTTGAAGATATCTGTTCTTTAAAAAAATATTTTGTTCTTATGATGGCTGTGCATTTTTCAGCATTGTTTTTTGTGTGTGTGTTTTTTTAGTGAAGATTACATGGGAAAAGTGCATGCAGGGAATCCACATACAGTTCTGTGTGAGCCAGCAAAGCAGGACTGCTTCAAATACTGAATATTATCTTAATTGTCCGAATAATTAGAATGTAGGTTGTGAAATACAGTGTTTTCTCCAGGATGGCCTCGGTGTGACCCTTCCCAAAATTTAAAGGGACAGCCTTCTCTGTGTGGGTCAATGTAAAGAAATGTGCAGCAGCAGGGAGAGCACTTTGTCGGATGCACTAATCATGTGTCAAACATTGTTATGAGGGCCAAGATTTGTACGTGCGATATCTAGCTCAACACATGAAGCTTGACTGATGCTCTGTGCATGCAACTGAGGAGCACACTTAGCTCAGGGTGTCCATACAGGCAATGGGTTAAATTTCTTTTTTTTTTACATAAATAGTTTCCAAAGCATATGGTCACTGGCTTCATTGTGATGAACAATTTTGACAGTTGCATGTCTCATTGCCCTTGTTTTCTGTCTTTTTTTCTTTTGTCTCACCTGCAAGGCTTGTGTAGCCAGGACAAGTGTGCTGAATGACAGACATGAGTTAAAGGTCCGCAGTCCTTACTACCTCTGTATGTAATGATATGTTGAACTGTGGTAGAATGCTGTGTGTAGTCGTGTCATACATTGATCAGGAGACAAAACATGCTTGTGAATTAGCCACATATTATAGATAGTGGCATATTTGCATGTAAGATTGCTAACTACATATGATTTCAATTGATGATTGACCACACTTGGGAAATGAAATTTGTCACTCAAAGAGCACAGATTGCTCAACAATCCCTCAACTCCTAGGTGACTTGGGAGGCCTGGGCAGAATTTAGATTTTATTGCAGTTTGTTAGCTAGCTGTGTGACTTCACTGATGATGTGCTTTAATCACCTGCTTTCACACACTAGACTACCCAATTATTCAGGTGGGGGTAACAAATGTGTACACACACTCTGCACACTATTCAACCATAACCAGAATTGCTGGGGCATGGCTTTACCTAAATCCTCACAGGCAAAGAAGTGCAATAGCAGCTTGTAACCTACATAGTAGAGACCTCAGTGGGTTTGTCTGAATGAGCAGGGTTTTTTTTCAGTAAGTGGAGCTGTATGCCAGAGAATGCAGTGATAGATACATTCTACTGTCTGTTGCACCGAACAACCATGGTACTGCTGAAAAATATGGTGGCGGCAAAAAAATAATGTGACTTTTACAGCACGGCGAAAAAGACAGCGTGTTGAACGCTGATTGTCAGACGAAAGCATTTTGCTGACCTAAATGCAGTCGGTTTGAAGAGAGAGGCAATTTGTGGTTTCGAAACAGAACGAGGGCATGCCAATTACCGTAATGTTCACACCTTGTGATTGGATTGTAAACACAGGCCCTACCAGGTTGCTGACACTGTTGTGCCGAGTAAGAAAAAGGTTTTTTTTTTTTCTCCCCAGTGGTTGCTGCAGTTGTGTTTGTGAAGATACATCTTATTGCTGACACCCCCATACAAACTGGTTGTCATTTTCTCCCACTGCACCAGTGAGCAATGCACCACCTAAGTAATGAAACATTTACTTGTAACGCTGTTGTAAAACCCTGCAGGTATAAACTTTTAATCTATTTAACTCTGTAATAAATGGTGAAACCCAGCTGTTGTGGCGTCAAACCCGTAAGTGCGTGTACATTGGTATGGTTAGTTTAGTGAGATTAAATTGCTACACAGTGGTGCTTCACCAGAGGCTTCTTTCCCTCAGCTTTGTATGATGTGGGCATTTATCGTATGGCAACCTCAGAAATGTGAGATAGTTACTAATTTTTCCTGAAAGTTGAGTGAGATGCTGCACATGATGGCAGAGCTGAAATAGTTGACCCTAAGGTGGTTTTTCTAGTAATAGTCAGTATTTCAGTATTGGTTGATTGTTACCAGGTCACTATCCAAAGGGTGCTATGTGTATATGATGGATTTCCTGAATTGAACATGTCCAAAAACTCCCATGTGAATTTTATTCCAGCAAAATCTAGGACAGATTAGCTGCCAACCATGTGCACTTGGCATGGAATGACCATCTTGTTTTTACAGTAGAATGTTGGCTAAAATAATGCAGTACTGCCTGCAAATTGCTTTTAAATAAATATTCATAATGGAAATTAATTGACCCCTTTTTATTTGGTTATGCAAACTAATACTGGTATAAACGTTAATATAACTAATATGACAGTTAGTAAATGTCTATCAAGAACATTCATTTCAATACAGTAATAAATGCAGTAAGAGATAGAACACATGAAAATGTCTTGGGTCTGGATGATTTTAAGACTGCTTACCAGTAGTTGGATTCTAAGTGATCAAAAAGATGCACTAATTGTACCCAAATTAACATGTAAGAAATCTTACCTGTGATTTGAAAGTGTAAGCTCAAATGCCTGAGTAGAAAAATGTGAAAAGGTTTAAATTTTTTGCAAATCTGTCTCTGTATTTTTTGATTGACTCGAAAGGTCAAGGCAGTAGAATGTTGTGGAGAGATAAGTTGAAGGATGGAAAGCAAGGGCTGGAATTAGGTCTCCCTACAGCACTGGCTGAGCTGTTTAGTGTATGGTGTTCTGAAGGCATAGTGATCCCAAGCAAAAAGTGATCCTGGGAAGTTATACTTTGATAAAATGAATGGCACTGATCAGGTCAGCTTGGGGTGAGAGAGGCGGTAAGAGAACGTTTGAAACAGTCACATCTGTGGAGTGTGTTGTGTCTGCAGTCATTTGCCTGTGCAGTCCATTTCACTGGATTGTGTGTGAATGGGTGTTGTGTTTCTTGTATGTGATGAAATTTAATGTAAAACATCATTTCATCACAATTTTGTAAATGGTGAAATATGAAATATATTTTTATGTGTTGTTTTATGCATGTTTGCATGATATGATTTCAGGAGGGCTGTCATAGTGACATTTTTATGTATGTTGACCACACATTAAGAGAAAGAACAGATATTGATCATTCATACATGAAATCTGTTTACTTCAAAGTAGAAAACCACAAACCATGTTTACTGTAGTGAACCATTACTTTATATGTAATGGTGTGCTGATTGGTGACTGAACAATCTGTGATTGTGATGGTACTAAACATGTGACATCTTAATGTGACATTAGGCCAAACTGACTTAAATTAAATGTAGAGTTTTGTTGAAAGTGCTTGGTAGAAATTGTTTCATTTTATGACTTGTGTGAAAGCAATGGAAATGTATAATTGTTCTACAAAAATGATAGAATTATAGCAATGTTACTGAATAATTTGAGAAAAAATGAATGACACTCAAATCCGTCATTATGCATCTCTGTATTACAGATCAGGGACCCATGCCATCACTATCATTTCTTCATCAGATGTTTTGCAACCAAAAGAGATTTTTTTGTCCTGTCATAGCTGACACTCCATAGGTTATGCAGACATCCTTGAATCTGAATTTGGTGCAGATATTTAAAAGAGTTCTTGGAAAATGTGGTTCCATAAAAAACTGAGGGAGGTTTTACCCCTCATTCTATAACAAAACTTTGCATCTGCAGAGCTGTCAGTTTGTAAAATGTTTAGTGGAAATTGTCTTTATGTATAGAGTTGTGTGGTTTCTTAAACTTTGCAATCAATGGTATTTGTTTAGCATAAGTTTGACACTTAAAATTGAGTCTTGGCATAATTATGTTTGAATTGGGTGAATTAAGGAATGAACCTTTAGCTTGCCATATTGGTTATCCAACATTAGAAATAGTCTCATACTTCAGCGCCATGGACACAGAATGTGAGGTTTGTCTGGCAGTTCTGCCTACTTTTTCCGTGAAACTCTCACTAGGCAATCACTGAGTTACTCAGATTTTTAGGGAAAAAAATTGATTACATGTGCTGTGAATGTAGTAGTATACTATACGTTTTTTGTGTTTGGGCATTGACGTTGTAACCTGCCCTGTAATTACAGTATGTATCATCTACATTTTTATAGCAAAAAAAAAAACTATGTGATTGGTAAACCTGGTAAGGAATGAGTCACTTGAAAATAAAAGATTTTAAGGCGCATGTGATGAGTGATTTGTTTCTTGTTTATTCAAAGGTTCCAGTTCAGAAGCTGGTTCTACTCAGAGGAGCTATGGAAGAAATTGCGACGAAGGTGAAGACAGGGGGTGGAGAGGAAGTGGAGCGCAGTGATGTCTGTGTGACGTTTGAGGACAGCGGGCAGAGAATGGGTAATGAGACTGAAGCACAGGAAAACGATGGGCTGAGGATAGAAGCTGTCGAGACTGCAGCTTTAACAAGTGTGACGTCAGCAGAAGCAGTGGATGCTCCAGAAGTCGGAGAGATAGTTTCTGAACAGAGAACAATTTCTCTTCCTTCAGTCAGACATTCTCACGAAGTTGGAAGAGAATTAGAACAAAGTGTCTTGAAGAGTGGAACTCCTGTGGAGCAGAATGCAGTGGAAGTGTTAAATATCAAACTGGAGGGGTTAAAACGGTCCTCTGACAAACAGACTTCCTCAAATGCATCTGGTGATGATCACGAGGTAGCTGATGAGAATGGAGGAAGTCATTGTCCCACTATTTCAGATTTAGGGTTATCAGTTGTAAAGTCAGCCTTTGACACTCAACACCAGCAGGATGGTGGAGAGAGGATCTCTAAAGAATCAGATACCCATCTATCAGAACAGGAAAATGCATGTGCAATCTCTCCTGTTATGTGCACTGGTGATCTCTCATTTGAGGGGAACATAAAAAGGGATGCTGAAATCCACCCAAAAGCTACACTTTTGCAAACATTCTTGGAAGAATCCAGCCATGGGGAAACCAAAGACAGACGTATAGAAGATGAGAAGGGAGAGGATGCAGACAAAACATCAGAGGCACCAATGCGAACAGGGCCTCCTGCTGGCACTGTCCCACATACTTCTGTGGAGACCAGATTTGTCAAAGCTGACCACCTGCCAGAAAGTAAGTCAGGAATAAATTCAGCAGGTGTAGAGAAAAAATATCAAGAGCTTCTTCCTGTCAGTTTTCAGCCAGCTGAACCAAAATGCCCTGAGTCTGAGATCTCTGCTCCTTCAGAAGTTAAACAAATCAAAAATGATCTCAGAGACTTTTACCTCTCTTCTCATACATTCTCCAAATGTGCACAGTCCAACACTGAAACATCATTGCCAAGAGTGATGACAGAACTCACAGATGGTGAGGGGTCACTTGAACCCAAAATCAAACGAAGTCGCAAAATGGCTCGCCTGTTAAAGAAGGACCAAAAGAAGAGTGTTCCATTAGTGGAACACACTATTATATATTCTCCAGAACAGGACACTGTACAATCCCATGAATGTGCACTGGATAATTCCGATTCAAAAGACCAGCAGAATGTTGCCACTGAGAACAGACCTGCAGGAACATTTCACCACAAAAAGAAAAGGAAAACTTGCAGGGTAAACAGAGAAATGGGAGGTAAATCACTTCAAATGTCAAGCATAGAAGAAGCTGTACAGGTAGAAGAAAGTAAGACAGTCCTGGATTCTGGTGTGTCTCAAGTCCAACTCTCTCAAAAAGATGAAAAAGAAACACCACCTTCGTTTCCAACAGATGTAATTCCCACAGATGTAAATCACAAAGAGGAATCTGGGATATCACAAAACGAAGTAGCAAACATTTTAACAGGGGGAACAGTAGCAGCAGGAGTGCCTGACTGCAGTTCTTCTGGAAAGGAGGCTGCAGAGATATCTTGTCAACCATTAACTGGTGAAAAGGTTTTAGAAACTGTACATTGTTTTGAAAAACAGAAGGGAAAGGAAGGGAAACAAAAACACACTTCAGAAATATCTGTTGAACAGAGTGTTGAAGTTGCCCCACAGTGTTCCCAGCCGGTCATTCCAGAAACTGATAATGGTCTAGTAACTCCAAAACAAGGTCCTGAAATGTTGACTGAAGCCACAGTATTGAGTCAGAAAATAGAGAGTTACCAGACACAAAATAAAACGGCTGTGAGAAGAGAAATGGTAAGGGCTAATTCAGAGGTCGTAGCATACAGTGAAGCAATGGAAGGCCTTGCAGGACTCAAATATTCATCAACTGAGAATATTAATCACTGTAATTCCCAAATGTACAAAGCAAAAAAAGGCAGTAAAAAAGTAAAAAGGCTAGAATTGTGCCCTACAGAAACCCAAGTAACAAGGCACAGCCTGGCAAGCAATGTCGCTGCAGTAGAGAAAATCAAAGGCTGTCTCGAACATAACCTTGACCAGACCGTTTTACTAGCGTCATCAAGTCCCACTGATTCTCTGCTCTCAAAGACAACAAAATCCCAGTCTCCGCTGGAATTTTTATCTTCAGAAGTCTCCGGTGAATTAAAACACAGTGATTTTGTTGAACAAAAGCCTCGTAAAAGAGGTAGACCTCCAAAGAGGAAAACTAAATCTCTAGAACTGATTGTTAAAGATGACAGAGGTCAAGAACCGATTCTGACCGTCCGTGAAGAGGGGTCGGGGGACATTGCTCCAAACCCAGACAATCTTACGTGCCTCAAACCACGTAAACGTGGTCGTCCTAGGAAAAAAGTAATAACAAAAAAGACAGACAATACCCAAGAAAGTGTGCCATTAACTGTTAATACCAGTGATTATTCTTTTGAGGAGCAGAACAATATTGTTTCCCAACAAGCTCTTGTGACACCTTTAGATGATAAGACAGATTCCGACATCCTGTCAAATGACAATCATGTCAAGAAGCACAGGAAAAAAGAAATCACATCCAGAATCTCCCCAGAAAAGACAACTGAGACAGCAGGACAGAGTGTGGACATTAAGATTCCAGATTCCATTGATAGCCATGTATTTTCACCCCAAGCTGGGTGTGAAATGATTAGTAATTGTGCACAAGTAGAAGAGGAAGCACAGGGCAAAAAGAAGGAAATTGAAATGAAAAAAGAGGAAATTGTAGAGGCTACATCAGTGGTGGGAGAGAATAAAAATGCATGTAAACTCACCAAAGTTGAAAAAATGGAAGATTGTTGTATACATGACCTTGATCAGGTGTCCTTAGCTGCTACATCTTCTCACACGAATCCCCCTCTTGTTCCAAAGAGAACAATTTCCCCATCTCAAACTGCAATTTCAAGTCCAAATGAATGCAAGGTCAGGGATTTGGTAGAACAAAAGCCACGCAAAAGAGGGAGACCTCGAAAGATCAAACCAGAATCTCAAGAAGTAAGTGTTAGAGATGAAGGAGGTCAAGAGCTAAGTTTGACAGTCCATAAAGATGAGGCAGTAGACATTGCTGAAAACCCAAACAATCTTTTGGGCCACACACCACGCAAACGCGGACGTCCTAGTAAAGTCATCCCAGGAAAGGAGGCAGATGACACCCAGAAAAGTGTGCCATTAGCTGGTAATGCTAGTTACTCTAGCGAAAAGAAGAAAAATGAAGCGGTGAAGGGAGAAACGATAGACACTACATCATTGGTGGAACAGCAGGGGAAGTCACCAGAAGCCCTTGTAGGACTTGAAACTGGTCAGCCTGTCCCAGAATTGAAAAGAAAGAGAGGCCGACCTTTAAAGAAAAAGACACTTAAAAAAGTGCCAGAACATTTGCCATTTGCAGAGGGACAGAAGTCAGATGGCATGGGTGTATCTGCTGTCAATCAACTGGAAAATAGCACAAAACCTCAGGACCTTCCTGTCCTTCAACCTAATATATGCAAAGTAAAGGAGGAAAGAAAACAGGTTAAACCTGCCTTATGTCCCCCAGTGACTCACTTAAGAAGGTACAGTCGAGCATGCAAAGTCACATCAGTTGAAAAAATGGAAAGCCAATTTGCAGATAACCTGGATCAGCCTATTTTGCCAGCTAAGTCAGGTCCCACTGATCCCCACCTTTTTCCAAAGAAAAACATTTCCCCATCTCCAGCAGTCTCAGCTGTACACAATGTGTTGCAAACACGTGAGTCTGTTGAAAGAGAGCTCCACAAGCAAGGGAGGCCTCCCAAGAAGAAAAAAGAGTCCCAAGAAGTAAATGTTAAAGATGTAGGAGGCCAGGAACCAATGGTAATAGTCCATGAAGATGAGACAGAGGAGAAACCTTCTAGCCCAGTAGCTGGTCTAAGTGCACCAAGCCCAAACATTTCTGTGTCGAATAAGCCTCGGAAACGTGGCCGTCCTAAGAAACAAGTATTGAAGAAAGAGACTGGTACCAGTCAGGAAAGTGTGCCATTTGTTCAAGACATTTGTCATTCTTTTGAACAACAGGGCAACAGTGTTTCCCAGCAAACTCTTGTGCCATTCTCAGAAATAAATACTGAAACAGAAAGGCATTCTGAAACTTCCATCTCAATTGAAAAAAATGTAAAGGTGCACACGAAACAAAGAAGTATCCCTGGAATCTCACCCGAAGAGTTAAAAATGACAGAACAAAATACAGACTTGGATATTTCAGATCCCACCAATAGCCTTGTAACTTCACAGCAAGATGGATGTGAAATGGCTGGCACATTTGCAGAAGAAGATGAAAGAAGACAGACCAGTAAGAAGGAGAAGATGGAAGAAGTAAAAGGCAAAATGATTGAGGCTACATCGGGAGTGGGAGAACATACAGAGGCACAGGAAGGATCTGTAACCAGTTGGATTGCAGTCAAACGGAAGAAGAAAGCTGGAAGACGTAAGAAAAAGACATTTAAAAAAACAGTAAAACAGATAGCATTTGCAGAGGACCAGGGTTCAAATAGCATGGATGGTAATCAACTGGAAAATAACACAGTAATTCAGGATATTTTTGCCCACCAAACTCAAAGAAGCACAGAAAAGAAAGTAAGCAAGAAGGTAGAGCTAGCAACCACCCAGACAACCTTAAGAAGGTACAGTCGGGCATGCAAAGTGACCCCAGACTACACAGTTTGTAAAACGAAAGAATATCATGCACATAACCCATCTCCACCAGACTCAGCTGTACACAATGTGTTGCAAATAAGTGAGTCTGTTGAAAGAGAGCTCCACAAGAAAGGGAGGCCTCCAAAGAAGAAAAAAGAGTCCCAAGAAGTGAATGTTAAAAATGTAGGAGGCCAGGAACCAATGGTAGTAGTCCATGAGGATGAGACAGAGGAGAAACCTTCTAGCCCAGTAGCTGGTCTAAGTGCACCAAGCCCAAACATTTCTGTGTCGAATAAGCCTCGGAAACGTGGCCGTCCTAAGAAACAAGTATTAAAGAAAGAGACTGGCAACAGTCAAGAAAGTGTGCCATTTGTTCAGGACAATTGTCATTCTTTTGAACAACAGGGCAACAGTGTTTCCCAGCAAACTCTTTTGCCATCCTCAGAAATAAATACTGAAACAGAAGGGCATTCTGAAACTTCCGTCACCATTGAAAAAAATGTAAATGTGCACACGAAACAAAGAAGTATTCCCGGAATTTCACCTGAAGAGTTAAGGATGACAGAATGTAATGCAGACTTGAATATTTCAGATCCCACCAATAGCCTTGTAACTTCACAGCAAGATGGATGTGAAATGGCTGGCACATTTGCAGATGATGAAAAAAGACAGACTGATAGGAATGAAAAGATGGAAGTAGTAAAAGGCGAAGTGATTGTGGCTACATTGGGAGTGGGAGAGCATACAGAGGCACAGGAAGGATCTGTAACCAGTTGGATTGCAGTCAAACGGAAGAAGAAAGCTGGAAGACGTAAGAAAAAAACATTTAAAAAAACAGTAAAACAGATAGCATTTGCAGAGGACCAGGGTTCAAATAGCATGGATGGTAATCAACTGGAAAATAACACAGTAATTCAGGATATTTTTGCCCACCAATCTCAAAGAAGCACAGAAAAGAAAGTAAGTAAGAAGGTAAAGCTAGCAACCCCCCTGGCGAACTTAAGAAGGTACAGTCGGGCATGCAAAGTGACCCCAGACTACACAGTTAGTAAAATCAAAGAATATCATGCACATAACCTTGATATGCTTGCTTCATCAGATCCTGTTGATCCTCCTCTACCTTCTCTTCAGGTGCAAACAAAACAAGACGCTGAAGCATCAGTAGAGTTGGAAAAATCCTCAGAAACAGTTGGATCACTTTCCTTAGATAGCAATAACAAAAGGAAACTTGACACCAGCATTGTGGTAAATTCCTTAGAGGAAGCGAAAGTATTTGAAAGTACTGCCCCACTCAATACCTTGCCTTCATTAGATACTGCAGTGACTCCTTTTCAGGAGATTCTGACTGAATCTGGAGTATTAAGTCCAAACAAAAAGCCTCGGAAAGAAAGTGTCAGGAGGAGGCGCACAAGGAAGAGGTCCAGGCGAAATGACAGGCGAAAAGAAAAGGCAATTCCTTGGAATAAACAGGTTACTGCTCTTGAGCCATCTCAAGACAAAGGAGGACAGCAGACAGTGGAATTGAATACGACAGAGGAGTCACAGATAATTGCACCACCAGCTAGTGGACTCAGTAATCAGTCAAACCTCCAACAAGACGAGATTGTGGTGGAACCCTCTGCTGTCCTCCTTTGTCTTGAGCCATCTCAAGACAAAGGAGGACAGCAGACAGTGGAATTGAATACGACAGAGGAGTCACAGATAATTGCACCACCAGCTAGTGGACTCAGTAATCAGTCAAACCTCCAACAAGACGAGATTGTGATGGAACCCTCTGAGGGTAATGCAGGGATGGAGGAACTGTCATCCATAATGAAAGATGTTCAAGCAGAAAAATCAGTCATTGAAATGATACAGCCACACCTTTCTGATGCATGCTCAACACAGGTCTCATTTCTTAAATTAGCTGTCACCCAAGAGGCTAAAAGTAAGCAGGGGGAAGAGAATGGAGAGTTGTTTGAAGATGCTGAAGAAGGACAAGGAAGCAAACCTGACTCAAACCAGCAAAGTTTGAATAGGGAGTCAGGAAGTGATGGTGCAGGAACTAAGATCCAGAATAATACTGATCTTTCTGGCTCCACCTCATCTCTAAAAGACCGTGAACCCCTCGTATGCCTTAACTGTGGAAAGAGTTTTCACCATAGCGGTGCGCTTAAAGTCCACATGCGTACCCACAGAGGAGAGAAACCCTTTTCCTGTAAAGTCTGTGGGAAAGCTTTCCACCAAGCCAGTAGTCTCAGTGATCATGAGAAAACGCACTGGGAAGTTCAACCTTATGCCTGCTCAGTGTGTTGGAAAGGGTTTCATCAGCTTGCAGAGCTGAAAACTCACTCTCGTACACATACAGGGGAGAAACCTTATTCCTGTGCACATTGTGGAGATGCCTTCCACCAGCTTTCATTCCTTCGCTCACACCAAGCATCAAAAGTTTGTTTGACCAAAGAAGTAGGAGGAGATGCTGACAAGGGCATTATTGAGGACTTTTTGGTGCTGCAAGGACTAAATGGGCACATAAACCCACCAGTGACGTATGATTGTCAGATCTGCAGCACAAGCTACAATCTCCAATCTGAGTACAACAGTCACCTGCTCACGCACAGTGATGTTCAGACCGACTTTAGTGATGGTAGTGGCCAACAGTATAACCAGAGCTCTGACGGTGATGCCAATCGCCAAATTTCCTGCATATTAAGTGGAGAGGAGGCACATGACATATCACTCTCTGTGACATCTCAGAATCAAAATAACCTGTCATCCCAGCCCCCAGACCAACAGGAAGTGTTACCCCTGAACAATCAACATTCACAATGCGAAGTACTTCTCCCAGCTCAATCTGAAACTGTTAAGGAGTCTTCGAATCCCCAGTCACAAAGCAGCACCTCAACTGAGTTGCTCATGCCGCAGACCTCCCAACCCTCATGTCAAGACTCTGGGCAGATTACACCCTCTAAGAAGTACATTTGCCCCCGGTGTGGTCAACTCTTTAAGCAGGCAAAAAGACTTAAATCTCACATGCTGTCCCATAATCCCTGTTACAGTTACAAATGTAGTCACTGTGGCAAGGTTTTTGAAAACTGGAACAAGTACTGGTTGCATCAACGACTCCACCGACAAAAAGAGAGTTGCTTCTGTTGTGCTCAGTGCGGTGAAAACTTTCTCTTTCCTGGACTATACAAGGAGCACATGCTGGGGCATGCAAGGCAGAAACCTTATGCTTGTCCCCTTTGTCCTGAAACTTTTTCCAGTGAACAAGACTTAAAGGATCATCAGAGAGATGACCATGAGCTTTGCAAATCCCATAAGTGCTGTATTTGTGGAAAGGGTTTCATTGATCTAACGAAATTTGAAAGGCACAGTCTCCGACACAGAGGTGTTCATCCACGTGGACTTGCGCAAAGGACTCGCACCAAACCACACAGCTTTCCACTCCCTGAAACGCCAGCTGAACCCCTCTTGTTGGCCCATCAATGCGGGGAATGTCATGCCAGCTTTAAAAGTTTGGACTTACTTCGCACACATCAGCTCTGTCACTCTGTTGGGGACAGGGATCCTCAGAGCAATGCAGAGATTGACAACACGGTCTCAGGTTCGCTTCTACCAAGTGCAGAGCACTTAAACCAACTGCAGGCTCAACCCGCACCTCCACCCACACACATACCAGCTTCTCCACCAGCACTTAGCCCAGCTTCCACCTCGGAGTGCGATGGCTTATATGACTATCCACACCCAGACACGCTCTACGTTTACCCCACCCCATCAACCTCATTTCCTCCCCCTATCCTTCCTTCCCCTCCCAGAGCACTACATTCCCCAAAATCCTCCCAAATGGACAGCGGCAGCACTCTATCCTTCTTACGCCTCAAAGCTCCCAGTTCTTACTCAGTTTCTGCGGATAAGGACCAAAATCAAATCATCCGTCTCCATCCCCTACCTAAACAGACACGCCCAACTCAGGGCGTGTCACAATATGCTGCTGTCCCGGTTTCAAGACCTCATCCTGTGAAACGGCAAACTCAGACCCAAATTGGCAGATTTGCCCAGCTGTCAACCAATAGATTCTCCGTGCATTATCCCCAGAGTCAAGCTTCTCTCAACCCCCAGTTGATGGGACATGATGGGAGATCCAAGGCTGAGGTGTCAAGAGTCACATCATCCTTTGTCAAGCTTAAGAAGAAAGATGATGCACAGGAGGGTGTTGAGTGTGCAGAGTGTGGGACAAAATTTAGCGTTGTTTCGGAGTTGTATGAACATTATATACAACATGCCAGAGGAGAGCTGTAAGGGAGTAGAAAGAAGGAAATCAAACACAATTATAAACTATAAAGACACATTTTGGGAATGGGTATTTCCTGTTGCTTTTCCCCCTTTATACAACCTTTCATAGGAAGCACCTTACGAATTTCAGAGAGGCATGAACTCCTGGCTGATGTGCCCCACCCTGTCCCTGGCAGAGTAAAACCAATTTGTACTGCTGCTGTGGGATCCTGTCATTGTCAGCAACGTTTCTGATTTTGAACCTGGGCCACAGGGCTCAGCCTGCGCTCAAAGCTAACGCCTTTCCAGCTGAGCCGCTCAGGACCCTGGGTATGGGGATTTTTTTGAGGATGATCAACAGTGTGTCAGCTCTGCAAGTTACAGCATTTTTTTACATGGCTGTCACACAAAGGAATGGATGGTGAGCACAAAGAATACCTCAATGAATGTGATTCTGTGATTGTATTGGAAAATACATTAGATGAATTGCTTGATGTTTAAAGAGTTTTCACTCTGCAGGCTAAAGAAGGTGTAGTAGTGTTCTCATCAGCAATTTTCATTCATAGACTGATATCTGTCTATGTAAACACAAAATGATATTGTTTACCTTGCCTAAGGGCATGTTTCCAGTAAAAAGACACTGTATTTTTTCAGTATCTACTTCTCACATGACAGTATCTGATTGTATCATTGGTTGATTGAAAACTATTAGCTTTTGCAAACAATGCGTCTGTCTTGGACTTTAGTTATTTTTGGTTCTCACTGAAAATTCAACTGCCTTTTCAAATTGAGTGGAATCTCAACTGTCAATCACTTGTCATGGGGGCCTATAATTTTTATAGATTATTATGGGCATAAAATTGTAAGGAGAAGAAATGTTCAATGCCAGACGAACAGGACTATTTGAATGTTCACCTTTGAAAGCAGATGCAATAGAACATCATTTCAATCCAGTTATTCCTGTCAACTGTGTAAATGTGAAGCCAATTCAGGAACCTACTGTTTGAAATTTACAGGTCGTCCAAATGTATATAGAAGTGCTATTTTGTAAATCGACTTGTTATATCATGTAGACATTTTTAACTACATTAAACCACAATTACAGTACAGATGTATAAAATTCACTTTATTGTTTAGAGGTGTAGAACTGCATGTGTGTAAAGTGGACATCTCTTACTGTTGTGAGAGGTTAGATATTTTTAGGAAATATTAAAGATAGTGTTTCCATAAAATCTGTGTTCTCACTGACTGTATACATTGTGAAAAGGTTTGGAGAATGTTAGGTTACAGTGTGTTGGTCATAATGTTTCAGAATGTTCTTACTGCACAAAAAGGGGTGAAGATATATGAAAGATTTATTAGAGAGAGAAAAGTGCTTGTTCTGAAACAAAGAACATACTGTGGTGATTTCTTGTCAAATGCAACTGTTTTTATATTTTTACTGTTAGTTCTCATTTTAGAGAAGATGTTACAAGTTTTTAAAAGTGAAAGCATCTAGTTCAATGAAAAGTAGAGGATCCTCAGAAGTGTTTTCTTGTATTGTCACAGGGTAACACGAAACATGTCATCTGAACATACAACAAAAAATTCTGTCACCATTTTCGCTGTAGTGTAGAGTGTGCAACCTTGTTTCAGATATTGTTACATGGGCAGTTGTAGTGCAATATCCGTAATTATTAAAAGTAACTGTCTGTATTCATGAAACGGGAATCATAGCTTGTCAATCTCTCATGAATGCTGTAAAGTCATTCCTTTCTTTCAGTATCGGACCATTTGTCACTCCGCAGAGACCACAGACACTGCATTATTCCCGGTCAGGCTGAGCGTTACTGGATCTTTTCCCCCAGTGGGTTGTGGTGATGGAGCTTTTGTTCAGGTGGCAAGTCTCAGCAGCTTCTGGGAAGTGTAGTTCTGGAGTGGTGGCCATTTTCCCCTCACATTATGCCAGAACCTAAGATCACGAGGATGCAGTGCATGGAGTTTTCTAAGTGTTTATAGTACCATTACACTTGTGATAGGGGTATATTTTCTGAACTGTATTGTTATACAGTATACGTTCTCACTATTTTCCCCCTCTGTGTAAGTTCTGTTGCTGTAAACAACTATTTGTATAGCAATACTCCAATAAAAAAAAAAAAAAAACATTTAAATGTTTTACTCCTGTGTCTGGTGCATGTATTGTGAAAATGAGTACAAATGCTGTGCTGAAATGTATGAAATGTTCAAGGGTGCCACTGAATCAGACATTTACAGTGTTTTATGTTTTGACATAGGCATTTTGTACTGTATTTGAGCTGTATTTGCTATAATTTCAAATTGAATGGTTTTAAAAATGTACCAGTGAAAGCACAAATATTTTCCTCATTGTATGTGATCAGCATAGATGATGAATTATTTTTTTCCACCCTTCCATCATTCCAATGTCATTTGTTACTCAATTGATTTGTATAGCCATATGTCTGGGTGTTTTTTTTTTTGTTGTTGTTGTTTTTTTTTGAAGCATCTGCATTGTGGCATATCCCAAACCTTTGTGAACTACCTCCTGGACTATGGAAAAAAAAAATGTAAATTGATCTTAGATCAATGATCAGTGAACACAAATAATAATACCAAGAAGTGCAAAAATGCATTCCATGTCACACTAATGGGAGTAGCAAGATGAACTTAGCTGCAGTATTAACAAAAAAGTAGCTCTCTGAACACTCTCAGGTACACTCTAATGTCTGGAACAATTAAAGCAAATGGAACATATGACCATCCCCATCAGCACTGTCGATGCTCATATCCTCATTTATGATCTGAGACCCAGAGAGGATCAACTCTCTTCCCTCCAGTAACGTATTTGATATTTTGAGTATATGAGCATAAACTTTATTTTGTGGAATCTTATAATTTCACACACGTTGATGTGCAATGGCAAATTTTTCCAAAAAACAATAATATGCTGAATTCCTTAATACCGCGGCAGCATATTACTTAATGGCGCACTGAGGAATGAAGGACCGTGGTGTCCTGCTGGGCAGAATAAAAAGATGGCTAAAACATGGCACACAGGATTCAGCAGCAAGAGTGAATTAGCGAGTTGACATCAGGAGATGGAAAAATAACCGACCAGAGGGCCACAGTTCAGACTGCAAGTTATTTTGTAGTTTCTTACTTGTACTCGTCATTGTCTAGTATGTGTTTCCGACACCTGTATCAACCAGGCAGATACGCTGTCCCTCGTCACGTGACACGGGTCGATTGACAGCAAGTGGCTTCACTACAACGGATGGACTGAGGTAGGCAACGACTGTAAATTTTCCTTGTTTCCCATGCCTTCATGCAAGTTGACTTACTGCCGTATCGTTTTACAAAACCACAGTAATGCAAACAAGAGATTGCAACGGCATAATAACGCGTAGATCGGACTTGCGCTCATTAATTTCCTATTTCTGATGTGAAAACGCTTTCTTTTAGCTTGCAAGCTAGTTGGCGAGCAGCTAGCTAGGGTTAGCTACACATCTCCTTTTGTCAAATCGCTCATTTCGTCTGACTAGCTTCTAGCCAGCTACAGTACACATCATGTGAAGTTTCAATACAAATTATGCTGAACTGGCTCAGAAATTTCTTCTATGCATGTAGCATTTAAACAATGGAACGCCTGCAAAGCACATGGCATCTCTTGACTAGGTACCTGCATACAAGCTAACCATAAATACCAAGTCTAGCGAGACAGTCTACCTAGCTAGTGGGCTGATTTAGCTCATGTCCGTTAACATTTGAAAGAACCGTTCTGTGCTAAACCAAGGCCTAGGTCTGAATTTGAGGCCCGAGACTGTTATTTAAAGTCGTAGCCAACTAATTAACTATATGAAAAGTCTATTGGTAGGACTGTCTAGCTGGTTAGCTAGATAGACTGGACCAATTTGGTTAGAGGGATGTGTTAACGAGCTACAGTATGTACCCGTATTGACCTTGCTAACTAGCTTCTGTTGTAAGTGGTTAACGTTAGCTACTTTTCAAACTGACCACAGCGTAGTTTTCTGGCATATCTAGAGTAGCTAGCTCGTTTGTTGAACAGACCTTAGCTGGGAGCACTGTGGTAGCCTTCAAACAGCTTTGTGCTGGCTAGTTAGTTAGCCTCCATGGGTTTAAAAACGATCGAATAAAAAGTTTCCAAATTACCCTTTCAGCATACAAGCATATATAATAGCCTCACTAACCATAACTAATAATGTGATCAAACTTGAAACCATAAAGTATGCTCTCTGGAGCATGCAGGATAACATTAGCTGTAATATCCATTTCAAGTAAAAAAAGAAGAAAAAACTCCTGATTGAGAAAAGACTAATCGTGACTACGTGATACTGAATGGTAGATATATTCGGAAGCTAGCTAACGTTAGCTAATACAGTCCCTTGTTTTGTTTATTTGTATTTCATTTCACAGTGTGTTAGTGGTAGTGTATGGGCTGTTTTTACGCTCATAATGGACCTGAGCATGGTGAAGGTGGAGCAGGTGGTGGTTCGGGAGGGGACGGGGGAGAGCCCCGTGGAGATGGCCTCTGACAAGGCGATCATCATGAAAGATCCCCCAGCCTCGTCCCTCATACAACCCTGTAAGTAAAGCTGCTGCTCACTTCGTCATGTGATTATTTAAATGTAAATGTAAATGTATTTAATGTAAAAACTATTAATGCGACGGCTTAATTTGCACACTGGTGGTTCCAAGTAAAGAATGTAGTCCCAAAATCAACTGTTCAGGAATCATGCATGTAGGCACTTAATTGAGTTGCTGAATACGTCTGCGATTGTAGCGTGGGTACCTTCAACGGTGCCCAATTTCTAAGGTCTGAATTCTGGGCTCGCTTTCTAGCTGTTACTGCAGTTTGGCTTTTCTCCTCATTTGCCAGTACTTTCTTATAGCATTTTATAATGGTTAATTTAATTTAAAATTGATTGTCATTGAGCAGTCATTACCCCTACTTAGCGTTGTACAACATTTGTAATTTTATTCAGCCGTTTAAAATGAGCAACTGCTTTTATGAGATTAATTCATGTTTTTTCCTTTCTTATCAGATGTTCCAATAATTGCATTGTCAATTAAGGACAAATTAAAATGCATTAAACTATACAACAAACGCCGTGACGATCTATCTTCCTCAGTGACAGTAATAAGTGTTCATTAATTGCTGTCAGCAGTGTAACCAGTGCCATTTCTTTGTAGCTAGCAGAAAAACTGGTTTGTTCAGCGCCTCTGCTGGCTAACTGTCTTAAAGGACAAAACAGTGAATGTAAATTATGGTTGGCTATGGTCAAAATCTTATAAACTGCAACTAGCAACTATTAGTATGTGCAAGTATATGCAGTAATACAGTTTACAGTAAGGAGGCTTCCATAAAACCTGAATATTTGTATGTTTTCTTTTTCCCTCTTGCTTGAGAAATAAGGTGATGCGTCCTCTTATTTCACAGATCAGCATGAAAGCCTGCAGTGTTTCCAGTGCTTTATCACCTTCTGTAACTCAAAAGCCAAGGAGAGGCACATGAAGAAGAGCCACCGGGAAGAATACAAGCAGCAGCTGCAGCAGGTGGGCCAACAGCACGGCGGAACAAAATACTGGGTTACGACACGCGGTACCTAAACTACGTTGCAACCTCTGAACGCTACGTCATTCTCTGATGTTAACTTGTGAATTGAACTTGTGGTTTGAATGGTGTTATGCTCACACTCACTGGTCTGGGTGTGTTGTTAGCCTGGTCTGACAGTTGCCCATTTATCTTGAATGGATACACTTACTTTCTGTTGTGTTGGAAGTGGATAAGAGTTTTTGCTAAGTGCATGTAAAGTAATGTCATGCCTTCCTTCATACTGGTGTCATCACTATATTACAGCCATATCGCCTGTTTTTACTCAAAAGGAAAAGAAAAACCCCCTCACTGTAGCAAACCATTTTTGTCCTACCCTGGCATTCATTTTGTAGAAAGTGATGTTGCACATTACTGCTTGTTCTGCGCTGCATTGTGATAGAGTGAAATATGGTTGTGACGGAGTCCCGCCACTATGGTTGAGTATGCGCTCTGACTGCCATACCAACGAGCCTGGCTCTTTGGCGCTGCGGTCAAGTCGCAGGTTTGGCACCCCATAGACCCGGGTTCAAGGCCAGGTCGGGTGACTGCTCTCTCCCTTCGCGACAATGGTGTATGTGAGCGAACAAAAAATTGTAGGTAGAATGTAATTAATTCCTTACATTCTCTGTCAAACCCTACCACAGTCGTTGTTGTGTCATTATAGTCATACTGCTGTATGTGACAGAGACACTAGTGGTGTACACATAGCAGAAACATCCTTCTCTGATACTTGGATTCCATTTTTTTTTTTTTTTTTTTTGTGCAGAGCGACACACTTTTTACCTGCTATGTGTGCGATCGGACCTTTCCTTCCTCAGAGGAGCTGACTGAACATCAGGCCACCCACAACAAAGAGGACAAGCCCTTCAAGTGCCCACACTGCCAAGAAAGCTTCCGCACCTTCTCTGAGGTGAAACGAGCACAGGGAAGGGGGTTGGGGAGATAGAGACCTGTGAGTGCCCCTCTGACTACATTCTTTGTTGAGGAAGGAAGCACAGAGAGAGAGCGAGACAGAAAGAGGCAAAGAGAGAGTACTTGAAAGAGTGAGACAGAGGGAGGGATGAGGGGGTTCTCATGGTGAGGTGAGGTATTGACTGCCTCCATTGGAAAGCAAAATTGACTTGCTCAGCCTTGTCTTGCTGAGAATTCCTAACAGGAAGGAATAGTTAATGTTATGGTGGACTTCACTGGTATTGCTTTGTGCCTTTTCTGTGCCTGTATTGATTCATTCGTTACTTCATTCATTCATTAAAGCACAGCAAAAGCGGTCTTCTCCCTGCCTTACTCCTGTCTCTGTCTCGCATCGTCTCCTCCAGCTCACGTCCCACCGGCGGCAGGTCTGCCCAGAGAGACAGTGCATATGCCGGGACTGTGGGGAGGCCTTCAGGGGCATCAACCTCCTGCGCAACCACCGCGCCATCCACCACCCGCCGCACCCGGAGGGCGACGCGGGCCAGGAGGAGGACGAGACCAAGACCCACCGCTGCGGCAAGTGCGGCCGCGGGTTCGAGACGGAGGCCGAGCTCCTGCAGCACCAGGAGAAGCACGCCGGGGACCAGCACTGTAACGGCAATGCCCCCGCCAAGAGACGGGGGCGCCCGCCCAAAACGGCCGAGCCCGCCGACGGGGACAAGGCCGGGAAGCGGAAGAAGAAGGCAGAAGGGGAAGCAGAACCCGGGGCGGTCGACCAGACGGAGGAGGAAGCGCCGGTGCCAGCGCCCGCAGAAAAGGGGAGTGCGGGGGGCCGACGGGGGCGGCCTCCCAAATCGGCCCAGAAAGCCGAGCCCGCCCCGGGCCGGCGCAAGGGCACCAGCCCCCAGGCCCGCCAGCACCCGTGCCCCGAGTGCGAGGCGTCGTTCTCGGCTGCGGCCCAGCTCAGGGCCCACAAAAAAGAGAAGCACAGCCGGCCGCCCCCGCCGCGCAAGGCCCACCCCTGCAAGGAGTGCGAGGAGAGCTTCGCCCGGCCCGAGCAGCTGGAGGCCCACACCTCCCGCGCACACGGTGCGGGCCGACACACCTGCCCCACCTGTGGCAAGAGCTTCGGCAGGGAGAACAGTCTGAAGGCACACCGGCAGACTCACACGGAGGAGGGAGAAGCAGCAGAAGGGGGCAAGAGATAATTTGGAAAAGGGGCGGGGGTAGTTCCAACAGGGACAGAGGTATAAATAAATAAGTGGTTCTGCTTTTCGACACCCTGGTTCCAAAAACCAGTTGGCTGGGATTTTTTTTTTTTTTTTTACATAAATATATTTGAATGCGGTTACAAACTAGGAAACTGGAATTTTGAAGTGTTAGAGTTGTTTTAGAATGTGAGGCTGATTTTTGGGTTTTGGAGGAGTTTTATATCGAGATGTTAAGCTGAAGTGGTTTTAGAATACATTAGCTGGTTGATGGGAATTGTTCTTTTAAGAGTGTTGGTTCACATTGCCGGATTATTTTGAAGTGGATTACGGGGTGTTTTATGTGTCTTCATAAACCTCAGTGTTTCAAAGCCTGCAAATAGGCTTCTAATTTTATTTGATTTTTTTGTACCGAGTGGCGTTAAAATATAATTCATTGGCTAATGCATGATGATTTTGGATCCAGTTTTTACTTAGAAAGAACAAAGGTCCGATTGATTTATTCCCGGGAACTGCACATTACACCCAGCATGTTAATGTTCAGACCCATTATGAAGTCAGAGTGGGTGAAAAAACCAGGGGTGGGCCATTTTTTCTTTAAATTAGGTCAATATCTCATTTATCCTTCATTTCCTGGTAGGAATGCTAGCATGTAGATGTGTGACGTGGACATTACAAGGGTGTTTATTCCTCTTACATTCTGCTCAGCCAGAGTAAGCGTTTTACGTTGTGGATCCTCATAACACATGCTGACGCAAAGTGTCCACCAGTCTTGGTTGGGTGAACAAGATGGCCAGTCCATGACACGCATTTTGTTCCTTGCCAGGTAAGTCTGACAGCTGTGGGCAGGATGTTGCTGTGCCCTCTCATGCATAAATGTGAGGTCATTATTTTGCATTGTAATTTGCAGTGTATTAGGGGGCAGACGTATCTGTTATGTCATTCAGGCAGAAGCCATTGATAAACACTAACTCATGTCCATCCATACTGCATTGTTACCCATGTGGTCAAAGCTCTGACTCCAAATCGATCCACTTTCTGTTCTGCAACATGAGAGTCACCATGACTGCATAAAAAAATTGCATGCCTTCCCAACAGTACCACCGTATATAAAAAACATTTCACTAATTATTTGTAAACATACGCTTCTGAGGAAATACTGGAGACAAAATTACGTGTTGTGTTTCTAATGCTTCTCAGTTCGTTTTTAATTTAAACGTGTATTTTGTTTGTATGTTTTTATATTCCTTTTTAGTTGACAGAGTTGATCCTGAAGGCGAAGTTTGCTGCATAAACGGAACATTGAATTTTTATATGGGCGTTAAACAGAAAAAAAGCTGTGTTCGTGAATTAATATCACACGGTGCTGTAGCACGTCACTGGGCCTCAGAGTACTTTTAAAAAGCCATTTACAATTTTTCTAACAAATCACAGTGGACAGACTATGTAAAATGGACGCTCTGTGGGTTTTGGGAAAGGATTATCTTAAATTGTATGTATGACTGAGTAAATTGTAAAGTTAAATTAACCACAATCAGATTGCAAGTGGAAGCTAATCTTGTTTGTAATTACTGGTTTATCTGTTTTTAAATGGTAGGTGAAAATGTATAATTTTATAATTATGTAGGGATTTCCAAGAAAAACTTGATAACCCACAAAAAAAAAGATTATTTGGAGAAATTTTGTCCCGCTACTCCATCTAATACATGACTAAAAACGTTCTGTCCTATGGTGGAAAAATTGGGTCAAGTGACAAATAAGGGTTATTTATTATTTATTTCTAGTTATTCATTAAAAACTGGCTACTGTCGAGGAGTCGTTTTGAAATGCATGTTTAATCTCATCAGTAACAAACGACACATTTTGTGTACTGTTTTTTTTATATATATATGTATATCTATATTGGTAGAATTTCTGTAAATGTTCCCTTTGATTGCTGATCTGTTCCTGTGTCCCTCTGCCTTCTCAGCAGCAGTCAGTGTTTAGACCAACACTGCTACCGAGTGGAAAGAGATACAAACTGCATGATTATCTGAAAAGTCTGTGCATCTTTTAAAAATTGCCTCCCTATTCGTCTCTCCCAAACCTATCATTCATACAGTGAAATTGTAGCTTTAAAAAATTCAGGGCATTCGTCCATGGAAATAACAGACGACATTTCTTTTTATGAGCCTCCAAACTCAACATGTTATCTGTGACTCCCAAATCTGAACAAATCATAATGTTTAGCGCTGGATAGCAAAGTCTAGATTTTACTGGTTCATACAGGTGAGTGCTGGACCGCATATGCTAGCGCTAACCCGTATGCATTCACAACGACTTACTCTCATGATGCTATCACCACAGTATTTTTTTTTTTTTGCATTTTTGCTTTTGTTTTGGATAACAGGGAAAAGGGAAAACACAGCAAGTCATTCTCAAAATGTCAACTAAGTGTTCTTCATCCTTTTTTTCTTTTCATTTTTATTATTACTGTAACACACCTGACTGTAAGTAGGTTGTTGGACACTCCCAACATGTTGTTAGAGAAAGCAGTCTTTCCTCAATGGACTGCGACAGAATAAAACTTTTGTTTGCTTGTTGAAAAACCAATTTGATACTTTTTTCTGTCACATGCTATATGCCCTTGTGTACCATGGAGCAATAACATATGCTATGTTAGGCAAAGCTGTAACAGTCACTTCTCAGCTGTGGCAGTAGAAAACTCAACATCTGCTTGTTAACTGGTTGCATGAACAGAGCAGTATTTTGTACAAAGGAATATTGAATTGAGCCCCACCTCTATTTGGAAATTCAAGGTTAGTATCTCAAACATCATGCCTGGCAAGACCTAATATAATTAGCTTTTGGAATTTCTGTACAGTTCTCTTAAATGTCCCTATTCATCTACAGTAGTACAGTGCTACTGTGATGGAAGTCGCTCTGGATAAGAGTGTCTGCTAAATGCATGTAATGTAGTGTACATTGGTAATTATCTGTCATGCCCTTGTGTGACTCTATCGTATGGGTGAGTGGCCGTGGTGGCAGGTGTCTTATAGTCTGTATAGGCACTATATATTTTTTATCAATCAAAAACTGAAGACACAATTTTATCCTTGTGCACTGTTCTAAGAAAGATAGTGTGAGATGATTTAGCGTCTTAATCTGATTTGATTGCTTCTGAAAGCTTGGAGGATTTGAAATTGGCTAGCAGGCATTCAAACACATACACACATTTATTATTACTTTTCTGAATTTGCCCACAAATGAATATTGCGATCCCAGACAAAGAAGGCTTAACTCATCTATATAAATTGCAATTATCATTTTGTACTCTGGCAAGTGATTGGACGAGTAAGTACTGCTCTGCAGTCGAGATGGGAAACACTTTTAATTGGAAAAACTCTTTTTTTTATCTTGGAACAACTGTGCACGGTATTGTGGCGTTAACCCCATCCTTGAGGTAACTGCCGCTTGAAGCAAGCAAACAGTGGGATAGATTCAGCAGCAGACCCACTGTCACACACTTAGGTCACTATCACTCTTTGTTGACTGCAGTGTGGCATAATGGTAAGAAGCAAGGCTTGTAACTGAGAGGTTGCTGGTTCAATTCCCCGCTGGTTTGATTCCATGCTGTTTTGCCCTTGGGCAAGGTACTTAACCCACAGTTGCCTCAGTAAATATCCAGCTGTATAAATGGATAGCATGTAAGAATCATAACCTGTGTAAATCATTCTGGATAAGGGCGTCCTCTGAATGACAATAATGTAATGTAATGGATTTGTATGCTGGCATTCGTAAGGTAACCGAGTAACGCAGTAATGACATGACAGGAAAAATATCACTGGTAGAATTTCCATTCCAGGAAGCTTGTGTAACGAACACCAGCGACCCTGCCCTCAAAGATGCCATATCGACCCAACGGTCACCCCCCCCCATGTAACACAGTCTGAAATGTGCTGAAACTCCCTCTCATCATTTTTGCTTGTAACATAAAGGATTGCACTGTACAGGCCGATGCTGTGTGTATTTAGCGGTTGCTTGGCCTGTAAAACAGCCAAGCTAACACCAAGCTGTTTTTAGTTGTTAAATGTTGCACAGATGGAGATATGGGTACAAGGGCAAAATGGCCAGTTTCTGGGGCAAGACTGTCCCCTAGATTGAAATTAATTCTCTTGGTGAAAATGTAGTGTTGGTGAAGAATAACCCTGCCATTAGTCTGTGTAGCATGTACGTTGGGGACCAGAGAAACAGCTGGGAAGTCATTAGGCAATGAAGTGAAAGCCTTAAGGATCAAGGCGTTGGTTGAACCCTCCGCCCCCCACCTGAGAAGTACTACATGTTGTGCGCTAAGGATGTACAGCTGTCCCGGAGTTTTGAGTGCAGATGGAGGTCGTCTCGCAGTATGGCGCCAGTACACCCTGCCACCCCTGATTCAGGCCAGCTGGTGAAGCAGAACCACACAAGAAGCATTTCACACACAGGAGGAACCAGGTTGGGAGAGAGGCTGAGGGAGTTCTGTTCATTGCAGTTATTCATCCCATGTATTGTAACACACCCTGGGTTCTGATGCCTGCCAAAATGACAATTTTGCATAATCATTTTCTTCTTTTGGTAAGCATTACTCACTTGTCTAGCAGACGTCCTTATCCAGGTTAAGCACTTTGCTTAAGGGTGTAACAGTTGCACCCACATATAGGCTTCAAATCTACAGCCTAAGCTGTTACTTGACACAGAAGTCACAGCGATATTTAAATTTTGTTTGATACATGTTTACATCACAAAGGTTTGAAACGTCTGCTTTTTTTTTGCAGAAGCTCTGCATGTCTGATCACCTCTTTGGATCAGGGCTCGTCTTGTATTACGGAACAATGGCAATACGAATATTCTTCCTTCCTCTGTTGTATGCACGTATGTGTTGTATTTTCTTGTTTCAAATATTCATGTTTCAAAATATGAAATTAAAATCAAAGCAAATGAAAACTACGACCACACACGCACACACATACATGAATACTTGCATACCAGGTATCTTGGGATATTATTGCTAATGATCATAGCCATCATTGTCATGATCATTATGGGAATAATAACGGACTGAGATGTGCAGAATTAACAGGATAAGCTAAGAGCGCCTATACTGTAAACCAGCGTTTGCCAGTGGTTCCGGGGATGTTTGTTGTTCCGCACCTATTTGCGAGGGGCGGCCGTGTGGAAGCGCAGGCAATGAGACCTCAACAGTCATATGACAATAAGAGGCCCGGAAATAAATTGTCACACAATCGTGGTAAAATTTAGGGGCGGGAAGGAAGATTAGATTGCTTACAGTGATTTCAGCCTCCTTTAAACAAGATGTGTTGTGCATAAACATTTGCCATTTTTTATTAGCGGGCTAACAGATGCAAAACAAATATTTCTTACGGCAATGGGGAGGAGGACGGGTTTTTTTTCTCCTAAAAGATAAAAACAGACCATTTGTTATTACCTCATTCCTCTGTCTTTGTGTGCGCAATTTTCGTATTTAATGCTTTTTTTCCGTTTTGTTTTGTTTTCGGAGGAGCACATATTCCGTGGAATATTGTCTTTCTCGGCGACGGAATCTGCACGTGTGGTCATTTCAAATGGACAAAGATAGATCCCGTGTAACCGTAAGTACGGACAACGTTAAATGTAAACCCTAAAATAACAGAGGTCATTAGCTACATGGAAGGTTTTTCAACTTATGTTTGTACGGACAGACCACAACCGACCGCCTGAGACGAAAAGCCTTTCTGAACTGTAATGGTTTTATCGAGGTTGACGCGACTTGAGCTAAAGAGGAAAATGATCATAATTGCTGCATATGTCATATGTCTGCGTCTGGAAAAAGTAGTTCAGTACTCCTTGCATAAAAAAACAACAACATATAAATAAAATCATAGATAATCAGCCACATACGTGTTTTACCAGCCTACACTTTACACGTTTTATAATACAGTATTATAGCGTCAATTTCCAGTATTAAATTGAAGAATAGAGTCACAGGCACACGCACAGTTAGAAAGTGATATTCACACTTATTGAGACTTGGTCCAAGGTATACATACCAATTCAAGTTACACATACTAGTTCTTTAAAAATGAATTATTTTCTAATTCCTATCAATCTAATCCTCTCTGTTTGTCTACCCACTATTTCCTCCATCTAGTTGTTGCTGTCGCTGCCCCCTGGACACCCATCCCTCAGTCTGGCAGTCCGAACAGGAGATGCGCCAGTTTGGTGAGCCAATGGCCAGCCATTCATTTAAGGACGGTGTCCAGCAGGAGGCGCTACGCTCCACCAGGGAGGCCGCGGGGCACAAAAGCGTGGGGCTCAAAGCCGCCCCCGCCGCCCCTGTCGTCCTGTCCAGACCTCCGCAGATCAAACTCCCGCCAAACTACAGCCTTCAGCTCCAACCCGAACCCGGGGAGCAAGGCAGAGAGGAGGGGCTCAGCTGCAGCTGTGGACAGCCATGTGAGTGAGGGTGGGGAGGAAGAGGAGGAGAGGAAGGGATGAATGAAGGAGAGAGGGAGAGACAGAGAGAGAGACAGAGGGAGAGGGGTAAGGGGAGCAATGGTAGAAGGCAGCATGACATGGTGGTAAAGGCAGAAAAGGTATTTTACAGCTATTGGAGTGAAGGTGGCATCTCAAACTATGTTATTGCATTTTCATCATCCTGTTATTAAAGTTTAATGTATGTATTGTTTTTAAATGTACATGTTCCTCCTTCTCTTCTCCTCCTTTCTTTATATGTACCCGCTTCTGTCCTTAAATCAACTGTACTCTCACCTGTCTTTGTCATCTGAACCTAACTAACGCCATTGTTGTATTATGCAATCCTGCTGATCCCCTTTCTCTCATTTCTCTGCCTCTGTCCCCTATAAAGACCAGCAACATGCCCGTGCCGGCCCTGGCTGCCTGCTGTCTCCCTCCTTTCACACCTTCCTGTCCTTAAAGCCCAGAGAGGGAACCACCTCTTCACGAACCAAGCCGCCCCAGTCTGACCGGAACTGCTTGCCCAAGGACTCCAGTGCCGGCCCTGTCGATCTGGGCCTGGGTCTCGGGCTGGTCATGTCGCTGGAGGAAGCGGCCAGCGACCCGACCTGCCCGTTTGTCCCGGAGCACGGTCAGCGGCCTTCCAAGCAGCGCGGCCAGGACTCGGAGGTCCAGTCCCCGGTCAGCGTCCAGGACAGCCCGCCGCAGGTGCACGCCGTCCCCTGCCTGTGCTTCCAAACCCGCGCTCAGCTTCTGTGTCACAATCAGAGCAGCCCCCCTGAGACCGCCCCTCCCCTGCCCCAGTCCCCCGCCCCTTTCCCCTGCCTCTCTTGCCACCGCACCTTCCAGACCTGCGCCCAGCTCCTGAGGCACCAGCAGAGCCACGGCCAGCAGGAGGGTGCGACGCAGCACCTGTGCATGCACTGCGCCGCCTCCTTCCCCCGCCCCTCCCAGCTGCTCCAGCACCAGCGCTCCCAGCATGCCTCCAAGCCCTGCGGCTTCCTGTGCACCGAGTGCGGCCGGGCCTTCAACTCCCACAGCAACCTGCGCATCCACCTCAACGTGCACACCGGCGCCCGGCCCTACGCCTGCGACGACTGCGGCAAGAGCTTCAGCCAGTCGGGGGCGCTGCGGGTCCACCGCCGCATCCACACCGGGGAGCGGCCGTACACCTGCACCTACTGCGGGCGCGGCTTCTCCAACCTGGCCGGCCTGCGGGCCCACGAGCGCACGCACACGGGCGAGAAGCCCTACCCCTGCCCGCAGTGCGGCAAGTGCTTCACCCAGTCGGGGGCGCTCAAGATCCACACGCGCATCCACACCGGCGAGCGGCCCTTCATCTGCGGACACTGCGGCAAGGGCTTCTCCAGCCACTCCGGGATCCGCTTCCACCATCGGACAGTGCACGGGGTCGCCCTCAAGGCCGGCATGGGCAAAGTCACGGGTGCGCAGCCCGGCTCGAGTCCTGGCACCAGTCCTTCAGCCGTTTCCACCGTTGGTCCCTGTGCTGGTGCCAGTCTCGGCCCCCTCACCAACTCTAAACTGAGCCCCCCCACCACTGTCTACCCAAATGCCAATACCTCCGTCAGTCCTGGCACCAACACCAAAACTAGTAACAGCCCCAGTATGGATGTAGCCTCCACGTCTTTATCCGGCCCTGCCTCGCCTTCCGGATCCAGTTCGGACCTCAGAACCGGCAGGAAAGCCCTGCCTAAGGCTGGGGGGGACTCTCAGAACTCCGGGCTGGACCTGACCCTGGGCTCGGCGGAGAGGGAGAGGAGGATGCTGCTGGGTGAGAGGGATGGCTATGGGGGAAAGGGTCAGGATGCGCCCCCCAGGAACGGCCACCGAGTGCCAGAGAGACACCCTACCCAGGGGGCCGAAACAGGGGGAGAGGGAGGGGTGCAGGACAAGGAGAGGTTAGAGGGGGAGATGGTAGACAGCTTGCTCCAATGAAAGCACACGTGGGACGGAAGGAGGAGACTGAGAGGGTTAAGAAAATATGTCACACCACAATGAAAAATTAGAGATGCAGGAAGTACCAGCATGGAAAAGGAAAGGAACATCATAGGGAAGGGGCCACTGAGACTGAGGAACGGGTGATGGAGAGGATGAGAATGGTAAGAGGAAGAGGCATAGACCACACAGAGAAGGACACAGTGGGCCTTATAACTCTGAAAGTGTTCCATAACCACACCCTTTAGAGCCAAGTATTGTACTTTAGAACAAGCACTTTAAAACAGGGGATGCAAAGAAACTATTGTGAAAGCTTATTGTGTGGAAGTTATGGCAAAAAGAAAAAAACACATTTAGTGTAGATAATGAATATGTTTTTGCTTGGCTTCTGTACAATATATTTCGATGATGATAATAACCCATAATCTATATTGTTGGTAGCTAGGATCAGATTATTTAAATCTGGATGAATTTTTCTATTCAAGTAATGAATCAGATATTGCTCTGATTCATTACTTGTTACTTGTTCGTTACTTCGACAATAGACAATTTCCCCTTCACTACCCACTGGGGATTTGACCCCACAACCTCTTGGCAGGTGTTTTTAACCACATCCCCATATGGCTACATCATTAAAATGGTGCCAGTCCTACTGTTTCAAGCTCATCTGTGATGTGCTCTGCAAGACAGTAAGTTTGTTTTAGAAACACGTTTTAGAAATGATTCTTTGTCATCACTGATGTAAAATGCACATTATTATTTGAAAAGGAAACCACACATGTATTTGTATAATGTATAACGTTATCATATTGTACTTTACAGTCTGCTGTCCTGGTAATTTTTAAAGTAAATGTGCCACGTCTAAAGCAGCACACACAGCTGGGGACCCTGTTCTGTTCAGTGAGAATAAGCAAGCCATCCATACGGCCAATATATGCAAGCTAATTGGCATCTTGCCCTTTGCGGAACAAAAGCTGGTGTGCTCACTGCTGAGGACCCTGAGAATAGATGGTATGGTTTATATCATAACATAGTTCTGCAGTAATGAGAACGTGATCAGGGCTGAACCTTGCTCTAAGGATCTTTTTTCTTTAGTTTTATTTTTTTATACCTCGTAATACATTCCTTTTGGCCCCATCCTTTGGTATTTCCTGCTTCATTCTGCTTCAGATTTACACTGTGACACATTGCCCTCAGCAAACATTTTTCCCAAAAACAGAAAGCAGCATTATTTAAAAATCATGAGGTCACAATCTGAAGGTATACTGGCGTATCTGTATATCTGGTCTTATCTAGGCTACAAAATCTGAAGGTGCTAATTTACAGTATAACCTTTTGATTCTTACTCATTTAGACACAATGAATCATCAAAAAATATTAACAGCGGTTACCTGGCATTTGTTTAAAGCGAAAGGTATTGGTAATGTAAGTATAATGTATGGTACCCTTCTGTGGAGATATATGGCCATCTAGTGGACAGTGGTTGCTACAGCTTTTTAAAAAAGGAAATTAAGTGTTATTTTATTGGTTTGTGTTCTATAGCAAGCACTGCCTGAGCTGGCAGAGAATTTGTGTTTACGGCATTTGTAAAACTTCCAGTTTTAATTGTTTTATGAAACAATCCATATTTATGAAGGGAGAGAGGCTGGGGAATGAGAAAAGCATGAGAAAAGCCACAGCAGAGGAAAAAAAAGTCAAAGAAGAACCAACAAAGTTTTTTCTCCCTCATGAGCATCTTTGTTTGAGTTTTTCAGTTGTATATATTAATTTTAGTTTGTTGTTTTCTGTGGCTTGTGAGCGGGCACTGAAGATATATTTATTCCGTCCTTTGAGTGTGCGCTGTCTCACTCACTCTGTAGCTAAATAAACACCTGTCCAAAGATCGCGGTTGCCGTCTGGCTTGCATATATGGGAAAATAAGTTTCAATTTGTGATGACCCAGTTTACAACAGGGTCTCCAGGGGACGTGTTAGGCCGTGAAAGTGGAGACATCCACTCTATCCCTAAAGTTGTTGTAAGCACATTTTTCAATTGCATTTGGAAACTTGAAGGATAAAAGCATGAAAGGAATTTGCAGCAGGGTAAGAGCGATTTTTGGAACGGAACTTGGGGGTGAAGCAAACAGTTTGGAAGAAACTATATGCAATGAATATTTTAGTAGAATCTAGAACAGGGGAGACACATGGCAAATGAGATGTAACATTTCCATGGAGGCTTTCGGGACTGTGGCCTTGTGGAACACACACCTGGACTTCTCAGGTAATCAACCCAGATGTTGCTGGATTTCATCAGTGGTGTTATAAAGGCAAAGGTTGTGGTTCCTTTTTAAAGAGACTTTTTATACACAGCCCCCCTGTATGTAAACACCCCCCTCCCATTCAGTAGAATCATAATTATATTCATTATATTCATATTCATTGTATTTTTTCCCACCTTAATTTCTGTGTTGTTTCTTCCCCCAGCTAGCAAAGGAAAACTAAATAGCTGTTGGGCAAATAAAAGTCCTTCTGTGTTAGTCATGATCTTGCCAAATTGTCACCTGGCACCATAGCCTCACCTAACACCATTACATGACGCGTGGAGACACATCAAGAAGTATAATTGAAAGGAGGTTGTAATCATAACATAATCATAATATGTAATGTAATATAATGCCTTCTACAGAATAAACCTAGAGTACTGTGTTCAATTCTAGGTGCCCTACTAAAAAAATATAAAAGGTGCAAAAACACAAGAAGGGAAGTGAAACAAGACTGGTTCTGGGTATTGAGCATGTCATGGAAAGAAAATTCAGACACTTCAGTCTGAACAAAAGGAGTCCCATCCCTGCATCTAGTCAAAGTAGCCAAGACATCTTATGAAGAAGTGCTATTCAATCAAAAAAAAAAACCTTCCCAAATTAATTAAGTGTTGCATTTCAACAGTGTTCCCCCTTAAACTCGATTTTGAATTCAATCCAGAAGTCACTTTAAGGTAATACAGTACCATTATGATCTGGGAAAATTTGTGTTTCTTGGATTAAGTAGCGCTTCTTCAGATGACTAGGTGGGTCGCATTGAATCCAGGAGTAGGGGGTGGGGGGTTTGAGGTTTGTTACGTTTTCAAAAGGAATTAATAAAGGTGATTACAGAAGCTATTTCAAACTGAGTACTGTCAGCAGACCCAGAGTGGAAATCACTTAAAGGTGAAGTTCACACTGATTGGGAAGCATTTTTTCACTCAAAGACATATGCATAGCAAGTGTATTCAAGAACGTGCTGATTAATTGGACCTGTCCTCAGGTACCTATGGTGATGTGCCCTGTGGCGATTCCATTACAGCAGGCTTATATTTGTTGCTGTAGATTGACTGGTTGATTGATTTATCGATCATACTGAAAACAAAGGTAATGCAAATGGAAACAAGCCAAACGTAAGCCGTGTTAAAATTAAAGGTGAAATTGCATGAGCACTTCGAAGCATGGTTTCAGTTGCCTTGATTAATAAAGAGGTTTGTGGGAATCGAAACTAGCACACCTAGCTGCACAGGACTTGTTGCGGGCAGCCTCGCTCTAGTCTGGTGAGCACCCAAAAAGATGTGCTTAAGTGGGCTGATTGACCTTTTATCCTTAGTCAACTTTCTGAATGTGTCGCGAATATCCTCAACCCACTGTTGTCCACATATGAAAAGCTGGAAATCTGAATAACAGTTTCAGTGCTGTCGAATAAGTCCGATACTAGTCTGTATTAATTTGAAGATGAAATTAATTTTACTGCAGACAGGTGCAGGAGCAGGTGGTGGTTACGTTATGGCTTATGGTTTTGGCCTATAGCGTGTGTCTTTACATGACAAAGGCTGTCTGTGTAACTTTTTTCAAAAGATAGTATGAGCGATAAACTATTGATCTATATAGTTTTTCATTGCGCTCATCATTTACATGAAGCAGGCTTGGTACTTTACTCTTCGCTTATGATCCACTCTCCACTCTGATTGCTGTAGACACCCCATATGACATGCGGGAGCCAATTGGAAACGAGTGTGCGTTATTAGTAGAGAAAAACAACCCTCCACAGATACCCCGTCAATTACTCAGTAATTTGTGTAATAATAAATGTAATCGATGTTTCTTTTCCTTGAGTCGTATGAAAGCCAAGGGCAGGTTACACAAATCATTACTAGTGTGTAAGATTTTAACGGAAGTGCAATATTCGCGTGGAAGTATGACAGCTAATTTCTGCAATTTATTTCACTCAATCCACGCCTCCATTCCCACACAGCAAAACACCACTGGCCGAAACCTCAACTCTGAAACCCTCCCCCTTTTCAGCGTTTAAAGTAACATTTTAAAGTAACCGAGAAAAACCGACCGAACCTTTAATTCGCTGTCAGTTCGATCAGTTATTGTAGGTACGTGTGAATATTAGTGCTGTGTGTAGCTGATAACGAATTCCGACTGCTGGATTTTTAAACATATGCCATACTGAATTAATAGGCGGACGCGTCCGTATACAGTTCGTGCACGTTTATTTTGTAAAGAAGAAGAAAGAGAGAAAATACATACTGGCAATAATGGCTTTTATTGCCGTTTGGAACTACTTATCTTCCTATTTCGTCGTTTTCGCGCTGTTTTCTCTACGCACAGGTGAGCATGCCAAATGAAAAATTATATGTTTGATAATAGAAGTGCACTTGTTAATTGTGCTAAATGAACGCGGTGTGATTCTCTAGTGTTTTATCTGCTGGTAGCAATGTGGAGTCTCGAATAGTGAAAAGTCCTTGTGTATAATAGCGATATGCAAACAATACACGTATGGATCTCTGTTCTCTGCGTGCGGATGGTAACACGTAATGCAGTACAACGCGAGAAAGCTGTTTGTGAATGCTTGAATTTCTGGCGCAATACGTGCTGTCAAATTGTTTTCACTCTGTTGCCTGTTTAGTGTCGACCTTTTTAATGCAGGCGCATCGTCACTCCGTACAACTAGCCGTACCCTAGGGGCTGCAGGATACTGTAATGTGTGCATTGCTGGTGATGAGAAACAGACTATATGTACCCTGGGTCTGATAATGTATGTGAATGTGCTTGTCCGTGTGCATGTGACTGAACTGCTTTGAGTAGGTTAAGTTTTCGTGGCAGTGACAGCGCAGACATGTGTGTTATGACAGCGCGCTTAATTAGCCGCTGTGTACCTCTTCAACCGATCAGTTACGCGTATGTTTGTGTCAATTAGTTCGTGCGCTTTTTTTTGTATGCGTCCCTGTCACAATATGTATGTGTGCACGCTGCAGTGTCATTCCGCTGGCACTGATGTCATCAGCGGGTGCTGCTGCATGTGTGCTGTACGGAGCGTTATGGAGTGTTTGAAAAATACCAGCAAGGTTAAGAGTCGAAGCCTATAGATTCGCTGCAACATAAATCACTGTTGGGGGAGGGGGGACACTGTAGCCTGTCAGATCCAGGGTCCAGACTTTGAACCTGGCTCTGTCTGTATGGATTTTGCACGTTCCCTTTGTGCCTTTTCTTCCAGGTCCTCTGGTTCCTTCGCACTGTCCAAAGACACGCTGGTTAATTGGCACCTGTAAATTATCCACTGTGCGTGCCCCAGCAGTTGACTGGGACCCCATCCAGGGTGTGGTTCTGCCTTGTGCCCTGTGCCTGTCGGGTTTGGATCCGGCTCTCCGCTGACCCAATGGATCCTACAGTTACTGATAAGGGAAGGCTTGCAGCAGGCAGTTCTGATTAGAATCAGTCACAGAATATTCAGATTGTCCAGCAGCTAGTGATAGCACTGGGCTTCTGGGAAGAGAGAGGGCCTCTCAGTTTCAGGTGTATGGGTCTGTCCCAGCCTGGGGGGGGGCAGGGGGGAAGGGGGGACCACACAGCTCAGAGCACAGGCAGGGCACTGACACTGCAGTAGCTGGCACCTGCACTGGAGCTGTTTTTTTTTCGGCATTACGGTTTCTCTCTAGCTCGTAATGTACATTTATTTATTTCCATTTATTGTCTGTGATTCATGCCATCGATTTTAATCTTTGTGTAATGGGTTTCAATTTACGGCCGTTTGTTTTGGTGTGCTTTCCTGATGCACAGCTTTTCTGGCACAGCAGGCTGGTGGTCACGGTGATAAAGGCCCTGCTGATTGAATGAAATATACATTTGGGAAGCAAAACTGAGAGAAGAGGAAACGGCTAAAACCCCCTTGTATGGCACAGGTCACAGAGTGAGTGAGAAAGAACGCAGGGAGAGGGAAGAGGTGTGGGACAAAGAAGGAGAGTGCCATAGAAGGGACCACACAATTAGTCAATCAGTTAAGTGATACTTGATGTTTTCGCAGAGGGCCTGAGAGATCACATTCCGTATAAATATTTCATGACGTACTACGGGAACACCTTACACGTGCTAAAGATGTGAGATACTGATTTCACACAAAGTAACCCACAAACAAACGCTGGGGTGAAAAGTGGAAGATTTCCCACTGGAGCCCCACGGGCAGCCAGAGATAAAATGTTAATAGCAAAGCTACGTTATCTGTTTGGCTGGATAATATAATTAAGCTGACTTCTTAGCAATCTGGGTTGCAACAGATGCATGCAATTTGCAGTGTTATTGGGTATTAAGAGCTGATTAAGAACACAAGATCCAGGCGCAGGATGTGGTGGAGAATGTGGCATCAGGGGTTCAGTCTCCTTGCCTGAGTCGTGGGTAGGGAGTTGTTGAAGTTGACATGGTATCTGGAATGAGCACATACTTGCTTGGGGGGGAATAGGGAGTGGAGCCAGTTGGCCCCCATGTGTTAAGTACGGGTGTTATAGCTTTACAGTATCAAAATTCAGCTCACTGTGGGTATGGGTAAAAAAAAAAAAGCTCTCACATTCTAGGGAGGAGGGTTTGCAACCACAAGACAGACTTGAAGTGATGAATTTTAAATCTGGATTTAGAGAGAGTCTCTGATGTCAGCACATGATGAGGTGAATCATTCCATAATCTCGGGGGCCCTGTAGAGAAAATGTCCTGCTTCTGGTTTTAGCCTTTGATATTTTGGGGGAGGAGTCAGCTCCCTGAGACCGCAGCGTCCAACATTTTTCATGGAATGATGAGCTTGCTCTCGCATGATGGTTCCAGCCCGTTTGTTTCGCGGGTAAGGAGCAGAATTTTAAAGCCTGCCAGGTGCAGACTTTAAAAGGCTTTGTGCGAGGACTTAACACGCAGATTTTTTTTTTCCTCTCAGTTTGACTTCAGCTTTCTAAGTGCCCTGTTGCTGGATTAAAACTATCTCTAAAGGTTGCAGACTAATGTAGTACGCTGCTGACACTGGTATTAAGTGTCATTATGCTGGATCGAGCCCCGTTAAGTGTTCCACGGCTTGATTAGTTGAAGGAGCCCATTGAAACGTTCCGCTGCTGAAACCTAGGCAGAGCTGGGTACAGCACTAAAAGCAAGCGCCAGCTGCCAAATTATGGGAACTGAAATCAGTTTTCCATTTTTTTTTTTCTTTTAAAAAAGGAAATACTTTAAAAATAGGCAGTGATCAGCCCAGGTAATGGAGTGAGACAGCCGGATCTGGGGATTGGGGATCTTGGGGAACCGGGAGAGAGAGTGGAAAGGAAATGACAGGAGGAAATTGAGCTTTTGGGACACAGTCGCTGGGGAAGGACTGACGGAAAAGAGAAGGAAAGAAAGCTGAAAATGTCAATATCGATATCAATTATCAATATCAAATAACGCATAACAATGTAAAAAACAGCAAAAAACATACAAAAACAGCAAAAAATACAAAACTGTCTACGATGAAACAACTGTCTTATAGTAAGAGAAAGGCAGCTTTGCAACGCGTCACTGTTGAAAGCAAGCTAGTATGTGTCAGAGGCAGCGTCAATATCTTGCCTGACCTGCAACTGTGTAAGTGTAAGTGGTTTGGGCCAATGAGGGACAGGTTTCCATTCAAGGAGCAGGCAATTAACAGCAGTCCATCAGTATCGATTCCTTACAATTATAATGGCTTAAATGTGTACAGTGGGTAACATGGAATGATGTATTGCTTACTTGGGGAGTTATTGGTGTAGCGATGTATTGATTTATGCAATACATTGTAATGAAGTGGTCCTGCCCACAGAGGTGGAAAGAAACAAGACGTTAATGTGACTCACTTTATTTATTTATTATGTTTCCCCCCCCTTTTCACCCAACTTTAACCAAATCTGCATTAGGCTCATCCCGCTGAGACAACCTCGGCGCTCGTGCAGGGGGGAGGCGAGCACAATCCTCCAATACACACACACACACACACACACACACACACACACAGGGATTATCTTCCACACTACGAGTCCCGCAGTGCGCCAAGACATGAAACACCAGATGGAGGACAGTTGCATCTCCCTGACGCTATCCAAGCAACTCTTGCTGTAGGTACCCACACGAGTCGCGGGGATCCGAGAGCGGAGCGACAAGAGGGCCGCGGCCAAACCGCCCGCACCTGTTCCCCGTGGAACGGAAAGCAAATTCGTTCCGCGGCTGTGAGCTCCCGATCGTTGTCGGTGCGTGACTTGGCCAGGTTTTTGCCTTGGCCGTGGGGTTCAGCCCGCACTTGGAACAAGCACCTTAGCTGTCTGAGCCACTCAGGAGGTCAGCTCGGGTCAGTTTATTGATACAGAATGATGTGTAGTGAAAGCATTTTTAACTGTTTATGATCAGGGATTCCTGTAGCCAGGATATTTAAAGGTCTTAACACATATGGGGGAAAATTAATGTTTTATCCTGTTACATATTATACATATTATATCCTTATACATATTGTACATAAATGTCCTCATTATCTTGTCATACGTAAACAGATTGCTATTACTATAGAAGCAGCATTTCTGGTGTATTTCAAGTAGTGTATACTGCCTGATCCAGTGTCATATTGGTGTACATGACACAAACTTACTGTCAGTGTAGCTGGCTGCCAAATATACTTGTAAGCACAGCGTTTGTACAGTTTCTTCAGAGGGTGTGTGAAATGTGCGGTTTAATCATGGCCAAAGGCCAGCGCAGCGTGGGTGGGAATTTGCATGGAAGTCTGAGAGATATGGGGAAAACATCCTTCTGCAGCCACCCTTTATCAACCAGAATCAATCTGCTTCCAATTTGTAAGGTCAGTCCACCACAGCCAAATTAAAGCAGCACTTTGCCTAAGCTGAAGAAAAAAAAAACACAAGAGCGAAAATGGGTCTGTGCTTGAACGAGAATGCATAATTTCCTCCAGCAAACAAGCTTTCATATGTAGATAACCGTCATATAAAGGAAAAACATTTTGGTTGTCGACCCCAAAGACTAGTCACTGTGGAATAGTATCTCCAGGGAGCACGCTTTGTAGGGAACTCTTTATGTGTGATCCTTTCATGATGTTTTAAGGGGGCTAAGGTTTTAAATACGTTTTTTAAAAATATTTTGATTAAACAGCATATTAACAGACTAATCTGCCAGGTACCCTCCTTCCCCCCACCACCACTACCACCTAAAAAAGAGAAGGAAAAAACTTGCTTTTGCTGTATAGTCCCCGCCTTTCTGTTTCTGTAGATTTCAGATAGCATTTGATGCATTGGTTCAAATAAACCAGCTTTCATTTTCACACAGTGATTACAAAGTTCTTTCCAATGTATTTTGCCTGAGACAAACGGGGGAGCTGATATTTTCCTGTAGCAGGCATAAAGTTTCAAATTTAATGTGATTCTGGGAGTTAATTAAAAAAATAATATACTGCAGTAGTATGTTCAGCAGATATTCTGCACGTGGAGCCACTTACTACAACCAGAAGTGAATTTGTAATAGACAATTACATAAAACATGAACATAATATATATGTATCAACACAGTCAGGAAATATTAAGGAGGGCTGCCTGCAGATTTGTACTGTAATTAAGCAACGGTATCAAGTTAATTGCACATTCCGCAGTGCTAGTGGAGCCGGCACACTTAACCATTCAGGCTCACGCTGAGATAAGTAGACCTTTTGCCGGTAGACACATTGATACCCACACTGAGAGACATTCGCTCTCGCTCTGAGACCCGCCGCATTGCAAAAGACTCATGGACAGACAGGCTGAATGGTACCGCTCACAGACAAGCGCTGATTGCTTATGATGCACCTGTACAGGCTGTAGGTCTGCTGGAGACCTGTTGGTTTCTTCTGTCTTTCCCTGTGTGCGTTTCTCTCTTCTGTCGTGTCGTTGTCCTCTCCCCCTTCCAACTCTAGTCCTCGCCCTCACCCCGTATGCTGGCACATCTGTTGCCTTCCATCCCAGATTTTATGTGACTGTTTCGCTGCGTTGCACCACATTGTTCCTTCCTTCTGTTTCTCTCTCTCTGTAACAAATGCATTCCTCCTCCTGCCAGAGCTACTTCTTCCCTTTTTTTTCCAAAAGTTTAAATTGAAACCCTCTGAGAATGGACAGAGGGATGGAGTTAGTGGGAGTACCACCGGGGAAAAAGGGAAAGCAGCAAAACAAATAGCCTTAGATTAATCCTATTAATTTCTGTTTTGAAAGTCTGGATGTGACACAGTGGTAATTGTTTTATATTATTTAAAGAGAAAGAGGAATACACAGAGGGGGTAGGAGAGAGGGAATCAATACACGCCTGCATTGAAAGCAATGATTCACAGGTTGTTTGAAGTTTTAATTACTGCTCCCCTGTTTTCGATTGGATGAAACAGTTTTGAAACACAGCGATGCATGCAAACCTAATCTTCATTCTTTTTTTTTTCTTTTTTGTTGAAAACTGTCGTCAACTAGATTAATGACAGAAAACGTCAATGTTAAGTTGTCAAATACCTTAATTCATTCAGAGCGGAGCTGAGACAAAAACAGCATCAACTGGAGTGTGCCAAGACAAGGCCACTGTGTGTACTCAGAGGCATTAATAACACAACAAACGATTCTGGCTGAACTTTTTACATTTCCGCTAAATCAGACCAAGAACGCCTTTCATTTAGTAAACTAAGGAACTGATGTGCATATTCAAATCTGAAAATACATTTCTAGCGTGGTACCCTATGAAGATTTAATTGCATTTATTTTATTTTATTAATGTATTCTTGTCATGAAAATATTCTACTGTCGCATACTTCAACTTGCCACCCCTTTTAAATTCTGAATTGGCTCATTTCCTTGACTGGTGTTTGATGTCTTGCCAAAACAATGGCAGCAAATTCAACCTTTCATAAACCTTTGTACTGTATGGATGCAAATGTGTTGGCCCTCACCCGGATCACTATAAAACTAGCGTCGTCAATCATTTATGACATCGCATTAATGCTAAAAATGAAAATGACAGCGAATAACACCGACCCGCGGAATGAAAGCACGTACAGTGGGTGACAGAATTCATTGTTTGTTCATCTTTTGTTTGCTGGTCATCATCTTCTATCAAGCCTCCCTTCTCTTTCTCCTTTAGCTCTTGCCGTCCTTCCTACCTGCCCTTCTTTGTGCCCTCTGACCATTCTCCGTTCACCTTTGTATTTAATCAGCCTCTTTCATGCTCACTCCCTCTGTTCACTCCCTCTCCCTGTCTCAGTGTACACACAGCAGAGTGCGTTCTCAAGTTAAATTGCTCATGGGAAATAATTGCTCTCAAGGTCTAAATGGCTGTTCACTGTAACTCACCGGTTCCATAGAATGCAAATCAATACACCTCTTGTTTTGCTTTTCTTCATGCCTCTATGCAGCCTCTCTCTTTCTCTCTCTCTCTTTTCCTATTTCCTCTCTTCCTACTCTCCTCCACTGTGTCTGCCGCTCCCTCTCTCTGCATAGTGAACAATAGCTGTAGGGTACTTTATATGCACAGATGGCTAAATGCCTGGATAATGTGATAGTTTTTCTAAATATTGCTGTAAATTAGCCAAACGCCGCATCGGTGCATTGGTAATCACTGGGTAACGTGATGGGTGCACTTGCGATTTTGGCCCTTTGCTCCCTAAGAAGAGAACACACCAAATGGAGGCAAATGGAGGCCAATCCTGTTTGTGACCAGCCTTTGGGTCAGATTTTTTTTTGTTTCGATGTTGATTTTACACAACAGGAAGCGAACGACCTTTGGAGGTGGTTCCCAGGCAAACACACAAAGGCACAAGTGAATTTATTCAGCTGGCTGTTCTTACACTGTATTTATAGGGTTCATGTCTTTAGCTGTTGGAAGAAATACGCAACCGTGTGCTGTTCTTTCCAGATTCGATCACATTTCGGGGGTTGTCAGCGATGATGCAGTCACCTGTGTCATCCGTCGAAGGCCAGATAAGGCCAGATAGGCGGTGCAGACCCCCGGTGCTGCTCCGGTAGTCATTGCCTTTGCGCTGCTTTATCGTCTGTGCTGGGAGATAGATGCGCACGAGCGAAGCCTGGCGCTTTTCTCTAAAATAACCCGGAAACACAGAGATTCATCAGGGCTCCGCCGCAATAAATTCCTCAGAGCTCCGCCAGTAATAGGTTGTCTTTGCAGCTAATGGCCTTGCTTTATCGCAACAGGTCTGATCATGATGCAGTTGTTTACCGCTCATAATGGATGCCCCAGTCTTTCAACCGCTAAAGGTTTTACAGTCGGATTACACAGGCGCGAGGACTGTTTCGGTGGGATGGCAGCAATTCATCATCATTTTCTTTTTCACTGACATGTGATTTAATTTGAAAAATAAATGAATAATAAACATTTCCTGGAGTTTTTTCACCCTGACTGATTAAGGGATTACGCTATCCTCCAATGCCATTGTAATTACCCTTGTGAAAAGAATGTAACGGGGTAATGACTGTAACAGTCTTGAGTAAAGTAATTTTAAAAATCAATTACGTACTTTCTCACCCTTGTTTTTCACTCTGCCGAGGTGTTCTGGTGCGCGGATGTCTGCTCTGAACTTTTTTTAAAAAGATTTAAAACCTCTAGTTAAAAAAAAAAATAAAAAAAATGTCTTCTTCAGATGCGGCTCTTCAGATTTCGCAGGGTTTCATCTTCCCTCCGGTTTAATGAGGGCTTGCGGTCTCTCACTCTGATCATCCGCACCTTTTGCTCTGTCAGTTCTGAGGTGTGAACAGCTGATGGTGACACACCGCCCAGGCAGAGTCAATTTATCTGCTGGCTGGGCCCTGAGCATTCGATGTAGAACCCCATCATGCATTTCACTGTATAAAGTCGTATCGTTCCCCCGCCACCCCCCCCCCCCCCAACCCCCGACCGCCGCAGACGAAGTTGGCTGGATGCTGGTGATAGGAGGGTGAGGCTTCATCAATCCCTGAACGGTTCGGTGGCTATCGGTGTGTTATCAGCGGCTCGCAGATTTGAGTGAATTGTAGCATTGTGCTGCGGAGAGCGGGGCCTTTGGTGGCTCGTAGGGATTGATGATGGACAGCACGTTGCGGTTTTGAACATTACTGGATACACAAAGTCTCACTCTCCCCTCGCTAACTGGCATCGGACCGGCGCTAATGCGGACCTGGTGTGGGAAGCAAGTGCCCTTCGGCTGTGATTTTTTCCTCACCAGTCCTGTAAGAACCAGCAAGGGTTGTTTCTAGGTCTAATGGCTGAACACAGTCTGAACACACATTCGCATTCTGAACCCAGGCCACCTCCGTGAGGTGGTGCTTGCTGCCGAGACAGTTTGGTTTAATAATGAGGTTAATTTCCCTGTTCACCCAGGTTTGCTAATGTTTGTTTCATCTTTTCATTTAGGGGAGAGAACAAGTGAGTGGAGGTGCGCCTGAACGATCACTGAATAATCATGTTTACCCATAAAAACCAATCCCTCTGCACATTCTCTGGGTATACTTACATTCCCTATCTACTGGAAATGTTCACATCTTTGTGTGCAAATCACTTCGAATGTCTGTAATAGTGATAATATTAGCAGTGAGCACACATTTCAGTTAATTCGAGTGATCATGCTAATTCACCCCAACCAGAGTATATCAGTGCACTGGTGAGTCATCCCCCTGCCTGTGAAAGAGCATGACAGAGCTGCACATTCGAATCTGTGTATAACCAATTAGCACAGGAGAGTTTTTAAGCGTTTGTGTGTGTGTAGCTGTCAATCATTATCCATTGTTGTGACACGGGACCCACAGACAGGCTGTTGTCTCAAAGTGTTTGCATTTAGCACTCTGTCTTGATAGTGGATCTCCTTGCAGGCTCTGCTGAATATTGAATGTGCAGTTGCGCAGTCAAATTGTATTGTTTATTGAAGCTATTCCGAGTGTATTTCACAGCGGTAAATGTATGCTGTGTTATATTTTATTATCAGCATTATTCACATAAAACTGCCTTTTCATCTATTGTTCCTGTTCTCGGTCTAACTGTCTTTTCACCTCAGAGTATACCTCCCCTTCTCCCTCTCTCTCTCATCTCATAATGAATCCATTTGCTTCGGTTACAGCATCGGTGACTTCTCTCTAAGTGCAGGCCTTCGTGTCTCTGAAGAGTTGTTTAAATCGAACAGGATGCAGGTAAAAGCCAGTGTCTGTTCCATCGCCCATCTTCTCGGCTCTCTCTCTCCCATCCTTTTCCTTTAAGCTCTATTTCTGACAGCCGTTATTGACGTGAAAGAAAGTGCCCTGTCTCTCTTCCCTCTCTCCTTCTTCACTTGCTTTTTTTTGCCTGTCCCTTCTCTCTCCCCCCTCCTCTTTGAAGACCTTAGATAGCCCCCTGTGAAAGTAATCTATCTCTCACATTTCCTAAACCCCTCTCTGTCAAACCTTCTCCTCTGTCACCTCTGTCGGTTCTCCTTGCCCTCTTCTATATCCCTAAGCTTCTGGTTGCCACTCTCTGCTCTTTACTCTGTGCACCTCCTCTCTGTTTAATGAAACAATCAGCTGCAGCAACACATCCTGTTTTTCATGCCTCCCGATACCAGCTATGATTACCGAAACTGAGAAACATGTCAGCACTGTCAGAAACCATGTGATAGGGGACCCTGATGGTTGCTGCTATTGCTGGCCCCCGATACTCTCTCACCATAACTCACCTTCCATCTGAAAATGGTGTGTGAACAAGATGTATGGGTTTTTTTTTCATCTTTTTCCTCTCCCCTTTCCTGCCTCCATCTCACCATTCCAGCCCTCCTTTCTCTCTCTCACTGATATTTCCAGAAGTGGTGTTCAAAGGGTCCTGCTGGGCCTATTTTTTTTTTTAATAGAGTCATTATACAGTGTGCGCCCTGCTCTCCTATTCTCCCTCTCCCTCCCTCTCTCTCTGTGCATCTTTCTCCTTCACTTTGCCATTTTACCTGTTCCTCTTTTGGCCTCTTCTACTCCCATCCCCCCACTTCATTCTCATTTTCTCTCCCGCTCTCTCTTTCTCTCGCTCTCTCTCTCTCTCTCTCCCCTCTTTCTCCCTCTCTCTCTCCATCTAATTGTGAAAAGTACAACCCCGCACCACATCTTCATATTTCCCAGTTCTGAATCATGCATCCCCTGTAGACAGCAGCCGAACAAACAGAGGGACTGCGCTGAAGCTTTTGATTAATGTAGAATTTATTAGTCTGTTCTTTGACTAATTCAGGCCAAGTTTGCAAGTGTAAAAATATTTTGTGTTTAGCTGTGAGTGAGTGTATAAATGTGTATGTTGTTGCATGTGTGCATGAACATGAATGCATAGACAAGCATTTGTGAATGCCTGTGTTTTTTTTTTTAGATTGTGTATGTACTTTGGTGGGTGGGTCTGACCTAATTTTGTGTTTCTCTCTCCTATAGAGGTTTTGAAATAGCTTATTTAGAATGGGACTTATGTAGTATATATAGAAAGAGTGCTTCTTTGTAACTCTAACACAATATACTGTAACACACATAGAAGATACTTTGATCCACTTGAAAAATTCCTCTTTTTATTTACTCTATCACACGCACATGTGATGTTTAAAACAATCAACTGTGTGCACATGAAAAGAGCGAGTTAAATGAAATGTCATTCTCTGTCATCTTTTTTCTTCCTTTTTCGTGCTCTCGGTTGATCTGTTTGTGTTTCTCTTTTTCCACCCCCTGCACCTAAACATCTCAAAACCTCTGTTTTTTCCCCTTCGTTCCTGTCAGCCCAGTGGAAGTGAGGGAGAGAGAGTGAAATTCCTCCTTTTCATATTTTTACAGTAGCTTTTTTCTGTCTCTCTCCGCTCGAAGGGGTGATTTGTCACATTTCCGATGAGAAGAATGAGGGCCGAGAGAAAGAGATAGATTGGATGGGACGTCAGGGAGAGATGAGAGGATTTCAGATCTGCTTCTCTATAAATGAACTGACAGGCGGGCACCGTCTATGGATGCCAAAACGGCACGTATTGTACCATTTCACAGAGCTCTTTCCTCCCTCTAATTCTTTGTTCTCAGTTTGCGCTGCAGGACTCATGGTATGGGTGTCTGCGCCTTCCCCATATCGTTTCTCGTTCAGATCTGTCAGGGCTCACCTCTGTTCTGGTTATAACTTGCTTGTTCGAGTGCGTCGCTTGAGGTTTCGTGTAAGCACATCGCAAATCAGCAGAGCATCTCGACCTGACGATAGTGGAAGCACATTCCCAGTGTACTGTAGGTCGTGCCTTCATTGCCTGAGAACTTTCTGGAAATTCCGAATGACCGCAGTGTTGATGAAGGTGCTGATCTCACAAATGAATGCAAATGTTGTAAAACCGAATAAAGTTAGTGGCAACGAAATTGGATTTAGGCACATTTCACTGCTGTCATCTAATTGGTGGGAAAATGCTGGCAGCAGCTGGGGCCAGAGGCAGGGGCAAAGAGGATGGTGCTTAATATTACAAGACTTGAGCGAGGAGGAACGGGAGGGAGAAATTCCATTTAAATTGCAGACACAGGGGTTTTTGGTAGTTTATATCAGCCCTGTACAAATCATTTGAAGTGGCTTCATGTACGCTCATGGTAAATACCCAAATTACAGATCAAATTAAAATCTGTGCTGGTTCACTGGAGACTGTTTTTAAATACCGTAAGGCACTTCTATGGAGTATTAAACGTTTTACCGTGACATTTGTAATTGGTTTAGTGGCACAGTTGATATGACACTGACATTGAGGATGATGACATGGTCTCAAGGTCACCAATTTCAGGACAATTCTAAAATTTTTCAAGTGCGCTAGAAAACCATTAAATATCTGACCGCAGAAACATTTCCTAAAAGGCTTTGCCGTTGTTGCATGTACTGCAATTCTGATACTCCCGTACACACTGAAAGTCAAAGCCACAGTCAATATCTTTGATGGTACGTTCCTGAGCCAAGTTGCCAAGAGTATTTTGGTATCTGTTTTCCTGACTGGCCTCTTTGAGGAGATCATTATTTTGGTATTTTTAAAGTTTACTGCCAAGACGGGGGCCAAGGTCTGACAGCACCGCTCAAACACAGCCAGATTCTGTTGTGTTCTTCCGGGAGTAGCAGCAGAGGCTGGTTACCATAACAGTAAATAAAAATCGCTTGGTTTCCACATCACCCACAAAGAACAACAGAAGAGGAGCTATCACGCATCTCATTATCAGTCTAATGTCTAACTAATTTACCACCATTCCCCTCATCTTCTCTCCCATCTAAAGCGTTTCTTTGAAAAAAAAATGAATACGTTATTAACCTCAACTAAAGGGTCTGAGGCGGCCTGTGGCTCCCTCTGAGAGCCTTTGCTAAAGCCTTTGTGCGGAAAATAGCTAGCACGCTAAGCGGCCAATCTCCCGTCCCATTCACCGAGTCAATGCGTACGACGTGCGAATAGCCGCCGCCACGAACGTCTCCCGCTGAGGAAATGGAGATGTAATTGGCGGTATGCCCTCCTCCTCACAAGGAACACACACGTGTTTGATCAACAATGGCCGTCACATGTGACGCACACGAGCGCGCTTTTCACGTGAAGAGGGGGGAAAAAAGCGACTCTCTCAGCGAAGTGATGGCGCAAAATAAAACCAATTCTTACTAACTAAATGTTAGAAATGTATAGAAAATGGATGATCAGTTAAAGCTTCAGTAGAATATCCAGTAGACAGCGAGTCTCACCATGCTGTCAGATCTGCTGTGTATTTCATTTCAGTTTTGCTTCAGGGTAAAAATATCATTTAATACTGTGATATACTGCTCCGCAGAACGCTATGAGCGGTTGTCTCAAATAGAATTTAAATATGTTGGATGTCTTTAAATGTTATGCAGAAGTGATCATGCTGTAGAGGAGAAGTTTATGTATGAGTAGACAGTGGTTGTGGCAGACAGAGGGCAGAGTACTGACCTGAACGTGGACAGGATCCTAAGAGAGGGTAGCTGATTAAAGGAGTTCAGAGAAATGGAGAAGGATGCTAAAAGGCAATCATGAAAGACAGAGAGAGACAGGTGTTGTAGGGTAAAATGGGAAAACAAAGCTGCTGTCAGGATTGAGGGACAGTACAGGCAGAAACGGTGATACGAGATGAAGACATGGATAGGGAAACAGCAGAATGACAAAGACAGGATCATACATGGACGCTGGTAGAAGGGGGCTAAAAATGTAAAGGTGGTGAAAAGAGAGAGGGGGGAATGTTACCAGCGTCTTTTTGTGAGTGTCAAATGTCTCTGGTCGCCGTGACAACATGAAAATGAGATGCAAAAGAACAGAATCCTGAGAGAGGGGGCTGGCTAAAGGGGTAGCGTTGTCATAGCGACCCCCAGTGCGGGAAACTGGGACAGAACAAGAGGGGAGGGGAGAATGATATTTAAAAAAGGGAATAAAAATGGTGAGAGGAAGCCAGGCTTGGCTGGGAAGTGAAGAAATGGGGGAAAAAGACATGGCAGCTCTGGATTTGCAAGGCCAGGGAGAAATGGAGTAGTACAGGTGTTTACAGCTGGAGAGAAGCAGTGGATGAGAGATTTTGAGAGTAGACTGTTGAAGATGCTGCTGTTTTTTTTTTTTTTTGCTTCAACCTCAGAATGTCTTAAGTCATAAGTTTAATTGCATCTATGCTTCATATTGTGAAATAGACATACACCTAATGTGTTTTGACTACCGGAAATGATGTGTATTTTTGGAGAATTTAGCATTGTAGTAAAGATTATCTAATAGACTAATTCACAAAACACTGCGCGTGTAGGCTGTTCACTTACCATCCTGCCAATTTTTGTTACAATGTCTGAAAAAAATGTAAAAATACCGCTAATAAAAACAACAGAGTATTAACGTCTTTATTGCTTGGCCCATAGGAAGACATCAAGACCAAACAGTTTAGCTCCTCCTGGCTCAGGTTCAGGTAGTTTCCTTTTTCTGGTCCGAGTGCGAGTACTACAAGAGAGGGAAAAGGGGACCCGTGAATTGCAAACACACAGAGAGAGGGAGGGGATGTGGGAAAAAGTAGTCATATCAAGAGCGCAAGGTTTGCAGAGGTCCGTGTTTTACAAATAACGAGTTGCAGAGGAGGGCAGGGGGGGTCAGCGAGAGACAGACTGGAGACCGCAGATCCCTGACAGCCAGAGAGATGCTCCATTTCTCAAATCCTAAAGCTGCCCTTCACGGGGATGCAGATGCCTGGGTGGCTGTGTCACGTTCTCTGAAGATTCCCCTCCACTTTTCTCTGCCTTTTCAAAATGCAGGGTGAGCTGAACTTTCGTGTGCCTTTGCGGGGGAAATCACAGCTTTAAAATAGTGTCCCTCTCCAAAGATGCAACGTCTGTGTGACTACAACAGAAAGTTTCCACTATGACATTGATTGCAATAAATCGGCAAAAGCAAAGTTAATATTTCTAAAATAAAGGGCATCTCTGGAAATCATGAAATCGGGATTATTTTCATGCGCTTAGAATTATTTCCTTCTAAAACTCTTTCTATTTTTGTTGCCTCATAAAGACAATTTACAAATTAAACTGTGGTAGGTGTTTTCACATTTAGGAATATTAGCCAGGCAGTCCTTTTTAATTAAAGATTATCAAGATGAATAGTCTTCCACAAATAGTCTTCCACAAAAGAATCAGATAAGGATACTCTGTTATGTTCTGCTGTATAACATATTTTTTGTTGTTGCTGCATATTTTGTGGAAACAATTTCAGTAAAAATGTCCATATCAATGAATTAATTTAAATTCCCTATCATTTAAATTGTTAACTTAATGTGAAGTTTTACAGGTAGCCAGAAAAACCTGTAAATGACATGTAATCTACACCCTTGTGACTCCCCTGCATAGAAACCAAGAAGATTGGCCCCCTTTCTCCCTATGTTTTCATTCCATTGCGCTTTTTATTGTATTATTATCTGTCTGCTCCCCTCTTTTGTCCTCAAATGGCTGCTGTTGGTCTAACAGATACTGTTGCCAAAGCACTTTGCAACAATGGAAATATAAAATTACCCGTAAGACTCACATTCAGCAAATTCACTAGAGCATGTTGTCCAATCCCATACATGATAGTAGCTTGGCCGGGAACCCAACTGGATTGAGGAGATGTAGATGCGTTTAGAGCGTGTAAAACACCATCGCCGGAAGTGGTCTTTAACAGCACGATACTGTCAGCGGCCAACCCTGATGAGAGGACAAAAGAGGAACTTGAGCAGCTAACCAACGAAATCAAGGAGGAATGCCAACACCTCGAGGGCCAATTTTGAAATCCATGCTGCAGAACCTTTCCCAGGATGAGAAGGCGAAACAGGGTCTCTGGGGATGTCTGTGTTCAGAAGACCTAAAGCTCTGTGCTTTCATGCCAGATTGTGGAAGTCATGACTCAGTACAGGAAGACCCAAGCATCCTTTCAGCATAGAAGCAAAGGAGGATAGATTTGTTCATCATTCATACCATTAAAGAAACACTGCCCTCCTGAGCTTTATGCCAAATCTGCAAATAATGAGAATCATTCACTGGATTACTTTAGTATGATCTCCCCAGCCAAGAAGAAAATGGAAGCACAGACATCATGGTGTGATTATGAGTAATCTGAGTGTCTGATTGTTTATTTACACACAAATGTGGTATGCAAGGGTGCAGGTGGTAAAAGATAAGACTCAAAAGATACTCTGGGGTGGGCAGCAGACTGTATCAATCGCAATGCAGTTTGTCACATAGGGGAATATTGGAAAGACACAGTTAAACTATGTATATCGGTGAAATCTAAGTCCCAAGAACAATGATGCATATAGATCCATGCAGACCACATCTGATCTGAACATACAGTATGTCAGCCAGTTTGAACTAATGCATTGCAGCTGTATATAGCTGCTGAACTTTGATTAATCTGTAGCATTTCATTCATTATATTTCAACGGACATTTACACAGCAGACATTTAAAACATGAAATCGTGATCACTGACTGTTACATGTGTAAATTGCATGACATAACTTAAGAAACGACCAACGCATGCAATCAGCAATTCAAAAAAAAAACTGTAAAATTGTAATTGTAGATTAATTCAGGCTTTTGATTAATACTCCACAGTGACTGCTAGTTATGTTGTTGCCTGGCTGTTTGGTCGAAATTTAATTGTCAGGATTTGGACACCAGATGGTTGGAGAGGAAGCCTGTCTTATGTGTTAGGAGATGCCATGCATATTACAGTAGGATAGTGTTTAAAGTCACTGCACCCGTCTGTGTCACAATGTGCCTGGGCCGGCAGCTCCAAACTTCTTGCAAACAGAAGTCCACACTGCACACTGTCCTTCAGTTTGACCCTGCCACCTGCCAAAAGTGTTAAATTAAAAACAATATGTCCTGAATGGATGGGGACTTCAAAGCAAGCAGTATGCCTACAGACTATGATATCTCTGAGCCTCCCCTCCCCCAACCCCCTACTTGCTGAAGCAGCAGAACCTCAAGGCCTGGCACTGCCACGGGTGAGAGTTGCGCCTTTTTTTAGGAACATGACATCATGCTCGCAAAAATGATGCCTGTCAATACCATAGACAGGAACTGACAAAGCGCCATAGATAACGACTGATGAAACGCCACCGATAAAGAATGCAATGAGTATAACGGCGAGGGCTGTAAGTCCTTGGTTTGACACGGCCATTGTGCCCTCGAGCACGGCACTTAACTGTAATACCAAGATACCTGACCTTGTCCCAATAAAATCCAGAGCTGGGCATTATTATTATTTATTGATCTGCCAGACGTCCTTGTCCGGTCATGAAACTGCCAAAGTTGTAAGTCTGCCAGGTAAATCAATGGCATGCTGATGTATGATGTATGTGACATTTGAGATAGCTTTGCACGCGCTTGCGGTGTGCTGCTTGCTTGGTGTACTTTGTAACTGCCGTGTATTGCCTTCTCTTCCCCTGCCCCGCCCCAGTTGTCCCTCTGCATCCCTCTCTCCCTTTGTCCTCTCTCTGAACTCTTGCTCAGTGTGCAGTCAACTGCAGACACCATTACAAATGGGAAAAGAGACAGGGGCGAAAGACGGAGTGTGTGTGGTGGAGGAGTGGAGGACGTGTTCAACAGATGAAAGCGATAATGGAGAAGACAAGAGGACAGAGTGGTGTGGGGCCAGGTATAGCCAGACAGAAAATGGACAGAGACAAATAGTTTTTGCTGTGCTCCTCCCCTTTCTCCCTATCTTATTTTCATAATGGAATCTCCCTGGGATAGCATCATCCCTGATTGGACGGATGTCAGGGGGGGGGTGTCAGGGGTGGGAAAGACAGAGTGAGGTGATAGGTGGTTGCTGATAGATAAGTGAAGACAGGGAAGTGGGAGGCGCCACTATAAGAAAAGGAGGGGTCACGAAAGGGGAATGGAACATTGTGGAGGGACTGATGCACTAGTGTGCCTGAACTAACTGATTTTAACACAGCACTAACAGAGACTACATTTTGTGAGCAATATATGGGAATAGATGCACTGCAAGCCTTGAACACGGCATGATTTTGGGCGCATGGCAAGCGTACATTTCGCCGTGCAACCTGGTGACTGTGGAATGTTTGGAATCTGACACGCCGCACAAGTTTTCAGAGAGGAGATTTGTAGTGCCTCAGGTTGTGCCTGCTATTATTTCAGGGGGGATTGCCAAGCTTCTTGTTTTATTTCTAGTCTGCGCAGAGTTTTTAATGTACGGAACATTACTGCGGGACATCTAAAGCCTTACAGTTTCCGTTGTAAACTGCTAAAAGCAGCTATTCTCTTCCAATTATAGCAATGCTGTTGTTTGTCCTAGTTGCTGGGTCTCTGTGGATGGATCAGATGAAGACTTGTGCTCTTGCCAAAGCTCAATAAGCTCCTAATCTTTTGCATCTGCCCACTGTGTCTTCTATGCCTTGGTGCTTATGTCTTGTTACCATTGTGTCTTTCTTCTCATTGCTTCTTACGCAGAACATCTGCTGCAACATTATCTTGTTGAATAGTTGTTTTTTTGCTTGGTGTGTGAACACACCACTGAAAACAATCCTGCCAAAAATGTTCTAACTTGACAGGAATTGACATAAATCTCGACTTGACGCTGCTTACAAGAGCACTTAATGTAGCTCAAAGCACCTGACAAAATGTGAGATCAAAATGGTTAAGCTGCTGTACAATTTTAGTGTATGTGCTGAACTTCAAAAATAATCACAAATAGGCACGTAGCAGAGTTCAAAAGGCTAATATTAAAGCCAATTTGGTGCTAAAATTATACTCTGTTCAAGGATTTGGTGATACCTCATGCCTAATCACAACATGAACTTTCAAAGACAGGGCATCAAAGTGCCCTGCATGTGCTAATCTATCGTAGTGTCATTTTGGCTTTTGTCAAGCCATTGGTGTTATTACAGATCTGTGTGATGGTGGATGTGTGTGTAAAAGAACCCCAAGCCCATCTGATAAAGTCTTCAACGCTTCAGCATTATGGGGTGTTCCTCATTTCTCACTTTTGGCGGCATGGCTAGTTGTTTTAGAAGGCTGAAAAAAGAAAAAAACATGATCACATATTGTTTTTGAATTCACTAGCTCAGGTGGCATTTAATTACAACATTACTCATGCTTGTAATGCAGTTACACACTAGCCCGAGCCGTTAGACGTTTGAGTGGAGTCTCTTTGAAAGCGCTTTTCAGATCCCAAGTCCCCCAGTAGGGACCTGCATGGGACTTGGCGTGCTTTTGCATGTATAGGGGCTGGATCTCCAAAATCAGAGCGCAGAATCAATGAGGGAGGCACCTGGAGGTCATGCTACCTTACAGTCTTTCAGCCTATGTGTCAGAGAAGTACAATGGAGAACATAGAGCGAACTCACACGAAAAACACAGGAGGTAAAGAGAGGTCTGTTGAGCGGGTGTGTGCGGTGATATACTGGAGGTGACATCACCCCTCGCCGCATGGTGGTCAATTCGTCAGAATGTAATTAGCTGCTGGGGTCAATGCAGAGTCTGGTGGGGTGTTGACTGTGGAGAAATAGAACGTGAGCTAAAAGACTGCTCTCTTTCTGCGTGGCATTTCCCATTTAGCAAAACATGACCAACAGCTCACAGCACAATATTGTCATGTTTAATATCACTGTGCTCATTTCCATAAAGACAGAAGGAAATATTTGCATGTGGATTTGCACTGTAAAATCAATAATGTAGTACTTAAATCCAGTCTTTTTTTTCTTAGTCTACAAAAGAGCGTACGCGATGTACTAACACTCCAGCTCTCTCTTAGCACTCTGAAAATGTTTGCCTGCCGGTGCCAGGGGAAATGATTAACCCTTTTACTCTGTGTTGCGGCTGTGTCGGCTAGCTAGTCTATCAGCACGGCCTGTATTAACCCCCTCTCCCTCTCTCTGTGTCACAACTAATGTACAGTGTGGTGAACTGTCCAGCCCAGTCATGCAGTGCTATATTAACCTCCCTCCTGGGTCCTTATCTCTTCCTCCTCGCACTGCGTTCAAGCTCCACATTAACCTCTGTCCCCTCCTGCCTCCCCAACCCCCACCCTCACCCCCCCTAGCCCCCGCTAGCCCCCTCGCCCGCGCTGGGGCTCAGTCCATTTTGTCTGTGTGTGAAAGGTTGCTGTGTGAGCTACGTGTTAATTAGCATTGGAGCTCTGTTAGTATTCTCTTCACAACCTTTCACGTTAGGAGCCGAGTCCCTGGAACTGCTGAGTGTGTTTTTTTTTTTCTTCTTCCTCTTCTTCAGAGGGGAGGAAAGAGCAAGTTCCACGCTACATGGTTGGAGAGAGTTAGCGATAGAGAGAAAGAGCTGATTATATTACACAGCAGATATGCTCACTAAATCTACTGTGTAATAGATATGGTGATGTTTCTCAGTTAGGAAACCCTGGAAAACGTATTGTTAGGCGATAAAGCATTCACAGGATGTGATTATGCATGGATTAGGGAAAAAAACATAACAACCACATAAAGCATATGTGGTGATACATTTGAAAATGAATACTTTAATTTTAGCTAGCTACAGGTATAAAAATGAAATTTTCAAAATAAAATTGAGGGCAGACACCTCATCTACCAGTAGCTAACAATATGTCTGTTGTATATTTGAAACCGTCTCATGTCAGATAAAGCTAAGTAACTACCTCATTTACACTGTGCTTCTGTGAAGGGACCTGCTTTGTCGTGGTGGGTTGGCAGTGTGGTAAAAAAGATCTCTACACCTGCTGACCATGTGACGAGACAGAGTACCCCAATGCCATCAAAAACCCACCTCAATTATACAGATAATTTTTTCCATATCATGGAGAGTGCAGACCTTCTCTGTGAGACAGACAGGGTCACAAGATGGCAGACCACGAGAGACAGGTATGACTCAGACACGATAATCCCCGTTTCATTAAAATCCACGACAAAATAAAGATCATGGCGGATTATTAGATGACAAGCAAGTCGTGTGTTAAATCCTGTTCTAGCTCCGTGGAGAGTAACTAGGTCTTCGTCTGTGATGTGGCTTTCAGCAAAAACAACCGCCAGAATGACTTTACTGAGGTACAACAGGGTTTGGCACAAAACAGTGCAAATGCCTTGCAGTAACAAAATCCTATTATGCATGCTTTATGAATGTATATATTATTTAGCCCAAGCTGATGGAAACCAAGCAAGACTGAGACCCCCAACACTGGGGAGTGATGCTCTGTCAGGTATCCCCTCATACACCAGCAGCGTTCATTGAGGTTTACTGTACATTTGTAATCGATAAACGGTCACTCTGGTACAAGAGAGCTATGAAAGCAGCTTTTTGCGGTGTGCTGCATATACGGTGCTGTGTATCTGCACATTATACGCAACACTGACTCTGAATCCCTACCCATAGCCAATGTCTCCCCATCATCCCCCCCGAGGTAAGAATTTTACCTCCAATGAACATCTCAGTATACCCCTCCCACCTCTCCACAGCAGTGTACTCTACAGCCTACAGGTACACAGCGCTTTTTTGCATATTCCAAAATAGTTCCTCTGTTTCTTCCCCAAGTCCCATCGCCATTGCCATATTTGCAGCAAAGTACGCATCCTCCCCCCCGCACGGCAGGATATAGCAATTTGTGAGTCCTTCAGTAATACTGTTTGGCTTGTTAATAATCTGACAGTCCCGAGGGAAATGATTGATGCTAGTTTCAGTTCTCAATGATGGAAAGGGGATTTCTGCAGGCATCGGTTTCTCAGTAGCTTTATTTGTGCCACCTACTGGCATTCGGCCCTGTAAAGTATTTTAATAGCGTACCTGATGTGTCATTTAAACTGTTACATTAATAATTTGATGATATTAATAATGAGAAGAAGCAGAATGTATATATACATTTCTCTAATATAATATTACACATATATATATTGAAAGCTCATGAATGTATGTGACAAATGAGCCTAAATTTAAATTTTGAACTGGCACCTAGATTATCTGATGCATTAGGTTTGTTGCCAGAGGCTATACTACTGCTACTGCATAGAAATGCACTTTCTTTTCATGTAATTATGAAGCTGGCATCAATCATTTCCCCTGTGGTTGTCAGCTTATTAGAGAGTGAAACAGCATTTTCTGGTGGTGGCAGGCCAGAAGCCGTCAGTCATATTAGGAGAAACTCACTTTAGTGGAACCTCTCAGACAGAAATCTGTTTAGAGTACCAGGAACTGTAGGTAATGGCATATTTATTTCATGATTCTGGCCACATGAAAGAATTGTGGGGTTTTTTTTGTTCCCCCACATTTTTATAGTGCATATAAATATGGCTTTAGAATGGTATTTATGGAAGAGGGGGATACGTAATAAAGCAGAGTGTGTAATAAATACTTTATGTATTAATAAAACAAAGTGAAGCCAACATGAATGTGAAGGATGTGCTCTTGACTAGATCAGAGGCCCGGGATAACAAGTCAAATAGTGTAGAGCTGTCTCCTCTGCACCAGCTGGCAACGACAGGCTCAAATGAAGTGTCCAAACGGTAGCCCCTCGGGCGACAAATTGCGCGCCGGCAGTGAGGTTTGATAGGGAATTCTCTGAGGATGCCAAATTCAGCCATCACTCAGCGGTCCTTAACCAGCATTTCCCCAGGGGCGACGACGGAAAGGTATGTCATTTTCCTGTCATTTCCAGCAACAAAGGCGTCGCCAGCCGGTGATGCAAGTTAATCCGCCTCTTTCTGTTCGTTCGTAGAGCAGGAGCCCCCACTGTTTCATGTTATACGGCTGTAACTGCAGTGTACGCAGGGAGCTGAGGATATCATCTTCAAATGCAAAGAGCATTTAAGGTGTCTTCCCCGCATTTGACAAAATTGCATTCTGGGTCCTCTGAACGGCTCAGTCGCGTAAGGAGCTTGTTTCGTTTTGAGTCCTAGAGCTAGGACCTGTGCTCACATCTCAGCTGTGACATTGTTGTCGACAACGACAACCCGGAGTCCAAGGTGGCGGAACACAATTGACCTTGTTCTTCTGGGGTGGGGTGGGTTTTATCGGCCAAGGTTTCCTCATCACACCACCCAGCACCTTGCAACTTGTCAGGCATCTACAAGTCACTCAGATGACATTGTCTCCATTTGCCATTCACTCTCCTGGTGCAGTGTGGGACATGTAGTGTCAAAAGTAGTTCACATCGGCGTGCACGTTTATTGGATGATTGCGTTCCAGCACTCCTGTGTAGATGCAGATGTCAAGGAGAGAGGAGCTTAATGTACACTTGATGATGCCAAAAAAGGCATGTAAAGCTTTCCTTTCAAAACTGCACTTAAATGACATAAAGGAATGACTGATGCCTCCTGGGTTCACAAGGATGGAACTGGAATGGAACAATAAACCAGTCAACTTGCAACAGTGTAACAGTAGATATCTAATATTAAATATAAGGCTTCCACATTCTAGGTCCTCCATATTAATGGTGCATAACAGCCAAGCAGAGATTTGGGGATCTCCAAGGAAATGAAGTATTCTGCATTCTTTCCTGGCTTGGCGAAAGAGTTCTGTTTGCAGTTTAAATTGTTGATGATTTAAGTAAATATGGGACAGTAAGGCTTCATGAACCCTAAAACTGGTGGAACTATCTAAACTCGCTGTGTTGAATGAATTATAGCATTTTCCATGCAGAAGTCCTTCCCCAGCAGGGATGCTTAAAAAAAAAATTTATAAGTGCTTAATATTTCCATCACAACCCATCACATCAGCACTTTGGCAACAGTTTTACCGCTGTAGTGCAAATGAAAACCTTTTGAATTATTATATGAATATGAATTTCAAAGCAAACAGGAACTTTTTTTTAATCTGCTGAACTGATACATTTTTAAACATAATTTAGACAGAAACAGGATTAGCCTGTAATAAAGACTTATCTCAAACAATATAAAGTTCTCTGACATAAAATTGGCAGGTTGAAAATGTGATTCTTTATAACAATTGGAAAAAAATAAAATGGTTTTTAACTGATGGCTCAGTTCCATATGTTGAGAGTGAATATTTTTTGTATGCTGTATACTGTGGCTGGAGACACACACACACACATACACACACACACACACACACACACACACACACACAGGTACATAAAATTCCCATGGGTATGAAAGGATGTCCCTGACCTTTTTATGCCCGCTGTCTGTTTACTGACTGTAATGATCCAGAGGTCAAGCTGTGTATCTCAGCACCAGCCAAACTGATATACTGCAGTGTATAAACTACAAACAGATATTGTAGCACAGGTATACAAAATGTATTTGCCTTATTTCAGGGAAATACATTGCAGTTGTTCTTTCCTTACTTCAGCCATCACAAAGATAATGAATGTTGTTAGCTGTGTATTCACACACACACACACACACACACACGCACCCGCACGCACGCACGCACGCACACACACATGCATTACCAAAACAAATATAAGGGAGAGTGGGAGGCACAGAGGAAGAGAGAGATGGATGTGGTGTGTATACACAGAGAAAGATAGAGGGGGTAAAGTGCTGAATTGGGAGAACCTAAAAAAGAAAGTTAAGGAGAGCATGCGACTGAATATTTGACTTTGGCTTTGCACAGAACAGACCAACAAAAAGAAGAGGAACTGCAGTGCAGTACCTCGTTGTACGTAGAGCTAAATTAGCATAGCACCACAAAATCGCATAACACCGGTCAATCAAGCATACCGTGGTGTTTTTGTTGCGTGAAGAATATATAATTTGATTCAGTCTGAGAGAATTTGGTGTAGTTATTAACACTGTTGCATCTTAAATCTTTTGCATGGAATGATTCCTTTGAGCTTCTAGAAAATTCAGTTAAGGACAACCAATGTTATGTTTATACATTGTCTGGTAGCTCTAGTTCAGAGTTTTTCAGTCAAATGCAAGACATTTCTATATGATCATACATTATAACATAATGAAAAATGTCAATATTGCCATTTAATTCTCTTTTCAATATATTAAAATCATACATGTAAGTATTTTGTTGCTGTTGGGTAGAATCAAGTAGCATTGAAAACTTGCCGTAAGTGTTGCACAGCAAAAATGTCTATTTAATTGTTTTGATGACTCCCATCCAAAGCAACTTACAAGGGCATCATGACAAAATGTATCAAGTGCCTGTCAGAGGAGGGAAATAAGGTCATGGGGACAAAATGACACAACTACAACTAAGAACTAAGCTGAAAGTGTCTTACATTATAACCATCCAACTATAACTTTTAGCATGCACATTGAGCAAGCACCTCATTTTTTATAAAAGAACCATTATCTTACATTACACTAACATACAGCACAGCAAGGGCATTACAATAATACATACGATCAACATTAAATTACATCTATGACAGCTTCGAATACCGAATCGTGTGAAACAGGAGGCGTAAAATACTGTGCGGCCTGTACTGCGCACCCCTCCAGCCAGCCACAGAGGCACTGCAGTGTTCACCTCAGACCTGATGCGCACTGAAGAGCATCCTGACATTTCTTCCCCTCCGTCCCTCGCTCCCTCACTCCGCAGGCCATGACTCTGCTCTCCACGGGGCCCCTCGGCACCGGTCTTACATCAGCGGCTCCCCACCTGCCCCTGGACTCACTCTGTGGGAGGAGGAGGAGGAGGAGGAGGAAGAGGAGGAGGGTTTGTGTGGAGAGGTGGAGGCAGAGGGGGAAGGAGGAATGGATGGGATGGATGTGGAGGAATCAAAGTCAAGGTGGAAGGGAGAGAAAGAGAGATGGAGGAGAGAGGGTGGTTGGAGAGAGGTGGTAGAGTGGGGAAGAGGAGGAGGACGAAAAATAATGGGTGTGGAGGGATGAAAGTGAATGTAGAAGGGAAAAAAAGAGATTAGAGGGGGGGTGTATGTGGAGAGGTGGAAGTGTGGGGAAGAGGAAGAAGAGGCGAAATGATGGGTGTGGAGGGATGGATGTGAATGTGGAAAGGAGAGAGAGAGAGAAACAGAGGGGGAGAGGATGGTTGGGGAGGGGTGGAAGAGGGGGGAAGAAGAGGAGTGTGGAGGCTGTGAGGGTGGTGAAAATGGAGGGATGAAATGATGGGTGTGGGATGAAGGGATGAAGTGAATGTAGAAGGGAGAGAAAGAGGCTGGACGGAGAGGGTGTATGTAGAAGGCAGAGGGGAAAGAGGAGAGTTTGGGTGCGGAGGGATGGAAGTCAAGGTTGAGGGGAGTGAGAGAGAAAGGAGGAGAGGGTGGGTGGATGAAGATGGACGTAAAGGCCAGGAGGCAAGGAGAATAGCGCCGGAGAAACAGAGGGACAGATGGAAAAAGAGCCTGTGGATGTGGAGATACAGTACACTGGAGTGAATGCATGATTGAAAGAGAGGAGAGAAACAGAGAGGGGGGAACAGATTGTGTTTATCCTGCAGAAGGAGGAAGAAAACAGCGAGAAGGGACATTATGTGGATGAAAAAGCAATGAGGGTGAGAGAGGAAATAGAGGTAAAGAAAGAAAAGGTGAGGGCAAGAAGGCAAATGAGGGATTGAGCTGGAAATGGAGGCTGATCATTGGAAGATGAGTGGAACAGGAGACGGATACCTTCCTTCTCTCCTCTCACATAATGCTCTCTCTCATGAATAAAAACAGCATGACTATACTTCAGACCAGAGCTGCAGAACAACTCAATTTCTACAAAGAGAAATAAAGGGAGGAGGTGAGAAGGGGAGAGCAGAGGAAGGCAGAGACAGATTAAAAAAGGAAAAGGGAAGAGAGAAATACTGAGGGTAGAGAAAAACAGAAATGCAGAAATATCAAAAAGCATGAGAGTGGGGTGAAATTGAATCAGATAATTTAACATATATTAAAACTTTAAAGGTTTTTTTTCATTCATTAATTAGATACAGTATATGAATGTGGGTCAGTTGAACAAACTAAACATTTACCAAAGAAAATCCCTCACTGAGTTATAAGTAACTTTTTAATAAATGGGTGGAACATCTAACCAAGTACTTTATAGGTATGTGCAGAGGACAATAGTAGGAGGTAATAGAGTACAAATACAGATGGAAATCAATAAGGAGAGGGAAAGAAGTAAAGAAGAGTTTGTGCTGGCATTGTGAAGAAGGATAAGAACAATCATAATTAAATGGAAAAAAGGAGGAGTATGAATGTGAGAAAAAAAAACAACAACACAGTGCTACAGAAAATTTATCCAGAGCTGATGAAATAACAACAGAGAAACGTACAGGCAAAAAAAGTTTGGAAGGGTCGGAGTGGCTGCTCCGTGGGGATGAGGAATAAATACAGACAAGCGAACGAGACAAACACTGATGATGATAGTGAAAAAAAGGAAAAGGAAAATGAAAACAGCTTGTCCCTTTTTTCTAATTTTCGGGGCTGGTAGTTGGAAACCGAAGTGACAGGCACTACACAGATCGTCCCACACTGCGCGCTGTTCTCTTTTCATTAATCTTGCTTTTCATTTCACCGGCTCAGTGGCTCCCCTCCTGTTGGTGTGGGCCCTGCCCTTTCTCTCCCTCTTATTTGGAGCTTGTTGAGTGTTTTATTATTCTCCTTTTATTTTTATGATGTCATTATCAGCACCCACGCTGTTGCTCTTTCTCGCACTGCTGTTAGTACGGATATCGTGCCCTTTAAGCTGTTTGCACCGATGCTGCAATCACTGCAGCCACTGTTGGAATGAATTCTGCTGTTGTAGCTGCTCCTGGAACTTCGTTTTTGAAAACCAAGAGCAAATAGCAAAGCAGTGTTTGATGCCGTGTGCGTTGGGTGTTTGGGTTCCTGTTTCAGGCCAGGTCGGGACACGCCTTGTTTTTACATCTGCAGCGTGTGCCACAAAGGCCCCACTGAGCTCGAACACAGTCCTGTTTGGACAGAGATTAGTGGCTGTCACGACCATTCTGGGCTTTTCTCACATTTCAGTCCCAGTTGGCTGCTGCTGTTGGGGGGTTGGGGGTGGGGTGGGGGAGGTGGTCACACCATTGATTTGCTCGATTTGTGTGTGTGTGTGTGTGTGCGCGCGCGTTTGTGTGTCTGTGTCTATGTGTGTGTGCGTGTCTGCGTGCGTGCATGAAAGCTATTTTTGTGGCAATTATCGATGACCTACAGCTGGTCACCTTTGATGTGGACCAACTCAGCTGCCACTATACCCCCAACCGCACTCCCCCCCAAAAAAAAAAGATCAAACGTACTGGACTACTTCTCCTTCAAGGCTTTGCTGCTATATAATTGCCCCTGCTTTTCCAGCAGCTGTATTTACCGCCAATGGCACCACCTCCGCCGAGCACGGCCATCGCAATCACCGCCGTTGTGTGTTAGCGACTGCCGGCCCGGGGAGCGGAGGCACTCGTTTTAATTGCGCGCTGGAAAACGGCCCGGCCCGATCGTCCCCGCTGATTGCCGCCGAAAAACGAATCGCCGTGTTGATGAACACAATAGGACCGTTAATGAACACGAGGACGATAACAATTGTTGGGAGATTGAAGACCGTGCCTCCGTCTCTTTATCCGCGTCCTTCATCTCCAGTGCTTTTCTTTTCTCCTCGTTCCTCCACATCACTCCATTTGTTAACGTCTCATTTACCTTCTGCTCTCTCTCTTTCGCTCTCTTTCTACCTCTCTCTCTCTCTCTCTCTCTCTCAGTTAATGTACTCTCATCCCCAGTCAGACAGCATCAAGATTAATATCATTTATGTAAAATTAAGTTAAAACGCTTGGATTAGTCTAATTTGGATTAGAAAACAGATCAATGCTACCGCTAATCAATGCTACTTGAGATATATGAGCCACTATCACGCGCTCTCATCATATTTAAACGTGATATTTTGAATGGATGCTACCCTCCTGCTATGTCTCTTTCGTTACAGTGTGTGTGGCTCTGTGTCCAGTCATTTCAGCAAGTCCATGACCCAAAGGCCTTACTCATTCTTTCCTCTTAGTGTGGCTCTCTTCTCTGTTCCTTTAAAGGTCATATCTGAAGAAACATTTTAATTAGATTCTGTCTAAAGAGCATTTTTCACATTAGTGAATTGATTTTTAAAAACTGTAAGTAAGCTCTGGCTATATAATCTCTTTCTTTCTCTCTGTGCCCTTGTATCTGTCAGTCTGTCCATCTCTCTCTCTGTCCACACATCTCTAGCTCTTTTCTTATCTGAAATTTTCTTTTTACAAGCTGACAGGCAATGGATTGTGAAAGGGTTATGGTGTTGATGAGACTGGGGTTAAAATAGCTCTGTGTTCTTCTGTGTTTTTTTTTTGAAGAAGTCTGGTGTTTTTTGTGTGTGTGTACAAACTACGCTTTATGTAGTTGCTTCATGAAGTGCTTTTAAAAATCAATCAGTCTCTCTCCCTATACTCTTGGGTTGATCACTTGCTGCATCAATGATTCTGTCATTTCATTTTTTTTTCCCTGACTGAACTGTTTGTGTAAAGTGCTGGAATGAAGTTTGCCTCACAATTCAGTCCTTTTTTTTCCTCTGTCTCGGTGCAGCCGTACACATTGATCAAGGTCCAGTCAGTCATTGAGCATTGACTCTGAGTTATATCCTGGTTTGAAACTGTTGTGTGCCCCTGAGGCCCCAATATGTGCCCGTTCCCTGAGACAACATGGGGCTCAGATCGAAACTTATCCCAGTAGTGAAGCCCATCGTAGGGTAGTGAGGTTGGCATGCTTTTGGTATGTGTGGTACCCAACCAGGTTAGGGATGTGAACCCAAGCCCTTCTGGTGTCTAACCACCTTCCCACCTCTCCCAGTGCAATGCCAGGCGGTGGAGGCGGAGAATGTGACGGTGCTGGAGGGGGGCACCGCCCAGATCTCCTGCCGGCTGCAGAACTACGACGGCTCCATCGTGGTCATCCAGAACCCGCGCAGGCAGACGCTCTTCTTCAATGGCACCAGAGGTGGGCGGGGCCTGGCGGGAGAGCCCGGCGTTTACATCATCACATTACATTACAGAGCAGATGCTCTTATCCAGAGCGACTTACATCAATTATAGGTTTTTCCAATGTTATCCCTTTATACAGCTGAATATTTACTGAGGGTTAAGTACCCAGCGGGGACTCGAACCAGCAACCTTCCGGTTACAAGGCCTGCTCCTTAACCACTATGCTACACTGCAGGCCGGGGCAGAGGGACCGGCCGCACTCAGGCCCTCGGCGGCATCGGCTGTGTCACGGGTCATTGCTTTCCAATGACAGCCCTGCATCAAAACATACCGCGTTCGCTGCTCTGAAGCCAACCCACGCTTTCACCTTGACACTTTGAGAATAGCCACACAGAAGTTTGCTGAGGACTGCTTGAAGGTCTTCTTCCTGCATTATATAACAAATTAATCCATGCCGGTGTGTGAATTTTCCCATTACTGCTGTGTGGGGGTTTGCATTTTACTGTTATTATAGTTACTGCATCAATATTTCACCGCACATTTTAAGAGCAGTAAGTCTGAAAATAATTGTTATTGTGGTTTTTTTATTGCTATAATTATTTCAGTGGATTTTTCTCCTCTTTGACAACACCAATGATCCGCTCCTGTTCTGTTCTCTCCGATGCTTCCTCTAATCTCCTCCCTAGCGCGATGTTAATGCACTGTAGTGCCATGACATTCTGCAGATCAGCCAAAGTGCTGGTGTTACTCCTTCTCTCCTGCTCTCTCCTCCCCCCTCTCCATGCCCTACATTTCTTACATTCCCTTTTTTCCTACTTCTTTTCTTCTCCTCCTTTCCTCCCTACTTTTCCTATTTCGCTCCCTCGCATTCTTCAAACTCTGTTCATCTCTTTCCCATCACTCTCTCCATTCTCCATCATCCCCCATCATCCTTTTCCCTGTTTCTCTTCCTTTTTCCTTCCTCCTTGGTCCTTTCCTCTGTTGTCCTCCCATTTCTCCATTGTCTTTTCCCTCTTGCTTCTTCCGCCTTCTCTTTCTCCCTCGCTCCTGTCTCTTCTCTTTCCTGTCCCCTTCTCTCTCTCCTCTCCTGTCACTCCCCCTTTCCTCATGCTCCTCTTCCTTCTCTCCATTCTTTCTCCCTTTTCACCCTGTCTTCTTCTTTCTGTTTCTCTCCTGTTCCTCCCTCTCTGTTCTTTCTCTTCTCTCTCCCCCATCCTTCCCTCTCTTCTCTTTCCCCCATCCTTCCCTCTGTCTTCTCTTTCTTCTCTCCCTGTTCTTCCTTCTTTCTTCTTCTCTCTTTTCTCTCCCTGTCCCTCCATTCTCTACTCCTCTCTCTTTTCTCCCCGTCCTTCTCTCTCTCTCTTCTCTTTCCCCTTCCCTCCCTTTCTGTTTTCCTCTCTCTTCTCTCCCCACTATCCTTCCCTCTCTCTTCTTCTCTCTCTTCACTCTCCCCTGTTCCTTTCTCTTCTCCCCTGTCCCTCTCTCCTCTCTCCCCTGTCCCTCTCTCCTCTCTCTCCTCTCTCCCCTGTTCCTCTCTCCTCTCCTCTCTCTCCCCTGTCCCTCTCTCCTCTCTTCTCTCTCCCCTGCCCCTCTTTCCTCTCTCTCCTGTCCCTCCCTCTCTCCTCTCCTCCCTCTTTTCTCTCCCCTGTCCCTCTCTCCTCTCTCTCTCCCTTGTCCCTCTCTCCTCTCTCTCCCCTGTCCATCTCTCCTCTCTCTCTCTTCTCCCCTGTCCCTCTCTCCTCTCTCTCCCCTGTCCCCGTCTCTTCCAGCTCTGAGGGATGACCGCTTCCAGATGGTCCTTTTTACTCCCCTGCTGGTGCGCATTACTCTCAGCAACGTCAGCGTGTGGGACGAGGGGGGCTACTTCTGCCAGCTCTACACCGACGACACGCACCACCAGGTGGCCACGCTGTCCGTCATCGTGCCCCCCGAGGTGCCCCTGGTGGAGGTCAAGGCGCAGCCGGTGGAGGGGGCCGAGGTGGAGCTCACCTGCGTGTCCACCCGCAGCAAGCCGGCCGCCGTGCTGCGCTGGATCCGGGACCGCCTCGAGATCCCAGGTACCGCCCGTCACGCGCCCATCTGCACCCATGCATCTGGCTCTCCCCGTCCCCCCTCCAAAACAAAAGCCCCCTCTGGTGACCGAGCTATTCAGGTATAGCCACGGCTGATGTAAACCTAGCACAAGGCTGAGAGGTGTGAAGCAAAGTGGACTGAAACACGCTTTAAAGTTTCATATCCTGAGAGCATGATTTCACAATGATCTCTTTCCTTTCTCTCCTCTCCTTTGGTGTTTTTTCCCCCATTAGGGAGATGATTGAAACTAAAGTGTAATCTTTCACAACCTGTTCCCTATCCTGCTATCCTCTCTCTATAGTATATATATGTATTGTTCTCTGTCTAGCTCCATTCCTCTCTCTCCCCTTATTCTCTCTCTCTTGCTCTCTCCCCTTATTCTTTCTCTTCCCTTCTTTCTCTCTTGTTCTCTCTCTCTCCCCCTTATTCTCTCTCTCTCTTTCTCTCGCTCTCTCTGTCCCCTTATTCTCTCTTTCTCTCTCTCCTTATTCTCTCTCTCTGACTCTCTCCCCTTATTCCCCCTCCTTATTCTCTCTTTCTCTCTCTCCTTATTCTCTCTCTCTCTCTCTCTCTGACTCTCTCCCCTTATTCTCCCCCTCTCTCTCCTTATTCTCTCTTTCTCTCTCTCCTTATTCTCTCTCTCTCTCTCTGACTCTCTCCCCTTATTCCCCCCCTCCTCCTTATTCTCTCTTTCTCTCTCTCCTTATTCTCTCTCTCTCTCTCTCTCTCCTTACTCTCTCCCCTTATCCCCCCCTCGCTCTCTCTCTCCCAGGGGTGGTGTCCCAGCAGGACAACGGGAAGACCGTCAGCGTGTCGAACACCATACGGATCCCGGTGGACAGGAGGGATGATGGGGCGGTGCTGAGCTGCGAGGCCTCCCACCCCGCCCTCGGGGTCCAGAGGAGGATCCGCCACTACCGCCTGGACGTGCACTGTGAGCGGCCACACGACGCCGACCCCCCGCCGCGGGGGTTACGACCGCACCGCATCCGCGTTACCATAGCATCCATTTCATTTCTGTTCCCGCCGTAGAGGAGAAAAGTATCAGCTTTACCCGCGTTAACCAATTGCCTTGTCCGGCCGTATGATACAGTTCCTGTCTAGCACTAATTCAGAGTCTGTGAAATCCTCCGAAGATTAGAATTATGAGTTAAGTACAAGATAATGCAGTAAGGGATTACATCCATCCACCTAATTGAGCACTGTCAGTGGAGGTGCTGCGGAGCCGGCGGTGCTGAGCTTGTTTTAATGCTGTGTTGCTGTTATCTGTCTTTGCATGCAGTTCCCCCTACAGTGCATATCGAGCCGCCCCCCGGAATCCTCACAGAGGGAGACTCTCTCACCCTCACCTGCTCCATCACGGGAAACCCGCTGTGAGTGTGCGTGTGTGTGTGTGTGTGTGTGTGTGTGTGTGTGTGTGTGCGTGAGTGTGCGTGTGTGTGCGTGTGTGTGCATGTGAGTGTGAGCGCGCGCGTGTGTGTGTGTGTGTGCATGTGTGCGTGTGTGTGTGTGTGTGTGTGTGTGAGTGTGCGTGTGTGTGTGCGTGTGTGTGTGTTTGTGAGTGTGAGCGCGCGCGTGTGTGTGAGTGTGTGCGCACGTATGTGTGTGTGTGAGAGAAAGAGTACGTGAGTGCATGTGTATGAGTATTTGTGTGTGTGTGTGTGTGTGTGTGTGTTTTGTGGCCGTCTACTTCTGTCCTTGTCCACCTGTTCACCCTAATGTGGGTCACCATGTCCACAGATCGATGCAGCCTCTTAAGTAACAAAACATGAATTAGCCGTAACTCCCCTTGTAACTGCCTGGGCATAGCAAGGAAAAATGGATTATCCTGATTCAGTGAAGCTGATGGCATCCTGCTCCACTCCAGCCGGCCCGGGGGTCTTAACAGCATTTATGGCTGCATTCGGTAGACACCAAATGTGTTGATGAGGTCTCCATTTTGCTCCTGCTGGTGTTGCGCTGCATATAATTAAGATTTAGTTAACAGCATTAATCTCAATTTTCTCAATTTCTGTGATCTGCCTGGAGCATGACTGAGTGAATCTGATTTCACGGTGAGAGACAGGGACGGTCTGTCCGTCCTGCTGCCAGCCTGCCTCTGTGAGCTCGCACAGCTGTGTGCAGTAAAACGCCTCTCTTGTCCTCCCTCTCCCGCCAGCCCGCGCTCCGTGCAGTGGTCTCGGGTGAACAGCACCCTGCCGGAGCGGGCGGAGATCGGCGGCTCCTCTCTCATCGTCCCGCGGCTCAGCAGGACGGATAACGGCACCTACCTCTGCCAGGCCCACAACCTGTACGGCCGAGCCGCTGACCACTACACGCTGCTGGTGTACGGTAAGAGAGGCCGCGTGTTACAGCTAGGGACAGCACTCACTGTGAGAATGCAACACAGTGAGAGAATACAGCACACTGTGAGAATACAGCACACTGTGAGAATACAGCTAGAGACAGCACTCACCGTGAGAATACAGCACACTGTGAGAATACAGCCAGAGACAGCACTCACTGTGAGAATATAGCACTCACTGTGAGAATACAGCACTCACAGTGAGAATACAGCCAGAGACAGCACTCACTGTGAGAATACAGCTAGAGACAGCACTCACTGTGAGAATACAGCACTCACTGTGAGAGTATAGTGACAGCACTCACTGCTGGTGTACATTTTATACATTTAGAGACAGCACTCATTGTGAAAATACGGTTAAACACACAAACTGTCGAGTTAGAGGCAGCACACAATGTAGGTATACACTAGCACATTTCATGTGCTTAAAGACGGCACACACCATGAGAATGCAGTGACAGGCAAGACACACAGCAGGTATTTTTAGGGAGACAGCACACACTGCACTTTGTATTGCTGTGAGAGTGTTCCCAGTTACATTATGCATCAAATGTCAGCAGCATTTTATACATGTACTTATCTATTACAGGTACTCTCAATGAATCGTGTCTCCTAACTCACACTGAGCAGTCTTTCATTAATGTTTTCACACCTCATCTTAATGTAAATATTCTTTCAATCAAATGATGTGGTATTTCAGGTAAATATACATAAACACCCTGACATATGCACTTGCACATACATGCACACATAGACACACGCATGTACATACATAAATACATGCATACATCTCTGCAGAATTTACAAACATACATACACTAATACATATACAAGTGACCCCTGATTTTAAAGTGCAACGTGTTCCCGGAATAATGCGAATATACTTGGATATGAGGTACACTATAAATATCCTGCATTGTGAGACACACTGCATGATAGCTGAGAAATACCAGCGCATGGAGAATGGCAATATGCAAATCATGGTCTTTGGACAGGTATTTATTGCTGAGGTGAGGGAGACAGTGCAAACACTCAAAAGTTAGCATAAATAACTCTTCCTCGGCTCCCCCTCATGACTCAACTGAATGAAAACAACAAGCTAAAATAAGAAAGACAACAGCACAGACTAATAGAAAGATCCCTGATGGGGAAAAAAACCTTTGTTGCCTTCTCAGATTTTTTTTACTTGCCATTTCCACTAACAATGTCTTCATTGTTATTCCTTTGCCTCATTGGAAATCAGGATTTATCATAAAACAATTTATACATATGTACATGCATATAATAAATACATTTCCTGCATGCTGAACGCATATACGCACACAAAAGCATCCTGAACGTTCACATTTTGATTTGAATTCTCCTGCGTTTGTCAACATTTGGCATTAATTTGTTTAAAAGGGAGGGCCAAAACCAGGAGGACTGGCTCTGCATATTTAAAAGCCTTTTTCTTCACTCAGAGGGAGGGGTGCCAAGTCAGACCAGCCTGGCAGTTTTATAATGCTGGGGGTGTCAGCTGACCAGATTTTTTTTTTTCAGGGGCCTCTCTGTTTTTCCTCACACATATTCATCAGCTGCCAGCTGGAATTCAAAGGTGGCCACCCTAATTGTGAGAAACAACACAGGGTAGTTGTCTCGGGACTGGTGTTCACCTTGTAGAATAGCAAGCAGCAGTAGCCATCATTGGCCCTGTGCTCACTGCATCTTAGCTTTATTAGTAGAGCTGCCAGCATTAGAGAACCGGGGCTGTAAGCACCCCCACCCCCCCACACACACACACACACCCCCGCCTTTTGCTCAGCAGTAAAGACAAAACATCCCTAACAAGTCCCCCTTGAGAGCGCTGGTGGGTGGGAAGGTCATCTTTCATCTGACTGCGATGCACCACACTCCTGTCTCTGTATATCCTTGTGAGTTCTGCTGGTTCACATCAGCACTTAAAAATAATCTCTGGCCCTCTCTCTCTCTGCTGGAGTTCTGCTCTCCTTGGACATTAAGTATGTCGACCCGGAGTCTACAGGAGCTGCCTGTCTTTGTAAAAAAAAAAAAAATCAAACTTAATTTGCATACGCTGAAAGAGCAATCACATCCAGCAAAGCACTGATGATCTGCTAGAAACTGATGCTCTTTTCATCTCAGTTATACTTGCAGAGACTGTATTCTTCTCTACTTTGCTCAAGTGCTACAGTTAGGTTAGTTACTGCAGGCTTTGACATCAGACTATGATGTATTTCACGAGCCTGCACTGTGCCTCAAAATAAGTCCACAGGTTTTGCCACAGGTGGAAAAGGTAAACAAGAAAAAGTAGACTCCTTTGTAACTTTAAAAAATATGTGTTGTAAAAAGTATTTTTTTCAATGTCAGAATGCCAAATGTCGTGAGAAGCAGACACAATGGTCTTGGTCTTTTTGTCCTGGGTCTTTGTGCAGTGTTAAACTCGTACCTGAATGATAACAGAAAAGAGAGAATTAGAGAGAATCAGAGGCTGATCTGAGATAGAGGTGGAGAAAAAGAGAGGTAGTAAAGTTGTCCATAAAGGAAGTCTAAAGTTACCCCTCAGTTCATGACTCATTTGGACAAAAAGATCAAGTGTTGATGGAGCTTTGCTTCACTCTGCTGGTTAAACGTTGCTATTGCCAGTGTCCAATGGGGTTTTCAAGATCAGACAATGTGTCAGTAATACACACTGTGCATATGCACTGCACTCTACACTCACTGAGACTCACGTCGACACCCAGAAACACAACACCAGCATATCACCGGACTCTCCTCCACGCAGTATCAAGTCTGAAAAGTCAGAGAAAACAACACTCTTTCATTAAATGAAAGAGCTCTGGCGTTCCATGTTTGTGTGTATTTATTAGTATATTTAGAGCAATCTGTTCCATTACTATCCCATTATTTAACACGCCATCTCTTTCGCAGAGACTCTAGTCCCATTGTCTCTCCACATTCCTCATTGTCTCTGATGGAGAATATCTGTCATTGCCATTGGACCATGGTCTCCCTCCATCCGGTCATCTCAAACTCATCCTGCTTTGACTACAGCTTTTCTAGGGACCCCATAAGGTACAGAATCTGTTCTTCAGCTAGTATGTCATTGTGTGTTTGTCTCATGCCGTCTTTGTCTCTGTGTCTCAGTCCTCTGTCATTACTCCAGGATTGAATAAGCCTCCATTTCAGTACAGCGTGTTATTATAACATTGTGTCCAGTCACCTTTTATTCTAGAAGTGTGCTCTACCCTGTTTTATCGTTCTGTCCCAACATTGCTCTCTCTCTCTATATATATATCTTTCTCTCTGTCTGCACTGTCTGCATGCGGTTCTGTTGCCCTGAAATGGTGAAAAGTTTGCCTTCCGCTACAACAGGCAAGTTTCACTGTGCCTTAAATAGGAAATAAATAAATAAATAAATAAAGCTGCTTTCCAATATAGTCAGTGCGGTCTTCCACAAAACCCCTGCTGTCACCACACAACTTTTTTTCACCCAACTTTTTTTTCCCCTCTGCGCAATTTCTCTGTATAATGCGATCTCTGTCACATCGCTCGCAGTTTCTATCCTACCAGCGTTAGGATTGTTCGACCCCACAGACCTTTTCCCCAAAAAACCCGCTGGTGCTACGCGGCCCCAGGTCCGGCACCAGGAGGGGTGCAACTGCGATCCATGGGGGACAAAAAGTCATAAGTACTATGTAGACATAGGGATATAAGGAGATAACTGGGGGTGCGCTGGGGTCTGTCCGGGGGTGCAATGCACTCCTAAGCACCCCCATAGCACCGGGACCTCCGTGGCCCCCGATGCGGGCCCTGCAATCCAGCGGTCGCGGCTCTCATAAATGAACTGTCAGGGGCAGTTTGGTTTGGGAGCAGTGTGAGGCGCTCGTCCCGTGGCAGTGACAAAGAGTGCTGCCTGCCGAATTTTAAAAGCCTCCGTGTCTGGAAATGTCAAGGCGCTGTTGTCTGGGGGCGTCAGCTGGCATTCCCGCCATCAATCTTCCAGAGCTTTTGCTCCGGCACCCCCCAAACAAAAAAAAAAAAAAAAAGAAAAAAAAGGTTTGATGTGTTAATTTTTCATCGCTCATGAAATATTAGTCTGTCATCCCTCCCTTTCTTTGCCTCCCTCTGGCTTAAAGCGGTTCTGTGTCAACCTCTTTGCACTTGTTCCCTCTTATTCATTGCGGCACTCCCGTTCGCTTGTTCCCAGTCATTGCGTACATAATACGTTAACCTCTCTTGACACAAAGTGCCGCAGTTTCTAGTCTGTCATGGTGTGTAATGTATTAACCCCTCACCTCTCCTGTTCCTCTTATTATCCTTATCTTTTTATTGCCCTCTGTCACCGCAGTTTTGGAGCGCAGGAAATCTGTTCCGATCTCTCGTGATGCGTTTCCTGTAATAACCTCCTCCCCATCCCTCTCTCTCTCACTCAGACCCAGGGGCAGTGGTAGAGACCCACAGCGCAGTACCGTTTGCCGTGATAGGGGGCGTCCTGGCGCTGCTGGTCTTTGCTGTCATCTGCGTTCTCATCGTCACCACCTGGTGCTCCCTCAGACAGAAAGGTAAGCGAGAGAGGGAGAGAAGGGGATGGCAGGGAATTTTGCAGTTTATTACCTGCTTTATAAAGAGAGGACGCTATAAAAAGGTGAGCAAATGAGGCAGGACACTGCTGTGCCTGGCTCTTCAGTTCAGCAGCTGATGTTCCGTCCATACGCCCTGGATAAGGCTGTGTCTCAAATAGAGAGAGAGTAATAATAACCTATAAATGGCGCCCCCATAAACATTTAAAATCACTGAGTGCTCAGCTCCTGCTAATGTGGAGCGTCTGGGTGGGAAAGGAAGAGGAGATGCTGTTGAAAGACAGACATGCGTGATTAAATGTCTGTGAAAGTTTTCACTTAGGTGTTCAACTGCTGTTTTTAGCACCTCAGCCTTGTCAGTCTGTTAATCAGGCCTTAAGCAGTCTATCTCACCTCCTTCCTTCTTTCTCCCACTCACTTATTTTTCATGACAGTCATTTTATATAACAGTAATCCCTAACTGTATATAATATATATACTTTATATAACAATAATCCCCTCAGTACAGCTGATAATCCTCCTCCCACTGTCTTCCTGTGTCTGTTTCTCAGGGTCCTATCTGACCCATGAAGCCAGCGGTCTGGATGAGCACGGAGAGGTCCAGGAGGCCTTTCTCAACGATGGTGATGTGCGGGAAGGGAACAAGGAGTATTTACTGTAGCCCTCTGCTGGTCTTCCCCCAGAACTGCAACAATACAGTGGGATACCCTTTACACCGCACACCGCTTACAAAGCCAGAGGGAACAGAACAGGAGGGGAGATTACTTCTCTTTTTGTGCCAAATATCGGAGAGGTGGTGGAAGGAGACAGAGATACAAATGATAACGTATACTGTATGGAGAAGGAGAAAAGGAGAGAATGATTAATGTCGGAGAGAGGAGTGAACAGTAACCTCTGTGATTCTGTGTCCTTAAGAGAGTGATTGAGAGAAAAGCCATTTTGACGAGTGAACTTTGTCTGCGGTTTGTGCCGTGTCGTTTCGGCTTATGTTCTTCCCCTGAGGCTCTGTGTGTTACCTGTTCCTTCTCTCCGTCTCTGTCATTCACTCCCTGTCTCCTTTTGTGTGATAAAAAAGTGAGTGATAATATTGCATCTCCTCTCTTGAAAGAAATGAAAAGAACATAAAGACATTGAAAGACATTTGACAATAGGGAGAATAAAATAAACTTTCGTATAAAACAAGCCAACCAAAAGTATGAATAAAGAGGAATAAAAGATATGTGACAAAATGAGAAGGTGCAAAAGAAGTACTGCTATTTTTTGGGTGATGTAACACAGACACATATAATTCTTCAATGACCTATCTCTGAATTTAAACTATTTGTACATATATATTAAAAATCCTGTTAAAAAGAGAAATTATTTACCATGGAAAGAATTCTGATGCAATGTTACTTTACCTAAAGGTCAAGTCTAACAGTCCAAAATGCACATTTTCTTGTATTAAATGATCTTAAAAAACAATAATCATTTGTTATTATCATTTTTAGTGTTCTTCTTGTGGTTGCTTCTATAAACTACTATCTCCTTGTCTGTTTCTCGCACTCTGTCTTTCTGTTCCCAGGCTGACAAATTCTGTACATTGCCTCCTCTCTGACTCTATCTTGCCCTGTCTGTTTGTGTCTCTCTCTTCTGCTGTCTCTTCCGCTCATTCTCATGTGTCCTGTGTAGCTGCTCACACAGCTCACTGATGTGTGTCCATACAGGGAGAGACACAAAACACAGGAACACAATAAACATAACAAAATTATTACAGATACAAAAGTGTGTGTCTTTGCTCGTAAAACTGGAAAAGGAATATGGAAAAGCTATGAAAAGAGAGTATGAGAGAAGAGGGAAAAAAAGGAAATGAAATTGTCAGATAGATGGATGTAAAAGTTTAAAAAAACAATAAAACTACAACAAGATGAAACTAGAGGAATTATTTTGAATTGTGTAGACAACAACAGAAATACCAAGAGAATAAAAACCTATGATTTTTGAAGGGCACCTTAAGCTCTTTTCCAAAATATTCTCAGTTATTTTTACCTTACAATTATCATTTAAGATGCATTGCATAGTAATTCAAGTTTGAAATTGATTTAGGTGCTGTGGGACATAAAGGTAGGCAAGCACACCAAAAGTAAAAGACCGTTTTTTTAAAATCAATTTGTGACTCCAGCCTAGGCCGTCAAACCGAATCAAGGGTAGTGTACTGTGCGAATGGATTCAAAAGCCAGCAGAACAGAGATCGATCTCGTCTTCTCTTCAGCCCCGTATTCATTAAATGTCTACCTACAGTAAAAGGACTCACTTGCTAATGGGTGATCCTTGTTTGAATTGGAATGCTTGTTAACAATGGAATCTAATCAAAAGGTAGCAAGCTAAGTATTAAATAGGCAAGTTTTTTCCCGGTCTGTTTGTAGCTCGCCGGCCACTAATGGAGAACTGACACAGCAGCAGCAGAAGCAGTTAACTGGCTGGCTAACAGGGAACAGAATGTCAGAGAAGGTGTTATGCTGGGAGTGTTGTTAGCCTGGTCTGACACTGTTGCTCATTCTACTTGAATGGATATACTTCTGTTCTCTTGTGCTGGAAGTCGGTCTGGATAAGAGCGTCTGTACAGCAATGAATAGAGACTTCACAATCCAGAAATGCACATACATATGCAATGGTAACAGTAAACAAGGCATTCTATTTACAGTCACATACTTGGGATTCTGTGCGGAACATGTAATGTCGGACAGCCATAAAAATGCAATGGCATGCTGCAGGCAAGGACCTCCGAGAGACTGCAGATGATGTAGAAATACTGGCCACTGCATAAAATGGTTGTATGCAAAGACATGAGACCTCATCAGATGTTCAGCATTTAGCCAGAGGCTTTGAATCTCACACACACACACACACACACACACACACATGCTGCCTGTGCCCATTATTTTCAATGAAGCATGGAAATAACCTTATGCAATATTAGTATGTATGCAGGCCATAGGATGGTATTTTTTCTCCCAACGCTACCTACATTCTGTTGACTTTTTGTCAATGGGCCAAAATTGCTTCTAAAAATATTAAAAATGCTTTTATATGACAAAACCTCTTAAAAAGCATAAGCAGCCTTCTTGGCATCATCATTATTGAACATTAGGTGAGGCTTGTAACAGCTTAACCGTTAATAGCTTATACAGCTGTATGCTTATAAATTTCTGAAAACTGAGAGCAGCTGAAGAAGTCAAAATAAGTACTTACAACAACATACTTGATAGTGAGAAAATACACACACATTTGCAGTTTTTATAATGACATTGCATGTTTACAACCAGGAGCTTTTGGAACTCTCTTGGTAAAAGTGAGATAGAATGCAATGGGATGCGGATTTTAATTTTTTGTTACATATTGCTACACAAACTCAGTTGTCTCATTTAAATGACCTATTACAGCTATTAGAGCAAAATATTAACTTGTACGTGGTTACTCCATGTTTCACGATAATTAGGAGTTTTATTTTCTTTAAAAATAATTTGACTCGAAAACTTTCTAAAACATTAAAACAATTTTCAGTTATTATTCACCATAAGCACGTAACCGACCTACAGCTTCGGCGCAAACCTTCCCCACATATTTCCTCGTCGTAAGACATACTAGCAAATCTCGCGTGAATGAGCGTGTCTTGCTCCTACGTCACACGGGCCAGGCTTCCCATCAGCCCTTTCCAGTACTGCCGACTGAGCAAGGTAAATGAATTGGAGTCCTCTCCGCTTGAAATGCGTGTAATTTACTAAAAAACGCACAATTTTGACAGCGTAAGCGATCGATTTGGATTTCTTAAAGTTGCTGGCACAGCACAAATATTCTTAATGTCGGTGTACAGCGATTAAATGTCTACTGTTGGAGTTTGGCAGTGGTAGCCCCCATACCGTGCATACCCAATGTGAGGCCTGTATACTTCAGTTAGCTAGCTTCAACATGCTTTCACGTGTAGTGATTTAGCATGCTAACGCTATACCCACATTTCGCTAGCCAGCTGTACTGACCAGATATCTCTCTAGAAATGTCATTAACTTTACATCGGATTCGGGTAATGATTGTGTAAGGCGAAGTTATGTGGCCAACGTAGCAGTTGTTCCACGAGTGATGTATGTTAGGTGGTCTAGTTTGCTAGACACCACGATAAATATACCCAGGCGATAGTGAGCTAATATGGATAGTCACTCTTGACGCTGTCGTACAAGATTACGTTCTCAGTACCGATCTGACAAATTTAATAATTCGATAACTAGCCACAACATGCTGTCTAGGGAGGTTAACCACCGTTGCCGATATTACCAGCTCTCACTGAATATGTTCAGTGTAGAGTCAGGAAAAGCTGCAGCTGTGTCGCCTCTCATGCGTAGATCGCTAGTAAACGTAGTACGTGCTATTTGTTGGTACTGTCGCTAGCCAGCCAGATAGTGTGAGCTACTGCATAACGTGAGCAAATGATGATCGAACGATTGTCTTTAAATGGGCCAAATGCTAGTGCGCAGTGATCCGTGTTACTGCATGGGGAAAGCAACAATGAAACTGAAATTTATTTTTTCTGCACCTATTTACTTCTGTCCTCCTCAGATGCCCGGTGTCACGGTGAAAGACGTCAACCAGCAGGAATTTGTCCGCGCACTGGCAGCTTTCCTGAAAAAGTAAGACATTTTCTATTTCCCCCCGTTTGTTCTGTGGCATCTTCCGTTGGTCATACTGGTGCATAATTTCACATTAATCAGTTTCCTCATCCTAACCTGTCATAAGGTGTCAGAAATAAACGTATTTTAGCCTTCCACTCCAAGGCTGTGCAACCTCCTGCCCACTCTCTTCATGAATAATTGCAGGAAGGCATTATTTGTGACAGTTGTACTTAGAGAAGATCTGCTGTCAGGAAGACCCTTAATGATGATTTATCCTTCATTCAAAATTCAGACCTTTAGCTGGTCTGTCTGAGTGAGCTTTGATCTTCAGACACAATTACACACTGTGCTTGCTGAAAATGGCCATTTCATAAATTCACAAAGGGCAGCGGCAGTGATTTCCGCTTATGTGCAGAGCGTGGAGGTCTCCCTGTGGATGAACAGAGCTGTTTCTCTAATGACATTGGGTGGATGTATTTACTTACCTTTATTTGATTGCCTTGTATCCCATCACACCTTAATCTTGTTGGGGAACCTCCGTTTCTGAGGTTTTAAATTGATGTTCGGCTGAATATTAGCTCCACTCTTTCAGAATTAGGTTTGCTGTTCAGTCAGCTTTTTGGCTACTTGTGTGCATAATGTCAGGGGGAGTTAGCGTAGTGGAACACTACAGACTTGTGATGCTGTCTGGTGTTCCGAGCGTGATAATGCTCTGTCTTTGGAATCAGAGAGACAGCAGGCTTGTTGCAGCCTACAGCAGTGCTCACACTGCTTCCAGGACCCAGTGCCCAATATCAAATACAGAGAATTAAAGGGCCAGGCCTAAGATGCTACTACTGCTCCAATATCCCATCTTGGGTTTAAGGGTTATCACCCATTTACTAATACGTGGCTGTGGATTGTTTTCTTTGGGATTTAACAAATTGTATTGAGGTTTTGATCTGATGCGAGTTGCTTGTGTTTTGAGAAAGAAATGACAGCACAATAATCCACCTTACATTACATTGTTGTCATTTAGCAGATGCTCTTATCCAGAGCGACTTACACGGGTTACAATTTACACGTTATCCATTTATACAGCTGGATATTTACTGAGGCAATTGTGGGTTAAGTACGTTGCCAAAGGGTACAGCAGCAGTGTTCCAGTGGGGAATTAAACCAGCAACCTTTGTTACAAACCCCGCTCTTTATCACTGTGCTACACTACCAAGCTTGTACACAGTTTACACTTTATAATGCAACAATAATGCTTTCCCTTCATGCTGTGGTCAAAATACCCTGCACTAACCTCCCTTTCTCTCCGTTAGGTCAGGGAAGCTAAAGGTGCCTGAATGGGTGGACACAGTGAAGCTGGCCAAGCATAAGGAGCTGGCACCCTGTGACGACAACTGGTTCTACACCAGAGCTGGTGAGAGCAAGTGCCGGTGCTTTCTCCCCCTAAATCTTTCCACCCTGAAATGTTTAGGGGAGATTCTTAAGGTTAATGTACTTGCATCTGTCATCCCGTGCTCGTAGAAATGTCAGCGTAGACACATTTTTATTGCTGGAATCTGCTGATCAGCCTTGCCTCTCCGTCTGGACAGCTCATCTCTAGATTGAAAGGTTGGAGTGGCACAGAGTGGAAATGCACATTGCTCCTAAAAAATGACTCATTCAAAAAAAATTATTGTCTAAAAAAGGCGGTTCTTATACCATATGTATATTTAATATTTTTCCTCCATTGCCATAGTGAAAGGTGAATGATGAATGATGGTCATAGTTAGTTGGGATATATAGTCCTTGAAGATGCTAAAGAAATGGCTATAGCCAGATCATGTATATTCAGTCATGGAGATGTCTAAATTCAGAGCAATGCTGAATCAGACTCACTATGGTAATGTTGGCCACAGCTGGCCTATGAACTGCTTGTGAATTTGCTTCCATGTAATAGTGCTTAATCACTTCACCATTGTTCATCACTAAGTGTTTGACGTCTTGTAATTTCCACTGGCACATTTACATATCATTTCAAACATGCACTTTTTGATGTGTCCATGGAATTTTGCCACATTCTATGATAGATTTTAGTTCCATGATTTAAAACATCAAGACGTTTTTGCTTGTGGTTATTTTTGAATTTGCAAAGGATTTTAGTTTTGCTTGATGTGCAGCTTCTCTTCGTGTCTAAACCATCATTGCAAAATCTTATTTGCCCTGACGTAATGCTCAAACCCTGAGCACTGGGCGCTAGCACCCCAGCTAGCGGTTCCTGACAGTGGCAGAATGGCAATGTAATATCCCTAGCTAGTAAAACGATACGTCTGATTTAATGTAGATGTAAAAAATGAACAGTAGTGGAATATGCAGTTAGCAATTGCACAAGTAAATGACCAAATAAGTGGACAGGGTTCTGGAAATTGTGCTTCTTTGTTATATTGCACTGAACTTTAACTTGATGTAGCTAATTAGCTGGGTAGACACACGGTGTGTACCTGATGTACTGCTTGGCTAATGGTGCCCCTCATTGCGTCGTAATATGAAAATGGTGTTGTAATGGAGAAGGCTTAAACACCCATCAGATAAATAGATAGTTGGCTGGCCGAGAATGTGATGTCAGCGCATTGTGGTTAGCAGTCAGTGCATTAATGCCTTTTTTTTTGGAAGCCGCAGTGTATTGTTTTATTGGCGTGTTTGAGCAGAATTGACCCGTTCCCCTGCCCTCTTTTCAGCCTCCACAGTTCGTCACCTGTACTTGCGCGGGGGCGTGGGAGTGGGCTCCATGACCAAAATCTACGGGGGTCGCCAGAGGAACGGCGTCTGCCCCGCCCACTTCAGCCGCGGCTCCAAGAACGTGGCCCGCAAGGTGCTGCAGGCCCTGGAGGGGCTGAAGATGGTGGAGAAGGACCCCAACGGGTGAGACGTCTGCCGGGGGTGTGGGGGGGGGTACTGAGCACCTCAAGAGACTGTTATAAGAACATTATGAAGCAAAATCTCAAGGGCTCCTTCTTCAGTTACCTTTCTTGTTCTCACATGCGTCTGTTATTTAAAAAAAAAAAAAAAAAAAAAAGCTCAGGCAGATTTATTTTATTCTTTATTTAACCAGGATAACCCCACTGGGGTTTGAAATGAATTGCGGTACATCAGAAGGATCACGAGAGAGTTGTCCCAATAAGAAGATATTACATGTTGCCCTATAGTAGACAGATTATTGAAGATATGTCCCCAACGTTTGAACATTTTTCTCAAAACAGCTAGCTGGCAGCCATTTTTCGTACTGCCAGCTTTTGTACTGAAATCGACCCTGAGAGAGGTCTTATGCTTGAGTCATCAGTCACAGTGCTTTCTCATATCCTGGGGACTATATCAAAACAACAGTCTATGCTCTGGACTGCTACAAAGAACATGGATCACATTATTGAGAGAAGAAACCTTGAGGGTGACACACATTTGCGACTTAACAAAAGGGATGTGGAATCCCTCCGTTATTGATATTTTAGCCAGCACATTGTGCAACTGTTATTTTATTTCAGGCTGTATTAGTCATGTTCTTTTGGATTTTCCTTAAATTTACACTCTGGTCACATTTGCACTCACTCACTTGTAAACCATATATTGAAAGCTGGATGATGCCTCGGCAAATACTGTCAGTTAGGCAGGAAATTTGTTTCCAGTTTTCGAGCCAAAAGACAAACTTGGCATGCTAAGCTGAATTTTGAGGCTTGTGGTAAAAGCTGAAATGACGTGCCAGTTCAGCTGTTTTATTGCCGTCTACACTCCTCTTTGAAAAATCCTCTTAATTTTAAGCATTAACGAATATGATGTAGCAGGTTTTGGTTTTAAATAACGAAGGTGCTTCCCTTTCAGTGGCCGCAGGCTGACTCCCCAGGGACAGAGAGATCTGGACAGGATTGCGGGCCAGGTGAGTTGCATTTTAGAGCTTCTGAATCCTATTTTCCCCGAGTTGTCATGCATTCCTCTTTCTCTGCTTGTGTTTAGCAGTCCTGCTTGTCCACTTGCTGCCCTTCCTCATTAGTCTGTTCATTGATTTGGTGTCACTACCCAGGGAATGATTTCTTCTTTTTTTGCCCCTCCAGGTTGCAGCTGCAAGCAAGAAACAATAAATGTACAATAAAACTTTGGAAAAATATTTACTCAGTGTTGTGCCAGTCTGTTCATATTGACCGGTTTACACGAATTGTGGCGCTGAGATAGTGAGGAGTAGAAATAGAAAAATAATAATAAAAGTAGTAAATAATAGAATAAACTCCTGTCATTACTGTTGCATGATAATGTCTTTGCGGATAATAGTGTTTAAGGTTAGAAAGTAGTTACAGCAGAGGATTTAAATATTTAAGGGGTTTAATTGTAATGAGGTTCAATTACTCTTGAAAACGACCCATGTATTTTGGCTGAGCACAATCCTCGATCCTGAAAGAAGGAAAACTTGACATCTCAATTTGATGTTCATACTGCAGGGGGCATTTAAGGATGGAAACCTGCCCATTGTGTGTCATCATTAAAATGAAGTCCCAGTTCATGATTGGTGAAAAGATGTGTTGAAATCCTTTAAAGCCGCTAATACTGCAAAATCCTTTGCCAGACCTATAACTTAGTAGATGATGTGAACTATCTCGCCTAAATGACATGGCAAAATGTCTTCAGGAGAAACGAGGAAGTACACTGAAATGGTGCAACAGTATTGTGGTGATGCAGCATTTACAGCAATATGCTGACAGAATCCTAAGTAGCTCCCACTTCTGTTTGTCTTACCGGGGAGATTGCTGTGTGGGGAAGAAGCCCAGGTGCTCAATCATACAGGTACACACTGTGGATACTGTGTTCTGATAAGCCCGTGAAGGGAATTGTTATTGTAATGAGTTTATGGGGTGAGGATTATTGTCTCATAATACATTGGTGAGGTTTTATCAGTTTGCTCCAATCCTCCGTGCAGTGCCAGCGGGCCTGTTTGTTCGGTATTGCTTATTTGCCCTCTGCTTTTCAATCCTCCTTAACACAGACATTCTTAAATTTGCATAAAGATAAAAAATTGTTTCCCACAGAGCATAAGGTTATTTGTAATGCATTTACAGTACATATATTTTCCTATGACCAAATTTCCACGGGATGCTGCTTAGGCCCCCACGTTACCGAGGGTAATCCTGTGATGTGCACTTTCTAAATTTAACACTTGTGTATGGAAATACCTGGCAATTTCACAAAACCTCCTGCAATCAACACGAATTTCAAACGCCAACGGGGAAGTTGGATAAAATTCATTGCCACTTGATCATATTTTACCACATTGGCTTTTAAGGAATTGTTTTGAAAATGTTGATAAACAGCAAATATTTTTGAAATTGCCCGCAAAAGTTTTTGAAGTACACTCACGCAAAACCGTTGATTATTAAACGGGCCCAAAACTGAATAGATGTCATCCGAAGCTTTGACCATCTCGTTTATTTCACTGGACAATAATATCTGAACAGATTAAGACACCTAAAACCAGTCCTCTCCGTTGCCATTTCAAACTGTAAAAAGTTAATTTTCCACAAATCTGTATACCATCTTAAAGAATGGAAGGTATGCATACAATGGTATGCCGTCTCTGTGCGATGTACACATGCGGTGGAACCAAGGACTGATAAAATTATTGCGGGCTGCTTGATTGATTTGTTGACGTCACATGTCAAGTCGTGATTGTTGGTCAGTTACGACTTGACTTGGAATTTGAGGCACGTGGTGTTTTCAGTTTTTCAGAACAATTTCACAAGATCTAACCACCTTCAGTAAATTTACCGTTGCTATCGTTTGGAGTAGGATTAGATACACCAAAAGGTGAAAAGGGTTGTGAAAAGTGGTTGAAAACAAGAGGGGAAGTTTGAAGTGCAGTTACGCGTTTCTTACAGCTTACTGCATGAGACAGGGATACAGTCTACAGCATGAGGCTTGATGTAGTCGTTAGTGGGGATGAGTATAGCTATTTTTAATGCATGTTCAGATGTTTTTAAGTCCAAGGGTTATAGCATTAGGCCTAAATGTTACTTTTTATCCTTAATTGAATATGATCCGTGGCATATTACATAGGCTACTAGAGATTATCTAATTATTAATGCATTTAGTTAGATCTGCCACAGTACACACAATTGTAGTAGTTCAATTGCCGTTATTTAGCTATTATGATTACAATTAGTATTACCCCAAGCACCGTTAACCGTCCCTAAAATTCCGTAGTTGAAGTAATACTCTAGCTAACCATTATTATAGCCCTCCTCATCACCAGTGTCACCGTACATGCACGTGCAAATCTCCGTGGAATAACCTGGAGGCAGGTTCACCTCGTGTGCAAGACACTTTCACTAGCATCAGATTTCTGAGAGAGGGAGAGGGACGAAAAGTCAGTCAGACAAAGAGAGATATTACGGAGGTACAACTGAGTAAAGACAGAAAGAAAGAAAAACTTAACAGACGCAACTTAAATTAAAGGGAAGTCGATACCATCCACTGGGAGATCGTATAACATTGAGAAAAAGTTTGCACGAAAAGAAAAGATGAAAGGGACAGCAAAATTTGTCCGTGCGCAACTCCTGTACTCCTGGTTACTTTTTTGTTCTTTACAAGGTAAGACACTATATCTTGCATTTCTCGCACTGAGTACTGCTTTTTTCTTTTTTTTTTTTTTTTTTTTTTTAAAGTCTGAACCGATACTTACATTTGGGGCGATTTATCGTTTTTGGTTAAATACTGCAGTTGCATAAAAATGTTCATAGTTCTTGCTCAAAAAGAATTCATAGTTTGTTTCATTTGTTTGTTTTCATTATTCAACTTTATTTAACAGTTTGAAGACAATAACATTTAACAGTTTGAAGACAATATTTTCCAAAGTCTTTATTTTATGATTTGCTCTGCGTATGTGGGAGTGTGGTAACTGGTGCGCAAAAACAGATGGTAAGGGAGACAAAAATCATTTGGAGAAGCGAAGCAGCCCTGTGGGACCATATTGTAAAGATTATTGAAATTATGCTCTGTGTATAATGGCAATTATATCATCAGTGTTTGACAGCCCCCTTGTTTAATCACTGTGTAGCTTATGTGTGGTTTAACTGCTTACATCCACTCGTTTTACAGTAGGCTATGTATCCCATTATGTCCACCAGCATGGAAATAAATTTAGAGACCTTGCTAACTATGAAGAAAAGGAACAAACGGGCTGCAAAGAACAAACTAGAGAGATAGTTATTTAACATTTTATTAACGGTCAAAAAAAAAAAAAAATCGCACAGCAGCTTGCATTAGAGAATTAGTAAGTAATCATGACGTCTGCTAATGTTCACATCTGAAGCGAGGCAAATTCACATGGATTGAGTTATTGAGTTTATTATTATTATGATTCTGCCTGAGAGCAGACCGTGGGGAAGGCATCGTCTGTGTCTGCAGCTGAAAGAATATGTATGACTGTTTGTCACTTATCTGTGAACAGCAGAAATGGGATTGTGTACAGCTGGGATTAGCAGAAGAAAAGAGAATCATTTGGACAGTCTGAATAGTGTTAACTTGACTGTCCTTCCTCTGTATGTGTATCTGTGTTAAAATATTTTATGGTCTTTCTTTTTTTTCACCAGACCCCCATTTCTCTTATCTCCTCTTTTCTCTATGTTACCACTTTCCTACTCTCTTTACACTTCCATGTCTCTCTTTACTTAGTATTTACCCTGTCCCTCCTTCAAAGCTGTTGCTGCCACCAAGGGTTCATGGTCTTTGTGTAATTGAGCTCCAGCTGTTGCTGTCATTGGCACCTTGACCTACAGATTACTATGTAGGACATCAACACAATGATCCCTTTTAAGGCCTTAACACAGCCACCCAATGGCCCCCAACAAGCCAGGACCGGCTATTCTAATGACCACTCTGTTACAGTACAGGGAGAGCTAGGACAAAGGAGCACTACCATGTCTCATCCTGAATTCTTTCTGAGTGTCCGTTTTTGAATAGCGAATACTGAAATGCTCACTGGCTCTTCTGCTACAATGTTTGGCTCAGTCACAAAGTGGAATGGTCCTCAAGCCGCACCCTCTTGCTCTCTGCTTGGCAATAGTCAGTGTTGTCTGCATTGGCTGTTAGAAGTTGTTCACTCCAAGGGTGGCAGGAAGTGGATCATACTACTATGCAAAGAGTATGCATTGTTGTCACGTAATTCAGGCTTTATAGCAGGGAGTCCTGTACTGTTATATACAGAACAACATAGCAGTTACTTGCTTTCTATCAGACAGAGGTTCTACATCTTTAATGAGCTGGGTAATCAGTGGATGGGTCTAAGATCAATTCTGCTTACTGTAATCACCCAGGAGCAGACTTTACTCTAATAATCCTTCTGAGTACATTGTTTGCCATCTCATTAAATAAGTTTGATACCTTTTATTTTTTCTGAGATTAATTTGATACATCTGTGTTACCCCAGCACAACCATAAAAGTATCAGACAGTTTAAGCTTTAGCACATCCCTCGGAGCCAGTCATCTCCCCCAACACAGGGTGTGTGCAGTCTGCATGTTTCTGAGGCTGTTTCAAATGTTACTGGATGAGGAACCAAGTTTTTTCATTGAGGATTGTTGGTGAAACTCAAGTGCCAGTTCTATCTATCAAATTTTGGTTCTTCCACTCCCACCAGCAAACACGCCCCCTGCAGTGATTTGTTGTCTTTCTTGCATTGGGTGCTCTGATTTAAAGTACCTCTCATTAATTTTAGGTTGAAGGAAAAATAAACAGTCAGTCTGTCTTATCCCAGCAATAGAACTGTCATCCGCTAGCATTCCGCTAGCAGTGATGACTGGATGGTCGGAATGAATGGCATTCCAGCGAGCAGGTCACATCTCGCCCCATAGACTCCACAGGGTGTTGACAGCGCAGACGCAAGTATGTTGTAACTGACACAATCTCAACACAGGAATCACGCATGAAACCGACAACTGTGCAATACAGTAATCCATGTAATATATGATATACTACATTGGAATGTTGTGCAATAGTGATGGCAAAGTACATTTCGCTTTATTGGGGGGGGGCTTGGTTTCGATGGCCCACTTCAAGGTCTTGTCTGGTGCAGCAGAGTGTGCTTGGGTCCAGCCCTCGCTAAAGATATCCTGAACTGGTCAACACGAAGCAGGACACCTGTGAACACTGTCAATGGTGTCAAATACTTTATCCTTAATCCTGGTGTGAAAGGCCAGTGGTATGGCCTGAAAAGGAGATCATATCCAATACACTTTTCACTGTCTAATTTTTCCCTCTCCAATGTGACTGTTATTCAAAGAAATCCCAAACTGTAACTATAATGCAAGCACAAGCACATAACCCTCTGTCCTTCTCTCTCTGACTCCATCTCTTCCCCTTTTCACCCTTTGTCTTGTAATGGCTTTAATTGCTAGTGATTATAGCCTTAATTGCTAGTCACCGTCTGATGGGCCACTTTTGCCCTTTTCACCTGAATGGTTGTGTGTGACCATGCACTTTAAAGCTGTCCACCACATTAATTTTCCTACAGACACGTCCAGGTGTGTTTATCCCATGTGCAGTACCAGTCAAAAGTTTGGACACTTTTCTTTATTTATTTCTTTCTTTATTTTTACTATTTTCCACATTTTAGAATAATAGTGAAGCTGTCCAAATTATGAAATAACACAAATGGAATTATGCAGTGACCGAAAAAGTGTTATAAACAAATCAGAACTATCATATATTTTAGATTCTTTAAAATAACCTAAAATATTTTTTAAATTTAAAGATTTTTTTGAAAGAAATTCATGCATAGGCGTCAACTTCACTGTTTATATTTGTCTAAAAAACAATTTTCAAGCATTTAAGCTTTTAACTGGCACTGTAGATGGTGTATATCCTCTTCATGTGTTCAATTTAGACTGTGTTTATGTCTTTGCGATGTCTTCCGTTTCAAATATTCAAAGCATGAATAATGATTTACATGCAAAACTTGAAAAATCTCAAGGTAGGATACAGCATTACAGCAGCCTTTCAGAGGGGGCTGCCAACACTAGTGCTTTATACTGAATAATCATCTCAGCAGAGGTCATACATCAGATGGACTGAATATAATCAGAAAAGCAGGGAAGGGTGGGGGTGTAATGGAGGTTGTGATGTGTTGTGGCTGTCAGCTGTCACGATTGGGTAATTTTCTCTTTGCAAGTATGAGAAGAGATTCATCGTCCGTCTCGCGGGGGACCGTTGATGATTCTTTATTCTGTCTGTTTCTTCTTGCTGTCTTGCTGTCTCTTTCCATCTCACCCATGACGCTTTACTGTCACCCTCATATTCTCTGTAGCCATGTTACTTTGGAGAGCCCTGAGAAGGCAAAAACTTAAGGCCTTGATCTGTTTAACATTCTGGATTCTTAGGGTATCCCTCTGGTTGTATCCTCCCTTTGCCCACACACTGGTTACATTATTATTACATTACTGTCATTTAGCAGATGCTCTTATCCAGAGGGACTTACATCATTTACAATTTTTTTTACAATGTTATCCATTTATACAGCTGGATATTTACTGAGGCAATTGTGGGTTAAGTACCTTGCCCAAGGCTACAGCAGCAGTGCCACTGTGGGCAATTGAACCGGCAACCTTTCGGTTACGAGTCCTTCTCCTTAAATACAATGCTACACTGCCACCACAGGTTATGTGGTTATGTGGTTGCTTGGTCCTAAAGCTCTGATCCAGGTTCAGTTATTGTCAGCTGATCTCCTTATTCACAAAGCCCATGTCAGCTTACCCCGCAGGGCCCTGCTGGTGCTGGCCCACTTAAAAGCAAGCTGAGGACTTAGCCAGAAAGCTGAGTGGTTATGTCACTTATATTGGGTTCGGTATTAAAAACTGAGGAGACAGACAAGTAAGGGGGGCAGCAGCATGCTGTGATCAGTGATCAAAGCAAACAACAGGAGATGGAAAGAAACAGTGTGGAAACAGTTGGGAGCTTGGCAGATGGCAGCAGTTAGTCTGAGGTGTGCTACATTTTCAGTTACAGATAATATAATGGAAAAGCGAGCATAAACAACCAGCTTTTGTGTCATGAGTCAGCCTGGTTCTAGCTCTACAGTGGAATAGGAGTAATAATAATGGTTGCATTTGGTCTGACAGGGGATGGAGTTTTTTTGTGTGTGTATATGGTTGTAGATTTTTTTCATTGTCTGTTGCTCACGTCTTCATTGAAACAGTTGGCTGTTCCAGCAGGTATCATTACCATCTTGACAGAACCTGGCAGGAGCACAACAGAAAGCATTAAAGATTTGAATCTGTATCTCATAAATGGGGGTAGTGGGAGTGGGGGGAGGGGCAGAGAGAAGGGAAGGGAGAGGTTCTGCGTTATTATGAAGTCATAGTAGCTCAGAGTCTATAGCAGATCGCATATCATTTGTAGGACTTGTTATTTGGTTGCCTGGAGGAGGGGGGCTGCCGGTATTGGATAGCTTAGGTTTACCTTACTGTTATTCATCTCACTGGAGTGCTACAGTAACTCAACAACTTTCCCATGATGTACATGATGCTTGTGTGAACTTGAATTTGAATGAGAGTGAGGACAATTTCCCTGTTAGCAAAAAGTACATACAAGAGTATCCTTTTCATCATATTCACCTTTTCTCCCATCCTGTGCCTTCTTTCCTGATGGATTAGAAGTTAATGCATTGTCTGTTGGCTTCTTAGTTGCCATCACACTGCCAAAGAGTTCACTGCCTGTTCACTGCTTTGAAACTGAATTTAATCTCAAGCAATATTTTTTTCTGTAAACATTGACTGATAGAGATATAAACTAAAAGATGTATGAGAAATGTTTGGTGAAATATTCATGTTTTGTTCAGTAAAATGCAAAATTGACTGGCCAATATTTGTATGTGAGTCTGGTTACATTAATAATTGTCTGCTGTTGTCTGAAAAAAAGTTATTACTGCAGGGATGACAAGTTCAGTTTTTGGAAGAAAAAAAAACATTTGCATCAAGTAGTTAAATGTGAAGGATTATTCCTTCAACCATTTATTTATATGTTAGCAATGCATTTGAATTTGATCTACATATCCTAGCTGACAAGTTCAGCAAGCTGTAGTATACTAAAACATACTACAGTGAATAAGTTACCAAAATTAAATCCTCGCAAAGGTTGCTTTGCAAATATGATTAGAAAACGCTTTCTTCTATTATATGTAGACATATTGGCTGCATATGGCTATGCAGTGCTAACCCCGCCTTTATGGGAATGCTTCCAGTTTGAACACAGTTCTGAAGAGCACTTCTAACTCATCGTAGTTTGACTTTTACTGTTTCCAGTATGTTCTATTTCCAGCCAGCTAATACTTTCAAATCAGTCAGCAGTTCTTGGTAAAGCTGCCGTCCCAGGTCCACTGAGGAGCTAAGGGTGAGAGTGATGTCACTTCCTATTGCGGACACTCAGGGGCTCAGGGCCCTACGCACCATTCTGTAATTCCTCTGTGTGCATCTCTCTCTGTCCACCTCTCAGCGTCTTTCTCTTTCTTCCCCAGCTCTCTTGCTCTTGCTCTTGCTCTTGCTCTTGCTATGTCTTTCTCCAAGTGAAAAACATATGAGAGGATGATACTGGCCTACTCTCACTGTGCTAGCCTCCTCTTTCTGTTTGTATTCATCGAATGGATATTGATGGATAAACAAGCCCTACTCCTGCCTCTAATATCATCATTGGAGAATGTCAATAGTCACCCAAGGCTGCCGGTGGTTTCCAAACAACATTGGGGTTGCGCAATGGAAAATGCTAGGGTTAGTCTGACACTCTTCCACTAACAGATGGTCCTCACATACTCCCCCTCTCCCTTATACCTGTCAGGACAAGCAGACCCCCCCCCCCCCTTCCCCCCATTCTTGCCACAAGTCTCAGAAGACAGCCTGAGGGACAGCCTGCTCAAATGACTCCATACCGCATAAAAATGTGTATGTGTGTGTGTGTGTGTGTGTGTGTGTGTGTGTGTGTGTGTGTGTGTGTGTGTGTCTGTTCAAAGAGAGAGTGAGAGAGAGAGGTGCTCTGAAAACTGCAAAGGGATAGTGTGCCTTCCTGTGTTTGTCATACATTTGGCATGGCCTCCCTTACATCCATTTCAGGTGTTTACTGGCATTGTGATTCTTTGTCTGCTATGAGAGGGAACAGTTTTTAAAACCCGCAACAGAAAACAGATGAAATCTTAATGATGCAAAATACAAAAATGCGCCATGTTGTTTCATGCGATTCCCCAGAACTCAAGGTCACAAGGGACCTCTTAAAGACCTCTGATGCTTCTTCTTCAGGGACAGTGAATCCACATTCAGCATTATCTTTATTTCACAGTCTCAGATTGTGCTTATTGTAGGAATGCACTCGCATTACATTCCATCCATTTATACAGTTGGATATTTACTGAGGCAATTGTGGGCTGAGTGTGTTGCCCAAGGGCAAGGGCTGCAGTGCACCGGGGGAATCAAACCAGTGACTTTTTTTCACTTTTTGTAAGGAGCCATGCTTCTTACCATTACACCACACTGCTGCCCATACCATGCCACATACATAACAGCAACTGCTTGTCTTGCAATATGCATCTCTTTACGAGACTCTTACATCAAAAAGGCTTTGACATCACACACAAAAGACACAGAGAAATTTAAGCATGTTCTGTGTGTCTTTTTAAATCACGGAGGTGAAAAACATGCTATATCGTGTACTCTTGTGTGCTGTACCGCATAGTACACCACTCCCAAGGAATGGCATGTACACGTGTGTTCCTAACAGCTGCTCTTGTGAGTGCACTAATTTCTGTGCAAACACGTCTCGGGAGACTTGATGTAGTTTCTTATCATGTAATTATTCATAACGTCCACTCTTCACCACCACTGAATGGGAAATGACAGTGGGCAAACCTCATTGTGTTTGGTTCCAAGTTTCAGTTTGGTTTCTGTTGGTTGCCCTTGTTGCAGTGAATACCTCACTTTCTGTAGCCCTTCAGCATTTTCTTGGCACCTACACAGACATTACCAATTCTGTGTAAATATATACATGTAATTATATAAACCTCTTCATAGTGTAGCTTCAAAATGACAGGTCAAGTTGCAGAGAGCTCTGCAGAAGATGGAGCAAGAGACCTAATCAATAAGGAAAGTAAAAAAAAAGTAAAGATAAGGAGATGTAAAGAGCATTTTGAAGCCCTCCTTCCACGACAACAAACAAATCCCTTGACACAGTAAACCCCTTGATAAAACGCCAGACATCCCTGTGGGCAAAGAAAGATTTGGATACAGATATTTACTCACAAGCAATTATTTAGTTGAAAACGGCAATTATATATTTTTCACAAACTGTCCCCAGACTCTCCCCAAGCAAAATAGCTATGCTTCTGATGAAATTTAATTGCTTTTGACACTGAATGATAAAGTTTATTGTGACACCTTTTTTCTGCCAGGTCAGTATATGCCACTAATGTCATAAAGCTTTCTGAGGTGTGGTATGGGAAGTAGTTTTATAACTGATAGCATTTATAGTGCTACTATTAATGCAAGTTACAATGTAATAAGAGCAGCACACACCTCTACTAAAGCTTTTAACAATGCTAAAATTGTATGCATATTTTATGAAAGGGCTATCTATATAGTTAATATATTTATGTAGCAGCTGCCACCTACATTACACATCTTATGTGTGATTACTTTTCTCTTATATGTTACCACTGTTTTTGATCTTGATGCACACTCACTGCATCACTGGTGAGTCTGTACCTTTGATAGCTTTGTCACTCTGAACATGGGTGGTGGTAACCATTTGAATTAAGAAATAATATAGTATTTGTGTTACGCAAATGTTTAAATGGTTTTAACTACTAAACTGAAAGCAGAGAATACAGAAGGGAAAAGGTCAGAGGAAGAAGGATTTAAGAGATAGACAGGTTCATGTTTAGGAACAGAAAGGCATGAATTTGCTGGGGTAGGGACTCTCAGCCATTCTGTAATTATGAGAGCGCTATACTCTCAAAGATTACATATAGAGATTGAAGAGAGAGATTGAAGACAGAGGGAGAAAGACAACAAACTTGAAATATGAAGAACGGAAGGAAGGAGTTAGACAAGAGATACAGAGATAGTGGGAGAACTAAATATTTACATTGAGATGTAAAGGAGGGTAGAGAGGGGGAACTGGCCAAAAAAGAGCTGTGGATTAGAGATGGAAAGAACAGATGAAGTGAGATCTGGAATGAGAGATGTTTGGTGGATGGGTAGGGAGATTGTCCACACACCCCCACCCCCAAGAGTGTCACCTTTTGGCATAGATTTCTAACCTTAGGCTATGCTGAACAAAAGCAATACATGATGATCAAGAAATTAAGGTGGAAATTACTTGTTAGTTTGATTTTGGGGAGGTGGGGGGAGGGTCAAGGCCAATGGTTGACAGTTTTGGAATGTGAACACAATGTGAACATATCCCTAACTTTCCCTAGACCTGGACACAAATCTATACATCTCATACTGTTTTGGAAAAAAAAGAGGAGGAGCCGCGTAGACAGATTCTGTATTTGGACCTAATAGAATATTTTTCTTCCAGACTCAAAAAGTAGGCCGGTCTTTAGGAGCAGAGGGAATGCTTGTATCTCGGAAGACCATCCCTCTGGGGATGGACAGAGATGTGTAGTACATTTGCCCTCCAGCTATAAGTCTTCTCCTAGCTTTATTCCTTTCAGAAGTAATACCGTGTGTGTAAGGATGTTACATAACATGCCGTTGAAGAGCTAAACATCGAATGCGCAGGTTTCCATGCCTCCCAAGCAACTGAACTCACGATGAACATCCAGCATCTATACTAAACCAGAGCGAAAGCTGGCTGCATTCACATAACAGTGACATTACCAGTTACATTTACATTTACATTTATTTGTTTGGCAGGCGCTTTTATCCAAAGCGACTACAAATGAGGCAGAGAACAACACAAGCAAAAAGCCACATAAGGAGTCAACAATATTAGAAGTGCTGTGTGACCAAGTTTCAATAGTTGGCCTGACAAGGTAAAAGCCAGCTGGTAGAGGTACAAGTGCATAAAACCACAGATTTGATTTTTTTTTTTTAAGGAAAACAAAGTTTGAGACATAAGAAATGGCTTTAGGTGTTTCGGGTGTTCAGGTGAACATGGAAGAGATGTCTCCAGTGTCTTCAGATGTTTCTTGAGTTAGTTAGTTAGTGAAGTCATGCCATGTGACACTGTACCAAGGGCCAAGGTCGTTTTCATATAATCCTCAGACTGCAGCTCTGAAATGCTTGGAAGAAAGGGGAAGCACTATCATTACTTATAGCCATAACACACCTGTTTGTAGATGTTCCACTAGTAGCACTATGTAAGATTCAAATCTCCATGATTGACTGGTTCTCCTCTTTTTCATAGTTCTGTTCACACATGCCCAGGGAGGCTTGCTGTGGTGTAGAAATATGCCAAACCCAAGACAGAACTGTCCCTCATCCCATCATCAGGACAAGCGATGCCTTTGTGAGGGTGTCAATTTTCATTCAAGCTTGGAGAATGCTTATTGTCATTCCCACATTACGTTCGCAGACAGAAAGAACACACAGAAACTGGATTAACAGGAAGGAATCAGCAATGCAAACCATGGTGGTATAAGCCATGCAACCTTTGTATCAAGTGCAGCAAATTTTTCATGTTTGTTACTGGTGTGTTAGCCTGCTATTAACACTTTTGTGCTTGGTATATTATTTGAATGTGTGCATGTTTTCTATTAAAGGTTGTAAACAGTAATGAACCATCAACTATGACAGCCACATCCTCAGTGATGGACACAGCAGAACTCCTTTCATTGTAGCTCACTTAGATATTGAAAGATTTTTCTTTTGTTATAAGAAACTATTTCTGTAAGATTATATATTGCACGTTCTGTGGGATCTGCACATGTGTACTCCTGTGTGAAGAACAGCTGTTTCAGCTCTGTTAGAATGCAGTGGCCTTTCAGATCTAAACTCATGGTCTGATCCATTGCCGAGGTTGTTGCATTGTGCCTTTCAAATTTCCTACAAAGGAATCATTTTTTGTGAACTGTTGTGTGTCTAGTCTGGCATTCAGTGTATTGTCTCGGCAGTCACTGAGTCTGACTGCATAATGCTGACAAGAGAGTCAGTATACCGCAGAGACCCATGCCTCTCAGCACATTAAATCTGTCCATACTACTCCACATACCCCACCCTAGCACTTTTCTATGGCTAAAGAACTTCACATTTCATTATTTACTGTTCATTATTTTCTGATCATATTTTGCATCATTCAGGAGGACTTATGCTCTTCTGTTATGCATGCGTCCACCTTATGCACTTGGATATTTTGGAGAAGCGACTCAGGTTAGATGCTTTGCTGAAGGGTTTAACAGTAGTGCTTGAACCTTGGTTTTGAACTCTGGTTACAGCATTTTGGTTTCAAATCTGCTGTTTACCATGCATAACTGGTCCTGTGTTTTGAAGATTGTCTCAGATGCAGCTCTCTCTTATTGATCACTGGGATGTTTGGGCATAATGGCTCCTCTCTTGGGTGTAGTCTGTTTACTCCGTGTTCCTTGTTTGAGGAATTTCAAGTATTTTTTGCCTCTTGTTTTCTCAAAACTTTTCGAGCTTTTATGTGAGACCTCTGTGATTATATGTAATTCTTTATGGGATCATTGTAACTTCAGAGTTTGAACTTCTTGGACTTCTTTTTTTTTTTGGAGGAAGCTGCGTTTTTAACCTGGAATGTCACCACCTGACTCTCTTGTCTGAATGTTTGTTTTGTGCAGGAAGGAAAAAAAACACAGATGGGGACAGATAGAGACTTGTCCTCTTCCTCTCACACTCCGAGACCCTCGGGAGACAGTTCCCCACTTGAGTCTGACTGACTGTGTTACTTAATAGAGACAGCTAAAGTTTCATTTGAAAAATGCTGGTTTCAGAGAACCACTCCAAGGTAAATTCCACACAGCTGGCGGGCTTGACTCACCTTTATTGTCCCTGATCCCTTCCTTGTTACCTCAGGCATTTAGACTTAGTATACTCCCCAACCGGCTCCCAAGAGGTTCAGACAGTTATGGTGCTTATTCCAAGTGCAGGCAAGGGCCCTGCGGCTAGGGTTCGAACCTGAACAGTGGTGGAACAAACTGGATTTGTTGTCCTGGGGGAAAGCGGTGAGTAGATTGCCCAGGGGCCACTTGTAGCGTTTGTAACCATAAGAAGCTCAGGAACTTATGAGTTCGTGGGAAGTACCTGCTGCTGTTTGGTGGCTGCTCACTGGTGCACGCACACACACACACACACACACAGGCACACGCACACGCACACGCACACGCACACGCACACGCATATGCAAGGGCTTCCTTATGGCAGGAGCTGTCAACGTCTGCAATTCATTTGTGCCAACCAAAAGACAGGCTCTCCCCAGCAACACACGATGATTGCTTTAAATCAGCATATAACCAATGGATGCAGTAGCTCCGCCAATTTACAGGGTCTGTGAAAGCTCACTCTCCGGTCACCGTAGACAGGTGGATGCACCTATAGTCTGCTTAGAGTGAATACCTGTCGTTAACCACCCCTCTCCCCCCAAATCCCCCACTCCAGGGTGCTGGTGTACAGTGACAGTCACTGTGACCCCCACAGTGGAGGTGATGAAGGGCGAGACTGCCACCCTGCCCTGTTCCTTCACTGTCTCCACCCCCACCAGTAACAGCATCGTGGAGTGGTTCATCGTGAGTACTGAGTTTTCTGTTCATTACATTACATTATTGGCATTTAGCAGACACTCTTATCCAGAGCAACTTACATCAGTTACTTTGCTAATGTATTTGTCTGTTTTAGTGCCTGTGTACTTCTAGTTCTTTTTGTGAGTCTGTATGCCAATATGTGTCTTTCAGCCTTTCTGAAAAAAATTATAATTGTTGATATATTTTAAAGCATGAAGATGTCAAGAAAGTAAAGTAAGAAATACATATTTAATGTATTATATACTAATATATAAATATATAAAAGTTTTGTATTTTACTAATATATCAGTTATGGCTGCTTTCATAAATGCAATTCTATGCCCAACTTTTCAATTGCTGAGGGACCATGTGTATTCCAGTTTTTGCACTAACTTTTTTTAGTTACTGAATTTGATGTTTTTCTCATGTGGTGAACGTGGTAATTCTGAGCTGGGGGCTATACATCTGCTGCACTGAAGTACCCTTTTACTGTTGATTGTAGATGTAGATTTTCAAAAGCACTGTCTTACTGCAGTGTGTTATGGAAAATGCATAAAATATGAAAGAATACAGCTGGCAGATAAGAATACCAATTAAGCCACTGAAATTGGTTGGATGAAAAACCAACACAGAATACATCTTACTATGTATGTAATGTTACAATAAATTCTGCCTAAAATAGCAGGTAAATGTGGCAACAGTCATTGCCATTGGAACATATTTTCCAATGGTGGCAGTTGTCACGATTGGAACATATGTTCCAATACTCACAGAATATTTTGTATATAGATGCAGACTTCAAATACATTCCTTAATTGCTGAATTTTGTATCTCAACATGTGCGTACATATTCAGAGAAAGGCAAATTATTCTCTCTTCAATATTGTTCTCACAGTAACTCTGACCATCCTTTCCTCTTGCCTTGTTCATCTCCCCATCTTTCATCCTCTCTTTCTTCCTTGCTCTCTCCTCTTCTCTCTTTCTTCTTCTTCTCGCTCCATCCCTCTCTTTCTCAGGAGGAAATTGGCACCAGGACTCGGGTGGCCTTCACAACTCAGTCCGGTGGGGAGGGAGCAGCCGACGATGGGACCAAGCTCTCAGGACGGGTGTCGATTGGGAAGGACTTCTCCCTCTCCATCTCCCCAGTGCAGGTGGAGGATGACAGACGCTTCCACTGCCAGGTAACGGCAGGGGCTGCGGGGGTCGGAGAGGGAGCCACGCAGCTCAAAGTCTACAGTAAGTCAATGAATGATTGTGATTATGATTATAGTTATGATTATGATTATTATGGCTACCGGTGCTGAGCTTTTTCAGATAATGGGAAAGAGCTATTTAAGAGCTGAATTATCTTTCTAAATTAGTAAGAAAATGTGAAATAATGTCAGCAAACTTACTTTTTATGCCTTACGGATACTACAGTAATACATATTTCCACATTAAATTTCTGTGTATGGGCTTGTTGTCCATATAAGGAGTTGGTATCAGTTGTTTTGTTATTTGATATCCATTATCCTGCAGTCTATTGCAACTGTGTACCCTGCATTTGACATGATTAATTAATTGTATTCCAATCACACTGGTGTCATGATTAATACATATCAGAGCTGCTTGAATCTCCAAGCTGTCATTTGGATTATAATTACAATTACAATAGCAGTGCTATGTGCTATTAAATACTTACTTTCATGCAACTCTAAGTCACTCTGGTTAAGATCATCTGCTAAATGACAGATTGTAAAATATAATACACTGTGTTGTGTCAGAGAGCGCAGGCGTTTATGTTAAATTTATGCCCTTCGTTGTCAGGTGAACCTGAGAAGCCAGAGCTGACCGGTCTGCCTGAGGCAGTAGCCATCACTGACAAGGAGACTGAGGTGAGTGCTTTCAGATTTTCATAATTAATGTAGGGTTCATGATGATGATGATGATGATGATGATGATGATGATGATGATGATGAATATTATTACTGTTGTTGTTGTTTATTATTATTATTAGTAGTAGTGGTAGTAGTAGTATTTTAATTACTACTACTACTTATAATAATGATAATTGTTATTATTATTACCATTAATACTGTTATGTAAGGAATGGACCCCACCCTCTTGCTGCATAAAAATGTTGGTGGTGTCATTTTGGGATAAAGGCTTCCCAGCCTGCACAGTGGTCACTGAGTGTCAGATTCACATGCCGGATTATGATTGTGTGTGTGTGTGCACGTGTCTCTCAGATGGGCCACTGTGTCACCAAGGGGGGTCACCCGGAGCCTCGTCTCGTCTGGTACAAGGACTCCAACCCTCTGTCCGAGGCCGAGAACCGTGAGCGCAACACCGACATCACTAATGCAGCCGCTGCATCATCACTGCATTGTCACTGCTGAAATTACAGATACTGGTGGCACGTTATTGTGAAAGTTATAACAGCTGCTGTTATAACAGCCGCTGCAGTTAGGGTAGGAAGTACCACTATAAGTGATTTTAGTGTAGGTACCATTCACAGTCATTGCTGCTGGTGTCAGTGTAAATGATGCTGCTTTTACAGGCACTGTGGCTACTGTTAGGATTTGGTCACAGATACATCACACACATCACACATGCACACTTTTTTTGTTTTTTTTGTTTTCATTTTGTTTTCTGCGTTTGATTTGGCAAGTGCTGGGGATGTAATTATGCAGCTGGAGGCAGCCCCCTTCCAGGTGAGCATAAAAGAAGGTGAACCGCAGACAGGAAGAGGAGACACAGACCCGTGGGGCTAAAGTTTGAGCTGGACAGAGACTTTGGTAGCAAATGCAGATTGGTTTTGGAGTGCAGAAATTGTCATGTGTGTCATCAGACCAGTGGGCAACGCTTTGTTTGGGTCTACGCTATTTGGTTTTCCCTGGGACTCAGAGACCTGCATCTTGGGATCACCTGTTCCCTGTCGATTGCCTGTTGATTGGTTTTATGGCCTTTCTGCTTCTGGCCCAAGTTCAGGCTGGGATTTTGGGGTCTGACTTTTTTGTTGTTTTTTTCCCCTTTTTCCTCAATGGACACCACACAAGGAGAACACTGTTGCCTCTGTGCCATTGATTTTAAATAAACACAAACTAAACTAAATATCAAATCCACTGCTTTGCTCTGGCGGCTGTGGGAGTAAGTCTAGAAGACAGATTTCCCCAGAGGAGATCCCCATAGGCTGTGAGTTCACCTTGGCTGTATTGGATTTGGAGGTCTGCCTCATGACGCTTTTGATGGTGTTTTTTTTTTTGTTTTTTCGTACACTCACACACCACTCAATTCAGTTACTTGAGCTATTTCCCTTTACAGCCATTTGGTTATTTTTTTCATCATTTGTTCTGAGTCAGGGGTAGCCAGCTTGTAACACTATTATATATTATACTAGTGTGGTTGTAGTGGAGTATTGTAGCATACTGGTTAAGTAGCAGGACTCATAACCAAGAGGTTGCTGGTTTAATTCCCCACTGGGGCGCTGCTGTTGTACCCTTGGGCAAGGTGCTTAACCCACACTTGCCTCAGTAGATATCCAGCTGTATAAATGGGTAACGTTGTAAAAACCTGTAATTTATCTAAGTCGCTCTGGATAAGAGTGTCTGCTAAATGCCAATAATGTAATCTAATGGTTGTTTACTTATGCTAAGGTACATACAGTGTGTCATGTTTAAATGTTGTCACATATACTGTACTTTCCACGTTATGCGTTTAGTTTGACAGGATAAAATTATGGTTGAAAGCTTTCAATGCTCCAGCTGCCTGTGTCTCTCTCTCTCTCTCTTCCCCGGGCGTCCCCCTTTTCCTCTTCCTGTTGTAGAGATGTACCTGCACGCCAGCGTGGTGAGGGAGGTGACGGGGCTCTACACAGTTAGCAGCACACTCAACCTCCGGCCGCGGAAGGAGGACAAGAAGGCCGTGTTCTACTGCAGGGTGGAGTACAGCCTGCCCGAGGGCGTGGCGAAGCACAAGGACTCCGACACCTTCTCCCTCCCGCTGCTGTGTGAGTCTGTCGTGGGGCTGTCTGTTTCTCTGGCTCCCCCCCTCAAAGTTGAAGTCACGGCAACGTCACCAGCAAGAGCATTCAGTGAGGTGGATGTGAGAGCGTCGCAGGGAAACTTAAGAAAAGCGTATCCAAATGACAGTAAAAATGGCCATATAACGGTGCAACAGTGTAGATATGGCTCTTCCCTCTCGGTTTTGATGGATATTAATATATATGCACCCCCCTCACCCTTTCTCTCCTCTGAATGAGTTTTAATGGAAACAGTTACATGCTCTGTCTCGTCTTTTCTATTTAAATCCAAACCTTCCCTTGACTGAGTGCTCACCTCATTTCACCCAATCAGATCCCACAGAGCATGTGACTTTTGCCGTGGTGAGCTCTGGCCCAGTCAAGGAGGGGGACAGTGTGGAGATCAGGTGTGAGGCTGACGGCAACCCCAAACCCGACTACGACTTCACATTCAAGAAGGAGGTGAGGGACTGGGCAGGCATTGTCCTGGGTTCGAGCACTGTATTTTACCCCCCACTGAAGATCCTTGTAGTCAGACTTCTCCCATATACTCCAAAACAGGCTGAATCAAACATTTGAAATAGATGAAATTACTTTATGAAATTACATTCATTAATTTAACAGATGCTCTTATCCAGAGCGATTTCCATCACAATAGGGCATAAGTGTATCCATTCAATTTAATGAGCAACAGTGTCAGACCAGGCTAACAGCACTCCTAGACCAGTGTGTTTGAGCATGACACTGTTCGAACCCTACCACAAGTTAATTTGTGCAATCTGACAGAAGCCAAGTACACTACGATACAACAGTCCCTAGAACACAGTATCCAAAATTAATCATAATGCTACAAAAAAAGTGTCAAATGCTAGAGGTATCGGGTGTTAGGGAGCGGGGATTGAATGACGTAATCATCAATTGATTGGTTGATCATCCTTTGGCCTCTGAATCTTCTTTCTGCATTAGGGAGCGGCGGATGTTAAGAAGGAAGCCCCGCAGGGAGTTCTGACCCTGCCCTCTGTTACCCGCGACGACGCAGGGTTGTACCGATGCGAGGCCCTGGACTTTGATTCGTCGCCGGACGTGGAGCTCACCAAGGAGCTCACGCTATTGGTCCACTGTGAGTCGCGTTCGCCGTCCCGGCCCCGGGCCATGGGCACTGGGTCCGTGAGCGTGCTCACAGGGCATTTTGGGTTAACCTGCTGAGATTCGCACAACAGACTCCCTGGGTGCCGTCAAGAGAAAGCTGAAAACTCATCTTTTCAAGCTATGTCTTTCTATCTACCCATATTTTCTATTTTAAAAAAAGCACTCTACACTAGTTTAGCGCTTAACTCAGTATCTTACTGACCTTGTGTAATACTTCTCAATAACTACTCTTAGCATAGCGACGCACTTATTTGGAAGTCGCTCTGGGTAAGAGCGTCTGCTAAATGACATAATTTAATGTAATGTAACCTCTCGCTCTCTCTCTCTCTCTCTCTCTCTCCCTCCCTCCCTCTCCCTCTCCACGTCAGACCTGGACCCCGTGATGGTCTCTCCCTCCGGCCCGCTGACCGCGTCCTTGGGAGAGAGTGTGGAGCTGACATGCGCCACACAGGCCTCAGAGCAGCTCACGCTGCAGTGGAAGAAGGCGAGTTTCCTCCGAAAGCCGGCCCGGAATTTCATACATGTCATATCTTTATTGTGTCTGTTAGCGTGCCTCTCCCCCCCCACCCCCCCATGGCTGGTGTTTGAAAGCCGTGCCTCTGAGTAGCCCGCTTTGAGAGGAGCACTGGTATTTTGGAGCTGTTTTCAATAAGCATTGTACTACGGCACACTCTGCATGCAGCTCCAGATCCTGTTGACAAGGAACATTTTGTACACCCCCGATGGGATGTGCTCGATTGCCAGCTTCTGTGCTTGAACGCTGGTGAAGGACACAAAGCAAGAGAGAAATAAGTATCTGCGTGGTGTTTGAAATGTTGCAGCACTTACGGAAGCATCCAGCAATGTACAGATACTCCTCGCTAAAGGAGTCCTTTTTAGAATGAAATGCTCCCTTTTTGGAACAGGTGGAGTGAATGGGGCCAACCTGTGTAACATTTTCCCTGTGATATTTTTTAAAAAATTGTCAGTATCCAGTACAGGAACAGCTTCTCCTTTGTGTAGGTAGGATGGCCTCACCCCCCCCAACCCCCCATCTGGTACACTGTGGAATTCAGTGCCTGGAGAGACATGCCGTGTAGGCTAACTTGATACCAGCTGTTCACACATTTTTAAAGAATCTCATGGCTTATTTAACGAGTCATAATTTTAGTTTGCTGTGTGTTCCACTGTAATTTCTCCTCAGAAGTGTCTCTGGAGGAAACTCTCTAAAAAGGTCACTTTGACTGACATGTTGATTACCATAGCTGCATAATAGAAAAAACAGAGACATCAAATGTTTTTAATTCAGGAGTTATTAATTTTTTTCATTCTGTCCTCTGTCAGTGTAGGGCATATTTCTCCTTGTACACTGAACAGATATCAGCATAAATGCAAACTGCATTGTTCAGCTTTTCAGTATTTTCAGAATGTGCCCTACTGAATCTGCACTACCTGTATCTGTATATATGTATCGTATATTAACTGTATATGTTGTATGTGTATGTATGTGTATATTGTGCGTATGTATATATTGTATATATTAATTGTTTTGACTGGAGTACAGTTTGCATTTTAAAATTTAAAGCCTGATTACCTGTCATGGTGTGGACAAATTGAAAGGTGTGCTTTTTTGTTGGGGTGGGGGCTAAAACACTCAGTGGTTAGTGCGGATTAATTCATAAAACATGTCAGCAGTGATATCATGTTATGCCTTTCATCGTGTCCTTGTTCACAGGAACTGAATGTCTGATGTTAATAGTGAATGGGTAAAGAGCAGTCATAACATCTTTAATTTGTTAACGAGGAATAAGTAGGTCTACACTGGAAATATTTCAACATGTTTAGCTCAGGAGTTCTGCATTAATGGGACCACTGCTTATCATTCTACTGCTGTTGTGTTGATGGTGTATTACTTTACATTACATCATTGGCATTGGCATTTAGCAGATGCTCTTATTCAGAACGACCTACATAGGTTACAACTTTACATGTTACCCGTTTATACAGCTGGATATTTACTGAGGCAATTCTGGGTTAAATACCTCACCTAAGGGTACAGCAGTAGTGCCCAAGTAGGGAATCAAACCTGCAACCTTTCAGTTATGAGTCCTGCTCCTTACCACTACACCACACTGCCCACTGCTGTATTGCTCCATGCCTCTGTTCTAACACACTTCTCTTCTTGTCTCTTGTCTTTTTGCACTGCTCCCATTGCACTTTATGTTGTCTTGTACTGTCTAAATGTAGCACCATGGGTCCCAGCGAAACGTTATTTCAGCCCTACTGTATACTTGTATATGGATGGCCTGACAGTAAAGCTCTCTTGACTTGACTTGACCTCTCCTGTTGTGTGCTTGCGTGAAGCAGGGATCGTCGGTGGTGTCAGAGGCCGGGGCGCTTGAACTGAAAGCCGTGTCCTTCGCGGACGCCGGGGAGTACAGCTGTGTCGCCACGGTGCCGAGCGTTCCTGGACTCCAAGCACAGGCCAACGTCACCGTCAATGTGGCAGGTAACTGTGCTCACCCGACTGGTGCTTTGTGCTGTATCCGCACTGTTCCGCAGCTGTGGGGTAGTGACTAAAGCCCTGGGCCAAATCTGAGATGGAGCACTTCTGGCGGATGCTGAATTATGACTTTATGTACAGGAGGAGTCGAGGTACAAGGGAGGCCGTTCAGCTCATCTTAGTCTGTCAGTCCCTGCCAGTCTTTCTACTGATAAATTTGTCCCTGTCTCCAGCATTGCCACAAAATCCTGGCAAGTTATTCCTCACGTACATCTCCCTGCCCGAAGAAATATTTTATAAAGTCAACTTAGTATTAACTTTCAGCCAATTCCTGTTGCGTTATCTGATTGTGTTCGCAGAACTTAATATCAAACAGCCTCCTTGATACACTCAATTCACCTCTTTTAAATTCTTAAATATTCTTAATATTCTTAAAAAGTGTAATTTTTTCCCCAGGCGTAAAAGATTAAGATACGTTAGATTACATTCCTCCACATTAAAAATGCTCCTTGGGTGGTTTTGTGACAAAATAAAACCCAGGGAAAAGGTTTTGGTTGTCCATGAGAAGCATTTAAAAATCGTTATAAATCTTAATGCACCGTGTAATTATGGCATGCATATATGATATAATACTATAACCCTGTAATGCTATATTCCTGCTCTCTGCGACAACGCAGCATGATGGTTTAGCCCTGTCGGTGGCTGAACTCCAGTGCATCACAGTCCTTTTCCGGACCACTGTGCTGCTGCATTAGAGCACTGTCTCCATGCCAAAGTGATTGGCTATCTCTGGGTCTGTGGGAGCTGTCCGTGAAGTGTTTTGAAGGGCGCTGCATCAGTTATCTGCCCATCCCGTAGCTCTTCTGGGGCGGGGGAGCTGCGAAGGGAACAGGCTGTTTCCACTCTCTCTGTCATCCGGAGCTTTTCATGTCTGTCTCCTCTGTGCTGCTCTGGAGATGGACTGTGCTGCTTATACAGGACACACCATGGCCAGCACTCACAGAGGAATGTGTCTTTAATCTTCCCGGGGTGATGGATGCGGGGGACCAATTCAGTGGCCGCTAAGATCCCGGACCTCACACCCCTCCAAATTTTTATTTTTTATTTCCTGGGGTCACCTAAAGTTTTTTGCCACTCATGTACTCTTGAAAACCTTAAGGCAAATGTCTAGCTGCTTGTGCACAAATCCCACCAGAGACTGGCATTGTGTGCATTTTGGTTTGGAACCTCACACCAGCTTATGGAGAAATAAGGAGGATGTGATTCTGAGGCTTTTTAATACTTTAAACATATTTCTCTTTGAAAATTTAATTGGAAATATAAATACCTATGAGGCATTCATGGGACACTTTGTATGCAGTGTAATAGTGTATACTGAAACAGCACTGTGAGAATGGGGAAAGCTATATCAAATGCATAGGGGAAAAGACTGTAAAATGAATTGTAATATCTCTGGAACTGAAGCATCATGATTCCCTTGAAGCAGTGTGGCTGTTCGGAGCAGTATGGGTAAAGTTAACCTCCCTACTCTGGGCACTTGCCCGCCCACGTGTTTCCTCCAGGGAAGCCTGAAATCGATGCCCCCTCGAACGGGGAGGTACAGAAAGAGGGTGACACGGTGACCCTCAGCTGCTCCGCCCAGGGCTACCCATCCCCAAAGTTCACCTGGACCCCCCCGGGAGAAGAGGTCTGTGCGTGCCTGTGCTCGTGTGCCTGTGTTAGCGTGTGTGCTGCTCCATCTTCCCCTCAGGCCCTCGTCACCCTCTCACACTTTCCTCTCTCTCTCTCTCTCTCTCTCTCTCTCTCTCTCTCTCTCTGTCTCTGTCTCTCTCTCTCTCTCTCTCTCACTCTCTCTCTCTCTCTCTCTCTCTCTCTCTCTCTGTCTCTGTCTCTCTCTCAGCCTGTGCTTGTGTGCCAGTGTTAGCGTGTGTGCTCCTCCGTCATCCCCTCAGGCCTGCGTCACCCTCTCACGCTTTCCCTCTCTCTCTCTCTCTGTATCCCTCTCTCTCTCTCTCTCTCTGTCTCCCTCTCTCTCAGTCTGTGACTGTGCAGGGTAACAAACTTGTAAGCACAGTCAGTCTGGAGGCTACGGCTTCTGTTCTGAAGAATGGGGTCACCTGCAATGCAACCAACGAGCACGGATCAGACTCCAAGCACCTCCAGGTCGTCATCAGTGAAGGTTCGCAATAACTGCTCCTGGGACTTACTCTCTTTTAGTGTCCCTAAAACGTCTTTATATATATCCCTTCTGTATATACTCATTTTAATTTTCATGTACAAACTTTGTTTTCTAATTACAGAGATCTCCAAGGAAGTTGCTCCTAATGACCGAAGTAAATATACATTTATATTTTTATGACAGTATTGCATGTGAATTTGTATGACTGTGCAAGATGTTTGCATGCTATAACAGTGTTAATTGTACAATAGGTACGCAGAAGTAGCAGTAACTAAGCAGTGTGTTATTCATGCATTATAAAAGATTTAGTGATCTCTTCTCTGCATTCTTCTTAAAGAAAATACAGAGGCCAAAACCATCATGTGTGTGTGTGTGTGAGTGAGCATTCATGAGCATCTGCCATGCAGTTTGTGTGTATGTGTGTGTGTGTTTGTACTGGAGTGTTTTTGTGAGCGACTATGCTGTCACAGTTGGCCCATGCCAGTATCCTCTACTCTCTGCCATGGCTGGCACACATTTCCCTGATGTCCCCAACCTCCCCGTTTTCCTTACACCAATTCTAACCCCCAAAAAAAAACACCACCCCCCCTCTCTCTCCTATAGCGGACAAACAGGAGGGGGACTCCAGCAGCGTGGTGATTGCAGTGGTGGTGTCTCTGCTGCTGCTCCTCCTGCTGGCCGTTCTGCTGTACGTCCTGTGGAGGATGGGAAAACTGCCCTGTGGGAAAAAGGAAAAGAAAGGGTGAGTGAGAGAAGAGAGAGAGAGGGGTGATGGGGGATAACAGCTCAACCGATCCACAGCCAGCCAGGGCGATGAATCCCGGGCCCGCTGGCTTGATGTGACGCTGACCCGCCAACCGACAAACCGCGACAGACCGGCCTGTGTGTGCCTGTGACTTCCTGTTCTGCTGAAACTCACTCATGCCTCTGCTCCTTCATGTGCCGTGTGAAGTGAGGAGGCCACCAACGGCGCCGCGGTCGAGATGAAGTCTGACAAGGCGAATGAGGAGGCGGGGCTTCTGAACAAGCCACCAACCACAGAGCAGGTCAGGGGGGTGACATTGTTCGCTAGGAGGGGCTAATCTTGAAGACTGACATGGAGCGATAGCTATGGGTGCACTAGTTTCTCTTTCAGAGGATTGAAACTAATTAAGAAATTTGGCTGTAGAAACATTAGCTTCAGTGTCATTTGCAGAAGTAATGGCAACTGGATAGCAATTATGATTACAGCTGTAGGAGTAACAACAATGGCAGTCACAGTTGTAGCAATTAAAACAGCCATTGCATTGTGCTCAGAAAACAAATTAAGACGTTGTGCTCAATTATTTATCTCTTTGTTTTTCTTTCTCTACTTCTCTGTTCTAACCTCTAGTGATGAATTTGAGGAAGGAGAAAAGGATGAAGATTGAGCTCAAAAGACTTCAACGCTGTTTATATTCTGCAAAGAGGGATATCTGAAAGAGACGTACATTGGGAAGGGAAATGTAGTATATGGTAGCCATGGCGGGTGGGTTGGGAAATTTATAGTGTAGGATGTTCTTGTATTATTGGAAATTGTGTTTATATAAAGACCCTAACCCTTTTCTCTAATCACAGACCTGCTTTATTGCAGTACAATGTATCACACACCTACCACGAAAGATTGAATTACAGGGACAATATTATTCTCCCCCAGACAAATACCTAGTATTCCATTATGTTACTGAATTATTTGTGTGTGTTTGTGTCCATACTGTAATGTATATATATTCTGCATTGTGTCTGCTTGTTCAAAGACCTCAGTAAAACATTCTATCATGGTAGCAAAATGTGCTTACTAGTAGTCATCAAGAAGACAAACAGTCACAGTCTTATGATGTCAGTGACATCACAGTGTCACCATAGCAATCGGTTTAGCACCACAGTGATTGCAGACTACAGACAATTCAAAACTAGTACTGTGATATAATGGCTACTTCAGTGTTAACTGGATTAGGTTGCTGTCACGTATGACAGAGGTGGTTGTTGTTATGTGGTATATATGACATTTATGACATATATGACACTTTACAATGAATATATGTACCTCTATTTAAGGATGATCCTGCTGTAAAATTGTAGTCATTTTACATTACAAATGTGGGATTTTAGCGATCACTTCATATTAATAGCCTCCTGCTGTCGGCCTCATATTATTAGTCTGGTAAAAGTTGGAAACTATCATTTTCAGATGATCTGACAGATAATGGACTATAAGCCAGACACATTCTAGTCTGCAGTTGATGAGCCCGCTTGGGCTGAAAGACCGGTTCTTTTCATCAGGCATCTTGTGTTCTAATGTGTTTTGTTATTATTTTCTAGTTAATTTAATATGTCATGCTAGCTGCCCTTCTTTTTCACCCTGGCCAGGGGACCCTTTAGAGTGCTGTATATCAGGGTGGCATGGCACACAGTGTTTCACTAAATGCACGCACACCAGCATCTAAACTTCTAGCATACTGGAAAATCCGGTAACTTTCTCTGCTTCACCGACCCAGAAAAGGACTGTGTTTATGCCAAGAGCAAAGCAAATCGCACGTCCACACTCCTGATTACAAACACACATTAAAGTGCTTTAAAGTGCTTTATTGTGGTTTTTAACTCGATTTTTTCACCACTATTTTTACTAATAAATGATTCAGTATACGGCCCTTATCCTCCGAGACCTATACATGCATACAGCTGGATATTTACTGAAATGATTCAGGTTAATGCAGATGAATATTTAGTGAAGTAATTTAGGTTATGTGCCATGCCCTGGGACCCTGCAGCAGTACTCTATCTGGGACATGATGCTGCAGCACTCTGCAGATGTAATTTCCAAATGCCTGTGCCAGGAATCCTTCTCTTGGCTTGCATAATCAAAGACTGCTTATCATTTTTATTTTACTGAGCTCCGTAAAAAGAAACCCCCTTGTTTATAGATTTTACGTCTTCTATTGAAATAGTTGGGTCAAGGTCAGGTTTGGTCTTGGCCTTTTTCTGTCATCATTATCACGTGAATCAACACTGACACAACAAGCAGATGTTTGTACTGCATCTCTAATCAAGTTAAACATGCAACATTTGACAAATAAAATCAATGTTCCGTGTTGATTCAATATAGATATGTACTGTGTATGTTTGTCAGTGTTGCAGTTTTGGTCCTGCAAACATTATTTTGCCTTATCTGCTAGCCCAAGTTGCATTCTGAGATTACAGTTAAAGGAACAACAAAGCCTAATAATTATATTTCCCTGTGTTCCTACATCTTGTCACTTTGTAGTACGTATATACAATATGTATATAACGGGCTTGTTTCAATAGCACATAACAGCACATACGAAATAGGTATCAGTCTCACTCCATGACAATACAACTGTATGCATATTACCTGTCACATGCTATCATTAAAATAAAAAATATATGACATGATACCTCTTTACCTCTAATCTCTCAGGGCCAGTAGTAACAGAGAAATGTATATGTAAGTCATGGAATGCTACTTATTTATGACAATTTTAAATTGTGACATTTTTAAAAAAATGCATACTGTAATACTCACACTACTGTAAGAATACTATTGAATTATTACAATGTTTATGCCTTTTTCAGTGGTCTGGAGAAAATAAATGTTTTTTTAGTTGAATGCTTGTCTGTATGTTATGAATTTATGAATTGCTCTGTGGATAATTGTATATTTTATCTTTCTTAGTCTGGGTTTTTGCATATGTTTGACATGCTATGACTACAATTTGAATGAAAAAACAGGTATACTAAGTGCCATAATATGTATGTGAATCCACAATTCTCTCTTTTTGCGCTCTTTACACCTGCTTGTGTAGGTTATGTGTATCTATCCTAATGTTTATTTAGGATGGAGGTAAATGACTGTGAACTGGGAGTGTTTGCTAATGGGTGAGTCAAAACCTATGACCAATAGCAGGAGGCATCAGACACCACCCATTGGCTGGAGACGAACAAAACCCTTGCAGAAGTGGTACCCAGCATTTGGAGACACCTGATAGGGTACAGAGTTCTTTCTCTATTCCTTCCCTCACTCTCTTCACTCTCTTCATACACAGGGGTGGTCACCACAAGACAGAGAATGGAACGTGAGAGGCACATTGAGCATAAACACATAGACAAAATATCCCAGCGTACTGTTATTGAAAAGAAGTGCATGCAAATCTGGTGTGGGCACAAACTCAAGGCAAGGCATAAAATAAGAATACCCACAACAAAAGCCACATAAAGTACATTTTATGTGGAAGAAGCCCTACAATACTATAATACCAGTCTGGTGTACGTCTCTATTCTGTTGATCTTAACTCTGGATAGGCACTTTAGCAAGCTTAGCCAAAGCAGAATTAATGTACCTGATAGAAGAACAGCAAAGACAAACGCAGATTAGGATTCTGAATGACACTACTGTCAGGAGAGTGAGAAACTTCATGCCTTTGCCATCTCACTGGCCCATGGGTCTGTGGCTCTGACTGTATCTAGGTATCCATTTGTACCCCTCTCCTGTCTCCAGGATTTCAAGGCTTCAAGTACCCATCCTGGGAATGGATACTTGGCTTCTGAAATCCCCACTCAATTAATTCACTGTAACCAATCTATACCTGCACCTCTATCAGTGTCACAAATTGTAAAAGCAAGGATTTTCGCTTGTGAATAACTGATACAATATATGAAATCTTAAAAATATGATTTTGAAAATTGACAAATGTGAAATAAATTTTGCCTAAAAAGTGACTGCTCAAATTAGAACATCAGCTTTTTGGAAGGGCGGAATATATTTCCTTAGTTCCGTGTGATCAAAGTCTTTGTGGCATTTATGCCCAGTTAATGTATGACTGTTAATGGGAAATACACATGATAATGAACATTTATGGTATAATATGGGTTCATTATTGTGTTTGTTTTATTTAGAGTTGAAATCTTTATGGACTGATAGTGTGTGCCTTGAAATATTGCACATAAAACATGTAAGGCTGATACATTTTGCATGATACATAAAAATATCCCCACTGTTATGTATTTTTCAAATATTTTAAAAAGATACAGTTTGTTTAAAGTTTAATGAGTTTCAGCACATGTTCTGCTATTAACTATGTTTTTTCAAAGAAGAAGTTACCCAAATCATTCATTTACCTTGTGTTCAATATCTGGTATGTGGTGTAATCAATTTTGCCCAATTTTAAAGCTGGGAGACTGAGAGAATTTGTAATGATATTCTCCATCAAGTCCAAAACAGGCTTTATCAAAGGGAGATCTCTAAAAGCGAACGCTTTTCCAACTGAGAGAACGTTATAACCTCAATAAATCTTTAACCGGCTTAATACTGCAAGATGCATGTCCTAATATTACCGCACTTCAAATGTTCTTGATAAATTCATCCACTTCAGATGGTTTTGTTTTGAACTCACATGACTCTTAAATTGTTCAAGGATAACTTTTGACAGTAACACTTGGCTGAGGTCACATTTAGAATTTAGAACTCAGCAACACCTTGAGTTAAAATTACAGAATGTTTTTTTTCTTTACTCTGCGCCAGATCAGAATTATTTCCCTCAAACAAATAAATAAATAAATTGGAGTCAAGAGAGTCTTGCGGTAAAATATGGATTTCCATTTTCTCCACTAAAAGTCTATTCAACATGTAACATTAAAATGGGGATGGCAAATCTAGGCCCAGAGCTCGTTATCTTTCAATTAGCCATTATTTACACCTTGTGCACCTGGTCATGTGACCTCCTCTCTAGATAATTACTTTTGCAAAATAATTAGGAGATGAAAGCAAGCCTCCATGGAGGGTGTGGAGTGTCCATCCCTGTGCTACAAAGAAAATTGGATAATTGGCTGTAAGGAGTCCTCAAAAAAAAATGAGAAAGGAAAAAAAGGAAAAAAAAATGAGGAAGGAAAAAAATCGTTATACTTGCATCAACATGTTGCACAAACAAGGACAGTGTGCTGTAGCAGGTAAAATCAATGCCCTTCCCCCATCCTTTCCAGTATTATTAAAAAAATATTTAGTTACTTGACTTGACTTTGTTATTACAAGACATCACTTGGCTTTTACATCATTTGGCACAGCCATTATAATCTGACTCATGTCTGTGCCAGCTACAGTATGTCTGTGTAGGTGAATGTGTTCCTGTGACTTTTCTGTCCCTGTGTTCCTCCATGAACATCCTAGAAAAAAAAAAAAAAACATATTTCATTCACCATTGTTTTGATGTATTTTGGAGAGCGTGTAAAAGTCTGAGACTGATTAAAGATTAGTGCATGCAAGACAGCTGGTCATTTATGTTCAGAGGGATTTGAGGAAGAGAGTGACCTTGCCACTCAGACAGTGACGTGAGGTAGGTTTAGCTAAAGCACCGCTGCCACCTCGTCATTTTTCGGTCCGGTAAAATTATTAGAATGTGAATTAATGATGTGTTAACTGTTAGACATTTATTGCAGATTAAGAGGAGAATGGAAAGGAATGATTTACATTTTACTAACACAGAGTTAGACTCACTTTACTGTATGCATGGGCTCCACCGTCTATCATTTCTATGCTACCCGAAGGCCGCTGAGAGTCAGCTGCAGGGCCTTAGAGCTGTCCTGCTGTTCTCCATTATGCATTCGTTATTTAATGGAAGCAATAATGTGCATCATAAATTATATTTCCTGATTCTTTTTTTCTTTTTTCTCTCCCGCAGGGTGCAGAAATCTACACGCCATCCTCCAACCCCCCGTGGATTGGTAGCTGCAGCATCACCGCCATACAGGATTAGGTCTTCACAGGTAAGGACCTGCATTACGATATCACACTCCAGAAATGTTCATTTTCACCATGGCAACTGTCCAATAAAAAGAAGGGGGGAGAATACGGCGGGATGAAATTTTAAGAGGGCAGACGACACTCTGTTGCAACCGCAGAGCACAGAGAGAAGTGTAAGTGAGCAAGAGGGTAGGAGAGCTGATAAAAGCCCCCCAAGTCCCCAGTTTTAATTAGGTGGTCAGGCTGCGAAATACACCTCAGGTAAAAACACTCTCGTTTAGGTGTTCAACTTGAAAGGCAGATCTGCTGTATGGAATAAGTACACATTTTATTGCTGCACGGCAAGCTATTAAGGCACAGGGGGTTGGAGTATCGCAGCAAGGTGCATGGCTGCCATCTAGCTACTGTTATAGAGAGTACAGTGTATTGTGTGTCTGGAAATCATGTTTTTTGAAGCTGTAATATTGCTCAGACTGTCTTTGGCCATACATAAACCGGGTTATTGTGTAAAAAGCGGTAAACATACGGAATAAGAGGACAGGATACTGTTTGAAATCTGAGTCTGACGGAGATGATTCAGATGGAAAATATGACATTCGCCACTCAGGAGAGCTGGCCGTCACGGACCCGTTTTCAACAACGACATGGTGTCTCAGCAGACGTGTGCGGCCAGTTCATTTCTGCGAGCTTGATTGTATTTCAAAATGAAATTATTGTTTGAAGAGGTTCTGCATGTGTTGCCTGGAGACCGGGCCTGGGGGTCATGTTCTCTGAGAGATGGGTGGATTGCTCTCCTCTCTCTGTCATAGGCCTGGACGGTCTGTTTGACTAGGAGGGTTGCCAGATTGGTACATTATGTTTTCCCAGCAGTCCTTCGACTGGCTCTGGCATCTGGCAGGAGGCCCATGATTGGTGGCAGCACAGATGTTCATTTGGGAGGAAAAAAAAAAGGAAAAAGGTTTAACATTGGAAAACGAGTAACTGAATTTCATTCTGGCCAGCGTTATGCACATTTATTCAGATGACTTCGGATGACAAAGCAAAAACCATTCATTATGTCTCACCCATTACGGTGGCGTGATGATACTGTAGACTGATGCTGCATTTCAAAGGGTGGGCTATGAAAGACATTTGTATTTGGTGGCAGTGCAGCATAGTTTTAAGGAGCAGGTTGTTGGTTTGATTCCCCTCTGGGCACTGCTGCTGTTCCTTTTGGCCAGCTACTCAACCCAGAATTGCCTCAGTAAATACCCAGCTGTTTAAATGGATAACATGTAAAAATAGTAACCTATGCAAGTTGCTCTGGATAAGAACGTCTGCTAATGCAATGTATGTAAAACTGTATATTCAACATTCCTTTATCTGCTTACTGGAGAGTGAGAAAGAGATAGACATTTAGCCTTTTATATTCTGTCTAGGGCAAGGAATGACAAATATATATTTGGCATGTATATATTTGGGTTGTGTCAGAACCAGGCAGCTTATAGGGCTTGATCTTATCCTGATTACCCCCGGCAAGACGCCAGGCTATTGCAGAGCCAGTACCCCCAATCCATATCTTTTAACGCTTAGTAGGAGGCAGAGAGAATGAGTGGGTGCTGGGGGATTGGGATATGTGTGGAGGCAGCTGGCAAACATCAGCTGCCACAGCTGACAAAGAACTGATTATAGATGAGACCAGGCATTTCACGTACATCCTGATTCCTTTACATTTAAAGAGAACACGTCCCTAGAGCAAAGAAACTGCATGGATAGTCACAGACACGGAGGAGAGGGGGTGACATGGAACAAGGAGAAAGAAAAGGGATGTTTTGTTTTCATATTTATGTGTATTTCCTAGGGAGTTTGGTGCTTATTAACAAACAAAACAACAAAAAAATAATTGACTAAGTGCTACCAGCATTCATGGGCTTATGCCAGGTAATGTTTTTGTCTAAGTCAGTCAGAAATGACTGGCATATTAACAGAATCAGGGATCTGACCTACACTGGATCAGAACTAAACTGGCCACTGTTCAACCTTGATAAACAGATTTTTTTGTTGTAATTCAAATGAGGCTGGTAAAAAACATACAGAGATTATATTCACTCTGTACTAGTACCATGTCAGCTTCATCCTAGTACAGGCTGACTAACTTCACTGCATTCAGTGCAATGTATTCCCCTCTGTTTTGGATGTCTCTAAGGGGTCTGACATAGACCTACTGGAACGTACCCACAAGTTGTCCTCCTGCACTGATACAATAGATATTAACAAGCCAGGATCTATGATTCAGGCATTCCTTTTCAGATTCAAGGGCTAGTTGGTATGACGTTATATGTGACAGTGAAGCTACAGTAACTATATCAATCATATTACTCTACTTCGATTTCCAGCATTCACTTTCAGTGTGGGTAATGTCGCATCGAACTTTGAGATACTGGGTGATGAATGGAGACATTGCCTCCTTTAATGAGAAATCAATACACAGCAGAGATTTCACTCAAAGATTGCTTTAATTGAGATAATCAAACCACAAACATACAGTATTTATTTACACTGTAGTCATATGATATGCAAAATAGTAATGATGACCAGAGGAGAGTTATGGATTGAAAGATTGTTTCAACAGTTCATTAGGGTTAATGTTCCTTATGCAACACTAAGTGGTTGTAACTACGTGTGTCTATCTGAAATGCCCAGACAAAAAAAAAAAAACAGGAATAGTTGTATGAGAGAGATATGGCATTCAACTAGTCACAAGTACGTGTGTGTTTGTGTGTGTGTGTGTGTGTGTGTGTGTGTGTGTGTGTGTGTGTGTGTGTGTGTGTGCGTGTGCGTATTGTGCATGCCTGTGTGTGTAATATGTGACTGGCTGTATTCTGTGACATTCCTCTGAGCTCTCTGAGGAGACAGCATTGCTTTGCTATTGTGAAGACCAAAAGTCCTCCAGCTTGGTCTTGACTTTCTCCCAAACCAAGGCTACGGTCTCAGTTGCCCAGGTGATGGAGGGGTCGATGATGGGCTTGACGTGATCCTGGTAGGAGGACTCAGCGAATCCCTTCACTGCTTTCCCAGCCGTCTGCACCTTCTCCACGGCTGTCCTGCAGACAGCCACACACACACACACACACACACACACACAACTACCGTTTACTACCCATCCTCTCTCACACTGTGGCAACGGTCAACTCACACACACACACATTACATTACATTATTTGCATTTAGCAGGCACTGTTATCCAGAGTGACTCACGTAGGTTACAGTTTTTACGTTACCCATTTATGCAGCTGAATATTTACTGAGGCAATTGTAGGTTAAATACCTTGCCCGGGGGTACAACAGCAGTGCCCCAGCGGGGAATCAAACCGGAAACTTTTTGTTTACAGGTCCTGCTCCTTACCACTATGCTATGCTGCTGCCGCGATGCATGTGCACGCATTTTCAAAGGAGAATGAGGAGACACTGCAGTGCCCTTCTGGCAACTTAGAAGTGACAACTGTCCCAGCAATCTTACAATGTGGTCTCGCAAAAAAAAAAAAAAATATAAATAAAGGAGAGAAAACCCTTCTTAGAGTCTAGATATACAGTCATAATGGAGTTACGTGGACTGTAGTGGGCTTACTAGGTGGCATCACCCCAGAATACAGGGGTTCACTCAATAATAACTGCAGGTGCAGGGTAAGAAAAACCTTTCAATGGATCAGAAAAGAAAAAAAAATGGAAAATGGAAAGCACACAGAACCTCTTTTCTGTATAAACTGTTTATTTCAGAAATTCTCCCCAGTCTTGCTTTCTCTCTTATCCTCTCCTGTCAGTCATTTTTTGGTCTATGACATCTATAGGGCGGTCAACAACCTCTGGACTGGTGGGCAGCTGTGCCAAAGATAACATTCCTGATTGGCCCCTTGTGATGGCATTTGTTAATAAATACCATGGATATAATTTTGTACTTATTTCAACCAATGATCAGATGATCTTTGTGCAAACAATGTGCAAATACTTGGAGCACACACTGGAGTGTGTGTGTGTGTGTGTGTGTGTGTGTGTGTGTGCATACCTCAAAAAATGAACATATAAGAGAAAAGAATTTGCATACATTTTTGGAATGCTCCTAAAATGTGCTATCTAATTAAAGCACAGCGCAGACAACATGTCAGCTGTTAGCCTTTGTCAGAAGGGTGGAAACATGGTCTGTTCCATGCAAATAACATGTTTAGGACCACTCAAACCGTGCCTTGACATTCCTCTCTCATTCCTGTTCATACTTGCTTCTTTGTCCAGTCTCTATACCCATAAATGGATGTATATATCACACTGGATTTCAAAAAACCCTAAACATTGAAACAGTAGAATGTGTTGTGTCTAGGGAAATAAGAAGTTGTCTAAATGGATAATAGTTCCATAACACTACCTGAAATCATAATTTGTGGGGCCTGCCCTGGTCTTGTAAAGTTAAATCTCTGGATTATGTTTGTCAAGTTTCATTATCAGACATCCTTGGTATTATCATTTTGTTCAGTGCTCTGCTATGCATAATGTTCAGGGCTATGTTCAGTACTTATGTTACTCAATATTATGCTTGAGGATATATTGAATTATGTTCAACGAAACTATATGTTCATCACTGTAATTATATTATATGAAGTGCTATGTTCAGTAGAATGTTCAGTGCTGTGTTCAGTCCTAAGCTCTGTACTGTTCTGTGTTAAATATTAAGTTCAGGGTATGTTCAATGCTGTGCTTGAAGGTGTAATAAACACAATGCCTGCTGCTATGTTTGCAGTGCTATATTCAACTCAGTGCTGCGCTCAACAGCAGAGGTGTGGTCAGTGGTATGTAAGCGATTTGTTCAGAGACAGGTTGAGTCCTACTAATGAAATGTTATGTAATATTCTCTTTGCTATGTTCAGTGTTGTGTGCAATGGTCTTTTTACTCTTAAGCTTAGCTGTACCTGAAACCCCACTTTAAGTGCTGCTTTCAACGCTGTGTTCAGTGTTATGTTGCAAGCAGTGTTCAGCTATTCACGCTCCCTACTATGTTCAGTGTCTCCCTGTAGGGACAGACACTATCTTGGCAACCTTCTGTGGTCTGTTGGAGTCTGTTGCAACAGACTCTTTTGAGGGTACGGTGGGTAATGAAACCACTGCCCCATCCCACCCCATCCCCCCCAAAAAAGTGGCACCGGTTCATACTGGATGTCCTCTGTCTGTGCGTACCTGTATGCCTCTCCTGCCATGTCCAGAATGCCTGTGGAGTCATCTTCCCCCTCCTGAGCATCAGCTGACGTTGTCAGGCATGCTACAAGGAAAAAAAAAATCAGCCCAGAGCCCGGGTGAGAGAATTAGAACTAATTGAGTTTATCCTGTCTTGTCTTTTCATATCTATATCCACTGTCTAGCACTGTACATTGCATTATTGGCATTTAACAGACACTCTTATCCAGAGTGACTTACACAGGGTATAATTTTTTTTTACATGTTACCCATTTATACAGCTGGATATTTACTCAGGCAGTTCTGGGTTAAGTACCTTGCCCAAGGGTACAACAGCAGTGCCCCAGCGGGGAATCGAACCGGCAACCTTTTGATTACGAGCCCTGCTCCTTACCACTATGCTCACCCTTGAAATACGGTTCATTTTTACTAGCAAGCAAAAAGGAGAACTATTGATATTGTGTTCATTATTTTTATTTAACTTGGTAAACATTGCAAGTGAGGACATCATTTTCTGCTATTAGGAAACAGTTCTTTTTGAACTGAATGGGCCATGTCATACAATTATGTTTAGGTATGCCAAAATATTAAAAATTCTGAAAAGGACAATAAATTGCAATAGAATGCTGGAATTACTAAAAAAAAATCTAAACTACAAAAAACCACTCAAAAGGGGTTCCAAAAAGGCAAAATATTCTAGTATATTTATGTTAACAAAAAAATTGTGATATTTTGATAGGCAGTGTCTTTGGTTGTTATCCAGCACAAAATTTACACCAGGGAACAGCAGAAAGCAAGGCACTGCGAAGCAGATGGTATTACTCGTCAAGGCAGGTGGAGCAGAAGCTTTCTAGCTATTCATTTTTTGTTCTCAAGAAAACAGTCATAATAATCTTATTTTAATTACACCTTATAACTCAAAATGTTTGACATATTGACTTAATGATATGATTTAATGAGACAATTTTGTACTGACAAAGGGAATTGCTCATGAAGTCATTCACTGACATTAAAGAAGAATACGTATAGTATGTCTAGTGGTAATTAGATTTGACTTGACTGTCTATTTGCAGGTTAGCACAAGTTAATTTGTGGAAGTGCTTGAATGTTGTTGTGCTTGTATTGACTGGAAGATTTGTTAGCCTGGTCTGACACTGTTGCTCATTTAACTTGGATGGACACGCTTTGGGTCTCTTGTGCTTGAAGTCACTCTGGATAAGAGCATCTGTTAAATGAATGTAATGTAATATAATGTATACTCTGTAAGAGTCAGGTTTAAGTATTCCATTTGTTCTGTTGTCTGTATAAGGTGATACTCTCATTCTGTGAAAATATGAACTTCAGCCAAAGCAGTTTGCACTGTTTAATATAGAACATGCATATTAGATGAGAATTATTAACATGATCAAAGTTAACATATGGTGAAGTGAGATTGAATGCATCTTGATTACTTAAAGCAGTCTGGGGATTCTCAACAGCAGCATAAGCAAATTCATCAGCTAAACAATGGAGGAGAGATGCACGTATACTAATGAGTGTCTTACCTTGCAACACTAAGACCAGAGTGAGTATTCTCAGCTTCCCTGACATATCTGAGAGAAAGAGGTAAAGAAAGACCATGAAGACACACTAGTTACTGCATATTAGCAAATGAGGTTATAGTAATTTAGAATAAAACACATATCCACGCAGAAAACTACACTGAATTACAGTCACCAACAGAACCTTCCCACAGACAAGACACAACATTGCTGCATTCTCCCTCCCCTATGCAGAAGTGGTGTGCTTCAATGGATAATTTCAACTGTGACTCTAAATTAAATGGTTGTCAGTGAAGGTATTTTTACCTGTGTTTCTGTGTGGCGGGAGTAGCTAGCTCTTTTTGTTTGCTCCTGGTCGGGGGCTCGATCAGACGTTATTTAATCTCAGAGGGGGCTTGTTACCCCCTTTTTATCTCTAACTAATGATAAATGTCAACCGTGCATCCATGTTGCATGGGGGGGGGTGTGTTTAATTGCAGTGTGCGTCCCATTTTGATCCAGTGCCCTTGAGAGGAGCCCAGCCAGACATGAGATTTACCAAAGTTCAAGATCTGTGGTGCCGTGGCAATGTTGCACAAACGCCTGCGTTCACAGCCAGGGATCCTTCACTGTGTATTGAATGTGACCGCAATGTATTCCATTAGGACATCCCTCTGTCTGATATGAGGCATAGATGATCATTTCTCACTCCTTCTGTTAAAATCACGCAAGGGGTATATCATGTCAGTTTCCAAAACGTTGTTGCTCTTTCTTTCTCATCTCAAAAGCCTGGCCATTTCATGCCCCTGTTCCCTATACAGGTGTGTTTTGAGTTTGTATTATTGCATACAAGCAGTCCCTTGGAGAAGGATTGATTCAATCTAAGCAGCACTGGATTTTTATCATTTAGAAGGGGAAAAGTCACTTTCCATTATCAAGCATGAATACGTGAGGTATCAACGGTTAACATCTGTGGTTTCTGAGAAATTCAGTAACATATTCTGGAAATGCAGGTTATCATAACCCTTCACTCCCCCTGCCCCCCGCCCCACCCACCCCACTTTTTTTCTTTAACAACAGCTGATTATCGTTGTGATTTGATTGGAAGACTATGCAGCATCAAGGCAAGGGTGTAATCATTAACAAAAGATAAATACTGAATTTTACCAGGACAGATATGAAGAAGTAAAATGGTTGACCATTAATAATACTTATAGTAATTGATATTGTTATTAGTTTATTTGGTAGATGCCATTATCCAGAATAAGTGAGAAGGCTCTTTTTTAAAGATAAATTGAACATTCAATGCAGGAGCAGCACCAACACAAAATAGGTGCGGACATCAAGGCAGAAGTCAGCGCTAAAATATAAGCATGGCATAACTCATTATGAAAATAAATTGACTGCAATATGTTTCAGGACGTTTATTAATGGAACCTTGCAGGATTAAATGCATGCAGAGCAGGTCAGCAAAAAAAAATTTGGTTTGACTTGGAGTCCAGTCCAACTGAGTAAGCATTTTCTGAGGGATGGTGGTGCCAGGCCCCCAGTTGACCCCTCTGCAGCCGGGTCTGGCCCAAGGGCAGGGAGAGGGGAAGGCAACCATGAGGAGGGGTCATCAGGGTTCAGGCAGAAAACTGCTCCCCTGTCATAGGATGGAGGGCTATAACATTGGATCTTTAAGTTTTTTGATCTGTGGACTGCTCGACTAATTACTTTCTGATGACCTCAAAACTGAACTATGATAAGTAATGTGTTGATTACCTCCCTCATTCTCTCTCTCTCTCTCTCTCTCTCTCTCTCTCTCTCTCTTTCTCAGTCTCTCTCTATCTCTCTCCCTGATGTTCTACAAAGCAATCATTGTCTGTGTGTTTCACCTGCCAGGAAAGCAAGAAAAATGAGCTAACCTCTGACCTTAACATGCACCCCACCTCCTAACTCCCTGTTGGTCAACACAGTAAGGAAATAAAGCATCTGAAATCTAAGAATTCATAAAACAGGAAAGCCACGCACATTATGCCAGTCAGCGCTTGAAAAAGTTCTAGACTGTGCCTGTACTGTAATAAGCATCAGAAAGCAGGTGTTGAAGGCATAGCCTACAATAACTCTCAGCATTTGATTGCTTTTTTCACATCACCCCAGGGAATTTTATACTAACATATCAATCATCGCAGACAGTTTTATTTTATTTTCTCTCTCAAAATTAGACAGGTATTTTATCAGGGCTGTAATAATTTCTTCAGTGTACACATTGATGCATACTTTTCAAATACAGGCTACACAAAAACAAATAAATGAAACGCTCTCGGTAATCACACACAGCACAGACGTTTGAAATGGGAGCTTCAAGTGCAGAACCTAACAAAATGCAAATAGCCATAATTGATCAGTAATATGGCTCTGCCCCTGTTGCAAAATGTGCTTTAAGTTCACCAATAAAGTGCTCCATCGACTTCGCGTTCAGTGCCCGAAGCTGTTCTGGGGGTGTGGAAGGAGGCGTATCTCAATCAATTTTTCACATCAATCTCAAAATTACCAAAGCCTTAGTGATTTATAAGTGCACCCAACAACCAAAAGTGTTCATCTTTTAGTGCTTCAGTATATAGCACCAGTGGAAAGTTTGGACACACTTTTATTTCTTCATTTTTATTATTTTCCACATTTTAGAAGTAGTAAAGACATCACATAGTAAAGACATCAAAACTATGAAATAACACAAATGGAATTATGCAGTGACCAAAAAAGTGTTAAGAATAAATCAAAACTATTTTAGATTCTTCAAAATAGCCAAAAAATATTTTTTAATTAATTTTTTTGAAGAAATTCATACATAGGCATCAACTTGAAGATTTATATTTGTCCAAGAAACTAATTTCAAGCATTTAAGCATAAGTCTTCAGATCAAAATCTCTTTGAATGCATGTTTCTCAGTAGCTTAATAAGGTGAGTCCGGACTTTTGACTGGTACTGTCTGTCAATGAGGCTGATCAGCATGATGAACAGAGACATTTGGCTCATGGTTGCTGTGTTGCCTCACCATGGGGTCTGACATGCTGACTGTAGATGACTCTGCAGTGGGGAGTGGGGGTCAGAGGGTTGGAAGTTCAAACCCTGGGTGATGTCCTGCGGCTGTTGTTTCCTTGAGCAAAGGGCACCGAACATTAATAACAGTGGTCCCTTCAGTCAACTGTGCTCCCACTGAAAAATTCCTCCTTATTCCTTAGTCAGGTTGCGCAAGTTAACTTGTGGTAGGGCTTGAATGGTGTCACGCTCACACTCACTGGTCTAGGAGTGTTGTTAGCCTGTTGTGACACTGTTGCTCATTTAACTTGAATGGATGCACTTACGTTCTGCTGTGCTGGAAGTCGCTCTGGATAAGAGAATCTACTAAGTGCGTGTAATGTAATATTTGGTGTTATATTAAGTCAAAGCTTTTATTCCACCCCCTTCTACACTGTACACTGTAGTGATATGTTAACAAATCTGCCCTAGAATTAATACTGCCAAGATTGGACAGTGCCTCCCATTCCATAAATAGATTTAGCAAAGGAATCCCTTACCATACTTAGTACATATGGTAATTAACTGAGAAGTTTACCATCACCTCAAAACAGGTATTTATATCACCAGTATACCTTTATCTATAACTGTGTCTCACAAACATCACCTGGCTACCTTTTTACCCCACTCCAGAACTCTGTTTTCTCCTGTAACCTGAGGTGAAAAGATTACATCACTGAATTGTCATCACTCATTATCACCTGGACCCTGCTGAAAGCTCACAGCTCTATGGGGTGCAAAGCATTCCAGCATACAAAGAGGCTGGAGGGACTCTATTGCAACCCAGGCCATGTCTGTGTGCTTTTTTGCCCATATCCATCTTGAATTCCGAGGTTAAAATATAGTATGTGCAAATGTTGGGCGCTTTGCTGATGGTTGTGCATGCCAGGTTGTGTTGGAACTCTTCATGTACTCCTCCTGTCTTTTGTGTAGTTCGTCTTGGTCAAATCAGAACTGTAAAGGGGAAAAATGCCTTTTGGTGGCCATACCTTGTACAAAAGCTTAAATCACACCTCACCTCGTGAGCAAAGTGACTGTGGTGGGGGTGGGAGTGAGGGTGGGGGTGGGGGAGGTACACTATGTTCCTGTGTCGTGCACTGCAGAACTGGTAGGAATGTAACAGCAACTCACAACATGTGTGACCAGAGGGCAAAGGAGGAATTCTGGGGGGCTGAAGGTGGTAGTTGGGGAAGGGGGTTGGGGAGAGATTTTTACTACAGAAAAGCAAGTGAATACATGAACTCCTGTGGCCTGTGTGTTAGTGTTTAATTGGATTTTAAAAGATACGCGCTGAGGGCATATATTTCTAATCCCCATGTTTGAGAAACATCCAATGAAATTACACTAAAAAATTCAACAACCTTGTTGAATGTTTTCTTAATGAAAGTATATATCTTACATAAAATGTCATATTAAATGGTTGTATCTGGGACATGACATACATGAATTTAACAATGGACCGGTTATTCACACCTCTGTATATGTGCTATTGTATGCATGTATTGTATGTTTTGTAATACTGTACACACAGTATTTGTTGATATACATTAAGGATAAGACTTCAACATATTGGTTCTGATGTGATGATGTTGCTTCAATGAAAATATTCCCAGTGCCCACAGTACACTGGAATAGCTTGTTTTGGTATTTTTTTGTGTTATTGTCTGTTATATCACACACTCGTTATGTAACAAGAGTTGTTATAAGGTAGGTCAGAGACACACGTACAGCAGTATTTGACTCTTTTAATGCAGCTTTGGCAGTTACCACTAGAAGGCACTGTGGGTAATCTGAAGTGCATAGAAAGCATCAGCATAAAGGCAGCCATGTGAGAGAGACATGCTGCTCAGACAGACACACCAGGCAGGCAAACCGGCAAACTATTTCTGGAGGAGAGTGCTTTACAGAAATAGGCAGTTCAAACATAGTAGCAATTCTCAAAAGTTATGGGACAATTATTGTTGCAAACGCCATAAAACGGAGATACACAAACACATCACAATGATGAACAAGCACCGAAACAAACTAAAACTCAAAGCATTTCAATAGTTCAGTGGATTGATTTCAGCGAATTCGTCCCGTTTGTGTGCACACAGCTCACGCCATGACTTAAGCAGTGCATTTGCTTTTGGAATAGAGTTGGCCATCACTCACTCAGCACCCAGTTTATGGCAAGGCACACAGGAATGCTGTTATCTAGTCTTAGCCGCAATGAGTTCAGTTTCATCTTGAGGACATTTTTAAGGCTACCTGAACATCTATCTAGCATCCAACAAAAAGAGCAATGGGAGTAGGGCAAGAAGTTATTAATGCAAACAATCCATTGAATCTCCTTGCATAGTGTAATATAGGCTGACAGGTTATATCATCGCCCTTTCAGGAGCCTCTGGGGGCCAATTTTAAGAGCATGAGATTATGTTCTCTGATGTAGCTAGCTGACACTGAGAGGGAGAGCCCATTAACTTCAGCTCACAAAGCTTAGGGGACCTGGGGGCTTCCAAATGCATTGCTCGTTCAAATAACCTGTTCTTAGCAGCAAAAGCAGCAGCAGAGTGACACAGCACAATCATTCTGCACGTCCCTCTCCTTCCCTTTAGCTCTTTGTCATGAGAGGAAGAGTGCAGAGATAACCAGCACAGGTACTTTTTTTTTTTTTTTTCTTTTTTTTGCCCTTATCAACTGATCCTGGATCACAGTCGAAATGTTACACTAACCAGGTTAGGGCTAACAATGGGGGGGTGGGTGAGCTGAGCTTAGATCAGTTGTCTAGGGTAGGAAGAGTGTGACGACCCGTCCGTATAGAACAGCAGTTCGCCCCTCCTCCCTTTAGGAGCTCAGGGACTTCATGTGGTCGGCGGCAGCCTGCAGCTGCTCCTGGATCTTGGCGGCGTAAGGGCTGAACCAGTCACGCAGCTCCTCCATCTTGCCCTCCAGGGTGGAGCGGAGGTCCTCGGCCGTCTTCTCCAGCTGCTCCCGCACCTCCTGGGCCTGGGCCTCGATCCGCTTGCTCAGGTCCTGCGCCTGGGACTGCAGCAGCTGCTGCACGCTGCCCAGCTTCTCCTCCGCCCGCTCACGCGCCTCTGCCAGGTACGGCTCCAGCCGGTCCTTCACGGCCTCCGCGTTCTGCGTCGCGCGCGACTGCATCTCCTCAAAGTACGTGGCCGCTTTCCTGTTCGGGGGCGGAAGGAGGAGGACCAGGGTCAGGGTTAGCATTTTAGTACACTAGATCAATAGTACACAGGCAAGAATGCACTGGTATCATGAGCGAAAAGTATGCTAACAAGTGTGAGAATGGGTCACTTATTTTCTATTTTGTTGATTTTTAAAATTTTTTCTAGTTAACTAAGTACCTGACATCAATTCAGAACATAAAATCTGAGCACAGAGGAGGCACATTTTTAAAACAATTGCAAACATTTACTTCTTACTTTTATAAACCTTTCATAAAGTGGTCTCATGGATAATTCAATGGGCAAATGGCCTTATTTAACTCATGGGTAATTCACTTCTTTATTCACAGTTTTCTAAGAGTATAAATGTGTCCTTGAAAGAAACTGTGACCAAGAATGTTCCCCTTATCCAGTGGACACACACCTCCCTCTGCGGCCACTCTGCCCCTAGCCCCTCCCAGGCCCCCCTCACTCACTTGCGGATCTCCTCGGTGTCCTTGCCCAGCCGTTTCTTCAGCTTGCGGCAGTACAGGTTGATGCGGTTCCTCACGTCGTCGGCGTTCTGCTCCACCATGGTCTGCAGCTCCTTGGTGTAGTCGGTCAGGCGCTCCTTGGCGTTGCTCATGTCGTCCTGAAGCTTGTTGCCCAGCAGCTGCAGGTCCTCGCCCAGCTTCTCGGACGCGTCCTTGGCATACGGGCCCAGCTTGGTCTCCAGGTCGTCCTTGTATATGGTCAGGTCGGCCATGACACCTTGGATCAGGGTACTGTGGATAGGGCGGAGAGGGGGGACAGGGTTAGTGACACTGGCAAGCTGCACCAGAGGAGCAGAGCATGGAGGACAGGAAGAGGTTAAATGATCTTTTTCAGGGTGTTTATGGTTCTGCACATGATGTCAAAGTCCACACCTACCGTGGGTGATTTAAATGTTTTTTTTCTATTGCTGCTGAACGCCCTCTACACACCAACTCAAGGACGATGGACAAATGGCAGTTCTTGGGGACTAATTACCATTCTTGATTCGTGGGCACTAATTATGTTGTTGTACATTACAAGATGCACCAGGAGAAACATGACCAAGCCGTTCTTTCCTGAGTCAACTCTCTGAGTCAGCATACAGGAAATAAAACTAACATTCCAGACAATAGCAAAGCACCTTTTTTTGCTTTCACAGTCCATCACTTCACAAACTTAAGTCAAATTTCATTCATATGAGCATACTGTGCAAACAACTGTCATAACAACTGGTGGGAAAGCAAGGTGTTGCTAAATGTCTTTTCACAGTTAGCTTGAACACAGGTCTGTTTTGCCTGAGCACATGCTCATGTTGGTACCTGAGCATCTGTGTATAGCCCCTGCATTGCTTTGATGGATTTTTAGAGAAGTTAGAGATGATTTCAATATGTTTGAACAGTACAGAGGGCTATGAGCATTGCCACAGTGTAGAAGCTAAAATGATCTCCAAGTCTCCTACCTACTGCTACTCTTCATGACATGGTCTAAGCATCACAAACACATCTCTCCTTCAATCCCTCACTCATTCCTTCCTTTAGCTGTACTGCACTGTAGGCCCACGTTAGCCGCATGCATGTGACTGACTCAGCCCTCCTGTCATGCCGTGAAGCACGTAACAGTGCCGGTGAGATGTGCTTACACGTCTGTGAGTGGCAGTTTAGCATAGTGGTGAGGAGCAGGGATTGTAACTGAGAGGTTACTGGTTCGATTCCCAGCTGGGGCACTGCTGCTATACCCTCGGGCCAGGTGCTTAACCTACAATTGCCTCAGTAAATATCCAGCGGTATAAATGGATAACATGTAAAACTGCAAGCTATGTAAGTCGCTCTGGATAAGAGCATCTGCTAAATGACAATCGTGTAATGTAATATGTAATGTCTGTGTGAGGCATGTTAATGGGACACACTCACTCCAGTTCCTTGCCGATCTCCGAGCTCTTGATGTCCTGCACCACGCCATCGGCCTTGGTGTTGACGTCCGACACAAACTCCCAGAAGCGGTCAACGGCCTCCTCCCACTTGGTCTTGGGCTCATCCTGGAAGAATGCGCGAGCATGGCAGCCTATGGGGAGGGAGGAATAATCAGCTCAGCAGCCAATCAGTGAGTCAGTCTGCCTCAACATGTGTTGTGCCTCTGGTAAGAGAATGCACACCGTGACTCATGCGATAATCCAAAAACCCAAGACCACCTGTCTAGACAGGATTTAAATACCTTATGAAAATGAAGGTAAAAGCATGAAGTCACAATTGTAAGAATAAAATTTCTGAGAGAGAAAGAGGAAGAGGTTAACAGTGAATATTCCTATACTAGAATAGTGAAGTCTAAGAGTGAAATTTACCTGAAATGACCGCAAGAACAAGGATCACTGCTACAGCCTTCATGGTATGCAACCGACAATACACCTGCATAAGGCACAATAAGTAAGTGCATTAGTAAACATTATAAATCCATAAAATCAGTGCTGCTCAACCATAAATGGAGCATCCCTCTCCCACTTCCATACAAGAATAATGTGATATCCAATGAAGGAACAAGGAAACCGAGATCAGCAGAACTAAGTGCGCAGATGGTGGGCGTGAGTGAGAGATTAACCAAAATAAAAAGAGAGTGTGACTGGGTATTGTGCTTGAGAACACAATAGTATTACCCAGCATGCTGCACCTAATCCCCTGCAATCTGCGTATCTGCGCTTTAAGCATGTTCTGTAGTGCTGACGCCTCTGACAACGTGTTTAATTAACGTTCAACAAGGTACCTCATTATAGAGTTTTAATAATTTTAAATTAACTTTTTTTAAACTAATACTCTTTAATTTAAAGAAATATAAATCCATGTGTGATTGTGTGGTTTACAATAACGTCAACATTGACTGTATTGTGTTAATACTATTTAATATATACAGCATGTGCAAAGAAACACATCAAAAACAAAAGTAGTTTCCAAGACATGTGCTCCAGGTTGAGCGAGTAACGGAGGATATGACAATTACCAACCGCATATGAAAATTACCAACCTCAGGTGCATGCATTTCCAGTTAACATGTAAGAATGCGATTGGCATAACTTGTTTTAAGTTGTTTAAAAGTTTACCGACAGTCCGCAACTAAGGATGCTGGCATTCAGAACAATATAGGCAAGTCAATATAAGCGAATACATTAGATCGTAAGTTTGACTTGGTATTTTAACAAACAAAACAATCGTGCTGAAAATCAGAGTTAGCGATGAAATGCTTCAGTTCGGTTTCAATGCAATGCCTTGTCACTCACCTGAAAAGCCCTACTGTAAGTGCTTCCCTCAGTCTGTGAATTCCCTCTCAGCGCATCGCGTGTTTTATACTCCCCAGCGGCGCCCGTGTGGGTGTGATCGCCTGCGTTTTTGTGTAGTCTGCGCTTTGTGTGACATGCGGCGCGATGAAGTGGCGACCTGTCCGAAGTTCCTTACAGGGAATGCTTTGTGATTAGCTTTTATTGTTATATTATTATTTTATTCCACGTTGATCTGCCAAGATTTCAGACGCCCTCTGGACCAATAATACTACTGAAAACAAACGCAGACGTATACTGGCACAGCAGAAAACACATATAGACATACTCAACCTCAGCCTCTTGCCATAATTATACAGAGCCCTACAGGACATGCTGTTCAAGATAATAATTTTTTAAGAATTATTAGTGGTACTGAAGATTTCAAGTGTTTTTTTTGCACGCTAGGGGGTGAGCAGAGTGATGGCCAAGAATGACATAATGGTGTTTCTGTTACATCGACGCATAGACGCAGTTTGGGAAAGGATGTGAAAAACGTGTGTGAGACAAAACAACATTATTAGTCTGTGTTATGAACAAGTAGTCAATGATAATCACATTTAGTCTTAACCGAGTTGATATGGCTCACCAGATTGGTTAGGACTGAAAGATTGTCATGAAAATGGAAATGAGCCCTTTTGAAGGATTTTGTGGTCATAAGGAACCATTCTATTCAGGTATTCTATTCTGTGCAAGGGTGGCTTTCTTGTAGAAAGACTTTGCATGCATTTTTGGGTTTAGCTTCATTTTAAAAGCCTTTGCAAGCTGGCTTTGATGTCTTATACTGTGTCTTACAAGCTGTGAGTGCATTACACACCACAGACGCTTGATAAGTGGAAATTAATATCAAGGCAGCTTAATAGCTTAGTAGCTGTATGCTGTGTCAGCCTCAACTCCCCAGATTCTGCTCTAGCCCACTTGTAAAGTGTGTCAGGTTCACTTGCTTTACTTCACTTGCAGATCTGACGAATTGTCAGTTGTCAACTGTTCTCCTGCTTCCCTTGTCTGTTCAGGTTCCACAAGTTAACTTGTGGTACGGCTTGAACAGTGTTATGCTCACACTCACTGGTCTGGGAGTGTTGCTCATTCAACTTGAATGGATACACACCTCTGTTCTTTTGTGCTGGAAGTGGCTCTGGATAAGAATGTCTGCTATAAGAATGTAATGTAATGTTCTAGACATTACTGAAACACAGTTTGCCCATTGTACATAAATGAAATCCACACTAGTGAGAAAAGTTTAACAGGGAGGGGTTCAGAGGAAATCTGTTCAGTTATTCTTACGCCCCTGTAGTGTTTTTAAGTGTTTTAGCGATCAAGGGACCATACAGGAGAACATCTTAACAAACATTAGAGGCCACCACACTCAATTAAAATCCTTGTAATTATATACAGATAATTCATGGATAAAGGTGCATGTTTTATGTGGAGGAGAATATGTCACTGTGTGTGCTTGTAGGTACAACCAGTGATAGTTTAGCCTGAGAACTGTCATCTGCTGATTTACTGTTGACCGCAAATAACAGTCAGCCAGCAGGGCCACCTTGACCCTCTTTCACTGCCAAAGGGATTTTGATGTGTATCAAGAGTTAAAGGAAGCCTGGCAGAGATTGCCTAATAAGATCACTGGACTTCAGCCCGGGTCAAGATCAGCATTGCATCATGTCACCAGCAGCTGAACTCGCTGATAGAGAGCACAGCACTCGGCCACGTCACTGGATTCTTTTATTTGCTGTGCACGAATCTTGAGAACGTAGATAAGACACTTGCCAGAGCGCTTCTTTGATTTCCCAGGCCATCTCTTTTTGAGACACTCTTTCAGAACTTCTGCCCATCCATGTTGCCTTTCAGATGAATGCCAGTAAATGACAAGTTCCCCTTGAACATCACATTGACAGTGTTTACACGGCAACAGCAGTGTTTACATGGTACAAGTTTAACCGCAGTCAACATCAGCAGGGTGAACAAAAAAGTAAGTGCTATCTATACTGATTCACACCTCTGAACACACAGCTTTCTCCTCCATTAGTTTGCGTTAGACCCACAACAGAAACTTTGCTGCTGTGACATTCCCACCTATTTCTCAAATTGAGGTGAAAGGGTATATAGTCCTATGCTTAAACCCTATGCAAATTTGAATTCTACATTTATATAAACATTATTGCCATTTAGCAGATGCTCTTATCCAGGGAGACTTACACAGGTTGCAATTTTATACATGTTATCTATATAAACAGCTGGATATTTGCTGAGGCAATTGTGGGTTAAGTTCCTTGTATTGCTTGCCCAAGGGTACAGCAGCAGTGCCACTGTGGAGAATCGAACCAGCAACCTTTCAGTTATGAGCTTTGCTCCTCACCACTGCCGCCCTTACTACACTGCCACTCCAAACTGCCGGATAAAGATGCCATTCATACCATTAACTGTGCAATACCTTATCATAAGCCAATCAGGTGTGCTGCATGATGTACTCTTTTCTCTACTGCGATCCAAGCCATAAGACAAACGGCTGGAGCTTTCATCATTTGAAAACACTGGACTGAAGATACACCAGATAAAACATGTATTAAAAATACAGTCTCATAATGTTTTCTGCATTTGTTCTCAAGAGCTTGGCACAGTGACAGAGTCCAATCCATGATTCCAGCCTATGACACATAAGTCCAAAGTCCGGGGTTCATCTACAACAGTGCATTTCATTCTTTCATTTCCTTTACAGAATGAATGATAAAGGTTTATAGTACTGTTTGTTTTAAGGCAAAATTAACACAATATTATGGTGAGTGTAATGTTGTCAGTAACTGTGACATGAGCACAAAGCGTCTTTGTTTGGATTTAACCACAACTACAGCTGGAAATGTGAGGCGTGTGCAAATTTGGCTTACAACAGATGACCTCTTGTGTACTATAACCTTTTTGTAAGACTATTATAGCCTTCTTGTAAAAATAACTAAACAAAGTAAAGTTTGTGGGAATTAAACAATATTTTTCCAGTCAAACTGAAATTGTTGCAGGCAGTATAGACTCACAGCCTTGGTGAGTTTCAAGGTCAATGAGATTCTGAAGATTCTGAAAACATGGTTATTGCACTGTTATAAAAGTGCAATAAAAGTACTGCAATAAATAAAATCATCGCTGTAGCAGACATTTCAGTAGTTGTGCCAGCCCCGAGCAGCTCCATGTTATTGTATCAGACATGTTATTCTTTGGAGGAAAGGTCTGTTTCAGTGTCTGTATCTATCAGGTTTGCTGTGTTTAGTAATTCTCAATGTCTAGTCATATCTTTTCACTCTGTCCCAGTATTATACAGTGTCTGTAAGGGCAAGAGTGCTACACCATAATAATCTTTGTCAGCACAGCTATTAGTCAGGAGTGAAACCACAGTCTAATCATTTTTAATTGTGGCAAAGGGCAGCTCCTCTGCGAAGGAGGAACATTTCAGTTCCTCTTTCAGATAGCTGTGTTGTGCCCCTGTCTGACTATGCAGTCTGTAGGTCAGGGGTAGAAGGGCTTTTTTAGATTATCATTTGTTTTGTGATTTGTGAATTTGATTTGTAATGGTCTACCTTTAAAATGAAATAAAGTACTTTCAGCACATGCAATAGTTACACAATACTGTAGGAAACCGTAGGATGGGTTCCTGCATGGATACAGGGGAGCACATCACAAATGAACAGTGTGAAAACATACAAGGCTGTGATATTGTGCACTGTGTGTGTGTGTGTGTGTGTGTGTGTGTGTGTGTGTGTGTGTGTGTGTGTGTGTGTGTGTGGGTGGAAACAGAGTGAGTAACTGTCATCCCCCTCTGAATCACTTATTAATTTTGAACCTTCACCAGTGGTTGCAGCCTCTTTGTTTTTTCTTTGTGGGAGATGCTGTGGACTTTCACTCAGATACAGTAAAGATCAGATTTAACCCAGAATTTTCCTTATTCTCAAACAATTTACTTAGAATCAAAAAGTGCATTCTATAGATGGCAAATATTGACGTGTGTAGCATGGACACAATTTATTTTTCCAGGACGTACTAAAATGCATTGCAGTTTTCTTCAGAGCCACAGACAGTAGCTGTAAATGTCTCCTAAGGAAATGAAGTGTTAACAAAATCAAAGCAAATGGTGTTTCTCACCTTTCTGTTCCTGCTCTGCAGCTGCTGTGTCTTAGTGTGAGACACTTTCAGTAAAGCTGAATAAATTAAATTGAATAAATTAAACTGAATAATTAAATTAGACACAAACTTGTCAGCTCAGTATTCATCTCATTGCACATCTCATAGTATATTATAAGACAGGTGATATTAATTTAGTTTAATTTCATGTCAGGAGATTTATCTGCAAGCCCTTCAGACAAAATCCTCAGACATTAAATAGCTCTGCGGCTTCAGCATGAGAAATGTCCATCTTGCACATAGACAAACATGCTTAATACATCATAATGTGAAATATGGCAATCAAGATTTAGACAAATATAAATCAGTGAAAGTGCTTCCTATTTTGCCTGTTCTGACTGGCGAACAGAAAGCCTGTTGCCGGAAGTGCATGACTGGTATCTCACTAGGGGAAATTCAAAGGTTATGCTCCTTAAAATGTGATTCCTCATTTATGTTTTTAATAAACTGCCTCCCATTTGGGGAGCCATTTAATTTTAGTATGAACTGCATCAGCCATTCTAATAAAGAATTTCTAAGTAGGATGGAAATAATTCTCTCAGCTCAATAGCACCCCCTTTAGGTAATGATATGCTTGCACTGCAAGCCAACATTTTATTTCAAGAAAACCTGCCTGTCCACCCAGAATCCCATATCAGAAACTACCACTAAACAAACAAATATGATGCAAATCTGGTTTGAAAAGCACAAGTCAGACATTGACCTAACTGTCTTAGCTAGGCAGCACTTAAGCACTGGATGAGAACACTCTCCAGGACAACCCACGTACAACAATTCCCACCCCCAACAGGGAGCAGTGGAGACAACCAATACCCGAAGGATAGAAATTTACAGTCAAAAGATGAGGCACAAATATCTGGGGATATCATCAGGGAGAGGGTGGCATCTCAAGAGGATAAGGCTGATGTAATTAAAGCACTGCTTGTCCACACACAGAGAAAGGTGAGGTATTTCCTCAGCTTTGTAGGGTGGTACCAACAGAGGGGGGAGGTAGTGTGACACGGCTGTCTGTCACCAGGCCCAGAAATTTCATAAGCATGTCGTCAGAGTATGGGTGAAAAGAAAAAGGAAAAAAAGGGTGTTACCTAGTTTGCTAAATGCTCCACTTTTTAATTGGGTGTTAGGTAGTTTAACATTGTATGGCCTTTGATAACACTTAAATTCATTGTGGCAATGTTTCCCACAGTGGCACTACATTTCAAGGATGGCACTAATGTTTTAGTGTCTGTGCAGATAATTGCCAAGCACTATTAAATGTTCTGGATAGGGGCATCTGCCAAATGATTAAATGTAAAAGTAAATGCTATAATGATCTACCATTTAGATAGTTTGCTAACATTTTACAGAAGTGCTCAGATGATAAACATAGCCATCTTTCTAGGCACAGTTAATCAATAAAGAAAGTGACAAAATGAAAATTGTGCCTCAAAATACCACGTAAAAACATATTCATACATCTATAATAACATGTGTTATGTGTGTATGTATGACCTAGTACATGATAGTGTACCTGGTATTTGAATGTATATGTTGACTATGTACAGATTGGTTGTTTAGGATAAGTGGTATTAGTGCGATCCTGCAGGTGGCGTCCGTGTGTACAAAATTACCTTGTTGAGGGGAAGTTTTACTCTGATGCTTTAGTGCAGGCTGCATGTTGTTTTGTTTTGTGTGCTAATCTAGGTCACCACTTATTTTTACTCCTCTAGGGAGACCACTGTGCTTTTTGGAACTGGGACACAGCAGAATATACGACTTATAGGAAACTGTGTTGATATTTCTGTGGTCTGTGGTATCCTCACCTAAGGGAATGACATATCACACAGTTTATTCATGCGAATTGCCTATGAATGCATGTATCTGAAAAAAGAAATATTTACATTTTGATGTTTTTTGGCAGCAGTGATTGTGTTGCTTAGGTTATTTTGCATGGAGTTCTTTGACTTTAGTGAATTAGTATTTATTTGTGAAAAAAAGAAAAATGAGCAATCATAAAACAGAGTCCTTTATCCACCAGATATATTAAGGACTAAATTAGCATTTCAGAACAACAGGTTTTCATACAAAATATACATTTACACACAACACACAGTACACATGCAGTTACATTAAATCACTCATTCTGAATCTGAATTCTGAGTAATCCTGTTTGATACGCTTTCATAGCTCACTTTGGTGACAGTAAAAGACAATAAAATGAGAGAGAGTCTCTGTGTTCCCTCAGATAGGGAGGAGGAGCTATAACAATGGAGATACACTAAACTCTAGCTGAACTTGGTAAGGGACTCCCAGAATGCTTCTGCCTGGGTCTTCAGATTTTCAGCAAAGGAATCCAACTTCTTTTTCAGTTCCTCACCATAAGACTCCAGGTCCTGCTGAACTCCCTGGGTTCTCTTTTCAAGCTCGGTCTGGAAATTCTGAGACAGGGGAGCCAGAATCTTGTGGAACTCCTGCAGCTGCTGGTCCAGCTTCCCCTTCAGCTCCTGAGTGTGGGGGCTAAGCTTGGAGTGGAGCTGCTGTACGCTCTTTCCCAGCTGCTCCTTCAGCTCCTCGCTCTTCTGGAGCAGGGTGGTCTTCAGGGTCTCGGTGTCCAGGGACTCAACAAAAGGGGTCATTTCCTGCTTCAGCTCCTTCATCTGCTCCTGAATGTTGGTCCTCAGCTCCTCCGTGTAGGGCTCCATCTGGACCTTCACGGTGTTCAGGTCTTTCTCCAGACGCACCTTCAGCTGCTCGGCCTCCTGGGAGAACTTGGTCAGCAGGTCGTCAACCAGAGGAGTGATCTTCTGCAGAGTGTCTTTGTACTCGCTGACCGTACCTGTACCCTCTGCAATCTTACCGCTGTGTCAATGGAGAGGGGGGTTAGTCTACCCATGCAGGTCAGTGAGGTGACAAAGTTACTGAAATTACTGGCTGTATCACACCATGTATTACATTACATTACTGGCATTCTTATCCAGAGTGACTTACATAGGTCACAATTTTTATATGTTACCCACTTATACAGCTGGATATTTACTGAGGCAATTGTGGGTTAAGCACCTTGCTCAAGGGTACAGCAGCAGTGCTCCAGTGGGGAATAAAACCGGCAAACCTTCGGTTACAAGTCCTGCTCCTTACCACTATGCTACACTGCCACCCTGATATACTTCAAAACCTTATGATTCCCCAAGATTTTAGGCTATAACCCCCCCCCCTCAAATTTCTGATAGGTTGGTAGGTAATGTTAAAAATTTGGCCTGAATTCATACAGTGGAAAAGGCCTTACTTGATGTCATGGCCCAGCTCAGACTTTTTGATCAAGTTCAAGGTGTCATCAGCAATGCGCGATGCCTCAGCAACATACTCCCAGAATGCATCTTTCATCAGATCCAGGTCTGTCTTTGGCTGGTCTGCACTCATATGGTTGGCATAGCAACCTGGAGGGGTGTGAATACAAAGTTGTCATGAGTATGCACATGTGATAATTACAGAAATCTTTGGAAAGTTTGTTACTATATTTGAATTTATATTATATTGACTTTCAGCTTTTAGTGCTTTTAAACTTGCTGAATGTATGGTAACTGTGCCTGTAATGCATCTTTTCACTTTTTCTAATCATGGTAGATTGCCACCTTAATTTGCAGTAATAATTGCATAACATTATTACTCATTAAGAGAATGACTTAAATAACACTAATACTGTACTAATAAGAACAAATATGTGGATACAACAATAACAGTCATTAAATCAGAACAAGTTTCACTTACCACTAAATATTGTAAGTGCAAGCACTACAAACACCTTCATGACTGCGATTCAAACACTGGGGGAAAAAAAACAAGATCAATCTCCATTACTCCTTTTCACATTTCAGTCAAAATATCTACAACTGCAGTGAACAAGTACAATTTAGTCTTACCTGTGGAAGTCTTTGTGTCTCTCTTGGTGTCAATATGTGTGTCTTTAGGGCTTTATATATGTATAGGGAGCTGAGGGATAGCTAAAGAATACAAAGTCCAAAAGTGAATGCCCTGCCAACATCATACATCCACAACATTACAACACACATAAACAACCCAACATGCATGCTTTTATTTTGAGGTTACTATGAAGGTTTGACTGTATTTTCTCACACCTGACCACCTTTTACTTGTGTCTCATACTGCTCAGAACACCACATGAGCAATATGTGAAACACGCAACAGCACAGTGATTCATGTCTTTACTTTAATATTGGTTATTCACTTTGGTATCAGTTTTCACGTAAAGCACATAAGCTGCTCTAGGAAACTCCAGGGGATTGAGGTGTACCATAACAAAGACATGTTTTTTCACTGCATTGCCAATGAAGAGATGGAAATCAAACTGAGCAAAAAAAAGCTGGGTTTTTTTTGTTTTGTTTTAATTTCCAGATCCCCCATCTTAACCAGTAAAATCAGTATTTTCACTGCTGGAAATAGGTCACTGATAAGACGTGGCTCCCTGGATGTCAGTGATTACAAGTTTGAACTACTCTACATATTTCACCTACTGACACACATGGTACATTGTACATTGTACATGATAAACACATTCCAACCTATGCACTGAACATTGTGTACCACATAGATCATACAGACTGAAATGTTTGAAAAACAGTCGTGAGTCAGTTGAATTCAGGTCCTTGGAGCAGTTCAAATCAGCCTGTGTAAAAACACCATGCAAAGACTGGTGGGGCACTCAGTACAACTAGTTTCATATGTATTAGTCTTGAAACAGTTGTCTGCAGATGGCAGTTAATTTAGCGGATAGCTCGTTAGTTAAGTCAGTGAGACTGATGAAAGAGTCCAGGGTGATGGATCTCACCAACTTCCGTGCCCAATGTAGTTTCCACATTAAACAACACGAACAGTATGTTCTGCTCAGTGCTGCACTAAACTGTATTTATTATTAGTTTATTACAGCAACAGCATTTTAACATTTTCTTACATTAAAAACATGCGTTGTGGTTTCTGCTTACACCCAAGCAACATAGGCACGTGTCATACATAGGCAACATAGGCAAATCTCCATATTACTTCTATATAGGTTGTTGGTTTGTGATCAGCAACGGTGGTGTGGTCCTATAACCCTTTTGTGTTTATTGTGTTAGCTTTTTGTGCAGAGGAAAAAATAAAGTTATGCAGCCTATGGGCTCAACCTGTAACTCACCAGTCAGTGGGCTAGTGCTGGTAAATCTCTCAGGCTGCTTAGGGCAGCTAAAAAGACAGTGGAAAACTACTCAAAATTTGAACGTTTACTAGCCTGCTTCCAGCTGTGCAGTTTGAAAAAAGGTTTTGAAATATAAGTTATACCTAAGCATTCTACAACTCACCTGAAAAAAAGCTCACTAACTTATCTCGGAATGTACACATTGATTTTAGTCTATGAGAAATAGTCTTGCAAAAGACTAAAATCAATCCACTACATTTAAAGATAAGTTTATATTGCCAGCAAGTGTGTGTTGCTGACAAAACGCTGTCCTACTTTGACCAGGTTTATAATGTCAGGACACATTTTTTTCCATTTATTATGTCACATGGGCCAGATCTCTGTGGTGTTTGAGTTCAGGCTAAGAATTTCTGTATGATAAGGTATTTTAAGCACAGAGACATGGCAATCACGGTTGTCTCTGACAGCACTTTGGCTCAAACCAAACTGCAACAAGTGAAGCTGTTAAAAGCTGAGTCGCTTTGGTGTAAGTACAAAGTAGAATCAATTTCTTCCCCAGAATATTGCAAGAGTCACAGTGAAGAAAAATTCCTGCCTATTTTGCAAGCTACACTACGGTATGTTACTTGTGTAGTTTAGCAAGCTAGCTAGACTTGCAGCTAGACTTTTATTGTTTTGCACTACAGTAATTACAAATGGCTAGCTATTGAGTTACATATCCTGCAGTAAATTTCACAGAAAATAGGAACACAGACTGCTTAATGTGTTACTAGTTAGCAATTAACTAGTTTGTGCGAAGGTATGGACCATGAGGAGCACACACCGTTAGCCAGTTGCATAGTTAATTAGCTAGCAACAATTTTAAAGAGCAAAATACCCATTTAGCTTAGTTAGCTTGCAAGATAATTAAGTTGGCACTGAGTGGTGAACTTCACTGACAGGCTTAAATCTAGCTAGACAGATTGGTAGACAGGTAACGTCTGGCTGTCCTTGTTAAATTTAAAAACTAAAAACTTAAACTTTTTTTCCCTAACATTTCAGTGTGGGCTATGAATAAAAGGTGAAACAGTTAATTGAAGAAAAGTCTTCTTTACTGGTACACAAAGAATGTACAAACAATCATTTAATTGAAGAAAAGACTTCTTTACTGGTACCCAAAGAATGAACAAACAAACAAACAATGAACAGCAGCTATCAATTAATTGAGAAAATAATCAGCAGATTAATCCACAATGAATATAATTATTAGTTGCAGCCTGAAAAAAGAAAAAATCTTTAAATGAAGACAAGTTATACTTTGACTTTTAAATGTTTTTGAAGCTCAGTGGGTGGTTGTGAGGTTACTGCTGTGCTCCATCTTCCTAAATGAGTTTAATTTTATGGTGGGATTTGTTTGTCTGGTGTGTCTTTCCGCTGGTGTTGAAGCATGATGGGAGGGCTCAGAATAGACCTGATGCCAATTTTCAGCATTTCAAGGCAATGCAATGGTCATCTCTCACTGAAAAACAGGGACTTCCAACACCATTGATATTTTAGAGAGACAAGTGTGGCAATACCTTACGGTTAAATTAGCCATCTAGCAAGCTGACTAGTAAGGAATGGCAAAATGCAGGCCAAGTGTTGAATGTACTCTCTTCTAAGCAGTATATTACTGCCATTACTAAATTAACCCTGAATTAACAGTGTATTTCTCCAAGATATGAATTTAACGAAGTCGCAAAACTTAATTTAACACTTTTTGAATAAAGCCTAAGGTAACAACTCACATAATAATGAAACTGCAAATTGCATTAGGCAGTCTCAGCAATTTAGGTAAAATACAAAGAGGAAGAGATTTGTAAAATAGCTTCTACTTTGCAAAGAACATCTGAAGATATGTCAGGAAGACATGTACATATAACTTTAGCAGGTGCCTCTTGAGCAACCTATGCCTTTTACTCTGTTGAAACAAGCACTAACCACTCTTTTAAAATAATTAAATTTATTTGAATAGAATGGGGAAAGTGACCCCACAAACATGAATCAACTATTACAGTAAACAAAGGCGCAAATAAATAAATACTGCCATATTATGCAAAATCAAGTATTGTTTGAGCAGAAATTCTCTTAACTCATAGTGGGGAAAAAAAGGAAATGGATTTTGTCATAGCTGGGTTATACATACTGGTTCTCCCAATCAATTATGTGCCTGGGAATAAGTTCTATTCTGTTCTGCTATGAGCTTAAACTAAGAGAATCAATTATTCTGTGCAGCTCTGAGACTAAATGGAGAGATAGGTGTTTTTGTGGATTCTGTTGGGGAATATTCCGCTGTTCCATCTCTAGCTGGTTTTGGTGAAGGATTCCCAGAGGGCAGTAAGCTGGGCCTTCAGGTCCTGGCGATAGGGGTCCAGCTTCTCCTTCAGGTTCTCACTGTAGGGAGTCAGACTCTGCTGAAGCTCTTTGGTTGTCTGGGCCAGCTGGGTCTGGAAGCTCTGGGCCAGGGGAACCACACTCTTCTGGAACTCCTGCAGGTGCTGGTCCAGCTTCTCCTTCAGCTCCTGAGTGTTGGGGCCCAGCTGGGACTGCAGCTCCTTCACGCTCTGCTCCAGGCTCCCTTTCAGCTCCTCGCTCTTCTGCAGCAGGGTGGCCTTCAGGGTTTCGGGGTCCAGGGACTCCACGTAAGGGGCCACTTCCTTCTTCATCTCCTCCACCTGCTGCTGAATGTTGGTCCTCAGCTCCTCCGCGTACGGCTCCATCTGGACCTTCACGGTGTCCAGGTCTTTCTCCAGACGCATCTTCAGCTGCTCGGCCTCCTGGGAAAGTTTGGCCAGCAGGTCCTGAGCCTGAGGGGCCACCTCCTTGCGGAGGGAGGTGATGTATTGGCTGGCCACATCCGCACTCTCTGTGATCTTGGCACTGCACAGACAGTGATAGAAAGAGGTTAGAATATTGAGCTGAAACAAAGGGGTTATTGCAATAACTTTTTCATAGCCCTGGGTGCCTTCAAGAGAAAGCTGAATACTCATCCCTTCAAGCTTTATCTCTAGTCTACTGTACCTTCCTCTCTGTCCTATCCCAGTTTTCTATAAAAAAGCACTCTACACTAGTTTAGCACTTAACTCAGTATTTTACTGACCTCCTGCAGTCCTTTTCGACAACTAGCATTGTGATGCACTTATTTGAAGTCACTCAGGGTAAGAGCATCTGGTAAATGACATAATGTTATGTAATGTGATGTAATGTGATGTAATGTAATGTTGTGCTTGCTCTTTACTTACTTGACTTCCTGGCCCAGCTCTGACTGCCGGATGGTCTGGAGAGTATCCTCAGCAGTGCGTGTTGCCTTGGCAACATAGTCCCAGAATGCATCCTTCACCAGGTCCAGCTGTGGCTTGGGCTTGTCTGCCCAAAGAATGTTGGCATGACAACCTGTCAGGGGACAGAAGTAAATTTAAGTATCATGGCTCTCCAGGTATGGAATTTAAAAAAAAATGAATTCACACTCATGCTTATTGTTAACTGAGAAGGATTTAAGGCCTGTTTAGTTTACATATCTGTCAGTATTCTTGTTTTTAAACTGTCACAAAGTTACAGATCTATTTATATTTTACTACTGCATGTCTCTATAACAGGTAAACGTTTAATCACATAAAAATGATTAACAATTTTAGGTGTTCACTACATGGATGGAAAAAGTACTACAAAAAGCAGTATTACTAAGAACTGACATGCAACCACAACAATAACAATTACAACATTATTATAACAAAAACAAGGCAAACTCACCAGTGAGGACTGTAAGTGCAAGTACCACAAACACCTTCATGACTACGGTTCAAACTCTGGGAAAAAGAAATATGATCAATTACTCTTCACACTTCAAGCTAAATAATTCAGATAATTCAATGCCAGTGATGCTAAAGCGTCTTACCTGTGTGAGCGAGCGTGTGTCTCTGTGAGAGCGTCTGTCTTGGTGTGAGCGTTTGTGTCAGGGCTTCATATATAGGAAGCTGAGAGCTCCAGTGAGACACACAAAGTCCAGCAGGCACTGCCATGCTGTCACCAGGGCTGTGTCTCTCTCTGTCACACCTGCTCCACATCACACCCTCAGCCACTCTGGCCTGAACCCTGCCAACACGTACACTGAGCTCATCCATGACAACACAGGGATACTGGCACTGTCATGAATTGGCCACACATTGATACTGGGCACAGCTTAACGTTAACAATCCGAAGGTGTCCTCACTACTGACAAAAGCACCAAACACAGTACAAAAATCATGTTAACACTGGCTGAATAAGCATGACAGCTGAGAGACTCACTGGCCTTAAATGAACATTATCAACATTGCAATCCCAGTATTATGCTCATTAATAAAATGGCACACATACAGGTGTTCATGTTATGTATTGATTTGGCCATTGCCTTTATTTAGGGCAAGTTAAATAGCTAACAGTTTCATCCAGTTACAGCTGGATATTTACTGACACAATCCAAGTTAAATAAGCTGTTGTGCTGTAAAACGACAGTAGCAGTACTCTGATCTGAAATGACAACACTTCGGGTTCCCTAACTACAAAGTCACTCTAGCAGGTTGTTCCAGGAAGGTGTTACTTGACTGTTTTTGGATTTGGTAGTGCTTGGCATATTTCCCAAATGACCTGAAAACTTAGAAACTCTGGCACATCTCCCTCCTAATCCCTACAGAGAGGCCTTGGTTTGTGATTGGATTGGGGATGTGAATTTTTGGTGCATGTAATCTTTTTTACATTACAGGCGTTTAGCAGATGCTCCTATCCAGAGCGATTTACATAAGTTACAGGTTTTTACAATGTTATCCATTTATACAGCTGGATATTTACTGAGGCAATTGTGGGTTAAATACCTTGCCCAAGGGTACAGTGGCAGTGCCCCCATGGGGAATCAAACCGGCAACATTTAGGTTATGAGTCCAGCTCCTTACCACTGAATTACACTGCTGCCCCCAATCTTTTAGCATCTTACCCCCATTTTTTCATTACTCCACTGAAAATCGTCTATCATTAGAATGAAAATAATGTCATTTACTGCCACCGTTGAGTAGAGGAATAGATGCATATTTAACTGTGTGTCCTCATGATTACTTCAAATACATGTCATAAATACCTTCCTATGACTGTACATTCATGTATTGATTGGTTTTGGGTTATAGTTATGTAAGTATGACTCCCTTTGGTGATGATAATGTGCAAGTTCACATGAGGTGATGAGGTGATGTTTGGCCTTGTGAGAACATCACTGGATTGAATACTGCAAGAATATTTTGTCTTCTATATCTGCACTAAAGACACTTCTCAGTATGCAAATGACCCAGTTACATGGGGTTCATTCATATTTTCATCTATTTACCTGAACACCCAATATTTTTGATTGTATGCTATCTAGAATATTTGTCTGTGCTCGATGTTCTGGGGTGAACTTATAATTTGACACACTTTTGATATGCTTCTGTCTGCATAATGCATGATGGAATATTTCACAGTCACTGTTCCTGGATCTGCCAACCAAATAAAATACAATAGACGATGGAACTGGATTGAGAGTGTGCAAACACATCAAAACAGGAGAGACTATATAAGCAAGCTTCATTATTACCCACATTAACCCCACATATTTTTATAAAATTTGCACAAATACGGGTACAGCAGAATCTAGTGGCAATCGTATGAGCTCATGCATACCATTTCTTATGCTTGTGCTGTGTAGCTGTTTAAACGTGCAGTCTGTGTCCAACACTCTCCCATGGTTACAGCTGTCACTCCCTCAGTGGAAATTTTGATTACCACGGCATCCATGGTTGCGATGTCTCTGTCCCTCTCTCACCGTGACTGTCTGTGATTGCTTAAGGGTGACACTCCTGTCGTACGTCACCGCTGTCTGCATCAGACTGAGGCAGAGTCCAGTGGCCACAGATAAGATGAGGGTGGGAGGGGGTCAGTGTTCACACACACGTCACATGCCTCTGTATGCTGAGGTAAACACACGCCTGCACACACAGGGAGGAAACACTTGGTAGGCAAACAAAATAAATCAGGGGTGTCTAACAATTTGTGCTGAACCATGTTTGGTTGTCTTTGCAGACAGCTACACAATGAAACAGATTTTTTAAAAAGTGCCATTTGTTTCCTGATCAAATTATGTATTTTGTCTCAGAATGTCTAAGCTACCGGTGCCAATCATGCATTAACATTATCAGAGTTGATATAATATTCCATTGGCCATGTCATTCAACAGAACTTCATGTTATAAAATGACTATGTGTATATATATATATATATATATATATATATATATATATATATATATATATATATATATATATATATATATATATATATATATCTGGAGGAAGAACTAAATAACACATGCCTATATATCTTGTTTGACTACGACTGAGCAGCCCAGAGTAATGTCACTTACTGAGAGAGTTGGTCCCTCAAGGTAACAACAGCATCTTTATTTTCACACTGTGTGGTGAAAAGGCGCTGAAAAGGAATCCATCAAAGCAGCCTCAAGACAGTGCCTGCTCTATGTTCACAGAAGAGTGCTTGCAAACATTGTACCATAGAGCACAAAAATGTGGGTTTTAATTTATTCATTCCATTTTAAAGATATTATACTTTTTATACTCCTGGGTTCTGCAAAACTACCGAATAGTTGTTGCTGATGTTGTGATCATTATATTATTTGACCAGTAGAGGGAAGTGTTCATCTGCTAAGAGGAGACTATACCAACAAGAACAGAGCCCACAAGAGATTGTGATGCAAAGCAGAATTCAGAAAACTCTGATCATTTTACTCACCCACAGATATTAATCTTAATATCAAACTGCTAAATTTCTAAAAGCTGATCAAGTGAAAAGTGAAATACTGAATTCAATTTCATATTTCTACTGCAGTGATGCCTTCATAAGACAAACTGTCCTGTTACTCCAGGGCTTCCACTCCTGTAAAGTGAGAACTTTCCTTGTCTTCATTCAACTGGCCTCCAAACTAGTTCACCTACCAACATCAGCCATCTCTATGGATTCCTGGATCTAGACGGTCAGTGGTGTTTCAAGCCCACCTAACGTGTATGAGGTCATCTTCCTCCAGGTAATCGGCCTCCAAACTCATAAACCCAATGGCCAGGAATTCCCCTCAGAATATTCAGGCAACCCATCCTCCTGTTATTTCAGCTTTGACATTCCAATTCTCGGTTTGTATGTACACTGGATGCATTGAACTTCTTAAAGTTACCTCTTCAATCCTTGACTTTTATATTATGACTTGATTATATGCTTATCGCATCATATTTCAGATCCACCCATTTCAACTATTCACTCTTTATGTGTTAGCATTCAAAGGTTTTACTGACTTGACGTATTAAATGAAAACTCATATTCCACCCGTGTATCCTTCTGTGTAAATCTGCATATGGCCTTGAATTCATAGTGGGAAATATGTCCTACAAATAAATTCCATCAGCATCACAAAACAAAGGACACAGATCTTCTACATATCAGTATTAATTGCTTATCAGACACCCAGATTCAGGCTGGTTTACATAAATACACAAATAATAACCTTCAACAATTTGCCCACATAAAATATTAGCATTCTTAAATATGTGGCAGGAAGCACAGAGATCAAAGAATTTGTAATCAGCTCAAGCCACAGAGTAGGACTCTCACACACCCATCTGACTACCAGAGTCAAAGAAACACACACACCCTGTTTTCTTCCAATTTTGTAAGAAATGTCATTTATCTTTTTTAATAGTATATATACAGGTAATATATATTGTCTCATATATATGTACCACTGAAAAAAATGAATGAGAGGAGGGGGGAAATTAAAAAACCAAAAAAAAGAAAGACAGATTCCAAACATTCTAGAGTAACTCCAACCCTCAAGGCCCCACGAGACTCAACCGTCAGCACAAAAGTCTTCATGCATCACGTGCTCAGACTGACAGCCTGTAAAGTACAAAACAAATATCTTTAAAAAAAAAAGAATGACCGACAAAAAAAAACTAATGGGCAAAGAAAAGCCAAACAAACAAAAAAAAAAGCCGCAATTTGATAGTTTCCTAAGGACCGTGTCTGTGTGTCGATGTCTTCCTCCACCTTCTGTACAGTATGTTACGTTGGTCTCTATGTTACAGTTTCTGTTCGTCTGTCACACTTGCTGCATGTGCGTCCCTGTCCGTCAGTCTTTCAGGGTGTCAGTTTCAGCGTCAGTCAGTCTCGGCGGCTTGGGCGTCTATCCGATGGTGACGCCGAAGCCGCACTGGAACTTGTTCTTGCGGTGGTTGAGGAAGGCGCACAGGGCCAGGGAGAGGGGCAGAGGGATCAGTTTCTTCTCCAGTGTTGCCCCCACCACCCAGTTACTGTCCAGGGAGCCTGCGACCAGGAGGGAGAGTTATTACATTATATTACTGGCATTTAGCAAATGCTCAGAGCATCCAGAGCAACTTACATTGGTTACAGTTTTTTTAAGAATGTTATCCATTTAATACAGCTGGATATTTACTGAGGCAATCGTGGGTTAAATACCTTGCCCAAGGGTACAGCAGCAGGGTCCCAGTGGGGTATCGAACCAGCAACCCTTTGGTTACGATTCCTGCTCCTTAACCACTATGTTACACTGTTAAATTATACCCTAAACAACTGATCCTGGATCAGGATTAAAAATTAGCAGTTAATGGATGGGATATGGATCAGAGGAGGGGCAAACTGATCTTGTATTTGTTGTTGAAGGTCGAAAATCTAGTTCTCACTGATCCATAGCGTTTGCCAGAGCTACAGCTGACAAGGATCATGTAGTCGCGGCAGTGTACCTTTGAATAGCAGGTTGGCTTTGGGGACGTCCAGCTGGTAGCCAAAGGAGACGCTGGTGTCCTGCATCCTAGTGCTGGCCTCAAACTCCACCCCGACCTGCAGCTGGAAGAAGAAGAGGACACGGTCAAACACAAAGACACACTGTATGAAGCAAAAAGCGCATTTTCACACAGCTGTGTAGCAGATGTGCCTAATACTGTTCTGAGACAGGGATACGATGACATGAATAAACATGCACACACACACACACACACACACACACACACACACACATTCTTCCACTCCTGCCAAATGAAAACGCACGTACGTACACACACACACACACACACACACACAACACACCCCAAAGATAACAAACATGCTGTCAGGGCAGTTACACGCATTCTAAAAAACCTAGCTAAATGCGTCAGCTCTAACACCCATATGAGATATGGGCCAGTCCAATGGACTGTGACTGGGTAGCACATTCCTGTGAAAGAACACTACCCTGCTATCTGGAGGTAGGGGTGGGTGGGCACAGGGTGCAGAACACCCCGGAGGGGTGCGTGGGGGCAGTGGGGCAGCGGGTGTGCCGTACCTGGTCGTTGGCTTTGTGGTAGTAGGAAGCATGGGCCCCTGCCCCTCCCAGAGTCAGTGTGGCGATGTAATTACTGCCTGAGACAAGGAGAGGGCAAGAAAGGGAACGTGTGTGAGAGACAGAGAGACATAAAAATGGCAGCAGCCTCCTCCTCCCCCTTGCGCTGGTCCTGTGTGCCATGAATCACTCTGATCCTCATTAACACCGCAGCATTACAGAGACCTGCGGCTGGACGGCTGCCACGCTGACTTTAATCCATTCCGCATGAGCCGCACTCCCAAGCCAAGAGGAAGTAAGAAATTAGACCCCAAGTAATTTACAGCAGTGCTAAGAGATTTAGGCTGATGTTTATCCTTCACGGCACTGTGATTTATTGGACAATAGGGGAGAAAAGGAAACGTTTTTCAAAAAACAATGTCAGAGTAAAGTTCTGTTAAGCTTTTTGAATGTGTTCATATAATTCAAACTTCCTTCATGCCCACTAACAAGCATCTTGTTGATAACACTTTTACACTGCAGCAGACAAACTTGATGTTGTTCTTTGGCGTGGACTTTGGTGGTTATGGCTTCTTCCACGGACGCATAAAGTTCTGACATCTTTACGGCATTCCATTATTACAGATCATTCTCTAAAACTATCAGTAATCCTATCAATAATCTAAATATAGCATTGAAAATGCTGCAAAATGGCTGGTCATCATTACTTAGTGATGGGTCACACTCAGATTGGAGGTGCCCCACGCAGAAGCACGCGGTCTCACCTGTGTACCTGCCCGCCAGGGACATGACGGCCCCCTCTTCCCCAGGCCTGCGGTGGTACACCAGCTCCCCTCCGAGGGCCAGAGAAGGGGTGACGGACTGGAGGTAGTGCGCCACCACAATACCTGAGCGTCAGAGCGAGAAATCAATGAAGAAACACTCTCAGGATCCTGAGAAATTACGTCACCATTTTTTAAATACGCATATTTTTCAGTTAGAAATGAACGTTATATGACCACAAAGAAAGCCCTTGAAGCTACAGCTAGGCTCTGGAGTTAATATACTGAAAGATCCCCCCCCTTTGATCTCATATTCACCACGGCCCATACAAACTCCGCGCACTGCTGGCTATGACTTGACTACTAATTTCTTTCAAATTCGAAACAGCTTGCTCCCACAAACCATCTGCAACCTACAGTTAAACATAGCTCTTTCTTCACACGCAACACACCCAGCTGGGAAGCAATCCCAAAAACAGCATCCTCATACTCTCTCCATCACAACCATAAGCACACAGTACTACCAAAAATCTAATCTTTCATTTTTCACCATTTCATTCCTCAGCTTCTCCCTTTTCCTGCACAACAGGCAGCACCCTGTGGCCGGAACACTGTCAAATTAAAAGCAGACAGCTGGAAAGCTGGGTAACATATGGGTGACTTGTAAAAATGTGTAAGAACTTGACAAGGCGAGTTTACCAGAGCCGACGAGGACGTCCGGGTTGCCGAGGGTTAAGGCAGCAGTGAAGTCCTCTCCCCGGAATTCTGCGTCACATTGCCAGTTCACAAACTTCTGCTGCTGAGTCTGAGATCACATAAAGCTCACTGTCAATCAATCAATCAGGTTTCATTTAGCGCAGTAGCCTTCACAAAACTCCCAGAACACAAAGCAGAGGGACTGCACAATGACAGTCACACGTTTCAACTGCACTCTGCGATGTGGCACAATTTGAGGACATCAGCAGGATGGATTATCAATAGAGTCTAATCTCCTCAGGAAAACGTCCAAAGACAGTAACATTTTAGTCTCAACCCTGTAGGTGCAAACACACACACACTCTCTCATTCTCTCTCTGTACCTGGAAGGCTATCTTGGAGCGCACTCGTTCGGTGAGCTGGTGAATGACCTGGGCGTTCAGGCTACCACTATTGTCCATGTCTCCCACCAGGACCGGGAACGACTAAAGACAGATAGATACACATTATTGCTATACACACAATCACACACAAACAGCACAATATAGGTACTTTTCATGTGTACAATGAATGTAACGTACTGTAACAGACCACATATTGGGGCATGTGCCACATGAGGAGCCAGCTTCATGGATTAACGATAAAAAATCTCTCCTCAATCCCTGTCAGAGCAGCACAGTCACCCTCTGATCATGCATTTAACAGCCAGTGGGGAGGCGTACCTCAGCTGGTCCGGTCTGTTTGGAGCCCACGTAGGTGGCGCCAAACCTGTAGCTGGAGTCTCCCAGAGTGCTGAGGGCCACAGTGTGATTTACCTGATGGGTGGAGAGAGAAAGGCAGGGGGCGGCTGAAGCACTGGCCATTAACCAAAAAAACTACCGACTACCTCCTGCGTCTCCACAGGCTGCTGAAGTACATGCACTAGAGAAATACTCAGTTTCCTATAAATGGGAAGTGTAAACACGACACTGAGATGGCAGATTATCAAAGGCCGTCCTCCGCGAAGCCCAGCAACTCTAATCTGTCATCATTCTCCCTCACTGTCTGTCTAATTAGTTACACAAATCAGTCCATCTGCCAGTCTAGGAATATGTCTTCAGTCTACAAACTGCCCAGCTTTTCTGGTCAGTAAAAATTATACTCAAATGTTTAGCAAATGTTTTTCAAACATTCACAAGACAAACAGGGCAGGTGACCTGTGCTGACCTGGAAGTGGTTGCTCAGGCCTTTGTTGACCACCAGCCTCACCCCTTCCATCTGCATGGGGAAGACCTCTGAAAGGGAGAGAGTGGAGATGTGAGGCGTGAGGGGTGAAAATGAGGACACAGCATGAATTACAGAGAAATGTATGACAAGCACCAGCTGTAGGAGGCAGAGAGAAACCAGCACATTTATCCCTGACACTGAGTATCACCAGAGAGACACACAGTGTGTTCCTCCACTGTCTGGCTATGGAGGTTTGGTCAGTTTTTAACCTCCTGTCTGGTAACAATTTGGGCTGTTTGTTACAATAAACTGGTATGTAAGATGAGCCATTTTCAAATTCAAATATAATGTGAAAAAAATGTGGTGATAACATGAACATAGCATACAATATTTTTTGACTTGCTTTCATTCTTATTCATTCTTATAATTTGTATTACATGCGCCTCAGAATATATCAGCCAGATTCAAACAGTACTGCAATGTAAATACATTACAGCTAGCTCTAGCCATTGCACTTACTACGCTAGCTAGTAGTAGCTAGGCAGTTATATCCATGAATCACAGTTAGCTGCAACATTAGCGAGGAACACGATTGCTCAATTACTTGTAGTTCTGGTTTGTTAGTCTAGTTTTAAGTGGCTTGCATTTGTTTGCTGCTCACTTTTCTGCCACTTGCATACAGCCTGGACTACTCTTGTGCAGTACCAGTAGCCGTTTTGATTGCTTGCAGTCTGTAATATTTGGCAGAGAGGTAACAAATAACTATAAGCTCTCCAATAAATGGACAGAGCCATCTGGTCCGTGATGGGTTTGGCGGACATCTTTTTTATTACTTTGTTCCAAACAGCTCATATGAAATTTCTCAGCATGATACTGCTGACGGTACATGGCCCTGTAGCACACACCAGATTCCACCAAATCACACTGCAGTGATGTTTTTCATTAGATTATACATAGGGCCCGATATCCCATTGGGTCTAATAGAAAATGTTAGCTTGCTGCGCCACAGACACCCAGCCCTACTACACATAGACAGTGACACATTACCCCAAATGCTCCCTCACACTTTACCTTTGCACTTCCGGTGGCACTCCTCAAAGGTGCCGGGGTTGGGAAGGGGGCTCTCTGTCTCCCCCTGCTGACCAGAACCATTAGCGCCGGTGGTGGATGACGGGATGGAAGAGACTGGGGGCATGGTGAACCCAGGGGGTACCGACACCAACCCCGCTCCCCCCGGACTACTGCCGCCCGAGGCAGGGGGAGGGTTGGGTGAGCTGGCAGCCAACACACTGCCCATGCTGAGGGAGAGAGAGAAAGAGAAAGAGAGAGGGAGGGGTAGCTGTGAGATGATGGGTACTGATGGCTAGACTGGGAGGGTTCGGCTGCCTGGACAAGGAAAAGGAGAGACCAACAGAAACAAGGGTAGGAAGAAACATGGGAAAGGAAAGTAAGAACAATGGAAGAAGAAGAGAGGTAATGGAGGTGGCAGAGAGAGAGAGAGAGAGAGAGAGAGAGAGAGAAATAATCATCAGAAAAGACTAAGCATAAACTGCTCTCTCAAATAATACAACACAGAACTCTAATGTTCAACTCAGCACTGCAACTACGTCTGCAAACAAAACCAGGCTGAATATTGGTGTCTCCGATTTGAGAAACACATGGATTTCATGACTGCTGAGTCGAGGAGGACAAACGTGATGCGCTACAACACTTCGTGCTTGAAACAGTGCGATAAAAAATGCATACAGGTTGCAGGCAGTCTCCAGTCAGATCGGGGCATCAGGCACATAACTGTCACGTTAACAATGTGTTTTCAATTAAACTTTTGGCCAGAAAGTCGCGACAATTCTTACGTAACGTATGACCTCAACAAATGATCTAATTAGATAGCGAGAAGTGGAAACAATGTCCGTTTTGCGTTCCTTATTCATTTTGGCACATAGGGCACGCTTGCATGTCATACACGTACGAGACCAGACTAAATTTTCAAAAGAAGATTCCTTGTATTTGCGAGATAGGTTCCCAGCTAAAATTACAAAGCAGACACCCAATGTTTACACAGTACCTGCCCTACTAAGTGCCTAGCCAGCTAACCTAGCCAGCTCGCAGTCAGGAAAATGCATCGTTAGAACTGACACTATCAATGCATGCTCTCAGTTAGCTAGCGTTAGCTAATTAGCTATGTGACCCTCGTGACTAAGTACAGTATATTGTATTAGAAGGTGGTTAATTTTAGTGTTGACATAAGCAATCTATCTTGGGGTACAAAGCCAGCTAGCTACAGAATACTGAAGTAGGTAGCTAGCTGATCTAACAAGCTAACTACTAGATGACCAAAACTAGCCAAACCTAGCAGCCAAGTTATTTCTGCGGAGTATGACATTGGGAGCTACCTAACTAAGGCCTACCTACCACCGCTGGAAAACTCAGAGATCTACCTAAACTCTGCATTTTTTAAATAAATAATTTCACAGTAATGTAAATTTTCTGATGACATAACTGGCTTACTATCTTGTCGTGTTGAATGACTGTGGAGAAATCAGTCCAGCTAGCTAGCGTCTGAATGAATGATTGGTAACTAGCTAGCGAGCAAGGCAGCCAGCAGATACAGTAACGCTAGCAAGCTAATGTTGCAATCACATGATTCGCTAAATGTTAAGTTGCTAGCTAAATATCTAATCATGGCACAAAATCGTAATCGGGGAATACAAACAAATGTCTAATCTAGATACTACCGTCACTAACCTTACGGATTTTCTTGTAGCTAAGTCAGCTAGCTAACGTTATTAGTATGTGACAGCAATACGATACAGCAATTTTGCTGGTTAGCTTGCTGTAATGATCCAACAGCCCTTCTCTTTAGCCTGTTACTAAAATAGCTATTGAGATAACAAGGGGCATAATACTCCTATGTTTAATAATTATGATTGTGAATTATTACATAATTCACAATAAACAAATTCAGTGTGTTACACCAATTTTCATTTAAACCTCGTGTTGCGACTACTCACGTTTTATTTCCCAGTCAGAGGACAGCGATGTGATACCCGGCAGCGCAAGGGAAAAGGACAACCTACAGCAGCTAGCTTCCCCCTACATCCCGCCTACTTATTTTAAAGTAACAGCGGATTGGGTAATTTATGCTCTTTCTAAACGACTCTTGGCTTAATACATGTCAATATCTACGTAGCGACCATCGTGCTTGTTAGACCATTCAAATGTGAGGGTGTGCGTTTGCCTTGGTCACGCCCCCACATTAATTCTATTGGTTGTTAGTACCTTCCGTCCTGCTCTCACTGGGTGAGGATCCTGAAGAAACCCCACCCCCGACAATAAAGCACAAAGTGATTCGTCCCATAAAGAGAGGCAAAAGGATCCCCCGTTTTGATTGGAAGTAGAATTTCCTGTCCATCAAAGGTTAAGGGGCGGACTAGTGCAGCTCAGAGGCCTCTGATTGGAACAGAGGGAGTGACGTCAAGACTATTTGGTTGCACTCCAGATTTGGTGACGTAAGAGATCACTGATGAAGGTCAGCTTGTGTTACAATGTCACTGTACTTTTCTGTACATACACACTGAGTATGACTAACACAAGAATAGATGGAAATATATTACCTATCTCTAGCAATTGTGAAGGACAGAAACTGGGATGAGCAGGACTGTCATAATGAATCAATATGTCCAGTAAAATGATGACAAAACATTGCTTTCCGTTAGAAACAGTCGATATGGTGTGAAAGGAAAAAGACACTAGAGATGGGTTGATGTTTATTTTATTAAACAGAATAATCCCCTTCTTGGATTTTATTGAAGCATTTTTTAAAATATACCTCAGGACAGAGTGAGAGAGGTAGAGAGGTTCATTATTTTTTTGAAGGGATACTGCAATTTGATGCTTTCAAAATTAAGCACTCCTGATGAGTGGAAACACAGCAAAAAAAGTCTCTCTCTACATCTCCCAATCTCACAGAGCTGCACAGTTTAGGGAAAAAAAGAACAGCCACCAATGTTTGTACATTCCCATGTGCAAGAAAAAAACCTGCTGAAATGAATACTTTATTTTTTTAACACTCTGTCACAAATGCCCATGGATTGGTTTGTGTAGGGCACTCCTACGTTCAAATAAAATAAACTTCTTGTAAACTGCCATTCAATTGGTTATTTGCATTTGCCAATCAAAACAGACCAAATTACATATTAGACTTGACAATGTCATTTTCAGGAATAAAAATAAAAATAAAATTCTCCTCAAAGTTTCTCAAGCTTTAGAGGATGTTGTTGAACACATTCTGTTGTTGGGTCCCAACATATAAATCACAGGCTATCAGTGGAATACAGTAGGCCTGGCCATATGAACATATACACACAAACAAACCCAAATTAACACACAAATCTCTTTTCCACTGATTCACAAATCTGAAAACAGGACAAAAAAGAATGCTAATGGTAAAAAAAGACATGAATTAACAAGTTAATTACCAGAGCATTTGAACCATGTGTGGTTATTATTTGTCTGGAAGAGTTCACAGATTTTCTGCTGGTGTTTCAGACTCCTCACAAATGCACTTGAATAGTTTGCGTAGTTACTTTTTTTGTACAATAAAGCAACGACATCATTAACTCAGTAAATGAATTTGCATGACAAGCAAGTACCACCCCAGTGTTGGGAGAATGTTTCTCACTTCACCTCAGGCCCATTACTCTGAACACCTTTTTGGGTTTCCTTGCCAGTTTATACTTATTCATCATCCTTTTTCACATTTTATAGCAATTGGAATGATGCAATGTTATCTCCTAACTACTCACATTTTGAAACTGCAGACCAGATGCAAGTTTAAACACAGGCACACATGTACTCTCGCCTTCTCTCAACACCCCAACACACACACACGCACGCACGCACGCACACACACACATGCACGCACGCACACACACGCGCACGCACACACACGCGCACACACACTCACACACACAGGCACACAGGCACGTGAGCACACGCACACACACACACACACAAAATACTAAAGCCATACATGTAAGACTTAAAACACAGTTTTTAAAAAAAGTTTCTCTCTCACACACAGACACAGACAGACACACACTCTCACACTCTCACACACACACGCGCACACACACACACAGCCACTAAGGCTGTCATACAGCTCTACACACCATTTGGTTGTTTTTGCTTCAGTTCAGATCCTGAAATTAAGCACTGAAAAAAACTTCAAATCTTTCACCTGCCTCCACCTCCACCAACAGATTTCATTATCTGAAGAAAAAAGATTTACATCATTTACAGTTAGTTTCCTCATTACACAGCATTACATAAAACTACTCACACCCCATCCCACTTTCCCTCTCTGTATACTCTTTATGTACATCCAGGATTTTTTTTGGTCTTTTCTGAAATTTTAATATAAAAGTCCACAGACATTAAAGACCCGGTGCAGTGATCAACTCTGAGGTGAAATAATGCGATCCACTTTTTCCTCCCTGATTGCAAAACGAACCCATGGACACTACATTTGAAATAAGCCCTTTCATTACACCTGTACAGGAAGAGTGCTTGACATGTTGGGTCCTGATGTACAGACTGATGGACAGATCCATTAAGACCAACAAAATGAAGTGTGATTCTAACAGCCCTGAATCATACATCTAAGCCACAACTTGAAGCCGCAGTTACAAAAAGACATCCAATAAGGACTCATTAACACAGCAACACAATGAGTTGATCAACAGCAGGAAAAAAAAACTTGTGTCCAGCAACAGCAGGCAGTTAATGTACAGTAAACCTTTTGCCAGTTACCTCACAGGTAATGTCCGTTGGCCTGACTCAAAACCAAGACATAAATTGTACTCTCATTTTCCACCTACATACCTTTGGTAAAGCTGAGGAGGACTACTGGTACCTTTAACATAATTACATTTATTTTACAACCCTATGAACAAAAAAACAAAAAAGTGTGATAACTGGCTGCACAGGAACGTATACAATAGCCTCCCACACTTGTAGCACAACTGGCTCTAAACAGCATACAGTGCAGGCAGTTTGAACACTTCAGCACCAGGTTTTGGCACCTATAGACAGCATACCAGGTGCCTATAGGTAACAGCCCCCTTTCTCCCTGTGGTCTGGTTTTCATGGTGCCTGAGTCAGTGTACTGTAGCTCACAAGAACCAGAGAGGAGCTAGGTAAAGGTGGACTCCAGTGAAAATCAAACATTTCCATTCAACACGCTATTTGGAGAACCTGGACTGTATCCTGTTACACCACATTACAGGGTTAGTATTCCATCATTTTGGGAAAGTTGATAAAAATAGCATTACACTTTGATTTCTAAGAGCAGTTGAAACAAAATATCCATAAAATATTAAAAATCTCAATAGTTGTGGGCAATGATGTCCTTCTGAAGGTAAGAAAAGATCACTCCTTCAGGCGAGTGTGTTTCCCCATTTATGTTGGATACAAATGACGCATCAGTGAAAAGCCATTTTTAGCCTTTCCCCTAGAGATAATTGCTCACCATCCACGGCAAAAAATGTGGACATAGATTTCCCTTTGCAACCATCTTTGTGACTCAGAATTTTGATTCAAAGATTGAACGCAGCTTGGTAGCCATTTATTTCAGTTTCATTAAGCTTTTGCACATATTGAAAAGCCAGACGCTGTCTGTGCCTTTATGAGTAAACTGCTATTCAATCTATGACTCTCACAAGATTTGTCTGTGTAGAGCAACACTAGCTCCACTAACATTAGAAATAAGAAACTGTCACTTACCACATAAGGGCTCAGGAGTGCTAAGATTGGTAAGACCGGGCTTAGCATGGATGCCAGACATTTTAGAAAAGAAATCTTAACATCTGAGTAAATAAAAGTAAATAAAATCTTTGGTGATTCCTTGTCACAGGCTTTCCAAACAAAAGAACAAAACACTACTTAATGAAACCAAAGACCCACTATGAGGACAGTGTTTTAATTTCGTTGGTTTCCTGACTGCCTGTCTGTGTCTGCTACTATCTCTTGCTTACATTCCAATGCCTGGAGTCACTGTCATGATCACCTAGGTAACAGTACATGCCAATATACCCACCTTAGCTACTAAATATTTACAGACGAGATATCGTGACATCATTTCAAAGGTCAATACTTTAAGCAGGAATCATGCTGAAAAGCTCTTTCGCTCTATATTGTACAAATTTATTGGATAGAGTCCATATATCACTTCCAAATAAATTCAGTCCCAATATTTTGACCAATCAAACATGGGGAAAATTCCACTGGAGTCCAACTTTAACAACGCAACATGCAACTCTTGCCCCCACACCCCTGACCCCCTTCCCCAAACGCATTCTTTAATGAAATCAAAATATTAGTTTTCTGCTTTTTTATCATTATCAACACATCTCTTTAATGGTAGGAAATTACAGCTGCCAGTTCAAAGATATGCTACGATTGTGCTAAAAAAAAAAAAAACTTCCCAAAAAACTTCTTCTTCAAGCCCCCCTGGTGAAAAGTTTAAGAGCATGAAAAACAACTGCTATTCCCTGCTATATATATATAGTTTGTGGTAAAAATATACAACCAATGCGTGCATAACACACCATCTCCTGTATGAACCACTTTGTAAATGTGAGGGACACACTTCAATAGCACTGATTTAACTTCCACAAACCCACCATCTGTAGAATAGTTTCCTATGGGACTTATAGGCTTGTAGATGGTCATGTGGTTAGGGTTGGGCCTGGCACATTTGCTTCACGTGGAATGCAATCTCATCACACCCTTAACATTCCACTTCAACAACCAAGAAAATATCCTTGTATGCTGGAGAAAATAAATTCCAAGGTGAATAATGAATAGGAGTCCAACTTTAAAGTTTTGCAAGGGTCTGGAAACGAAACTATTGTTTCCTCCCTCCTCCATGTAATTAGCGGTGGTCCATGCACGCTTGTCTAAAGCAGTCACCACCCAACAGTTGAAAGGCTTTGAGCTGACTGAGGTTGCTGCACAAGTCTAGATGTTGGGTCGGCACATTTTTTTTCACCTTCTGGGAATGTGGTTCTCAAAGTAGAAGTTGGTTGGTGAGGGGTTAAATCAGGCCGTTTGGGTGCAAAACATTTAAGTTTGACTGTTTTACTAGTTCACCTTGCAACTTCACCCGATTAAGACAGAGTAACCAATGCAATGGTTAGACAACGATTCAGACAGACAGAAACTGAGGTCAAAAAATTCAGAAACAAATATCAAGCCTGAAATCTGAGTGCAAAAGCAGAATATTGTGCAAAAGCTGGTGTTGTTCTATCTTCCTGGAAGAGACACAAAATGGGTAGAGTTGGAAACAGATATGAGATGGAACTGCTCGGTGAAGGGTGAAAGTCTGTATTTTTAGGCTGTCAGTCTGCCCACCAGTCTCTCTCTTCACATTAATTTAGTCTGTTTGGCTTGCGCACTCCACTCAGCAAGTCTGTGCTCAATGACTAACCCCTCCTGAAATCGAAGTTTCAAGTCAATCAGTTTCAATGGCCTCCCAACCCGAAAAGTCAATACCCACCTCTCTAGCAAAGAGGTTCCGAGTCTCTGACGCTCAGCTAAGCAAACGGCAGTTAGTTCACTGCATTCACTCCGCACTTGACCCAAGTGACTTCAGCTCTTTCAGACCCCTTGCTGTGAGTGAGTTTCCCCTCCCACTGGGGGGGGGGGAGGTCAGAGGCCAGAGGTCAGGGGTCGTGTCAGTCTCACCGCTCAGGGCTCCTGGGGCTGAGTGGTCTTGAGGCCGGCCTCTCTCCCTGCCTCCTCAGCCTCGGCGTCGGGGTTGGTGGAGTGGAACTCAGCCACATACAGGCTCTTATCAATGCTGCTCGGGATGGGCTTGATATCGGTCACCAGCTGGTCCTCGATGGCCTTGAGGCTGAAGCGGTCCTCCGAGGTGATGAGGTTAATGGCCAGGCCCAGGTGACCGAACCTCCCTGTTAAAAGACAAAAAGAGAATAATCACATTTCTGCCTTTTTATTTTGCTTATTTGAAAATGGTGTCACTTGCAAGTTTCTTTAACGTGCACCTGCTGTAGAAAACAACCCTCCAACTTACTACAGTAACTAACACCGGTATCACAGGACTTTAAATTCCGTTTCAGTTCTTGTTGGAACGTAACTTCACAGTAGATACATCGCAGTATACATTGTGTAGAAATTTATCACAGTGACAACATAGTTTGCACATATAACCAATGTTCTGGGTTTATTTTCTGACTAACTTCCAGTTCAGTTTGTCCATGAACTTAACTCCAGATGACCACAACATCTCATAACGATCTGAGTCAAAAATCAGACACCTGAACTCTCCCCTCTGCTGCTCCCTCACCTGATCTCCCGATGCGATGCAGGTATGTCTCGGCATTCTTGGGAAAGTCGAAGTTGATGACAACATTCACAGCCTGGATGTCTATGCCTCTGGTGAACAGGTCTGAGAGGGAAAGGAAAATACAGTGCCTATGTACAGCAGATTTCAAGATCTGGGATTTGGGTTGATTAGCATGGAGAACAGATATAGGTGCAATTTAAACTTTAGCCCTTGCATGTAGGATAAACATCCACAATCTTGAAGTATGAGCAAAGCAAAACAACTTCAGGCATCATGGCTTTAACTAACAATAACTGGTAGCCCTCATCAGCATCAAATTTCTCACAGTACTTGAATGTGGTAATGCAACTGTATTATAATAATAGAGCAGAACACCTACCTGTGCAGACCAGGTTTCTGCACAGTCCATTCCGAAAGTCGTGGAACACACGGTTTCTGTACTCCTGTGGAAACCACACCGGTGAGAACAGGTGACACAGTAAGATAAACCAGTAAGAGGCACACGCTCTCCTTCATGCATCCTGACCACGCAAGATTTCTTTTGTCTTACTGTGAAAACTGTTAATGGTCCTGAATAATGACTGAACACAAGTTCAGTTACGTTTTAGTAAGGATCCCCATTCAGCAGCCAATTCTTTTAGTCTGAACATATAGCATTATCTTTCCACGCTTCATATTACATCACTTCAATGACAACAGAGTTTCGGTTACATTAAGTGTTGGTTGTAACAGATGGAAGACTGAGTAACAACTCATGTGTTAGAGTTTATCATCAATACTGACAGTGATTAATATTGATTTCATCAATATTTTATCAATTTAATGTCAAGTGAGCTGCTAAAAGGTGATATGTTATTTAAAATGGCAATGTTGTTAAACATACAAGGAATCAATTCAGGTTGGGGTAATTCAGTTCAAAGGAACCCCCTATCTGCTAACAGTGGACCTCGCCCCCAGTCCTCACCTGCATCATCTTGGCATGGATGTAGAAGCAGGAGTAGCCCAGCTGGGTGATCTTCTTGGCCAACAGCTCCACCCTCTGAGTGGAGTTACAGAAAATGATGGACTGGTTGATCTGCAACTGTAAAAATAAATAAATAAATAAATAAATAAATCCTGTGTTGCTGATAGGAGGAAGTTGATCAGACCGCAAGCTCACAAGCCTGGACAAGCCTGGGTAAACACACAGCCTTATAACTAAATTCTCTTAAATCCTGGCAGAACAAGCCATGGCTTGCCACCTCATCAGTATAAATGAAATTCCAGTCAGACACTAGTGCACTTGAATGACACCACCAGAACTTGAAAGATTTGAAAGTATAACTCATCTTCCTCTAATGCATTACTGTGCTGTAATAAAGAAAAAAACCCTACAGTAATTGCTTATTCCAAAAACTACTACAACAGTATCATTGTCTCTGTGGGTGTGCACCTTTGAGTGACGTAGGTGTGTGTGTGTGCGCGCGTGTGTGTGTGTGTGTGTCGGTGCTCACCCTGGAGAAGAGCGTGTTGAGGCAGTGCACTTTTTGCCGTTCCGTGACGTAGGCGTAGTACTGAGTGATGCCCTTCAGTGTCAGCTCCTCCATCAGGTTTATCTCATAGGGCTTCTGAAGGTGTTTGTTCTGGGGGAGAGCGACAACAAAATGGCTGATTAACAGAGAGGAAGCAGTGCGGGCATCAGAGGTTTAGGCTACAGCAGTCAGTGTACCTGTTAACACTGCACACAATGACAGGTAGCATGCCCATCGCACTCATATGCAGGCAGGGCTAAAACTCTAAAACTCTCTGAGGAACAGCACAGATGCTGACACCAGAGGAGGTATTTCTCTACAGAGCACTGCCATTCAAACTGCTTTTTACATCAATTTTTGTATTAATCACTTGTGTTACTGAGAGGAGTACTCACATAAAAAAAAAATCTTAACGTCCACCTCCAATTCAACATTGACCTATTACTCTTATCTATAAATACGTTAAACATAGAGGAATTCAACTGAAAAACTGAGAAATACAAAAAATAAGCCCACTGCAGTAAGAACTAAATTGCAATGCAGTATGAATCTGAAAAAGAAATTGCTGACAGTATCCAACGGGTACCTCTGGGAAAACATGACAATTTATTTAAGTATGATATTTTAATCCTAGCATCACAGCAGAACCATTAGTAACCATAAGTAACCATTTTGTTATCATCTTCTATCTCACAAACGGTATGTCAGACATAGGCATAGCTGCATAAAAACACACACAGAGGGCCTGGCACCCATGGTTGGTGAATTTGAGAGATGGACATACAACACATTGGCCCTGTCACATGACGGGCCACAGGGGGCTCTCTCCTCACCATGAACTTCTGCACCGTGATGGGGAAGGTGGCAGAGTAGAGCAGGATCTGACGGTTCTTGGGCAGGAAGCTGATGATGTCCTCAATCAGAACCACAAAGTCCTGGGACAGCAGTTTATCCGCCTGGAGGAAGAGAGCTTACGGAAATCAGAGGAGCCACTAAACACATCTCGCTGCAGCATCTCCAACCGACGTGCGCAAAGCCATCGCCACGGATACTGCACAGACAGAGCAGATCGGACACGCCTCCTCACCTCATCCATCACCATCATCTGGACTCTGTCCACTTTGGCCACACCCTTCTTCATCAGATCCAGGATCCTGCCTGGAGTGGCTATCACCACATGTACTGTAGGGGATGGAGAGATACAAGTCACATGACCCAATGCTTCCTTTGTTAAGTCAAAACTTCACAAGAGAGGAAAACCATTCTAATTCCTTACATTTACATTTATTCATTTGCCAGACGCTTTTATCTGAAGCGACTTACAAGTGAGGCAGAGTACAACACAAGCAAATAGCCATATAAGCAATATTTGAAGCGCTGCATGACCAAGTTGCAACAGTTGGCCAGACAAGGTACAAGCTAATTCCTTCTGCTTCAGTAAGCTCTGTGAAATACACATTCATGGAAATAGGATGTGGCCAAAAAAAAAAAAAAAAAAACCATGCGTGACAGCCACAGGCGTGCTGGCTTTGTGACAGGTACCTGTCTCGTCCAGACGCATGATGTCGTCTCTCAGGTTGGTTCCTCCGGTGGTGGCCATCACCTTGACCCCGCCCAGGTGCTTGCTGACCTGGATGCTGATCTGGCTCACCTGCAGTGCCAGCTCTCGAGTGGGCACCAACACCAGAGCTGGACAGAGAGAAGGGGGCGACATCATCACTGCACGATTAAACTGCAACACACTGTGATGTCACAATTATCAGAACTTTGCACAGAGCAAGTAGACTTTCCATGATTTGTTGTGTGATGACAATCCTACACACTGTAGCCTGAGTTAATTGAACAAGAGTCATTTCTGATGTATGTACATATGCACACACTCACTCCTTCCTGTAGTCCTGCTCCATGCATTTTCATGTTTATGACAGGTATGTAAGACACGTGCATGGACCATCTCCAAATTGTCACTTTAGTTAGAGAGGGGACATCAGTACAGCTCTATTGTAACCTGCTAAATCTCCTCCATGAGCGGTAATTGAAGTATGAGTTTCACTGCAACCACCTGTCATGCAGGCACAAACTGCATACACTGCCACTCAGTTCAAAAGGAAAAAGCTGACTGCATTGGAATTGATCCTGATATTGCCTAACAGGCAGAACGCAATAATGTGAGCTATACTTGGCATAAGCATGTGTCAGTTCAGCATTGCTATGTATGCATCCCCGCAGCCACGTGAGTGTCTCACCCTGAATGTAATCCTTCTTCAGGTCTATCCTCTCCAGCAGGGGGATAAGGTAGGCCCCACTCTTCCCCGTGCCGTTTTTGGCCCGAGCCAAAATGTCCCGGCCTGACAGAGCAATGGGGATGCTCTCCTCCTGGGAATGGGACAGGTTGTAGTTATTGAGGGGTGTAGTTATCATTCAGAGCTTAAGGTAAAGTTTGCAAACCGTCAGCTCTGAGTGAAAGCTTGAAACACAGTATACAACTGTTGATGACAAAACAGAGTGTGAGAGACTGGGATAGGTCTGCAGTACCTGGATGGGGGACGGTTTCTCCCAGCCCATCTCAAAAATGCCCATCAACAGCTCTCTTTTGAGGCAGTAATCCTCAAACTCATTCCCCTTCGTCGCGGTCACATCCTGAGAGCCAGAGAAGGGGAGTTAACACTGACCACTGACTGACCTCTGACTACTGACTGGTCTGGGAGTGTTGTTAGCCTGGTCTGGCACTGTTGCTCATTTAACTCAAATGGATACACTTATGTTCCATTGTGCGTGAAGTCGCTCTAGATAACACTGTCTACTAAATTCATGTAATGTAATGTAATGACTATACATTTACTCAATGAACTTAACTCTGCTATACAGGAGAAGAAAGTGTGAGTGTGGCTTCTGTAAACACTGAGAAAGCACAAGCAAGAACATTACTTGAACATTACATCAGAACATTACTCAGTGCTTACTGGCACTTACTGAGGTTTTGATTCTCGTATCTTTAGGCGGCAGCTGCAGGCTCTTCTTCCAGTTATCGACAAACCTGTGGGCAGAACCGAAAAGGGGACAAATTCAAGAGGACATTTTTAAAAACAGATTTTTAAAAATGAGTATGAGAAAGTGAGGATGAAAGGCTTAATCTGACAGCCGTCACATGCGCTGGGTGAAGATGGGTTTGTCAGGCTTAGCGTGGGAGGCGGAGGTGGGCGGGGTCTGCTCATCACCCAGCGATTTACACTCTGACTGCTTTAAGTCGGTGAGTCACGCATGGCCAGAGCATCTCATATCCTGTGACCCACTTTTTATACCTGTGGCTAATTAGAAATCCACCAGGTGTCTCTCTAACTGGCAGCACTGATTACTGAACAAGGTAACTAGTTTTGATTAAGGAATAACTAACTGGGTAAACAGATTAATGACAGTTTGATTCAGACCCCCTACAGCATGAGGGACTTTGAATTGAAAATGGGTGCAGACAGACAGGAGTACTTGGAAGCCAGTTTCTGTGAATTACTCCCATACATAAGCCCCTTAAATTAATCCCAACCAAATATTCAGGTTTATTATGAGCCCTATTAACTAAACTACCAATTAAGCTGCAACCCAATGACTGTATATAATGTAGCTTCATGAGGAGGCTATATTGGCACCTTGTCGTGGGAGAACTGAACTGTGGATTTCAAAACCAAATTACAGGAAACAGGGCCTTACAGACAGCACGTAATGTTTCCACTTAGCCAGCTGATGGAGACTCACTTGTATTCTGCTAATTGGGCAGTGTAACATAGTGGTTAAGGAGCAGGACTCATAACCAAAAGGTTGCTGGTTCAACTCCCTGCTGGGGCACTTAACCCACAACTGCCTCAGTAAATATCCAGCTGTATAAATTGATAATATTGTGTGTTTAAAAAAAAAAAAAAAAAAAACCTATAACCGATGTAAGTTGGTCTGGATAGGAGCATCTGCTAAATGCCAATAATGTAATTCAGAGAATGAGTGAAAAATGAAAATGGCACGTCAAGCCCTCCTCACCTGATGCCACTGCTGTCCTGTGGGTCACTGCTGGCTTTCTGAGGAGCACCTGGGGCCTTCCCTGGCTGTGAGGCCAGTGCTAGGGGTCCTGACTGAGGGGCAGCTGGCTTGGTCTGCCCAATTAGCTGCCCGTTCTGCTTGTTCAGCCCCACAACCACAGATGTAGCATTATCTGTAGCCATCGCTTATAAAGTTTTTCCTTAACCTTCTCTGACAACTTGAGAAGTTAATTTCAATTTTTCTTTACTATACCTTTTTTCAATGATTGTAATTCCCTTTCATATAAACCAGTGTAAAAAAAATACAGAAACTTTAAGCTTGTAGAATTTCTTTACAATATTTATATTTACAAACAGGTATGTACAGTACAGACCTCTTGAAAATACAAGAGCATCTGAAATATGAAAAATATCTATGACAACAGCTCTTCCAAATGAAGAGAAATTACAAATATAAATAGGTCATATACCCGCACACAATATAGACAATTATATGTGAGCGTGTAAGGTTGTACAATATTTGTCCTGAATTAGAATTGCTAAGGCAATTAGAACTGAAAAAGAAATTAATGGAAATATTCCTTTTTTATTGGCCCAATTTAACTGCAATGACCTATTTTTTGTTTTATTTATTATATTTTTCTTTGTTTTAAATGTAAGCACCTTCTCCTCTCTGTCTGAGTCTTAGGTAATTAGTAATTAGGTAATTAGGTTGTCTTTCAATATTCACAGTCTTGTTTCAAACTTCACTTTGTGCACCTGTTCCATACAAAAGTTAATGTTAGGAAAAAAATACAGCATAAAAGCACTGGCGGGATGCACATCCAAAAGAAAACTGTGGTTAACTGTGGTGTCTTGGAATCCTGTTCTCTGAGGCTCTTCCACTTCCTGCATGCGGAGGAGGGTCTCTTCTGAAGACCAAAATTCAAATCTGTGAGGACAGAACAAGGACGAAGTTCAAACTGACCGCCAAAGTGCAAAGTTCAAAATGCAATATCATAATAATGTAATTTCAACATCAAAATGGGGGTGGCCCACTTCCAGCTTCCTGTACTAAGGTTAATACAATACTACGACAAGCATAAGACCCTTAAGCCCATAATGAACAGCACCCTGCAGCTGGGATGGGCAACCACAAAAAAGAAAACCCAACAACTTAATAAAGGTACATCATCCAAGCTTACTCTGGCCCAGTCATTCATCGTCACTGAAAGACCTTGCAAATGCATTGCAAAGTGAAACTGACACCACCTATGGACAAGATTCCTTCTAACTAGACAAACTAGATACAGCAATGTTCACACCACTACATTGCATGCTTTGGCAGTAGGAACCGTAATCACTGAAGACTACTTTGCCACACCTCAACGTTTACCACAGAGCTTTGCGAAGGTATTCCTATCCTAAAACAGAAATAGCCCGATTCCACATTGTGAGACGCCAGCGTCCGAGGAAAGTCACTATCTGGCTCCTCCTAAATGCAAGCTAGGTAGCCCGAGAGCGGTGCAAAAGAGTTACACACGTGGTGATTTACTGTGGCCGCGGTGGGATAGCTAGATACCAGTGATGAAAGTACAGTAACTTACACTGATATTAGCGGAGTGCCGTTGGAGTCAACACACAGAAGACAGCCAAAATGTAATGTAGCAATCTAGATAACTGGGCAATTAGCTATAGACCTGTGAGTGTCAAACAAACTTTCCCCAAGCTTAAAACCCATACCCGCCCACGTATGCTAATTTATCCTTGCTACCTACACTGCAATAGGAACTTCACAGATTTTGATTTCCCATGGCATTATTTGCTAAGCTAACTAGCTATGTTTTATTAAACAGCGACTAGCTAGATGGAATTTTGTAACTATACCTAGTTGTCACACTAGCTTCCTAGACTGATGAAAACAATGGTGTTCCGGCTTGGCATGTTACATAACTATCCACTGAAAAGTGCAGTTGCTCACTGTGGACGTTTATCTAACAAGTTAGCGTCAGTTAGCTAACGTTAGCTAGCTAGCTAAAATAGCCATGGCATGAATCTTGACTTGCAACAGTTCAAAAACACATTTGTTTTAAAGCTCCGTTTTACCAAGTGATGAAATCACCTGTACCTCTTTTCCTGGCGAGGTATTTGCCTTCAGTTGTTCGATACAAAGCAAAGCATATGTTTATGTTGTTTATTTATTTAATTCTCATCAAATCCACTTAGACCAACTCGTCTATTTCTATTGTGTCTCCTCTGACCAAATCAACATGGCCGATCAGTGCCCGTGCCCCCGCCTCTTCATTTTCTTCTTCCTCACTGTAACATGATTGATGATACATTCGCCGGTAAGGGCCGCCGCTGCCACCTACATTGGAGGAATAGATACTGCAACGTCAAATTTCAAAAGCCTTTGTACATGCCAGCGTCAGAAAACGTCCCTTGACGATCTTTCATCTATAGGCAGTAGGACTGTTTGCTCACCGTTTTTTAGGGAATTCCACAAACATTGCAATGGGACATCCTGTACAGTTTCTGACATTATACAGTGTGCGCATAAACCATGAAAAAAAAAATTCCTCAGCCCCCTATGATCTGAGTTCAATTCAGAGCATCCTCATTTTAGTCTCCTAGTAATCAGCCTCTCCTTCTTGGCATTCCAAGAAGGAAACCCAAGGACCTGACTGAGCACTATAAACTGCAGATGTATCTCTCTTATCCCTTCATCTCAGTAAGACCATCTCTCCCTTTCTACTTCCTTTATAGTTATGCTGTTCATTCCTGCTACTCAGGACATATAGATCTTGCCCTGCTTCCTTAAACTCCCTCTGTTACTTCGAACAGGCATATTCGTACTTGGTGACACTACACAGAGTTGAGCTCAACGACAAATCTACTGTACATGTTTTCTTTACAGTGTTTATTTAATTTTATTTAAAATTCCAGCAGAGACAAAATGTTTGTGCCAGAGAATGAAGGATGGAACCAAAATAAACGTACAGAAACAATGACAGGATTAGGCCAAGGGTGCACACTTTTTGTGGAAAAATTATTACATGCATGCATACATACATATTTATTGTCAGAATAGTAATTGGTGAGCCACAGAAGAAAATTTATTACATTATCTGTGAGGATAGCTGATAATAATAATAATAATAAGTCACATTTATATAGCGCCTTTCACAATACCCAAGGTCGCTTTACATGGTAATCAAAAAAAAAACAAAAAAAAACCAAAGGGTAGACCTATGCAGTGGCAGTGGAGGAGGCACTGATGTGGCAGTGGCACTGATGAGGATACTAACAGGTTATTATCAATACATCTTAATTAGTCTGTTTAATTTTAATTATTCAGTACCATCTTCAACCTGTCAATTAAAAGGAGCAGCATATGGGATCATCTTTATTTATTTATTAGGGCAAAACTTTAGGATGGTGGTGATAGCACTGCAACAGTACAGTACATATGTTTTTGAATGTACACTTGATTTGCGTATCACTGGGTTGTCACTACGACATTGGCCCCCCTCTGTCTTCCCCAATAGTCTAGGAAGTGTGTTCTCTGTCATGTCCAATATGTGTGTCTAATGCCCCTTTGTAAGACAGTACCTGCACAGTAATCACCATGGTCAAGTGCCAGACAGCCCAATGTGGCACAAAGTGATTACATTTCACAAAGACCATATTCACAATGGCAGGTGACGGTATAGAACCCGTAATGAAAGAGGCAGAGGTAGCCCCCTGGATCACTGTTTAAGCAAATATTGCCACTGCAAAGATTAAATTAACTATTCACTAATGGTCATGAATAGTCATTGTCACCGATCCTCCAGTGCATCTTGTACTTATTACTCTGCGGCTTAACTTAAATTATTAAGAGGGACACTATAGGAGTGCATTTTTAAGTAATTATATAACCAAACACACAACACCACTTTGCTAACCTCACACTGGGGGGCCAGGCTATTCAATTCATTTGCATAGTTAAGCATTGTGCTGGTTCGTTTTCTGCAAAATCACATACCATGTACAGAACCAGTCAAAAGTTTGGACACACCTACTCATAGAAGGGTTTTTCATTGTTTTTACTATTTTCTACATTTTAAAATAGTAGTAAAGACATCAACACTATGAAATGACACAAATGGAATTATGCAGTGACCAGAAAGTGTTGAACAACTTAGAACTATCTTATATTTTAGATTCTTCAAAGTAGCCAAAAATATTTTTAAGATTAAATTTTTTTGGAAAGAAATCCATACATATGCAACAACTTCATTGTTTGTATTTGTCTAAGGAACAAATTTCAAGAATTTAAGCTTTAAGCCATTATCTTAATCAGGTGTGTCCAAATTTTTGACTGGTACTGTATACATGCAAAAGTTCTAGTTTTATTACCGTACCTCTAACCATATCAACTACTTCAGTGCTGCAATATTTGTAAATTTCATTAAGACGTAATCTGGTTTGAAAGTGTACTTCAGTATATGTGATTTGGATGTATCGGTGTATGACTTGACCCATGTGTATACACACAGACTTACATACAATCATTTGCTGACACTGTCTAAGACACTTTAGACATTTAATGGTGTGGACAAAGTTACAGTGGACTACCTATCGCTCTTCACTTAATGAATTGAGGACTGCTGTCTGACATTGATGCCATACATCAAAAACAAAGATAAGCCGATTTCAGCAAAGCATGCTCCCATGACAACAGCATAAATATCATTTTTTTAATTTTATTTTTTACATTCACTTGTCATTACTATAAAGAATATGACATGATCAATCCAAAAGAAAATCAATGCATGCCTCTGGATGATCATGTTTCAGTTTGACCATGCTTTGCATAACTCCAGTTTGCATTGCTCTGTGAGCGTGTCTCTGAGATATCTGCATCTCAGATTATCTCTGTCTTGTCCTTTACTGATATACCCTTGTGCCACTTCACCCTCTCTCCCCACACCTACCTCTCCCTCCATCCTCCTCCTTTCCTCTGACTTTCTCTCTCTTCCCTTTCTCCATCCTGCCTTCCCCTGGTTCCTCCAATCCCGTTTGAGGAGTGATGGCACCACAACTGGGTGACATTCGCAATGAGCACTGGTCAGGATTTGCTGTGATCCTTTGCGTGTGTGTCCGTCTGTCTCCCTTTGTATGACTGTGCATCCATCTTTACCCCTTTACGTCATTGTGTGTAGGTTATTGTGTGTATTTGCACTGGTGTATCTACATTACATTACATTCATTTAGCAGATGCTCTGATCCAGTGCGACTTCCAGCACAAAAGAACAGAAGTATATCCATTTAAGATGAATGAGCAACAGCGTCAGACCAGGCTAACAACACTCCCAGACCAGTGAGCGGTAACATGAAGTGCCTGACAGTGGTCTCTGTTGTGAGTTGCAGTAAAGTTTATCTGATTGCTCATCTTTTTCTCATGCTCTTGGTTGGTCTCCCTCACCTTCCCTCTCTTTTTAATGATGGAAGCCTCACAGCTCTGTTCCAGACTGGCACTGATTTGGCAGAAACATGTTGGAGCCCTGGATCCCTGCACGGCAGCATCACAGGGGTTACCTCGGTAACCCGAACACTCCCTGGTTTATGAGGGACATGCCACGAGACTACCTCCTTCACTTTCACAACCTTGGAAACACTGACTCCGTGTCACGGACACGACGACATTCTACCCGGATTATCAGGCTAATACTGACAAACGCTGTTGATAAATAAACCCTGCGACACTGTGACCCAATTAGGGGCATGGCCGTCCCGACTCTTATGACTCACCCTGACGTGACGTGCTCTTGTGCCGTAACTCGATACAAAGCCCTTGACAGAGTGGTTAATTGACACACCGCAACACTAGACCCAGGGCATGACTTAAGTGCTGACAGACACACCCCTCAAATATCGGCAGAGGGGCATCCTCCCGACACCGGCGAGAGCAACGTGCTCCGTCCTCAAGTGTGTATCTGGTGTTTTACTGTAGTGTGGAAACACCTGTCCCATTTAGATGATGAAACACAGGGCATGTTGTCCGCCTTTGTGTCTGGTTAACAGCTGGTTAACTCAGTTAAGACGTTAATAAGGTATGCTCAAAGTATAACATTTCTGAAGATTACTGTACTTGCTAGTGTTACAGTATACAAGCAGCCCAGACATCCGTTTGTGGGCTAAACACGAGAATGCAATCACAATTTTAATTAAATTAAGATGATGCAAAACAGTACAGCTGGAATTAACGTACTCCGGTTTTCTGTGGCTTGCTTCTTTGCATAAAACAACTGCTTTGTCCCTAAATACAATTTGGCATGTACTCCAGAAACAGCAGCATAAAGTCACAAAAAACACATTTAATAGACCAGGAAGTCCTGGGGTCTCATGCTCTGTTTGTCTGTCTGTCTGTCTGTGTCTCTCTCTCTCTCTGCATCAAAGACTCCCTCATCCTCTCCTTCTACAGTTCGCCCCTTCCTCCTTCTTCGGACCTCCCCCGTATCGTGTGTGTCGCTTGTGACACGAGCCTGAAACACCTGCTTCCCGCAGGTCTCGTGTGTGCACGCATCCCAGGGGAATACGGAGATGACAGGAATGGGGCTGCTATGACAACAAGCCGATTAGATTCATACCTTTAGCTGGTTATTTGATTTGCGTATTCGCAGACCTCAGCTGAACGAGGAAAGTCGTCTGGACAGCGGCCACTTACCTGTTATAACGTGTAGGTATATTTTTAATGTTCGGTTTTTATACTCTTTTTCAGTTTTTATTGTTTGTTTTTTTAAGTTTTCTTTGACCACAGTCAACTTTTGGAGAAAAGTTGATAGCCTCCTACTAATCCACTGTCCAATCCCTTTTGGTGGGTTATTGATTTTTTTCTCTTTTTTTTTTTCTGGTAAAACATACAGTTTAATTGTATTATGTTTTATTATATCACAGCGATTCAAGGAGTGTGAAGGACAAAGTACACATACCTGCAACTCGCATTGTGGAGTTTTCTGCGGGACAACGCAAAGAAAAAAAGGCAGATAGGAGACGGACAGCTGCGATAAACTTTCTTCCGTGTTTGACGCCAGTTCCTTATCATTCCTGAACTGCATTTATTTATTCTTTTTTTTTTTTTCACCAAATGCCATCGCATTCCCTTCAACATCTGTTTTCTAATGGACATATGAAGGTGTTTCGGCGCATCTTTGTGGTTGTGTCGGTGTACAACTGAAGAACAGGTTATATTTCAATTATTTGACTTCTGAGAGTGTCTGTATGTTTGCGTCTTTTGTGCCCGTGCATCTGTAATCCCCTGCGGATGAGTACGAAGGTGTAAGCCCGTGTTTCAGATGACTCTTCCCTGACAAGGAACAAGTGTGGATGTAAGTCGCTCTAAAGCACTGTATTCTGTTAGCGGACAGGGTGGAATTTGTATCTGTCCGTACCGGCAGGAAGTCGAACTCAAAACTTACAAGCCTGGGCGTTAGAGTGTGTGGATGACAGCGGGATGCTAGGGAGGGTAAAGCAGGGAAAATGAACAGTATGTAGGCATCTGAAGAATATGACACGGATGAAATTGCTTTTGTTGTATTTTTTGAGCAGATGATTTGCTGACTTATTTTTCAGCTCTGTGCAACAAGGAATGGAGAACTGATGCATCAAGGATGGGAGTATGACAGCCATTCTGTGGAGTCATTGTAAAGGAAAAAAAGAAGAAAATAAGTTACTTGCATGGGAAATAATTCACCTAAGATTATTTCATCATTTGCAACTTATCCCAATTATGGTCTTATAATTGGAATGTATGTCAGCATTTATGTCTAATACTGATAAATGGACATTTGCTTTTGGCCTTATCGGGGAAGGAGAGTAACTGATTTCATCGCCTCTTATGACTGACTATTCTTCGCTTGAAATGGATGGTACGGGACCTGGTGAGGGGCCAACAGGGGCCCAAAATGGGGCCTCCAATCAACACAAAAAAAGCAGCATCCCCTCCCCAAGGTTCTCTTTCTCCCGGAGTTCCCTGAGGGGTGACGGAACTGGCAGGAGGCGGTCGTCAGGGAACTCAAAACGGGACAGTGTCCACTTTGCCAAAGAGTGCACGCCCGGTTCTGCGGGGACGAAAACCGCCGTGGACGTGTACGACACCAGCGCCGAGGACGGGGCGGGGGCAGATCCGGACATGGAGGACTTCAGGACGCAGCACCACGGCAACTTCTTCCAGAGGCACCTCGGGGCGATGCTGCAACCCGGGGTCAACAAATTTTCCCTTCGCATGTTTGGGAGCCACAAGGGGGTGGCCATGGAGCAAGAGAGGCTGAAGTCCATGGGAGTGTGGATCATCCACCCTTACAGTGACTTCAGGTACCTGGCAAGGGAGGGGTCCAGAGAGTAGAGATGGGGGGTGTTGGGGTAGAAGGGATGAAGAAGACTATGGAAGCCACAGCTGTCATTGAAAGGATGGGAAACTAAGAAAATTGATACTCGCCATTCATAATTTAACTAATTTTGAAAAGGGAAAACATGAAATTGTAGACAATTTCTCAAAATCTGTGCTTTCCTCTCAGATTCCTTGAGTATCCTCTGTTGTCATTTCATCTGTGTACAAATAAGCATAAAACACAACACAAGTGTTTCACCATCAATCCTCTCAGAGTGTTTATGGGAATTCACACATATTTCAGAAAAAACATAAAACGTTATGGAAGGGCTAATCAGCTAGAAGCAAGGGGACCAATTGCAATCCACCCAGCACTTCCTGTTGGCTTTTTCATCACTGAGAAACAAAAACAACTAACCTGTTCAAAATAGATCATTTACCACCCCCCAAAACAACAAAAAGGTTATGAAAATGTCTTGATGATCTGACAAATAATAGTTATGCATATCTGAAGCATATCCTTTCTTTGCTGATACATATACATGCTGCTTATTCATCTATTAATTAGTCAACCAGAAGCAGAAAATATTTGACTTGTCTACACTATTAAAAAACTCTGCCCACATAAAAAAGTAGTTGAAGAACCCTGTCATATGCTGTGGCATCACAGGGTTCCTTGTTTACCGTAATGTGGATTAGCTATAGGGTTATGGTTTATAATCTGTTTAGTGAGGTTACAGATCTCCTGACATCCAGAGAGTGAGTTCCACCACCCCACAAACCCTGTAACAACCCTACGGGAGATGCAGAGGATGGCAGGGGTAGGCAAAGGAGTGACCAGGGGAGAAAGTGAGTTTGAACAGAGAGCAATGATATGAAGAACATTGTGTGCAGACGGAATATAAAGGGATGAAGGGATTGAGTGGAAATATAGGGCAAGATGATTTGGATTAGTGGTACCCTGATGTGTCCAGGAGGACTCTGCGTCTTTTGGTCTGTGTCTCAGATGGGCTTCGAAGTGCCTTGTGTTTTTTAGAACCCGTTTGTGTATCATGATTGATTGATTGATTAAATTTACAATACATTCTTTTGAACATGTTTTTTGGTATCAAAGACATGCAGAGAATGCCACCAGTTTATATAAATTGTATGTGGTATGAAATAATCTTGTAAAGTAAGCAAAGCACATCAATCAACCTCATATCACCAAACATTAAAAAACAACAACAGCAAAGTAAGTTGCTTATGTAAGTATCATCTATATGTGCCAGGTATTGCAGCTTCCCAGAATCCTTATAATGTTCCAATAATCTGATCAGGTCAATGTGAGTTCAGATGCATGTACTGTAACATTCTCAAAGTCATGCTGTAATGTTGCAGCAGCGTGCTAAATTCCCAGCCTCGCTCTGGGACCAACAGGAAGGATTTTCAGTTGTGGGGGATTTTTTCATATTACCAGAAATAACCTCATGTTAAACTGATGTAATTACCCTTCTTAGGTTAGCTGAGTGTTTTCACATATATTGCCAGCTGGCATGTTGGCCTCCGCTGACACTCAACATACAGATACAGGAGCTATTATGAAACCACAGGAAGCTGGAGTTGTTCAAATTCCAGCCCAGAGACTTGGACTGGAAGACTAATTGTGTGGCATACACATTGTGGAAGTACAAGTCCCGCACTCCTTAAGGCACGTGATGAGTAGCATTTGAGATACTCCAAAAAGTAAAAAGGAGTAGCAGTGGAACACAGCCCCGAAGCTGCACTTCCCCCAGTACTTACATGTTACTGTTTCAATACAGTTTTTTTGTAGAAAAAATAGGTAAATGCTAGAAATTTGTGAAAGGCAAAACAGAGATATTTGTAACTGCACAATAATGGACTAGTTAACAGTTCCCAACATTTACAAATGGCTGTAATTTAAGCAATAATTTAACATGTTGTAATGTAGGGCTGGCAGTCACACATAAAAGAAAGCATGTACAAAGCATGCTCTGACTGAAGTTCCTCCAATTTTCCCTTCCTTTTTTATACAAAATCAGTGATATGATGCTTTATAGGAATAGCACTGTCCTGAGTGGTGCATTTGCCTGTCTTTGTAATTTATTACAGAAACTGTGTAACATAACTTGAGGGCAGTGAACAAATAGCATTTAATAAAATGATCAGATTTAAATTTCAAATTAATTGCTTATACCTTTTTTAAACACCTACAGTATGTAATACACCAGAAGGTGATAGGCTAGAATTTAAAATGGCAAATGTGAAAGGTCTCTTAGTGCCGTCACACAAATACTCAGTATTAAGCTTGTCTAGTGTCCTTATATTGTGTGTGCCCTGATGCATAATGATTGTGATGGTGATTTGCAGTGATTCTTTGCTTGACACTCTGTGTTTAAGAGATGGATCAGGTCCTGTGATGGAATGCTGGATTGTCCAGAGGTTTGTGGTGGCAGGTGGTGACCTACAAACAGTGGAGGCAGAGAACATCCCCTTATACTGATAATGGTCCTGAATGAGCTTTTCTATTGTTGGTGTTGTGATCAAGGAAGCCGTCATAAAGGATTAGCAGCTGTGCTCTTTACATGACAGCTTGATACAGCAGCCTAGCTATCGTGCATTTCAAATGATGACAATAAAAAATTCTGAGTAATTATCAGGCATAGGTGAGTTCCCTGCCCTCCCTATATGTACACCATAACCTGCCACTGTACCCTCCACAGGGAGAGCTGTATTTCTCATCCTCTTCCAGTCTTTCTCAACTCCTGCTCTCTCCATGTGAGTAATAAGGTGAGAGGTTTTCTCACAGGGCTCAGGTATCAGAGAGATCGCTACATTTCATTTACATAAGACAGCGCTAACTACCATTGATGATATGTGGTGTCTAGTGTGAAGGAACAGCAGGCATCTAATGCCTTTTTTCCATTAGTCAGCTTCACCCACGAGTGGAAAAAAAACCCTTCAGGTGTCTGTTTAGACTCTAACAGACACCTTAAGATGCATTTAGGCCCTGAGTGACATCAGATGTCTCCCCTTTTGCCATCCTGTCTCTTTCCTTGTGGTATCACTAGCACCTAGTGCAACTGCTAGCTATGTAGCTAAAAATAACCAGTAACTGGTCACCCACCACCAGCTAGCTAGGTAGTTAGGTGCAAATCCAGTTTATCTAGACAAATTAGTCTGTAACATTAGATAGTCAGTAGTTCTCTTTCCCTGTGTTTTTCTGTTTTTATTTAATTGTAACTAGAAAGTACTTTAGCCTTGCCAAAAAGACCCTAGCATGAATAAAGTGCAAAGAGAGTTTTACCTCTTACTGCATGCACCTAATGTTGCCCACATCTTGCTGGGCGTGGTAAATGTTTACCACAAAAGATATATTTTATTTGTGAGAGATGGCACAACTCGCTGGGCACTGTGCAGGGCTACTTCCTCCTTAGTCGGTTCCATAAATAAAAACACCGTGTTCAATCAAAGTAATGTGAAGCACGCAGGCTTGTGTTTCACTTCCTTCAGCCAGGACGGCCTGTAATCTTGTATGGCCAGGTACAGTGCAGTCAGGCATGGTGTTAATCCATACATGGGTTAAATTCCACTCCTCAGCTTGCTTTTGTTCTTCCTCTGGCTGCACCTGTTGAATTTTGATAATTCCAAATGCAAATCTTGTTTTGGGCAGATACAGACAGGAAATAGGGCAGGATAATATGGAGGGTTGTCTTGTACTGTAATTAAACACAAAGCACAATAATCAAAATTCTTTATGCCTAAATCAAATGCATTACGCAAATATGAAATACCATACTTGAACAGAAACACGGTGCACACACGATTTGGTTTTGCTGTTGGTCATTTGCGTTTGGTCACGTTGATTGCGTTTGGCTGTCAGAGTATTGTATTTTGCTGTCAGTCATTTGTTTTTCAGTCTAGGTGATTACATTTCGATGTCAGTGTATTGTGTTTCGCTCTGAGTGTATTGCTTTTCAGTAAGGTTGTGTCTATCAATCTCCTGGGGAAGGCCCGAGGGCACTTTGGTACAGCAGAAAGTGATCGAAACCCATCTAAACTGCAAGCATTTGATCTTGTTGTACACCTGGACATTTCTGAAATTGCAAGAAATCATTTCAGATAATGATCTTCAGGAAAAAAAAATAAACACTTCAAAACCAAAAGAATAAACTAATTCAATACAGAAAATCACAGCATGGGAATCAAACTGAAGAACATTTGAATTGCAATGATGTTAGAAAAGAATGGCAAAGAATATGAGCAGTGAGTTGTATTGGTAAGAAACCCATCAACAAGATCATCCCAAACAACATGGCTGACTTGAACTTCACAAATAACTTGATTATCCCACACACTCATTTTGGTTGTCAGGGTTGTTGTATACAGATCAGTCAAAATTCAGATTTTACTGCAGTAAATTACAAATAGCAACAAATTCAGATTAGTTTAGACACAGAAGAAAACATTTAAATACCTTCATAATTAAGGCAGTGAGATCAAAAAAGGGGTGTCTGGTAGATGTATTACAAACAGCCAAGCTCTGTTTTCTAAACTGGTGTCTGGATTGTTCCATTCTTAGCTTTTGAAAAATGGCCACTATATTTCAAAAAAGCCATGTTAATGCCATGTGATTTTAATTACTACAAGCCAGAGGTCCAGGGCTGTCCTTAGTAAATAATCAAAGATAATGTTAATAAATGTAACTGTAATAAATGTAAGTAAAAGGTTTTAACTCATCTTTTTTAACCTCCTTAACATTCAGGGGCTTAAATGATACTTTGATACAATGTTTAACACTAAGTTTACGAACACACAGTGAATCCATTGTCATGTTAGAAGAACACACATAGACTTACAGATAGACTTTTCAGAAGCATTTGATTCAGTCCAGTAATGTTGTATGTCAATGACACCATATGGAGTTTAGCAGTACTGCTAAATGATTTTCTGCCAAACAGGAATTAAAGTCATGAAAGGCCATTCTTGATTGATTACCATGAGGTTGTGGACTCCATTGTTATTTACTATATAAAGGTGAACAGGTGTAAACCTGTGATACTGTACCTGCAAATGATTCATCAGGTGTTGGAGCACCAAGGAGTTTAAGAGCTTAACAAACTGAGGTGCCAAGTATTAACCTTCCTTCTGACACATCTCTCCCTCTACCCATGTCCTGTTAATGTCCCCACCCCCATCATAATCTATCCAATGTCTTTCTCTCCCCCCTATCCACATCCCTGGCTTACCCAACCTTCACCCTTTCCCTTTTCGAATAATACTGGGTCCCTTACTTTATGCCACTGCCATCCCATATCTTACATGTTCTCTTCCTAACCACACCCATATCCAAACATCTACCCATAATCCTCACCCTTCCACTTGCGCTTATCCCATTCCGTGCCTCTACCCCCAATACTAGGTTCTACTGGGACCTTGTGATGCTCTTCATGATGATGGGAAACCTGATAATCCTGCCTGTGGGCATCACCTTCTTCGAGACCGAGAACACGATCCCGTGGATCGTCTTCAACGTAATGTCCGACACCCTCTTCCTGGTGGACCTGGTGCTCAACTTCCGTACTGGCCTGGTGAAGGAGGACACAGAGATCATCCTGGACCCTCTGGTCATCCGCTCGAACTACCTGAAGACCTGGTTCCTGGTGGACTTTGTGTCCTCCATCCCCGTGGACTACATCTTCCTGGTGGTGGACCTGGAGTCGCTGATGGTGTCTGACGTGATACGCACGGCCCGCGCCCTGCGAATCGTGCGTTTTGCCAAGATCCTCAGCCTCCTGAGGCTGCTCCGGCTCTCCAGGCTCATCCGCTACATCCACCAATGGGAGGAGGTGAGGGCAGGGCCAGGGCGCGTGCCATTGGCCAGAGCCAGAGTGAGAGCATGGGACCTGGGGCTATTTATGAGGGAAAAGAAACATCTGAAGACACAGCTCTTCCGCGCTGACCTGATCACTTGAAACAGTACCACCTAAAGCAATTTCTTCTCATTACTTTGTTTTCTTTTACTAAAAAAACTGATCTAATGGTTTAATGCACTCATATCTCTAGCAGCTAGTTTGTACCTTGTCTGGCCAACCTGAGCATGCAGCGCTTCTAATATTGTTTATTCCTTATATGGCTTTTTGCTAGTGTTGTACTCTGCCTCACTTGTAAGTTGCTTTGGATAAAAGCGTCTTCAAAATGAATAAATGTAAATGTAATGTAATGGAAAATTGGGGAGGGGGGCAAAGAGAAGGTGAGGCATTAAAGTGTTCTTTGTGTTCACTACGGCAGTGACGGACAGGCTCCAGCCATAGAGCAAGTCTGTTGAAAATAGGACAAACACTGTCCAGAATTCCTGAATATATAATTTTGTAAAATAATTTTCAGATGGAAATGCTGTACAATTCATGCATATCTTTATTAATTACTCATATCAAGTACAAACACACAGAGGATCCAGGAGTAAAATAAATGACATGACATCACAAGCTAAGCAGCATCAGTAATGCTCCCCTTGACTGGTCTCCCTCTCTGGATGCCAGATCTTCCACATGACCTATGACCTGGCCAGCGCGGTGGTGCGCATCGTGAACCTGATCGGCATGATGCTGCTTCTGTGCCACTGGGACGGCTGCCTGCAGTTCCTGGTGCCCATGCTGCAGGACTTCCCTCCCGACTGCTGGGTGGCCAAGAACCACATGGTGGTAAGGCTTGTGTTCTTGTGCCTACTTTAGCACTGTACAATTGTCCATTTTAACTCTGCTTATTAGATGTTCAATATTCAGAGTGACTTACACAGGTTACACATTTTACATCTTAACCATTTATACAGTTGGATATTTACCAAGGCCGTTTTGGTTAAGTACTTTGCCTAAAGGTGTAACAGCAGCGGCAACCCTCAGGTCGCAAGCCCTATTTCTTAGCCACACTGCTTCCACAGCTGTCGCAGCTGACTACAAGCCTGGTGACATCTTGCTGGTGCAGCCACAATTTACAGGACAAAAGTTGTTGTCCTGTAAATTTGTCCTGTAAAATTGTGTCCGGCAGTTATTTTAAATGGGATACTGTAGGATCGTGTGAAGGCATCACTTCAAGTCAAGGTGGAGGTGAATGTAAGTAAGGTTGCAGACACACAGCTGGAAAGCAAGGCTAGCTATGGAGGCTAGGTCTGTCCATCATACAGGATCCTAAGAATAGAGACACTTTTCATCTGGACTTTTGAAATCATAAACCAAGAAATAATTGGTCTCAGCTACCAGCAATAATCAAAACATGGAAGAAGTGTCACCAATTGGGATGCTTGGCTGCATTCATAAGGACAGAGCCCTTGCCCTGTCACACAAACTTCTCCTTTGCCCGTTGCTTCTGAAATGTAAGCGCACCAGTTAACGCAGACTGTATCCAAGGTGCTCAGCCTTAGCACGTCTCACGCAACCGCCACCCGTGGGCCTGTCTCTCTGCGTCTCGACCTCCCAGAACGCCTCATGGAGCGAGCAGTACTCCTTCGCCGTGTTCAAGGCCATGAGCCACATGCTGTGCATCGGGTACGGCATCCAGGCCCCGACCACCATGACCGACGTGTGGCTGACCATGCTCAGCATGATCGTGGGCGCCACCTGCTACGCCATGTTCCTTGGCCACGCCACCACCCTCGTCCAGTCCCTGGACTCCTCCCGCCGCCAGTACCAGGAGAAGGTACCGCCCTTAGCTCTCCAGCATGAAGAACCCAGTGTAGACCTGTGTGCTGTAAACCGCTGCGCTCTTAACGTGTGTCCTTGACAACATTTACAGAATCGCTATGCCCAAATTGTGTAGAAACAATGCTCATGGTTTTGTCAGTCTTACTCTTAGTATCTTTGGTGAGAGACGTTTCTAATTGAAATGATCCAGCATATCTTCCTCAATAGCATGAAACACTCACAAATTACATTAGTTGAGTTGATTAGTATAGATGGCAAACTATGCAAAATTTGGAACTTTACATGGAGGGATAGTTCTTGTGCTTAGCCCTTAAATGCTTCACTGTCCCACTTTGATATGTCTTAAAGTGCTTGTTTCATGAAAATGGGTGAATTTGATGTTGATTTGATGTGACCTAAAATGCTAAAACCACAAACTTTTTTTTAAAAAAAAAACATTTTAATGTGTTGCTACTGTTGTTTCACAGTATTCAATACTTTGTCCTAGTATAAGCAGGTGGAGGAGTACATGTCCTTCCACAAGCTGCCGTCGGACATGCGTCAGAAGATTCACGACTATTATGAGCACCGGTACCAGGGCAAGATGTTTGATGAGGAGAACATTCTGGGAGAACTGAGTGACCCACTGAAGGAGGTCTCTGTCTCCTTTTGTCTCCCCACTCCCTCCCTCACTTCCTCTCTCCCTCCCTTCCTCTCTTATTCCCTCTCTCTCTCTCTCTCTCTCTTTTCTCTCTCATTCTCCCTCTCTGTCTCTCTCTCCCTTCCTCTCTCTTTATCTCTCTCTCTGTCTCTCTTTCCCTTCCTCTTTATCTCCCTCTCTCTCTCTCTCTGTTCGCAGCTCAAATTAAGGAATTTTATTGTTGAGTAAGAAATGAAATAATCATATTTTAGGTAATCTAAATTTCCCTCTTTCTATCACTCGCTCTTGCTGGATCCTCCATTGATCTCTCCTGTCCTGCTCTTCCTCCACGCGTTGCGCCTTCAGGAGATCGTGAGTTTCAACTGCCGAAACCTGGTTGACAACATGCCGCTCTTCGCCAACGCAGACCCGGACTTCGTGCTCTCTGTCCTGACCAAGCTGCACTTCGAGGTCTTCCAGCCAGGCGATCTGATCATCCGTGAGGGCACGGTGGGGTACAAGATGTACTTCATCCAGCACGGCTGTGTGAGTGTGATCACCCAGGGCAACAAAGAGACCAGGCTCAGCGATGGATCTTACTTTGGGGGTGAGCTGACATGAAAGGGGGGGGCAGAGGGTAGAAGTGCAAACCAGGGGAGTGGGTGTTGGGCTGTGGTCACTTTTTGTGCTGTAAAAGGCGTGTGATTGGGTTAAGTGAGATACAACCTCCGCATTCACCTCATCATCTTCTTTAGTCCAGTCCCTTCAGCTCTCTGAGTCTTCCTGGTTGTCCTTACCAGAATTGTTTTCACTCATTTTAACCCATTTGTTCTGTAGTTTTCATATTCATCCTGCATATTATATTACATTACAATCATTTAGCAGATGCTCTTATCCAGAGCGACTTCCATCACAAAAGAACAGAAGTGTATCCATTCAAGTTAGATGAGCAACAGTGTCAGACCAGGCTAACAACACTCCCAGACCAGTGAGTGTGAGCATAACACTATTCAAGCCAAGTGCATGCACTACCATACATCACGGTCACAGTATTCTCTCAAACCGCTCACAACCAGAGGTTCCTCTGTCTCCTCTCCTCCAACTCGACTCACGCCCTTCCGCTTCCTCCCTGATCAGAGATTTGCCTGCTGACAAAAGGCCGCCGCACCGCCAGCGTGCGGGCCGACACCTACTGCCGCCTGTACTCTCTGTCAGTGGAAAGCTTCAACGATGTTCTGGAGGAGCATCCCTTGATGAGGCAGGCCTTCGCAGCCGTAGCTGCAGATCGACTGGACCGCATTGGTAATCCTCCCGCCTGACACATCCATAGACACATGGTTTCCTGCCAGACGGGCGGTTTTACATTACATCACAATATTGGTATTTAGCAGACACTCTTATCCAGAGCGACTTACATAGGTTACAGTTTTTTACATGTTACCCATTTATACAGCTGGATATTTACTGAGACAGTTCTGGGTTAAATACCTTGCCGAAGGGTGCAACAGCAGTGACCCAGCGGGGAATTGAACCAGCGGCCTTTCGGTTTCGAATCCTGCTCTTTACCACTATGCTACACTGCAGCCCTGTTAATATGCAGTTAATATGATGCCCTGGGAAGACACTTTTTTTTGCATACTCTATATGATCCTGGTTTTTATTGCTTCCCTGTAACCTTCTCTCTATCTCAGGTAAAAGGAACTCCATCCTGCTGCGACAGGCATCACTTAGGAGAGCTCTGGCTGGGTACAGAAAGCCGAGTGACACCGGCGGGGGTGGTAAGGGTGGGGGTGCAGCTGCTGCAACAGAGGGCAGCTCCTGGGACAACACTCTTGTGCAGCAAATTGTCAAACATGACAACAGGCCAGCGCTGGATGAAGAACCATCTCAGTCAGGTACTCCCAAGGCAACAGGCAACGGTCACACTGCCACCCCCAGATCCCCGTCACAGACAACGGCGGCCACCGCCGCTACGCCCACCACCCTGATGGAGCAGCAGCAGAGCCAGCAGCAGCCCATATCCTTCCCTCCATCCTCTGTCTCCGTCTCACTTCCGCATCCAGGGCTGTTGCCCAGAGGAGACACCCCTGCACCCATTACTACAACCCCCACTCCCTCGTCCAGTGTGGATGTAGGTGGAGAGGTAGATGGTGGGACACCTCTTGCCAAAACGCAAACTCCACCCACGTCTGCCGCAACCCACTTCCAGTCGGGCAGAACTGAACACTACAGTCTGCAACTCCACGCGGGTACCCCCGAAAGCGGGGCGCCGGGTTCATCCCAGCACCAATGGCCAGCCACACCTCAGGATATCTGCATTGCTCAGCCTGGCCAACAGAGGGCGACGGGCCCGTTCTTGCACTTTGGAAGCGGGCGCTTTCACGGATTGCCAGCCGTGGGTGGACTGACTCAGGAGGCAAGGCAGCAGTCCGCCTCCAATCCCACGCTGGCACAGAGAGGATTGGCATGGGCACAGCCCTATCCTCAACTCCAACGGACGGCCTCTGGGGAGAACTTGTCCTATGCTCAGTACCTGATCCCTCCATGGCAGATGTCAAGGGGGGGCAGCGTAGGGGCAGTGGGCACCTCTACTGACCCCCCAGTACCACACCTGCTCCCTTCCACACAAATGCCAAGTCAAGGTGCACTCTCACTGCAGTCTCAGGTACCCTCCCATGTGCAAGCACAGGCTATGACCTGTCCTGACACTCCCCGATACCCCGGCCCCGAACTCAGTCCCTCCTCTCCTGCTCTTCCCTCTGCCTCTCCTGCCTCCACGTCAAGGACTTTGGACCCCGCTCGCCTCCAAACTCCGTTGGCCAAACCCTCTCCCACCTCCTCCCCTCCCTTACCTGTTAAAACGACTTCCTTCAAATCAACCTCATCCGATGTTTGAACCTTGAAGCTGAGGATGCCACAAAACCGTTTTAGAATAGTGTCACTACATAGTCCTTTACATTTGAATATGAGCATTTATGGTGATAATGGTCTATCCCAAATTATATATATTTCCCCATTTACTTATGATCTGACCTGACAGTTATGTCACAAGAAGATAGAACATGAATATTACATGCACATTTTGGTAATGTTCATATTTCATTAGGCCTTATGTATCTGCTATACATTATTACTTTTAGCACAGACAATCTAGATATGAATTACTTCAACATAGTCTTTGAAATACAAAGAATTTTAGATTAACTTTGACACTTGCTTGTACAGATCTATTCTTTCAGCTATCAACTCACAGTGATTCAATTATTATTTTGAATAGCATGCTATCAAATCGTGTTTCAGTAATTCATCTACAGTATTTTAATATAACATTTGGAGCACAGAAATCAAATACCAGTGTCTGATGAATTCCGGCTACAATGGCATGGGTAAATTCTGTAAACATGGGTCTGATTTTATGTAATACAGGCAACAAATGAGTGTACCAGTTCCCTTTATGGGGAATGTGTCCAAAATACAAATGGAAAAAGGACACTGACTGTGATGAAGGGGAGTGTTTCAAAATGCATCAGCACTTTATCTATGTTTCTTGTACGGGGAGTTGCAGTGCAAAAGCTACATTTTGTCTGGATTTGCTCATCACCAAAGGTGTGTGCTTGTAACTTTTTTGAATAGATTATTCCTTACATCCTTACAAAGCCCTATCACTCATTTACTTGACATAATGGCGCTGTGCATTATAATTATTATGTTTCTTTGGATCAGTCATATATTCAATATGCACTTGTCTCAGAAAATTGAATCAACACAGGATTATTGACAAATTGGATGTGCACCATTTTTAATTCTACACGTGTGATACCTGCACAAAATTGTAATTGCATCAAATTATTTATAGGTACATGTGAAGTTAAGTAATAATTCCTAGTTCCTCATTATCTGTGTTTGTCTCACTCAGTTGTTCCTTTCTTTATTTGTTTAGAATCCACTTTTCTTCAGTTGTTGGGTTTATTATGTCACACAGTGCCCTTTATCCATTAAAGCCAGAAACATGTGAAACCTAAAAGTGTAATAGAAAAACACTTAAACGTAAATCTAAAAAAAGATTTATGTAGTGCGTTTCAAAATTAGTTAATGATTCTTGACATTTGAAACCATATTAATAAAATGGAGTCTTTGGGTTTCCAGCTTTCACTTAGCTCAGGTTTAAGTGCAGTTTATGGCACAAGAAACGTGTCTTGTCTTTGAAATGTGTTTCTCTTACCTGTCACTTTTTCATCTGGTATTGTAGCACTGCTAAAAACCGTTGCCGTCTCTCTCTGCTTTAAATGAAACAGGGTCTTTGCTTTTAATCTCAGGTTAATCTCAGGTTTTAGCAGCCTGCCCTGCTGACATTGCTTGTGAAGAGTGAAGACTCCTCTGTATGAAAAGAGTCATTCTGCTAGCACTTTGCCACTCAGCAGTTCAGAGTTTGGTTATTGTCTTGTCAGTCACACATGTCTCTGGGCAAAGTGGGGAACACAGAAAAGGGTGTGTTGTGGGTTTTTTTTACTCATAAGTGTTTTTGTCATCCTATTACAGTAAGCAAGTTCCCAAGGCCATTAATATTAAATTCATCACTTTTATTTATTTATTTATTTATGTATTTATTTATTTTACCCGTGAAATAGGGTAAACCTTTCCAGACTGAACACTAAGTTTACTATACTACATATCCCTCTGCATAGCAGGCTGCTATTTAAGTACCAACATTATGTATATTTTTTGTATAATACCATAAAGCTGTGCTTAGCATTTCAGACAGGGCAGAGCAAGAACTAGTCTATATACATGTGGATAACAATGAGGGTGACAATAATGACGATGATGATGATGATGATGATGATGATGAAGGCGCTGAGGATGATGACACAAACAGAAGATTTCAAGCTGAACTGTCTCGTTTAAGATCTTGACAAAGTTATTATGGATTCAAACGACCTATCACAGTTTTTAAAAATGAAGTAGTAAAATTAGTTCTATAAAGTTTGGACTGGCTATTGATTTGGGCTGACATTTAGTAATTATAGTGCCTTGGACCAGAAAGGAATGATGTGAACGCATTCTGGAATATTTCTGCTTCAAGCACAAGCCTAAGAACATTCATAAAGAGTCAAACTGAAAAGTCACATGAATGAGCAATATCCAACTCATGCTGTCAGTTGTCTATTTTACACAGTAGCGCACAAAAACTGCCGGTATGTGCTACGGCAACAGAGGTATTATGTATGATTTGTCATGTTAAGATCTTGTAAATAAAAGTATGAACTGGGAGACATCTGAGCCTTGGTGTGCATTGTCACTGACATTCAAACAACCTGGTTAGTTTTTACAAAGAGTAGAACAGAAACAACATAGAACTGTATGTTGTGTTGATTGTTATACTTGGGTGTTCTACTCACAGAAAGTTTCAATGCCTTGAGGAAAACCTCTGTCTGTCAGCCTGATTGCCTGTCTGTGTAATTACCCCTCCAACTGTCTATTTGTCCTTACTGATACAAAGTGAGGAAAATAGACACGCTAGGATAAATAAGTTAAGCTTGCCCTTTCAGAGCGTTATTTCTTCCCTTGGACCCACTTCTGAGATGCCTATTTACAGTACTATTGACTGCACTCTATTTATCTGGTGTCAGGACGGTTGCTTGTGCTGGTGACATGAATCTGTATTGATCACAGATGTAAATGGCGAAAGCAGTAGAGGAAAAATATATGCAGCATATAATAATTACAGTAAAACAGCGTTTCATAACTGAGACATCAGGCTGTTACTTAACGCTTTTTTGTTATCTAACTGTTGTTGTACTACATCACTTCCGCACTACATGTCCCTGCGGGGAAACGACGCCAATTAGGTATTAGGTAACGTATAAACCGTGAAATTACAAAATAGAAAGTTACACATACTAAATATAATCGATGAATATAGTGACGCTACGATAACCTGTTTCCCCTCGCTTATGTACAAGTATGTCTTATTATAAAGCCGAACCACGTGGTGCACTTACATCACGCTACTTCCTGTTAATTCTTGATCCGTCTCCGGTTTCCTTTTGTAACTTGGTGAAGTGTTGATCTGTAGGACGAAGCGGTAAGGTGAGTCCGTAGCTAACTGTATGCTTTTTCAGGTCACTGATCGTTGTAGCTAACGATGGTTATTTAGACGGATTCTGTATTTCCGTTATCGCAGTACTGTCAGAATTATGAGAATGTCATGATGCTTGCAGGAGAGCGCTATATCATCCGTGTTTGAGAAGTGGAAACGGAGGTCATGGCAGCTAGCTTGCTAAATTGCTGCCTCTTTGGGATATTAATGCGCATTGTTTGGTGCCGTCTTATTAGTTAGCTAGCTTGCCATTTTGTTTGATAATGGAATATTTCATTTTTTGTAATTGATGTGTTCTGTCTTTACTCCAATGCTGACTTGTTAGCTAGCTGACTAGTTGCCGAGTGTGCTGATTAGCAAGAAGTGATGTCCAGCGAGCTAGATGGCTAGCAAGTTCTGGGAATGTGTGCAGTTTGTGGACAAGTTAATTAGTGAAATCATCTATCCTGCCAGGCAGGAAAGTTTTTTTTTTTATGGTAAACATTATCGCATGTACATTCTGTCTATCTTGCAAATAATGTTGTTTACCATCTAGCTAATCTCAAGGAGGTACAAGTTGCGAATGCATGGCTAGATACTTTGTAGTTATGTATCTGACATTTGGTAACACTTTGGTGGTTAGTGGCTCTGGTCACTGGATTTATTGGGAAAACAACGCAAGCCCTTTATTGTGTGTTAACAGCATGCTAACACAGTCTTAAGTTTATCAACCCATGCGAGTGGGTCATGTGCTCGAGTATTTGTTTTTAGCATTGGTTGTTGTTTAAGGGTACATTCTGAGATGATACCCATCCGTGGTGTAATGTTTGTTATTCTGAAGTGCTTGCTTTGTATCGTTAAGCAAAATTCAAACTGCGGGTGTCATTCTCAGGCTGTTTTTTCCCTGATTGTCCACTAATGCACAAAATCATCTGCCCAGGTAAGGGACAGGTATTTAATTCTCAGCGCCCACTCTGCACGTAATAAGTAGATACAGCACGTTGAATAACAGACTATGGCTTTGTTCCACATGATGAGCTGGTACGCCGGGTAAGCATATAGCCTAGACGGCACCACACAGTAGCAATAATAAATATATATACGGACTCTACCAATGGTGCCAGCACATGCTTGTATCAGGAGTAACATGTTTGTACAACAGAAGTGTCCAATCTTGGACTCTGATTTTCTTCTCTCACCCTCAGTTTTTATCATCAAATCAAATTGATTTCTAGTAGCTATGTAGGTTGAGTCTGAGTTTGTCAAGCTTTGGGAGAGAGCGTATCATGGACCCACACTGATAGATGCTCTGTATGCACAATTTCAGAATTGGCATGAAACATGGTTGGGCTTATTAATAAGGTTAATTTGTCTTAAAAATTTCCATGACACATCTGGTTGGCTCTGGTGTCACACTGGTTGAGAAGCACTGGGCTTAGTGGCACTGATGAGGCAAATACCCCATGGAAAAGAAATTGTAATAAAACAAATCAAGTCAAATGGGTACATGGATACTGACCTGAACTCTGTCTGCAGTAAAGATGCTGTCCCTGTCTCGGACATTGGTGAACGCTTCGTTGCGGTCCTCGACTGCGGTTAGCCAGTGCGGGGCGACAGCTCTGACCCGGTTCAACAGCACCGCCGCGCAGCAGGTATGTCTCACGAGTGTGAATTTTTACCCTGGGCAGCCGTAAAACATTACCTTTACCTTTACATTACATTACATTATTGGTATGTAGCAAACGTTCTCATCCAGAGGGACTTACACAGGTTACAGATGTTTACGTAACCCATTTATACAGCTGGATATTTACTGAGGCAGTTCTGAGTTAAGTACCTTGCCCAAGGGTACAACAGCAGTGCCCCAGCAGGGAATCAAACTAGTAAAATATGCTACACTGACTCCCATTTACCTTGGCATTGTTGGTCTGATGAGTTCATTAGCTTGTCCTGTTGATGCTTGTGAATTTCTGCAGCTACACTGCAGGGAAATGTTTGGGCACAAGGCCCTGTTTCATGTCCCCTGTCTATTCCACCTGGACTCCACTCTGTCTCACAACAAAGATGCACACGTTTGAAGCTATTGAGCTCTCCTAACTTACCTCAAGGAACTGATTAATAACCTTATTGATTAATAGCCCTACTAACAGTAAAGGCATTGGTTGGTGGTTGCTCTAAAAGGACAAAGTGATCATCGCTTATGAAAGTAGTAGATACATGCAGGATGTGTGTATTTCCCATGTCTTCTAGTGCCCACTGTTACCATTGCTCCACCTGACTCTGACTCTGAAGAAGGGAGCAAGTGGAGGCTTGAGGCAGCAGAAAAGAATGTACTTTTAGTTTTCCCTTTTTTAGGAGACCTTGGATGAGCTAAATTAATCATTGCCATGCAGTAGAAGCCTAGATGGTATTGGTAGAGGCTTGATAGATGGCTTAGTGTGATACATTTGTGCCAAGAATCACAAGGAGGGAGTTCAGTTTCCTGGCAAGCATATTCATGCAGATTCTTCAAACATCCCTTTGCTCTGAGTTTTTTCTTTGTTTAAATATGGACATGCAATTCTAATGAACAGGGGTTTGTAATTTTATTTGTTCAACATTCCAGGGTTCAAGTATTAGGTGTCACTCGAGTGTTGGGCCATAGAAGTAGTAGATTGCTTGCAAAATATTTGTTCGTTGTTAGGTGACTTCTGGCGGTAAGTTTCAATGCAGTCATTTTGGATCTGTTCAAAGGGTCTCTATTGTGAAAAGAGTTGTAGATGGCAGGCATCTGGATCATTTCGGCTGTGAAAAAGAGGGCATCCACATCACTGTGTTTCGACATCTTCCCCATTTATGGTTGCCGGTGGCGGCTGAATATGTCCTGTTTTTCAGGAGAAGCCAAAGAAGACTAAGTTTGGACCCTTAAGTGATCAGGACAGGATTTTCACCAATTTGTATGGCCGTCATGAGTGGAGGTACGAGCACTTGCAACCTGCGCGTACAGAATATGCGTCATCATCCTTAGCCGTGTGCTCATCCTGTCGTTCTCATACTGCTTTGTGGAGACAGACAGGCATCCTGTCACAGTGTCCAGTGGCAGACTGTGTACACCTGTCTGCCTTTTGTGCATAAGCATCAATGATATTCTGCTAGTCGATGCATCCTGTCTGGCTATAGAAGTTCTTCCTTCTCATGTCAGGCTGAAAGGCGCCCTGAGCCGGGGTGACTGGTACAAGACCAAGGAGATCCTCCTGAAGGGGGCGGACTGGATCCTCAACGAGATCAAGATCTCAGGCCTGCGAGGGAGAGGTGGAGCCGGCTTCCCCACCGGCATGAAATGGGGCTTCATGAACAAGCCCAGCGACGGCCGGTCAGTGGCCCCCTCAACACGCAGGGCCCCTCACAACACAATGCAGCACACAAAGCAGGGGGTCAACACGTAAATCTGATATTCCGCAAGAATATCAGATTTATTATGTTATCCCATTGGTTAGATCGGCAGTGATTTTTCCCATCATTTCCTTTGTAAGGCATTCATGTTATGCCAACACAAAAGTTACAGTCAGATTGGGATACACCAAGCTACAACCTATCCTGTTCTTACATAAAGAATCTCAGTGTTACATAGTTCTGATAAAAAAGGGATCCAGCTAAATTTCGCACTTGGAGTTATTTAGTGGAATTTCTCACATTCCCAAATGTCAGTAGGTATTAGTTACTGTGGTATCTGACTGATAAAAATCAAAAGAGCTGTTTGGACATACTATGTTTTGGATGTTCTCAAGTTTCTTTTGGTAATGTGTCACCCAGTTACAGCTTTGCAGTTTTTTAGTGTTATCTACGGTTTTTATACCTAAGATGAGATGAGACTCAAACCCCCGCCCCACTCTCTCCAGACCAAAGTACCTGGTGGTGAATGCTGACGAGGGGGAGCCCGGTACCTGCAAGGACAGGGAGATCATGCGCAACGACCCCCACAAGCTGGTGGAGGGCTGCCTGGTGGCGGGCAGAGCCATGGGCGCCCGCGCCGCCTACATCTACATCCGCGGAGAGTTCTACAACGAGTCCTCCAACCTGCAGGTATGAGGCCGGGCGTGTTATCCAACACATCCAACACCGTACTCAAACATCCGACTCATCACTGTAAAAGGGCACTCGATCACTCACACACACACGCACACTGACACACACAGACGTGAACATCATTGCTTACATCACAGGATCGACAATCAAAGAAAGCTGTATATCAAAGAGAATGGTTGTATATAACCATACTATACTTGTACTTTCATAGAACTTTTTAAAGGTGGTAACCAACAAATTCGGTGCCTCTGCTATGGATTATTAGTGAAATTTGCTAATGAATAATCGGATCAATCGATTTATATTCGATTGCCTAGTCAAGTTTGGTGTTTTTTTGATTGACTGGATAAATTTTACTGTAGGAAAAGCCGCTGTTTGAAATAATGAAATTCCAGAAATCAGCATTTTATGTGTGCTTACTCCTTGGCGGTGAAATATGTGTAACACACTGAATGGAGGTGCTGCTTCATGTGTACAGGCAGGGCTGTCATGGAACTCTGCAAGGCTTTTAGCATCATGGTGGTATACAATGATGTTTGTTGTGCCTCCCACCCTGGTTTTGGGTTCTACTGACCTCTCTCTCTCTCTCTCCCTCTCCCTCCCCCCTCCAGATGGCCATTAACGAGGCCTACGCAGCAGGGCTGATCGGCAGGAACGCCTGCGGCTCGGGTTACGATTTTGACGTGTTCGTCATGCGGGGGGCAGGCGCCTACATCTGCGGCGAAGAGACGGCGCTCATCGAGTCCATCGAGGGCAAGCAGGGGAAGCCCCGCCTCAAGCCCCCGTTCCCCGCCGACGTGGGTGAGAGAAGGCGCCGACCAGAAGGGATATGTCTCCTGCTGTGTATCTGTGTGTATGTGGAGGTTTACCTCACAGGTTAATTCTCCTCACCCCTCTGCCGTTTGGTTTTAAGGTGTGTTCGGCTGCCCGACGACGGTTGCCAACGTGGAGACGGTTGCTGTGGCGCCCACCATCTGTCGCCGTGGAGGTTCGTGGTTCGTTAGCTTTGGGAGGGAGAGGAACTCTGGGACGAAGCTCTTCAACATCTCCGGCCACGTCAACACCCCCTGCACCGTGGAAGAGGAGATGTCCATCCCCCTCAAAGAGCTGATCGAAAGACACGCAGGTGCTCTGTCTCTCACTGTTCTTCTGTCTCTCTCTTTGTGTGACAGGATATCAGGCACTTCTCTGACACACCACAGTACCATATCACGCATGTAAGATCACAGATCCTGCCTGTTCCTCTTGTAGCACCTATAGGCAGATGTAGATGTACTTAACAGATGTTCTCATGTGTGACAGAGCAGGAAAACCGATGTACTTCCCCATCTTCTTCGCTATTCTGAAACCACTACAAACTGAGAATACATAGGTATCACAAATTCTGATGGGGACACTGCCCCCTGTCTGCAGGAGGAGTGCGAGGCGGCTGGGACAACCTGCTGGCGGTGATCCCTGGGGGTTCCTCCACACCCCTCATCCCGCGCTCGGTGTGCGAGGATGTGATGATGGACTTCGACGGGCTCATCCAGGCACAGACCGGTCTGGGTACAGCCGCAGTCATCGTCATGGACAAATCCGTAAGCAAATGGGGCTTTAATTAACACTGACTAACTCAATTAACTCATCAGCTGTGTTTTTCTTCACTGTCTAATAAAAGTGCTGTCACAGTTGGTTAAGGTATTAGACATTGTATTTTTACAATCGGTATCAAAATATTGATATTTAAAGTACCAGTCAAAAGTTTGGACACACCTACTCCTTGAAGGTTTTTATTTTTACCCCTATCCACATTTTAGAATAATAGTGAAAACATCAACTAAGAAGTAAAAAACGGAATTATGCAGTGACAAAAAAAGTGTCAAACAAATCAAAACTATCTAATATTTTAGATTCTTCAAAGAAGAAAGAGATGTTTTTTTAAAATCATTTAAAAATCATTTTTTAAAGTCATTTTTATACAGGGATATAGGTGTACAGACTTTGCTCATTATAAATACTATTTCATTATGAATAGCTTTAACTGAAGTTTATGCCTGAGATTCTACAATTTAGCGAAACACCATATGTTTGGAAGCATGGTTTTCCTTAAAGTACATTAAGAGAATTATCTCAGACCAAAATGGTAAATTTAAACAGAGTGAATAGGTATTCACGGTGGTGAAACTGTTATGCAGTGTACAGTGATATTGTTGCGTTCAGTGGTTCAGTTCATTGCAGTTCATTAATGTTTAGTGCATTGGACACTCGGTCTAACAGGAGCTTGAATTTGCTCTTGTAACTGCAGACGGACATCATCAAAGCCATCGCCCGCCTGATCGAGTTCTACAAACACGAGAGCTGCGGCCAGTGCACCCCGTGCAGGGAGGGTAAGGACCCGCCCCCTCGTGCAGTGACCCTGCGTGTGCACCGTGTCCGTGCACGAACCCTGAACCCTTTGGTGTTGCTCTGGCAGGAGTGGACTGGATGAACAAGATGATGTGGCGGTTCGTTCGCGGGGACGCCAGGACGTCGGAGATCGACATGATCTGGGAGATCAGCAAGCAGATCGAGGGGCACACCATCTGCGCCCTGGGTGACGGGGCCGCCTGGCCGGTGCAGGTACAGGAGGGGGGGCGGGGGGGGTATCGCTGGCAAACGAATTGACAGTACGTGACTTACAATGAGAAAGGAAATTATGCAGGTCCTGAAGGCTGTTGTGGACACACATGGACACACACACACACACACATATACACACACAGGGAGGGAGGGAGAGAGTGGGAGAGAGCGTGAGTGAAAGCGTGAGAGAGAGTGAGAGAGCAAGAGCACTTCACCCTTGCGTAGTGGTAGGTGAGGCATGCATGGGTTGAGAGTACAGGATGGGGTAAAATGATCTGGCAGCTGTTTTTAAGATTTATGCTCGGCCTGTGTTCTTTTCTGCCATACCCCCCACAGGGGCTGATCCGACACTTCCGGCCCATAATGGAGAGCCGAATCGCGGAGTTCCAGCAGAAGCAGCAGGCCAGGGCTTAACTCCACCCCCCCCACCCCTCTGTGCCATCACAACCCCTCCCTCACATTATTTAACAAGATTGTTCTCTCTGATTGTGAATAAGTACATTACAGCCTGTCTTTGTAGGCTTATCCTCAATAAAGTTCTAAGAACCCTACGTTGTTCTGACTAACTGTCTTTGAAGGATATTACATTGAAATTCATTGCAGGATTGCATTGGATTTTTGCATTGAATAGTTGGATAGCATTCATAATGGCATTTTCCATGGTGTCTCTGGTTTTGATTGGTGATATGTAAATCTCACTGAATTTCTCAGGTAAACAGGAAGAATAAATCATCTTAGATAGTGTTAGATGCTGCAGACATGACATAACAGAGGAAGTTATATAACCCCTTGTGCACTGTGTTTTCTCTTAGTTGCTATATTAAATATCACGTAGAACAGGTTCTGACTAGCTATTGATAGCCGTCGGAATAGAACAAGACTAAGATTGAATAGGTTTTAAATGACAGCAATAAACCATATTGCCCAACAAATTAAATGCCCTTGCATTGTCTTGTTATGATATCCAACATTCTGATAACAGAACCGTTGTAAAGAATGTCTCCACAGATCTCAAAGCAGCATTCTTAATTCACATGTGCATGCTAGACTTCTTGAGCATGTTCTGCCCTGGATGCAGTGGGTCATCTGGATGTCCTTGAGCGCTGTGGTCATCCTCTTGGTTTGTACACCCAGCGAGTTTGAGTCCTCAAACAGACAAACCAGATAAGTGTTTCCATGACAGCCCAGCTCTGGCAGTGCAAGTTGGTCCTGAGCAAATTCACCATGAAAATTCCTCAATCGTGGTTTTTTAATACAAACGTACCACACATTCACTTACAATGACATACACCAGTAGCTGCATTTAATCCAGCAAAAATCAATCAACGAGTTACATATTAATTCTGCTCTAAATAGTTCAGGATCCTGCAATGAACTTGGCAGCCATGAAGACTGGAGGTTTCTCTGTGTGCATGTAGGCACCCCACTATTTAGATGCACATTTACTCAGAGTGACTTACAAACCGAAGGTACAAAAATGGAAACACAACATGGCTAAAAGTAGACATAAAAAACATCAGACCACATATGAGCATGTGTCAGTGCATCTCGCAGTGCTACAAGAACTGGTGCCATACTGAATACAGATCAGCTGCTTACAATAATAAAGCATTTCAATAACGAGTCAAAGCGCAACAATAAACCTTCAGCAACATAAAAGAAAAGGCTAGATTCAAGTGCGAGGCGTAGGCAGGGGGAGTCATGACAGTCTGAGGATGAGAGTCACCAGTGTCACCAGAGGTTGCTGGTTCGATTCCCCACTTGGTTACTACTGCTGTACCCTTGGGCAAGGTACTTACCTCAGAATTGCCTCTGTAAATATCCAGCTGTATAAATGGGTAACATGTAAAAATTGTAACCTATTGCTCTGGATAAGAGCGTCTGCTAAATGACAAGAATGTAATGTAATGAGTCTTTGGTTTGTGGTGGAAGATGGCCAGGGACTCCACTGTCGTGACTGCTCTGTGGAGCTCATTCCATCACATGAGGGCCGAGCAGGATGCACATACTTCAGCTGTCTGTGCTTCTGTTCAGACAGATCGGCGCTGTATCAGAGCAGAGTTCCCGACCTCCTCTCACAGATCCTCTTCAGGGTGTTCTTGCAGGGGAAAGTGTACCAGTCCATCTTGTAGTTGTCGCCAGGAGACAGTATAGCACAGAGCTCTCCAGAGTCCCCTCTCTCCTGCATGTAGCCCCAGAACCTGAGACACAATCAGCCAGAATCTCATCACTTCAGCCATGCCTAAAAGGTTCATGGATTTAACAGTGTAATGTGACCCTAAGACTGGACTGTAACTTCACAGATATTTTAAATATTGACCAGACAGTCAGCTCTGTTTGCTTCACATTGAAAGATCAGTGTCTCCCATAGCTGAAGCAGTTCTAAGTATTCTTATCTGCCCCTCTTGAAGGGGTATGGCAAAAAACAGAATATCCACAGGTAGCATAGCAACACGGAAGTAACAGGAACCTCCTGTTTACAGCTTGAATACAGAGAGGATAGAGGAGATGCAGGCACTAAATATCTGAATATAGGAAGTATTTCTTGTAAAGCTGTTTGAGGTGTTTGCCCTTACTGTACGCTGTTTGCCAGAGAGGTGTTGTCCACCCACTGCCAGGCCCCACTGTCCGTGTCATGTAGGCCCAACCAGTAAGAGTCACCCTGGCTCAGAGCCTTGGCCTTCTTCCACAGGTACACCTACAGGAAAGCATAGTGCTGAAGCAGAGTGAAACATCCTCCATTCTGAGAATTAGTTAGACATTTCTGGACCTCCACAAAAAAGGGTTCAAAAATATATAAATAACCAATGCTCCGGTAAGTGAATGCACTTGAGAATTGAAGTTGAAATGGCTTGTTTTTATTCATAAAATGAAAGGTTTGTCTTTCACCAGACAACATATGTGAAACATTTGGCCTTGCAGGCTTAAGTATGACTTTAGTTGTAGTACCTGTGGAGCCAAATAGGAGAAAAAGGTATGAAGTTCAAATAATCAAGCAAAAGTGGGTCAGGAGATGTAGTACCCTGTGGGGTTTCAAGCTAAATACTGCATCATGGTGAGTTTTCACCTGAACTTGATTAGTTTACCCTGCACTGGATCAACTGATTGTGTGAGGCCATGAAATGGTATACCTTCATGAACAATTATTTAGTTCATTCAAAACTTTGAATTCTTTTAAAAAATGTTGACATCTCATGTCTCTTGTTTGCTGTTTTCTCTCCTAGCTGCAAAAGCTTTGCATCACATGTCATGTGCATCGTAACTTAAACTTAAAATAACCCTTTAACTCCATGACGTAAATTCAGATTTAGATTTTCAACAGCCACAAGAAGTCACCAAATAAATACAGCAAGGCAATTATTGCTACAAAATGACCAATTCACACGGGAACACATCCACTGTGTTCCCCATGAGTGATACAGAGAAGGATTTTGCAGTGCTGGGGGCCTCGTACCTGCTCCTCCTCACTCTTGATGACCACTAGGTGGCCCCCCAAGGACATGCAGTTGCAGCGGCTCGACTTCCAGTCTTGCCGGTCGGTAGAGTAGAGGTAGCACTTCCCACCGAAAAATTCCCATCCCTCCGGACAGAGCCTACAAGTCCGCTCTGCAGAGAGCGGCAAATATCAGATCAGCGGGGCCACAATTTAGAAAGGCTTTTTAAAGAGGAGCTGAAGCACCCGGATAACAGCTTGGGATAGGAAACTAATTCTGATGTTCCTCCTTGCTATATATTTTAAACATAGTGTGAACTCAAACAGCGGGCTATTTACAGTTTAATTGTAAACGCAGCTGTGAGTATATTCAACATTTTAAAAGGGCTGTTTTCAGAATGTCATTCTATCAAGAAAGCATGCTATTCCAACATGTTATTCTATGAAGCATTTCATTGTTGATATATGTAAATTGGTGGCTCTGTTATGCTCTGTGTGTAGTTGTGTAGATTTTTCAGATGTTGGAGGTAGCCTATTTAAGTTATGGTGGGGAAAATTGACCACAAACATCAAACAATCCATTTGGAGCACTGTTAAGCCATAAAGGGGTGATACACTGGTGCTTTGTTCCTGTCCCGTCATTCTGTTGCAGCAGGGCTATCTGATCTGAAATGCAACTCAAATGCAAACTATTCTGACCTTTGGAGAAATTCTTTGCCTTTACTAAACTTAAAGATTTTCTAATAGAAAGCCAAAATCTACATGTTACAATTCTGTATGTTTGCAGTTTACTGTTGACATCAGCTTTAAACATGAATTCTGGCAAATTCTTTCTAGTTGTTTTCTCAAACGTAGCATCAGATCTTAACTTGTATAACATGCAGCCAACATATACAATAGGCAGACTCAAACACAGAAGACATTTAATTTGAACAGCAAACAGAAAGAAAAAAAGGTGTTTCATTAACTGACTGTCCGCATTAATGAGCAAAGTGTTCGCACAGAGAAAGACACAGCCATCTTGCAGACTCTTTCAGACTGGACAGGGAATGGGCACAGTAGCCTGACTCACCTTGGGAAGTCTTGTTGGTAACAGGGCAGTATTTATCTAGCTCAGGAAACTTGACGAAGAGGCTAGAGTAGGTGAGATTCAGGGCCTTGAACTTCCTTTCCAGCTCTCTGACCTGCTCCTTCTGGGAAACCGACCAGGTCTGGAATGTGTTGTTCATCTGTACCACTGTGCCAAAAGAGGAAGTTTTCACCATCAAAACGGAAGAGGGTTTGAAGATCAATGGCAACACTGCAGTGCAGCATGTGGTACAAATCAAGTGATATCCAGTGGCAATTGGTAAGTTTAGGAATGTCAGAGTAGGCTTGCATCCATTAATCAAATGATAAAATGTCCTTGACCAAGACCAAGTTTTAAAGGAATTTTGCATTTTAAAGTTGCATAACTGTTGCAGCTGCTGCAACTGTTGAAGAGTGAGAAAAAGGTGAAACCCTGTAGAATGACATGCTCACTGTGGATGGTCTGGAACAGGCTGCCAGCGGCTAACAGGAGGCACAGCACAGCCAGGTAACGGGCAGCCAGTCTGTATGAGGTAATCCCAGAGTCAGCTTTCTGGGTGTCTGAGGAAGAACAGCAGTCTTTCAATACATAATCATATATAACAATATTAATATGCAGACACAGCACATTCATTATTAACACAGAATCCTCCAGCGCCAATCTGTCAGCTGCTGAAGTAAGAAGCAGAGTTCTGTGGGCCTTGAACCAGCTACCCTCTGGTCAACTTCACACGTTAAAGCAACTTTACGCAGCACCTCTCACCTTTCTGATGTTCTGTGTACATGCTGCCCATATCCAGAGGTGGCTGTCGCTGACAGAGCCGAGAAGCACTCACTCCCAGCTTCAGCTGCAGGTGCACTGGCCTGCTCTCATAAATAATGCAAAGCAGACCCTGATAGCAGAGACAGACCGCAGGCTGGAAGAGCAGGGAGGGTTTTATCTAATGTGAGGTGGGGAAATTCAAAACGTACTGTCAGAAAAAGCAGTTGCTACCTGCGTTTTCCAGTCCTCTGTAGAAAGAGAGTTTTGAGAAGGAACATTGACTTGACCATGAACATGACTTGACCGTGGAGGCTGTTCCATATTAATTAAATGATTAATCATTTAATGTTTAAATCTCTGTAGTGTTCATGTAACTTTTACAGAGAAAAGGTAGAAGAAAAATACATCTTCATGGCCCTGCAGGAGCATTTGAGCAAATTTCTCTGACCACATTTTAATCTGTCACTGTCATAAACACTATAACACTGTTAATGTAGGTCAGTTGCCTGTTCTACAGGAACTTATGTAAGCTTTTCATTCTTTGGTCAGCCTTTTTACTTTCATTTCTCATTTCGTACTTCTCATTTCTCATGTGTAATGATACCTAAGAAAGACAAATCGCTAAACAATTGCACAAGATAATATGATACCCCAAAAAAGGTCTAGGTTCAGTCCAACTTTAATGTACTTTGGCCCTAACTTTCAGAAATAAATGTACTGGTCAATTTTTACAAACAATTTTACATCTTTAAATGTTTTCCATCTGGACACACAGCTTGCAATATTTATATGAGGTAACAACACAACACCTCATTTCTATTTGGTCAAATAAATTTCTTTTATTAGAAGAATCAAAAATACATATCCATCTGCCTTTGAGATATTCCATCTCAAAAACTTTCACATAACAAACTTTAAAGAAAGTATTCCAGCATTTTTCAGTGTCAGGCAGAGCAGTATGTTGCCAGCTGGTGGACAGAAAGCCCCAACCTTCCAAGCCCTTTCTGCTCAACAGATCACCATTTATTAATCAAGCCTCACCCCTAAAGGACAGCTTGGTAGCTCCCCAGTGATCAGTAACTGTGGAGAAACCACAGAGGCAAGGGTGTAACAAACTAAGCTGGACGAATGCACTGGGTTTCACTTAATATGTTTGTCAAACCTGAATTTTTGGCAATGGAACTGGACAGGCTGATGGCCCTGCCTCAGAAAATGAACTCTGCTTTGTTTTATGAATTTGGTCTGTCTCGTGATTTTTTTTTTTCCAATTCAAGAGTTGTTTTCCACAGCCTCTTTCAGTTTTAGAGAGCAGTAAAATGACATACCAGATGTGTGCAAATGCTTGATAAATCCTTTGTTTGAGCCTTGATCCTGTTCCTTTGAGTTTTTACTTCCTGCACCTCGAAACATCCACAGCCCAGAATTTGTTGTGGTACTTAAATGGGAGGGGTTTTTTTTTCAACTGGCTACATGACGTTTCCATTGTGCACCAGGGTACATCATGCATCCGTTCGTGAAATGGTGACTCACTCTGAAGTTATGACAGTGCTCCCGGTAGCATGTTTGACGTGAAGAGACTCGTGCAAACCTTGACAGACAGACTTCCACTTAAGCAGCGGTTCACAGTTTAACCACAGTTACCACTACCACTTTTTAGATTCCAGATGATTCCTAGTGTGATCATTAGACCACATCCCTTGAGTGTGATTCTGGTTACTGTCTGCGCTAAGCCGTTGTTTCAGATTCAGTTCACTGTAGCCCTTTGTCCAGCTGCTAAACCCTAGTTTAAAAAAGCTGAAAGTGAGTCTGAGGCAATGCTTTCGGGCAGAACTTATCTGCCATTGGCTAAGTGAAAATGACACCCTCTCCTCATCACTGGGTCAGACCCCTAGAAGAGAATAGAGGAGAATGTACTATAACTACAGGTAACACTGGGCACTGTAAAGCAATAATAAATGTGCTTTGAAAATGTTGATACACACTGGAAGCACATTTCCACTGGACTACTGTATGTCCCCAGCGCTTCTTAGTGATGATTATAAAATGAGGTGGGTCAAGGTTGGGACAGCAGATCCATGATTGACAACACACATTAACGTGTCAGCACAGATTGACATTGGTGACTGATTACCCATCGATAATCAATGCTGACAGGAATGGTGTGTTTGTTTCAAATGCCGGTCCTCAGGGCAATGCAGGCTGCAAGAAGAAGCAATAGAGGCTAGAGCCTCTGTCCATTGTCCTGGATCACTTCACTGCCCAAGCTGCTGCACAGGAAGCTCACACGCAGACCTGAGAAATGCACATCAGCTGAATCAGCACTACTCGGCAAGTCTACGCTCAAATAACTGTGCCACTATGATGACAATCATTGAGGGAGCTGAGGTGCCAGACTGCAACTCATAAAATTCTTCCTCTCCAGCTCCTTCCTCTTCCTGTCCTAATTTTCAAATCAGCAGCATGCCTCCACAATGACCGGAAAACCACAGAAGCGAAACTAACTCGCTTCCTTATCTGGGCTTTCTCGTCTCACCACCCAGGCTACCGCCTGCCTGTGCATTACTTGGGTGACACGAGTGGAGTAGCGCCCGTCCGCCTGTTGACGCCCGCTTTAGGGTGGCGCACCGTCTGAGCTGTAGCGTGAAAAGTACCCTTTGGCTGTTTGCGAGCGCATTGGAAGCTCACATTCGGCGCTCCCACACAACTGAAAAGGATTGTTTTGGTGAGACAAGCCTATTGCACAACTGATGATTCTAAAAAAAGAGTTGCTGGGCAAACTCTCAAAGTGGAAAAGGCATAACAAAAGTTTCATGTCTGTTTTCCCAGAAGAATAACCAGTGTGCAGTTTCTGCTTTTCCTTGAGATTATTTAGTGTGGAGTAATTGTGTTCCACAGAGCGATCGTGTTTCTTGACTCCTCTCTGCAGAATGTACTAAAATGCTAGAGGCAAATGCCACCCAGCCGCTAATGTTGGGCTTGCATGTGTATCACCAAAACACAGGCAGAAGGTGTGACAACAGGCAGCTTGTGGGTAGCAGGTTGTCACAGAGTGGCATCTCAGCTCGGTTTTTCAGCACTTGTTTTGTCAAGGACATCATGACCTTCTTGCTCTCGCTTGCCGTCACGCTACGCTTTGCCTCGTTCAGGTCGGAAGCCACAGATCAGCAAGTGTAGTCTGATCTGATGTGGAGGGAACGGCAAAGCAGATCTCATCTGATGATCTGAACAACGTTTCCTCCTGTGGTTTTGCGTTAGATTGTTAACAACTGTTATAAAAACAGAGAAGAAGATGAACACAGTTAAATAATCAAAAGTCCAATGAAAGGTCTAAAAGAGAGGTCATTTTAAGTAATCTGAGGGCTGATAACAAAGATAATAACAGATAATATATCACAGAACATAAGAGATTTACATACAAAATAATAATAACTGCACTTACACTCAGTCCATGTAATGTGTTATCACTCCCAGACGCTGTGAGCTAATAACATGGCAGTTTGGGGAATGGGAGACTTGGTAATCCATAAAGTCCAACACGTGTAATGGTCCCTTGAAAGGGGTTTCAAACTGTCTTTGTCAAAACTTTTTTTTTTTTAACATGTAAGGATTAATACCAAATTGTAATTTTGAAAGGGCAGCAGTGTGGTATGGTGTTAAGGAACATGGGTCATAACCAAAAGGTTGCTGGGTCAATTCCTCACTAGGGCACTGCTGTTGTACCCTTGGGCTGTATAAATGGATAAAATTGTCACCTACACTATTTAAGTTGCTCTGGATAAGAGCATCTGCAAAATGACAATAATGTTATGATAGGGCTCAAATTTTTAAATATCTGAATCTATGGTTTGAACCTATGTTAACCTGAAATGTCCACATTAGTAAGCATGTAATAACTGAAAGCAAATGGAAGGTGTCATAGCTGTTTATTATGTATTGTTTGATCTAAGGATGTATACGCATTTTTTCACTGGCTGTCTACACAGCTGAAATGATGGTTTTGCAGTGGGTTAATGAGGTCAGCCCTGATCTGGTGGTCTGCTCTGATTCAGCAGTGATCAGTTTTGTAGCACGGATACAACTGGCGCATCCAATCAATTGTGCTAATACCGCAACCAAATTGTGTGGGTGTAGATGTGGCATTCAGTTTCGCCCCATTGTGTGGTGGTGAGCAGGGGTGAAATTGCAGATTTCTTTGTCTTAACAGTGTCTGGAAGGGACTAAAGCCCTGAACAAGGTGGCAGTCATGACCTAGTGGTAGGCACCTTGGGATAGAGAGGTGAAGGGTATACACTTACATAGAATTCAAAAGTCAGGTGTCTTCAACAGGTTTCATGGCCAACTGTACGAGGGATAAAAAACTGTGCTGACAAGTATGACAACGGTCCAATCATAGACTGACATATCATTATGTCAGGTGTGGAAGCATCCAGCTGGACTGTGTCAAGTGTGTGGGGCCTGTAATTGTTAGGGCCTGCATCTGAGGAATGTACAGTGAGTGACGTACTGTAGTGAGCACACGGGACTCCAGAGCAGTATGTCTCTCTATGAAACTCTGTGAGCTGGCCACTCGTGGGCTGCTGCCACCCAGAGAATCCCAGGGAAATTTACTGGGTGCTATAGTTTCTGCATGGCCTGGGGGTGGGGAAAAAAGACTTCGATCTGTCTGTTTCCAGATACACCTTCAAGCTGGTTTCCAAACCGTCATTAAATCCACCCAAAAATGTAAAACAACAGCAAGACAACAACTTTCTGTTAGCTTGGTGGTCTTGGTTTGCGTCTTATTTGTCTTTGACATGCAATGATAACACAAATAAATCCAACGGACAATAGAAGTCAACAGCACTGATATGTTTTCATTTTAATAGATTTTAATAGAAGTCAGGTACATAAAAATGAATGTAGCACTCAATAGCTATATATTAAAAGAGTATTTACAATTATTAGAACCCTAATAGTCCAAGACACATGCAAACTGGCTCATCCACAAAAGGGACATGAAATAATAAAAAATTGCATTTTCATCATAAAATGAGGTAACAAAACAAATGCCGTAATATACCCAAAAATAACACAACCCCCCCAACCCCCACAAAAAAATAGATGTTTCAAAATGTAACTTACTCGATCTTACACGAGCAAAACCTACTGCAGTGAGAATGCCGAAAAGTACATCAAAAGTATACCAACAAGACAAGCATCAGAGAGATTTAGAAGAAGTATATGTTGCAGAATATGTTATATTGGAATATGCTCTTATTTCCATATCGCTGAAGTTTGCTTCATTTTTGGTTTTATAAAGTGCAGTTTTGTATTTTTTTTTAAACTCCTTCGTTGGTGAGGGTGTTACTTTTTAAACATGACCACCATGATCATATTCAGGCCAGTATCTAACACCTTTGACCAGTCAAAAGTAAAAGGATTCATTAAACAGCTTTATTAAAATTAAGGTTACATCCAAAAGTGTAAACTCGCTCTTGGCAATGATTTCAAGAAATGAACTATGTACAATACAAAAATATTGAAGTGCCATTAGAGCAGGCAAATTGCAAAATTAAGACTATACATCTTTGAATGTCATGAGCATTTAAACTTTTCACAAAAAGTAATTACTGGTGCGATTTTCATTTTAAACACACTGTGAATCTGTCATTTACAGATTGAAGTCTTCACCCTCGGCCATCTCTGTCAGTTCTACATTATCTGCCTTGTGTCTATCACTCTTTTGACAGTATATCAATAGGACAGAATCCAAGCACAGAAATTATTGCAAAGAAATAAATTTTCTTAGCAGGTACATTTAACCAGGTGCACTTACTGTATATATCTTAATGTCTTATAAATTTTACATATATCTTTTTCCATACCTTTATCCAATTTAAGACCTATATATACTGAAGCAAATCAGATTAACTAGTCTGCTAGATGGTGCGATGGCCGTGTCCCACTGTAAATCGGACCACGCATCTTCAGAATTCAAGTCCAGCTCCTTAACCGCCACCACAGACGTGCGTCATCACCACGGCGATGCACGCCAACGCCACGGCGACGCACGCCAACGCGCCACGCCGACGCCAAGGCGATGGGCTCAGAAGTTGGAGGTGGAGGTGTTCCCCGACTCGGACCACACCGAGCTCCGGCGCGAGGCCGAGCGGACCTGGCTCTTCAGCTTGCAGCCCATCGACCGGAGCAGGTCCAGCAGGTGGCGGCGGAACTTGACGCCCACAAAGGCGTAGAGGATGGGGTTCAGGCAGCAGTGGAGCTGGCCCAGGGTGGAGGTGGCCATCAGGCAGATGTCCAGGGTGGTGCGGGCCTCGCAGGTGTCCCGGATGGCCGCCGTGGAGAGGAGCGTGTCCACCATCAGGGTGAGGTTATAGGGCGTCCAGCTGACGAAGAAGGCCACCACCAGGGCCAGGATCACCCTGATGGCCTTCTGCTTCTGCATGCCCTGGGATCCCTTGCTCAGCCGCAGCAGGATGCAGGAGTAGCAGAAGACCATGACCGCCGAGGGCAGCAGGAAGCCCACGATGTGGTACAGCAGGCGGGATCCCATGCGCCACTCCTCCGAGCTCTCGGCGTACAGGAGGTAGTTGTGCACGCACTCCACCCTGCCGTTCCTGCGGTCGTCCCGCTGCGCCTGCAGGAAGAGCCAGTCGGGGATGGAGAGCAGGAGGCAGACGAGCCAGATGGCCATGCAGCTGCTCTGCACCGCCCAGGGCTTCCTCCGAGAGTACATCTGCACCGCGTGCACGATGGACAGGTAGCGGTCCAGGCTGATGCAGGCCAGCAGGAAAATCCCGCAGTAGAAGTTAATCTGAGGGAGAGAGAGAGAGTGAGCAAGAGGGAGGGGGAGGGAGTGATAGAGAGAAAGAGAGAGAAAGAGACAGAGAGAGGGGAAGGAGAGAAGGAGAGGGAGTGATAGAAAGAGAGAGTGAGTGAAACAAAGAGAAGGGGAGAGAGAGAGACAGAGAGAAGGGGAGAGAGAGAGAGAGAGCTCTGAATACAGCACTTCCTCAACTACATTTCCTATATCCTTAAACTCCCCATTGCACCTACTATGGCGCTTAACAGGTTGTGGTATGTTATGCAATGACTCTTATTATCGGATTGTGACACTTAGTGTCATTTCTACCCTTAGCCTGACCTTTCTGTATCCGTTTTTTTTAGATAACAGCGTCTGTTAAATGACTACATGTCAAATTTGCAGCTGTTAAACAGCAACTCGGTCCCTTCATAGCTCATACTGTTACACCTGAAAGGCTACTTCAACAGACAGATTTTGGTGGGCCCCCGTACCTTGAAGAGCGCTCCAGTGAACTTGCAGAGGGGGGTGCCAAAGCTCCAGCCGTTGGCGGCCTCGACGGCCCAGAAGGGCAGAGTGAGGAGGAGGAGGGTGTCGGCCACCGCCAGGTGCATGATGAAGGTGTCGGTCACGCTCCAGCTCCGCCGAAGCTGGGTCAGAACCGCCAGGACGAGTCCGTTGCCAAGGAAGCCCAGAATTATCACCAGGGAGTACAGGGCCGGGATGAGCACCTGCTCAACCCGAATGCTCTGCTGCTGGTCACACACTTGCCCATAGCAACACGTGTCGCCTTCTTTGTCATAATCATAGCTGTAATCGGTGTAGTTCTCCGTGGAAGAATAATTAAAAAAGGCCCAGATGTCTTGTTTGTTGAATATCATCTTTGAGCTCATGCTCTGCAAATACAAAACAATGGAAAAATTAAGTGTTTATGATATTTAATTGCTCTTGCAGTCTAAAAATTGTGATAAAACACTCCACTTGTTGAATACCGTCATGTTGATGTACGTAGCAAAACTGAAGCTATTGATGCTAAAAGTAATGTATATCAAAACATAAAAGGAAATATGGTCTTAATGTGCACAAGAGAAAATAGGATAATAGAATATAGGTTCACTTTCATATTATATTCATTCATTTATTGTAGTAAATACCATAATCATGAAGACTCTACAGTGAGCTTTATAACATTTGTATTAGTGATTCATTGATATACATCAAATACAACTCTAGGGAAGTGGTCATATATTTTGTGATATATAAAGTGATATATTTTGAAATTCACTGATATCAAACTAAGCCAAACGGCAGCAACAGACTGATGTACCTTCCCATTACCTCACTATTGCTTTTTTTTAGTTAAATCACAGTCAATCAGATGTCAATTAGCACCATTGTCAGAAAAGTCAAAATTCATGCCAGCTGCCATACCATCCTATGGCCTTCTTCTGTCTGATGACTGAAAATAAGTAATTGGCTAGTACCTGATGGGAGACAAACATTAATTAATGTTTTACCCTTGGGCAAGGTACTCAACCCACAATTGCCTCAGTAAATATCCAGCTGTATAAACGGATAACATGTAAAAACTGCAACCCATGTAAGTCACTGGGGACAAGAGCATCTGCTAAATGTTAATGCAATGTAGTGTAGAGTAATTTGGAGATGCTATCTTTTGGATGAGACTGATAACCCACATCCTGACTCACTGTCGTCACTGAAGAGCCCAAGGCAGTTTTCACTAAAAGTAGGGGTATTCCCACCGTACGGGCAAAAAGCCAAATCTGGCTTTCAACCCTCCCTAACCATCTACTCAGCTCATGTGCGGTGAGCACTCTGGTGCAGACAGGTTGTGTGGTATCACCAAGGTGGGTGTAACACATTCATAGTCTGTGAGGTGAGTTACAGTATCTCCCCCTCACTGTGAAGCACTCTCAGGCCCATGGAAGGTGCTGAATAAATGCAGTTTAGGAGTCTGAGTCTGTCCCACCAATGAATGAGCAGCAGTGTGGCATAGCGGTAAGGAGTAGGACTCGTAACCGAAAGTGTGCTGGTTCTGTTCCCTACTGGGACACTGCTTGAGCATGGCAATTGACCTAGAATTGCCTCAGTAAATACATAATTTGTTTAAATGGATAAAATTGCAATCTACACAAGTTGTTCTGGATAACAGCATCTGCTAACTGACAACAATGTAATGTAATGAAGAATGACTATGTTGCCTTCCAGATTATAAACTCAATTTGACTGACTGAAGTCATTACCCGGAATTTAGCTGTAGACCCCCGAGTTTGTGAAATCCGACAACAGGAAAACAACTGGCCAGCAGACATCAGGATTGTTCTGACAAACAAAAGACCAACAGCCTGCTGCACCATGCTTCTCTCAATCAAAGGTGCGCAGACTGAATGACACACAACCACATGAAGTCATATAGTCACGGTCAAAACAACGTTGGGCCCTGCACGTGGGATTCTCCCCTAATCTCTGCTGCTGACTCAGGATGGGTGCAGTGGAACCACAACAGAACATGACTTACACTCATCAGGTGTGCGTGACAGCTAATGCACTTGGCAGCCACACACAAATTACCGTAAATCTGCTTTTGAGATGAAAGTTCAGTTTGGTGGGGGTGTCATGTGAGGTGTGTAACTGAGTTTGCATGGGTTCCCTGTCAAATTTATTGTACAGATAGATGGGTTGGGTTTTTGGACTGCAAATGTAGATCTGAACTTAATAAGGGGACAAAATTACAATACTCGCTGGAATGGCTGGATTATCCTGCTCTCTTGTTTGGAGAAGTGGTTGCGATGCATGCACAAAATTGCATTCTTATGCAAATTATACCACCCGCTGATGTTTTTTGCCTCTCGATGCTGCAGTATACGAAACCTTTGAGGCTATGCAGTTCTTAAATCTAGGAGCCACATCTTTTTAAAGATTACAGCAAAGCAACGAAAGTAGAACAATTTGGCAGAAAGATTCTTAAATATCTGTACTTTCAGCCAGAGTATAAGGTAAGGTTTTATGCACAAAACATGTACTTTAATAATGCAACTTGCCCTAAATCTGCAGCCGAAATTGCTAATGCCAATGCTAAGTGGTAAGAGGTGATACCATTGGCCAAAGTGATGCCAGGGGATACAATGCATTCAACAGACATAAGAATTTTTTCTCTCTTTTTTGCCACACATTTGGAATCAATTAGCCACATGTACTCTTAAGTCAACATGAACTTGCATATGGAAGTGCTAAAGTGAGGTGTTTGTAATTCAAATCCTCCAATATGTTCGCTTGCAGCAAACCGCAATTTCGCACATCTGAGGAAAGAAAAAACTGCAATACAGAGACTTAGTATAGGTGTTATATGTCTGAGCTTGCGTTTGCAACCGAAAATGAGGTCTGAAATATAATACACCAACAAGAGCTACCAAATTTTTTTGCAAAAGCAAAAGCTGAGTTTCCCTTATCAAAAGCTGAGTTATCCCTTACGCTGTGATCTTAGCCAAAACAGTCATAGCCTCATCAGGTGCCCATGAATTGTTAAATACTCGTAAGTGAAAAGCACTTCATGGTATTTTAACATGCATAAGCACTCACATCCATGACAACAATTATATGTCCCCTGAAATGTAATGTCTAATCATATATGCAGCTATAAGAAACATTCGCGTAGACTCTAATAAAGCCAAGCTTTTGTTGCCATGTCAAAGGTATAATGTGAAAGAATATACAAGATATTTTTGCAGCCTGACTTCAGAAGAGTTCAAGCAGACCTTGTTCATGAAATCCACCAGGTTCCGTGACTGACGAAAGCAAAAAAAGTGAGACACATCCAATTTCATGTCTTTCACGTTGCTTTCATACTTCATAAACATGAAGATCAAAAAAAAAAAATTACAGTATAGTCATATTAAAAAAAAAAAAAAAAAAAAACTGCAGAGGGGTGAAACCCACTGCAGCGCTGAAGTTCTGGGTTTGGATTCTCTTCTCAGAATACATGCTATATTTTGTGAGAAATTTTCCTAACCACAATGCTGCAGAGTTAAGACAGAGTAGAGTTTCAATAACTGCACTCCCACATGTTCGTGTATGAATACCATGTGAATTAAACATGAATGCTCACCTTTCTTATTTTAATTGGTAATTGATTTGTTTTAGTGTAGTGTGGCAAATTGTGGGGGATTTTTGTCTTTACTTCATTGACCCTTACCATCATGTTACTATCTATTTGTACCCACTAAAGGAATACAGTGGGGGGTTTTTTAACAGTGAGTAACAATGAATTCCATTTGTACCCTTTAGCAAAGCTGAATTGTTGTGGTTTCTCTGTGCTTTGTTTTTTTCCCAAATTAAATAATAAGGTGAATAGGGAACTTCACACAGAGATTTACACTGCCTAATCTTTTCTAAAAATTGTGCAATTTATCAAAGTGAAACGTGAAATGCACTTCATTGCATGTGATGAGTACAAAGATATAGTGTGGCGATATTTCCAAGCAGGTATTCACCAGCGCAAAATCTCACTGAAATCTCTCAAGGACCAGTGAGACTCCAGCATTTCAAGATAGTCTGGATAGATCATTGGAAGCTGATTGAAAACAGATGTTGCTCCATATGAGTGTATTACATTCACTAATAGAATGTTTTTTGAATGCTTTACACTGTTTATACGAGATGAAGATTAAACATTACAATTATGAGTGCATATCTTGTGCATATCAGTGTGCTATGAAAAAAAAACCACCATGTGGTTACAGCTGGTTGTGTGACCTATTTCGAGTTTCAGGTACCAATCAAATGATAGTACTAATTCGCTAACCAATTTTGCAGCATTTTCACTCAGCCACACAATGAATGGCCAAACTTGACAACTTTTCCTTTGCTTCCTTATCCTCCTCTGCTTTTTAGTTTCTCTCCATCTACTTCTTTATGACAGGTTACATCATCGCAAATCCACAGATAGCCCTAATCTCACCACTAATCTCACATATATTAACCCAACAGCAATACCTATTAGTACACTGTAGTCAGGGCCAGCGCTATGGAGGTGCTTAGGGGTGCACTGCACCCCCAGACAGACCTCAGTGCACCCCCAGTTGTCTCCTTATATCCTGATGTCTACATAGTATTTATTACGTTTTTCTAAGATATCATGTTTTATGCCTTCCATTGCACCACGTTGTTTGATACTTTCATCTGACAAAACCTCCAAATTACACACATGCACATATTTTCTGTTCATTAGAAAGGACACCTGTAAAAACAGGTATGCCATCATCATTCTTGATATCAAAATGATGCCAAGTTAAACTCAACAATTTAGCCAAATCTACTGTGCACAAACTGAACAAACACTGTCTAAAACCATACTACATTCAGAATGTGTACTCTCATTAAGACAGTAACAAAAATTGGATTCTGAAACCTGTCACTTTTAAGTAAGAGAATCCTTATAATCGAAAATAATCTCAAAGTAGACTAGCTATACTAGTAACATCAACATTTGAAAAACAGCCTAGTACTGGATTTGACTAATGGGCATCAATAATGCCAAGTAAACATCCTGGCCAAAGTGTTTTTGTCAGTCTTGGGCATTTTCTCCCACATTAAACGGTTCATATCTTATCCCCTGGAAACAGGAAAAAAATGTGCCTTCCCTGCATACTGATGCCAAAAAAAAAACAGACAAAAAGTGACCTGACCTGAAACTGACTACCCCTATTTAATATTTCTATGCATATTTATAAGCTGAGTTCTTCTTTGAAACTTTCCAACATTGTCATGTCACACTTTCAACACCATGAACTAGCTACTGACACCCCCCACACACACACACACACACACACACACACACACACACACACACACACACAAACACACACACACATACAAGTACAAATACACCCCCTGCTTGTAAAGCATTAGACAATAACTGAAAATAACTGAAAATGTATTAGAATACAGAAACGTGTTGTGCCATATGAAAACCTAAAAACTCTATGACTGTACTGCGTAGTGTAAACGATGACATATATAAATAATAAAAGTCATTTAAGCCACTTTTAAGTCGCTTTGGATAAAAGCGTCTGCCAAATGATTAAATGTAAATGTAAATAAATGTATCTATGTTTTCTTGGAAACACGGAGTCTATGTCTTGGATTCTTTCTTTCCCAAACATCAACAAATACTAACGTGCTCAAGATTCAGATTTACTAAATCTTAAGACTTAGGCTACTTCATTAAACTGCAAATATTTTCCCGTTTTGGTATCAGCTAGAGGCTTCTTGGTAAATGCATTCTAATCACCATTGTATGATGTCCGCTCTTGTTTAAAGTTAAAAAGTTCTTTTACTTTAGTTAATACTGTAGTTAATATGAGCGCTTGATCCTTAAAAAACTCTCTGTAGTACACTTGGTGTTATGAATCCAAGACAGTAAGAAACGCATTTTGAAATCGTAACAACGGGAGGTAAATCAAAACACCAAAATTTCATATCTGAAAAAATACGATCGTGGTAGCCATAACCTTTGAAAGGTCTTGACTGTCTCGCATTTGTCTGAACTTCTATCAGGACCGTCTGAATTTGGAACCAAAAATTCTTATATCTCATATGACCATTTTCCACCTTCTTTACAAAGCGAACACCATAAAGAAATTGGTAGGGAATCGAGGCGGTGAAAAGGCAAATACGAGAAAAAAAGTACATACAAAATTGAAAACTCACCTTATTTTCACGGGACTGATTCTTATCTTGCTGTCTTCAACCACACTTTCCTGACATTAACAGGATTCGCATTGACTTCTTTACGAAAATGGGGGGTGGGGCGCGTACGAGAGCGAGTTCACTACCGTCCAGTCTAAAGAGAGGTTCTGAGGCATTTTCTTATTTCGTTTTCCCCTCCTCCATTCTCTGATCCTAAATTATATTCATACGTTGCGAAGTACATTGTATGGGAATAGTTATATAGATCTGAAGCTGAAGACATATTTTGTGCAGTAAGCAGAGTCCCATTAAAGCAGAATTGTGAGTCGTATAGCCTATACCATGATGACATGAATGACTCCTTGAGACAGCCGATGCGCCGCAGCAAACAGTGCAATGTAGACGTCCATCTGCTTGGTAATGTGTCATCAGATGTCACCAGTCGGTGTTTTTACACAAACAAGCGGAGTCTGTAAAAGTTTTCATATCTTATCATTATCTTATCTTATCATTCATATCTCATATCTTATTACAGTTTCAATTTTTAACCTTCATTTACAGTTTTGCACAGAGTAGGGTAACCTATCCACCTGTACAAATTTGAGGAGACTAAGACGGCTTGGACATAAGCCACTCTCTTCTATTAGGATGGCAGCAAAAAAAAAAAAAAAAAGAATCGTAGGGTGTGTAATTAACAGTTTTTACATGTGCGGTAGAGGTAGCTAGTAGAGGATTGTTTTGTACAATGTTCAAAGGAGTGTAGTTGGGGTGAGGAGGGCGCCTGTTATTTATTTATACCTTTTAAGTTGCATACTGCAAGGCAACAGATTTCCTGTCAGGGGGCTTCATTTCTCTTTCAGTCGCTGGCTTAAAACAAAAACAGACATGCCTCATGTCATGGAAAAAGTCAGAGTTGTACACACCACTGAAAAAAAGAACAACATTGCAACATCACAAGATTAATTAATCAAGGCTTTGACCTTCAGTCCTTAAACATTCATAATCACTGTTGTCAAGCTAAAAATTTTGCTTTCTGTTTTGACTGACATTGACCATTTAATTAACTCCTCTTATCTGTTGTAGGGTTTCCAGAATCTTAAAACTCTCCCAGGACATTGCAAAAACAGGCCGCAAGCAATGACAGTAATTTGTAAACCAAAGCCAGCCACACAGTCGAGAGCGTAAGTGCCTCTTTGGATGGAAAGGGTTGTTCTGTAGGCTGGAGAGCAACTCATGATCGCAATCAGATTGGCAAATGAAACTCTGGAATTTAATGGCAGATGGGGGGTCTACATGCTAGACCCAAACATCCACAGAGGAGATGAAAGCCTCTACTTTCACCTAAGGGCTGTATTACAGTACATCGCCTGACCCATTCTGAAAAATATTTTCAGCAGGGTTGGGTGACATCCAAATCTTTCAACCTCCATATCATTCCGGGAGAACATTGCAATGCACAATATTATTATTGTTGTTGGCAGCAGGGTGGGGGGGGGGGTGATCATGCATTCCACCACTTTCACTTTAAATTATCACTAATTTTTATATTATTTACACTTAGGCTAAATGAACCTTACAGTACAGATAAACAAAGAATCTCAAACGTTTTTTTTTAGTTTTATTCACAAACAATATGAATAACCATAAGGTGTCGATGCAGTAAGACATTTCAGTCTTCTGTGAGAGCATAGCAGAGCAAAGTACTCCTGACGTCTATAAATACAATGTCCGCTAACAGACAACATTCCAATTCATTGTAATCATTTTAATTCTAATTCATTCAAATGACTTTGTGTCGCTGTGATGTGTGTTTATGCTGACATGGGTAAGACTGTGCAAAGTCAGTCCTTCCCTTCCTTGGAGGGAAGCGTGAGTAATCAGATAAAGGAAAAAGTGATGTGAGACCTACCTGTTTCCTAAAAACGTGCATATCATCAAGCAACTGCAAAGTGGAAGTGGTCAGACATGACTGAAGTGGAGCAATTTCAGCTGTGGCCTTAAAATCAATTCAAACGTGTATCCAATTGACAAGGTCAAGATATGCTTTCGACAGCGCGTTAATGAAACCCACCATGATCTTAGCATCTTAGCACCTCTTAGCATAGTGATGCATTTATTTGGAAGTTGCTCTGGGGAGGAGCATCTGCTAAATGATGTAATGTAATGTAAATGTCTAACCAACCATGATCTAAAAACGATTTTAATGCTTTATGCAACCCTGTCCGGAATCACCAGTAGCACATTAGGCTTGTTTCACTGCAGCAACCTTGTCACACTCGTGTGCAGTGCACCGGGGCCGAGAAGCTGTCAGGGGCCTATGTAGGAAGGCGATTTTTTGCTGCTTTACTATTGTAGGCGGGTCCTCTCGCACATTGACTATTTCATGCAGTCTTCAAAGTAACCGTTCAACGATATCACTAAAATTACTGGTAATTGTGATAGCTATATATACCAGCTGTCTGCTTTGCAATTGTCTGGAGTGGTAGTGTGTGTGTGTGTCCATGCGTGTGTGTGCGCACGAGCGTGCGCTTGTGTTTGGGGTGAGGGGGCCAAGAAAAAATATTTGCACCAGGGCCAATCACAATTATGTTACGCTGCAACGGCGTTTTTCACACTACAGGATGTCACAGTGAAGTTATTGCTCTTTAGGAGGATAGGCCCACCTGAGCTGCTGATAAACCCATTGTGAACTCTATGTTTTATTTACCTTGGGCCATTAAACCGAACATTTAATGAGCACAATAATAAGCAATAATTTGTGTTTCCGTAACCCATTGCGTATGTCCACTTTTAGCTCACATTTAAGTTAAATTTACATCACTGCCATAACAAATCAAACTAAAGGTTGATTCAGTCTAAATACAAAACCCTCAGCCATACTGAAGCTTAAAATGTTGACAAATTGAAGATGAGTAAATTGTAGCTTAGACATTTCTTTTAATTGTGGAAAAAAATCATCCTGCCTAAACTTGCCCCTAACCTCGTAACAGTTGAATCAGGGAAACCCTAGCAGTCACTGCAAATGGAAAACAGACCACAGAAGTAGATGTTGTAGACCTCAGGCAGACGGCTCGCCAGCTGTGTTGCATCACTTTAGCAGAAATCTCCTTTTTATTTGTGCTTTCTCTCCTTTATGCAGCGCTGTCTGGATTCACTAATCACCGGAATCACTTCCAAGCCAAGATTCGGTAGGAGAATTATCAGACAACCCCATATGCTGTAAATCAAACTTAGGCAAACCAGTCCCTCCCATGATGATAAAAATCACACGGGTACTCCCTTTTTACATCAGCCATTCACAGCATCCCTCCTCCACCCCATCTCCCCACTTTCTTTTCCCCTTTTATGATGCCCAAATGGACGGTCACCATCCCCAGCCGGTGGCCAGGTGAGATCCCTTTGTCAGGCTCCAAGTCAGATGAAAGTACCACCTAACCCACATCAGTCTCAACCATCGCGCTTTGATTGTATGAGCGGCAGTGTAGCATAGCAGTAGGGAGAAGCTGAAAGGTTGCCAGCTTGATTCCCTGCTGGGGCACTGCTGTTGTACCCTTGGGCAAGGTACTTAACCCAGAATTGCCTTAGTAAACATCCAGCTGTATAAATTGGTAACGTGTAAAAAAAATTGTAACCTATGTGAGTCCCTCTGGATAAGAGCATCTGCTAAATGCCAATAATGTAATGTAATGGAAATTCATATCTAATGAACTGCACATTAGCTCATCTAACGGTGACAGCATGTACACTCAGGCAAGAAAATTGCAATCCTCCGAACACTCGCATTCAGCCAACTATTTTTCGCCCTACATTGCCAATTGGAAGACAGGCATTATTGTCATCCGGCAGCTTGCAGGCGCTTGACAAATTGCAGGGTGTCACCGAAACGAGGAAACCCTGGCTGGCCTACTAACCCCTATACTGCACCTGCCTGAATGTTTATTCCACCACTGTGGGCTCCTGGTGTCTGTTGCTAGATGACATTTTTTTAACCTGGGCCATAGGGGTTAACCTACATTTGAGATGGGTGTCTTACAGACTAAGCCACATGAGAGCATGATCTAAAAGCTGAATGTTTTATAACTACTGCCATTGATCAAAACATTTAGCGAGCATACATGAGCAATCACTCATGCTTCTGTAACCTTTTGTTGACATGTTGACTTCATTAGCTCCCATTTGACTTGGACTTGTTTAAATTTATCTTTGCCAAAAAAAAACTAAAACACTGATTCAGCCTTGAGAGGAATCAGGTCACACCACCATCCAGTGTAAACAGACCAAAAAAGTACTGATACTACAGCTCATTAGATAGGTGGTTAACCAGCTGTGCTGTATCACTCCAATAGATGTTCTCTTGTGGGGAGTTTGTTTGTCTCAAAGCTAGTACCATTGTTATGCTGTAGACCAATGTGCAAGACACATTCTGCAAAGAGAGCAAAGCACTATAATGTTTTATTCAGGTGTTTAGAAAGAAAACACATTGGGTAAGAAAATAGCAAGAGTAATTATCAATAATAGCAAGTGCTAAAGTGATTCATCATTTCACTTTTTTTGCATTTAAACTTTTTTTTTGTTTTTTTGTCTGTGCTAAAGGTAAAGTCTGAACGGCTTGCGTTGAGCAGAGCGGAGATAACAAAAAGCCGTTTCCTCTTCCAAACCCACACAGAGGACACAGAGTACACTCTGAATGGCCATATGTGACTTAAACTACATACAGATGGTGAGTCTATGGTGCACCAATAATGAGACACAGGACACAGGATATGCCTTATCAGCTCAGGCCTCCTACCTGGAAGATGATATAATATAGGTGCATGGTAACTTTTTAAGCAAACACTTCACATTCATTTACATGAATGAGATAGACATTTGACATCGTATTGAGGAAACAGCAAAAAAAAAAAAAAATTAAACAGCATCTGATCTTCTCAACTCAACCACCTTCCAAGGATGGACAATGTACAGGTGGTGCATTCCCTTCTCTGTCCATAAATGTATCAGAATCAGATGTTTATGATTGTCACATTTACATGTACAGCCATTGTCATGCACTGTTGCATGAATGCAGCAAGGACGGTGCACCTCTGACTCAATACAATCATTCCTATTTTAGCCTCAAGTGCCGACAGATGAACTGTCGTCTGTTAATCGTTTTGGATTCTGTGATCTAGTGTCTAGTGAATGTATGGTAGTGTGTGTACTTGGCCTCCCTAAGTGTCTAGGCTAGGTGTAGTCAGGTTACACAGGTTATCTTGTGGTAGGGGCTTGAATAGTGTTATGCTCACACTCACTGGTCTGGGAGTGTTGTTAGCCTGGTCTGACACCATTGCTCATTCAACTTGACTTGATACATGTCTGCTCTTTTGTGCAGGAAGTCACTCTAGACCAGCGTTTCCCAAACTCTCCTGGAGGACCCCTTGTCCTGCATGTTTTAGATCTCTCCCTGCTCCAACATAGCTGATTCAAATGATCAACTCGTTATGAACTCCTGAAGCTGCTTAATAACAAACTGATCATTTGAATCAGCTGTGTTGAAGCAGGGAGAGATCTAAAACATGCAGGACAAGGGGTACTCCAGGAGAGTTTGGGAAACGCTGCTCTAGACATGAGCATCTGCTAAATGAATGTAATGTCATCATGTAATGTCAATGCAGTGGACTTTTTTTTCAGATGTCCAAGAGTGTCTCAACATGCACATAAGAAGGCAATGGTCTTGGCCATATGCACACTTTACAAATACAGAAAAAAGATGTTTTTTGCAGACATTCTACAACAAATTTGATAAGTGGTGAATTCAGTAGTTGGACGTTGTGCAACAGTGTGTGGTTGCCTCAGTGGAAGGTGACGTCCAGAGTTGTAGGATGTGGAAACCTTTGTTTTAACACCTGCTTTGCACTTTACCTCCCACCAGTACTTATATGACACGTGGCATAACATTTCACCTATTGAACTCGATCTTGGTTGGGCTTCCTTTGCTATTGAGGCTGCAATGAAGCTGCTTTTTGCTCTCACCACTAAACAAGAGATTGTGCAATCCGGAGAGCCAAGGTTTTGCAAAAAGCTTGCGGTATATTTAAAACGGCATACTTGTTTTTATGTTTTTATGTTCCCTTCTTCTCCCCAATTTGGAATCGCCGACTGAACTATGGCAGGCTCTCCTCTTCCCAACACACTCCAAGCATTGATGTAGTACTGAAGCAAGGTTAGTGCAATTCTTAGATGCTCTCTTCACAAAAACAATGGCTATATTTTTCATGTCGCTAGCCTCTCAGAGCACCATAGCAGAGCAAAGCATTGTGGTGCAGAATATGATAAGGTTAACATGTTGGTAACTAATCCACCACTACATGCAGATCTGGCGTGTATCTTCCGGATGGGGTGATGCTTACCCTGAAAGTCTGGTTTCAACACTGTGAGTTGGTTCCTTCTGCCATGAGAGGGTGATACATCTCTACCCCCGCTTCTCCGGTTTGCGGTTTCTAAAGCGTTGCAGTGCAGTGAAACGCAACTGCAGCTTGCACGAGCAGGTTTACAAGCACCACCGCACTTAACCATTTCCTGGAGGGACAGGTCTCTAATCTGTTTACTCTTGCAACAGTGACTTCACTGGAATAAAAATGTTTATCGTGCAATTTATTCTTGAGGTTTTGTGGGCTGTTAGCAACTGACTTTTGATTGGCTTGGCAGAAAGATTCCACAAAACTATCAATAATCAGTAAAACCACCATCATGATAATATTGTGTGCACATCAAAGAAGTCCAGAAACACGAGCTGTTCTCTGCGTGATTTTGGTGATGCAAAATTAATAGCCAGCCCTTTTTCCACTAAAGTGAAATCATTTCGCAATCACGTGGCACAGATGTAATGATATAGCGGATCATTCATTTTTGGTAAGCCCCTTCATATAGGTCGACAATACAGCAGCTTTATATATTTGCATATCTATTGTATTCTGGTGTGAAAGTAGCAAACTGTCACTATACTGTGTTAGAATTCACAGACAGTAATGTTGCAGCAGGCTCTGGCCGTTTTGTTTTGCCAGTTTGATTTTTCCATTTTTCTTGCGCCTGAAGTACTACTTTTATGCTCTCCTTTACATCAAAGCTTTGCTGGATTTTTTACTACCTCATTCTGTTTAACACACTTCTTTACAATGCATCTTCTGTGTCTTATGTGGTTTGGTTAGCCAGTAGGCACAGGGTAATGGGTAGTGGCTCATACTGCTTGTTGTACTGTAATGCACGTGACAGTCTTGCCACAGGCCTCTAATTTCGACTCACCTCTGGTGGCTAGAGTATACCTCTAGCTAGCTCATTAGTAATTTCATTTAGCCCTCCTAGTAATATCTCGAATGGACCGTGCATGCCAAGTGCAGGATGAGCTGTTCACTGAATGACCTGGCACTGTCAGGACCAGAATGACTAAACTGAGTAGCAAAACCCTGACCTTACACTGACCGGAACCCCTACTTTTTGTAAGCATGAGATGTAATTCAAAAATGGTCATAGTGCAACCTATCAGCACAGACAGATTTGACAGAACAGAAAGAGGAATTTTATTTTGCCTAAGGACTATTTATTGAGTGGAATCTGTAAAATTCCACAGTATACAGAATTGCGTGCATCCAGAACAGTGCGCAGAACAGTTTAAAAGAGTCAAACATAGCATCATAGTTCATGTCCGGTTAATGAACCGGGTGTTCTTTTATGACGCAAAATTAAAAAAAAAAAAAACTTCTAGATGGTGGAAAACATTATGCTTTAGATGCAGGCTACCCATTCATTCTACTGAAGTGTGCAGCACTAGTTTCAAAATACAGTATTCTGAAAGTAACTTAGCTTCCATAATTGTATTCATATTTCACATCATTTGATTACAACTTGGACCCTTCTCTGCTCCCGCAGATTTGCCAAATGGAGTATATCTTGGCTCCGTGTGTGATGAGAGGGAGGTATGAGCAAAGAGTGTTCAGGCCCAGAAAAACATTCCTCAACCTCTCTGCACAGGAATGTTTGGGAAAACAAGGTTTTCTATTGAGGTGGCAGTCGAAGTGTGCCACTGACCGGCTCCTGATGATGATGTAACAATGCCAGGTCCCTCTGCTCTCCCTGTGACTGTTAAGGTCACTGCTGCCCTGGTGTTCTATAACACGGGGTCATCCCAGCATACCCTGACATCAATGACAGAGGTCTTACTAGCAGCTGCCAGGACTGATGTATGTGTAGATACTTCATACACAAAGGGGAATCTAAGGGGAGGAACCTTTTGGCTGCGGATCTATGGCCTTGATGGAACATTGTTTTATTAATGTTTTAATTTATTGTCATTTCATTGAAAAACACACACTGAAAAGTATGGGTGTTCCCTTTTTTCTCCAATTTATCATTTATGTTTGCCATTCATTTTTAATGAACTTTTGTAGAGAGTGGGAAACTTTTGTAGATTGTAGGAAACTTTTTGACACTTGTCCAGACTGAGCCAAACGCCCACAAAAGCACTTATGAAAAGAGTGTGTTTTTCATTGGTGCTGAGTGCTTGAACTCAAATTTCATGGCCAGAAATGTGTTTATTGCAGCCTATTTATTTCCACACTTCTGTTAAGGTCCTTGCTTTCAGTTATTGCAATTCAGAAGGCATCTGTGTGTGTAAGCCGCTGTAAGGTGTCTTGCTTTAGAAGTCCCCTCAGGTCATTTCCTGCGTGTTGGAGACAAGCTTTCAAGCCTTAAAAAGGCCTGACAATGTTCACCAATCACGCCCCGTCTCCATGTGTCCAGTTTTTCTCAGCACATCTGTTTTCTAACTTCTTGCTGATGCTGGTTGCCAATGACAATCACAGAGTACAAACGGAAAAAGAAGGTGTTTTGAACTGCGACAGAAATCGGATATTCCAAAACAATGAGTAGGAAGTCAGTTTGGGTTTCCTTCTCTTGTGTCAGAGAGCTTTTAGCTTTTAAAAGCTCTTAGCTTTTATTCTTTACCTTTTCAGTTTTGTTTCCAAACTCTAAAGACATTAAGAATGCGTTGCCCATGGTTGAATAAAATGGATCAAATAAATAAAAAATACAAAATGTTTTTGTATTTTTTGACATTTTTTGACACATTTGATGGTAGAATACGTCCCCACAAACTTTCCAAATTCCTTCCCAATCGCATATCACACCTAAAAAACCACCCTTTAGTTCTGAAGTCCCTGAATAGGCATCAGGCCTATAGGAAAACATTACTTAAAACAGGACTGGGATGTGGGAGGGCAACTCCTTAACCATTTTACTGGAAGAGGAACACACAAATTTTGTGCAAGTGATCAGGTCTGGTTGTCAAAAAAATGAGTATTGTTGACAATTTACATTTCACAGAACACTGTCTAAAGGGTATACTGCTTCTCCGAATCCTCCCCCTCCTGCCTCAGGGACAGACACACCGAGAGGAGTCAAAACTGTGAAACTCATCTCAGAAGCACTGAAAGCTATATTATGCTCACGTGAGTCACCTCAAAACTAAAACCCATCGGAACAAGGTTTTTTTTGTTGTCACATGCATGCAGTATGTCCTTCTGTCACAGCATACCACCTGACCACCCAAGCCCCTTGCTTGCTGCCTTTTTGTCCCCATCTCTAATGCCCATGCCACCATTACATTACATTACATTATTGTCTTTTAGCAGACGCTCTTACCCAGACAGACTTACACAGTCTACTTTTTTTTTTTTTGCTACATGCTATCCATTTAGACAGCTGGATATTTAGTGAGGCAATTGTGGGTCAAGCACCTTGCCCAAGGGTACAGTAGCAGTGCCCCAACAGGGAATCGAATCAACAACCATTGGGCTAAGAGCCCTGCTCCTTACCACTATGCTACACTGCCGCCCCCAGCTACCTGGATTCCCTTTTAACTGCACATCTCAGAAGAGGTACTGAGTGTTGAGGCACAACTAAGCTACAGTACAGCATAAGACCTGCTCGTTTTATGCAAGAGGTATGGAATAAACTATCACACAACAGTATTTAAAAAGTCAGTGAAAGTAGAATTATCTAAATTTTTTTTTCTATAACGTGGAAACCATTTGTGTGCCCTGCGGCCTTGACACATGTGGTTTCTTGTCTTCTATACACTGTATGTGGATTTCACACCATGCAGGTTCGTTTACCACTTGTATGACACCAACTCAAAAGATTCTCAATACAGGTATGAGGTCTGCCGTGATGGGGTTTTTTGTACCAAGGCAACAAGCTACTATTTAAATTTAATTCTAAAATCCAGTATAGCTAGTTTATATGAAAAGTTTTTGCAAAACAGTGCTGTCCAGCTTGCTATTGCAATTGCGGTATTTCTACTAATTCTAATTCATGTACCATAATATTAATATTAATATACATATTAACACAATGAATGTTTTTGTAATAGAAAGAACAAACTTTTTTGGACTGCCATTTTTTAGGCATAACATGGTTAATATTTAATACGAATATACCAAATGGCAAAAATATTTGCTACAACTGCCAGTAATTACTATTAATTTAATTGTAAATGTATATAAGAATTTTACATAAAAATGTGTTCTATCTGTAGTTAGAACATATAATTCCAAGCACCAAATCAAGACTTACATGAAATAACGTGTAAATTTAAGTTCAATAAATGATTAATAAGATCTACTGTATTTTGCGGGATGAACCAGAAGACATACCTATACATAATTAATGCTGAATCTCCCCAAGGAAAAGAAAACTGAACGAGTGATGCAAGGGCGTAGGTTTGGTCTCAACATTGGTAGGGACACAACAACCGAGGGGACATTGGAATTATGTAATATGACTTCACTCCAATGATAATGCGAACAAGCTCGCTCAAATATTGGTAGGGACATGTCCCTACCGTCCATATGCAAAATTACGCCCTTGGAGTGATGGAAAAAAACCCCACTCCAAACATTACAGTAAATAAAACTGCAGTCGATATGAGGCATGATTTAGTGGTTTGAGGCTCCCTCTTCTGGTCAATAGTAAATTGTGCACCTACAATGACAGTACTCGGAACTGCTGCACCACGGCTTCTTTGATCAAATGCATAACGGTGTTTTTAAAAATGTCTTGTATTTGCATTTCTTTGCTTGAGTAAAAGATTGAATACACAGTGTTTAGTCCTTCAAATGTTTTCACCCACAGGCCAGAATATGTTTGATCCCAAGTAACACAAAGTCAATGATGAAATGCAAAATGGCTACATTACATGCAGATTAAAATCATTTACGGAGAAAAGGCTATAGTTCTCTATAAACCTGTAAGTAAACAGAAGCCTAGATGTTTCAATGCCTTAATACTGGTTTCTCAATAACTGATAGAAACACAATACAGCCCTACAACACGTATTACACCCACCTTACTATATAATTATACTCTAGCAACAGCATCATAACCACCGTACTTTGGATATACCAGAGAAAGACTTATTGCAAACCTACACTACAACCAACTACACATGAAAATAATGAACTCTACCGTACAAAGCAGCAATTGTTTCCACATGGTGATCTTAGTTTACACTCCATTACTGACTGAGCGGGGAATGTAAAAACATAAAGTATTCATGGTAGTCAATAAAACTTTCAAAAACACTAACTGAAGCTTTAGGAAATGAATGATCGCCATTTCTCAGGAAATCCTTTGTATCACAGCTACCCTTAAATCTTAGACCTACCGTACCCAGGTATACTGGAATATAGGCTGCGCGACATACAGTTATTGTGTATAACTGCCATTCTTAATCTATTTAACAATGTTGCTTGGGTTTATATATATTTATTATAACACAATATATCATGAATACAACCCCTTCAAACACCGCACATGCATAGTGTTTTTACGAAATAAAATGCAATTTGGACGTATTTGTTTATTAAAGTTCATTTGTGACGCTAGAGATGCCTGACTTTGATTCGACCGCCTTTTTCAATCGCCAGAATCTTTGCCGCATTCGACAATGCTACCGGTCACATTGACCAATAGGATTACCAGCGAATACTTATTGTGGACCAATCACAAACATACAAATCCTGGGCTTACTGTCAGCGAGGCATGAGCCGATTGGTCAAATGTCATATCAGTCCGGAGCACAGGCACCTGAACTGTGTTCTTCCGGGTGCGATAACTTTGATATGTCTGATATGAAAATATTACACTCTGTATGCTGCAGCATTCCAACTGCAACTCTCAAACAATTACTCAGACGTTAGAAAAATCTGCTGCTTCTTCTGACACGCTTATAATTTAAGACCTGAATGCGGTTTATGGAAAAAGGCAGAATATCCGAGGTAATGTTTTAATCAAATGTCATTGGTGTGGTTTTCCTGTAAGACAAATGGCGAGTTTATGTACTTCCTACTGTCTTCAGAGAGGTACCACTTTCTTGGATCTGTGATAAAATACCCAATAACGTAACGGTGCCCTGTTGAGCTATTGTATTTGAAGGGATCTAATGTCAACAGTGTGATACACTGTTGTAAGTATTATATGCTGTCTAAGAATATTTAGCCTTTTTTGCAACTGGCCTAACGTTAAACCCAACCGTTTATTTCTGCGTTAACGTTATTTGCACGTGTTCGAATTTTGTTGTTTTCACGAGGCGGTGATAAAGCTTGATGTTGCTTAATCTTATGACCATGGGTGACTGTAAACCGCACCTTCGATGTGACTTGCTGCTCTTGCCACATTTAAGTAGCCTACGTACGCGCACCAGCTGTTTGTAGAACATGCTGATAATTCCTGTGCGTATAATTGTCGCGATCACAGATGAGCGTGGTCCCACCAAATAACAAGTGATGGAAGGTTTATTTTATAGCGGTTTAACTGCATGGCTGTCATACGTTTTCACATGACAAGCGATAGCACGAACGGGAAAGGGAAAACGAATGCGAAGTGGCTTTGCACTCACTCGAGACAGTGCATCTGTATGTTGATATGTGTATGTTTATGTCCAGATGGGTAACCGTTGTACATTCTTCCCCTAAAAGAGCTTGCTTTAAAATCCAAACACGCTGATTAGTCAGCCTGGTAATGTTAAGTCTCCATGGTTGCAAAGAATATACTCTATACATGCCCTTATACAGGTCTTGTTAAACACCTAAATGTTTTTGTAGGTGTCTTGCGGGAATGAAAGGAGTATAATGAGCAACTAAACTTGAAAGGACAAACCTTGAGGAATGGCGGCTTCGCATGACAGCCACGGCCAAGAGACCGAAGAGGAGGGTTTGCATCACCTAAAACCCGTGGAAACAGAAGAACAGTGGACTCCCCAGCTAAGCGAGTTCCAGATGAAAGCGCTCATAAAGTCTGAACCTCAGTCACCGAAGACTGAGGGAAACATTACACAAGAACCAGAGTTACTTCAGTGTCCAAATACCTTTGCTCCTGGTGCAGATTGCATTGAGTCTACCTTCTTCAAACAGGAGTCGGCCCAGGTCAAGGAGGAGCCAAAAGATTCAGAGGTGCAAGCCTTCCAAATTAAAGTGGAATCGGTCGAGACCCTGTGCCTTCACCCTGGTGCAGAATCCAAAGGAGTCTGTATCACACAACCACAAATAAAGCCAAGATGCATTCAAGTGAAACAGGAGAATTGCGATTTTGAGTCAGTTGCCATAAAGGCCGAACAGGACTTCTCTCACACAGGCAGAAAAACCCTGAGGATTAAAACTGAACCCGCTGCAGATTCTGAGTGCCGTAATGGAGAGGTCAGTGAGGAGTTCGACCATTGTTTGGTCAAAGAGGAAGAGAACGGGGTGGAGTTGGATGCTCTCAACGCCAGCCAGAAAGATATGGAGACATTGGGCAGTGAAGAGAGCTGCACAGAGACGGGTAAGACAAACAGGAAAACCGATTGAAATCTCTTTAATGATGCATGGGTTTTTGTGGAACAGTAGTTTTCTTTGTTACGTGCCATTGTAAGTGTAATGATTTTCCCAAACAGCCAAACACAAAATCAAAATGAATGGTTTTCATTTTGATTGTTGTAATGAACACCAGCAATTGGGCTACATTTATACGCTAGGTTTTATAGCAAAGTACTTTTTGTCTACCGTTTTTTTTTTTCTCCCCCTGCTGTCTCACATCAATTTTATTCCTTGAATTCAACGTTCTTTTCCTCTCTCTCTGATATAATCTCTCTAATCTTTATGTAATATATAATTGTTTTCTACTTACCACGCTGTTACGTGTCCTCTCTCTATTTTCCTGTTTTGACTTCCCCCACTTCTGTACATGCTTGTCTTTTCCCTCTATCACAACCGCTTCCTCTTTCCTCCTTCCTTCACCTTATTTCCACTTTTTCCCCCACTCATACTCATTCCTGTCTGTGCCCCCCGCCCCCACAGTGTCCAGTGCTGAATTCTTCCCATGCCCTCACTGCACGATTTCCTTCACGGACCCTTCCTACCTGGAGAAGCACCTCAAATGGACCCACCAGGAGCAGTACCTGGTCCTGCTCCAAAGCCGCGCCTCCCAGGTGAAAAGGACCCCGCATGTTCGGGAGCAACCCAGCTGCCCCCACTGCAGATGCCCCTTCCCTTCCCAGCGCCACCTGGCTGCCCACCTCCGGCAGGTGCACCCCAGCCCCGCCGCCAAAAAGCAGCACCCCTGCCCGCAGTGCCCGCGCAGCTTCCACTACCTGGCCAGTCTGCAGAAGCACTGCAAGCACTGGCACAAACTAGACACCGTCAGCGTGGACGGGCACCTGAACTGCACCGACTGCGGCAACAACGTGGCCACCTCCGAGGCCCTGTGCCCGCATCTCCGCGGCGACGCCGGAGAGAGGCTGAAGGCGGGGCCCGCCTGCGCCGGCGGAGGCCTGGAGTGCAGCGTCTGCGGCAAGAGCTACAGCAGCACGCAGAACCTGCGCATACACATGCGCACGCACACGGGCGAGAGGCCCTTCGCCTGCGCCGACTGCGGCAAGCGCTCCGCCGACAGCGGCAGCCTGCGCAAGCACACGCGCATACACACGGGGATCAAGCCTTTCACCTGCCAGGACTGCGGCAAGGCCTTCGGGAGGATCCACCACCTGACGTCACACCAGCGCACGCACTCAGGGGAGAAACCCTACCCCTGCCCCGACTGCGGCAGGAAGTTCAGCCACACGGGGGAGCTAAAGATCCACCAGCGCTCCCACTCCGGGGAGAAACCGTACCACTGCGCCGACTGCGGGAAGGACTTCATGGTCATCAGCAACCTGAGAGCCCATCAGAGGGTGCACAGCGGGGAGAAGGGCCACCAGTGCGGGGAGTGCGGGCGGAAATTTGGGGAGGCAGGGGTCCTGAAGAAGCACTTGCGCACGCACACGGGCGAGAGACCGTACCACTGCACCGTGTGCGGCAAGCAGTTCAACCGCGTCCACCACCTGAAGACCCACCAGCGCACGCACACGGGGGAGAAACCGTACAGCTGCGCCGAGTGCGGCAAGAGCTTCAGCCAGTCGGGGGACCTGACCAAGCACAAGCGCACCCACACGGGGGAGAAGCCCTTCCCCTGTCCCGACTGCGAGCGCAGCTACAACAACTCGGGCGACCTGCGAAAGCACAGCCGCAGCCACACCGGGGCACGGCCCTACAGCTGCAAAGAGTGCGGGAAGAGCTTCAGGATGATCCACCACCTGAAGACCCACACCCGGATCCACACGGGCGAGAGGCCCTACACCTGCCCCCACTGCCCCCTCACTTTCGCCCGGCCCCACCACCTCACCTCGCACCTCAAGGTCCACTGAGGGGGGGCAGAGAGGGGGTGGCGAGGCTTGCACAGAAATCGCCAAAACACGGTATCTGGGGGGAGGGGAGGGGAGTGCACTGCAGAGCAAGGAGCTGAAAGTGAAGATTCAGACATCCATCTATCCATAGTGTCTGTGTGCAATAGTGGCAGTGTGGAATAGCATTTAGAGAGCAGTGCTCGTAACCAAAGGTTTTTCAGGTTGGGATCTCAGTTGAGACACTGCTGTTGAATCGCAGAGCAGTGTGTTTAACCTGAATTTCTTCAGTAAATATCTAGTAAATTTATATGTGTATGAAATGTAAGCTACTGTTTCAAAAATCACCCCCCGAGTACATTCTGTCGTTTAGCAGATGCTCTTATCCAGAGTGAGTCCAGAAGCACCTGCTGTCCTCATAAATTATGTAAAGAATTACTGCTCATTCCATTTGGAAATGATATTTGTAAAATGTGGTTTGATTCTCAGAAGCAGTTGATTATTGTTAGCTGGACATTTTGTATATTTAGAATTGTATTTATTTCAATACAAACTGCATTGTTTTAATCATTACATGCAATACTCTCTTTCTGTGATTGAAGTGTAGAGTGCACTGATTAAAGAAAACATGAAAGTAAAGTATGAAGTGAAAGATTGGATTTTAAGAGGTTGAAAGTATAACCACTTGCCTCCTCAATATTAATAATGTAATATTAGTAATAATATCGACATTGTTACCCACAGCTTTGTGGACTTGTTTTGTGAACATGTAAATTATTCTGGTTACATATGCCGAGTAAGTGAGTACTGAATTGAAAGTATTTTGCCAGCACTGCAAAAAATTGTGTGATTAAATAAATTAAAGATGTCAATGTACAGTATAGTGGTGGGTTTTTCTGTTTATTTCATTCAACATTTTTACCATATTTTACCAAATATGTACTATTAAGCTATTTTCCAGTGCGTATTTTATAAATATTTTACTGCAAAATGCTGTTTATTAGACATGTTCACAAAAATGAGCCGAATTAATCCATTTATGATCAAGAAAAATATTCACACGGTCTGGTTGATATTACTTTGTCAGCAGAATTTGAGATTGTTTACATGAATGAGTTATTTATAGGCCCGTCTCCAATGTGCTGTTCAAGTCCATTTTCCAGGTCAGATCTTTTCTTTCTTCTGACTCTTCTGACTTATTTTAACTTCTCAATCTGCTATATGCACAGTGTGTTCAGTGTCCAAGGTTCAAAATAGTAATGAAACCAAAAGTATAAACTGTCAAATTTTGTTTGTTGAAAAATGTACTCTCATGTAAAACTGTTGCCAACATCTACGTTTTGGAGGAATCATTACTGCCAACGATCCCCATTGTCCGTCCTCTTTTTTTGAGAAATTCCTTACTTAAGATGCATAGTTGAATTTCCATACACCCCGGCATATGAACTACAGCTGCTGTCAGGCCTAGTGCATAACATGCCAGGTTAATTGGCTGGATGTTGTGCTTCGGCCATTGTTTTTACTTCTGATTTTTTTACTGTTCAAAAGACAAAAAAAAAAAAAAAAAAAAAAAACAAACCAGATGCATGGACACTAGCACAAAACATGACTCATCTCCTATGCCTTAATATTATGTGGCTCAACAAAATCAGTTCATGTGTATAAGGAAGTAGCCAATAAATAGATGCAAACGGTTTAATCTCACAGCATCATTCATATAGGGAAGTGAAATACACTATCGGTCATATTTCGTAACCAGTTCTGTTTCAAAAGTTAATATCCGTCAGATGAGGGAGATGTAGCCTACCAGTGAACACCCTACAAACTGTATATTTGAGAGGGCAGTGACCTCTGAATGCAGACTGCAGCTGTAAACACTATGAGGTGAGGCAACATTAGACAACCACAATACCTGCGAACTGAGGAGTGTTACGGTCGGATTTTAAATGGGGAACTAATAAATTGTTGCACGGTGCGGAACTCGGAAAAAAGAAAGAGATCGCTTTTTCTTTCTTTTTTCAGCCTCCTCCCCCATCCCCCAACCCCCGCCCTGAAAACGTACAGGAAAAACAGAGTAGTGGCGGTGGAAAGTTAGCTCGCTAGCTAGGGAATACCTACCTCAACCGCCTACACTTTTTTCTGAAAAAAGAGAATACATTTCTCTTTTTCTTCCAGTTCTTCATCATAATAACACATTGACAGGTGTTTAGCGGATCGCCTTTGTATCAACAGCAAGCTCGCAAGCTAAACGTGCCGGGGCTTTGCTCTAAAAAACGCTAGCGCACTTGAAAATTGCACTTCCGCATAAAATGCCAGTGTTCTTTTCCACCAAGCGTCAATTTTCGACCAGGAATCCCTATTAGACGTGTCAACTCAGCTAATTTATTCTAAGGTAAGTAATTGTTAGTTAAGTTAGCTGTCAGTTTCACAGAAATCGTTTTAAAACGGACAGCATTCGAACTAATCTTGGATTGTTAAAGAAAACGCACAAATGTAGAGGCAATTATGGGCAGACTAACTGGCTAGCTAGACGTTTCAAGCAAGTAGGCAATACAGTGTAGCCAGACACTAAAGTGATCTCAGTAGCTTATTTGTTCATGTTGTTAGCTTCCTGCCATGCTAACGTTTTCTCAAGTTCGGTTAATGAAAGGGAAGCTTGCATTTATATATTTATTAATTTCTCATTGGTCAGACGGTCACATTAATTCGAGTGGATCATTAGTACCTCATCTTTTAATATCTCAGGCTAATTCTGAAATGAAGTCACGTAAGAGCTCTAAATTTTTGCCCACTCTTATAACACAGTATTGACTGACTATCAATGTATTTGCTGGTTCTTCTTACCTTTACTTCGTTTGTTCTCAAGGTGGATCGTAAAATTAGTCACAATTAGATACAATAGCATTATGCTGATTTGATTAGTGCTTTGTAAAACATAGCCCATTTATAAAGGAAGGTCAAATACATCAGAAGTTTACAGAACTCGACAGCAACTTTTCATAGCAATATATACTCATACAAATGGAAATGAAATTCGACAAATGCATGACGTTTAAACTTTTTTTTTTTTTTTTTTGAAAGTTAGACACACCGTAGTGTGCGCTGATTCCAGGAACTGTAATCAAAAGAAATCATTTTTTCCCTATATCTGGTGTCCCAGTGCTGAGGCCAGTCAAAGTGTTAATTTTGTTCAGCGGCTTCCTTCGCCTCATTGAAGCGAAACGGAACGTTTGTCTCTCGTGTTCTTGGCGTGTGTGGCCGCCGCTCCACCGACATGTTTGCCAAAACGGCAATTCTGACGTTCCATAATTCTGAGTCGCCGTAGCTCGAAACAGGAATGACAGACTACCCCTCTCTCCTGCCCTCCCTCCGTTTTAACAAGTACCGTCTTGCTTTAAGGCCCACAGGCTATATTCTCTGCTTGGTGGAATGTGGGCTGTTTAATGTCTCCCTTCCCTTCTTCCCTCTGTGACGTTTACCACACACTCCCTTGTTCTTTACCGCTTCATATACCCTCCTCTTGTGAATAAGTGAAGAAATTCTGCAGCCTCAGTTAAGCAGCTTATAGGTTCAATGGAGAGCACAGTGGGGGCAATTGAGGGCCCTGTTGAAATAGTAGTCTTAAGCCAGCGGGTTAGAACTCCAGGACCACTGCTGGACAACTGTGAGAAACTATCAAACTGATCAAAATAAAGTGGGTAAAAATTACCCTTTCAGTGTCATTCCACGTTGTGTAACTCGTATAGCTATTATAGCTGTTTCTACCGAATTGTATGATTGGCAGTTTTGTGTGCAGGGGAGTATGTGGGAAGTTGCCAGACAGCTGTAATTGCAAGTTTAATGGCACACCAGTGGGCCACACACATTGCTTTTACATAGTTCAGCCGACTGGAACCTGGACTTAGGGAGACTAGAGGTTGGGCTGAAAAGTCGTCATTAGCTTACAGTATGTGACAGTTGTCACTTAACATATCCAGTGGCCTTTGAAATGACTTGTTGGTTTTGTGGAGCAATGTTAGTATTTGAAATTTAACCTCAGGTGCAGTGTTTATTTGGCCTTACTAGACACATACCTTGTTAGCTGCCCATACAGATCTAATGCCGCATGTAGGCTAAATGCTTATCACGTCCAACGGAATACTATCCCTAGGTTTGTTTTTGGTTTGGTGCTTGTCCTTGACAGCTCATTAAGTATTACCAAAACACAATAACAATAATAACACTTGTTCTTTCTTTTTATTTTAAAGCAAGCAAAAATTGTACCTTGCAAGCTCTCATGTCTACCAGTGTCAGTGCTGATGTTACTAACAAATTAGCTAGTTCCCTGGATGGTACATTAAGCCCTCTACCAAAAGTCAAGTGACCTGTAATTTCTTCCAAGACCAGACACAAAACCATTTGAAAATAATGTGTGTTAAAGTCTTGCCCCTTATGATATCACTGCAAAGCCATGGAAAATCTGAATCAGTACTCGTCTGTTGGGGGTTATGCATTTTGAGTAATCACAGTAAACGAGGTTGCATCAACAAGGCAAATATGATGTTGTAGGCAGAGATACAGGGGTGTTTTTTTTTTCCTTGCTGTGGTTGTTCCTGCATTAACAGCTGTGTATGTGTACGTGTAGTTTTCTCACCCTCATGCAGGTAGTTGCAGGGCTCTTTGTGGTTTTATGCTTGTGTCTGTGTCGGAGGCCTTCGGTGGATCACATGGCTGCCAAGGCAAACTCTGCTGGGTTTCTCTATCTCTGACAGTTTTTTCGACAGCTGTGATTTTTTTTTCGTTGTGTTTCCGTACCGAGGGTTTGCACCAGTGAGAGATTTCAGGGTGTTTATGTGGGTTTGATTTTGAAGATTAATATGTATAACTTTGTCTTGGTTGGGTAGATAGTAACCAGGAGATTTTGCTAGAAGCCAAAGCTCGAGCTATGGTGTATCAGGGAGGGTGTTACATGGCAACAGTGGGGATGGTGTGAAAAATGCCATCGACCTTTGTGACGTGCAGATATACTGTCTGACAGTGGAGGCCCTGCTAGACTTCCACGCTAGTGTATAGACCCGTGTAACCACACGTGAGTGTGAAACCCACACTGAGAGAAACTGAAACGCAGAGAAAAAGACATTGAGGAGGATGGGGGCATGGGAAGAGAAAAGGAGGAAAGTGTCCGTGTGGGACGTAGTAGATCGGGTTTTATAGACTGTCCTCAATGTGTGTGGGGGGGGAAGTAAGTGATAATGGAAAAGAGAGAGAGGGAGATCAATGCATGAACACACATTGAATGGCATGGGAGCGAGAGTTAAAAGCATGCCCAGTGGCCACCTAGACACTGAACCATATCCACTGCACTATGGCAGCGAGACAAGCGATAACTGAAATGGAAATTGGGGGGGGGCATTCTCCTTCATGAACATTGTACCAGTCAGTCAGTCAGTATTCCTGCCCTGTGGGGCAGTATAAGACAAACCTGAACATAATGTCTTAAAGGAATTTTTTTCCCTTGTGCGTGCTTGTCACTTCAACTAATAAACAGTGATTATTGGTTCAAACAATCAATAAACCCACTGATTAGCTCCAGCTCAGTGGAATAGCCTGTCGATGCTGTGAGCACAGCCGACCTCCATCTTTAGAGCTGGTGTATGAGCAAGTGAGAATGCGGTTTTGTTCCGTGTTTGTGTCGTTGTGTACGGTTACAAACGGTTCATTTGATCAGTAGGGAAATGACTGTGCTGTGCCCTTACCGCTCTGAGTGAAAACAATGCTGCCTGAGTTCACCCCAGGGGAGGGACATGGGGGAAGGTGTGCAGTCATTGGCACTGACTTTTCCAGTTCAGTAGGGTCACGTGCAGTCCCATCATGCACTCTGGCGAGGAACCAGTGAGTAGGGGACATCGGCGGGATACAAAGTGCCGCGAGCACTGCGGGTCTGCCAGGCCTGTGTGCTGGGAATGAGACACGGTGAAAGAGAGGGGGAGGCACAGGAAGTTGGGCCGTTGCCAAATATATACACATTCAACGTAAAGAAAGGGGGTGGGAGGGGGTTGACAAAGCAGAAACAGAAACCAGACCACAGTACCGAGGGAGACGGGGGTAATCAGACCTTAGTGAATTAGGCAGGAACAGGACGGTGCACTGCCCCATATAAGGGAACAGGGAGAGTACTTTTATTGGCATTATCAATCATTTGGTCCTTGAGTAGATAAATACATTGTTATCTCATGCCATAAAATATGCACTGGCTGCGGAATAACGTTGAGTTTTTGTTTTCGAATGCTCTCACTGAACTGTAACACACAAGATAGGGAGAGGAGAAATATCAAGATCGTGGAGGGCTTCCAAACAAGTGGATTTTTTTTTTTTTGCCGGGTTAGCAAAAATTTTTAAAAAGTCTGCGCTACATGGTTGTCAGTGGTGTTATTCATACCTCTGTGGAAGTGTTTCCCTAATACAAGATTACCAAACTTGGTTAGATTTCTGTCACATCGCTTTGCGATTTCTGCCCTTCTTGAGAAGAATTCTATCGCATTATTGGTCCGACCCACAGACCCAATCAGAAATGACTTGCATTACGCCATCCAGGTATGGACACTCACTGTGAACGCACTGCCACAGACGCATTTCAGTTTAGAATAGGAACAGAGAGAGAGAGGGGGAGAGAGTGAGAGAGTAGTGCAGATCACTTTGATACCAGCTTTCACTGTCCTCACCCTGTGTCTGTTTATCACATACAGACCCTCCCTCACATAATCTCTCTCATGCTTTATTTACTAATTTGTTTCCTGTGTTTAAGTAGATCCCTCTGATTCTATTGTCATTAAAAATTCATAAAACATCAATAACCACAAGGTTGTAGGTTAATATTTAGTGAAACATCTAATTGATTTAGTATGTGCATAATTTATGACAACAGGGGTTTGACCACCTCTGTGTGGTCCTCAAGTTTTAACACCAATAACACTTGTTTATTCCTCTCGGCTGTTCCTGTTGCTCCCCATGGTGGGTTTTTTTTGGCTTTGCATGAATTAGCTGCCAAAACAGTGAATGGCATTTGTTGCATAAGAGTATGCAAACACTCCACTCATATGAGAACATTAAAACAGTTTGTCACACATCAGCCTGATATAACAGAGTCCTGAATGGTCAGTATTACGGGTAACGTTCTACAGAACTTGAATGTTCGGCAATGACAGGTGTTCAGCGTGCATTTTGCCTTGAAGCGTGTTTATCTTTTTGTGTTTGTGTGTCGGCCTCGTAAAGTAAATAATTGTAATTCGGTTTATCAAGCAGACGTGGACATGTTTAACTTTATTCTGTTTTTCCTGTTCTCCATCAGCCGTTGCTCTCTCCCCCGGCCTTTCCTCCTGGTCATCTGTGTTTCACACTGCCAGATTTCTCTGATTATCTCACGTTTGCTGACCTCATTCTCTCTTGAAATGACCTTTGATGAGTATCTCTTTTGGTCTGTAGTACTTGCACTTATTTGTCTCTCTCTCTGCAAACGCTTCCTGTAATGGCTCACTCTTAGTCTAGACTTGGGTGTCCTGTGTGTTGTCTTGCCTCTGCATTTTCCTTTCAGCTGACTGATGTTTTGTCTTGACATCTTGTTAAGTCATATTTCTCATCTGTCCAGCTCTTCCCATTGCCGTTCTCCCTTTGCGTCTTGCTAACATACCCCCTACCCCCTTTCAAAGGGACTCTCGCAGACAGGTCAACAGGAAATGGTGCTAATCACTTCCTGAGGAAATTTAGCCTCTTTCCTGCCCTCCCTTTGTGCGCAGGCACCACAATGGTAGGTCTTTAAGACCTGCCAGGACTCCAGGGAACCCTGAATGGTTCTCCAGAATTATCAAACATCATAACACAAAGTACTGCTGATGTCTATGTTTATAGTTATGCAGTTACTGAACTTTAGATGCACAGGATATAGTCCTTGTGTATGGTCATAACAGAGTGCTTCTATTGTCGAGTGACTAGACTGTATTGTTGTTTGGAACCTTTGTTGTAACATAGTTTAACACATGCAGCTGATCATGTTTGGAGCAGTCTTCTTAGACCAGCTGGTCCATAGAGGAAATTGTTATTGCGTAGTTCAGCTGCAACACATTTTGCTTCCAGTCTGTTTTAGGATTATTCTGGACTGTACTCCAACATACAGTGCACTGTAATTAAAAATGTCAGCCTGTGCAATACAGGTCTGTTAGTATTTAATTTTTGTGTTGAATTAATAAAGTCTAATAATGAAGTCTAATTAATAAAGTCTAAAGTAATTATGATGTTTCACTACTAAAATGTCAAGCCCCAAAATAATAGTTTTCCCCAGAAAAAATTTCCCCAAAAATGTAATTAATATTTGTCCAAAAAACCGCCTGGTATTGTTCATTTTCAAATGAGAAGCATATGGTTGTATCGCTTGCCTTGGCATTTTTAAAGGTACTGCAAGGCACTCTGGGACTGATAATGAAAAATAATTATAGAACTCTGGCAGCATAACTCTGTTTGATGGAGACGTAATCATAACTTAATAATAACTGTTTGAGTAACAGTGACCCAAACAATACCTTGCATTCTGAGCAAGTCTGCCAATGGAACTTGCTGATTGGATACATCCTGAAGTGTCATTGGCTGTACCTGCTGGGGCTTGGTGTAGTTGAAACAGGTTGTAGGATGTGTAATGTAATGTTTTTGTACAATGAAAAGAAAGGAAAGCACCCTTAGAATTATAACTATTGTTAGATAAGCTTGTTTTTTACAGCTGATATAGCTAGCTAACTGGGAATGGAGCCAGTGAGCTATTGGCTGGCCTGCTAAATGCCTAGCATACATGATATCTACTGTAGGTCTGCTTGTGTATCTTAGTTTTAGTTGAATCTAAGTCTTTATCCAACATTTGCCCCTTTCCCCTCCTGCAATATCAGGCAACATCTTTACATTGAATCATTCAATAGTTATCAATCATTCAGTAATAATTTCATAACTGCATGAAATTTGAAGACTGGATTTCACTGTGAACACACTGAAATTAGCTCAGCAGCTCAGGAAGTTACTGTAAGGCAGTGTGCAAACTTCCGGAAATAGGCTTTGGGATCTGTTGAAGAGACAGCTGCACCACCAGACTTCCTCACTGAGGCTTGCAGTTGAATCAAAATGGAAGCAGACTTTAAGCATGGTTTGCTAACATTTCACATTTTTATAGGGTTTTGGGGTGGGGAAGTTGGTAGTTTAAGACCCAGTGCTCCTGCAGTGGAGCATTCTTTGTTTCCCAGGACTACGATGGTGCTAACTAGTACACACTGTTCTAACACTCAAAGTTATGTCATTGTTCGGTGTTTGATTAACAAGCTTTGGTCCCACCCACTGCATTATACATAGGGTGATAAGGCGATAGGGTGAGGTCACCATTGGTCTCTCCATTGAATACCAAATATTATTCAAATAGTGAGGATTGAAGGGATTTCATTGGCTGATGACACAATGAGTTGTAGGAAGTGGTATAAGTGGATGGCTACCACAGTGGATAATTTGTGCAGTGTTGTGAAGGCTGGCTGATTTCAGTGCAAAGCCAAGCACAACATTTCCGTGTTTTGGAAGGTTCCAGAGGCACACTGATGTGAGCTACAGCACAGCTGAAGATCCATCAGGATGACTGATGCGAGGATACAGTGGACGTGCATGTTATGTGGATTGTTTTGCACACTTTAATAAGATCGACAGGATGTTTTCGTTATGCATATCTGTCTGATCTGATCTCTGGCTCTCAATTTGCCTGCCGACTCCAGGGTCTGATTCAGTTGTTCCACAGAGCTTGTTGTGTAATCCGTATAACTTGATCTATTTCGCTGCAAGCTCTTTGCTCACTGTGTCATTTCAATCCATTCTTGGCTTATGTTCCCCATTGTTTTCTCTATGTATGCGTAGATGGCTCATCTTTCAGCTTTCAGTGGGATTTAATATGAGCCTGATGATGTCTCAGACTGTTTGGAATTAAATATGTTGGTTTAACCCACCCCAGCGTGATTTAAGAAGTTGTTGATTGATGGATATCGCATGTTACATTTATAGCCTGTGGGATGTCGACATCAGTGCCAGTGGGACTTCTGGTGGGAAAGCACCTCAGATTAGTCACAGATTTTCTTTTAAAGTTGAATTTGCAGTTTCACATTGATAACTTAAATTGTTTTTCAGTTATCCTGAAAGTTTTATGCTTTAACTTTAAACTTTTTTAAGCACAGTAAGGCTTTGTTTATGGCTGCACCTCCGGGAGCACATTTTTGCAGTCTGTGCAGTTTGCATAAGTATCCGTATTGCATTCGTTGCAGTGTAAGACGGCTATTTTCATAATGCTCAGATGTGGAACATGCAGTTCCTGCCTTCTACCAGAAATTGCAAATCACCAGGTGTCAGATGGGTAAGAAAATAAACATTGTGAAGCCTTTCAAAGAAAAGTCTGTGTCAGTAGTTTAGTGAGGACTCACTAAAATATGTACTATGGAAGTGAGTAAGTGGAATGAATTAGTGGGAAATGATGGAAGCGGTGGCTCTGTGTGCCTCCCAGTCAGTCTGAGCTCCTTATTCTCCTTGTGGGGCAGTATCAGTGCTGAGTCCCGGGGTGGCGACACACAGTGTGATTGCTTAATTTCAAAGCTTGTGTGACGTGTGCGGCAGCGCTAGCGTCCTGCAACAGCCCACTCGTGATGTGTGTCAGACCCCTCACCCCCGACTCCCCACTGCGCGTACGCTTGCAATTTTCAGGAGCCGTTCCGTGTGTCCTTGGCTTTACCAGGCTGTGACGGCTGATTGGTGACGTATGAGGAAGGGTGTTATTGTGACACAATGAGTGATGTGGAACACTGCAGATCACCGAGTTCTGATTGGACGACACCTAATCTGATTTTCTGTACAAGCTTTACTGAATGAAATGAGAAGCTCGAAATCAGATCAAACGAAAAAAAAAAACACCTGGCCAAGTAACAGAAAAGAAATTAGAAAGCATTGAATAGCATTGCTTTGGAACTTTGGAGCTGACTAATAGATGGTGTCTCTTTTGGCCATATGAGTAATTTGGTTTACCAACTGTATGTCAGGCTTGCCTTTTTGCCTGGTGACATCCATGCTCATTGCTAAGATAATTAGCAGGTATAGCCCCTGTTTTGCTGTTAGGTTGTTCCTAGCTAGATCCTATTTACATGGAGTTTGTAAATATAACATAACATCCTCCTTCCCCTTAGTTAACAACCTAGTTCAGTGTGAGGGTCCAGTTATCTCTGTAAGACCAGTAGCCAAGACCCACTCATGAATCCCATTACACACAACACCAGCCATAGGTGAGTCAAGAAAAGCAAGTCAATGAAGTCCAGAAGAGTGGTTTATAGCTACTACAGAATTACATGCATTCATGTCAGCACTCCACTCCATATTACAGTAAGTTGGTGGAAATAACATAAACTGAATTTTCAACATCTCTAGGCTTTCAGTGATGGTAGCATGAACTGTGTTTGCCTCAGAGGTAATACTCGCCTCAAGAGGATGTGGTTGCTTTGATTGTAATCAATCCAGGATGTTTTTACAAAATAGAACCTGAAAATATGCAAGTTTCATCTTTCTCTCCCTCTTTCTCTCCCTCTTTCTCTCTCTCTTTCTCTCCCTCTTTCTCTCGCTTTCTCTCCTCTTCTCTGTCCCCTCTCTGCCTCTCCTAGTCTGACCTATAAGGAGCTCAGGGCTCAGTCTTCGCCATGAGTATCATTGGAGCGGAAGATGAATTCTTTGAGAATGACTTGGAACAGGTAAGCGCCAGTGTGCCTGTTTCTGTAAAGCGAAACTAAATGAGAAATACTGTCCCGTGGTATGAATAGGAAATGATTGTTCTCCTCCCGAGTGTGACTGTAGTGTCTTCATTTTTCATTTTTGTGCCTTTCTGATGCCTTTTTTTCCTGTCTCCCTCAGACAGTGGATGACCAGTGCAGTCACTTTAACAGCATAGAGCTGCTGAAGGATCGTCCCACTCACCTGCTGGTCTTCCTGCAGCACGTAATGCTGCAGTTTGACTGTTTGCCCTTGGTGAGCCTTCCTCTCTCTGCAGTCCACATCCAGCAATATGACTACACAGATGTGTCACTTTCCCAGATCAAAATAATAAAAATATTACCCTCGAATTGACAACGTCTATAATAGAGCCCTCTCTGTCTTGTCAAAGACAAATCCAGGCTTTCTTCAATCTGGCTTTTTCTTCTCCTGCGTTTTAAAATCCGGTTTTATATGAGTTTTGTTTGTCTTTTAAGTCAGTTTTATGGGAAAGCATTTCCTTCAATCTGTCTGTTTGCATAAATTATTTCATTTAATAGTTTCTATATGGAGTGCCCTCAGATTTTATAACTGTTTGAGGTGACTGTCCCAGAATGCCTTGCTGGGGTTTGGGTTTGGCTAATAAAGTTAGCTTATGCTTTAGAAGAGAACAGCGCCTTCAATGTCTGTGAACATGTCACTGCGTGAGTACTGAGCCGTGTTAGTTTGTCACTCTAAAAGTGTTAAAAGGCTGCCTGTCTTTCCCTTTGCTCTGCATGCAGACCCCGTGACTCACACAGGTATAACTAACTCTCTCCCTCCTGTCTCTCCGCTCAGTCATTACGTGCATGAAGGCCATGAACCATTGCCATTTTTGAGTGTGACCCTCTCTTTGAGTGGAGTGTTAGTGTTTTTCCTCAATCTGTGTCTCATTTGTCACCTGCCTCATTTAAGTGATGTATATATAGCCCACCTAAAAAGCCATTGCTAATCTCTGAATACACAGGGGAGGGGATAGAATGGGTAGATATGTGATCATGAAATACGTCAGTTTCTGGTCTTGTGTCTGTTCACTGAATTTTCTGTTCCATGTTTTCCCGGTCCTCCTCATTGGTGCCTCCCCCCACCACAGTTATGCTACCTTCACGCAGACCTCTTAAAGAACCTCAGTGCCAAAGAGACCAAAAAGCAGTTTATGGATTTTGTCAACACTTTCCTGGACAAGGGGGCGGTAAGTAATCCAGCCAATCAGGAGAGAGCTTCTTGTCCATGACTGATGATTTCATCGTCCTGCGCCGCATTGCAACACCACACCAAAGAAAACCTTTTTTTTTTTTTCCCAAACCCAAAATGGAACAGTTCCACCTGCCACTAAGTTGGGCATTTAGAAATTAGCCACTGTGAGTCACGCTCTCGTAACATTCCGTTTCCTGGAAATGTGTTTCTATAAATGTATTTGTCCACAAGAGGCTCATTGTTCCTACAGCCCTGAAGTTCAGCGGTCCTCCGACAGCAGTAAACTAATACCTGTGTTCCCCTCCATTCTTCTCTTCTTCCCCTGTCAGATCCTGCGTGTGCCCGTACCAGTCCCCGGCTATGTGTCCAGTGATTTTGGTAGGTCCCCGTTTGTTCTCTGACTTTCGCCCCCTCTCCATTTTTCTAATCCCTCTCAGTTCTGTCACATGTTCACAGGTGAAATGCCAGGAACCAACCTGGCGGCAGTTAGTTCAGCATTCATGAATTAGTGCATCAGAAGGCCCGATTTCTCTATCTCTGTCCTCATAGGCCCATAGTGGAATATGTCTCCATCATCTCTCTCTCTCTCTCTCTCTCTCTCTCTCTCAGACCGCCCACGTCCAGAGCTCGAGGATGCACAGAAGCGGTATGTCATGGATGTGCAGGCCATGATGGTACCTGAGATCATGAGGCAGCTTGAGGACTTCAGGTGAGAGAGCAATGATTATCCGGTCAGCTGCAGTGTGTCAGCCGGCACCTGACATGCCGTTGCCTAATTTCCTCTCACGCTTCTCTGTTATCTGCAATAATCTGTCATCCTGTGTGTACAAACCTCACCACCCATCCTGCCAAACAGCAGTTGTGTTAATGCGCGTCTTTCTCACTCGAAGCGTGCACGCTAAGCTCCTCCCCCTTCTGGCAGGCAGAAGAGGATGATGGGAATGACGCCCAGCGAGCAGGAGCTGATGGAGGTGGAGAACCACCACCCCACGGAGAGGATCCCCACGGAGATGAAAGAGAAGGCTATGGCCGAGAACCTGCTGGAGAAGCTGTCTGACATCCAGTGAGTTCAGCTCGCCGCACGCTAACCGCTACCAGCACTGAGGGACGGGGTCACGGCGGGTTCATCCATGCTGACCGCACTGACCAGCGCCAACTATGAGACCAACAGGGCCTCAGCTAAAAATCAGGACCTGTCAGTATGGTTACAATCTTTATCAGCTACAGGCTTTTCACTTTCATACACGCTAGCTCTGCTGATGAGTATCGTCTTTGCAATTGACACAGTCGTAACGGAGTACGTGTTAGGAGTCAGGAGCGGAGTATGTGTTGAACGTGCTCATCAGCACTAACTCTGAGAAGTCCAGTATCATCGGAGCGCATGCATGCTAGCAGCTGAGTACAGCTCACTGACACCTCATTGGAAACAGAGGTGTGAGAGGAGAGGAGCGAAATAGATAGGCCCCTCAGTAAGCCCTTAGAGGAGGTGGGATGGAGCACGCCCCCAGTTCTGCCAGACCAGGCTGGCAGAGGCCCCCGTGCAGTACCGGAGCGAGGGAAGGAGTCGGGAGGGGCGAGGGAGGGAGCGGAGGAGAAAGCGATGGAGTCAGCAGTGCCACGCTGGCAGGAAGGAGCAGAGTTTCCTCTGTGGCGTCGCTCCAGCGGGGAAAATCGGTGCGGCCCGCCCGGACGCTTGAAAGTGCGCTCGCTCGGTGAGCGGAGTGAGAGGGGCTTAGCGCGGTCGCCTGTGCGCGCCAGCGTGTCGGCGCTGCGCTGACAGAAAGGAGGGACTGACGACGCTGACCGTCTCACTGCCGCCGCTCTGTTAGGGATTTGCACAGAGTCTGATTCCTGCACCCCCCACCCCTGCGTTGCCGTTTATTCTGTCCAGTAACAGATTCAAGCATGGGTTTATTTTACTTTTTACTCAGTATTTGGAGTTTTTACAGTTACAGGAATGACTGAAAAAAGTGTGTAAAAAGATGTGTAAAAACCATAATATTAACATATATTAATATTAACATAAATGCACTGAATTCAAGTCACATAAATTCAAGTGATGATAGCAAGATTGTATCTAATCCAGCCCTACTTTTGAGGGTAAGATATTTTTCTTATGTGTAACAGTCCCTAATCAAGCGAACTGCCAGCCAGTTGGTGAAGGGAACACGGCTCTGATTGTGATGTAATAGCTGTGGGAATGAGCCAGTGTGCTCACCTGAATGGTCTTTCTGTGGCACCTAATCGTCTCTTTCTGTTTCACAAAACCCCTTTCATTCGCCTTCCATTCAGACACACAGCCTGTTTGTTTTCTCCCTTCACTCTGCCTTTACGTTGTGATGGTCCTCCTCTGCCTCCAATTGGCTGAACCAAGGAAGTGATTGAAAAAGGGAACGCACCGATTGGTTCATCGTGGGAAATCCCTAAAAAGCCCCTCCCCCTCTGGTGTTCATTGAAACCAAAGGGATCTTATTTCTTAATACTTGCAGGCTTGTTGCATCAGACAGATCCTGTTAAAAGCCATTTTTGGCCATTTTGGAGGATTTAACAAAGCCCAGCAGAGACGTCAAGAAAACTCTGTTTTGGAGAGGAGCCTGCAGTTCATTGCAAAATGATTATATTGCGATTGTATTTGTTAAAGGTTAAACAAAAATGTAAGGGACTAAGTGAAACCCACGTCAACAAAAAATAGACTTCATGACAGAATGTAAATATTTAATAAATGCAAATAAAAAGAATCTACGGATGTCTTTTCTAATGGAACAAAAGCAGTATAGTAGATGACCTTTTACATTTATATCAATGGGTGTAACGCCATGTCTGTCTTTGTCTGCGAATCTTGTTTTGTCTTTTTGGCACGGTGTCCTCTTCTCTGCTGACATCTGCCCGTCTCTTGTCTTTCAGGCCCACAATCGGCATGGAAGAGGAAAAATAGTGAGTGTTTTTTTTTTTTTAACATTTGGTTCCTCAGTTGCAGTGTTGAGTTTATAGATGAACACATGCGGAAAAACCTCAGGCAGTGCCAGGTTTGATTACTGATGGCTTACATCTGTCACTTCTCTTTGTCTGTGTGGGCTGCAGTCTGCCTCAGTGAGCAGAGTCACACTTTTTTTGCAACCAAGGATCACAGCAGAAGAAACAAATAGCTGTTGCATATTAAAAGGCCTAAAAGGAGTAGTAAGATCATAATTTATATGTTTTTGTAATTATATATACAGGTTCTGTACACACTGAATGAAAGGGAGCATTTGCAAATTATGTTCTAAAAACCTCTTACAGTAGTTTCAGGCACTGCTTGTCCGGGGGAATATCCATATTTTATACATTGTAACTGTTGTTTTTTATATTTTATATTTCCACACTTTACGGTAACTGACTCTGTGCAGAGCTTTTGGATTGAAGCTCTCTTTGTTGTGTGTCAGTGCTGCCATCTTCACAGCTGTGGTATACTACATGAAGCACCTGGGAGTGAAGAGCAGGACAGCCGACAGCAAGAAGTCCAGGGGCTTTTTCAGGAAAAAGGCAAGATCATCTGTTTGTGTACACAGGTGCTGGGTGGGGTTGCGGAGGCGGTTTTGTTGGGCTTGCCGCGACCGGGTTTAACCGTTAATATAACCTATTTCACCGGTTTGGCAGGGTTGGGTAGGTTTATTGTGAATACAAAAGTTATTATGAAGCACACTCATGCATGCAATTGTTTTAGATATTGCAAGAGCATGCTCTATGGGACTCTCTCAACTTGCAGAAACTGGTGTGGTGTCACAGGACTTCTCAATACAGAAAAAAAACAGATTTTGAGCCTAATGTTCTCTGACTCTGTTTCAGAATCCCTTGAGGATATTTGAAGACTCCACCAAGTCCAAACAGAGATTCCCCAACATCCCCTGGATAGGGGGCAGTAGTGAGTTGTCTTGGATTCCACACTTACGCGCTACAGTTATACCAATGATGGACTGCTTTGTTCCTGATGTTTCTGCTCTTTGTGTTGTACTGTGCTGGTTTACACTGGCCATTACGGACCTAATAAGGTGTTCCACAGTGTGGCACACAATTTTAAATAAAAAATGAGTTTGATTGTGTTACTCAGAGCTTGAAATGGGCTGTGTGAAGATTTTATACAGAATTACTGCTATTCTAAGTGGTAGTTTGCCGTGCTCTTTTCTGGACTGAAGATGTGTAGTCCGGTAGTTTGTTGAGCGTCTGAAACATTCAGGATCTGTCTGTGTGGCAGATCTCGTTTGATGAGAAGAAAAAGCACAAATTGTCTCGTCCTGTTTTTCTTTTTTCAGATGATGTCAAACCCAGTAGATTGGAGAACGAAGGTACCACAACCTTCCCCCACCATTCCCTACCTCACCCCTTTATTTAGAAAATGGTCACTTCCATACTAATCCAATCCATTGCATGCTAGCATGTACCAAATCAAACGGAGGGGGTTGGGAACGGGATGTTGAGATTGGGGGATGCAGAGTTGGCTAGTAACAAATTACATATTCGGGTTATAATGTTTTTTCCATAAGAGGAGGGCTGTATGGTTTCATTCTGTTTCATAGCTCTTTTATAGCATAGGGTACAATTCTCTCATGCAGCCCAAGAATACAAGAGATGCCTGTGAAATGATGAAAGTGCTTTGCATAAATTAGATTACCAGTGAGGCAGTGTAAACCCCTCACTGACATGACAAACGGCTCTTTGGCAAAAAAAAAAAAAAAAAAAAAAAGCCTGTATGACTGGTTCATCAACATACTGTTGTTTTTTAAGCCTCCAGAGCGTTTGATCCTAACTAGGCATAACGTCTTGGACTTGCATCAGTAAATGTGGTTTGAGTCCATTCCTGCATTTGATGAGAAGCTGAACATAATTACTTTGAGGCTCTGAGGCTCTGAGGCTCCGAGGCGGTTGTGTGCGGAACAGGTTAGACAGGGAGGGATTTTTTTTTTTTTTTTAAGTCATAAAGATGTCTGAATGGCAGATGAAGTAGCCAAGTTGGTGAATTTTATTGCACGACATTCTGTTTCAGAACAGGGGAAAAGCTTTTGAGACAACATTACATAACGACAGAATATCATTGTCACTTCAGTGGTATAAATTACATAAGGATTATAGCCAATGCAGAATACATTGAACTGATGTTAAAAAAAATTGCTTGAAGGATCTGTATTTCCTGTGATGTTGTTAATCAGCCACATCCGTCCCATGGTAGTTACTGAAGCTCCCCGTGCTAAAATCATAGCTCTTCTCAATAATCAACAAATCATTACAACAGATATGTCAGGATAAGGTCAGATTGGGCAAGTCTTTCATGTTCCATGGAAAGCCATGAGTTCATCATTCCAGCTCAGTCCTGGGACCACTGTCCTGTTGATGATTGGTCTTTTAAACATTCAGCCTGTGCATGAACTTGCAGATTTTGGCATGACTCAACACTGTCATCGCCGTTCAAACTATCCACTGAAACTAAGGACTTGGATTCGATTGCACTGAACTAACCACTTCCTAAAGACTGACCCTCTTTTTTACAGAAGTTATCCAGATTGCCTTCCTCTATCTCTACATCTCTTTATCTCTGTCTGCTATGCTGTTTGCTCTTGAGGTTGAGTAACAAAAGCTTGGCAAGCTTTGTACTCTTCACACTCTGGCAAGGGTATAAATTTGTCTTTTACTGAAATTAATGAAAAAAGATCTTTAAATTTGTTACTCATAGTTATGGATAAAACTACACTAGAGCAAGATTTAATCTTGACCCTACTGTATATCTCACACTCTTTCCCTCTGAAAATATCACCTTCTCTGTATCATTAATGCTTAGTGCAGTGTTGATTAATTTTCTGTCCATGTGTAAACTGCGAATACTCTTGGCAGTTTATCCATGGACAGAGACTGAAGGCACAGAAGGTCAAAGGTATTGCTTCTTAAAACCAGTTTTAACTTTCAAACTTTTACTTGGATGATGCAGTGAATTAAGAGCTTTTGTTAGTTAAGTAGTCAGTGTTCAAGATGTTGCATTTGTGTGTGTGTGTGTGTGTGCGTTCAGTGTAATTGACGTATGAATGTTGATCAGACTAGAGATGGAAATTACAGACCATAATAACAGAACAGAGTCTCCTCCTTCCTCAGGTGAGAAGGAGAAAGTGGCCCCGCCCTCCCGTGTCGTGGTCCCTGAGCCCACCCCAGCGCCCCCCATACACAGGAAATCGGGGGCCAACGCGGCGAGTCTCCAGGTTCCAGAGAGCAGCGACGGGCTAGGGGTCAACAACAGCCTGACCTCGAACCCAGATTCCTCCCAGACTGACACTGGTAAACTGGGGGGTTGTTATTTGGGGAATGGGTTGAAGGGGGGTGGGGGTCAAAGCCAAGGGCGGCGCTATGGGGGTGCTTAAGGTTCTCCTTATATCCCAATGTCTACATAGTATTTATTAGGTTTTTTAAGATATAATGTTTAGGCTTGGGATTGGATTAATTCCATTATAATATTGAAAATTTAAGAAAGACATTTTGATGCGGAAGTCCAAACCCCACCATGAGCATAGGAACTCCACCTTTGTACAGCTAGCTATAAATTGGCATACATGGTACCGTAAGTGACGTACTGCACCATGAGTGATTATCTCAACACAGTTCTTTCTTTATCGTTATGTTGACAGCTCCCTCTCTCTCTCTCTCTCTCCTCTCTCTCCCTCCCTCTCTCCCCTCTCCCTCTCTCCCTCTCTCCCTCTCTCCCTTTCTCTCTCTCACTCTCCCTCTCTCTCCCTCTCTCTCTCCTCTCTCTCTCCCTCCCTCTCTCTCTCCCTCTCTCTCCCCCCGTCCCTTCAGGCCCAAGCAGCAGCCGCCCCGATGCCCACCCCGCAATGGAGACGGGGGACGTGTCCCCCGCGATCCTCAGGCTGTCCGTCTGGGAGCCCCCCCCACCCAACGAAACCCCCCCAGAGGACAGCCAGGACGGAGACAGGTGCGAGGGCTCCCCTCCCGCTGACAGGCAGACACACTGACAGTGAGGGAGAGCCACGCATGTAAAGACAGAGGAGAACCGTCACGCCACTGTAGAACCACCATAATTCTCCATATATGGTCGAAGGGTGGAGGCACTCTAGTGCAGTGTTTCTCAACCCTACTCCTGGCAGCACCCTGTCCTGCCTATCTTCTATCTATCCTTGCTCTACCTACCTGACTGAACTCATCAGTGGCTCATTTGATTAGCTGAGCACACCTGGTTTAATCAAGCAGCACGGATCGATAGAAGATATGCAGGACAGGGTGCTGCCAGGAGTAGGGCTGGGAAACACTGCTCTAGTGTAATGTTCAATAGCAAAAAGGCTGCCGAGCACAGGTAAGCGGGACAGGGAAGAAACCCACAGGTAGATGACAAACACGGCAACACTCCTCAGGTGACGGTGGTTTCTGTGGATGGGCTCTCACTGTCAGCATCATCACAGCTGGGTTTGACTTGAGGGGGTGTGGTCGAAAAGTCCCCGGGGTTGGGGCGGCTGTGCAATGTCCCTGCTGTGTGCTATCGCTCTCGCTGCTGCCGCTGTTGCTGCAGAGACAAGGCGCAGGAATTTGGAGACGGCCCCTTACTGGGAGCAGCAGTCCCAACCGCCCCGGTCCACCTCTTCCTTCACAGGCTCCATTTTTTGGCCCCGTTGTCACCCTGTCACCATCTCACTCGTGGCCTCTGTCCCCTCTCTCACCATCTCCTTTAACATCTGTCCTCGTCCCGCTTTCAGTCTTAACATATTGCTCAATCTTTTCATTTAATACAATACATGTGGAGGACTGTTTTGCTGTAATGTACAGTGAAGACAAGCAACTGAAGGCATTTCCATGTGCAATTATATACTGCTCATTCTGTAAAGAACAAAGTAGACCAAAAACGGCTTAACTGTACAGCATTGTCTGTCCAGGAAGTCTGAACTGATTTATCGCTAAATCTATTGTAATGGTTCAGGGTTCTTTTATTACTTACATGAACAGCTTTATTCTAAACAGACATCTGAATGCACCTTTGGGTATTCTTCGAAGAAAGAAAACTAAGGGAAAATATTTAGTGGTACCCTCTTGTATAGGCTAGCCACTTGTTACATCCCTCAAAGTAACCTCTCTGAGGGTAGATTTTCTAGTCCTTCTTTAATGAAGGTGAACTTGAGGCGATTCCCAGGCAAATATCATATACCATAGTTTAGTCTTTGATTGCAAGGTCACGTAAAGTATTGATCATATTTTCCGAGACTGACCCTGTGTTCTGCATTTATTGAGTCAGTATAGTCTGCACCTTTAAAGTATATGGAGCTGCAGGAGTCAGTGCAGCCATTTTGAAATCCGCAATGTGTTTGTTTGTCGCTGCTACACCAAGTCCCCTGCTCTGGGGAAGCTGCAGTTGTGTGCACGTTGTGTGCCCTCCATGCCACAGGGGGCACTGTGGTGTCTTATGTAGCGCTATGTTGTGTGTTGCACTGCCAGACAGGATGAGGTGTTTGTCTTTGCTTATGGCCTCTCTGTTACCTTGGGGAACCAATAACTCAAGCAGGTTATTGCATCTGGTGAGTGACATTGGAAATAGCGTGTAGAGAATTTTCTGTCGCTGAAACGTAGGCCTAGGTTTCGGTGCTTTATGATATTTTTTCTATGAATCCTAAGCATGCCTGTTTTGTGGGGGTTGGGCAGGGGAATATGTTGTCTGGGCATATGTTGTCTGGGCGTATGTTGTCCGCGTTGTTGCGCGCTTGCTTGTGCACCATCTCTGTTAGAGGATTTTAGGCTGGTTTTGTTGCGGTTTGTCCCGAGCCATGTTTGTGCTTTGCCATCCTTTGGGTTCCGTTCGAGCGCTCGCCTTGTGCTTGGGTCTCCGTTTTTTTTTTTTTTTTGGTGTGTGCGTAGCAGGGGCTCTTTTTGGGTGTGTAACACAGTGTTGTCCCGTGTTTTTGCAGACGCAAGACAAGGTGGGTCTCTACAGCAGTGGAGCGGATTGTCATCCCGGCCTGGCCTGGCCGGGCCTCTGTGCAATACTCACACACCACACCTAATTCACAGCAACGCATTGGCGTAGTGGATTTGCATGAGGAGCTGCATACTGTAGGTCATATTGCACAGGCAGCAGTGTGGTGTAGTGGGAAGGAGCAGGGCTTTTTACCTCAGGGGTTTGATTACCAGGGGCGTCACTGCTGTTGTACCCTTGGGCAAGGTACTTAACCTGAATTGCCTCAGCAAATATCCAACTGTTTCAAGTGATAACGTTTAAAAATCGTCAGCTCTGTAAGCTGCTCTGTATAAGAGCGCACGCTAAGCTAAGTTTAATGCTGTATAAGCAGTTGGCGTGCAGTGACTTGGTACAGTCCAAAAGGAAAGCACACAGTCACTTGTGTATTGCTGTTCTGCTCACAAGAGCTTTTGGCACACACTCATAAATAGCAGCTGCCTACACTATACATGTACTACACACACACACACACACACACACACACACAGGCACACACAAAAGTAATTTTGTTAAGTATTGTTTGTCCTTAGAGACCTAGGTTGTGAAATAAATCGGCTTTGAATTGAGTTGCAGAGCAGTGAGGCTTGTTTGTTTTGTGAGGTTGAGATCTGAGTTCTTATGTGCTGACATGTTGTAAGTAGAGAAACGATGAGATTTTGAAGTGGTTAAGTGCAAATTTAATTGAAAGGATCTGTGTTGTGTTTGGCTTATTCTTACGCGGCTGATATTCATATAACAGAACTCATGTGTCTCTCTGCTGGTGTCCCTTCTGGGCCTTTTCTGAACTCACGCTTTCTCTCACCAATTTTTCTGTCTATATTCTCTCTTTTTTATTTACCTTCACATTTTTTTCTGTTATTCCTCATAAACCCTCATCCTCCTCATCTCCTGCTTTTTCTTTATCATCCTTGCCTCTGTCTGCCCCTTCCTCCTTCTGTCCCCTGTGGGTGACTTCCTGGTTTTTCACATTCCCCATGCCCCTCCTCCTTTCCGCCACTCTCCACCCCCTTAATGTGGCTCCACTCCTGCCACCCCCCCCCCCTTCCCCACCTCCTTCTTTCTCCCCACCAATGTGGCTCCGCCCCCACTGTCCCCCTCCCTCCTCCCTTCCCCGCCTCCTTCCTTCTCCCCACCAATGTGGCTCCGCCCCCACTGTCCCCCCTCCCTCCTCCCTTTCCCCGCCTCCTTCCTTCTCCCCACCAATGTGGCTCCACCCCCACTGTCCCCCCTCCCTCCTCCCTTTCCCCGCCTCCTTCCTTCTCCCCACCAATGTGGCTCCGCCCCCACTGTCCCCCCTCCCTCCTCCCTTTCCCCGCCTCCTTCCTTCTCCCCACCAATGTGGCTCCGCCCCCTCGCCCCCCCCTTCTCCCCCAGGACCGGCGTGCGGCGCAGTGAGAGCATGCATGTGGAGAGGCGCCGCTCAAAGCGCGGCTCCGGGCGGGAGAAACAGTCCCGCTCCCGCAGCGACGTGGACCTGCAGGCCGCCGCCTCCGCCCTGCACCCCCTCTCGCCCTCCCCCCACCACACCTCCTTGTAAGGCATCGACTTGGACGGACGGTGTGGGGGGGGGAGGGGTGGGGGAACTCGAACCGTTTTCGTACCCGCTGACCGAGTGACTCACCGTCCAGCCAGCTGTCTGGACTCTAAAAAAAAAAAAAAAAAAAGCATTTATAGTTTGCGCTGGGAGAGAGACAGGCCTGTAATGAACACTTTTGGAATGGGACACTGTAAGATACCATCGCTGCAGTGAGAGAGCGAACACACACAAGGGTGTAGGGGTGCAGGCTAACAGGAAAGGGAGTAGGAACAGGGTGATGGGGTTAGAATGGTTTTAGGGTTAAGATAACTAAACAGGTGACAGATCATTTTTTTTCTAGAAAGAGGTGGCTCTAGTTGCTGGGTGGGGAGAGGAACACAGGAGACACAGATGGTGAAGGAGGGCACTGGGGGAAAGCGACTTTGTTTTGACTTTAACTTTGTTATACTCTTCTCCTTTGCTATTCCTTTCACACTTCTCCGTTTTCCCTCTTTCCCCTACTTCCTCGTCCTCTCTCTCTCCACCCCCCTCCCCGCTGGTTGCGCCTGCCCCTGCCCCCCCCTCGCCTCCTCAGCTCGGACAATGGGGCCAGTCCCTTGGAGGGCCCCCTGGCCGCCTCGAGCCTGGCCGCGCCACAGGAGGAGGTGGAGCCCCGGCTGCTGGAGCTGGAGCAGGACCCGCCCAACTGGAGGGAGCAGGCCTCCAGCGCCACCCTCAGCAACCTGAGCAAGAAGGAGATCAAGAGGCAGGAGGTCATCAACGGTGAGGAGCCGGGGGGAGGAGCCGGAGGGCTGGAGAGACAAAGGGGAGGAAACGAGGAGAGATCTCACAGTCTAGATGAGATGGAGAGAGAGAGAGATGCGATCTGTAAGAAAGGAAGTGAAGGGAAGCGTTATCAGCTCAGTTGATCACAGTGTTTCTGGGCGCGTTTCTCGAAGCTTTAGCACCGTTACCTGGAAACGATGCAGAAGAAAACCTGTGACGTCAGCAGTTGCGTGAGGAGCAGGGGACCAGGGGAATAGGTATTGCGTAAAGATTGAACACATAACGCAAGTGTCCCACCCCACTTCCTGCTCTCAGCTAATCTCAGATCATTACATTACAATCATTTAGCAGACGCTCTTATCCAGAGCGACTTCCAGCACAAAAGAACTGAAGTGTATCCATGCAGATTGGATGAGCAACAGTGTCAGACCAGGCTAACAGCACTCCCAGACCAGTGAGTGTGAACATAACACTATTCAAACCCTACCACAAGTTAACTTGTCCTAACCTGACCAGGCAGCCTAGAAACTAAGAGAAGCCAAGTGCACACACTACCATACATCGCAGTCACTAGATCACAGAATCCAAAAAGTGCTGCGATACTACACATGAAATACACAGCAAGTAATACATCAGATCAGTGATTAGCAGGTGAGCACATGATCAGAGTCAGGGTGTTACGAGAGAGCAGGGGAATGCAGCATTGGTTTTGGGGGGGGGTATGGGGTGAAGGAGGAGCAGGGGACAGGTGACGCAGGCAGGAGAGTGACGGCTCTCTCCCCTCTCCCCCACGCTCACAGAGCTGTTCTTGACGGAGCACGCCCACGTGCGCATGCTGACGGTCCTGCAGAACGTGTTCTTCCGCCCACTGGAGCGCAAGGAGATCATGACCCTCACCGAGCTGGCCGCCATCTTCCCCAGCCTGGACGAGATCATCGAGATGCACTGTGAGTCCCCCGCTGAGCTGGAGGCCCTGTGTGCCCGCTCACACGCAGTCCCTGCACTGCACACACGTCCTTCACCTTTCATTAGGGCAGCAGTGTGGCAACGAGGAAAGGAGCAGGGCTCATAACTGAGAGGTTGCTGGTTTGATTCCCCACTGGGACACTGCTGTGAGTGTTTCGTTGTGGCGATTGTGCTCCTGACTGCGCTCATTGTCATAATTCTTGAGGAACAGAAGGTCCCCACTCTCTATAGACTGTATTGACAGCAGTGTGGTGTAGTGGTAAGGAGGGGGCTCCTAACCGAAAGGTTTCTGGTTCACTTCCCCTCTAGGGCAGTGCTGTTGTACCCTTGGGCAAGGTACTTAGCCCACAACTGACTCAGTAAATAAACAGCTGTATAGATGGATAAAATTGTAACCTACTGTGTGTAAAATGCTGTAATGTAATCTAATGTAATGTACAGAGTGCGGCATGTTTTGGGCATTGGTTGTTTACGCGGTGTGCTGTTCGCACCTGCAGATAACTTCTATGACAACCTGAAGAATCTGCGGCAGGAGGGCGGCTTTATCGTCAAGACCGTCGGGACGACGCTGCTGAACAGGGTGAGTGGGGCGGAACGGCGTTCAGACCGGGGTGTCACGCTCACCCCTGCAGAAGCGGACGGGCGCGCTTTCTGGCGAACAGGGCCGGTCGATTTGGCGAAACGGGGCATGGTGCGGCATGGTTGTGGTGACGCCGGCTGTGTTGCGTCTCCAGTTCAGCGGGGCGGAGGGCGACTGGTTTCAGAAGCTGACCGCACGATTCTGCAGCCACCAGTCCTACGCACTGGACCAGATCAAAGGGAGGCAGAAAAAAGACCCGCAGTTCAACGCCTTCATACAGGTACCCGTGGCAACCAAGATACAGGGGCCAGGGCAGGGCAGGACAGGACCTCCAAATACAGACGTTTTTCCTCTTTGTAAAAATATGCCAACAGTGCTTGTATGAAAGCGCCTCTGTGTTAATTTTTCAGTATTTCCTTATAAATACATAATACTACATATCACAGCTACATTCAAGAAAGAAAAAACAGCCAGGTTCTGAATATTACAAGAGCTAACTAGTGTACTACAGTAAATTAAAAACAACATACCAATGTACTCCAGGTTATATAATAATGGTAGTTTGTATAATTGTTGTTACAGTGGAAAATAAGCAAGCTAACTTCTTTACAAAGTCACAATCTGTTCATTAAAATGTAATGTGAATGCAGTAGATATAGTTGCAGCACGCTTGCAGAGTCTGAGTTGGTGCACATCTGAATCCCTTTAACCCTAATGTGTCTCTCAGGAGGCAGAGAGCAAACCGGAGTGCCGGAGGCTTCAGCTGAAGGACATCATTCCCATAGAGATGCAGAGACTCACCAAGTACCCGCTGCTGCTAGAGAACATTGCCAAAAGCACAGGTCCGTGTCAGCCCTGAGCATGCATTAGCACTGAAAATGTGCTTGCAGTTCTTTGAGCCTGTTGCTTGCCTGGTTCTTTTTTTGATGTTGGTGCTCTTATAGTACACCTTAAATGTTCTCTGCATTGGAAGCTGCTCTGGAGAAGAGAGTGTACAAAGTGAATGAATGTATTTGAGTCTGTCTGCATCTTTAAGTTTATGTCTTTTATATTTCTGCATCTGGATCTGCAGCTGTGTGTCTTCAAGTGTAGCGGTGTCTCTGTGCTTTAGCTGAGTACCAGTCTGTGTGGTCTGTCTGGGCTATAACCGAGTACCTGACTGTGTGTCTGTCTATCTCTGCAGCTATGTCTGCCTCAGAGTCTTTGCGTGTCTTTTTTTTCAGAGCTTGCATTTCTCCATCATGCACGTCTGCCTCCATGATAGTTTTACTATGCCAGTTTTCTCCTCTCAGTGGAAAGTCCTCATACACATTTGGATTCTGTAGACAGTATTTCTGCTCATCTGTACCGGTGTCAGTGAGTGTATTTTTGTCCTGACTGGTTCCTCCTCTGGCTCAAACTGCAGAGGACAAGGAGGAGAAGGAGAGCGTCCAGCAGGCTGCTGAGTGCTGTCGCAAGATCCTCAACCACGTCAACGAGGAAGTGAAAGACATGGAGAACCTGCTGGTGAGGGGGAGGAGGAGGAGGAGGAGGAGGAGGAGGAAGAGGGGAGCAAGGGAAGATTGGAGGGGATCCGTAGGAGGGAAAGAAAGGAGTGCATGAAGGATAGACTGAGGGATGGAAAAGAGGAAAACAAGGACAGGAACGGGATGGATGGAAGGAGAGGGGGAGAACATGAAGAATGCTAGCAGAGTGAAACAAGTGCAAAAGGAAAGAAAGAGGGGAGGGGGCAGAGGATGTAGTCATGAGGGAATGATCACAGGGGAAGGAGAGTAAAAAATAGCACACAGAGGCATGTGTCATCTGAATGTGCAGCACCCTTTGTGGGAGTGTTGTCTGTTTCAGTGTCTGGCTGACTGGCTTTCTCCCACAGACCCTGAAAGACTACCAGCGCAGGCTGGATACGTCCGGCCTGAAGCCCAGTAATGACCTGTATCTAGAGTACAAGGTGAGAGGGAGGGGAGGGGGCAGGCGGGGGGCGGAGAGTTCCCTGGAGATATTTCTGTGGATTGATATTGTATTATGAGATGATGAAGTAGCATGTTACAGCTTAAGAACGATGTCTGGGATTCCACTAAACCTCTGTCTTGTCTTCTTTTTCATCCCTCTTCTGCCTCTTTCTTTTGTTTCCCTCCCTGGCCCTTTGAATCCTGCAATCTACACCTCTTTCGTCCCTCTCTCCCTCCTTGTCTTGCACCTTTCCTGCCTCCTCTTCCCTTCCTATCTCCCCCCTCAGAATATTGACCTGACCCAGAGGAAGATGATCTACGAGGGACCCCTCACCTGGAGGGTCACTAAGGAGAAAGCTCTGGGTTCAGTATCCCTCTCCCCCCTGCAGCTGTTTACTGGCCCTTTAGAGATCAGGGATCTCCCCATCTCTTTTTATTCTTTAAAGAAAAAAATTATGGTCTGTTTTCATGTTGGGTTCAGTTTATTTTTCGATTATATTTTGATTATATATCCCCTCCGTACCTCTGTCAGATCACATGTCTGTATGTACTGCCAAAGCGTAATGTGTTTAAAAGTCAACACATTTCACATGTAATTCTATGAACAGTAATGTACAGTTGATACAAAATACAAAGAAAATACATTACATACGTGTTTAGCAGACCCCCTCATACTGGGCTACTTACATAGCATCAGTTTCCCATGCTATCCATTTGTACAGCTGCATTTTTACCAACAATAGTCAGATTAAGGTCCTTGCTTAAGGATGCAGCTGTGGTTCCTTCCCGTGGAGCTGAACCTGCCACCTTAGTTTCCAGCCTTCCCATAATCCATCACACCAGACTGCTGTCCCTTTTGTAATGGCAGCAGTGTGGTAGAGAGGCAGGTGTGATGGTGCGTGTGTGTGTGCTCTGTGTGGGTGGAGATGCAGGTGTAATGGAGCCTGTCTCTGTTCTGCGTGCAGATATCCAGTGTGTGCTGCTCGGAGACCTGCTGGTGCTGCTGCAGAAGCAGGATGATAAGATGGTGCTGAAATGTCAGAGTAAGAGCAACACCGGCGTGCAGGAGGGCAAGCAGATGCTCAGCCCCATCATCAAGCTGGACTCTGTGTTCCTCAGGGATGTGGCCACAGGTGAGGCTCTCTGACACACCCGCACACCCACTCAAACACGCCCGCACACCCGCTCAGACACGCACACACTCGCTCATGCACTTTACATACCTGCTCAGACATTCCAACGGTCACTAAGAAACACTGACACACTCACTTAGACATGTCCGCACACTCTCACATACACTTACCCACCTGCTCAGACGGTCGACACACATCCTCAGACATGCCCACACGCTCATTCAGACACACCCACACACTTGCTCGTACACGCCCACACACTCTTATGCACTTACATACCTACTCAGACACGCTGACACACTCACTCTGACACAAGGACACTCACTCATACACTTACACACTAGCTCAAATGCACTGACCCCGCACTTACACACTATCTGAGCTGCTCTCTCCGGGATGCTCAGACCCTTCCCTGAACCCGTGTCCCTGTGCCTCTCTGCAGACCGCAAGGCCTTCTACGTGATCTTCACCTGGGACAGCGGGGCGCAGATCTACGAGCTGGTGGCCCACTCCGTGGTGGAGATGAAGAAGTGAGGGAGGGGAGGAGGAGGAAGGGAAGGGGAGGGGAGGGGACAGAGGGAGGAGGAGAGACGGGTGACAGGGTCACGGGAAAGAGGGGTGTAGTGATAGTCATCTGACTTACTACCTCCCTAATTGCGCAAGGCTATGTGCTAATGAAGTCATCAGTGGTTGCTTGTTCTGTATTTTGCCTTTTTCAGTCTTGCATGTAGCTGTGAGAATAGCTGGATAACTAGGCTATGAACGAGCTAGCGAGTAGCTACTGGGCTCACCACAGTGGTTTGATAATCTGTTTCTGTCTGATTGTGGCAGCTACCTAGCTGCCTACCCAGGTGTAGTATTTGTTGACTGTGCCAAACTATATAAGTAGTTATTGTCGTATGTTGTAATATGATGCAGCTCTGAGGCAACAGTGTGGTGTAGTGGTAAGGAGCAGGGGTCGTAACCGAAAGGTTGCTGGTTTGAGTCCTCACTCGGGCCCTGCTGCTGTATCACTGGGCAAGATAATTAACCCAGAACTGCCTCAGTAAATATCCAGCTGTATAAATGGATAACATTTAAGTCATGTAAGTCCTTCTGGATAACAGCATCTGCTAAATGACAATAACAATGTAATGTAGGGAGTTCGGCTTGTAGTACAGCGGTTGTTACCGGGTGAAGCACTGATGTTGCACCCTATTTCACCCACAATGCATCAGTAAATATGCAGCTGTGTAGGGGGATGATGGGTAATCTTGTGTCAGTTGCCATGGATGAGGACATCAGCTGAGCAAATAATGTCATGAGAAAGCAGATATGGGGTGGGGGGAGGCAGCAACTTGGGGAAAAAAAGAGGCACAGGGGGCAGCTTTTGGACGGTTTTTGGCAGCCACTCGCACTGACCCTCTCCGTGTCGTCCCCCCCCCGGCAGCTGGACGGCCCGGATCAAGGGCGCGGTGTCGGAGCTGAAGCGCTGCGGGGGCTCCATCCTGGGCAGGAAGAGCATTGTCCTGCCGGGGGCCGCATACAGCTCCAGCGCGTGAGTGACCCCCACAGCCACAGAGATACACACTGCGTCACACGGGACTCTAACAGATGTCTCCGTTCCTCTCTGTCTGTTATTTTTAATGTGAACTAATATGAACTGTAATTGCAGTGTCTCTTACATCATACAGCAAGTAGTCCTGGGCAACTAACAATAATAATTACACCCCCCCTCCTCCAAAATCTCTCCCCCTTTCTCTCTCTCTTCCCCCCTCCCTCTCCCCTGTCAGTAATCAGACCTCAAACAGCTCTTCTGAGAATGGAGGAGTAACTCAGAAAGCCAGCACTGGTAAGACAGTAGCACAGTCTTTTTTGTGAAGTATACATATAAATATTTATTTTATTTTAATATTTATTGTTGTTGTAATCATCCATTAGATTTTTTTTTCTGTCAATATTGAGGAAGCAATAGTGCCTACCAGGGCTAGGCCCCCCATTACCCCAATTGCATTACATTATGAACGACTGTTTGATGGCATTTTGTTTGATAAGCACATTTGAAACTTTTTTTTGTTCCTTCAACCCATAGACAGAGACGGGGACAGCCTGTCTGAAGGCAGAGGAGGAGAGTCTCCCCACGTGCTGATGGATCATCTTTTGGCCAACGGTTTCGACCTCATTGCCCACAGCAATGCTCCACAGGAAAAGGTGGCCAGTGACGCACTGGAAAACAGTAAGATTTGATTGGCTAATGGAAATCGCCATGGTGATGTTTGGCCTTTTCTGCCCTTCTCTCCTGCTGTTGTCCTCTCTCTGCTCCTCCTGCATTGTGGTTTAAGTGTGGTGGCGTAAGCGGTATTTTGCCTGCATTATTAGTGTGAAAGTGGCTTTGTTTTCTCTATCTCATTGTCTCTCTCTGTCTCCCCCCTTTGTGTAAAGTTAAGTCCCTGAGGCAGCTGGTGGGTGGAGGCGCTCCAGAGGATGCACAGCCAGAAGTAACGCCACCAGAGAGGGATGAAGGGGCGGAGCCAGACTCTGAGAGCTGCCCAGGAGCAGGTACCATACATCACACATGACCTGTGTTTGGGACTCATGGTTCCCTTGTTTGGTTCATATCCATGTTACTCCACCTTAGTAGGGAAGCTATGGTGAAGATCAAACCCCCTGTGCCTGTCAAACTGATGAATTCCCTGTAAGCACAAATGTGTGTCACTTTCTTCTAGACAAGGAGGATGGGCCAAAAGGAGACGCAGAGGTTAAGGCAGGACAGGATGGCGGGACAGGGGCCCCTACTGTGATATCGGTGGAGAAGATGGAGGAGGTACAGAAGCAGCTCAACAGACTGGAGACACACCTGAGGCACCTGCAGGTGAGCGAGGGAGGGACAGAGGGAGGGAGTCCGAGTGCTTCACTTTCAGAACCCACCATCCCTTTAACAACCCTTTATTTTGTACAGAGCACAGGTGAGCAACTTCAGTGAATCATCAGTCATTTCTGTCTGTTTTTTATTATACTGCACAAATCAAATTAATATGCAATAAGCACTTAAATCAGATGGACAAACGGACAGTCAGTCAGACAGGCAGTCAGTCATACAATTTTTAGGCGTGCAACTCAAAGTCATATGCAGTGCCCGTTTTAGCCATTTGGATTAATGCTGAAATCTGTTGTCAGGGGCAGAGTGTCAGCAAACCGAGGAGCTAAGTAAAGGTGATCTGTCTGCCTGTCTGGTTCTGTTGTCAGTTTAAGTGAGGGAGCCCAACTGGCGCTGGTGACGCCAGCCTCGGCCCAACTCTGCAAAGATGACAGCATCACTGCAGAACTCAGCTGCACAACATATTGCTAATTATTCACAAAGCGCACTTTTCTGTATTTTGACGGCTGCAAATTTCCCTGCACATTCTGGCTAGTCCCAGACATGGCCTGCACTGACTTGGCTCCGCAGTCTGCTTTCCAAAATGGGATTGTAAAAAAAGAAAGAGTTACCTCTGTATGTACACCCATGTTGGGCTGTATTTTACTGTAGCACTTTATGATAAGGATCATATAAATACAAACTTGGCTTGGTCATTGCTCCACTAGGTGTCTAGCTAGATATCCACAAATTGTTAACTGTTATGTCTGACACTGTATGGGCAGGCAATGCATCTATTCTACAATGTTATTGGTTGTTCATGGAAACCGCTAAAGGAGTGCTTATAAAATGCAATATAAATGCTTTTTCTCATCCCTCTTTCTCTTATCTCTCAGAGTGTAGAAGATGAGCACCACAGGTTACAAGAGCTCCTCTCCAAATTCTTGATCTCTGGGGCACACCTCCAGTAAGGCATACTGCCTCTGCTGGATGAACAGGTAAACTACAGCAAACAGTAGCATATATGGATGTATGCATTTTCCATTTGGATATTGCAGGCTCAATGACCATTGTGAATTGAAGGACCAGAGAAGAATCCTAATGAATTATGATTATAATGTCACGATGAAAAATGTCTAACAGACTCTTTGTTTTCTTTCCAACCTCTTTTCTCTTTTTCATTTCCTGTATTTTTTCATTCTTCCTCGCTCTCTCCCTTCACCTTCACTTGTTTTCTGTCCTTTCCTTTCTCAGATAACTTTACATGCTGGATGTGCGTGGAGGAATTGCTTTGGGGTGATTGATTAGTGCTGCCTGGAATTTCTTTTTGGCTAGTCTCTGCTCAAAGGCTGTCCCTGGTTAATTCTGGAGATTGACAGTGAGTCACAACCAATAGTGAAGCTGGACACTCCAGGAGGCGGGGCTTGGGCAGTGCAGAACTACAGTATGGGTCAAAGTGAAATTGTTGATATAAGTGCATGCGTGTATGTGTGTGTTTGTATTTGTACCTGTCTGCATCTTTGTATTCTTCTATTTGACTGTTTACATTAGTTTCAAAGACATTTTTTTAAAAGCCAATTCCATATGTGAGGGCAATATTACACCCCCCCAACACACACACTCACTTCTTAACTAAAAATAAACTTGATGTTAGAAATACAGTTATTATAGTTTAAAGGGAACCTTGGAACCGCTCTTAGAAAAACATATTAACAGTATACCTTGCAACTACCCTGCCATGTAACATCTGTGTCCATAAATGAAGCTTGAAATTTATTTTAACTTGCTGGGGAAAGCATTTCTATTTTGCTAATGAACACCTGGAAAAGTGATCTTGGACATACCAAGCATGCCTGAACTCAGAGCCCTTACAGTGTTGGTTGGCCTTGGTACAACCATCCAAACATTTCCCATGTGTAGTAATCTCATACAACAGATTGGAACAGACTGGAGTTCCACATTTCTGTTTGACAAGGTCAAAGACATTACAGCAGTGGCTAACAAGAAATTAGACACTTCATGAAGGCTGTATGTATGAAATAGCAATTCTGCATGTAAAAGAAATCAGCTTTGACTGCCAAGATAAATTACAGCATTAGCTTTTGCAAGTATTATTCTAGATGATTAATTATACTGACATATGTAATTCATTTAACAGGATCTTTAGAATTCTTTTGTCCCCAGATGTATTTTTTCCCCAGTTAAGTGTGTGCACAGTTTAACTGTAAAAATTATTTCAGTTTTATAGTCTGGCTAATTACTGCTTGAGGTATCTTACTGTAAATTAGAAAGTATGGTGAAAAATTGATAATTGTAGCCTTTATCCTCATAAATATAGATGTAGATACAGATATTAGAATGCGTGTGCATGTGTGCATGCGTGTGTGTACATGTGCATGCATGTGGCGTGTGTGTGTGTGTTTTTGGGAATGGGAACGAGAAAAAAGTAAGAAAGGTAGGAAGGGAAGAGAGAACAGGTTGGTGAGTGGCTAAGTGGCTAACCTCTGCAGGGAAATCACATAATGTGTGCAAAGAACAGAAGAAATAGACGTGGGCATTTGTTCAGTGTAAACACTGACGGCGCATATTGCTAAAGAGTTTCACCACTGCCACACATGCAAAGTGCCACAGTTATACTGACACAGAGAGGCTATTACAGGCTGCACCCCCAAGCCACCTCCTCCCTCCTCAGTCTCTACTGATCTCTCATCAGTGCTTGCTGTATCACTAATGACAATGGCAAGTGACAACTTTCTGATCACTGAACTAGGATCAGTTGGGAGCAAAGGGCCAGGCATGTAACAACCATGTTATAGCCTAACTTGGCTGCATTTATGTAAATTGGGTCACTTCGGTTACCCTCAGAGCAGTCATTTCTGACTGCAGTGGGAGGGGCATGTTGTCATATTTTGTAGGGTAATATTTGGTTGTGTACTGTTGTTACTCAAAGATTTCAGGACATGAAATGTTTGTAATAACAGATATTTGTATCGTTCTTGCTGGTTTTTTGTATTTGTTCATTTTCAGATATTACAGAACGGATTGTAATAATTATTACTGCAGTTGTTTCTTGTATTGATTCTTCCATTCAAATCCAGACTTCGGACAGAACCAAAGAGACAGATGTACATTTTTTTCTATGAATTAATGTTTTGATACTTAATATGTAAATGCAAAAAAATCCACATATGCTGAATCAAGATGCGTTCTTGTTGTCCTCAAGCTCAACAGCATGTACACTGACAGTCCTCATGTCCTGCCCATCTGCGTGTATCACGTTCATATTCATATGACACAAAATCACTATGAACGATGAGAGGCCGGGGAACAAGAACCATAAAAAAATAACTCTGAGAGGACGAAGATGTTTTCCCATCAGGTCTTTGTTTTAGTCTGATATTTTCATTCAGTGAACTTGTCAGGGGTGGGTGAGACAGGTTTCTCTATCCTGAGTGTGTGCTTTTTCTCACTCACTGTAATAAACGCCTATCCCAAGACCCAGGGTTTGTGTCTCGCTCTTCTCCGTGTTCTGTCCTTGCTGAACCGTCACTCAATGACATGTCACCATACCGAATATTCACACAGCACTTCATGTGGAGGTATATTTCCAATGTGCAGATATTTTTACAATATCAGTAATATGTATTGAGTGTGACCCAAGTTGAAGAGCTGGTACATTAAATCCTGAACAGAAACAGTTATTATTGTGGAGAGCTGCCATTTCTATTCAAGCAATCATTACAAATATACATTGTCATTGCTGTAAAACAGGAGGCGCATATTAACCTTGTGGTGCAATTATAAAATGACATTTTTAAGTTAGAAATAGGCATTGAACATATCTCTGTGTTTCCCTATTTCCCTGTTCTCCCTCTGTTATGTCTCTGTGTTTTAGCCAAATAGTCCTGAGGCATCGCCAGAACACCCTGTTCTAAAATTTGGAGAACAGTGTTCCATCTTCTCCGCTAGACTGGCTTGTCAGGGGTAGTGGGCGCGTTTGTGTTACTCTTCTTCCTTGTACCTCACTCTTTATGGGAGAGCTCCGCCTCCCCACAGTGATTGGCAGTTCTGGTCTCTGACAGGAACCCGAGAGAGCTGAAAGTAGGGACAAATGTCACACATCATCTTCCCCTTTTCTTCCCTTCCCCCTTTTTTCTGTTATCTGCTTACTGCACAATGTTGCTCTGTAGTGACTGATACTCCTTGTGGTTGCATCCATGAAATGAGGTTTTGAGGAGATGGTGTAAGTATTATGCATTCCTAATTATAACTGCAGGGGAAAGCCACAGACTTCCACTGCACGGCATACTGACTGTCTTACAAACGCACAAGGCAACACTGCAGACCTGGGGGAAATAATTCACTATAGTGCTGTAGCACAGTGAATGGCTACTTATTTACATCTTTAAACTTTAAAGATATCTCTTTTTTTTCTTTAAACTGACCATGATTCCCTGAATGCTGGCTGCAGAATAGCTCCAGAATAGCTAGGTCCTCTCACCATTCTGATTAACCTGATTAATTCTGACTAACCAGAGAGTAATAAGACAGACCTATAAGACATGATCAGACACAATAAGAAATAAGAGATTACTCCGATCAGAAAACTGACTGTTGTGGTTATTCTCTGTCTATTTGGATTACTCTGCTTGTCCTGGCATCTTGTTCACTGTTCTCAGTCCTCTGACTATTTTCATAACTGTATATGATTTCAGCTGTATTTGGAGCCTTGCAGCTGTGTATAGGAGATGTGTATAGTGTATATGTATGTGTATGGGAGATACAAGCAGTGTGTGTTGGGAGTCATACATAATTATATGTATGTGTAAGTATATTATATAAATTTGGTGATATGTCTAATGATATTTTCTTCTACTTTACAGAGCTTTCTTCCAAATTTTGGTTCAATCCAATTGGCTGTTTCACCATATTAAAAAGTAGAAGTTAAAGGCCAATGTGTAATAAACGGCACCCATTTTTGAGGACCTTGGTTTCACGTGGAGGGTGTGTAATGCTTCATTGCTTTGTCTCACTATTGCATGTACTCTGAGATTCTGTCCAGCCAACTGTAATGAATTTTCTTCACAAAGTTGTTAGAGTATGTCTAATGATTGTAAGAGGAACTCATTGTGTTCCTATCTATACGAATTTGTAAGGATTATACTTTTAGGTTTAGTGTTTAGGGTTACTGTGTATTTTTATTTTATGTATTGAGAGTTGAGTTACTGTTTAAAGAGTTTTTTTAAATAAAAGCACCAAAGTACGTAATTTTGTTTGTTGTCTCTTAGGGGAAACATGGGGAAAGGGACACAGGGAAATAGGCAAAAAGAGAAAAATGGAAAATAACATGCCGCAAGCTCTATAAAGGTGAATTTGCGTACAGTTATAAAGCCTACTTCCATATCCATTGAATGGAAGTTACTTTTACACAGGTGTTCAAAATTTACTAAAACTTCAAGATTCTTGAAGGCTGTAAGTCATGCAAGCAAAGGACGCATTATGCCGCTGGACCACAAGGGGGCGGTGTAACCAATAAATGGCCTAAATATCGAAACTAAGGTGTCAGTTGTTTTGAAACTTAAAGTATCAGTTATTCTGAAAGTGTGACATGCCATAGCACCATAGCAACTATGGTACCATTTGCCATATGGAGGTGTTACACCATTGCAGATTAATTGGGGCTATACGGTACTTATGGTATATAATTGATGCTTTTAGCTTTAATTATTAATTATTACCTTGCAGTGTGTTTATGCAATAGTTTAATCAACCAATGCCAAAAATAATTTTAAATGGAAAATGAAATTGGTTGGCAGACCCATGAGAGATGTAACAAGGAAAATGTATCAGTGAAAAAGGCAGCTGTGTTGGTTCAGTGATGGTTGGATAAATAAATATGTCATTTAAAACCACCCATTGTGTGTGCCACTGAAATGCTTAAATGGAACTGAACAAACACTGAAAGCACTTAAAAAACCCTTCCATATAAGACATTCCCTTGCTGATTTGCAATAGCTGGATGACAGATGAGATAGTCAAACTGGTTGTGGGTGGTGTCTGTGTAATAACTGCAACAGCGCTGCAACTCCATGTTGAGTCTACAGCACACAGAAACACAACAAGCTACTGCAAAAGGCAGGCAGTAATGAGGAGGCTGCCATATATGAAAGAGACCGTCTGCCATTTCAGCCATCCTCCTCCTCTTGCCAGCTCACTGTGAGTGAGTAAGTGTGTGTGTGTGTGTGTGTGTGTGTGTGTGTGTGTGTGTGTGTGTGTGTGTGTGTGCGCACACTTTCAGCTCAAATCAAAAACAGGAGAGGCTTTATCCATGTTCCAAAGATAAGGCAGGTTTTACCAAACCATGGTAACAAAACATCAGATAACAAAAACCATCAAATAAAAGATGTAATATCTTTCATCAAAAGAAGGAATAAAAAATATCTGTGATGAAAACATGGGGTGCATCATCAAACTCCACCCCCCCGTCTCAAATTTGGATGAGTTTAGTTCTACTTATCCCTAGACTGCTCTTTGCAGTGCAGGGCCCAGTGACTCAGGACAATACTCAAGAGAAGAAAGGTGGGCGGGGAGGGAGAGTAGAGGATATACAGAGAGTGAAAGCCAGTGTGCACCAGTTCACCTGTGAAATCCACTTTTAGTAGCTCTTATGTAGACTATCACAATACATTCTTCCACAATAACTGTCTTATTTGTACTTGGTAGTCATCTGACTTTTTATCTTGTTTGACTTTGCTTTGCTTTAGCAATACTTTGGCTGTATTACAGATAACGGTGAGTGATGTGGCATTTGAACTAACTCAAACACAAACAATGCTCAGCAGACCAATCAATATCAGAGATTTTATTAGTGCTGTCCTTATTGGCTGCTGATTTATCAGAGAAAACTTCTGACTTGCTGAATCTGAATGAGAACATCCAAACTTGCATCCTGCTTTTGCATCTCTAGATGGTTTGCACACATCTCTGCTCCCTGGATAACATTTTTTAACCCCAAAACAAACATAATTTGTTTTTCATCAGTTTTGGTGAATGCTGGACTTGTCAACTGTAATGAAGTACAAAAGCAATACTTGCATTTAGTTTTGAATCAAAGTTACGGCCAAATGTTAATTGAATCCGGGCCTGAGTCACGTGTAAGTACTTATAAGAGAGATGCAAGGACTGCAACAGCTTATGTTGCGATCAAAGATTTGGGGTTAACTACTGAACTTGACCTCTCTTTTTCAGTGTATCCTTCTCACCCCTGATTTTTAAAATGTACTAAACTCTAATGCCCTGACTTACAGGCACAATATAAGGAATTCTATCAGGAGGAAGTTAATGCTGAAAAGAAATAAAATGTAAACTCACATTTTTATATCCTGTACTATACTACTTGTGCCAATGTCTACTACACAAGTTTGCAATACTTGATAACTAGGCCAAACCGCTTCTGTATTAAGCTTGTTTCTCTTATTGTAGAGTGCTGACCAAGTCCAAACTGGGGAATGATTAGCATTAAATTGAGCAGAAATATTAAAGTAAACTGAACAGATATTTGAATTCTGTACAACGGATCTTAAACGGATAACCCATCTCTTCAGGCTCTCTCCTGTGTGAAACAATTATTTGGTGTTTGGGATTTTGAGCCTGTTGAATCTTGGGTGAGTTGGGCTGCTCAGATGTGCATGCTGTTCAGTCGATTAATACTAATGTAATTACTGCTCTCTCTGACTCGCCGCAGTTCAGTAGCATTCTGTCGCTGCCCGCATTTCAAACCGAAACAGAGTCGATTGTCCCTGTGTTATCAGTTTAATTCTGCCACAATTCTGTTTTCGCTTTCACGTTATATTGTATTTGGTTTCATTTTAAGAGTGCCGCGTTGACATTACTTTTGAACACTTTCATAATCGTCTGTCCAACAATCTGATTGACCCGCAATACAGAGCTTTCCAGCATGCGTGAACGTCATGTTCTCGCTCTTCGGGCTGATTTTGTGGTGTCACTACTTTTTAGGGTAGCTAAAGCTACCTGCAGTTGTTACAGCTATACTGCAGTGCAGATGTAGAGAGTATTTATTGTCAGGCAAAGTACCGATTATAATTTCCGATCACATCGCTCTACGGTGCCTTCCGGACAGACGGCTATCGGAGCTACGTTGTCTGGGCAACGAACATATAATGGGTGGTGCTTGCGATTTAAATCTTTGATAGGCTTAGTGAGTGTTTTTTCAGGTCTTTCATTGGATATGCGGTTGGGTCTGGACCGCTGCATTACGGGGGGATGGGCGCTCACCACGCTATCAGTGTGACAGTGTGCCCAGGGGAAGATGGCAGCACTCGGTAGGTGGAAGGAAGAGACGGACATGATAATGGCATGACCGAGAGGCATTCCACAGGTGAGTCGGCAAGGTGAGAGAGAAGTGTCGAATACCGGCGAATTTCCACATTTTCTTTAAGCGTCCGAGGCAGCGGTTTCTAGGGTTTTCAAGCGAAGTGTTGCCAGGTGTGTGAACTTAGATGTATCGGAATGTGTCGGTTTAATTTTTGGGTTTGATGGTAAACAGCTAACGTGACTGTTTTGAGTTTGTTACAACGGAGGCTGTAGGTCGCTTGATGGTTTTGTTTGTTGATCATCTATGTGTCTGTTGCGAGCTATCAAGCCAGATCGCCAATGAAAGTTAAACGTTGGCTGGTATCACTACAACTAACTTAACTGAGCACTTCCTGTTTGCGGTCCCGAACACTTGCACACGCCCTGTTGTCAATAGATGAAACGTCACACCGTCTGTAAGGTTAGTATATAAATGTAACCGAAAATGAAATATGGGAAGGGAGAGAGTGGGGGAAAAGACGCGTGTTAAACCATCGCTCACAGCACGGTCCACGCTCTAAGGTAAGACCAGGTATTTTAATGAATGGCTGTACTGTGGTGACTTTGTGTGTGTGTGTGTGTGTGTGTGTGTGTGTGTGTGGAGGGGCATTAATACATTTTCAATATTCACTTGGTTTCCTTTATTTCTTTGTCATATTATTTGACCCTATAATAGTACTAACTTTTGAATTACAACAAAAAAGAGAGTACCGGCACCAATGTTTACCAAAGAGACTGACAGATGTTAAGGCTGTGACCCGGGACCTGACTGAAAACTGTTGAAGAGATTCCAAATACTGATTTTCTGATACTGCATTGTAACGGTTATGTTGAGGTCCCTCGCATGGCTTGGTGTACTGTACTTGGGTCCAGATGTAACAACTCTCTGCTGTGTGCTTTACCTACTGAAGGAATGCAACAATGTGTTTGTTATATGTTACTTTTTTTTCAACAACAGAATGAGTTTGGTGAAAGCTTGACAAAAAGTTGTGCAAGAAAAAGAAAAGTGTAATACTTTCTCTAGCATCTCTAGCATATAAAAGCCAAAACACACCATGGTTTGAAAACGTGAGAATTTTAGAGCTGTTGTACCTTGATTGTTGCAGCTTGCAGTAGTGATGTTTGCACTGAGGTGTGCTTTTCCTTGATAATGACAGTTTATTCAACTTGTAAGTTATTTAAGCGTATTCATTTTTTTCCATACTACACTGTTTAATGTGGGTTTTGAAGACCATTTTCAGGTTCATTAAGTGGAATAGTTGCATTTGTTTGCTGGTTGAAATATGTGGAACTTGGAGTAGGGTATTGAATGAGGTGTACCTACTAAAACAAGAGTGTTGGAGCCACTAGCCTTGACTAATTTATAGGTGATCAAGTTTCACTACACCCTTGAATTTGTTAAGGCACAGACATTGGTTGGGAGGTAATAATTTATATCATGGTGTTGTTAAAGTTAATGCAGGCCTTCCAGAAAAAAAAAACATTTTGGGAGGAAAATGGGTGTAACATTTTCTCTTTATCAGCCCGAGTAACTACAAGAGGTCCCCATTAATATTAATTCGTATGTGCTGTATAAATCATGACAGCTAATGAGTCCATGCTGTTTGGTGGTTTTGGCGTTCATTTCTGTCACTTGGAATGTTACAATTTTTAAAGTTCCTGTCAAGGACTGTAATGACATGCCTTAGTGGCAGAAGTTGGTTATTTGTGAAGTAAATGTTGTGAATGGGAACAAAGCATGAAATTGGGTTTCATTGAACTCAAACTTGACTTGACTGTATGAACATAGCTTTGTGGCTCTTGTTTGTGAAATTCTGTGAACTGATAGCATTACAAGCTACTTGCCCTGATCACACAAATGGGGCCTTTGTTTCAAGCCGAAAGCTGTATATAAAATATGCAAAAGAGGTAGTTCTACTATCAACTCCTGTCAATAAAGAAGAAAGAACCTTCAAGTGCTTCAAGTGCCAGGTGAAAAGCAATGGAGGATCTTTCTTACAGCACTATAGAAAAAAACTGTTTCTTAACAGGACTGAAGGAAAATATCAAATCTTCATGTTTGTTTTTATCATTGCCCTTTGGTACTGTGGTATTGACATCCACATCTTTATCTTTCCTGGATTTTAGGTGTATTTTTCAAATTAGAAGGGTTTCACAAGTCAAACAAATCAAATTGAAGTTATACTAAAGGTTAAGATTAAAGCAGTAGACAATTGATGGCTTTTCAGACACTGTAATCACCTATCACTGCCTATGCGATAAGTGGTGAAATGGAATATTCAATTAAAAAAAGACAAGGTTCATGGTGCTTGGCTTTTAGCATCCTGATAAAAACAACAAAAATGAAACATTAAATTTGGTTGCTTAGCTGACACTGTTATCCAGAGCATGTTACATAGGTTTCAATTCTTCTTACATGTTAGCCATTTATACAGCTGGGTATTTACTGAGGCAATTTTGGTTAAGTACCCTGTCCAAGGGTACAGCAGCAGTGCTGCACTGGGGAATCGAACTGGCAACCTTTGGGTTATGAGCCCTGCTCCTTATCCACTACACCACACTGCTGAAACGTGACTCTATTGTCTGTTTAAACATTGCGTGCTGATATCAATTACATTAACCATCTTGTCTTTATGTGTTTCCATTTATAACCCCCCTTTTTTGGTATTGTCATTTGCACATTGGGCTCATCTCACTGTTACAGCCTCTACCATCATGCGGGAGTGCTGACGACAGATAGATGCAATTCTCCAACACAATCGCATGCAGCCAAAGGTCATTTCAATAGATACGGATTTCCATACAATCAAAGCGTGAAGGTTGTGTTTGACGTGGTTGTAGCTGTACTTTATTCGGCCTGGAGTCTGACGAAGGGGTCACACCCGGCCGTTGGCTGAGGTTGTTGACCCCTTGCGTGGACATTGTGTGGCACAACATCATAAACGGGGAAAAGGAAGTTAGAGATGGGGTAGACTAGAGGAGGGATGCCTTCAACAACTGATGCGGAAAGTAAGTGTGATTATTACAGTTGTGGATGGGACAGGTTTGTCGAGGTTTGGTTAATTAAATAGGGGTTGTAAGAGAATTTACAGACCAAACCCTCATTTGGAGTTTCAGTTTTCACACTATATGCCCCACAATGCACCACAGTGAAGTGGGCATCAATTGGAGGATAAATGTCTCTCATCTGATGTCATCCAAAAAATCTTGCAGGGGCCTCATTAGTTGCAGGGTACCTGGTGACATGCCCACCCTCACGTTGGCGGAACAAATACAATTTTTTTACACTGCTGTGGATTCCAGATCATTTTCAGCTGATGCCATGGCTGGGATCAAACCCAGGTGGCAGCACTCAGCCTGATATTATCCAGCTCTTTCATGTAAGACTAGCAGAACAGAGACAAAAACAACATCTTGATTCCATTCCAAATAAAGGGTGATGCATAATGTGAATATACTATAATGTCTATTCAGCATCCAGTATATTTGTTATTATGTTTCTGTATCCAACAGTTATGTTCATAAACTATGTTCCCATCATTTTCACAGCAGATGCTTGTCTTACTTGTGAAAGTCATGCTCTTGCGTTATTAATACCAGTAATCCCTGGTCCACTTCTTGTAGAAATAGCTGGTGCTTGAAAAATGGGTTTATGGGCTGCCCACAGGTGAATGTCGGCTCCACTCAAAATGCACTGATTACATAATAAAATACATAAAATAGGTAAAAAGGCTTGACTTTGGAACGTTACTGAAACGAAAATCAAGTTGACCAAGGGGGTAATGCTCATAAAACATGCAGAAGAAAGGTGTTAAATTACAGCGCTTGTTCTCTATGTCTCGCTGTCGAGAAGAGGATACAAGCATGGGCAGATGGCAAGTCCCCGACAGGTACAGTAATTTAGCATAGTTAGCGTGCTATTCGTTTATTGGTTTGTGTGGCTAAGTGCTACTAAACCTGTTTCATAGGTCTAGATAAATATACACAGTGCATGCATCTATATTTGTGAAAGAAATACTCAGCCTCTAGCCCTGCCTACATAATGATTAGCAGTTGTTACTATGTTATACTCTGTTGGTGTTTGCACCTTAGTATGATGGTCTTGATCATATTTTTCCAAGTTTTTCTGTTTTCTGTATCATTAAAAATGTACTGTAAATGCTTACAGTATCAGGTTTTATTCTCAAAGTAGTTATTTTCATTTAGGAAACCTCACATTGGCCCTAAAAGCAAAGATGAAAATGTCGAGGAGGTCAGCAGTTTTAAAAGTTACCACAAAACCCGCACAGCAAGAATGCTACAATTACAGTAACCATATTTACCATAATATTTTAATGTGTGGATTAGTGCACTAGCACATTATTAATTAAATGGTGCAGCTTTTCAAAAGGAAGCATTAAAAAGTCCCTCCTTATGAATGAAATTCTCATTATGTAAAAGCACTTAAAATTCCTTCCTTTCTATAACAGTGCACTTCTGGATCTTGTAATTCACAGCTATTCAATGTGAATGGCACATAAACCATCCTTATAAAAAAATATAATTCAGATGTGTAAAATATCCATCTGCATTGCTGTACTTCATGTCAGTGACACATTGGTTAAATAATTTCTGATACAAGAGTTACATTTGAGAATGTATGTGACATTTCATGATAATAGTTAGAAGTACTTGTCTGAGCAACGGATGTATTTAAAACTTTGTCAGCAAGTGTAACAGAAGCATTTTTAGGAGGCAGAAATATGGTAGATATTTGAATTTAGAAGCCTACTCTGTTCTGCTGTAACTAAGTCACCAATATTATGATCACAATGAGTGCTGGCAGCAGTTTAGGGGGATTCCAGAGCTAGGCTTGCAGTCAGAAGGTTATAGGCTTGAAACCTGTGTGTGATTGTACTCTTGATCAAGGCACTAAACCCGAATTGGTTTAGTACAGCTGTAAATGTGTATAATAAACAAAACTGACGTAGCCCTTGATGACGTGATGTTAATGGAGCCTAATCTTGGTTTAGCAGTGGAGTTTTCAACTTTCTTCCTGGCATAAAATGCAAAGCCTGTGCAAGTGAAAGCAAAAACTACTGAGTAACTAAGGTGAGGTAATTTATGAAATTTCAAGTCCGTCTCTGATTGGCTTGTGTTCTGTTGTCCCGTCCTGCATCTGAGCACGTGGTCAATCTGCGGAGCTCAGCCTGAATGCTACTTGCTGTCTCTCTCTCTCTCTCTCTCTCTCTCTCTCTCTCTCTCTCTCTCTCTCTCTCTCTCTCTATCCGTCTCCCCGCCTCGCAGCCATGGACAATAAGGGCCTGTTCACGGCCCTGCACAACGTGTGTGACGACGCCATCGCCGCCCTCTCCGGGGAACCCAGCACACTGCACGGGGAGCCGGCCAGGCGCCTCATCGAGACCATGACCCGCGTGCGGGAGCACGCCCGCGGCCTGGAGCCCGTCGTCACCGGCTTGACCGCCATCTACCACCACTTTGACTTCGACCCCCAGGTGCCCGCCAACGGGTACCGCTCCCTCGTGAAGGTATGGACGCTCGCGTTTTACGAAGCCGGTCTGACCGTGGCACGGAATGAATCCTAATACATTATAAGTAATGAGAATGATATATTATAATACTAATTAATGGGTAGTAACATAGTGGACCGGAGTCTCCTTACCTAAATTAATCTGGATTTTCACTCAGATTCCTTAAGGAGACTGAAGTGTGAGTATCTCTGTATTTACATTACATTGTGTTATTGTCATTTAGCAGATGCAATTTTTACTTTTTTTTACATGTTATCCATTTATACAGCTGGAGAATTACTGAGGCAATTGTGGGTTAAGTACCTTGCCCAAGGGTACAACAGCAGTGCCCCAACGGGGAATTGAACCAACAACCTTTTGGTTACAAGCCCTGCACCTTACCACTATCAGACGATAAGTCATAGTCAGACCACACCATTAAATGAGTAGGGGAAGGCGGCTCAAACTCCTTACGTGCTCCCCCTTCTCTCTCTTCAGGTGGTGCGCTCCTGCATTTTCTACATCATCCAGAAGGGCCGCTACGTCTCAAACAACTGCCACAACATCTTCTTCCGGGCGGCGCACAACGCCACCGAGATGGAGGCGTACTGCAGCGCCCTGTGCCAGTTGCGGGCCCTGCTCTACCTGGCGCAGCAGCTGCTGCAGGATAACGAACAGGGCAACCTGTACTTCCAGGGTGAGGGCGGCCTGAGCCAGAGGTTCATGCAGGAGTACGCCTCCCTGCACAAGGCCTGCTTCTACGGCCGCTGCCTGGGCTTCCAGGTCAGTGTCATTACATTGCATTACATTACATTACATCGCATTACATCACATTACATCGCATTACATTACATTACATTACGTCATTTAGCAGATGCTCTTACCCAGAGCGACTTCCAAATAAGTGCATCATAATGCTAAGAGTAGTTATGGAAAAGTACTACAAGAGGTCAGGAAAAAGATTTTTTTAAATAGAAAATAGGGATAGATAGGATAGATATAAAGGAAGGTAGACTAGAGATAAAGCTGTCCATTGCTAGACTAGGGATAACGTGTCCACCTCTGCTTCATTTAGAATGGCTCCTTGCACTGTTGGGCCTAGTTCAGTGGGCTGGACCAGCGGGTAGACTTTTTTATGCTGTGCCTTTCCTTTTTGCCCACAGAAGTCTTACCCCCTGTGAGGGCTTGGTCGCTGATAAGTGTTAATAAAGTAGCCCATGCTCCTAACTTTGGCGAGTGCCAGTGCTTTAGTTGCTTTTCCCCTCTAAAATATCAGCTCCCTTATTCAATGAACTGGCTCAGACTTAAATGATAGACCTGAACTGATTTAAATGTGTGACCTTTCCATCTCTGTTTCCTTGCAGTGTTTCTTAAATCCTTTCCTCTCTCCCTTTGTCTTTTACAGTTCTCCCCTGCTATTCGCCCTTTCCTCCAGACTGTCGTCATTAGTCTGGTGTCCTTTGGAGAGAATTACAAAAAGCACCAATCCATGATAGGTGAGTGTCTAAGAGATATATCGCTCTTGATATGCTATTAATCTAACCCTGAGAAGGCCACTCCACAGCCCACAAAAGAATTCATGTACACTCACAGCGACTGACATTGGGATAACACGATGACAAGCTACACCTGAACAGCTGACTGATATAGAAACATATGGGACAACCTCATTGGCTGTCTAACCTTGTGTTTTGTGCTCTGTGCTGAACCCCAGAGGAGGCAGGAGGTATAACACAGTATGGTGAGTCTGCTCCTGCTGCATGTGTATTTGCATTTGTACCTTTCCCTCTGTCTAAGTACATATAACTACATCAGCCACTGTGTGAATTCATTACTGATAACCTCCACCACCACTGTGGCTGTCATGCCATCCTACTCCTCCGTTGCTGTGTTTGGTGCTGTGCTACTGTGTTGCAGTGCTGGTCTTTTATCGCTCACTCACTGGCCCCCATGCCCTGCTTCTGTCTCTCTTGCACTCCTAAGGCATGGCAGCAAGCTCCTTCTTCACCTCTGGGAAGTATGTGGTTGACCCGGAGCTCAGGGGGGCGGAGTTTGAGCGGATCATTCAGAATCTAGACATGCCGTTCTGGAAGTCCTTCTGGAACCTCACGGAAACAGAGCTGCTGTCGGTAAGGGAGGAGGTGGAGATCACCTCGTCTTCACACTGCGTGTTTACCTCTTTGCCAAAGCGGCATTTTCTCAGAAAACCTGTTTGCTCACAAAACATTCCAGGTTTGAAGCATTGCAAGACTCTCTCTCTCTCTCTCTCTCTCTCTCTCTCTCTCTCTCTCTCTCTCTCTCTCTCTCTCTCTGTCCTTTTTCGTGCTCTGACTTTTTCTCTCAGGGCTTGGCCAGCATCACGTCCAACCCGGTGCGGGTGAATCGTACCCTGTCGGTGCCCCCCGTGTCCTTCAAACTCCCGCTGACCTCTGACCCCAACCTGTCAGTCACCATATCCCCCCCCGTGGCCCACTGCGGCCCAGGCCCTGTGCACATGCGCCTCATCTCCCACGAGCTACGCGAGGGACAGGTAGGGCTGGCTTACCACCATTTTCTGCCAGGCTGAAGTTACTCATGCGGTTATACAGTATGTAGCTCTTTATGTATTTCTCATTACATTACATTACATTATTGTCATTTAGCAGATGTTCTTATCCAGAACAACTTGCGTACAGTAGGTTACAATTTTATCCATTTATACAGCTGGACATTTACTGAGGCAGTTTTGGTTTAAGTACCTTGCCCAAGGGTACAGCAGCAGTACCCCAGTGGGGAATCGTACCGGCAACCTTTCAGTTACGAGCCCTGCTCCTTACCACTACACCATACTCCTGCCCCTCATATGTCTCTCATAGCTGTCCCGCGTATGTAGCTTTGTTAAAATGGATTGCAAGGACTGTCCAACGGCCTGTCCAGTGTTTCTCCAACAGGTTCTGCTGCAGTCTGGTTTCTCATTGATACTGACATTTATCCCCTGAGGGAAGAACTATGTACATCTGTTACTAAAAACGGATGTTTTTCCTAAAACTCCGTAGATTTTTGCAGAATCTTCGCATGTAGCATATTGAATTTTACATGTACCATTTTCAGTGCAGAATTTTTACATTCAGCGTATTCTTTTAGGCTGTTAAATTCGAATGTGTAATAGGTTCGTGATTTACGGTATGTGGAGGCCATGTGGTAAGGAGACCAGTGAATAATAGCACTTGAATATCTTGATGAGCTGCTTCTGCACATTTATGTCTGCTTTTCAAGATTAGATCTGTGACCCTTCCTTCCTTCCTTCCTTCCTTCCTTTCTCTCTTTCTCTCTCTCTTTAGGAGAGTGAGGAGCTGCTGGCTTTCTCCCGCACTGAAGGCACTCCCATGTCCCTCTCCCGTGGCCTCTTTTCGAAGCCGAGCCCCCTGTCCCCCTGGCTGCTGGTACACTTCCACGGTGGGGGCTTCGTGGCCCAAACCTCCAAATCGCACGAGGTACACCTGACTGTACATGAAGATTGCGGTGGCTTTCAGTCATATGTGGAGCTGAGCAGAGAGGGTTACAGTACTCCACAACAGTCATTTTCTAGAGTGAGAGAGTTTGTAGGTGTTTTTATGAGCAAGTATAAAATGATTGTCATGTAGAAAAATGAATGTAAAATAATGTAATTACATGCTGCAGCTTACAAAATAAGTGATAGCTGGATGTGAAAAAAGGAGTAAATGTAAAGTGATTGGGCCCTGTAGCAGACCGCTGTCACTCGAGATGTGGAGTATTTCCGCTTTTTAACTTCCTCTTTTTCAGACATGGGGTTACAAGTTACAGGCGATTTGAACTACCATTGGTGGCATATTGCAATGCACAGTCCTGCTGATAATTGTCTGAATGGGAAACTGATACATTTATATTTACATTTACATTTATTCATTTGGCAGATGCTTTTGTCCAAAGTGACTTACAAGTGAGGCAGAGTACAACACAAGCACAAACCCATATAAGGAGACAATTTTACAAGTGCTGCATGACAAAGTTTCAATAGTTGGCCAGAACAAGCTAGCTGGCAGAGATATGAGTGCATGAAACCGTAGATTTGAGATTTTTATTTATTTATTTTATTTTAAAGGAAAACAAAGTTTAAGACGTGAGAAATTGCTTTAGGTGGTAGTGTTTCAGCTGTTCAGGTGAGCACGGAAGAGCTGTGTCTTCAGATGTTTCTTGAACATAGTGAGGGACTCGGCAGAAGAGGTGAAGTGTGGAAGTTCATTCCACTATCAGGGGACAATGGCAGAGGAAGTTCTGGATAGTGACTTTGTGTCGTGATGTGACGGGACCACCAGATACGAGAGTTGCCCTCATAAAGAAACGGCCAGCGATGCGCGTACTGTAACAGACTCCCACTCTCTCTGAGATCCCACTCTGAATCACGCGGAGCCCAGGTTAACGACAGGCTTGGCACGGCACAGCTGGGGCAGTAATTACTTCAGCTGCAGCGATCTCAGGCCTTTATTTACCGCCCGGGCCCGCTGCCGTCTCGGTGGCCGCCCCTGACAGAGGCGGTGAGCGGCGGAGGCTGTAATCAGCGCTGATGGCGTGTGGGCATTGTGCGTGAGCCGGCGGGAAGCGGGCCAAAGCAGATGGCCCGCGTGTGCGTGTCACTGGAGCCCGATCCCCCCCCCCCAACCGCTCGGCCTGCCTCCTGGGCCTCGGCACGGCGGATTAGCAACCTTAGATTCAGGGGCTCCGTTTCACTGGTCAAAGCGGGACAATGTACAATGATGTGAAACATCTACTCTGGTAGCACGCGGCGTGTTTGTGTGTGCGTGTTTATTTCGGCTCACACGAACACTGTCTAAACAGGGAGATCTCTCTGATGGGGGAAGGAGTAGTGGAAAATGATGGGGGGAATCTAGTGTGTATATACTTCCTGTGGCCTGAGGGCACAGCATAGATCAGATACATTAGAATCACTCAGTGAAGTGTACTTTCACCACAGAGAAAATTCTAGTCTCTTAGCTAGCCACAACATTGCTGTATTTTACAGAACATTATTCACTGAAGCCTATTTAAATGGTGATACAACAAAATTTGCAGCATTTGCTGTGCATCAGCTGAAGAGGTGGTTTATAACAGTTAGTTAAAAGGACATATGAACCCCGGCATACTAGGGGCCACTGGCTAGCTAGCTAACTCCCCGTGAATGCTGAGGTTCCTAATCAGCAATGCAACATGTGATCTCTGTCCCGCTCTGTCCCCTAGAACTACCTGAAGAGCTGGTCCCAGGACCTGAACGTGCCCATCCTCTCTGTGGATTACTCCCTGGCCCCCGAGGCCCCCTTCCCCCGGGCCCTGGAGGAGTGCTTCTACGCCTACTGCTGGGCTCTCAAGCATTGCCACTTACTGGGTCAGTATTCATGTCGGTATGGCCAGGTGCCAGAGAGAGACAGGGAGAGACAGGGAGACAGAAGGGGAAAGATGGGGAGAGACAGAGACAGAGACAGAGAGAAGGGGAAAGGTAGAGAGGGAGAGGGAAGGGTAGAGGTGGTGAGAGAGAGAGAAAGACAAAGAGAGAGAGAAATGGAGACAGAAGGGGAAAGATGGTGAGAGAGAGAGAGAGGGAGAGAGAGAGAGAGAGAGAGATATGTGCTCTCAGCATCTTTACAGAAGAACACTGCTGTTTAGCTCTCTGTCACAATGGGTTTGTCAGAACAATTTCAGACTGGGGGCTTCCGAATGGCTCAGCTGGTAAAAGCTCTTTATGTCAAAGTGCAAGGTTGGGCCATACGTCTTGGGTTCACCCCCAGCTGTATTAGCTGACAATGACTGGGAGCCTACAGCGGCGGAGCTAAAATTGGCTTTGCTCCGCTGGGGGTAAGGGGAGGGTATGGAGGTGAGGCGATTGTCCATAAAGCTGTGTGTGAAGTGCGTTCCTCTGAATCATGTCTGTGCAAGCTTTGCATGGGGACTGTGGCGTATGAAGAAAGCAGTGGCTGACATCACACGTTTCAGAGGAAGACACGTGTTTGTCTCACCCTCCCTCGTTGTTCCAAAACAGGAAATAAGGACAAAATATCAGACTGAAACCCCCTTCATCTCAGTTTCATCCGTCTAGCTCTGATAAAAGGGCACATTTGAATGTTTTACATTACACCACTGTATCATACTTATTTGTCTGGCAAATTACTGTACAGGAGTATTTTACACAGGTCACATATGTTAGCCACTGCATATTTACCCAGACGATTGGCGCTAAGTACCTTGCTCAAGGGTCCAGCAGACTTGCCTCTCCTGGGGATTAGCAAGCCCTTCTCCTTACCACTATGTTCTCTAGCCCTACGCCACAGTGCCGCAGCAAATTTATTTTGTGGTTCAGATGAGTGATACATACTTTAATCTGGTTTAATCCGGTCCAGTTTGACCTCAGTGTTGTCCCTGGCTCTCTCTCTCTCCCCAGGCTCCACGGGCGAGCGCGTGTGCCTGGCCGGGGACAGCGCCGTGGGGAACCTCTGCATCACCGTGTCCATGCGGGCGCTGTCGTACGGCGTGCGTGTGCCTGATGGCATCATGGTGGCCTACCCCGCCACCCTGCTGACCACCTTCGCCTCGCCCTCTCGCCTCCTCACCCTCATCGACCCCATGCTGCCCCTCAGCGTGCTCTCCAAGTGCCTCAGCGCCTACGCCGGTGAGGGGGGAGACACACACACACGCACGCATACACACACACACACACGCACGCACGCATACACGCACGCACGCACGCACGCACACACACACACACGCACGCACGCACACACACACGCACGCACGCACGCATACACACACACACACGCAGGCACGCACGCATACACACACGCACACGCACGCACGCACGCACACACGCACGCACACGTACACTCATACATATATACACACACATACACATTTCACTTTTTCCCCCACACTCTTAAGATATATACATAGCTAATTTTGCTTTGCCCCATTTGCTTTGTTGACACATCTAAGCAATGTGATCATGGTAAAGGAAGCTCGACCATGTGGTCCCATTACATTACATTTGTTTTTTTTTTTACAATGTAAAAAATGTATACAACTGGATATTTACTGAGGCAGTTGTGGGTTAAGTACCTTGCCCAAGGGTACAGCAGCAGTGCCCCAGCAGGGAATTGAACCGGCAACCTTTCGGTTACAAGTCCTGCTCCTTAACCACTACGCTACACTGCCCTGTCCCTGCATTATATCTGCTCCTCTGCCCTTGGACCATGCCCAACCCCCTGTCCTCCCGCCCCAGGTACGGAGCCGTGGGTGGGGGTGTCCCAGGAGGAAGGGGGTGCGGAGAATACAGACTCCACGCAGGGAGTGTCCGGCTGGTTCCAGTCTCTGCTCGACCCAAACAAGTCTCCCACTGGTACTTCCAGCTCCTCGCCCGCTGTGTGTGTGAATGACCTGTGATAAAATGTTCATAATTAACTTCCCCCTCTCTGTTCTTTTGCTCTCTATCCCTCTCACCTTCTCGTCTCTTTATCTCATATTCCCTTTCTTGCTCTCTCTGTTATCTTTTGTTCTTTTTTTTGGAGGAGGTGGGTGGGGGGGGTTTGGGTTGGGGGTTGGGGGTGTTGGATGTATGTGGTGTGTGGTGGGTGTGTGGTGATCCAATGAAGCACCTGCTGTTGTTGATTTTGGAGACTTTTAATCATCCGATATGCAGACTTTTGATGGTGCAATAAAGAGCATCAAAAGTCAGTCTCTCTCACACTGTCTCTTTCAGTTCTCATTTCTCTCTCTCTCTTCCTCTTTCTCACTCCCTCAAATCACATTGGTTTCATAGGCATGAAATACATTTTGTAATGATTAATCTCTCCCCCACCTCTCTCTCTCTCTCTCTCTCTCTCTCTCTCTCTCTTCCCCCTTTCTCCCGTTCCCTCCCTCTCTCTCTCTCTCTACCCCCCACCTCTCTCTCACTCTCTCTCTCTCACTCTCTCTCTCTCCCTCTCTCTCTCTCTCTCCCCCCCTTCTCCCACTCCCTCTCTCTCTCTCTCTCACTCTCTCTCTCCCCCTTTCTCCCATTCCCTCCCCTCTCTCTCTCTCTCTCTCTACCCCCACCTCTCTCTCTCCCCCCACTATCTCTTTCTCCTCCCTCCCCCTCTCTCTCTCTCTCTCCCCCCCCCCTCTCCTCTCTCTCTCTCTCTCTCTCTCAGTGCAGAGGAGTGCTTCAGACACGGCCCTCAGCTCCTCTTCCTCTGATGCGGCTGTGTCGGGCAGGGACCCCCCCCGGAGCCAGACCTGCCAGGACCTGACCTCCGAGGGGAACAAGGTGACGTCATCTACAGCCTGTGCGCTACATAAGAACATGCCCGGGCTGACAAACATGTCGCAGTGCCGAAAAGGGGGTCAGAGAGGCCTATCAAAACAACGGCTTCAGCAGTCCTTGCTGACAGTTATCGTGGTATACCTGGCTTTTGTCAGAGTGCACAAGTTAGCTTGTGGTAGGGCTTGAATAGCGTCACTGGTCTGGGAGTGTTGTGAGCCTGGTCTAGTACTGTTGGTCATTTAAATTGAATGGATACACTTATGTTCCATTGTGATGGAAGTCGCTCTGAGTAAGAGCATCTGCTAAATGCATGTAATGTAATGTATGACAGTGAGTGTGGTGGATATTTACTGAGGCAGTTCTGGGTTAGGGATCTTGGCCAAGGGTACAGCAGCAGTGCCCCAAGGGGGAATTGAACCAGCAGTCTGCCCTCTATCTTGCAATACAGAAATATATTGCAATATGCCAAAATGCCAATAATTTACATATGTTCAATGTATTGATTGAATATAAAAATATATTCTCTAAAATATGCCCTCAATATACTATTTTTTGTATGGGAAGCCATATGGAGTATTCTACCATACTGCATTATACCTGGCTATGTTACTCTCGACTACTGTGTACATATCAGTACATTATACTAACCCTTCTACGTCGTCCCCTTCTCTCTGCCTTAGGGGGCGGACACTGGCCGCCTCTCCTCCAATGAAAACAAACACTCCACCGCCAGCTCCTCCCCTCCCAGCGGGACTCCGCCCCCAGCCTCAGGGGGGAGCTCTCAGCAGCCGGGTATTGAGGAGTACCCCGATGGATTCCAGCCCCTGCGGTCTGAACAGCTGGCCCACCTCACGATGCACAACTCCCCCATCAGCAAGAACCCCTATGTCTCCCCCCTGCTGGCCCCGGACAGCATGCTGAAGGGCCTGCCTCCCGTTCACATCGTGGTGAGAGACGGAGAGGGAGACAAAGAGAGGGAGAGGGAGGGAGGGAGGGAGAGGGAGAGAATAAGAGAGAGAGAAGGGGATAGGCAGGGAGGGAGAGGAAGAGGGAGGGCGAAAGGGTGGGTTTGATTTAGCGGGAGAATGAAGTTTGGGACAGCAGAATGTGACTTCAGGTGGTTAGGTGGGAGGAGTACCGGCATGGGGAATGCATTCAGCATCAAGAGTATTTTGGGAACAGTTGGTAATGATGCCACGATAGCTCTTCTGTCACCGTAAACACACTCTTCTCTTCCCACCACTTTCTGTCCACCTACGATCTCTCTCCCTTTCATTTCCACCATCCCCCTCTTCCTTTCCTTCATCTCCCCTCACTCTCCCCACCTGCTCCTCTCTCTCTTTCCCCCAGGCCTCTGCCCTGGACGCCATGCTGGATGACTCCGTGATGTTCGCCAAGAGGCTGAGAAGCCTCAACCAGCCAGTCACCTTGTCTGTGGTGGAGGACCTCCCCCACGGCTTCCTCAGCCTATTGCAGCTCTCCAAGGAGACGCAGGAGGCCTCCAACATCTGCATGGAGCGAATCAGAGAGGTCTTCGCCCAGCGGGGCCCGCCGTCAGCCAATCACGGGCAGGAGCCAGGGAAGACCAATCAGAATGTTGCTTCTCCTGTGGAAGGGGCCAGTCAAGAAAAGGAATTGCCCACTGGGGGATGGACTAGAAAAATCGAAGATGAGGAGTTAGCAGCTTGAGGATTGATAATGGTTGTATTATTGTGCACTGGTCACTCTGTCCTACTCAGAAATAAACATGGTGTTTTGTAAGAAAGAGGACAGGGCAGGAGTGAAAAAAATGCAACGTGACAGGACAATGTGATAATGTGAGAGATGCAAAGGCAGGAACGAGAGGAAAAAGTGCAAGAACTTTGAAGATAGAGATGAAGGACAAGAAAGAAACAGGAAATAATCCTTTCTCTCTGACGGCCTCTCATTGGTGAAGAGGGCAAGCAAGCTGGCCATCCTACACTGTAACGCACAACCGTCATTAACATTAAAGTGCCAGTGCTGTTAAATATATATAATTTTCCAGTTAATTTGCTGCAAATAAAAATGTTTCTTGCTAAATAATGTAAATGCTAAGTATTAAAAATATGTAAAACTTGAAGGCTGGAGAAATATGCTTAAGTATGTTTGAATCTCTAAATAAACCGCACCACACACCCACACAAAGGTCAGTCCCACGCCAGCAATGTGAATAAAGGTGCACTTGTTGCCAGTTACATTAGCTTACATCATAGGCACAACATGGGCTATCCTCTGTTGTCTTCTATTGTCTCCAGAATGCTATGCTATTGGCTGCATATTTAAGTCTCACTGAGTCAAAGCTGCTCATGACAGAGGGAGTGGAGATTATATATACATAATTTCTGCCTTCAAATATGAAAATAAATTTAATATTGGGCTCAGATTCCATCTAACTGTAGGTTCCATCCCTACTGTATCTCTGAGTTCTGGTTAATTACACAACATATGTGAAATTAAGGTATATATTGTTTTCATGCAATCTCTATATTATTAATATATTTGTCTTGTTTTCAAATAAATATATTCTACATTCTATATTGAACCACAGGAAAGCTGTTATTTCTCATTGCAATCATTTACCAGACACTCTTATCCAGAGTGACTTCCAGCACAATAGAACATAAGTGTATCCATTCAACATGAAATGGATCTATTCAAGTTTACTCAAACATTTTCTCTTGCATATGTCATCATAAGCGTTCTCTCATGGAGAGATCATGCTGTTATCATGCAGACTGACTGCAGACTGGCAGATCCAATGGTCCTTACGTAGTTTGGATGGACCCATTGTGGACACCATTAATTATGGTGCATCTTATGATATACAGAGATACAGATACTGTGACCGATACACTTATTCGCAATGACTGATAGTTATAAGCAAATATGTAATGAATTATTCACCCATGGACTGACACATACAATACACTCAATAGGATGGGAGAAAGTGTGAGGAAACCAGTATTTCCTCAACACACTGACACGATGGCTCACTGCATTCAGAAACTGAAATAACTCCAACAGGCACTATTTAAAATGAGTATGTTTAATAGTGTCGAACAGAGTACCTTTCTGAAATCAGATGGCTTATTTCATTGCAAAAAGTGGATCTTTCTGACCTTGAACATTTACAGATTTTGCCCCATTTATGCGGGTGCTGTGCCCCATTCCCAGCCTGGATTGAAACCTGCAACTCCCACCGCAGTGGAGCTCTACACTATGACAAGTCTCACAGCAACCCCCACGGAGGCTAGAAATTGGCTCAAATTAGACAGCGAATACTGAGAAAATGAATCATCGGCAGCTGTGTTATTCATCATGTCGACGTCATGCTGTTGGCTGTCCGACAGGTTGTTGAGTCAGTTACGGAGCTGAGCTGCAACCCTTAGTTGCTGGCCATGGTGGTGGCGAGCCAGTCATTGAACATGCAGACCTGAGGGAAGGGAACAAAAGAAGAACACGTATTAAAAGTAATGAAACGGCTAACCTGTTTTAACAGTCAGTCTATATGTGCCTTTTCCATTTTGTATGTTGCTAAACAGTCAACTAAGAACCTGCTATCTCTGGCAGATATTTGTCACAGTGTGAAGAGCTTTCAGAAGCAATTTTTATCTTGAATGAACCTCATACCTCACTTTGATTTACCCTATAATGGGTGACTGTAACATGTAGTCAGCTGTATCTTTGAAGTTCAGTGGGGAAAAGTCCATGCCTTTTTTTATAATGAAAGAAACATGTAGTTTGATGTCCCAAGCACACAATGAGAATTGGCCCTTATAAGGCAGGTTTTAAAGTGCTTGGCATGTCCAAACAAATGCTTTCCCTGAGTTTTATATTATCACGGATCCCCCCCTCTAAGAGTGTTTAAATCTGAGTAGAGTCATACCCTGGCGTAGACACCGGGGTGATTCTTCTCGGCACAGCCGTATCCCCAGGACACAACACCCTGCAGCTCACCGTTGCACACAACAGGGCCACCAGAGTCACCCTGAGAGGGAGAGGGAGAGAGAGAGAGAGAGGAGGACAGAGGGTTAGAGCACGCTCACCCTGCACTGAGGAAGGCCACAGCAGCAGTGCAGGTGAGTGCAGCTCATTACCTGGCAGGAGTCCTTGCCTCCTTCCAGGTAGCCGGCGCAGAACATGGCGGGGGTGATCATGCCAGGGTAGGAGCTGTCACAATCGGTCTCCGACAGGATGGGGATCTCCAGACACTGCAGCTTGTCACCATCATCAGCTACACAGAGAGAGACAGAGGGAGAGGGAGGCAGAGAGAGTGTGAGTGAGGGAGTGGTAGAAGGAGGGATCAGAGGGAGAGAAGGAAGGAGGGGGAGTGAAGAAGACAGAGGGTGGAAAAAGCGAGGGAGAGAGAAAACGAATCAGTGACATTGTGTGAAATCTGAGCCACTGTGGAGGCTGCCCATCAGAGCAGGTGGCCTCTGACTCACCAGGGTTCATGGTGTTGCCCCAGCCAGAGACTCTGCACTTGGTGCCAGCGGGGGCACAGCTGCTGGGCAGGGCCACGGGCTGCACGAACTCGTTGAGGGTGGCGGGGGAGCTCAGCTTGATCAGCATGATGTCGTTGTTGAGGGTCCAGGAGCTGTAGTTGGGGTGGCGGATGACTTTGGCGGAGGAGATGAACTGCTCGGTGCCCTCGTTCACCATGATGTGATGCTCACCCATGCGCACCTGCACACGGCTGGAGGGGACACGTGGCACCGCGGTGCGGTTCAGATCAGCGTCCCACACTGTGGCAGCCAGTACCGGCCCTCACACTGAGAGCACGGAGCAACACTTTCACGTTCACATACCGATCGAATGTAATGTTATCTGGATGGACTCCTGTGATGCTTGATACTACTTGTATTGTAGTCAAACATATTATATACATTTGCAGACCCTGATAGAACTATCGCAATTATTTCATTGTAATAATTTTTGATAGCATTCAGTGAGTGCTGTGTGTCAGTAATGGCATTGTGCGTTGTGTATACAGCAGCTGAATGTGCATTACTGCAGCAGATTTAACCAGAGTGCCGTGTGTTGGCGTCACTCACGATTTGTAGCAGTGAGCAGCGGACACCACCCAGTTCTCGTTGACCAGGGAGCCACCGCAGAAGTGGTACCCGGAGTTCAGAGACACCTGCCAGGGCTGGGAGTGACGCTCACACTCATACCCTCCAACAATCTTATCATCCTCCTGAGCCACTGCAGAGACAGAAAGGGGGAAAAGGCAGGGAAGGGAGGGAAGATTTTAGTATTATTACGATATATTGTTTTATCATACGAGAGGCACAGCCATGCAGGACTACCTTCTGTGCAATGATTTAGATATTACAATTGTAATACGTAATATATTACATTGAGCATATATGAAAATACATAACAGATTTTTAAAGCGAGCTGTATTAAGTTTCTTTATCATGGGATTTAATACAGTTCACATTGTGTATTTCAGGAGCCATAACAAATATATCAGATGCCTCCGTGAATGTCAGTGGAAGTCAATGGAGCAGGCTTTTTGAATCTCACAGAATATGTTTCAGCACTTATTAGTGGCAGCATATGAGTTAGTCAGTGTAAGTCTATGTATATCGTTTCAAGTAGCTGTAAACTCACCAGCGGCTCCCAGAAGCAGAATAAAGACCAGAGACCTCATGGTTCCTTCGAAAGGTGATCCTGATGAGTGTGGAGTTCGGTTTTGAGGCTCGCTTTATATTTTGGTGGCCATATAACCTGCCCTCCAATACCTGCAAAGTACCGCCTTAGTGGTCGGAGCGGAGCCAATTGAGACAAATTCTCTGTCAACTAGTGATTGATTATTAATGAACTGTACTGAGGGATGTTGATTGCATAAGAGTTGTTTATCACTGTTGTTAAATTGCCATTTTGTTTTCCACATTTTGCTGTTCTTCTCATGGACATTGCAATGTGTTGAGTATCAAAAGAGCTCTAGGTGGTTTTGTGAGAAAAGATAACCTAGGATCATGCCAAACTGAGGTGCTCCTATCACTGAGGGTAATTGGAAGTAACTATAATTTTGTTTTTTCCCAGTTTCACTAAACCAATAAAGAAACATGTCTTGTACACTTGTTTTTGTAGTGATCACTGTCATTGTTACAGAACCAGCTTGATTCCCACTATGTGTTCTTTAAAATTTTGAAAACTTGCACTCCTATGAGTGAATGTAAATTCACCAATTAGAATAGTATTCACCAGCTCATTATCAAGAAGTCTACTTCTGTATGTGACTGGTATGGAGACAGATACAGACATTAATTAGGCAGTTGCATTGACTTTGTGCTGGTAGATGAACACAATGTATAAAAGTGTAAGAGCAGCTGTCACACAGAGAACAGTGACAGGAAAGTCCAGGTACTGAGAAAAAGCCCAGCTGTTACAGGGAGTGTCAATGCCACAGGGTGATGAGGTTCTTAGCTCTACCAGCTGTAGATTGAGGAAAACAGGCCCAGGTGAGTGTCTGTTACAGACCGCCAGCACTGCTGCCTAAACCAACATTATCAATCTTTGAGTCATCCCTCTCTCTCTAATTATGGCTGCTTAAAGTGACTCTTACAAGCACAGCAGGTGAGCCAAACACCAGATGAATTTGTCACATGCACGTATTGCCCCATTCTTACACATGGCTGAGTCTACAGATTTTTTTTAATCCTTTCCATTTTTTCATAGAATATTCAGATTAAATATATTGAAACAAAGAACCTGGGACCTAATATTCCAAGAATACACAGGGACTGTGCTTCATCCATTCTACCTCAGAATATTCCAAGGCAGAACACCACATAATATTCCCACTAAGGGCCAGCAGACAGAGTCTCCAATTTCATGAGATAAATTCAGTGCAGTTCCACCAGTATAATCCCTCTACCAAAGGGACAGGATTACCCCACTCACCACTTCTAACATCCATAATCAAAATCTCTTCAATCCCAGCAGAAGTGCGCTTAAATGTTCATGTAAACATGCAGGGTCTGACTGGAAATGTGATTAAAAAGCATCTTAAAGTCAGAAATTCAAGTATGTAAGAACAAAGGGAAATATTGGGGGGGTTAATTTTTGAAAACCTGTTTTGTTAATATTTACTTGTTTAAATAATGCAAAGGCATGAGGGTGTTTAACAAGTTAAGTATCCAAACTTCACAATGAGGACATTCAGGACTATAAAATAAAATATGTTTTTTGTAAACAATGACTAGTTTCTTACAGGAATTTGTTATGTTTTATGACAAGAAAGATGCAAAAGATATTAAACTGGTTAATTAAAACATGCCCATATGTGGTCAGGCCCAAATCACATAGTCAGGATAGATGACTGATTTCCTGATGACAGAACATACAAATCTGGGAATATTCCAAAAGCGGTTTTCTAAAATGTGAGTCCTTGACTTTTCTTAAGGTTTTCCACACAGGATTTCTTTCTGGTCAGAGTGTCCACATGGAAGTTGAGATAAAGGTGGGAACTACACCTGTTCCCTCACCTGTGTGCCAGCAGAACTGCACCTGCCCTTGAGAGATATTGTGGTACTAAAAATAAATATTTCAGCTATAAGCAACAGAAAGTTACTGTTAGCTTAATTCTGTTGTGTGACCCTCCATAAGAAACAAAAAGATCTGTACACTTATGTACTTCAACTGCTGACTGTGATGTTATGAAGTAATGAAAGTTGAATAAGCTAATAAAGTATTTTAAAATGAATTTATACTTGGCAGGAAGTACATATATATATATATGCATGTTTGTATATAAAAATTATATATATATATTACAGCATTTACAAATCAATGTGTTACTTACGGGGAAGCTATAAGAATACAAAACATAATCTCTGGCAATGCGACACAATTATAACTGTTTATACATAGCATGAAATCTGAAAAGTAAGCATGGAGAAAGCACTGGAAAATGGGGACAATGTGGCAGTTTCTAGCCATTAGAACTATAAAGAGACAATAAAATCTAACAACTCTAAATACTCTTAATAGTATTACTCAAGAGGAAAATGCAAAAACCTTAAAGGAGAAAGTAAATAAAATCTGATAAAGAAAAGGCCATGAAATGAAGATCAAACACATGAACAGAGCTGACAGCAAAGGGAGTGTCCGAACTTACCGAAAACATGAAAACATATTTTAAATACTGAAAAGTCCCAAATCAATCCAAAATTATTATGGAAGGGGGGCGACATGCAGGAAGAGATCAAGACTGAGTCTATAGCCAAGATTCCCGCATCAACACATACTGAACATAACAGGTGATCAGTAGAAACATGTCTGTGTTGCTTCACTTAAATCATTAAATATGTTTCTAAGAGGCACCTACTGCTTAACTGAAGTTTGAAATCAATTACAAGATATTAATATTCAGACCACAGAACAAAAATCATATGCTAATGCATTGTGTGAAAAAACAACATATTTTTACACAAAAAACACAAAACTTAACTTTCAATTTAAAAATAACATTTGTCAGCTCCAGAGTTAACATAAAAATACAAAAACTACAAAAAACATAAAAACTGACTGACAAAAACATAGCTGGGTACTAACACTGATGCCCTGGTAGCAATGTAACGAATAAATGAAACATTTAAAAGTTCTGTTCATGAGGAAAAGGTCAGAAAGCAAGACCATTTTGCAGGTTTGTTTTGAGGCTAGGGTTTGGTAATATTAGGGTTAGGCAAGAAATTATCCATTAACAGGAGCCCGGGGGCCCCCATCTTCAGCAGGTGACATCGGAAGTTTCTCTCGGCCCGTGATTGGACCCCCAAAATACGAAAAGAGGATAAAAACAGCGCCTGTTTGAGAGCTCTCCATTCGACAGGATCACTAAGCAACCATGAGGTCTCTGGTCTTTATTCTGCTTCTGGGAGCCGCTGGTGAGTCTCATTTAGATAAATTAAAGTAAATTCTTAACATGTTAATAAACAAGGCCATTGATGTGTATATCACTTTGAAGTAAAGTAAAATGAAGACAGTTTAACAGAAATACGGTAAATACACAGAAATAAATCAACAAACCTAAACATGAAGGTACCGATATTGGCCTATTATTCTGTGGAAATGTTATGGATAATGTTTGCATTTAAAAGGCAATTTTGAAAAAGAATCTTGTACCTTTGTACACATTGAGGTAGGTGGCTTGTCCACACTTGGTGGCTAGAGGTACCAATTTCTAGGCCTTCGAGAGAAAACATTGTTTAAAAAAATACAGAGCATATTCTGAGACAGATTTTTTGGCTTGGCCTGCGTAGAAGTGGCTGAACTCGCCTGTCTCTCAAGCTGTCACACCTGGTGGATACTATGTGGCTACTGCAGCCTTGGAGCATTACAGCATGCTTAACTTGTGCTCTTGCTCACTCTTTCTCTCACTTACTCTCACTAATTCACCCGCTCTCCCTTCCTGTCTCTGCAGTGGCTCAGGAGGATGATAAGATTGTTGGAGGGTATGAGTGTGAGCGTCACTCCCAGCCCTGGCAGGTGTCTCTGAACTCCGGGTACCACTTCTGCGGTGGCTCCCTGGTCAACGAGAACTGGGTGGTGTCCGCTGCTCACTGCTACAAATCGTGAGTGACGCCAACACACGGCACTCTGGTTACATCTGCTGCAGTAATGCGCATTCAGCTGCTGTATACACAACGCACAATGCCATTACTGACACACAGCACTCACTGAATGCTATCAAAAATTATTACAATGAAATAATTGCGACAGTTCTATCAGTGTCTGTAAATGTACATATGTTTGACTACAATACAAGTGGTATCAAGCATCACAGGAGTCCATCCAGATAACATTACATTTGATCGGTATGTGAATGTGAAAGTGTTGCTCCATGCTCTCAGTGTGAGGGCCGGTACTGGCTGCCACAGTGCGGGATGCTGATCTGAACCGCACCGCGGTGCCACATGTCCCCTCCAGCCGTGTGCAGGTGCGCATGGGTGAGCATCACATCATGGTGAACGAGGGCACCGAGCAGTTCATCTCCTCCTCCAAAGTCATCCGCCACCCCAACTACAGCTCCTGGACCCTCAACAACGACATCATGCTGATCAAGCTGAGCTCCCCCGCCACCCTCAACGAGTTTGTGCAGCCCGTGGCCCTGCCCAGCAGCTGTGCCCCCGCTGGCACCAAGTGCAGAGTCTCTGGCTGGGGCAACACCATGAACCCTGGTGAGTCAGAGGCCACCTGCTCTGATGGGCAGCCTCCACAGTGGCTCAGATTTCACACAATGTCACTGATTCATTTTCTCTCTCCCTCGCTTTTTCCACCCTCTGTCTTCTTCACTCCCCCTCCTTCCTTCTCTCCCTCTGATCCCTCCTTCTACCACTCCCTCACTCACTCTCTCTCTGCCTCCCTCTCCCTCTCCCTCTGTCTCTCTCTGTGTAGCTGATGATGGTGACAAGCTGCAGTGTCTGGAGATCCCCATCCTGTCGGAGACCGATTGTGACAGCTCCTACCCTGGCATGATCACCCCCGCCATGTTCTGCGCCGGCTACCTGGAGGGAGGCAAGGACTCCTGCCAGGTAATGAGCTGCACTCACCTGCACTGCTGCTGTGGCCTTCCTCAGTGCAGGGTGAGCGTGCTCTAACCCTCTGTCCTCCTCTCTCTCTCTCTCTCCCTCTCAGGGTGACTCTGGTGGCCCTGTTGTGTGCAACGGTGAGCTGCAGGGTGTTGTGTCCTGGGGATACGGCTGTGCCGAGAAGAATCACCCCGGTGTCTACGCCAGGGTATGACTCTACTCAGATTTAAACACTCTTAGAGGGGGGGGATCCATGATAGCCAAGTATTTTTTAAACCTGCTTTATATGGGTCAAGTCCTTATTGTGTGCTTGGGACATCAAAGGGAACATTAACTCTAGTATGACTGTTTTCATGGTTTCATATACTCCAATATTCCTGATATGCCATAACATCACTGGGTAATCACTGGCAACTAATGGCTAATATGTGCTCCTTTGTTTGCTTCAGGTCTGCATGTTCAATGACTGGCTGACCTCCACCATGGCCAGCTACTAAACCCCAGCTGAAGAACAGACACAATCTGAGCCATGGGGCGTTTCCTGTCACCAAAAATAAAGCGCCACAATTTGAGCTGCCCGAGTATTTCCCTGTCATCGAAAATAAAGTGTCACAATCAACATTCAGTCTCCTGGTTCCTTTATTTTTCCCTCAGTGACAAATGGAAACTCACTGCTTTAATGCATCACTTGAAATAATCATTGCATTTGGCAGGGCTGTTGATGCGTTCCAGCAGGATTATGGGTGTACTGTTTTGTACTGAAGGAGGCAGATGTACATAATGTTCTTGTCCTCAGTGAGTATGTGAGAAACATAATGAAAAGTGCATTTTTAGCACAGATGAATTCACCCCCTGCACAAATAATCAAAGCCGATCTACCATGTAAGCTTTGGTGCTGGGCTTGTCCCTACGGAACACACTTGGAAGCGTCACAAGGGTACAATCAGCCAAATCAGCTGCCCACATTTTCTGTATTTGCCAGAATTAGGGGATCCCATCTGCCATATCCACTGTGTCACTGACAGAGCCTAGACTGGTATGTGACGCACTTGTTTTGGGTATGCAACCTTCACTGGAAATAAGATTTCTCATAGAATGGAAAGAGGTGAATTATCTCACAGATTTTCGAGGCAATCGAGTACATCGGACCCGACATGAGAATATACAGAATAAAGAAACAGGCCATTAAGTTCATTTGGAGGTCCCTGAACGCAGCTGGTAAAACTGCATTGTAGGCTGGGGACGATCTATCCATTCCTTTTCTTGTTTAAGAAACCCATATTTAAATTATTTGTTTGGACTGTCATTGATTAAATGCAAAACAACATATTTTTACACAACAATGAAATCACATCCTGCCTTATTCAAGTTGTGTTCTGTTGTTTCATAATTTTGAAAAACAGTCTTGAATAAAAGCTAGTATAGTACTGTCTGTGAAGCAACATATGATTGTTTATAGGTAAAAAATATTGGTAGTTCTTTTTTCCCAGAATGCATTTGCCTTGGCTTGTGTCCTGTCGTATGTAAGCACTGTACAAGATGACTCAAGTTTATTTCCACTTCCATGTAGAAAGGCATTATATTGCATTTCTAAATGCAGAAACACATTGACCTGTATTGTATAAATGTAGACCACTTGTACAATGAAAACAACAGAATGGCACTTTAAAACAAGATTACAAGGCCAATGTAGCTATGTCTAAGTATGGAAAAAAAACACTTCCACATACATCTTGTAAACTGGACTGGAGAAACAGGTCCATATGCTTACACTATCATGACTGAATTTGAAAGAACTACGCCCTCTTGTGGCAGATGATCAACCATCAATAGCGTTATGCTTGGAATGACATTAGTAAGGGTCTAAAATGATTAGACCCCTGATCTCTCAGAACCAGAACCTGGAGTGAGTGGATATTGCACACTGCAGCTGACACGAGAGCCCTGGAGGATCTTTGCCCGGATCTTTGGGGTGGCAGGCTAGCATAGTGGTTAAGGAGCAGAACTCATAACCAAAAGGTTGCTGCTTTGATTCCCTGCTGGGACACTGCTGCTGTACCCTTGAGCAAGGTACTTAACAATTGCCTCAGTAAATCCAGTTGTATAAATGGATAATTTTGGAAAACCTGCCATTGATCTAAGTTGCTCTGGATAAGAGTGTCTGCTAAATTCCAATAATGTAATGCAATAGCTTCTTCACTAATGTCTGATTCAAGATGGAATGCACCTTCAATCACCACTGTCCATTTCCACTGGTCAGTGACAATAAGCCATCACAATCCATTTAAAATCTGCATCTATCCATCACTTTGTTTCCCAAACAAAGTGTTGATGGGACTGGTGGACCCTATCCGGGGTGCACAGGTACATGGTGAGGGGTACAAACAATGTTCTTCTAAACTACAGGAACGACGCTGTACCACCTGAGTGAGACAAATGTTCTGATACCATTACTTACCACAGTCCCCCGTGCCTCCTCACTCCTCTCCTTTGGGTCTAGCAGTGTCAGTTCAAGTGCGAGGGTCATTACAGCCAGAATCTGGTCATTCGATCTTCATTATCTTCTCCTTTCACGAGTATGATTTCCCCTTCTTTCTCACAGAAAGAAGTGAAAGCTATCTGAAATGGCTGGCTTACAGTCACTTACTAAAGCCAAATGCTACTGAGAGGTTATGCCTCCGCCCTACAGCAAAGCCACTGGCAACAGCCACAGCACTGGCCAACATACCTGATAAGAAAGGACAGACACTGATCGCACCCAGTGGGAATGCTGAAGCCGAGTATAAGTGCTAGCCTGTTTGTAGTGCCAAGTCTGAGCATTAGTCTGCCCTGTTTTACTGATGACAGGTCAGTTCACCTTCCACACTTCATCTGTTCTGCTGAATCCCTCACTACCTTTAACAAACATCAGCTATATTCACACTGCAAGCCTTAGTGCTCAGTTCGGATTTATTGCTCAGATCCGATTTTTTTGTTCAGCTGTTCACATTATTTTTTAAATGTGGCCAATATCAGATTCCAGTGTGAACTGGTCACGGTCCTGAACTGATCTGCATGCGCAAAAGAACAAAACAAAGACGTTTCGCTATTTGTTTCATTATGCTCTCGAAGACAGACCGGTTACGGTACGACCCCTCAAGTTTAGCTTGTATGGTACTGTCACCCCAAATACTTATGAGGTCTAACACCTCACTGTCCCACCACTGACTACCTTCGCAGGTGTCTTCCATTATTATTGAGTGACCGACGCGCTACAATTTTTCGTGTTTTTCTTGCTTTTTAAAGCACCTTGTGCTTTTTTGATTGAAAGGTGATATATAACTGAATAAAAGTAATAAATGAATGTGATTAAGGTATTATCTACAGGCTCTGGTTTTTATAGTTATGCTCTTTCTAGGCTGCGTTTGGACTGGAAAAGACAAGGAATTTAATCATGTGACTCCCGCCAGCGCAGAATTGTGACGAATGTCGATCTAGAGTGACGTAAAAGCCGCATGAATTCCGATATGACTGCTCAGACTGAGGTTGCATTGTAAAAAACCAGACCTGTATCTGATTTAGGACCACATACGGAAGTGGCCCAAACCAGAATTAAAAAGATCAGATTCCATGTGGTTTGTGCTGTTCACATTGTTATGAAAAAAACAGATGAGTCACATAAGAGCAAAAAAATCAGATTTGGGCCACATTTGCCTGCAGTGTGAACGTAGCCATCTTCCACGCTTTGGCTCCACGTATGGCTTTTGCGTGTGTTGTACTCTGCCTCACTTGTAAGTCACTTTGAATAAAAGTGTCTGTCAAATGGATAAATGTAACGTAACATGTCCAGACACAGTCCATTTCAGCTGTTTTGCAACAGTTAAATCCAGTCTGAGGTAGGCGACAATGTACTGGTTCACTCCATTTTCTGTCATGCGATTCCTTTCAGTAGCCAGGACTTATGAAACACAGCGGACGGGTATGTTCAGCACTCACCTGTCTGTGTTCACCTGCCACTGACATCACTCAAAGCTGTGCTAGAAGGAGCTCACCTTTATTTACTCAAACATTTATATACACTTTATACAGTTCAGTTCATACAAAAAAAGTCAAAGAGATGTCCACCTGCAGCTTCTCAAAATAAATACTGTAAACGTGTGTGTTTTGTACTTCTGTAGTACTGAGAGGGTATTTGCTGTATGTTACACTGTGCGTATTGTATCGCGTCAATGGGGAAATGTCACTGACGGGATGCTTTGTTACTCGTAAACTTAGGGCATTTTATGACTGTCAGCGCTTGCAGCCCAACCAGCTGTGAGAGCATCCTTTAGACCGAACACTGTCCCTGTGTCTCTGCCATCCTACGAGCAGAGTGTTTGCTGGAGGAGTCACTGCAAGCCCCTCCCCAAATCTCACAGACAGAGCCCTAAAATAAGAACACGGAGGACCAACGAACAACCAGCATGAGGAGTGTGTAGCTGCTGGAATAATTCCACGTAGCAGGTGTTGGGTAAAAATCAACAGATACTCAACGCATTCCACTCTGATTGGCTCAAACAACCACAATGGAATGTCTATGTCAATAAGAGTAGAACACGATGACAGTTCAATGGAAAAAATTACTACTTCCTGACAGGTTACAAGTCCTGCCACTTCCCAAGAGAGATCAGCCAGCAGCCTGCTGTCCACCAGAGCTTCTGAGTCACCGTTGTGGGCGCGCTCCTGTAACAGTGCTGATCTTCTGGCGAGTCCCACCCTCTCCCTCCCTTAAATACTGTGGAAGCTGATGGATTGAGGATCGAGGTGGCCGGAGTTCCTGCCAAACACTGCCACCCCCACTGTCCTTCACTCCTAAAACTCCTCTGAGAACAAAATTTGACCTTCTGTCTCAACTGCCCACACCAACCGTAACTGTCTGTGTGTCTGCGTGTGTGTCTGGGTGCATCCGAGTGGACTGGCGGAGGGGGAGGTGAGGTTGATGGCGTCGAGGTGAAGGAGGTAGAGGATCAGAGAAGCTGAGTGACCATCAGCTAAAACGGCCTTGCTTTGGAAAACCTCTCGGCCCGGCCCTCTGTCCACAGCCCTCGCCGTCCCCACGTAGGTCCCCTTCTGTCAGTCAGTCGTCGTTGACACGCGCCACTCCTTGTCCAAACTCCCGCTGCCACGCCCTCTGGGTGGGCTCTGGAAGGGGGGGCGGGGTCACCGGCTGATGTCGCGGTTGGCCTCCCAGCTTTTGCTGCCGCCGGGGTCGCCCCCGCCGCTGGCCTCGAAGAAGGGGTGCCGGAGAGCCGCGGCCATGGTGGTGCGCTTGGAGGGCTCGTACTCCAGCATGCTCTCGATCAGGTCAAACAGCTGGTGGTGCTCCTCCGCCTCTGACAGGAGGTACCTCTGAGGGGAGGAAGAGGAGGAGGAGGGGGAGGGGGAGGGGGGAGAGGAAGGGGGGCAGAGGATGGGGAGGGACGCAGGGAGAGGAGGAAGAGGGGGAAGAGGAGGAGAGGAAGGGGGGAGAGGGCAGAGGATAAGGAGGGAGGGATTACAAACATTGACATAATGGTGGAGGATTTTCATCAGCTTGAATGGGTAGACTTATGTTCTTTTGTGCTGGAAGTCACTCTGGATAAGAGCATCCGCTAAATGAAAGTCATATAATGTAATGTACATCACAGCTGCTTACAAATCACATTCATTGTTCAATTTTTGGGTGGACTTCCCCTTTAAGTAGAGCCACGGTCTACAATTAAGCATCCCCCCCCCCCGCTCCTGCCCCCCCCTCACCCGCAGCGGCTTGCAGTTCTCCCTCACGTATCTCCCAGCAGAGGAGCTCTCGTCCCAGTCCAGCCGGCCGCGGTAGAAATACTTCTGCTTCCTGCACAACGCATGAATGAGGTACTCAGTGCTCAGACAGAGCCGCACACAGACCCACACTGAGTGCGTGACTGGGAGAGGGGAACAGGAATTTCATGCTGCACAAAGTAAACACAGGTGAGTGTGTGTACACACACACACACACACACACACACACACACACACACACTTGACAGGGTAGCTGCTGTCAAAGAGGAAACACACACATACACTCACACATTTATGACAGGGTAGCTGCTGTCAAAGAGGAAACACACACACACACACACACACACACACACACACACACACACACACACACACACATACCTTTGACAGGGTAGCTGCTGTCAAAGCAGAGACAGCAGAATATACACACACACACAGAGTATAACGCAGGGCTGCTGTGCTGAGCAGACGGGCAGGGAGCAGTGTGCAGGCAGAGTCTGACCTGGTTTTGCGGATCATCCTGGAGGGCACGGGTCCCAGGATTCTCTCCATCATGGCCAGGTGCTCCCTATTATCATGAGTCTGAGGGGGTGAAGGGGAGGGGTAGAGAGGGGAACAAACAAGATTAAATAGGGGATTGGATACGGCAGCTCACTGAAACTGACACCAATTAAAATCACCCACTTTTCTCACACATCCTACAGTTTTTCCACAAAAACTGACAGAAACCCATACAAATATACAGATTTGTCCAACACTGTTTCTCGAGTGTGGAGGCATTGTGCAGATGACCTGTAAGTCAGACTGGATAAAAGTGTCTGCCAAATGAATAAATGCAAATGCAAACGATGGAAGAGGTACCTGAAACAAGGTGAAGCCCAGGTAATACTCAAACAGGATGCAGCCTGTGCTCCACACGTCACACGGCTGGCTCCAGCCCAGCTCTGCGGAGGCAACACAAGCACAGCCCTCTGAGAGCCCGCCTCACGGATACCCGGCAACACGGCACCCGCCACCCGCCACCGACCGGCTGCCTTTCACAGCTTCTACGCCGGGTGGTGTCACGGCGCCTCGGTCCCACTCACTCACCCAGAATGACCTCCGGGGCGCGGTAGTGCCGCGTCGACACGATGGTGCTGTGGTGCTCGTGGTCAAAGGTGGCGCTGCCGAAATCCACCACCCGCACCGCCGTGCTCTTCACCGTGCGCTCGTCCCGTTTCTGGAGGGGCGGCAGAGGGAGGGAGGGAGGTGAGGTAACTCTGTGTAACAGCCATCGTTCCCAATTTGGGAATGACTGCGGTGAAGTGAATGAACCGTCCAACTGATCGTGTATATCAAAGACATCCTCTCCCTTGTCTTAGTCAGGGTTGGTTTAATGATCGTTTTAAAAGCACATCCCGACACATTGTGAGGCTGCTTGACACCCAAAGGGGCCCCTGGTCCTCTCTCACTCACCTTCTCCACGTTGTAAGTCATCGTGAAGTCCGAGTTCACAAACAAGATATTCTCTGGCTTCAGATCAGTGTGCGTCAACATGTTGTCATGAAGAACTGCAGGGCAAAGGACAAAGGGTTATAAAGAGATCCACAACATGGACACACGTGCGTGAAAGCACACAAATGCAGCATCTTCAGTGTCAGTGGTGAGATCAGTACTGCCCCCCAGTGGTCAGCTGTTCTTCTGTAGGCAGAGATGTGAGAGGATCTCTCTGTCAATCTGAGTGACTGCAGATAAGATGTACACTACCAGTCAAAAGTTTGGACAAACCTGGTTAAGATAGTGGGAAATATGCATTCAAAGACTTTCTGATCTAAAGATTCATGCTTAAATACTTTAAGTTTTGGCTACTCTGAAGAAGCTAAAGATATCTAAAGATAGTGTTAATCAAATCAAAACTGTTTTGGTCACTGCCATAGTTCCATTTCTGTTATTTCATAGTTTCAATGTCTTTACTATTATACTAAAATGTGGAAAACGGTAAAAAATAAAGAAAAAGTAGCTGTGTCCAGACTTGACTGGTACTGTGTGTGCGCGGGTCGGTGCTCTTACACTTGACCGCCTGGCAGATCTGGTAGGCCATGTGGCGGACCTGGCCGATGGAGTAGGGCAGGTAGTTGTTCTCCTTGAGGAAGTCGAAGGTGCTGAGCGCCAGCAGCTCGAAGGAGATGCACATGTGGCCGTGGTAGTCGAACCAGTCGTACATCTGCACGCAGAGGCTGAGGGAGGCAGGGCCAGGGCTGTTACAATGCTACCAGCACAGTGAAAAGGCATGCAAGCAATCCTACAAAACAGGCGAGCTTGTACCTTGCTAGTGTGTAACTTGTCTGGTCAACTACTGAAACTTGGTCATGCAGCACTTCTAATATTGTGACTCTGTGCATGGCTTTCGCTTGTGTTGTACCCTGCCTCACTTGTAAGATGCTTTGGATAAAAACGTCTGCCAATGAATGAATGTAAATGTAAATGTATGGCCATCCAGCCAATACTGCAGTGCGGTCTGGTCTAACTGCAACTAACTCGGTTCAGTTCGTTCAAGTTTTGCTGTGCTTCATTTAGAAAATTAAACAGAACAGGACAACTAACGCACTGCAGTTCAGTGAAGCCATGTTACAAATTTTAAACAGGGCTGCATCAAAATCCTTCATACAGAGGTAGACCAACACTGATACGCCTGCTAGCTGCCATCTTGGCTCTGATACACTGACCAGCCATTGACTTGGCACTGACTGTAGGATCACTGCCATTGTTTTTCAAGCCATTGATAGCTGCTGATACATTTGCCAGCACATTCCTCCCAGGCCTTATCTGGAAAACTGTTTGTTTCTAACCTGCCTTCTACTGCAACTGTCATTACATTAAAATAAAACCCTGTGATTTCTAAACAGAGAACTGGTGGCATGCACAATACAGCAGCATAATCAGGTCCACAGGGAGGCACAGCCGCTGGGTAGGCTGGTTTACTCATTAAGTAGTTATTCTAAAGCCAAAGGAGAGCTAAACAGGCAAACATTAAGCAACATTTGGCAAAGGTACTAATGGGAGGCGTAGCTGGTCTCCCGCGCCTCTGAACTCACTGCTTGTTGTCGGGGTCCTTCTCATTTATCCTCTCCAGCACATTAATCTCCAGTCGCGCTGCCTCCTTGTACTTCTCCACATTCTTAATGATCTTCAGAGCCACACGAGCTCCGCCCCTGGCAGAGACAACAGGCACCAATCACAAAACACTCCCAGAGACCACATCCAATCCATAACCGGCACCGCTACCCAATACTGTGCTGTGGTAATGAAAACAGTCCTGCACCTGAGGACTTACATACCCCTCAGCTACTGAGTATATTCATTACGGCTTTTCCACATACAGACACAGGAAGCCTTAAAATTTTTCCTGAATACCAAAACTTAGATGACATTCATTGCTAGGTTCTGCTGAATGGATCTGCTTGGTAACATCAGAGTGCAGTCAGGTACCTGCGATGGTCCACACACTGGACTACCCTCCCGAAGGTGCCCTCTCCCAAAGTGTTGACAATCTCATCTGGGCGGGAGAGAGAGACAGAAAGAGAGGGGGAGGGAGAGAGATAGGGGATAAAAGGATCAGACATTCGGGCCTCAGGAGAAACACGGTAAATGACGGCGAGAGAGCAACCCTTTCTGACAGTCAATTAGCAATAACTAACTTAAAACAATGCACTTTAGATACGTATGTAACCATAGTAAGGATTCATACACATGAAGTGTACACATAAACGGATATTGTAAGAGGGCTATAATTTCAAATCGCCCCCCCCAACAATGACAGAATTTCATGCTAAAAAGGAGCTACACACATACACGTGTATGCAGCAGATATGAAGCTCTTCCTCCATTTTGGGGAAAGGGACAGGTGGGGTGCTTATTACTAGTGCAGAGTAAATATTTAGTTGAATAATAATAAGTCCATGAGTGAGTTTATGTAATCTTCACTACATGATACAACTGGAGCTGTCAAAAATGAACAGAGTATCTATCTTGGCAGGTACTGTAAAATGGGAAAGAGGTCACAAGAGTGAGGAGAGAGAGATGAAGGGAAAGGAGGAGGAGGGGTTGCTTTTCAGACTGAAATTAACCTGATCACAGATATATTACAAGTCATGCCACGCAGGCCAGCCTGAAGGAAGGAAACCGAACTACTAGATGACAATGATAGACAGAAGGAGAAGGGTCAATAGTGGTCTGCTGAGGTTGTTCTGTAATCATGCTCTTAAAAAAAGAATCTTCTAGAAGGAGTTTTTATAAAGGGTGACTTCAGAAAGGAGTAAGAGACAAAAGTCATTCACAATAGCCTGTCTAATGTTCTAGAGATCTTCAAACCTAGTAATAAAGTTACATGTGAAATTTATGAAAGCAAAAACACACACACGACAGATTCTGGGGGGAAAACTCATGTTCCAGAAAACTTTTCTAGTTTTCTAGAAGGTACATTAATTTAAACTGACTTTTGGGGTTTAGAGGGTCACTGGTTGGGGTTGAATTAAGGAAATAGGGCAGGGGAAATGAGTGAAATTCTGAAACTGGCTTGAAAACTATCCTCTAGAATGTCCTGTATCACACTGATTCTGTTTTCAGAAGTTGAAAATAGATACTTATATATGAAGAACAAATCAAAAATAATCTGGAGAAAAATATGCACAAGTATATATAAGGACCTTTGAGGAATAAACTGCTTGTTCCTCACAAACAAAATCTATAATATCTTAAAAAGCATCTTCACCAAAATACTGAACAATCCATCATCCACCCATGTCTTAAGCCCAAAGAGGCAGCTAAAAAAGGACGGCAGTCTACCATGGCATCACAGTCAGGCAATCCTCATTGTCTGAATGCTCTATGGATGTACTGATATGGAGAAGGGTTACGATAAGTAGTGGCAGTGAGTACATCTTTCTTGAAGGACGTCCCCACTCCGATAGATCAGGTGCCCTTCCTCGTCGTCCCTCACACTCAACGCCCTCGTCCGGCTGTTGCTCCGCTGTGGGCCGGCCAGGGTTCGAGGACGACACGATGGGGGGGAGGGGGGGCAGCCATAGCCACGGCGACGGCGCGGCGGTCGCAGGTGGAGGAAGAGGAGGAGGAAGAGGAGGAGGAGGAGGAGGTGTAGTTGTTGGCGTTGTTGTTGTTGTTGTTGTTGTAGGTAGATTGGGCGGTCATGGGGCAAGTCATATGACACGTGAGGAATATATAACGATAGGGATATAGTGCAAGGGAACAAGTCAAAGATCACATTTTTCTCTATCTCCTGTTTATTCCTCTCCCTTTACTGCTGTATCTAGCCTTCCTATCAAATGAAAAAACTATCTGTATAAATACATCCATATGTATTTTTTTTAATGAAAAATGGCCAATAAGGGAATACGTTTCAAAATAAATCTCTTAAATATATGTAACTATGTATGATGTAAATATTTTTTCAGGAGAAAAAAAAACCCTCAAAGAAAAATGACGTCACGCAAAAATTAATTTCAAAGGCAGAAAAGAAGAAGGTAAATAGTGGTGCCCTCTGTACCCCCACCCGAATTCTCCCTCACCTGTACTGCAGACACAGAGAGACCAAAGGAGTCACTTAATGACTCTAAAAAGGTCAGAGAAGTGTAAGTGTGGCTGGATTGTAACTTTAACTGTAACTCTCAGAGACACAGAGGTTCATAATTTCAGGAAAAAAGACAGACTGAAATGCACACACACACATCCACATGCACATCTGGCATTACAGTCCATCTTGGAAGACAACCAATTTAGGCAAATATTACAGAGAAACTACTGACCAATCTGAATGTGTCTGTGTGACATGTAAAAAACCTGTGTGTGTCATTCTCAACGAGGATGCAAGAAAACACAAAACCGCCTACTACCTCAGACACACCCTCTTCTTTATAGCAGAAACATACATCACCATACAGCAAAACAAAACAAAAAAAAAATATTTTACTACTTACCGAGTCCAGGGGCTGTGGACAAGAGAATGTTAGGAAGAGAGCGAGAGGGGGAGGGAGAGAGAAAGAGAGAGAGAGAAAGAGAGAGGGAGAAAGGGAGAGGGAGAAAGAGAGAGTTTTGAGGTGACGAAAGAGACAGCGAGGCAGGCAAGGAGTAGAGAATCAAGAGAGAGGTGGGGGGGGGCAGTAGGAGAGAGGCTTGGGTCGGGCAGTACTCACCGAAGAGGATGGGCTATAGGACCTGGTTCTACGCCTCCTTCGTTTGTGCTTACGCCTGCTGTCCTTCCGCTCGTACGAGTCGTCCCTCTCCCTCTCCCGCTCGCGCTCCCGCTCTCTCCCGCGCCGGTAGTCGTAGGAGCGGGGGGCGAAGTCGCCGTGCAGGTAGAAGCCCTCGGCCGCCCCGTGCTCCCTCTCACGCTCGCGGCTGTAGTCCAGGCGGCGGTAGCCCTCGCAGTACCGCCGGTCGTACGGCCTGCTGTCTGCAGAGCGGTTGTCGTAGCTGGTGGTGTGGAGGGAGGGCGGCAGCAATTTAGGTTGGAAGTTCACGAATGTGTCACACACTGCAGGCCTTTATTTCACATATATACTGCATGAAAGCAACGGCCGCCGTTATTCAGAAACTTCAACAACTAATGGAGGCCCATGCATAACATCCTCTATTTCACATTCTTCCGCAAATCTGAACATACCCTGCAGCGAAAACTACACATGTGAACAGACCTGAGTAAAAAAGGGCTACAGACAACGCTTCCACACAGACACACACACACTTTATTCACACGTACAGACATACAGACGCAGTGGCATAAGCAGATGAGAGATGCCTGCTCACCTCCTGGAGCGCAGGTAGCTGCAGTCCTGCCTGTGTCCTCCTCCCCTCCTCTCTCGCTCCCGCTCCCTCTCCATGCTGGAGGAGAGGGAAGGGGACCGTCGGTGGCGGCGCCTGCGTCCCCGGTGCCGGTCCTGGTAGCTGCCTCGACTGGCCCGCTCCGAAGACGGGTACCGCCTTGAGTGAGGCATCTGGAGGTGAGAGACGAAACACACTGAGCACCCAAACTACAATATTCTGCTTTAACCCTGTTCCTAAAGGGCAGCTACCTTGTCCCCTTTTTCCTCTGCTACTAGGAACACAAATCATTACATCCGAGGGCTTTTGGAATGAGCACCGACTGCAACAATGTTTGATATGTTCTGCTTTTGTAAAAAAAAAAATTTGGCAAAAACAGAAACACCGTGCCTGCCATTTCCAGAACACTGCTATTGGTTCTAGGTAAAAAAAAAAAAAAAAAAGTGATGCAAACCAGAACAAACCAGTACGAACAATGTTCATGTTCTCAGCGATGTGATAAGAATAGCTGTACAATGCTTAAGCAGCCCTGTTCCACGTGTTGAAGAGCTGTGACAACCCCCCTCCAAAATAATATCAGCAACATCTCTTAAAATACAAGAGGTCCCACCTTGAAATGTGTATATCAAGAATTACAATATCTAGAAGGAAGCCGGGGCATGTATGAAAATGGTTAAGAGATGACAGCTTCAGTTTATCACATCTAAAAAATTAGTTACAGCATGAACTAGAAATGACACCTACATTCATATCCCCACATAAATATATAAGCCAACTTATGACTGGAAACATGCCAAAGTCAGTCCTGTTTAATAAAATGATTACAGCAATCAATATCCACTATGGTCAAGGAAAGAGTTTTAAATTTTGACCCATTTCTGCCCTTAAAACCTAGGTCACACTCATCTCAATACAATACTACCCATTCTGAATTCACTACCAGGCTTTGTATATTTGTTCAGTTTAACTGAACCACCTGTAAGTTCTAAAAAGAAATTCGTTTTTACCCATGCATTTTAATCAGTCAGTCCTTTGTCAGACTTGATGAGAGCTCAGCTGTTGCATCTTTCATAAACCAAAAGAACAACTGAACAAAATGTATTTACAGTTTGAGCTGTCTGTTTTTACTGTAATACCTATCACAACATGAACATAACAATTTAGAAACCTTATTCAATACACCAGCGACGGGAAATGTTCATTCCTGATGTATATATAACTACGACTGCAGTAGTTCTTAACATTAACTACCAGAGATACTTGAAACTAAATTGTGACAAAATATGCATGTCTTTTGAATGACAAACTGCAAGCCCATGAAAGCAATGAGGCAACAGGGGAGGTTTAAATGTGGTTCACATCATGAAAGTTCATCACCCTGAAACCAAATGGGACAGAGGAGGTTTCAATGCAATACAGAAGCAGACACATTTAACAAACTCTATTCCTTTAGGGGGCCACCCATTTTACAGGATTTTGCTACATTCTCTCCCTTGCAGCAGGCCCAATGCACACAAAAACCATGTAAACTCAGCATAATGCCCCTTTCCCACCATGTGCACTTCTATTTACATAGCCATTATCTTCCATACCATAAATCAGACTGGCTCCGTGTGTCTCGCCTGCGTGTAGGCAAACGTAGTTCTTTTTTTTCTATGGCTTCCAGTCTATTTTCTCGTTGCTGCACTAGCCAAATTCTATAAAAACCTCTATAACTACGAAACTAGACAGTAAACTGCAAAAAGATTCTGTTCCAGTAATTTCTTGATTATGTTAATGACTAGCTAACTGGGTAGCTAGCTAATGTTAGGTCTAGCTAGGTAATAAAATAAGACTACCTAGCTAACAAGCTGTAACTTTCGATCTTCTAGACGTGTCTGGATGATGTGCTGCTCATAATCATAACGTCAACGGAAAACCAGCTGTTAAGTGTTTAGATTCAACAGTATCATTGGACAAATTAAGGTCCAATAACCTATTAAATTTAACGTTTATGTATGCTTACCATCTATCCAGCGAAGTTGGCTTCTCGTTACTGCATGGCGATCTAGCTATTAAGAGAAACTTGCGTCAAATAGCTAACAGCAGCTAGCCCGCTACTCTTAGCACACACCCCGGTGTAGGTTAGCTAGCAAGCTAACCTGAAACGTAAAACACCAAAAGATCGAGGGCTAAACAAAATATATGACTATATATTAGTCACAGGTCTGTATATGACGCCTTTCGGCTTGGATGTATACATAGACCTCTACCTGCAGTTCATATTCCATTTATGAAATCCTAACGTTACCATTTTTGACAAGCTCCATACTATCACTGCGCATTAAGTTAGCCACCTAGCTAAGCGAGCGCAACTCCAAATCCGCCATCTTGCTACCCCTCGCGTAGGTAAAGCAATAGCTAGCGTCTTTACCCTGCCGCCGTATTTAAGAAAATATGTCGGGGTTTTCGTGTAGAAGATTTTTTGTTAGTTTTACCGTTTTAGCAGCGAGGCCCGTCCGTTTATCCCAAAGGAAATCCGTGTTGGCGTCTCACTCCCGTCGTCGTTTCCTTCCTCGCTTCTTTCTGAGGTCAAATCTTTGCCGTTTTCCCTCCCTTCTCCTCTTCGATAAATGCGCGCTCCCGAGACGTCCTGTAAACAACCCACCACTCATGCTCGTGTTCGACCTACAAGTTACTAGTACCACTTAATGGTATTTTATAAAACCCATTCTGTAAATCATACATTTCAAGAGAGTTGACACTGCCACCAGAGGTATGTGGTACTAATTTTCTCCAGTCCTTTTTTCTTCAGGCAAATATCTATCTCTGTCACTCCGTGTGAAATTGGACCAACTCTGGCATGACCCTCTCAGTGTTTCTTGAAGTCTGGCTCGTATGTTTTAATATATAACCCAGCTCTTAAACATTCTGGCCTTTACGGTTTGTTGAGAATTTAAATGTTTTTTAATGTTTGAATAATACGATTATGGATATTTTAAAAGTACCATCTTTGATTTTGTTCAAATACAGACTCTACCATATGAGAACAGTAAATTTCACAGTGGGGGGCATAGGTGGCCGCTTATGGCCCAAAAAAGCCATCTTCTGAAGACAAGAGTAGAAAATGATAGTAATTGAGGGCTGGCTGTGTAGTGAAACCTTTCTGAAGGTAAACACGAACTTCCACCAGCTGACCAGACCAGCTCAGCTCAGCTCCTAATGTCTAATAATTAATAATGTTCTTGTAATGTTGCAACATTCTTGTGAACCAAGTTTTGCATTATGACTTCAGTCTGAGTTTATATATTTAGTTACATATTTGCTTAGCAGATGCTTACCTTACAAAGTTTAATGTTAAATTTGTACACATCATCCATTACAACAGCAGTGCCCTGCCAGGATATCAAACCTGTGATCTTTTGCTTTCAAGTAACGGGTTCAAATGTATTAAATTCTTGTTCAACAAAGCGCAACGGAGCAGACCCATTTCTACTGACTCCTATTGCCCCCTCTATCAAATAAGGAGACAGTAGGACATTCCTACTGCTTGTGCCCATTATACTATTGGTACCTAAAGATGCCAGAAAGCAGACTTGTATACCCTTTCATCAGCCAAGCAAATCAATACCAGAAAGTAGATGTTCAATAAATCAGCTCAACTGAAGTTTGGCCCCCTTGCTTTTCATTACCAACAAAACATGCACTTGAAAAAATGGGTATTTGGACTGATTAATTGCATTGAGTACTACCCATCAATAAAAACATGGCACATAATCCACTACCTACTCATACTTTACAGAGCAGGTGAATTATTCAGTTACTTTTATATATCTCTTACATATTAATCTTCGTGATTACACATTTACTACTGTGATTATGAGCGCATCTGACATATTGCAGGTTTGTGTTTAAATAAAACAATTGTAATTTTATGAAAGCATATTAAATAATGTCAAACGATACTGAGCAAGCCAGATGTTTATACCATCAGATATGTGGACGGACGGCCAACTCACTACTCCCAAGCTCGCGACAAAGTGTAAAATTTCACTCCCTGTCCCTTAAATGGCAACAAAGATATCAGCTTCACAGTTTGGTTGGCTGTAAGGTCTCTGAATAAGAATGACTTCGAATGGCTTCATGACTTACGCCCCCATGCTGGGTTCATGTGATTAGAGCTGCTCGCTGGCAGCGCTCCTCGCCGTAGGCTAATAAAAGACTCGCCATCGGACCATGGACTCAACAAAAAAGACTACTTGATGCATAAATTTGCACGCACTACTTCCCGACACATATTTTATAATTTATTTTTTGATATATTTGTGCACGAACCAGGTTGTCCAGTTGAGAGTAAAATCTACTTAATGAACAACAATCTCGTTAATTTGAGTCATGTTTTACCTTCACATTTGTGATCTCCAGGAAAAGGTGGAAAAGACCTGTTACCCCTATGTGCAGATCTAGGGCAAGTATTGCTGTTTAGCTGAGCATGGCTGAGGTTAGAATTTGATTGTTGAATCTGGTCCTAGATCAGCCCTTTCGGGCCACTTGTACCTCGATAATCTGAAGTTTCATTCGCTTTTATTGCGTAATAATGGCTTGCGTTGCACGCTAAAACTATAGTCACGCAAACAATGCAAATGTTAATAAATAGAATTCGAAATGTTATCACTACTCATCACAAGGTACTACAGTGCGAGATGGCACAGCGACTCCCTCCCATAAACAGGATAGGGCTGCAGGACGGCACCTCCAAGCCCTTACACCTAACGAGGAGACGTACTGCAATAGAAAAGCTTTTTGTACCTCGTGGTGTTCAGTTTACGGTCTCCAGGGGCAAACTCGGGGACGTGGTAAGCACCTGGAAATTTATGTTGGGAGACGTTACCACTCCATAATCACGAGGTACACAGGCTACTGAGGATATATCTCGTGTTCATATAAATGTAAAGTGAACCAAAACCGACTTATTTTTGTGACTATTCCATTGTGAAATTGCCACTGTGAAAATGTGCTGTAGCAAATAAAGGTGGATTGATTACCTTTCATCAGCATTGTAGTTTTCCTCATTAGTGGTGTGAACGGAGCATTTAGGGAAACCTGGAGACATGCAAGCTCAGTGATGCATAACAGTCCCTTTAAAAGATCCTTTATCCTCCTTGGGGAATACAGGTCTGGTCCTGGGAGGAAGCTTATTTTCTCTTATAGGGGAAATGCAGATGGTACGAAACTCACCCACAGAATCAGACCTGATAAGCAGGAAATGCCATAAAGAATTCTGATACTGGAGTCAACGTCGCTAACTTTAATTAGTGAAGCCCTAGAGTCCTTTTACATGAGGCCGTTTTCATCAATGCTGCCCTTGAAATTTGTGGAGTGGCCAAAATCAAATATGTTCTCCAAATTAAGGGCAACATCAGCATGTGAGCATTGAATATAAGACACTTATTCTCATCTCCTCAGCTTTATAAGCCAACCACTGACTTCGTCAACAAGGGCCCAAGCATGCATGTCATGATGACCAGCTACAACTGCTTGCACGACCGACACCTGCGTCATTACTTTCAAGGCAAGGACGCGCTGGACAAGCTTCATAAAGAAAATCTCATTACTGAAGACAATGAGGTACAGAATTTAAAACGAGAGCATTGCATAACAGTTAGCTGACTATAGCTGCTAAATTATGTCACACTGACTCGATCTGGTGAGAAACCATTGTGGAGCCCCAAAACAGTTCACACTGGAATCCCAGCTGACTTTCACAAAAATTGTGTAGAACGGAAAGTAGTGAGTTTTGAATTGTGAAAGTTCTAAAACACTGATCTGGTGCTATGGTGTCTCATGACCATTTTTTTTCTTATATCATTATTCTTCTATATTTTCCCCAGGTGCTATGCTGTTTAAAGGAGTTTAACACTTATGAGGAGTACCTGAGAGGCCTTAAGTTGGTTGAGAACCGAACTTATGATGAAAAGCAGGTGGGAGGTCAATTGTTGAATCATTTTCAATAGTGACATTGAAGATGATCTAGTGACTGATGTAAGGTAGAATACTTGGCTTCCCTTGTCTAGTCAGGTTATGTGAGCATAACTGAGTAGTGTTATTCTCACACTCACTGGTCTGGGAGTGTTGATAGCTTGGTCTGACACTGTTGCTCATTCAACTTGAATGGATGCACCTTTCTTCTTTTGTGCTGGAAGTCACTCTGGAGAAGGGCGTCTGCTAAATGAATGGAATGTAATGTTAATGTGATGTAATACACGGATCATTCAAATCAGTCTATTCTCTGCACTAACATGTTCCGTTGTAGCCTTCATTAGAACTTCATCAGACTATGAAACATCTGAATGCATATTTGTAGTAAGTTATGAATTTGATTGCAGAGGGGCAAGATGAGGAAATTTATGAAGTATCAGGAAAAAGGCTTGATTCCCAGGAACGTGAGCCTAGCTGAAATGGCAGAGTTTTTGCTGGAGCAAGGTGCACAGAGCCGACGACAGCTGGTGCAACCCAGAGCAGGCCGGTAAGAACAAGCATGCACCACATTATCAAAACACAGGGAAAACTGATACTGTCTGTTAACTCCAAGCGGAACTAAAGGAGGGCTAAGCTAAATGTCATTTCATGTGATGTAAATGTGATTACAGTTTGATTTGATTTGGAAATAATATCCAAGGATACATTTTGAGTGAACTTCTTCTAAAATATACACAAAAATAACATATATGACTGTTATTTTTTATGAAGGCTAAAAAACAGACAGAGGAAACGAATAGAGGTAGAGAAGGACAGCAGACAGAGTGAGGAGGATTTTTACACAGAAATGGTGAGAGTTGAAGTCTCTTGTTTTCAATATATCAGTGAAAAGATAAAATCATGAAATGAAGCAAAAATAGCTAAATTAATTTTTTTAAATTAAAATTTAATTTTATTCAATGTGCCAAACGTATGCAAGTGTTTTTGACGGTCACAATATTGCTTGGCCCTTGCATGTGTTCAGTTGACTTTTCCTTTCCAATAATGTTCTGTCACTGCGCTGCATCAGTACCTGCTGACCTGGAGGGCAGAGGATCGCTCTCGCCTCATGATGTATGAGCGGGAACTCAGGCATGAACAGAACAAGGAGAGGTATCTGAGAGACCTCCAAAAGGAGAAGAACAGAAAGGTAATCTAATGAGGCCGACAAACACAAAGTAGGACCGGCTTGATAAATCTTTAATTTGTCTCTTAGGTAATGTCCAATAACCGTGTGGAAAAGAATTAATCAAATGACTGGAAAGTAAAGTTGAATTGGCGAGTTGTGCAGGTTAATTTGATACTCTGGTCAACACAGTACGCATAGCATTATTGCCGAAGTTGTAATACTGCACTCGTGTCCCATTTAGAAACAAGCTATCATGGCACAGAAATGTGCCATCCAACAGAGGAAGCTGCTGGAGAAGTTAAAAATGTCTGAAGGACCAGGGAGAGAGAGCACTGACAGAAGCAAGCTCCAGGACGGACACTTCCACTTACCACCACTAGGGGACTCCCAGCACCCGCTGCGCAGGAGGACAAGTATGGAGCAGCCAGTTGCACAGTCAGACAGAGCATTGAGGCATGAGAGAAAGGTACTTATGTCTGAGCAAAGAAAAAAGCAAAAATACAACATGATGTTTCAGCATTCTGATAAATTGTACGTCTAATATACAGTATAGTTGTGTTGCTGAATATCTAGCTCAATCTGACATGCTGTCTATCAGAGAATGATGCTCGACAGCATCCCTGAGGAATCTTTGGACGAGCACGCCATAACGACCGAGCTCCAGGGTGAAATGTTCTGGGAGGCACCACAAGGGGACCAACAGAGCCATCTGCCACCTTCACATTTGCCACCTGTATGTCAGCACAAGTCACCTGGAACCAATGAGGTAAGACAATTGGTGCACCTTTTGTCTGATTTCTAATTTTGATACAGTGTATGCAATGACATTGCAGCGGTTCTAATCTCATACGCATGTTCTTTTTCAGAAACGAGCCGAAACACAGCGGAAATGTGCCATCCTTTAGAGGAAGATGCAGGAGAGGATTAAAAAAATCAAAATATTTCAAATAAATTAATAATCATGCCAACAAATATATATTAATTGTGATGGTTAATATGTACTATGAAACTATATTTAACTATAAACTATAAATAGGCTATGTAATAATTTACATATTAAACAATTTGCAAATAATTGCTAGGTGTTTATTTGGCAGGTGCTTTTACCATAGTGAAATTATTAACATTATTAAAATCCTCAGGGTAAGTGCTTCACATGAGTTATATCATCATACTTAGTATTCCTGGCTGCTTATTTGATATTTTCTATTCTTTGAGCACCACTAGATTAGTGATGTAGTTTCCATGTGGATCTCTGATCAAAATAATGAAAAAAAAATTGTTCCATGCAAAAATGGATAGCTATATGAAAAACAGCAAATGTTTACAATTTCATGTTATGTTTTAATCTGTAGATGGTTTCATACTTGTATACTTTGCGTGATCATTACTGGGTAAGCTGAGGTGAAACAAGTGTGAGTTTTTGATAATATTTTTGATATAGATTGGATAACAACCTATAGCTGATGTGATGTCCATCAGTTTTCCTGTACTGTCTATACAGCATAACGGGAATAATAACTACACTTATCTCCTTGTGATTAGCTAGTGCTCATTTACGAAGCTCTCATCCGTAACCCCTAAACCCTATTTGTGTTAACTGGAACTTAGCAAAGATATGCCTCTCCAATCCATGGTCATCGCGGTGACGTAACCAAGCAATCAATCTATGGTCCAAGTGACATTGCTTGGACCAGGGGCGCTGTAAGGGGGGGGAGTTAGGACGATTCCAAGGGCCCAGCACTGACAGGGGGCCTGCATAGAACACTATTATTACTATTATTATTATAGGTTTGGGGGGCCCAATATTATATTCTTTCATAGGGCCCAAAATTTCTAGCGGCACCCCTGGCTTGGACCCTAGATTGATTGCTTGGTTATATCGTTGTCGTCACAAAGAGACAGCATTGCTTCAGACAGGGTGCGAAGTGAAGTATACTGGGAGTGATAGTGAAGCCTAAAGAGTATGAAAACGATGAGCCGCAGTGAGCATTGTTTTCGACCCCAAGATTGGGAGAAACGTACGCATAGCTTTGCTACATTGTTCATAGCAACATCCCGTGGTCTACACCCTTTATATTTTGTGTCTTTATAAGGCTGACCCCGCCATCTAAAGTTACACCACTGCACGTTCTGCACACCGGAACTACTTATATCTGCGATTATCTTTGGATAAACCGGAACTCTTTAGTAGAACCAGGAAAAGACGTGGGGTTCGTAGGAGTCCTCTCGGCGGTGTCTCTGTGATGTTTCATTTTCCGTATTGGTCGCGCGACTTTCCGGGACGGTGACAGTAGCCGGCGGAGTTGGCGCCAAGGTGGTGAACAAAGAGCCATCTACCTTTCTCTAGCTAGCTAATACTTCTCTACACTGGTGCTTACGGTGCTTCGTCATGGCCGATAAAGAAGGTAACTGTCACACGCCTTGCCCTCTTTGATGAAAAAGAGAATTAGCGGGTCTAGCTAATTTGAACAGCTGGTTATCTTACGAGCTCGCTAGCTAGGCTAACTCATGCGCTGGTTGTTGTCTGACTACGCAGGCCGTCCAAGTCCCGCCAGGCTTGTGTATAATGTCGGCATGGCCAGCCAGTTATTGTCATTCTGAATGCCTTTAGGAATGCTAGCTACAGTAATAATGCTGGTTACTCTCGTAGCTGGCTACATGTTGTATTGGATCAAGCTTATTGAAATAGTCACTTGTTTATCTTGGCAACGTTAGCTAGCTGGCTAACGTTGTGTTTAAATGACCGTAGCCACATAGTTACAGGCTAGCGAATGGGCTTGCAAGATGTGACTCGGTGTGGTAGCCAGCTAACTATCCAGTTTTACTTGCTTAGTGTCATGGACGTTGCGGAGTCACAACTTGAAAGTGAAGCTAAAATGAAGTCTTATCAATCTGAAACTCAGTGTAGATAGCAAGCCGTTGAGTGGGTTGCTAAAGTTGCTTAGGAGGCTGCAGCCCTGTCCCTCTTCTGCAATTTCGCCGGCACAGGCACTTCATTTTAAATAAGCTGTCTAACACTAAGATCATTTTACATTTGCTAGCTACATATATAAATATGGTTATAGCTTATTGTTTAACACAAACTGAACAAGTTGGCTGTGTGAAGTGCGCATCCATTCGCTGGTACAGGGTGTACAATGCGTCACCTTAACGCGTCGATTGCTGAGAGGATGGCGTTAATGCAGTCGTCAGTACTGAAGCACATTTTTACGTTTTCCAGCAGCATTTGACGATGCGGTGGAGGAGAGGGTGATAAACGAGGAGTACAAGATCTGGAAGAAGAACACCCCTTTCCTGTACGACCTGGTGATGACCCATGCGCTCGAGTGGCCCAGTCTCACGGCGCAGTGGCTGCCTGACGTCACCAGGTGTGTTTGTTGACCTCCCAGTTCCTTAGAACTTGTAGCCAGTTACTTTGTTCTCTCAAATGATCGGGGTCATGATGCGGAATATTTAACGTAACCTTTATATTACAGAGAAAGCAGAATATGTAGTTACTGAGCATTATGTGAGCAAACAGATAGTTTAATAGATTACGGCTTAAAACAGAATTTGTGAAAGTGGTGCATGCAGTAGGTAAAAGTAAAAGTAGATCTAGTTTGGAAGGTACATTGCAGGTAAAATCTATAAATCCACATTCACATAACAGGCCTCCAGTAATCCCATTAAATCTGTCTGCCAAAGTCTACAGGTATAACTCCTTAAGTAAATGTGTCATTAATAAGCATAGCAATAATACATTTTGCCTGTAAAGCATTTTTAATCACATTTCATCAAATGCCCTTCATAACACAACTATGTTCTGTCCTGATGTGTTGGTACAGAGTTTGAAACAAAATGTAAGTGTCACTAATTAAGATTGAGGGCTTCAAGGCATTGCTTAATACAAAAAGGATGTTGGCATGGCACAGAACAGATGGACAGCCGCAGAGCATTGCTGTAGAGGTGACTGTTATGGAGGGAATGTGTTCTGGAATAGGATTAACAGAGGGAAGGTGTTCTGGAATGGGATTTACAGAGGGAATGTGTTTTTGAGTGGGGTTTAAGTGGGCTGAGTTAATGTGTGTTGTTGTTCCTCTGTAGACCTGAGGGGAAGGATTACAGCGTACACCGGCTGGTGCTGGGCACACACACCTCCGATGAACAGAACCACCTGGTCATCGCCAGCGTGCAGCTGCCCAACGATGACGCCCAGTTCGACGCCTCCCACTACGACAGCGAGAAAGGAGGTGAGAGACGCCTCAGACACCCAGAAGCCTGTCTGTTCACGCACCGCCGTTGAAATAGTGGGAAGAGCCTCAGATCCTCTGTTCAGCCTGTTCACAATTTGTCTTAAAAATTAGCCTGTGGTGTGAGTGAAAAGTCTGCATAAGTTTGGTCTGCATAATTCTGTATTTATTTTTCACATTTTCTATCTATTCCTTGGTTGATGTAAAGACAGAACAGAAGGTGACCTGTGACATCCTGCAGACTTCTTCATTGCAGAGGATTCGCAGACTAACAGTGAAAGCGTTGATGCGTTCTTGGCAGAGCAGGCCTCTTTTTCGTGAAACTGAATGCTGTCTTTTCTTCGCTTGCCGCAGAGTTTGGAGGCTTTGGCTCCGTGAGTGGAAAGATTGAGATCGAGATCAAGATCAACCATGAGGGGGAGGTGAACCGAGCACGCTACATGCCCCAGAACCCCTGCATCATCGCCACCAAGACCCCCACCAGCGACGTGCTGGTGTTCGACTACACCAAGCACCCCTCTAAACCAGGTAAGTTGCAGAGAAACATGCTGTTAAACGCCCTGCAGCATGGCTATGACTGCATTCAGTTTTCTCAGTATTTCCTTTAATAGGAATTTACATTCAAATCTTGCTCTCTACTTAGTAAGACGACTGAACAGGTCAAGGCAAATGCTAGCTGCTGTAGCACTGATGCGACTCACAACACAGACTAAAGCTTCTTATTTGTTTATCTCTCACTAAGGAAGTGAGAGTGTGGTTTCTCTTGCTGTGAGACAGTGTTTGGGGTCTCTGGATTGTTGATGTAAGCAATACAACAGTGTATTGATATGTGTAAGTGCTGTTTTATTTTTGGAGTAAGTCCCTACTTGGAATTCCACATGCATTTCCTTGTATCAGAGGCTTTGCAATGTCCAGTCCACAAGTAGGGATCTACCCATGTGTCCACTCTTTTTATTTTTTTTCCTTCCCCCCAGATCCCTCTGGAGAGTGCACCCCAGATCTGCGTTTGAGGGGACACCAGAAGGAGGGCTACGGCCTGTCCTGGAACCCCAACCTGAGCGGCTGCCTCCTCAGCGCCTCTGATGACCACGTAAGTCCCCCCCCCCAGCTGTCAATTTGGAGGGCCAAATGTCACATGAAGCTCCACTACAGAGTTAGCAAAGAGGGTGAAATAAGCGGGATGTCCTTTGCTCTGGTAAAATCGGATGAAATGCTCAAACTGCCTGCATCCTGGAAGCAGGTGGGGAGCCTGTTCAAATCCCTGCAAGGAGTAATATTTAGCAATAAAAAGTAGCATCCTTATTTACAAAAAAATATACAGACACGTGACAAGTTTTGACAGATGTCGTGGCACTTACTTCTTACAGCTGAAAGGGAAAGTGACATTTTTGTTGAATTGAAAACTACAGCCAGCTGTGGCCTTTGAGGGTTTGTTCCCACTGGGCGTTTGTGCGGTTGTACGGTGGGTTGAAGGACAGGCGAGGGGAGACCTCAGCCTTCTCACAGCCTTCGCTTCTGCATTCTCAGACCATCTGCCTGTGGGACATCAGCACGGTGCCCAAGGAAGGGAAGGTGGTGGACGCCAAGACCATCTTCACAGGACACACGGCCGTGGTGGAGGACGTCTCCTGGCACCTGTTACACGAGTCTCTCTTCGGATCCGTAGCCGACGACCAGAAGCTCATGATGTAGGGGCCGCCATCTGGCATCAGCTTATCAAGGAATGCTTAAAACGCACGCCTCTCATGGCATGATGTAGTAGTAGCAGTGGTAATGGCAGTAGCAGCAGCAGTAGCAGTAATGGGCTGATTATATTTAGCTAAATTATATTTAGCAGAAGCCCTTATTCAATACCAATTAGTTTTTTGCAACTACAATGTTAAATAAAGCACAAAATGCTAATGAGAATGAGCGTAGCATTGTAGCTCAAATAAACGGTGCTTTAATGAGATGCTTAATAGCTTAAATAGATGACCTTTAATAGCTTAAAAGGAGTAAATGGATGTATGCCTCATCTGGTATTAAATGGATATTGAGGTTACAAGCGGAAAACAAAGCCAATCAAGAATTGTCAAGGATTAGAGGATGTTTTAGCACATGGTAAGCCTCAGTTTTCTGCCCTTTTGTTTTATTTTTTTCATTTTCCGTGCGGACCTTAGCTGGGACACTCGGTCCAACAACACCTCCAAGCCCAGCCACGCAGTGGACGCCCACACGGCCGAGGTCAACTGCCTGTCCTTCAACCCCTACAGCGAGTTCATCCTGGCCACCGGCTCAGCGGACAAGGTGAGCGAGGAGAGCCGGTGGTGATGGTGGGCCTGTGGTGTTGTGGGAGAATTGTGGGCATTGTGGGAATGAAGAATATGGAAGCACTGCAAGGATGGGCCAGTTTTCCCCGACCCTTCCCGTTCATTACATCACATTATTGGCATTTAGCAGGTGCGCTTATCCAGAGAGACTTGCATAGGTTACATTTTTTACATGTTATCCATTTATACAGCTGGATATTTACTGAGGCAATTGTGGGTGAAGTGCCCAAGGGTACAGCAGCAGTGCTCCAGCGGGAAATCGAACTGGCGACCTTCCAGTTAGGAGCCCTGCTCCTTACCGCTATGCTACACTGCCGCCCCTTTTCAACACACTTAAAAGTTCCCCGTGAAAACCATACTGCCACCATGTCTCAGCCGAGAGACTGCTTTTGCGAATCCATATCTGGCTTTTTTCACCTTTTAAAGACATTAACATTTACACAGATGCGGTTTTTTGTGTAATAAAATCTAACATTTACCTGCAGCTAACTGCATATGCAGAATAGACAGTGTGTGCGTGTGGAAAGCTCACCTCCGTCTTCTCTGCTAGACTGTGGCCCTGTGGGACCTGAGGAACCTAAAACTGAAACTGCATTCCTTTGAGTCCCACAAAGATGAGATCTTCCAGGTACGGCTTTGTGCTTGAATGTGTTTCCACGCCCAAGATATTAATAAGCAAATACAAAGTATATGTACATTGTTGTCTTATTTTTTGGCATATGTGCTTGTGTTGTGCAAAGTACTTAAGGAACGTTTTTACCTGTCGTCCGCATGTACTTACTGCTGTTCCCTGGAGTAATCAAGCTGTGCTCAAGGGTTCAGTGGCAGTGTCCCACTGCATTACATTACATTACATGTATTTAGCAGATGCTCTTATACAGAGCGACTTCCAGCACAAAGGGAGTTGAACCCACAACTCTCTGGGTACAGTCCCAGTTCCAGAATTCCATTACCACTGTACCTTTTAAATGTCTCTTACTTTGCTGGGTATCACATTTATAGTGAATCCTGGTGATAGAAAGGATGATTTAAAGTATTGTTCAAACGCAGTATGATTGATACAAAATAGAACAAAATTGTAGTCCTGCACTTGACTTGTAAAAAAAATCCTCTCTACTGAACACCTCTCTATGGCCCTGCAGGTGCAATGGTCACCCCATAACGAAACCATCCTGGCCTCCAGCGGCACAGACAGGCGGCTCAACGTATGGGACCTCAGGTGCGTTTACCTTGCTTTCTTACAGGTGGTTAGATGTCCAGAATTTGAAAGATCATGTAGTAGTAGATCATGTAACAGTTCCCCTCTATCAGTGTGAGTTGGCATCCACACCAATTTGAAGAAGGTTCACATTATGTGACATCGGCTAGAATGATGGGATGGGGCATCCATTTGGTTTCAACTGTTGTCTCCTTCCCTTTCTCTCTCTCTCTTTCTCTCTCTCGCCCGCCCTCCCTCTCTCTCTCTCTCTCTCTCTCTCTCCCTCTCTCTCCCTCTCTCTCTCTCCCTCCCTCTCTCTCTCTCTCTCTCTCTCCCTCTCTCTCTCTTTCTCTCTCTCCCACCCTCCCTCTTTCTCCCTCTCTCTCGTCCTCCCTCGCCCTCCCTCTCTCCCTCGCTCGTCCTCTCTCTCCCTCCCTCCCTCTCTCCTCTCTCTCCCTCTCTCTCTTGTCCTCCCTCGCCCTCCCTCTCTCCCACCCTCCTCTCCCTCTCTCTCCTCCTCTCTCTCTCTCTCTTGTCCTCCCTCGCCTTCCCTCTCTCTCCCACCCTCCCTCTCCTCTCTCCTCTCTCTCCCTCTCTCTCTCTCTCTCTCTCTCTCTCTCTCTTGTCCTCCCTCGCCCTCCCTCTCTCTCCCACCCTCCTCTCCCTCTCTCTCCCGCCCTCCTCTCTCTCTCTCTCTCTCTCTCTCTCTCTCTCTCTCGCCCTCCCTCACTCTATCTCTGCAGTAAAATCGGTGAGGAGCAGTCTCCAGAGGATGCAGAGGATGGCCCTCCTGAGCTGCTGGTGAGTACTCATTACATTACTGGCACTGTTGACATTCACATGTTACCCATTTATACAGCTGGACATTTACTGGTGGCAGTTCTGGGTTAAGTACCTTGCCCAAGGGGACAGCAGCAGTGCCATAGTGGAAAATTGAACGAGCAACCTTTCAGTTACAAGCCCTGCTCCTTACCACTATGCTACACTGCCGCCCACAACTTCATGCCACCTCTAGCCCTTGTAGCTATGAAGAGCCTGTCGCTCAGACATGCCCACAGATTGTGATGTAGGGTGCAGGGTTTGAGGCTGAAAGGGTGTGTATGTTACAGTTCCACACAGAAGAGCCCTCTATAAACATACATAGCAAGATGCTGAACTGCAGCAGAAAGAATGTGGAAACTGATATATGTGTCTGTGACGTTGTTGCTGTTACTTGGTTGACATGACATTATCAAACCAGCCTGTTTTCAGTTTTATAAATTCTAGGCCAACAGGTGTTCTGGCTTCCTGCAAGAGTGACTCTTTACCTAATTATCCAGTTGTAAAATTGTTTGATGTGATGAGTTTGCTTCAGAGAAACGAGCTGGACCCCTTCATCTAAACCGTGTTACGTGTGTGTGTGCATGTGTGGGTGCGTGTGCATGCGTGAGCATGTGTGTGCCTGTGTTCACACAGTGTCCTGACAAGTGTGCTCCGTCTTCCTCAGTTCATCCACGGCGGGCACACCGCTAAGATCTCCGACTTCTCCTGGAACCCCAACGAGCCGTGGGTCATCTGCTCCGTCTCGGAGGACAACATCATGCAAGTGTGGCAGATGGTAAGGGTCATGACCATGCTCACACACATGCACACGCTCACATACACACACAGTCATGCAGGCGTACTCATTGCAAATATGTTATTGTCAATAGCTAATATTTTTCAAAGGCATCATCACAAAAATAGGTCATTTTAACTTGCCTTTAGCTTTTGGCATGATTTGGCATGATTAGCACAGATAAATATGCAAAAGTCTTATTTGTAGACAGTACGATAAAAGCCATATGTGAATGCAGGTCTTTTTAAGCCAACATCCTTCAGTCCCCTTTCAGTGAACTGACTCCTATAGCACATTACAGCCCTCTGCCTTTCCCTCTGCAACATCGTCCTCCAAGTTCATGTCTGAGAATGATCATTTAGGGTGGGATTTCCGTGCATTGTATTTCTTCCTCACATCCTTGGCCGTGTCATTGGACTATGAGGGTTGTAGTTGTTGTTGGAATAGCCATTTATGATTGTCAGTTGGTGAGACAGGCAGACTGCTGCAGCTACCAGTGTCCAGGCGCTGATACAGTGGAATCTGGATAAATTAGACTTTGGAACCATGGGAGATATTGCTTAGCTGAATTTTTATGTTATCATTATGATACAAACTGGACTTATGTCCTCAGTTGAAGTGTTAGCAGGTAGCATGTAGCACTGCAAAGGTCTGCATCCAAAGATAAGGAAAGTTAGCTGACCCGTAGTCCCTCTGGGATCTGCACGAGGCCATACGAGAACACCAACCACTCCCTTCTAGAATGTTCCCAGTGTTCCATCCTTACGGCTGATCCTCGGGGCTCCGAGCTGTCGGCACCTCCCACTCGCGTAGACGATTGACATGCCTTTCTCTGGGTCTTCCAGGCGGAAAACATCTACAACGACGAGGACCCCGAGGGGGCGACAGACGCCGAGGTCCAGGGCTGAAGAGCCGGCCAGCCACCCCCCCTCGCCGCCGCCCCCTTCGAACATCACCACACCATCTGTAGTGCTTCATACCCCTTACACTCAGTGGCACAAAGTCAATACATTCCCACCCACAGCAATGACAGAGGGACCGAGCCGTGTGCATTCAAAGCATAAAAGACTCAATTATTTGGTAGCAACGTCCCTCCAACACTTTTCTACTAGAATATAAAAAGGTATTTTTTTAAAAAAAAAAGGATGATCTGCTCCTGCTGTTTTCAGAAGAGTTGAAACGCTTGCACATGCTATTAATAGAGACCAGTTTTAAGCTCCTTCCTCTGATGGCTGAGTGATATTCAAGCTCCGTTGGTGATTAAGGATGAATGCATTTCTTTGCTCGTTAGAGCAAGCTGATCCCAGTGTTAACAGATGAAATCGAGCTAGTTTTTCTGAGTGTGCCATTGAAGGACAACTAGCCTGCATATTGGTGCGGTCATTTTCCGAAGACTTAATAGGAAGGAATATTTAAACATAAACATGTAAAAGCAGTGTTTGCCAAGTTACTGATAAGCAGAGATTCCCCCTTCTATTCCGAGTGCGTTAGCAGAGATGATACGGCCGTTTGAACGTCTCCTTCCCTGCGCTCTGCTGAAATCCCCCTTGTGATTGAAACCGGGGTTTTAAATTTCCAAGAGTAACGATGAATAAAGTCTCCTCCAGTACTATTTGTAAGCATTTTTTTGGTTGGTTTTTTAATATTGTGATATTCATGTTTGAATTTTCTGTGTTTCTGTCTCCCATTACCTTCCAAACCAGTTGTATAAAATGCATTTGAATAATAAAGTGTTTTTTTTCTATCGACATCCAGCAGTGCACTTTATTGACCGTAGCGCGGTATCTTGTCCCCTGGCGGGATGTCCTGTGGTGAAGAATTGTTAAAGCAGCTAAAGCTATTTTGCCTTTTTGAGTTCATAAGCAGAAGAAAAAAATGGGTTATTTAAGCCATTTTCTGTGTGAAACGGCCTCTTTGGAGAGAATTGTTCAGTCATATTCCCTCAGTGGTGGGGGTAAGCTTCCCATGGATGTCAGCACAGGCCCTGAAAAGGGAAAGTGAGTAAGAACGTTATTTTGTTTTCTCTTGGGACGAGCTCTGAAGATCAGTCTTAATAGAGGTTGTTTGGCAGTTAATGTGAAACCCATGAATATTTTCATGAGGCAGTAAAGTGGCAGTAAGAGTCAATAAAGTAGAAATATACTTTGCCTTCTATGAGAAAGTGAGTCCCATGGGGAAGAGCCTGGAGACGCTATCAGCCCTGTGTAGTCCTTTTTATGAGTGCGGTGTGTCCAGGCACACTCTCCCCGAGGGTTCATTTTCAGATATGAAGTGAGCATTTTCTAATGACAGTTTCTCATTTCAGGCTCCAGAAGGATACAGCTCTTACAGTAAAAGCTGCAGATGGAGCACCTCGTAAAAGGTGCACTTCTGTGCTCTGCAGGTAAAGGGGAGGAATGCGGAGTGGAGCGGTATAACCTGCTGCTCACCTGTACAGCTCCAGTTCTTTCAGAAGGCTGTCCTTAAGGGTTTTCATCTCCTCAGTCTTCTTCCTCTGAAGCTGAAGTTCTGTCTTCAGTTGCCGGCTGCTCTCCTCCAGTGTGTCCAGGGTCTCCTGAAGGAAACAGGAAGTGACAGAAATCATCACCTGACGTTCCACAGGAAAAGGCGGCCGGCATCCTTATCAATATCTGTACAGATGTGTAACTTTCTTTGTCCCAACTAATGAATACTGCCACTTTTCAGGGCCTTGAGTGACTATCTCAAGCTTCAATTTCCAATCTTCTTGTCTTTCTTTCTTTCATTTCAACATGTTTTTGCTCTGAGTGCTTCAGCCTTTGCCTTAATTGTTCTCCCCCTTGTCTGTCATTGTGCATTCCTCTGTCCGTATCCTCCCCTATTCTGATCCCTGTATTCCTCAATATTCCATTCCCCTCATGTGTTTTAACTTTGCCTGAGCTTTTGCTGTTGTACATTTCCTTTACACCAGATGTGGGTAACCCCAGGCACTGAAAGCAGCCAGGGTGATTTCCAGTCCAAGCAATGACTTCAACTTACTAAGATGTGAGACTGAACAAAAGCAGAAGACACTATGCCTCTGTGTGATCGGAGGTTCTAACCCTAGCGGTACACACTGAAGCATCGGAATATTTGTTCTTCATTTTCAGATGTGCTCAAAGACAGCTGGTCCATCTATCTGTCCCTTTGAATGTGACCCCTATCCAATAGTTCACTTCCTGAATTTACCCATATAGCCTTACTTTTGACATTTTACCCTTTGAACTCAACCATGTGCCAGGCCAGTCCAGTGAAACAGTTTACCTCCCAAATTTACCCTGATCTTACATTTTACATCCCCTCCTGTGTCTTTCCCTGCAGCCTTGTACCTTGTCTGGCCAACTATTGAAACTTGGTCAAGCTGGGTTTCTAATGTTGTTGACTCCTCATGTGGCTTTTTACTTGTGTTGTACTCTGCCTCACTTGTAAGTTACTTTGGATAAAAGCGTCTGCCAAATGAATAAAAGGTAAAATGAGTGAATAAAATGGGCAGCAGTATAGCATAGTGGTTAAGGAGCAGGACTAGTAACCAAAAGGTTGCCAGTTCGATTCCCCGCTGGGGCACTGCTGCTGTACCCTTGGGCAAGGTACTTAACCCACAATTGCCTCAGTAAATATCCAGCTGTATAAATGGATAACATGTAAAAACTAACCGATGCGCCTGCTAAATGCCAATAATGTAATGAAAGGGGAGGCTCGGAAAACTGGTCCATCCTTGCAGTGCTTCCACATGCTTCATTCCCATGCTCCATTGTATAAACGGATAACATTGGATAGATAACACTGTAACTGATGTAAGTCGCTTTGGATAAGAGCATCTGCTAAATGCCAATAATGTAATGTACTGTAATGAAATGAATAAATATACCCTGTATTGGCCCACAGTCTCGCCCCTCTCCCTCTGCATCAGCGCCAGCTTCTCCTCCAGGCAGGTCCTCTGGAGCCCCAGCCTCTGCGCCTCCTCTCTGAGCGGCCCCAGGCGGGCCCGCAGGTCCTGGGCCTGGGCCCGGGTCTCCAGCAGGGCGTCGGCGGCCGCCTGCTTCCTCTTCCTCAGGGCCTCCAGCCGGGGCTCGTACTGGTCCTCCAGGGCCCTGATCCCGTCCTGCAGGTAGGCCCGTACATCCCAGGAGGCCTGGCGGAGGGTGGAGAGGTCTCCCTGCGCCCGCGCCTCGCCTAGGCTGTCCAGCTGCCCCCGCAGGGCGTTCAGGCGGTTCTGCTGGGCCTCCCGCAGCTGGGTCACCTCCTCAGTGAGCTCCTGCACCTGAGCCTGGAGCTTACCCTGGGCAGGAGAGGGAGAGGATGGGGGGTCAGAGAGGGTGGGGCGCTCAAACCTGGATCCAGGAGTGACAAACTAAGAATAAGTTGACACTTATATTAATGTACTCTCAGAAACTCCATATGCTACAGAATGGGAGCACTCTAATACTTACCAATGAATGGATTGAATGGATGGATACACAACTTGAATGGATACACTTATGTTCTATTGTGCTGTAAGTCGTTCTGGATAAGAGCGTCTGCTAAAGGGATGTAATGTAAAGTAATGTAATGAATAGGGAGGAGGAGGGATGGAGGAGTAGGGGGGTTGTGACCTATGCCACCTAGTGGTGTGAATGAGAAATTGGAAAAGGCGATGTGGAAATCTGAATAGCAACCTGATATCACGTGGTAGCATCAAAATGTCATATCTTCTAACAACAGCGTGCAAAATGCCTGTTTTGCATAACTTAGTTACACCAGATAACTGTATCCTTCACTTTGTTCCAAAGCAGCGTTTCTGTTTCCTTCAAGGGGGGTGAAGACAGTGTGTGGGTGGCCAGTAAGCTACCAGTAATGTGAAGCTCCTTCAAAGTGTCAACATAATACACCTACTTTGAAGTCACCATTTCCTGACATATGACTGGGCATACCAGCTATACACATCATACTGTGTAATATATTTACATCACTGCTGACATTGGAATATCATTACATTACATTATTGTCATTTAGCGACTTACATATGTTACAATTTTTTCCATTTATACCAGCTGGACATTTGCAGAGGCAATTGTGGATTAAGTACCTAGCCCAAGCAATGTACCAGCAGTACCCAGCAGGGAATTGAACCAGCAGCCTTCTGGTTGTGAGCCCTGCTCCTTACCACCATGCTACACTGCTGTCATATATGAGTGGTATATCTTTACCTGTATGACGGCAAACTGCTCCAACTCGCGCTGCTGCGTTTCCAGGGCGACCCGGCACTCGGTGCAGTCCCTGACCGTGGCGAACAGCTGCCTCTTCACCGACAGCCTCTCCTCGTGCAGGCTCTGCCTCTGCAGCTCCGCCCGGGTCAGCTGCCTCCGGGTCTCCCCCAGCTCCGCCCGCAGAGCCTGCACCGCCTCCGCCATGGGCGCCTCCAGCTGCAGCAGCTCCTGCACCAGCTCATCCCTGCGCCGCTCCAGACTCGCCACCTCCTCGATGCAGCCCGAAAACCGCGCCCCCAGCTCCCGCACGGCCCCCTCGCAGTGCCCCCTCACCTCCTCCACGCACCCCTTAAGCCGGGCCTCGATATCCTCCGCGTAGCTGTCCGGCAGAGGGGCCGGCACGTCCGCGCAGCCTGACCCGGCCCAAACGTCCTCCACGCTGCCGCTGGCCTGGGTCCCCATCTCCCCAGTCCGGCCCTGGAAAAGAGGCCTCGCGTCTCCCCCGTATCCCCTGAGCTGGATCCCCAGCTCCTCCATGCACTCCTCGATCTGAGCGGCCAGCTCGTCCACGCTGCCCTTGGGCTGGGTCCCCACCTCCTCCACGCAGTCCTCAAACTCCTCCCCCATCTCCTCCAGGCGGCCCCTGAACTGGGCTCCCAGCCTGTCCATGCACTCCTCAAACTGGGCCCGGAACTCCTCCACGCAGTCCTCGAAGAACTCCATCTCCTCCATGTCGCCCCCCTCGAACTGTACCCCGGCCTCGGGCAGCAGGGTCTCCCCGGCAGGGTCCTCTCCGATCCGGCCCGCTGTGTCGTCCATTGCCTGTCTGACGGAGAGGTGCGTCACACTCCGCCTAACAGCATGATGTGCGAGTACCAAACTGGGGCTCCAAAGTCAGACTCCACTGCCTACACACCGAGGAACAGATACGAAAAAAAATACACAAAAGAATGAGAGGCATTTGCAGGCAACTGTCATGGGCAACCTGCCAAGCCGTCATACGTAGGCAGCTGGTCAAGAAGACCGTTATGCACAAAGATTTAGCCGTTTCCGTGCCAAGGTGGGGGTAGTCATACTGTATATGACCAAGCAGGCTGAAATTCATGAAGAATAAAGTGCGACAGAGTCTGTTTCAGGGGACTGGAATTCACAGTTATCATTTCAGAGACATTGGGGCATGGGCAAAGACACCAGCTGCTGTGAAGCTGATGGTCGACGTGGAGGCCGCATTCCGATGCAGCTACGTCCTCCGTAGTTCTGTGTTACTCACAGGAGGGACTGTTCCAGAATTAACCTCACATGTCCAGACTGTAAAAACCGACATAAACAGCCCGTAACCGCTTTCACAGAACACATTTCTTATGTCTCTTAGCTGATTAATGAGAAAAGCGCAACATCTTCAGATATAACGTGACCTCGGATGGCAAAGTGCTCATCTCACAGCGCAAAAATTAGCTCTCAACAGCTGGGTGAAATCACGATTAGTAGTTTCTCTGTTTAATGTCACTTGTCTCACGTTAAAAGCATTCAACAGCTCCCTAAGTAAACAACACACAAGTAATACTGTATGCGTGGTGACCCATTACCAAACATTATTTACACGTAGAGCTAATGTTTTGAGTGAAGTGCATGTATTACCACTCAAATTCAGACCCAATTCCTTGGCAAACTCAGACAAAAGGCTATATTCCCCTGAGCCTTGAGGGCCAAATGCATCTGTTTAAGGCACTCAGAACAAACTCACCCAACAGCAGAGAATTCCTCTCCTCCTGTTCCCCTCTCTTCTCAGACCATAACCGAAGCCTCAATGCCGGTGAACGGACAGGACTTCCCCTTTTTCTTGTCGCCCCGCGTGTTGCCTGCTGTCTCCAAGGCAACACCGAATCTATTTGCGTTTATAAATAAACGGCGGGAGAAACACGACCCCCCGGTCGCCTGTGTCCTTTTTCTCACCCGGCCCCAACCCCGTTCCACAACCCACTACCAAACCCAGCTCACAAGACCATCGGAGAAAGACTCACAGCACCTACTGGAAGCTGAGAAGGGGGAGGGCTTTCAACAAAGCATAGACATTATTAACGTCTTTGCTGACAAGTCTGACCTATATTTAGTTAGTGCACAAAGAGGAAAGCATTGGCATTGTCCCACCAGAGAAGTGGATTAATTATGTTAATGACTAAACTGGCATCCTGATCTACTGCCATCCAGCCCTGGACTGATGCTAAGCCAAAACAAGTTTCTTTTATGTAAAAGGTCTACAGGCCAGGGATTCCAGTCTCATCTCTATGTGTTATCAAAGCCACTTTAAATAAATTTCATATATCATGGTCCACCTTCAACTGGATTTTAAAATTAAGCGCTGAATAATTCTGGATACCTAACCTGACATTTCTTTTGTATTTAGTTTAGTAAGGATTTGGTTAGCTGAATTAATCACATATGTCTTTCTTGATTTAATTTAGTGGAAAATTATCTGTTTTAACAGCTACATTTTTTAATTTAATATCATTCTGATTAGCTGATTGATTCTGAAAACTGATTAGCCTTGTGTCATCAATTTTTAATTATTTAATTGCTATCGTTTAATAGCTCAAATATTCAACATTCTGCCACCTTCAAAAGCAGGATTACATGGGTAACTAAATAAGGTTTGTGGTGCGTAAAAAATGCAGCCAGTAGAGAAAGGATTCTTCTCAGCCAAGTGTTACCGTAGTTGCTAATATTGTTGTTGCTAAGTGTATGACTTATTTTCAGTGATTGCCATTTTCAGTCAACAGAGTAGCAATATCGAAAGAATGAAACACCACATAGTGGGCACTAGATGGCACTATAGTGCCACTCCCGCCCTGGCAGTTCAGTGAGCTCAAGTATTATTTTTGTTCCTGTTTTGGTTCTCTTGCTGTTAGACTTTTTTCTTTTTTCTAAATGAACATAACTTCATGATGAGTGTATTTAGTCATGCAAACTTTCCTTAAATTCCAAGCTTATAAACCTTTTAAAAGACCTTATAAAAAGGCATTTCCACAATAAATGATCCATTTCCCTAAAGTTATGTTTGACAACTTCAATAGCTTTCAATATGTTTGGATACAATGATGTGTCAGAAGGAGGTACAGAGAAAGATTAAAAAGTTCAAAGTTCAGTTTCCTAACAGTGTGTCTTTACAAATGCTTTTGTCCAGGAGTAAGGATCTCTGCAAATCTCCTGTTCTGCTATGTTGGGCCCTGAAACTGATGATAAATCTTACCTGCTCTGGCCAGGAAAATAGGTTATGTCTCACCTATGGTAAGTAATAAGTTCCAGATGAGCTCCATAATCATGTGAGATTAAAAATGCCATAGTTCAGGTGCTCACTACTAATGCAGGCCGAAGGAGTCCACTCAGGAAAACAAGTTTGAGAACTGGTTGCAATTTTCTGTGAAAGGGTTGGAAGGCGGGGGCCGTGAGACTTGGACGGTTACTTCAGTATAGCTTTTGTGGATACAGATATTTATGACCGTTTGAGTAGGAGTGTGGTTTTGGTCGTAAACCGTAGCTCATGGGGCAGAACATCATTATGCTTCTCAGCCAGTAGATGGGCTGACTCTGGATGGGGGACTTTTCAGGCCAAACATCCCAGGTGATGCGAGGTGTTATAGAGTTAGCCCATTCGTTATCTTCCTTTAGCCTTGTTTTTTCTTCTGAGCGGAGTTCCTGGTTCATTAACTCAGCTGATTGGCTGCTGCCCAGGCTGCTGTAGTTTAAGCTGCAAGCATCGAATGAAGAGATTAACTCAAGAGGTTGAGGGAGGGGGAGAGAATCCTTCCCTTCATCCCAGGCCAAGCCCAGTGGAGGTCGAGCTCCCCTCTGCTGATTTCACCAGGAAGGAATTTGGACGCAGGTAACACAGTGCATCTCGCTGTCTAGCACTTAAGTTTGTATCTTACTGACCTCTTGTAATACTTTGCGATAACTCTTAGCATAGTGATGCACTTATTTGTAAATCGCTCTGGGTAAGAGCGTCTGCTAAATGAGGTAATGTAATGTAATGTAATGTCTTCCTCTCTCTAATCTACCTTTCCTTTCATAACTCTCTTTTTGACTGTCTCTCTCTTTCGCCCCCATGTTTTTTCTCTGTCCATTCTTCTCTCTGTCTTCCCCCCCATTGCACTCCTACTCTTACTCTCCTTCCTTTCCTACTTTCATTTTCCTTCTCTTTATCTGTTTCCCTCCCTCCTCCTCTCTGTCTGTCTTCCTTTAATTACAGTACCCAAGAAAGAGGGAGAGATGAGGCCGAAGTGAATATTTCGCCTGTTACATATTTCCAGGCTCTGCTGGTAGTGAAAGCTCTGCTGCCACTTTGATTATCTCTGTGGCGTTTCCCTGAAGTGTGGGGTGGAGATTAAGACATGGGCCGATCACAGCAAAGCTGTTAATGACCATTCAATCGCCAGCTAATGACCGGTTGAAAGAAATGCATTTCTATGCTGCCTTTCATCCCTCATAAATGACTTCAAATAACCTTAAAGCAAGATGGGGGGTAACTCTCTTCAACCACCACTAATGCGAAGCAGGGCAATGGCGGCTGTTTTGTGCCAGAACGCTCACCACAAATTGGCTGGAGAGTCAGGGGTATTTGGCAACATAAACACAAAAGCGCTGTTGAAGACAAGGCAGCTCCAGAGGTAATGATGGACACAGAAATAAACAATGAGAACAGGAATTTCTTAAAATGAAAGGGTAAAAGCATACAGTTGCCTGTGATGTGAGAATGTTTGTGATTTCATGGAGGAGTGGGCAGTGGGCTGTAGTGTGTGATGTCCGCCTGCGATTAAAGAGGGTCCACAGGGCTTCTTGTAATCAGTTTTCATATTTGCTTGTGTGTGAATGTGCCACCTTGAACGTCACCTCACTGTCCTTTCATCAACTAATATGGGCAGGGACAGAGTGCGAGTGTGCATGGTGGACCACCTGGGATGATGTGTGTGTGTGTGTGTGTGTGTGTGTGTGTGTGTGTGTGTGTGGTGAGGGGGGCTCCATCTCTCCCCAGCTGTGGTTTGTGTGGGCTGTGTGGGCTTTTCAGATATCTCAGGGCAAGGCTATCACTAATGTTCTTTACTGTCTTGCTCTTGTACTCAGCTATGCAAAGGCCAGACAAAGAGAACTTTGGCCTGTCTAAAGACGATTCCGTTAGCCACGTAGCACCTGAGTATTCACATGCTCGCATTATCTGAGATGATCTTGAAATATGGGAGACATTTTTAGCCACGTGATATCGGGACCGCTACCTGCAGCTGGCTTCATCGGCTCCAGCATCACAATAACCTCCCTCTCTGAGACAATTTAATTATTTTAATGAAGTTTGGCTCAGAGGGATCTTTGGACAGGCTACTCCTGTTTGGCTCACTGTGCTGTCAGGGCGGAATAATTCCGGAGGTCTGGCTGAAAGTGCTCATTTGAAGCTGTTAGGGCATTTTCAGCCAGGCGAATTCCTCCGGTGACCCACAGGCGAGAGCCAGCGTCAAAGTGTTCTCAGCCTGCGTCAAGTTATCCCTCAGTGAATTACAGCTGAATGGGGGGTTCTGGGCCAAAAGGAATGGCCAAAAAACAATATGTTTATAGTCAGAAACAACTGTGAAAGAAAAGAGCTATTAAAATTCAAAAGAAAACAAAAGGGAAATGGATCTCCAAACTGAGTTTCATCAGTTTAGTTCCCAGTTGCTACACAGTACCTGCCTGCGTCTGTGTTTCTCATAAATGGGAGTGGGTAGCTGGTTTAGCTGTTCTCTGTAAATGGCTTGCCTTCTCTCTTGAAAGTGGGAGGAGACTCTGAGGCAAGGCACTAATTAGTTGAGTTGCTGAGGTACTCCCACGGGACATGGAGGGGTGCTGGGACGAGGACTTGAACTGGCACATCCGCTTGCCACTCTTACGTGACCCAGGATCGGTTTTTCCCAGATTTCAGCGCAGTCTCTCACATCGTTATCTGAATGCCGTCACCCAGACTATTTTCCCAGATGATTTCCCATTGCCGTCCCCTCATTATGTTTCTATTATTAGACATGAATAGGTACAACAGGAGCCTGTACTCACAAATGCCGGTGAGAAGCATGGAGCAGAAATTACAGGGAGCTTGTGTTCTCCAGTATTCTTGTTTCGTGGGTAATTTCCTTTCCTTGCCGTGTAGCAGAACTACCCCCATGATTGTGGCGGAAGGCCCCTGTACCCACACACATGCTCCGCTCACCCTCTTATGTCCCCCATCCCAATTCCGCCCCCCTCCCTCTCCTTCCCTCTCAACCTTCATCTCCATGGATACCCCGGAGAACACAAGGGGCTTGCTTAACATGAGTCATTTGCATTTCTTTTTCGTCGACCCCCAAGAATGTGCCCCCTTAATTGAAGAGGCGGGACCCCCATCCGTACCGGAGCCCCTGGTGGTCACAAGGCTGTCTATTCACCGCCTGGAAAAAAAAAAATGCGAACAGGCCCTCTGCAGGTGCTGGAGAAGGCCTCGCTCTGTCTCCCTCTCTCCCTGTAAAAGTGACTGCCTTAATAAACTCGCACTCACTCAGGAATGCCGCAGCCTTCCTTGGCAAAATAAGATGGTGCAGAATGACGACTTGATAGCACAGCATCATCGCTCACGTCTCCAGGTAACGAGAACATGTTTTCCACTTCATGTCAGATCCTTCTTTGTTGTTATGTGATTTGAATTTTTTATTTTCTCATGCAAATTCATTTCTGTTGGGTGAGACTGAAATAATTCACAATGTGGATTCTGTGTGGTTCTCATCATTAGTGCTAACCTTAGCCGTTGGCTCTCGCAATGTTAGCACCATCAAAATGCAGTACTTAATATTTCATGATGTGGTGCACATTTACACTTATAAGCTGCATATGATTCAGGTGGCGTTCTGCCTTCTGATTACTGACTTAAAGTAAAGTAAAGACAGAGCACTATTCCAGTGGTGAAAACAACCCACATGAACACACTCACCAAGCCTGTCTTATTAGCTCTCATTCCAGCTATTCCAGAGACAGAATGTACTGTACACAAAAAAAAAATACAGTCGCTGTGAGTATTACTGTGGGGAAGTATGGTATTGTTACACACATAGCCTCTGCAAACACTCTGAGGTATTTGTTCTTCCAAAATGGACCCAGATGAATGCCTTGCTCTGTGCAGTCCTGGGGCCTTGTCACCTGTGAGGTATCCTTTCTTTTTTTTTTTTTTTTTTTGTCTGTTTTGTCTCTGCTGATAAATCATTGGTCTCGGGGGGTGCTCTTAACATTTGTAAAAGCAAACATTTATTGGAGGCCTCTTAAGTCCCCCTCCCCCTTCCCAACCTCATGCAAAAAAGTGCCTCAAACTCCCCTGGTCATGCTTCATAAATCTGGGCTGCAGGCAGAGCGGAGAACATTCTTCCTCCTTGCCAATTGGAGCGTCGCGCTCTCTGTAGACTCTGCCTCGCCCAATCCCTCTGCGGTACCCCCCTACGAGCATGTTGGAGTGTTTCATGCGGACTTGTTTGGTGACATTGAAATGGAAAAAACACGGCTTTGCGCTGACATTTTCACAGGGTACAGCGAATGTACACTGTTTTAGACGTCTGTCGCGGGCCCTTCACACAAGATTGTAATCTAAGAGCGCTCAAATGGAGGTGACGTCATGCATCACTCACGTGGCCAAGAGAGTGAGGAAACTCTTGTTTACACGTCCTCGGTTTCTCCGTCTCTCTGTTTGATGTTTGTGCAAACTGGGCTTTGAGCCTCGGGGGACCAATTTCTCTGGGGAAGAGGCACCATTCTAAGGGCCTGTGTCTGTCATAATATTTCCATTGTGCAGATTAAATATGGTGCCGGGGGGGAAGTGGTCACCCCTGTCCCGCAGTCATTCCCCTGTACTCGGAGCAAGCGGGCAGGCAGGAAGGTTCACCTTATTGACTTTTCAGTGCTCGTTAATCTGTCCTGGCCGTGTCCTCGGGCGGTGGTCTGTTCGGCTAACCTTTTGCGTTGTGGAGCTCTCCAGAAAAACAACCATTCGTCAAAGACAGAGACGGTGGAAGGTAACTAGATAAGGGCTTGCGGGAAGTGCTAGCAGCCTCGTATACGTGATCTGTGATATTATGTAACAGTTTTCCTGACACTGGGAGAACGTTTCAAACTCCCAGTACAGTTTGGGGGATCTTTTATGTAACAACAAATGCACTGCCTCATTCTGTCACATTTCTACAGAAACAAATTCCATTTGCTCCACCTTCAGTGTGTGGTCCCGTCACATGTCAGAATGTCTCTGACACAAATAAATGCCAGCACTTTGGGTGTTTCACCCAAAGTAAACAGACACATCCATTTAAGGTTTAAGACTTGGACGGCCTGACACCTGTTCTGTGCCTGTGGCTCGAAGTCAAACAGCTCCCAGGTTGACTACCTAACAGGTTGAAGTTTGGCTGCGAACCTCATCCAGCAGCTGACATGCATGGGAGAGAAGGGTGATGAGAGGGGGAGACTGAGGGATTCTGTCAGGAGCATCTGTGGTTCCCCTCGTGCTCAGCGTGGGCAGCACTTCACTTTACCCACAATGCACTGAGGCACAAGCACACAACTCACTGTATGGGCTGTCCAGTCTGTCAAAGCAGACCAGAGATCGTGGGATCGAGCAGATGTGCAGACATCGTCACAGCAGCCCTTTGGGTACAAATAAAAAGACCAAACAGTATGATTCCACCCTTATCGATCTCTTTTTTAGATTTAGCATCTGGGTGATGGACAAGGGAGAGGCAGATGCAGTCAAAATCCAAAATAAAATATACATTCCTGTGCCCTCAGTCAGGATTCATTCAGATTTACACTTCAGTGTTTGGAAGGGTTACCCTTGAGGAATAACACTACAGGCCTCTACCTTCCCTAATAGACACATCTATTTCAAGTATCAATAGGGCACAGAGCACCATGTCTGATCATATGACACCACATGTTGCCAGAGAACAGGAAGGGGCAGCTGGTTATTCAGTAACTGCTTTGCTACGATCATCAGCTGCTGGGGGAAATACAGATATAGCCAGCAAAAATGATTTCATCTCTCAGCAGATGACAGTCTGACTGTGTGTGAGTTGGGATTTCTGCAGCTGGAGATGTGTCATACTGACCGGCTCGCTGGGATCACAGGTGTGACTCTGTCTTTCCTTCCAAGCTGCGACGCCATAGACCGTCCGAGCCAACGTCACTCCGGGAGAAAACCGCTCCGCTCTCCCGCTGGGGGGGATGTCTTCCACATGGAAAACCGGCGCTGTGTCCCCTGTGAGCCGTGCAGAGAGGCGCAACAGGACCACTCCCTGCCAGGAATCCAGCTGAAAGCACTCTCTGCACACACAGAGGAGACGGCTTTAATGTGATGCGGTTATCAGGAAACGGAGGCGGCTGACGGGAAGCAGGAGCGTGCTTTGTCTCAGTGTTACATCGGACTCTGATGTTACTTAGTTTTTACACGGTAACGATCCATCAATGATTCATGTGAGAATCGATATTTATTTCCCATGGGGCAGTGCTTTGTTGAAATGGAGAGAGGGACAGGGCGGGGCTGGTTGTCTGTAGGTTTGCTTTTGGGGTCAAGGGGCAGGTAGGGGGGCTGTTTTGGTGGAAAATAACAGGGATGGGGGTGTGGCAGGTAGACAGCCCTGTAATCCCCCCCCTCCCCCCCAGCTAACTGTGGGTGGCTGTGTTTATACCCTGCGGAGGAGCTGGGAGGCACGGTTAGAGTGTTACTGTAAATGGAAGTGTTAGCCCAAAATCATAGTAATTGGCTCCTCCCTCTCTGAAACACCCTCCCCGCCCCCTTCCCCACGCCTCTCTCTGAATCTCGCTGCTGTTGCTGCGTCTGGCCGGCAGTGTGTAGCATTGGTTAAGGTGATGGACTCACGGCGTCGTGGGTATGGATCCTGGGCTGCGGTAGTGGCCATGAGCAGACTTCACCCAAAAGGCTCCTTTAAGGACCCTGCTGTTAGGGCTTCAATAGCGTTAGGCTCACACTCACTGGTCTGGGAGTGTTAGCATGGTCTGACACTGTTGCTCCTTCAGCTTGAATGGATACACTTCTGTTTTTGTGCTGGAAGTTGCTCTGGATAAGAGCGCCTGCTAAACAAATGTAATGTAAAGTAGAGCAGGCTAAATGTGAGAATAGCAGGGTGATAATTATTATCAATGTTGTGAAGTCGTGTTTAGGCCGGACACAACACACTACAGTGCGTTTTGTTCAGGAAACGTAATGACTTTTTCAGGGCAACAGCACGTGCAGCTCTGTTTCTTGACACGAGGAGGATTAAACACGCAGGAAATCTCAGGTTCTTGCTCCGAGATTACTCTGACCGCTGTCGAGTTCAGGTCGGGGTCTGAGATGACAGCACTAAGAGTTATGGTCTTTCTCTGTTCAGGGTTCAAGAACAGCGAACACTGAGGAGGAATTACAGGGGGAGCGAACAGCTCTACAGTGCCATTCATACAGTACAGATGCCCGGTTTCCTGGGCCATCACAAAGATGGCTCTCAATATCATCACATTACAGATGATGCAATCTCCCAGAATTCTCCACGGCAGATTGAAGTTGCTCAGCCATAGCACACTGAATCCTTGTGTGTTCACCTAAAAGTGAAGTGTGAAGGGCAATCTGGAGTGTAATGGCGGGCATGTCCAACCCATGCATGAGTTCCCAGAGACTCTTCGTCAGAAGGGAGACCGAGCACATCTTGTTCCTTTCCTACTCAGACTAACGAGTTCCTGTTTTTATTTGAAGTCTTGAATTGAGGATAGAACTTTGAACAATTTCAGTGTAGAACTTTCAATTTAAAGTGCAGACGTTTGACGTCTTGGTATACCGTACATTATCTCTGTGTGTCTGTGACTGTTGTGGTGTTGCTGTTGAATTGTTGTCACTTTGATGTGTGAAATTTGGTGTAAATGTTGAATATCATATGCTACCATATATTAATTCTTTATATATATAACACTTATGATGTGGATATAAATTGATATAAATCAGAATATTTGCAGCATATTTATACTATCATGAAAATAAAATTGATTACTTTTAACACATTATTTCATTAGGGAATGCAATGCAGTAATAGATTTTTTGAATTACTGAACTAAAAAAAAAAAAAGGTTTCTGCACTTTTTTTGAGAGACTTTTTTGAAATTAAGGTTTCTCTGAGAGCAAGTGCTTTTTATGAGCTGAGACACAATAGAAATATTCCAGAACACCGTGTGTGTGTGTGAATGGAACCTTTTCAGCCAACATTCCAGCTGGATGGGCCTCTGTGCTGTTAGCTCTGTGAAGGAACAGTTTTTGGAAGGCTTGGTTGAGCAACATTTTGTTCCACAGTGCTTATTGACCTGTAAGGTGAACGGAGACAGCATTATGTAAACAGCTCACTCAGCTAACCCTGTTTCTGGGGGGTGTGATATTCGTTAATTGTTTCCGGTTTGCCTGAGCTTCCTGCTACCTGCTGGTGAATCCAGTTGATGGCTTTTGGAGGCTCCGGCCTTGTTCTAATGATGTGCTACCTGATGTTTCAAAGCCAACCTGAAACCTGACTGCAGCTGGAATTCACACTCTCCTTTGTACATTTTGTCATTTGGCAGATGCTCTTATCCAGAGTACATAACTCTTATAATCAAACATGTGAAGAAGTGATTCCGGTGAGTTTTTTGTTTTACTGGGGATTTTAACATCCAATTTATTGATTTGTTACTATTCATTGATGTGAGGATGTTACAGATTTTAGTAATAATAAGTAATTGATGCCTGAATTTCACAATGGCTTCTTGTTCTTTAATCATTTTCCACAATCTGTATGTGTTATGACCAAGCAGGTTATGTAAGTTTCAAAGAAGTTTCCAAAAGTATTTTCAGCTGCCATTTTCCAGCATTCCTGGTACTCCTGGTGCCTCTGGATGGCATCGTAAATTGGTTTCATACTAACTCCCACCTCTTGGTCAGCTGTCAACACCATGTACAGGTGTGGTGTTACACATGCACTGTGCCACAGCGTACCAGTCTCCAAACTGCGAAATCTGTGGAATAAACACCACTGCTTCACAACCTGGGAAGAATTCACTGGGTTCTACTCAACCAGAAAAACACATCATTTAGCCTGTGACACAGAAGCATCTCAGAAAATCAGGTCCATAGTGCATTGTGTTCTGAGCATTTTCTGAATGTCAGTGGAAGGTTCCCTTAATCCTGATGGGTGGCAGTGTAGCATAGTGGTAAGGAGCAGGGCTTGTAACTGAAAGGTTGCTGGTTCGATGCCCCACTGGGGCACTGCTTCTGTACCCTTAGGCAAGGCACTTAATCCAGAATTGCCTCAGAAAATATCCAGCTGTATAAATGAATAACCTGTAAAAATTATAACCTATATAAATCGATCCGGATAAGAGTGTCTGCTAAACGCTAATAATGTAATGTAATGTAATGATGTTCTGTCCTGCTGAGTGTTCTGTTGTGGGCATTCCCATATCACATGTGATGTGTGTGATTGTGGTACACCAAGGCAGTGTTTAGCATAGAGTAGTGTTGATGCAGCAGGTATAACGGTGCTGTATGGAATGAACATTAACAGAACTGGTGGTTCATGTATTGTGCTCGGCCCCACTAAACCTCCGTAAAGACCATACAAATGCCACTTTGGGACAGATACGGGTAGAGCTCTTAGGCGTAGCCATGTGACGCAAGACAGTCATTTTGTGTGCTATGGTAATGCAAGGAAGTCTACAAGGGTGTGACATTTTCAGGCTAAGGCATTGTAAGGGGTAGGTCCAGGGGGCATTGTAGATCTGAAGGATGTCAGGTGGCTTTACACTGGGCCAGGACACCCCCAAGCCCCCCCAGTAGATTTGTCTCCTAGACGATTGCACATGCCTTCTCCTTGTGCTGTCTGTCACGCGCAGCTGGATCAGACCAGTATTTTTGGAAGAGATCCGGCATTTCTACAATCCCCCCCCATCAATCAGAATTTATAAAGAAAGAACAGAAACGCATGGCTTCACCATTAGAACCTGGGGTGTCTTTGAGGTTTCGGAGTTCCTACTGTAAACTCAGACCCAAAGTGAAATGTCATGGGTGCATTGCGAGCAGGTCTGTCTTTGTTGAGAAAGTATTTGCCCTCTGGATTGTCTCGCAAACGGCTTACAAGTTGGGGTCGTAGCCTAATAAAAAAAATGTAGGCCCGATGCCCAGAGGAACTGTGGGAAGAGTTTTCCGATGAGGAATGGGTTTAAAACGCTCAGCCGTTAAAGAGGAAAACATGGATTTGAGACAAAAGAAATGCAGGAAAGGGGGGAGGAGAGCAGTGGAGGAAGAACCTCGTCTGCCAAACCAAATCCTGGGATCTTCACAGCTCCACATCTGGGCGCCACATCTGGACCGGAGGAGTCTCATGATCAGCCCCTGACAAGTGGCTGTGCTCTCTCAGGCAAAATGTACTGCTGTTGCGTACGCAACCTCCCTCTGCAAAGCCCATAACTCACTTAAAGTGGGTAGAATGGAAGCCCTGATCCCCAGACGTCAGAACGCCGTGTCTCTACATTTCCAGGTTCAAAGCAAAGGAAAGAAAAATGGTCACAGATAACATGCGTTCCCTCTGTATTCCTTTGCTGCATAAGTGTAGTGAGGTCACTGAAAGCTCAGGCCTCTGGCCGCCCTCCTTTCCCAATAATAAAAGCAAGGCTCTTTCAGGGTCTTTTAAAGGCAAGCAGTGTGCTTGTTCCTCCACAGCCGACCACAGACCATGGGGGGTGTGTGGGGGGGAAACTGTGTTTGCCTTGGCCCTTGTCTAAAACCCCCGTTCATATTGTAGCAATGAACAGATAGGAAGGCGACAGCCTCTCAGTCTCTCTCCACTATGGCTGGGAGAATGCCACATTCACAGCTTAGCAGCACTCAAGGGCACTCTCCTTTAGATATTGCATATTTCCCCCCACAAATAATTATCACAATCATTTTATTTTTCTCTTTCCTTTCTGAGAAATTTTAAAAATAGACGCTGGCGGAATGTTCTGCCCTCGCGGAGAGAAATGCACTTTTGTCTTTGGCACTCGTGCATCAGGCTGCGGTTTCAAAGACATTTCTGAGCAGCGAATCACGGTGCTGGCACAGAGAAACCAGACGCTTGCAAGGCATCCCGGTTCAGCCGTGAACTTGCACCCGGGAAAGCAGACGGAGAAGAAGGGCTAGCTCAGTAGCTGGGTAGAGGTGGCTGTAATCAACAAACCCTGGCTATGTTTTGGTGTTTGTGACTAGCTTTTACTCTGCATCTGGACTGCAACTTTTCAGCTCATCATGTGTGTTTCACAACACAAAAGTACTAGTTTGTTCTGTAACAGAATTGTCCCTTTTTAACCTTTCAAGGTATCAAATCCATTGGTGCGTTCAGGAAACAATCAAACCCAAATGGATTAAAATCTAGAGGTACGCACTTCACCTGAATGAGGTGGAATTACACCTCCGAAGAAAATCGAAGTAATGGCATCAGGACTTCAGCCCTGTTGAATTGTATTATAAGCTGGCACATCAGAAGGCCTATTAAACACAGAAACCCTGCGCACATGAATGCCAGCATCTCCCCCTGAGACTCCGAGAAGCCCTGATCTGTCAGAAATCTTTTTAATCAAAACTCGCCCTTGTGTCCCATTCCTGGAACCCAATTGCGTGTAGAGTTTAATAAAAAGGAGGAATAATGCCAGGTTCTTGGCACTTAAACGCTCGTGATTGATTATGCCCGACTGAGCAGTGCAACAGTGGGAGCTCTGTCACTGACTATCTTAGCTTGTGATAAATAGATTTCCAGAGCTAATATCTCCCCTCGCCTGCTCAGTCTCAGTTGTCAGAATGCTCTGGAGTCCCTCCTAAACCTGTGGCCAGGGGGTTGTTGTTTCATTCGTAGGCCACGATGCAGTACACTTAAGCAATGCTGTTAGGGATATATGCCAGTAAAAAAAAACCACCAAATGTTATATAGTAGCTTTTATAGTACTATACTATGGTACTGTAGTAGCTTTATTGCTAATGGTAAAATTAGCCTGTAGAAAAAGATCTGTAGTGTCCACCCAATCCTGAGAGCCTGGTGTGAAAGTGTGGAAAAGCCCCTCTGACATTTCCTCTCTGGTACAGCCTGAGGTGTGGGGATGTGTTGGGACAGGCATATCCACTGCTCCCCAGAGGGGGTACAGAGCTCACCTTTGTGGTCGTACCTGTCCAGCCACGACCCAGCCTCATCAATCACTTCAGGGATCACCAACCAGATGGCTCACGTCATGTGTTTACTGGGAAAACATTTCCTGTAGCAAAGTCACATTGGGTCACAGCAGTGCCTCGGTATTTGAAAAGGCTCATGTATTACAGGACATTTAACAAATGTACACAGATTATTATGAGAGCTTTAAATGTCACTGCTGTATAAGGAGGCATCAGGCATCACTAGACTGGAAAAGGCGGTAGATGCAGCGATTTCTGCAGGGAGCGTAAAGTGTAATTTTGTTGTGTTTGCATGAGAGAGCCTTTCCAACACAGGGTGTTTCTAGGGACGAAGGCTGTAATTTGTCACCATGTAAGTGTAAGTGCATGCCTGTGTGTGTCCTGGACAGAAATACAGCAACGCAGAGTGAAATCCAGACAAGAGCAAACCTCGGCTGCTGGGTGAAGATGCACAGTGCCGCAGAGGCTTTTTTGTAGTGGCCCAGGAACCTTTCTCCTCGAATTCATACTGTGATCAGGTGGGACTTCCTGTCTGTTAACTTTTACATTATGTTATATTATTGGCATTTAGCAACTTTTATCCAGAGCAACTTACATAGGTTACAGTTTTTACATGTTATTCTTTTATACAGCTGAATATTTACAATGGTTTGATTCCCCACTGGGGCACTTCTGGGTTAAGTACCTTGACCAATGGTACAACAGCAGTGCCCCAGTGGGGAATCAAACCAGCAACCTTTCAGGTACGAACCCTGCTCCTTGCCACTGTGCTAAACTGCTGACCCAAATGCCTCAATTTCTGCCTGATTCACAGAGGGAATCAGGAGTGGGGTAATGAGTAAGGGAATGGACTTGTGGAAGAAGCAGAATGTCATGGTGGTGTCTTTGTGTGTGTGTATTTATGTGTGTGTACTGTATTTGTGTGTGTGTGTGTGTGTTGGGGGTGGGGGCTGTTTCTGATGCCAGTTGTTTAAACACCAGGCTGTGAGTGCTGTAATCACCAGGGAGCAGCACCATAATTAAAGTTCTGAGGAAACAGGGGGATAGAGGATGGAGGTAAGAAGGTGGGGGTGGAGAATAAAGGCAGTGGTGCTCGTTCAGAGAACCTGCTTGGCCATACTGTGGACTGTGGGTTTTCCCTCCCATGATGCAATGGGGCCCCAATGTACTCTGTCAATGTGGCAAAAGTGTAAATGTTTTGATTTTTCTCACACGATATTGAGGCCTAAGCACAGGTCTTGGGATATGATGTCTATTGGTTTCTCATGACACATTACTGTACTGTGCTGCAGTATTGTTGCTCAATATTTTTTTAAATCAGTAAATGAGTATGACACGTGAAAAATATGTCAGCACTAGAAAGTGAGTCAGATGAGAGAATGAATCTGGAAACTTCACCATTTCCTTTCTGGTCAGTCACATGTTCTCTTTTTTTTGATAACCTGCCAGGAAAAAAGTTATTTATTCACCAACAGAGTGTCCCCTAAAATTGAGAATGGAATTGCTTTACCATTATCTTTGTTTGGTGTACAAGTCTACAAAAATTGATTGAATACTGCTTTAAAGTCCCCCGTAATCTGCAGTTTGGTCTTTACCATTGATTTCCTTGTCTTTGAACAAGAGTTAAAGTCCACTAAGTAAATGCTGTGACCATGACACAGTTTGGCTTAGGCCATTCTGGAACATTTTAACAAACAGAGTCCATTTTAGAATTAGATCAGGGTTTTGACCTGTTGTTTCACACACATTAGCTTTCAGCCTGTTTCATGTCAGGGGCATCAAGACTGGTTATGGGATTCTAATGATCAGTGGCAGATGCTAGAGCCACTTGTGTTCTCTGCAACACCTGCTGACCTGGGCTCAAGCTACAGGTCCAGGAACTATAGCCAGGACTTTAAACAGGAACCTTGAAACAGGAACTCTGGTGTCTGTCCTCACACCAAATCCCACCCAAGCATCGGCCCTACAGCTGCTCATTGGATGTGCAACTTCCTCTTCATCTCTGAGCAACTTTAATAACAAGCTAGCTAACTTATTATCAGCTAATGGAAATGGCAACTGCACTTTGTGGCCTTCTATGCATAGAATCACAATGCAGTGTAATGTGGTTTGTTACTCTGTGATAGCTCTGCTGTCTCCCCTGGGCTTAGGGATGTGAGCATGGCCATAAGTGAGGCTTAAAGCCTCACTTGTGTCTTTGCTACACACTGGAAAAAAACAGGCTGGCCATAAGCCCTAGCTCCTCCAACTTTGAGTTACAACAGTGGATAAGGGGTGTGCAGGATAAGTGCTTCCATGCCTGTGTGAGCGTGGTAATGAATGTTTGCATCAAATGTGTGATTTGAGGATCCTCAGCTTCAACTCACCAGCTTAACAACAGAAGATCAGCTTCACCTCAGACTGGAAAGCTGTCCCTTTGTGTATGAGGAATGTGCATTAAGCAGGCCAGCAATCAGCTGTGCTGAAATGCAGGTGTGCTTCTGCTGGAGGGCAGTAAAGCAATTGGTGCAAAGCTGCAATTCCTAAATTGTGCTTGATTTTCATGTTTTTAATTTGCTCTTTGTGTATTGCCTGCTCCACTGTTTTATTGATGTCATTGCATCGGCTAGTACGTCATAATGGACTTGAGTTTACCAAGGTCTCCATGGCAATAGTTGATTGTTAACATGAACATCCAATTGGCTCCACCTCCCTTTTGAATCAGCCTGAATCCAAGAACCTCACCAACAAATGCCTGTGGGAAACTAAGAATGGACCTGGACTGCAATAAAGTTTCCACTGTGTCTGTCTCCTCAAATGATCAAACTCTCATCCAGTGCTGTGCTGAAAACTTTAAAGTCTATTTCTGCCCAGTGTTTTTGCCTTTTAAGCTTGCACACAGCTGAAAACAAACAGAACTGCGATGCTGTTAAAACAGTAATGAGAGATTCCACTTGTTTGTGTATTTGGAACCCCAGGTTGCTAGGCTTGTTGCTAGGTAGGTGGCAAAGTTGCATTTGGTTAGTCATTCCCCTGATGTCACTTCCTCCTGAAGTTGTAGGGAGCAGTCCTCCCAGAAGTTAAATCAGACTGCACAAAAAAAAGCAACTACACAAAAACCGAACACACTGATGACACAGGGCGCCTACTTTCTGACATCTAAGCTTGACTGTGCTTTTCCAGGAGCTCAGAAGGCTTTAATTACGAGGTCACATGGGAGAAGATCCCCTGCAGATGGGCTGATATTACTCACCCCAAATTGTAGTCATTTGCACCGGGTGAAAAGCAGGGCAGGCGCATCTATCAGGCAGGGCTGAGACAACCTGTCTGCGCTTCCCAAAGAGGGGGAAAGTCGGACATGCCCAGTTAAGTGGCCTTGTGTTCACAATGTGCCGTGAGTCACTCCAAGCATGAATCTGCTTTCCTTATCTATAGTTAGCATGAGAACCATTATCATTCCCTCTGTCTACTGCACCTCATGGCGATGACTGTAATACACATGTGCCTGACTCAAGAGGCTTGCTGCTACATGGGTTCTGTATATTGCTTCTAAGACAATACTTAGAGGGCTAACAAGGACTAACAAGCTCTGTAGTCCATCTAGATGTAAACACATTCAGGTCAAGTAGCCACATTTAGTTTACATTATTGTCATTTAGCAGATGCTGTTACCCAGAGCGACTTACATAGGTTACAACTGTTACATGTTATTCATTTATATAGCTGGATATTTACTGAGGCAATTCTGGGTGAAGTACCTTGCTCGAGAGTACAGCAGCAGTGGGAATTGAAGGAAGGAATCGAACTGGCAACCTTTTGGTTACCAGCCCTGCTCCTTACCACCATGCTACACTGCCACCCAGGAGCCACAACCCTGGGAGTCCCCATATTGTAGTGTGATTAATCATTTGGTGAAGCAAAGCAGATCCTTCACTGTGTTGTATTAAGTTAACATTATAGCTGTGTAGCATTTGCAATAGTTTCCCACAGGGACCCTGTGATGGCAAGATAGCAGCATAGCTGACCCAGTCAAAACGCCTGTGGTATGTTAAAAAACATTGTAAACACTAGCGGTTCAACAGTGCAGCATAAGATGACATTCTTAAGAAGCCATTACCGCTTAATTTCTGTCTTATGTGAAAGGAATGACCCCCATCAGTTTTGGAAGTTTGGACCATTCCCTTCATTTAACATCAGATAAACACTGACAAACTCAAGCTGGGGCTGGTGAATTAGCTCCGCAAAATGTGCTTTGGCTGTGGGACATGTTTTCAAGTTTGCAAGTCATATTGACTTAATAGTGTCTAGTTATATACATTATATATTGTATACATTAAACATTATAAAGAAACATTATGGCAAACAAATGTACAGTGACGACAACAAGCATTGCATGGATATCTAAGTCAGATGAAGTATATTAATGAATGAACTGAACTGTTCCCAAAGCCTTTATAAACAGTACGGCATCACCTGACTGCAGATTATAAATTTGGAATGTGCATCATGTTACTTGTTGCCACGTGGATCTCCACAATAGCCCTGCGCGCACAGTTTGTGCCTGTGAGGCAAGCGTGAGCAATCCTGAACGCCGGCAGATGTAATGAATAGCTTGGCACTGGCCTTAATTACAAGGGTGTGGCGGTGGTACTCTTGGCCTACACAGAAATCACATCCGCATTGAAACCAGATGAGCGCTCTCCCATTTCCAGTGGCTGTCTCCCCACGCGGTCTGATGTAACCTCCCCTATTCTTACTGGAGCTCCGCGACGGCTCTGTTACGAAACACGAGACACCGGGTAACGTGCGGTCGGGGCCCCCGTTGAGTCAAAGGAAATTTTCCCCAGAAAGCCGCCTCAGCAACCCAGGGGTTAAAGAGGCCATGTGACTCCCCCCCAACCCACACACATACATACACACACTTGTTGCTGTTGGTGACCAGGCCCTGTCGGAGATCGGACAGGCGACAGTCACAGCGCTGTCAGCTTAGAGGCAACAAAAGGGACTGGGAGGGATTTTACACCGCTCCCCCCTCCCATAATGTGTGTGCGTGCATGCTTCTGTGTGTGAGTCAGTCGAGTCAAGCAGGGGATCGGGTTACAGGCAGCATAGCTCACCTGCAAGCCAGGAGTCCGTAAGGACCCCGTTCTGCCCACAGGTACCTGTCCTCCTGCCTGACTACAGTGCCACACATTGGCTGCTGTCACCGAACGGCCCGACACTGTCCCTCCCACCCCACACCCCCCCCATACGGAGGTGATTTCCTCTCCTCTGTTTGTTTTAGGGGTTCACTGCTGTTCGCTGCTCCTTTTCTAGGGGGGCCTGCCTGCCTGCGGAGAGGAATGTTGCAGCCGCGCCTCGCTGAGGAAGAGAAGAGGGGGAATGTGAAAAGGAGGAGTGCGGTGCAGAACTGAGAGGAGGGAGGAGGAGCGGAAACTGTGTCTGTAAGTGTCATGTGAGAGCAATAGGGGAGTACTGTACTGTTTGTGTGTATAAGTGTGTGTGACTGTTTTTATGTGTGTGTATGAGCGGGAGTGTGTGTGTGTGTGTGTGTGTGTGTCTGTGTTTGTCATTTTGTGCGTGTGTGAATGTGTGTGTGTGAATGACTGTGTGCATGTGTGTATGAGTGTATGAGTTTGTGTGACTGTGTGTGTGTTTGTGTGTATGTGTGTGTGTGCGTGTGTACACGGGCAGGGTGGGTGGGGGATCCAGCGCAGATCATGACTTCATGTGCAGGAATGAGTGCAGAGCTGCCAGGCTCCTGGCTGCTGTGGACTCTGCTCTGAGCCCTGCACTCAGAGGCTGAGATGGGAGTCAGCCGGCGTGAGGAAGCAAACGAACAAGCCCTCTGCCTCCACACGGGGCGCTGAAAACACAGCACAGAGAGGGAGAGAGAGAGGGAAGGAAAGGAGGGAAGAGAGGAGAGGGCAGGTCCTGTGCATGTGAGAGTGGGTGTGTGTGTGTGAGTGTGTGTGAGAGAGAGAGAGCATTACTCGCTCTGTCAGCTCTGAGGGATTTCTCCACTGCCCGAATAAACAGCACAGCGGAGCCCGCTTTGAAAACGCTGGCAGCTTCCCTCTTCACATCTTCCTGACCAAAGCAGCACCGCTCCAGCAGAATGGAAGGGGAGCACTGAGGCTTTGGGCTGGCAGGATTTTATCCTAAAAAAAAAAAAAAAAAAAACGCAAAAAAAAAAAAAAAGAAACACAAGCAAGCAAACAAAAGAGGTTGGATTTCCTTTTCACTCTCCACTTTTTAAAAGCCATTGTGTTGCGGAGATTGTTTCGTTTTCCTTTTGTCTGCTTCTGCTCATCTTTTCAAAGCTCTGGCTTCATGAGTGATTCTAGGCTGCTTTGCTGAAGTTGTTGCAGGAGGCAGAGTTTTTTTGTTGCTGGACTGCATTAGCACGTGAACGCAGGCGTTGTGGATACAGCCTGCATGATAACTGCTCGTTGCCTGATATGAAACATGTGTGAATCATACACTGTACAAGGTCTGTTTTCCTTCAAGGATTTCCCTCTGCCTTTGGATATAATCTGAAAAGAAAAAAAAAAGAGAACAAGAGCAAGAAATCCTTCCACAGTTTGAGGGGTAGACCCAGAATCTTGTGCGCTGAGATTGTTGTGGCTGTGTATTTTGTGTGGAACATACTCAGACGCTGCCCTCTCTCTCTCTATCCCTCTCTCTGTGACTCTCTCCCGCTCTCCCTCTCTCTCTGTCTCGGTCTGTTTTGCTTTCTCTCTCTCTCTCTCTTCGGGACTTCCAGGAGCGGGGCAGGGGTGAGGAGGGACGCACCTTGCGATGTCGGGGAGGAACTCAGTGGGGGACCTGGTTCCCCGTGACATCACGGAGATCTTGGCCCGGGAGTGCAAGGCCAACAAGGGCAAGAAGAAGCACGGCGGGTCGTTCGGGCGGGCGTTCGGCTGGCTCAAGGGCTCGAAGAAGAGCAGCAGCAGCAGCAACGGGCAGAGCCGGGGCGGGCGAGCGGGCGAGAGCCGGGCGTCCAAGCAGGGCCACCAGGAGCACGACTCCGCCAAAGGTAAGAGCTGGGCCGCTGTCTGTGAGCACTTAAAGTGAAACCCAGGGCAGGTGTTTAGTTGGACGTGCCAAACATATGTAGGCACTGCTCATTGGCTGACTGAGAATTCTGGGTAGGTCCAGCTGCAAGCCGCATTTTGAGCTGGTCTGGTCTGAAGAGGCTGACCTCTTTACAGTTTTTATCACTGCTTGCATTTTGTACATGTGTTTGGATTGTAAGATTAGATCTTTTTCTCTGACCATTTGATGTGCTTCCATTATTTTCCATTTGGATTCAGTCTATAACGTGTGCCTTGCAGTGAGCTCAGAGGCTTTTGCGCGCCCCTGCGTTGCTGTGTTGTGGCAGGTTATGTTCTGTGCCACATCCGTGCTGACTTTGAATGAGGGGAGCAATGAGGTCTCCGCCACAATTCCTGTTACTCTGCTCCTAAGCTCCCCTCCTCTGCTGACTGGAGCATTTCCTGTGCTGGTTTCTGCAGCGGTAGCGTGTGGGTTTGCAGAATTATCCCCAGAAACCCTGAGCTCTGCTTTCCAAATGGCCCCGCTCAGCTCCTGGGTACCCGGGCAGGGTGAAGGTGTGGGAGGGTGCTCTGATTGCTCTGTGGTTACAGCTGGGGAGGAGGGGGGGGAAGACAGGCAGAAGATTTGTTTATTCAGTGCTTGAAAAGGTGTGCTCTGGTCTTTGACTCCTGTCATTTTTGGTGTGACACACAGCTGTAAGTAGCCTAATAGTCCATTCAGATGGACTGAGTGTGATATTTTTCTCATTGGTTATTTATGTTTTTTCTACATGGAATATAGGTGGTAACTATGTCAAGACATTGTTAATACGAATGCTGTACTTTCTTCCTTACAAAATACAAATCACATAAACACTAAGTTTAAAGGTATCTGCAGCCCTATTGCTGTGCTACCTATATAATGTTTTTGAAATGTCCCAGCCATTACTCTCTAAAGTACTTTCAAAACATGTTTTTGTCTTCCAGTGCTGTTGACACTGCAAGTGATTCAATAATAGGGTTTGACCTTTAACCTCAACATGTCATAGTTGTCAGTTGTTCTAATTCCTGATTGTTTGCTCTGTCAGACAAAGATTGAGAGTGACATAATCATTTATGTAGCTGAAGTGACAGAGCTCATGTTTTTTTATAGCGAAAAACACAGAATACAGTCTGCTCCCATTTTTTATCAGTCCTGCACTTTCTCTCCTCCTTTTTTCCCGTCTTATTTGTGTGGATGTGTGAGTACTCATTTTGGGTGGTTCACTCTGAAGACAGTGTGAAAGTGTAGTAGAAACCTACGTTTTGGCTAATGACACAGTGCTGATACAAAAAAAAAACAGGAGTTCCTGCTTGCGCATTCTTAAAAACCCGTTGGGTCACTTTTCCGGCCTGCTCCAGGGTCTGCCAGGCAGACAGGGGCTTTCAGCGGCCCACCCTGGCGAAGCCTCCTCATTCACGGGTGAGTGTGACCGAGCTCAGCCACCGTGCGCTGGAGGCTGTGTCACAAGACAGAGAGAGAGAGAGCGAACGCTGAGCTTTTGCTCCCTTGGATACAGGCCTTTGATTTTCCCTCATTTAGGAACCCAGAGAGAGAACGCTGTTGCTGTGTTCCCTTCTTCCTTGAAAGCTCAGCTTGCGACTCGCCTCTGGATGACCGGGGTGGGGGGCGTTGAGCGCATCTGAGCTGTTAGCGCCAGACTCGGGGCCCTGAGACCCCGGAGAGAAGATTACACAGACACAAAGCTTTATTGAGGCGGAGCGATGACTGCAAATTCTTCTCAAATGCTTTTTTAATTAGAGCAGCTCCTCTTACTGACCGCGTTCCTCCCGCTCGGTTACGACAGACCTGCAGATCCCCCTCCTGCACGGATCTGTTGATTTATGAAGCTTCTGTCCTGCTGTTTATTACTTTTTTTTCTGAACTCACCGGGCTGCTTTGACACAACCTACCATGAGGCAATGACTGTTAAAAACACCCTAATAACAGGGCTGAGTTTGTACATGTGTGCAGTTGTGAGCGCTATTTAAGAGGCAGCAGAAGCACAGTGCATTTTTCTGTTTGTACAGCTGGGTGTTCATCAGAACAATGCAGGCCAAGGACCTTGCTCGAGAGAGCAACAGCAGCACTCCATCCGGGATTCGAACCCATAAACTTCTGGTGACAAGATGCGATTCTGTAACCATCCACCCACTGAAAAAAAAAAATCACATTAAAAATCGCACTGGGGTGGGCGTTAGCATCAGAGAGAGAGTGAAAGAAAGGGGGAGAAAGGGAGAGAAAGAGGGAGAGGGAGAGGGAGAGGGAGAGGGAGAGGGAGGGAGAGGGAGAGATCAGCTGTCCCTTGGCCAGTGCTGTCTGTAGACAGGGATGTAGTAGGAAGGGTGTGGGGGGGTGGTGCATACATGACATCAGCTTCCAAAGAAACTCTGCCTGACTGCACCCCCCATCCCCAGCCCCAACTGATGCAATCAGACTTCCAGTTGAATTGAGAGGCACCATGCGATTCCAAATCAGGCCTACACGAGCACATTTCGGGGCTTACCAAGCCGACCGTGCTGCACTAACAGATTGCGTCACCTTTGTGCTCGGGGCCTGGCTGGAGCCGCCTTCTGTCCGGGGGATTTAGATCCGTGAGATCATTGTGGAAGCGGACTGCGACTACACCCCCCCCCACCCACCCCCACTCCCACTCATCCCTGCTCCCTGCTCCCCCTCTCTGGAAAAGGGGCTCTATTTCCCTGTTCTCTCTCTCTGTCTCTCTCTGTCTCTCTCTCTCTCTCTCTCTGTGCAGCTGGGCGACCCTGTGCAGCTCTGGGAAGACGGAGGGACTCTCAGCGTAGATTTGGTCCAGCGTTGGCGGGGGAGGTGGGGGGGGGGTCGGGGTGACAGGACGGGCGGTTATCGCAGACCCCGTCTGAGCCGATGTCCGCAGCAAACACAGGGTCCAGATGTTCTCAGCCGCAGAACACTATAATCCCAGAGCCTGGATCAATAATCAGAGGGCCAGGGGAGGGAGTGAGGGAGGGAGGGAGGGAGGGAGGAAGGAGTCTGGAAAAGCATTGTCAGGGCGTTTCGAGCGGGGTGGTTTGGGCTGGGTCCAGCACTCCGCTGCTGGTTGCGCAACGGGGGAATTGTTCTGCAACCCTCTTAAAAAAAGCACAGCTGGAGTGTTTACACGCAGTCCTGCCTGAGTGTATTTCTGTGCTCGGAATAAGACAGCAGACCCGCGGACTCGTGGGCTTGGAGCGTCCGCTTTGTGAGCCTGTGTTCGTATGGTCAGTGAAAGTGATACACTTGTTGACATACCCGACCATGTCTGTTTACTCTGGTCCCTCCGCTGACCGGGGCTGTGGTCGGCTACGCCCGTCTCTGGTCCAGCAGTGCTAGCAGTGCTGTCTGAGTTGCACCGTAAGCAGCCTTGCTTTAAGCAGAGAAGATAGCGACCGAGGTAATTTATCATTACAAATCCACCACCATCGATACGAACTCACACAAGTGCCCTGCACCACCTGTCCCATGTGGCTTTTTGAAAACACAGAGGACCATCACCGACATACTCTGGGGTGTGACACACTTATCCTTGGGTGAGTCTGGCAACCAAAAGAGACCTTGAGGAACAGTGCAAGTCCCTGATATGAAGGTCAGAACCACCGCAGCTGGAGATTAAAATTCCACTGTCCCCACATGCCAAAGGAAAAGAAGACCTTTACCTTCATTGGCATAAAACTTATTAAAAGGAGGCAAACTAAAAAGCCATGACGGCAGATAAATAGACTGCAGGATTTCAGCATCGGGTCATCAGACACTCTATCAAGTTCAAGTAATCCCCTCTACCCAGCCCCCCCCCACCCCCCCTCGAAATCGGGAGGGGAACGAGTCAGGGGGAAGGAGGACACTGTATACTCCCACTACACTGTGTCTCTGCAAGCCAAGCCCACTCAGAGAGCACACCTGCATGGTAAAGTGGAAACAGACCGGTGGCTGGACTCTCTCACAGTCCGCCCGCACCTCCACCGCTCTCCGCTCAAAGACATATTTCAGCTTTAAGAGGCATCTTTCTCTGATTTATCGCCAGCGGCCAGGCAGGTAGAGGCAGTGGTCTAGCGTGATGAACGTTTTGTTCATTCGGACCATAACAAGCTACATCATCCGTTGCTGTGGGGATTACATGTGGCAATAAACGGCTTCTTCGAGTGTAACAGAAGACCAAACTGGGCAGTAGTTTTAGCTTGAGGTCATCTGTTGATTGGTATGTATTTTGCTATCCAGAGTGCAAGCATCATGTTTCTCTATGTGTGGTGTGTGTGTGTGTGTGTGTGTGTGTGTGGTATCTGTTATATAATGTAATGGATACAGCTGCTGACAAGCAAACTTTGTCTGCTACCTTCACCCATACTCTTTCCTGAGTCATGTGACCTGTCAGGTGACTGACAGAACCCCTAGCTTGAATATTTCATGATCTCACAAATCAGTGAAGCAGAACACCACACAGGGACATTTAGAAGTGTTCCCATCAAACCTTTCCCCTGGTTTGTAGTCAAATGTTTAATAAGGAGGTTTAATAACACTCTAAAGCATGTTCCTCTTTCACACTCTCTGAAAGTAAAGCAAGGGAACTGGAGATATGCCACCTCTTTGTTCACCCCAACCTTCCTGTGTGTGATATCCCAGAGTTTCTTGCTGTGATCCTAATGTCATTTCACTGTCAGCCATATGTCTGTCATGCTGCCATAAGCCATAAGCCATACTGCCAGCTCAAAAAAACTCAGGGTGGGGTCCCACATTCCCTGTCCCACACAAAGATAAGAGCAATCCCGCATATCATCACAGAAACAATAAACTTCCATATGTCTCCATAGCAGCCAGGCCACAACTCAACTGCTACAAGGCTCATGTGGTGAACATGTAGCCTGTTTATTAATTTCCTTGGCAGGCTCCCTTGCTCAACTGTACACACATTACATACACAAGTTTATCTCGTATGGCTGGGAAAAAAACATACAACTGGAGGAGAACATAGCATGGTATTGATTAGCTGTTGCTGTGCAACTCTTAGCTGATCAATCAACCACTCTCCTGATTCACTTACTGCTGCAGCAACAGTTTGCTTGTGTGTCTGTGTGTTCTCCTTTCATTTCCCAGCTTCAAATTGGTTTTGGTCTGGTTTAGCTGGGGTCCCCAATTTACAGGAAGATAACCTGGATTTGCTGTTAAACTAATTAAATTCAGCGCTTCTGGACTCAGACATATAGCTGCCAATTTTTATATGCTTGTTTTTTTGGCATCACAAATCTTAGATGTTTTTTTAGCATCTTAGATTAAGAGTGTTTGATGTTTTTTTAACTACCATTGTACAAAACTGACAGACTGATCTTATCTTATTATTGCTCTTGGGCCCTCTTACATGTATTTTTGTCTTTCTTGTTGCAAGAAATTGAACTGTATAGCGGTTGAGAGCTGTTTCATTCTTTTGCTATTCTTTGGATCCACTGTAATGCAGTTTACACTCAACACTTCTCTAGACAGTTTCAAGGAAAGTTGACCACACAAGGGGTTAAAATATGTTGCCAGTGAGTGGCCGGCCTGAGTTGCAGGCTGATTGCATTTCTGGACGGAGACATCATCCAGACAAATTCATCCATGGGCTGTTGCTGGCTAGTTGGAGGGCAAGACTCTTGATCTTTATGTCCAATTGGCTGGTCTCCACTGTAATAATGAGTTGGTAGAGCTCCAGGACCTAGTTAGTGTGCCCTTTAGCGAGATTGTGTGCGCACCACGGGGGGAGTTGGTGGTGGTGGTGGTGGGGGGGGGGGGTGGTGGTCTTTGAAGCTGTCAGAGAGAAAGAGTTGGGCCACTGTAGGCTGCAATCCCAGGAAAGGGGATATGCATCGCACAGGGGCAACATCAGAGAGTTTCCAGCCAATTCCGGCAGTTGCAAGAAATGGATGTGGGTCATGATTCTGAGGTCAGGAGGGCTGAAGGGGCCACCCAGTTGGCCACATCCTCCAAGGAAAAGGATTTGGTGATAATGAGGGATTCAGTCATTAGAAGGATAGACAGCAATACAGGTAGCAGTCCTCCTGGAGTGTGTGGACAAGCTCCTGGCTGGACGCAGATGTGATGGATTTGAGCTTGCTTTCACCAGCCATGCTGGCCTCTGGGTCAGCAACCCCAGTGGACATGGGTTTATCTAAAAAATAAGCAGTGGTTTATTGCATTATCTTGAGGCTTGAGTTGCAGTTGTGTACGGAAGGATATTAGATGTCTGCTCCTACCCTGATTCTCTTGTGGTGTTAAATAGCTATTTAGTTGGGTGGTAAAATCATCCAACTGACAGATTTCAATATTCTCCTAAAACGTTGGGTCTGTGTTGTCTGCAATGTATGGGCAGTTAACTTTTTGCTTTTTGCCATTTTCATTTGCTTGCAGTGAGCAGTTAAGCCCACAAAAAGCCCCAGTGTGAGTAAAATGAAAGTTCTCCCTCATTCTCTCAGGCATGGAAGGATGCCTGTCTGCCAGGACATGTTCCATGTTTTTATTTTTAAAAATAATTTCTATTTGTGGGAGATCCCACGGTTTGCTTGTCATGGTGCCAGACCACTTCCTCCTTTCCGTGTATACCATAAATTCCATAAATACCCCTTCTTCTGCCAGATGCAGCGTAACTACATCGAGTGCTGGATAGCCAGCTATACCTGCAGTGATGCTCTTTAAACTCCCACCTCACTTGCAGCTGGTTGGAAGTGGAAACAGGATTGTTACCATGGCCACTGTTTTAACTGTCGGTTAAAACAGCTGACGAAACCTAACTACCAGAGTATCCAAGACCAGGTTTCAAATAGCGTGAGATGCAGTCTAAACTGAATAAAATAATGAGCCTAGATGGGTTATTGGCTTGTTTGCATTGTTAAACATTCTTATTTCCCTGTGCTCAAGGATTGTGCTGGAAGGCACTCTGGATAAGAGCGTCTGCTAAATGTGATGTAATGTAATGTAATGCGAACCTCTGATACTAAACCCCCAAATCCTGACCACCGACTCCAAACTCTAAGGTTCATATCAACACAGAAACCCTTTCTCCATTGTGCACTCTTGTCATTATAGTTTACAGCATGTCATATTTCTCTAATTCAGCACAGTCATAGCTAATGATGTTATAGACTAAACTGTGTTCCTCCCCATCTGTCCTTGTGAAATTATTCAGCTGTGAGCCCCTGTCTGCTTGTGGATGGGGGGAGGACTTGAACTTCCACTTGGTCATAACCTTGATGATTTAGGATTGTCATAACACTGCGGGTTGTTTTTCTTTCCACACACTGAGTGCCGTGAACGGAATTTGACGGATGGCACTGGTGGCCGCTGGGTTACTGGAGGGTCATGCGCACATGTTGGCCAACAATGATGTGATTTTTGATGAGTTTTTTTTTTTATGTGTTATATCACTTTCTAGCTCAGAAATGTTGTAATAGCATTGCTTACAAGGACCACACGTGTTCATGCACAAATACACACACACACACACACACACACACACACACACACAGAGACTCCTTGGTGGAATCATCATCAATCACCACAGGCTGGAGACATAAGGATTTCCTGCCACCTCCTGACAACAGCTCAGAGGGTGTGTCTCAGAAGTCCTTTCCTCCTATATGCAAAACTTCCCCATTCATTCTACCGTTCATTTCTCTGCACGTGCTTATGAACTGCACCCCCTCCTTTCCCAGCAAGAAAAAATGAATGGTCCTGAAAGTAAGCCTTACAGCCAATCAGGAGACGTGACGTGACCGCCCTGTGTCAGTCGCTGAGGGAGATGGGTATGAGCACAAGTCTGAGGTGAATGTTGGCAGAACGCAGAGGCATGCAGGGAATGAAGCCCTGAACAATGAGCATGTGGAAACTGTGCAGTTGAAAGGGATAAACATACTTGGAGGTTTAGCCTTTCAGGCTATTGTTCACGTTTCCCTCTCCAACCTGCATATCAGTCGGGACACACCTTGATGGATTCCGGTCAGCAGGCCATGAGAGCAGTTTCGGGCCTGCCTGGAACACTGCCGCGTCCTCTGGGGCTTAGAGGGGCGGTGCTGCCGGGTGGCTCCAGGTGAGAGTGCCATCTGCAGCCTGCTGGATCTGGTGTCATGAAGAGAGACCTGCTGCGCATGGCACACTCTGGTGGTCCATTAACCCAGCGAGGTGCACGGAATTTGGAACACGGAATTCGGAATAGGTGCCGGTTGGATTTCAGACATGGTTCCAAAAGACAGAACTCCTGCATACCGCAGGCAGCTCTGAATCTGAGAGAGCTCTGAGAGAACAAAGGCTTTAGTCTTTCAGAATCTTCCAGAATCTTTGTGTGTGTGTGTGTGTGTGTGTGTGTGTGTGTGTGTGTGTGTGTGTGTGTGTGTGTGCCTTAGGGAATAGAGTAATGGTAAGGAAGAAAGCTACTGCTGACCACAGCAATTTAACTTTGGAGCGTCACACGCTATGGGCCTATTATCTCAGAGTAATAGTATTACTTGTGCTGTTTTGAGCACTGTAAAGGGACACTGTATCCTGTTGTCAGAGGGTTTCTGTTTTTAGTCCTGGGTGAGACCTTACATAAGGTACTTACTCATTAGTATTTCAGCTAAGTGTAAGACCTAACTGTATAAATGAGGAGTAACAAGTTTAAGCAATATGAACCTACTCCAAAATTGTGACCAAAGTAGCTTAATTAACACTACACATGAGACGATACATTCAGGTCACGGTAAGATACTTAGCTAGAGTCTCCTTAAAGTAAGAAGAGAGACTGAAACAAGTTTTATTGATTACATCAAACTGCCAATGAAAGTAGTTCCTAGCATGTCACAGTTCTTTTCCTAACAATATCTAACTGGTGATGCTGTATTCTCTAACTAGCCAGTGAATAAGTCAGCTTACACAGCGGATTTTGATACTTCTCTGTTTATTTCAAAGACTGCACAGTAAAGCTGACCTGCTGGCTTCCTACAAGTACTACAAGAACTGGAACAGATACATGCTTTCATCTTCAGTAACTTAATTTAGCTCTTAGCAATGTGGAATGGATCAGTCACAATATTCATGTTTCTCGATGCACGATGATGTTAAAACGACATGGGAAAATTCCATTTACCCATGATGAGTGAATGTTGTCACAACTGGAATGCAAACTGACCAATAAGAAACAATAGACTGAAACTAATCATTTCTAAAGTACTTTTTCACAGTCCTCCTGAGGACCAATGGACTGAATTAGTAAAAATTCCACTGACATGATATTTTCAGGAAAAAAATGTAAATTCAGCCAACATTCTAGCCAGTTTTAATCTAAGTCACATGGTAATTTGATTCCGAGGTATGTTCTCAGACACACAAGACACGTCATCACTTTCTGACTTTGCGAAATTCGAAATCAGAATATTTCGTCTCGTGCCTAAGTAACGCCACACAATGGCAGGTCTGATGTGTCAACATGACCCTTACCCATGTTTGTCAGGGAAGGACAAACAGGAACTGTCACCACTCTGTGTGTCAGAGAGAAATGACTTTTGACAGATGTGCTACTGAGGAAGTTTTAAGACAAGTTCTTCAATGCAGAGCACAATTCCACAGCTGTTATAGCTTCCACCGCCACCCCCATCTTTGGATCGCTTTCTTGGAAACACCCTTTTCTTTGCCATGCTCTGTGTGTTACAGCACAGATACCATCAATGGAAAATCAAATCTAAATAAAAGCCTTTCCCCAACCATCTTATCTTTCCATTTATGAGCTCCCTGTCAACATCAAAGACAAGGCAGCCCTTTTATAGGAAGTGCGTTCTATACGGCAACTGACCCTCCAAGTTAGACTGTAAACACATTTTTCCATTTGAAAATTAAAGAGGACCCCCTCTCTTATATAACCTCTGAACTATATCATGCTAATCTTACATACTTGCATGTTGACATATTAGAGAGATAGGCTGTCTGTTGCACATAAAATTTTCTGGGTAATAGTTGATTGTTCAGTCACACTCAGATATTCATTAATAGTATATTAGCACAGTGGAGTTCTGGCATATTATAAACGACTCTGTTGATTCCTCTGTCTAGGATTCACCTCTTAGTGAGAAAAGAGGAGGTCTGTCAAAGACTTGTAATGGCAGGTAACATGGGTGGCTGTGTAATTATGGAATTATGGGAAATCTGTGCTCAGTTAAAAATGTGGAACATCATGAATTCATATCTGTTTTGTATTACTGCAATATCAGCCCTGCTTATCTACCCATCTCCAAGTTATTGCCAAAGCTTTACTTAGACTAAACATTGGCCCTGTTGTAAAATAATAGACTGGACTTGAGAGTCTATATCAAACACATCTTTAATGTCGCTGCTGTGTCCAAATTCAAAACTAACCAAGTTTGAATTGAAGGTTATGCCTAGGGGATAGTACTCATGGTCACTGCTGTCCCGGAGGGCTATCATTTGTAGTCGGTGGGTCGGCTAGATGTGCTGTGCTGCGCCTCCGCCACTAGGTGGCACATTCGCAGAGTGAGCGCCCATTTACACAGCTGTGCCTAATCTTGTCCCCGCTGGACACTTCACATTTCTGTGCTGGCAGAGATCCACTATTTATACACCGGGCCCAGAGGATAAGGGTCCTATTATATCCACTCAGCTGGTTTGTGTGGGGTAGAGAACACAGAGATGAGCCACGCCATGATCAAACGGCTGCTGCTTTTTCCCCCTCAGGCCTCGGGGCCTAGTCAGTGTTTATGCTGAACAACGACGGCCTGTGTCACTTGGCTCAGTCCGACTCCATTTGTTTTTTAAGTTCCCTTCCGCCACTCCGCAGCTGCAAAGATGGCCATTTCGAATGTTTATAAACGTTTATTTTTTTCTCTCAGCACTGCTGTCCATCTTGTTTTCGCTCTTCTCTCCTCCTTTACTCCTGGAAGTGCAGATTTGCAGAGGGTAGGTCCGAGCAGGGGCCTGGTGGAGGTGCTTCCCAGATGTGACAGATCATATCGTGAGTCAGAAGCGAGCTCCTGACCCGTGATGATCCCAAAGGGGATGTTTTTACTGCTAATGGACAGCGTTAGCGGAAAAAACGGTCTTTCATCAGGGGTGGGCTGGAGTTTAGGTGAAGGCATGGGAGGGCCATTACTTTCAAATGCATCCTCTACATTACATTCCAGTTCAGTTCTAATTCATCAACAAGGGCTTGCGGGCACTCAGCAGAGGTGTCTTCTGCAGAAGGATCCAGGAAACTGATGTGAACCTCCATGTTATTATTGCAGAGAGATGTACAGCTTATGGTAACAATCAGGAGTTGAGGGAGGGATGCAGTAACTTTACTCACTCACATATTTCAGCTGGGATACAAAAGACACCACAGCATAGGTCCTGTATCCTTTTTATTATTGGTGGATGCCAGTGAGTGAAAAGGCAATTGGCCAATCAGCGAGTGGGATGTGATGGCATCAGCACCTACATTGCGTTAGTCTTCTTTGTGCCCAGAGCTGGAGTTAGAGCAGCTGGAGATCCACTCCAGCCTACATCAGCTCTGAGTGTAAAAACACAGTGGTTCAGCCTGAAAGTTGTGTGTTTCTCAACGAGGGGTCGCCACTGTGTGCAGTGTGCAAAAGTACTGAAGATCAAGTGTCTTACGTCACACATGTGCATGTTCAGACATGGGCTTCTGTATGAGGGCATGTGGCCGAGGTGGTGACCGCTGTGCTTTTGGCATGTCAGCATTCAGATATATACCAACATACAAGCCTGGCCACACTCAGCAGGGCAGACAAAACTACACACAAGAGCCACTCACAAATTTCAGTAACACTTTGGACACAGCAGTTGGAATGGCTCTTTAGTAAAGTTTTTGTGTTTAATCTACTTTTAATCTACATTTTGTTGACATTGCTGTGAGCGATTAAGAGCATAAATTGTGCATTATACAGAGGGAGTCCACACCTTGCACTGTTCTCTGCTGACCACTTGGGGGCAATGTAAAGCAGGTTAGCATCAGGGAGAGTAAACAAATTACAAATCAAAGAGGACCTGTTCAGGAGTTTCTACAGGGTGACATATGTAGGTTGGAGGAAGTCGCCATCCTGCCTTGAGCCCTAAACTGTTTTTGTTTGTTTTTGTTTTGCTCTGTTTTTAAGGTATATGGGCATGAAAACGATTATCCTTTCAGCTGATATGTTAATAAAATCATTTAATACTTTGGATTTTACTTCTGTGTAACTGTGGCACACACAGTCACAGAAGTGCATACATTACATTTTGAAATAAATGCATATTTAAACATGTAAATTTTCAAATGCATCCGACGCTGTTCTGCATACACTGCATATTCACTGCATGTTTTTTAACCTTTGCACCAGACAACTTTTTGGTGGCCACAGATATTTAAATTGCCCGTATTCCAGAACAGTATTCAGTATAAATCACCCACCTGTGCGTCACTACGGCAACGGCTTGGCATCGTGGTACCCCTCCTGAACCTTCAGAGGCTTCTCCTGGTTGCACTCACACAAGCAGAAAGTTTAATCTTGTCCCCGGGGGGGCGGTCCTGCTGCCGATCGTCCTGACAACCACATTCCCAGAGCTTCAGAAGGCTGATGAGTAAGACTCGGGTCAAAGAGAGTTTTCAGAGCAGATTTTATGCACTGCTTCTGTGTCTCTGAGCAAGCCACTGCAGAGCAAATTACCAGGAGTGTGACTCCCTGCATCTGAGGAAAATGACTGGTGTTTTTGTGTGTCAGTGCGGATTTATGTGGTTACAGACCACGTCATAAACACACACACATACACAGACATATATGCAAACACAAACTCACATACCCTCTCTCTCTCTCACACACACACACACACACACACAAAGTGTGCCCTTAAACATACACACAGACACATATTCATGAGAAGGCAGACACATTGAGAAAGCACTGTAGATACCTGTTATTTAAACATTGAGAGGCAACAAGAGTGAGAGAGCAGTTATTATTTACAAATGCTAATGAAACCAGTGCAACCAGTGTTGTCCTCCACACCATCAAACTGCAATATCTTAAAGGGCATCTAGAATCATTTCCACAAAAAACACAACCCCAGGGGTCTTCCTAAGAGGAGGAGTAAACTATTGATTGGTTCTTTATGCCCTTTATGCATAATATCATGTACTTCAATTTGCAAGTTCAATTTGTGAGTTCAATTTGCGGTCAATTCGCAAATGATTGTTCCAAAACATCTCTTTTCTCAGAGACATTAAAATTGACATCCCAGTTTACTCCCCCATAATTACATAAAACATGTCAAACAGGGACAGAAAGGCAACGTGTCAATCATTTCCCTTCACAGAATGCCCCTCTGAGTCTTTTATGCGGGCCGCCAAACCCAGACCAGATTGGGAGCGGTCGTGACGTCCTCTGTTTTCTCCATTTCCATGGTGTTTTACTGGGCCCAGCTGAAGCCCCAGCACGTCTGCATAGTGACAGTGTCACTGTGCCTGTGGGGGGGGGACAGATGGCGGGGGGAGGCTTCGGCAAACTCCGGCCCGCACCTCACCCGTGCCATGTGTGTTTCAGCCAGCAACCAGGACAGAAAATGGCAAAGAGGATCTGTGACAGACCCCTGCCCCTCTGCTCTCCCCGGTATCTCCGCATCGCTCTGAGAGATGGAGATTTATTACGGTGTTATCTGGAGGAAGCGAGAGGGCCCTTATTGGCTATTCCAGCTGACGGAGCGACATCATCGCGCTGCTGCTGTAGCCGTCCTCGTAAAGCTGTCTGTCTAGATTTGTGTGTGTGAGGGCGTGTGTGTGTGTGTGTGTGTTTATGTGTGTGTGTGTGTCAGAAAGACGGAGGGAGGGAGGAAGGGAGACAAGGGAGTGAGAGGCGGCAAGAGAAAGACAGAGACAGTGAGCAGACCGACATGAGTTACAGAAAACAATGAGCAATTCATGTTTGATTGATCACTCCTGACAAGCATAGCAAATAATTTTTGTCAGCAGTTTATGGCAGGTATCTTGTTATGAGAGGAATATTGAACACCAAACTGATGGCACAAAATGTTGAATTAATCCGGGTGTCTCACTGGAGCGCTTAACTGCTACAGTGTGAGTGGGTGTGTTGCACTGCATGGGTACTGTTTTGAACTCTTAGCAGGGTCCTTTCACTCAAGGCTGAAATATCTGTAGAATAAGCAGGAGCAGTTATGTGCAAGGATTCTGGGATTGCACTGGTTTGCAGAAACCTGTTCTGTGAGATTTTTTGGGGGAAATTACCTGTGCTGACAGGTGGGGGGCTGTCAGCTGCAGTTGAGGGGGGGAGTTGTAGGATGTGTTTGCAGATCCGAATGTTCAGTGACCTGGTGTGCTGTGTGCGTAACATGACACCTCCCCTTTGTGACCTGACCCGATGCCTCACGCCTTACAGCCAATCAGTGAATGCCCTTACTAATTATGATCAGACCCCTTTCCTTGACTCATCTGAGCAGTGTGAGGATTCCCAGAGCAGCCGTGTTTCCTATTGGCCACGTGCCGGAGGGGAGTGGCTGAGTGATGACCTGCAGTAGTTGTTTTCCTCCAATCCCAGCTGGCACAGACCAGCAGACGCAGATACTGGTGCCGCTGGGCACTAGGGAAAAAATAGCATCTATTCATTGGATTGAATGTTATTGACAAACAGTGTATTGTTGTTGAAATATCACATATTTAAGGCACAAGGTCATGCACACATTATATGCTATGTAAGTGTATTTGTATGTACCAGCCATGGGTTACCTGGCAGCCTGGATTACCTGGTATTTTCTGTATGAAACAGGCAGGTTTTGAAGCAATATATGTTTTTCTTGCCAAGGTGAGTCACGCCATCTTGCTTTCATCAGGCAGGATTTATGAAGAATGCACTCACGTGCCAGGGGTGGGTGGGGGCGCTAAACAAATATAAGCCACAGCCCAGCACCTGTAAAAGGTCACCTGCATTCCTCAGAGGTCCCTCCTCTCCCCACTCACCCCTGATCTATACATTCCCACGTGTTTATCCGCTCCGGAGGGGTCAGAATACACCACCTGCTGCTCCCGGGGTATCTGCACCACGCCTCTCAGTGAACGCGGCCGAGGAAAGGGCGTGACTCTGAGGCGAACCGCGCGTGGCTTCTGGGAAACCGGGCCGGCCATCAGTCATGCGGACTCTGTGGACAGAGCCGGCTTTATTGCCCAGGACCGTTTTCTTGTAACTTTAAACTTGGCTGCCAAAAACGCCTTTGAAGCAACAATAGCAGAGTTTCCATAGGAAAGCTGTAAACTGCGCAAAAAAAACCATTCATGTTGGGCCAAGCAGAAATGGCCCATCCTCGTTTCCATGGCCAGAAGTGGGCCATTCTGGCCTGAAGTCAGTCAAAAAAAATACAGATGTTTATCTAAATGTGAACATGCAATTGGCAGCAGCCTGCCTCAAGTAAGAGCATTCTAGGATTAAAACCTGTACAGTCCAACAATACCAAATAAACCTGCAGCTCATGTTTTACTCCGTAACTATTATGATAATTCCATGTAATACATTAATTTTAATGTGTGGACAATCCCTTGCCAGGAGGTTTTTGTTTTGCTTGGTTGTGTTGCCTTGTTTTCTTTGTCATCCTCAAAGCATTTGAAATCTCTTAAAAAAAACTGTCGGATCTGTTTTGAAGTGCAGGGGCACATGTATGAGTAGAGGGTGCTCCTGGATAGATTTCATCAGGAGCTCTGTCTCTGAAAGACACATGTTCTTATTGTACTCCAACCATTCTCCCTCCACCCGTATTAAGCTTGCCCAGAGTTGAACAGCCCGGAGGGGGGGCATCACATAATTCGCCTAAAAATGTAAATAAATGAGGCAAGCTGTATCGCATTTCACCTGTGCGCCGACAGGACAGAGTGTCTGTGTGCATGGGAACGATATGTGAATAATAACCATGATATTATGCAAAAATATATAAAGATAGCCTACTTCTGCTGAGATTACAAACAAAACCAGATACAGGGATCCACTGAAGGTTGTGTGATTTGAAAGGGGTTTGGAGGGGTGATGTCGAATCCGTGTCCTGTAGAGTACACAAGCTGGGGCAAGCTCAGCACACAGATATGTCTCCTGCTCCTCCTGTTCGCTGGGAAGGAATCCCAGAAAGGGGGAATCAGTGAGAAGGGAGATCCGGACAGCCCAGGGCCAGGTCTTTTGAGATGGAGGAAGAACCAACCACAATCGCCTGTGATAGTGTGAGTCCCCCTGCACAGCCCTGCTTCACTGAGAGAACAGCGATCTCCTGAAGGGTGTGTGTGTGTCTGTGTGTGTGTGTGTGTGTGTGTGTGTGTGTGTGTGTGTGTGTGTGTGTGTGTGTGTGTGTGTAAGACCAGGGGAGGTGGGGGAGGTTACCAGGAGCTGAAATCCCTCCTTCCTCACATTCCTAGTGGTTAGGGTGAGCTGTGACTGATCTCATTCTGGGAGTAGAGAGATCAGAGAGAGAGAGGGAGGGAGAGGGAGAGGGAGGGACACACACACACAGGCACACACGGACACGCGCGCAGTCTCTCTCGGTGTGAGCGGACACCGCCGTCCCCCGCAGCTGGAGACCGAGCACAGAGCGCGATCGTGGGGCGGATCCGGATGTCGACTGCCCCTCCGCGGGGGGACAAGAGGGGCATGGGACTCTAGGCCCCGCGACCAGCTGCATCATGGGTAACGCCATCCAGAGGAAGAAGAAAGGGCAGGCGTACCCCGGGCAGGGCAAAGCCAAGTCTGTGTGGCGCTTTGGGCGGGTGGACAAGCTCAAAGCAGGTAGGACAGAGGCTGAGCTTTCTGGGGGGGGGTCCAGGGTTGAAGTTTGGGGTCATGAGTGGAGTGGTGTCCTGTACTGCGAAGGGGTCTTCTGTGTTTGTTACTGTGGTCACTTTTGATGGGATATGCAATTCAGAGGGAAGGAGGAAACAAATATGAACGCGCAACGTGTAGGCAAAAGTAGCTTAAAGCTAATTGAGGAGCAGACCTTTGCCACAGGATGCAAGTACCATGGGGATGAGAGTTCACAGGGCAGCACTGAGTCTTGCAGCCCGGCAACATGCTGGCATGTGAAGCTGACGTGAAATGTATGCTGCGTTTCTATGATGCTAAGCGAGGGGGAAAAAGATGAGAGCTTACAAGCTTCCTCTGTGGCACGTGTAGGAGTAAACACCTGAGTGCTCTCCTGCTTATAGGTCACCGGAGCTTAATGAGACTCCGTTGCCTTGTCACTGCACAGGTAAACCTCAGCAGCCGGTACGCTGTTTGTGTGCTCCAGGTGCTGCATTTTTTTGTGTTCCACCGGGTGGGGGGGGTGGGAGGGAGGCGTCTGCGCATGGGTTGGAAAAAGCGCGTAAACTTCGCCTCGTGCTGATCACACCCCCCTCCCAGAGGCATGTGAAAGCGGAGCGGCCAGTTTCCCTGCCCTGGGTTCGAGCACAGTTCCGCTGTTTGCCCTCTGATGCCGCGCTGCTTGTCGTGCCTGTGCCTGTGTCGTTTCCGTCTGAGATCCTTTTGTCCCCTGTTTGTTCAGTCCCCGGATCGCCTGGTTTGCAGGCTGTGATTTACAGATGCCTATGCAAACAACGACCGTTCCACAATCCATATGTGAAGGGATCAGTACTGGGCCGTGACATTAGCGGAGCGAAAAACAGAACCATAAAAATGAATATACTCTCTGAGCCTTATTTTTTGGTGTGATTTGCAAGTTTCTCAGTTTTAGCCCCCATCACCCATCAGCAGCTGATTCCTTTGAGTGTGGAATGTGGTGGCATTACCTTTGACTTCAGACGGAACCATGTTAATAACGAAAAGATCAGGTTACTTTTTAAATAACGATGATTGTGTCGAAGTTACTGAGGTCTGTTTTAACAAGAAGTACACAAAGGTAAACACACTAGGTACAACCAAGCAAAATGGGTGGTCCGTGGGTTCATGAATATCCCGGTTAATCTTGCAAAACAATCACAAAGAGGTACAGGATAATCATCAAATTATATTTGGCACGCACCCGCCACTGGCAGAGATTAAAAGGACCCCCACCTGGTATGAAAGGAGTGCCTTAACCAACGATCAGCTGTGACTTTCTACACAGAGGAAGGCTTGTTACAGGAGCTTACAAACTGATGCCTCCATCTGAGTAATTTGTGCTAATGAGTCATGCACATGGTTTTCCAGCAGTGTGTGATGTGGACATCTGCTTTCATAGTCCTCAGTAGTCTTCCTGGATCTTGCAGTCGTTTCAAGTACAGCACGAGGCTTATTAGAGATGCTGTGAATAGCTGTTTTCTTCTGTGTTAGATGTCTCTTGTAACTTATAATCAAATATAAAGTAAAAAAAAAAACTTACCTCTAGTTATTTTTTAATATGCACACAGCTTGCCCTTTTTCACACACTGTGCTTGAAAACCAAGATCCTTTAAGACTGCAATTGCCTGCCAGGGGAGTGGACACATGGTTTAAACACTCTTGGTTTGAAGTCATTTTTTAAGGGATGCAGGTGCCTTGGCATGTTGCTGATGGAGGAAGCAGTCTGTCCTGGGGAAATTGCTTCCAAAAGGCTCTTTCAGACCTGCTGGTGACATGGACCAAATGGACCAAATAATTCTGTCCCAGCCCATCCTCCACTATGGAACCTCAAGCACACTCAGAGAAAATGAGTTCAGGTCCATCCCCCAATGCAGGCAGAGGCAGGTCCAGGCGGTGGAAGAGGGAGAAGGCAGGAAGGGGGGTGCAGTTTGGGGTGGACGGGGTTGCTGTTTTGTCTTTTCACTTTTTCTTTTTAATTTATGCATTTTGTTTGCCGGGGTCATCATCCCCGCATAGCTTCGGCCATTCATGGTGGAGGTTTATTCAGAAATCCTGAATCAGAGACATTCCGGCCATTCCGGCTCATCCACTCATGCATGCCTGAACGCACAGGACAACGTGGGGCGGCCCGACAGGGCCCGGGAGGGCGTGGCTGCCGATTTGGGCGCCAGAGCCTGGCTTTCACTCTAAATGAGGTCATCATGACCTCATGATGGGGACCAATAACCAATACTGCAATACCAATAAACTGCACCTTTCTACCAGGCTAAATAATACCAGCAATACATGGGCGATAGTTTAAGATTGGACAAAGGTATTGCAAACTCCCATTTTCAAAGGATTTAGAGTCATTTTGAAGGACTCTGGAGTGAGTGAAAGAGGATCAGCCTATGGTGGTTGTGATGGGCGAGGCCATGATGATAATACAGTGGCCTCGGGTTATGCCTGTCAGGCCTTTCAATGGAACCGATGGAGCAGAGCTCACAGAGGAAATGAATCTGTCACAGGCGGTGATGTCACACCCCGGAGCCTGACAATGCCTTAATTAGTCCCCCCGCGCGAAGGACTCGTCCCTTTTGTGCAGCGGGCTAATCTCGTTTGAACTCTATCCCCCGCTTTGGGCTCGGTGGCGTGTGGCGTGCACTGCAAGTCAACAAAGTCAATACTTTACCCTCAGTAAACACACCTCTTTGTGAAACAGTGATATCCTGTAACACACTGTTTAATGTAAAGATGCATCACTTAATGCTCTGATAATCCCTACCCATAATCCCCTATGAGTTTGTCTCCCTGGCTATGACGGTGCTCCATGTGGACCGCCGTGCATCGTTTCTACGTGAGAGCTTGGGTCTCGCTTCCTCAGTTCCTCCAGTATCCCATGTGCCTCTGCTGGCCGCGCCCTGCGTGATTAATAGGGAAAGACGGCCGCTCACTTCTCCAGAGATGTTTACTCTGGCGGCGGAAGGCGGGAGCGTTCATCACCGCCGTTGCTTGGAGGCCGGGGATAAATAAAACAGCTCTGTGGCCGATCGGTCCCGCTGGCAACAACATGACCCGTGACGCTCCTGGACGGTGCGCAAATGGCCAGAGATTCGCCTAAAATTGAAGTGTTTTAACCACACTCCCAGACACTACATGTGCGCAAAAGCAGCCACACAGCATCGCAGAGCCGGTCTGCATTCTCGATGCACGTGCAGACCCGGCGCGGTCAAACAGCGGACACTGTTTAGTTTCACCTCATCTCATCACAATTCTAGTTTTCCCCCAGGAGCCTATCCGACGCTCACAGACACAGGCTCTTCCATTTCTGTGATATATCCTATTGCGCTTGAGGGAGCCCAAGGGGATCATTTTCAAGAGTTTAGGCCGTTCAAGGTTCAAACAGATGGGTTGATTTTAACTGCTTCTCCTGTGTACACCTTTCTTCCCAGAACAGGGAACGTAAGTAGGGGTTAGATTTCCTCTTTTTTTCACCAAATGAGTGTTTTTTTTCTCTTAATGCACAACATAGAATTGTGCACAGAAATTGCCATCTTCAGGTTCTCTGCTCTTAAGAGCACAACAGGAAAATAAGGCAGCAATAAGGTGCATTTCTAAATTCTTTCAACCGTCATCCTCGCGCCTTTCTGGATTTACTGAAAATAGACACATGCTTTATATCCTCGAGTTGCATTAGATCGTAAATTAGTCACAAAAGGAGACCAGCTGTTGTGCTTGAGGAGACAGTGTGCGAGAGTTCTTTCCAGTCACCGTCTGACCACAGTGCCAGGGCGACGGTGCGGCGATGTCACCGGCTTTCATCTTCCCTCGCATTAAAGTGCTGACAAACACCTCGACCCGGGAAACCAGGCTCATTTAAACGATGCCTGATCCTGTGGCATTTCCCGCTCTCCCCTGTGAGAGATTGGCACTGTTTGAGAAGATGAGCGCTCAGTAGAAGGGGGGTAATATTCAGGAGGCGACCCTGTGTTTTCCAGCGGTGAAAAGCTGCAGCCGTGGATTAATGTGTCTGAAAAGGGGGTCGTTATCCACCACGCTCAGCGGCCAGCTGGAGCGGCGGAGCTGGGGAAAAACCGCGAGCCTTCCGACGAGGCTGAGCTCTCCGCACTGTAATTCAATTTCAGGGGCGCGTTGGATATCCAAATTTAGCCCCGCAAAACTGTGGCGGGGAGCAGTTTCCCTTTGTCAGGAGAGCAATCTGCTTACAAAGGCATTCGAGTGTCTTCCCTTCCCATGCGCACAGCATGTGGTATCAGACTACCCCACATTCAATCCGGAGGAAGGTTTTCTGTAAGCTTTTAGCCATTTTTCCCTATGGATTCAACATATCATATGTCCGTTTTGATAACGAGAGGCAGGTTTCCTTGTTTTAATAATCATTTTTACTATGTAGGGTGATGTTACAGAAATATTTTTGTGGAACTCTATACTACAGCAGGCCCAGTGGTGAATTTCTGTTTCATTGCAGTCATAAGATTCGGTGTGATTAGGGTCTGTGTTTGCTCTGTTCTCGACCTTTTCCTGCGAACTAATTTGTGAGAATGCCGTGTTTATTTATAGCAGTGAAGCATGCCTAATGGATTACACCCTTTCAGAGTGAACACCGGTCACAGAATGGAGCCGGCACTCTCTCCCTCCTTCCCCATACAACCCTCAAATGGGACCCAGTGTGTAAACTGTAATCACAGGTCCTCGTTCTGGGAGTTAAGCAAGACACTGGGAAAGGAAGATAAATCTTGCTCGCTCTTTTATCCTGTCGAACGGGGCAGCTTTTGACTGCACACTGGTCGTAGGGAATGGGAATTAAAACTCTCTGCATTCTTTCCTAGCTTTTCTGAGGAAACGTTGTCACTATGAAAGCCAGTCGGAGAGTTCAGGAGTTCCAGTGATGGAACGTTTGGTTCAAGCACATCAGGAACTAATTGTGATGTAAATAAGATCTAAGGTTCTAGAACTTCAGACTCTTTTTTTTTTTGGTCTGGTGGCTCTGGAACACCGGAGAGCGAAAAGCTCCAAGATAGGAAATTCCAGCATGCTTGTTTTGAGTCTTTGTCACTGTCAGTGTCACCAATGGGGTAGAGAGGGTGACTGGTCTGGATGATAGGAGACTGCTAATGCGCGATCAGCCAGACATTGATTCTGGATCTGTGAGAAACACAAATGAGCACTCAACGGGAATGAACACGGCCCCGCTCTTATTAAATGCCTGGGACGCTAAATCAAAGCATGCTGGGTAATGGGGCGTGAAATCAATGATCACTTCGATGAATCTAATCCCACCAGTTGTGTTCCCATAAGGGTGGTGCTATGCTGTTATCATTGGGTGTTTTCTGCCTCTCTCTTCTTGACACAGGCTGACAGAGCCAGTCTGGGCAGACAGTAATCCTAATGTGTCTTTCTGACAGATGATCATAAGAGTACTGGCAGGTCCCAGCGCTGTGGCCAAGGGAGGGTTTTTGATCAAGCAACGTTTGCTTGACAGTGAGTATTTTCCATACAGCATTTAAACATATTTGGATTTTTATTCTCCATATTTCACATTGTAATCTTTTGGCAAATTCTCTGAGTAACCAAAAATGACCTCTGTCTTATGGCTATCATTTCACTGTTGAGAAAGTTACGCATTTAGCCACTAGTGCTGCACAACAATCCATTGCTTTCTATGTCACATATCACGTGCAAGCAACTTAAGATAGCTGTTTAAGAACTGTTCAATGCTGTTGTGGAGATGTTCATAAGGACAAGGCTACAGTACTGGGCTAGCTCCATCTTTTTCTATTGTAGTCCTTGAGGTGTGCACAAGGTATCAGTGTTCATCTTAGCTTTGTGATTATTCTTTTATAGTTTTTCCCACTCATGTTTATAAGATGGTCCCATGTTTTTTTGTTTTGTTTATTTCTTACTGAGCTGTGTGTCACCCCACTTTTTCCAGATAAGAAATACAAAAGGCCAAAAGCCGTAGCATCCTAAATAAGTCCTGAGACACACAAAGGCTTGCATTCATACTTGAATCTTAGCACATTCTGTTCTGCACACAGATAAACAAGAATTAAATGCAACCACAAGTAAATGGATTTGAAAGAAGTCTTTGGATCAGCCCCCTTAATCTGGGAGTGACTCATTTTACCCACAGGTGCTTGGCCCTGTGAAAAGGTTTTTCTGTTTTCATTTTTCAGTCTAGAAAATAAAAAAATAAAAAAGGGCACAATGATACAGTTTATTTATTACCAAGCAGCCTAGCCTGCAAAATGATAAACTGAAGGCTTGCAGCCTTTTTCATTCTGAATTGTAATAGGACAGGGAAATAAATGTTGGGTTATACTGCGAAGGAAAGCTTAATGGTGCTGATTAATACGTCTGCTCCCGACCTTCTGTGGTTTTGCAGATTGTTGTCTTAGATCTAATTCACAGGAGCAGCAGTGTGGTATAGTGGCAATAAATAAATGAACCGCCAGAGTGGGGTTCTCTGACGGGGTACTGCTGTTGTACCCTTGGGCAAGGTGCTTGAATTGCCTCAGTAAATATCCAGCTGTAGTAATGGATAATGTATAAACATTGTAAAATATGTAAGTCGTGTTGAGCAAAGCATCTGCTGAGCAAAAGGAGTTGCTGACTTCAGTTTTTACCATCCATTTGATTTGCGATTGCTTAGGTACATATGGCTTTGTGCATAAAGACATCCAAAGCCACTGAATCAGGATGTGAGTATTGCAAAGGTGACATCTTATCAGTAGATTCCACAAGCTGATGACGAAGGGCAGGGAGCTGGTCTATTTGGCGACTGAACTCTGAACCAGAAGGTTGTCGGTTGAAAACTCCCAGGTGGCCCCTGCACTTCCCTCCGGGACCTTCCTGGGGTCCCTGTCTGTGCTGTCTGTGTCCCTGACTGACTGTCAGTGACTCATACTCAGCAACAGTGCCTGGCAGACTCTGTGCTCTGATAGCGACAGACTCTCTTCTGTTTCCACCGCAGCACAAGATACAAGATGACACTGGAGCATGAAGGGGTAGGCAGGGAGGGTGGGGAGGGCCAGGGGGTGGGGGGGGGGGTGGGGGCAGGGGTGGAAGAGGAGGCATTTCTACGGTATGGTCCTCTAAACCTCCTTTTAAAGGAAGCCATCAATTCATGCGTGGAGCTGTTTTTAAAGTTTGGGTTGTGTCTAGGTAATAAATTGAGACTTTCCGGCTAGGTTCTGACTGCTTTGCTTTTCTGCATTCACAAACACATGCGTGCATGTTGTGTCCAGCCAGGTTGCTCTGGGTTATAACTTTCAAATGCATTGCAATGTAACTGACTGGCTGTCCATGTTTAGAGATCTGACTGAATTTATGTTGCCCTGCTTTCCTGCTGGGCCTGTGATAATAAAGCACACTTTGATCGACTGGTCGGGTTGTTTACTAAAAAACACCTTGCATGTTTTACACCTACAAGCATTACATTATTGGCTTTTAGCAGGTAGCGACAATTTTTACATGTTATCCGTTCATACAGCTGGATATTTCCTGAGCCAATTCTGGGTTAAGTACCTTCCCCAAGGGTGCAGCAGCAGCAGCACCCCAGCAGAGAAGTGAACCAGCAACCTTTTGGTTACAAGCTCTGCTCCTTTACCACTGTGCTACACCGTTGCCCAAGCCACCCTGATCCATTATAGTTCTTCTGCTTGTGCCTCTCATCCCAGCTGAAAATCCTATTTCTAGGCAGCAACTGAGAGACTCAGAGACCAGACTGAAAGACTCAGAGGACAGACTGACAGACTCAGAGGAGATACTGAGAGACTCAGAGACAGAGGCTGCTGGGGAAAAATATGTACAATTCCACGTGTAATAAATATTGGAGCAAGGGCTTCGGGTCGGTGCTTATTTGATGATGCTGCTTCACCTGACCTTGAGCTCTGGAGCTCTTCTCGGCTGGAAAAAAAGCCCCATCGATTTGTCCTGTAAGATCATCCGCCCCTCATTCCAGGGCGTTAGCAGGAGGGGGATGTTCTTCATACCGGGAGCCTTAGGAGTAACGCTTCATATTTCCCCAGCCTGTTTCTCTAAGTCCTGTCCACTGCTGGACAGGTGGTTCACATTACCCCTGCATTTTTACAATATTGAAAGGCTTGAGAGCTACGCCGTTGTATTTGGAAAGCTTTGACATTGGGGAGCTGATCTGAACTCACTGTCCATTGTTTTGGAAAGCTAGTGGTGTCCTACTGTAATGCATGAGCACAAGATAGTAACCCCCCCCTTCCCCCTCCAGTGCTTCCTTCATTTACTTATATGAGAATTGACTTATGGGAGATTTGGTATAGTTAGATATAGATAGCTGTATTTTATGAGTAGGGGCTTCTTTCTACCTCCCCCATGCATGACATGAGGATATCAAATACAGTGCAAGCAGAAATCTCCACATTCCATGCAGTAGCCCACAAAATATTTACGTTCAAGGTCAATGATTTCTCTGGATTTTGTTTTTTCTTTTAATTTAGTCATTTAAAATTAATATTTTCAAATGAAGAACCTTCTTGTTTCATGGAGTAATAAACCCTGTTGCATTCTGTTATATTAACATCACATTATTACATGTAAAAGACTTGTGAAACACAGATCAGGATTGAGGTGCATGGTTGATTGGAGGTTTTACATTCAGCCGATGGACATATTGTTTTTTTTGTCTCATATTGTAAACTTAAATTAGAAAGTGTATTCCTGCTTTGGCATGGTGGACCAGGCATGTTTAGTGCGTTGACATTTATAGCATATTCTCTGAGGCCCCTCTTTGCACCCTATCTCAGATCTCTGTAACAGTGCTATCTGAGGGAAACCACTCGAAATGCAGCACACAGAGACTTACACTAATTTCGTCCAATGCAGCCATTTCCTGCATTAGGCGAAATTAAATTAGACCATTAGAGGCTGGGAAATGGCACAAAGGCCCCTTCTTACACGTTATTAATGGTAACAAACCTGGAATGGTTTTCCCGGGCCACCGTCAACTTGCACCGCAGGCCTGGCTGCTCTCTGCTGTCTGAGCAGCCACTCCCTCTGCCTTTCCTACCACCCTGTTTTTCCCTTCCATCACCCTCCTTGCTCTTGCTACATACTGTCATCATGCCTGCATACCTGCCCCAAGGCCGTTCAGTTCCTCTACTTTTCGACCTTCCACACTTTCACAGTTTTTTTCCTTTTCTTTGCCAGAGGAAACCTGCAAAAGAGCTGAGTTGTGTGGTCATAACTCAAAAATTTTTTTTACATACTTTCATGTATAAACACGACAATGTTCCCCACCTTTTTGCAAGACGTGGAGCTGAGTCACTTGTACGCGGCCTTGCACATTTTCTGAGGGGTCGTTTCCACGCTGGTGCATAGCGACCCCTATGCAGTGTCGATGCATGTTTTGGAAAGCCTGCATCACCGTGTCCTAATCCCTCTGACTTCTTGCAGACTTTCTCGCAAGTCTCCCCTAAAGACCTCAGCCTGCGCTCACAGTGCTCTAGAATTACAGTAAATTGGCTGACGAGTATGCACAGGATTAGGCGGGCTCAGCGTAAGAGCCCCATTAGAGTGTTGCATATGAAAGTCCGGGCAAAGCCTTCCTGCATGCGGCCGGGGGGCGCAGTGCACTGTGTACATTCCTCCTGAATCTTTGATGAATTCCAGGGGATCCTGTTTCCTGATTTAAAATGTTGCTTTGTCAGGGCCCCATGCTGCTTTCTCCCCAACCTTGTGTTGGTTTCTGAGCAGAAAAGGTCAGGTTTCTTGCAGTCTGCCATTTAAGAGCAAGGTTTAAAATGAGTGCTTCACCCACAAGTCTCAACATGTCCTGTTCATCATTTGGAAGCTGTCAAAATGAAATCAACATGGTCTGTCTATATATTCATTATAATTATATATTTACTTGGTAACTGTTATGGAAGAAACCAAATAAATAAAATAGGATTTCAGGATAGAACATTTTCATTGATATCATTTGTATTGTGCTGTATTGGCATGAATGACCTCTGTGTATTGATGTTGACAGTTTTGATACAGCCTGCTTCATTGATATCTAGAACATACAGCAAAAGTGGGCATGCTTATTTGTTTTGACCAGTGGAAGAAGTTTTGAGCAGTGCGTTGTGAGAACTTTGACCTGTGCATACTGTGTTTGTGAACTGGAGCAAGGTCTGTGAGTTTGGTGTGGGATCGCGCGGTAATTAGGAACTTGTGATGTGTTAGAGTTAAGGACTTGATATGCCTTGCAGATGAACGTGAACTGTGTACAGCTGTCTTGAAACCACACTGAAATCCAGTTACAGCGAATGGTGGTGTTTTCACTTCAAACCCCTGAACCTCTGTACTCAGTGCGAGTTAATGCATTTATTGACTTAATGCCATATTAAATGGAGACAGAGGGACTGTTTGTGTCTCCAGGAAACCTTGCAGGGATGACAATTAGCCAGCTTCCCTGCCTCCCCCCTCCCTCTCTTTCTCTTTATCTGAAAGTCATTGTTCGGATCAGAAAGTAGAAGCGTCAGGACGATGACAAGGGGCCTTTTCTTTATGTGGACTGAGCCGTGCTGGACTGCTGCTGATGTCACAATGTCACTGAGAGAGAACAGCCTCCCCTGTCTGGCCTGTTCCAGCCTTATCCAATTCCAGCGTTCCGAGGATGTATATCTATACATGTGACCTTGCTGAACTAGTGACCCCAAAATGTAACCCTGTGGTCAACCTTCCATGTGACCCCTCACTGAACTCTGTACCGCAGGAGTAGTGGAGTAGGACTGGGGCAGTAATAACAGTAGTAGTATGGAGTAGGACAGGACTGGTAACTAGAGGTTTGCAAGTTTAATTCCCAGTTGGGACATTGCTGAGCAATTAAGCAAGGAAAAACCCGTTGATAAGTTCATTTGCACGTCAAATAAACAACAATAAAATAATAATTATCTCTGCTTAATTAGCTCTAACAACAGCTTAGTGGTTACTGTTTACACCCTCATGACTTGGCCTCTCCAGGGCACACAGGTAATATTTTCCTAAAACACAGAGTAGATTGTACACCAAAATGAAATAAGACAGTGGAAATCCTCCTTAGATGTGGGTTTATGGTAGCTTTGTGCAATAAGCCATAACAAATGGGATTTTTTACAGGGAAAAAAAAAAACAAAGTTCTTATGGTGTGTTTGGTCTTGTCTTGTTTGCATGAGCAGTATTCTGCTTCCTGAAAACTGAGGCTAAGCTTGAACAGCTGGAGATGTGCCCTTTTGGTGGATCCCATCACCAATCAAAAAATATCTGTTATCTGTGTACTGTACATCGGTGCTTCTCCTGTGTATGTTTGATGTTGCTGCTGCTGTTTTCAAACACAACTACATTACATTATTAGCATTTAGCAGATGCTCTTATCCAGGGCAACTTACATAGGTTACAATTTTTTTAAATACAGCTAGATATTTAATGATGCAGTTCTGGGTTAAGTACCTTGCCCAAGTGTACAGCAGCAGTGCCCCAGCGAGAAATCAAATCAGCAACCTTTTGGTTAAAGGTCCTGCTCCTTACCACTATGCTACACTGCCACCCCTATAATCAAACAATGAATGTGATTTGTAAGCAGCTGTGATGTACTTGGGTTCTGGGCAGTAGTTTTGAAATTATCTGAAAAAAATGTAGTGTTGTTTGTGGTTCAGGCACATGCAGTGTATCATGTCTACTCCTGTTTGACTCCATGGTAAGCCAAGCTTCATGTTCTGGATGCATTCATTGATTAATATCTTCCCTTTGAATGTGATGCCTTCAGTAATAAACCTTCCATGTCAGCGCACCACCTTCTATCCTGTGCCTCACAGACACCAAAAACCTGCTGTTAAATTAATTTTTCTTGGCATTAAGAGCAGTGTTGTGCAGCATGTGCGATCATATCAGGCCTCTGTTTAGTCTGCATTAGTTTATGATCATCTCCTGATAAGAAGCGATGGTGATTTATGGTGTTTTGACAGCCTGAGGATTCTGGTTAGCAGATTCCCCTGTGGGAGTGAACGGAGGAGTCGGGTCTTGGGTGGAATGGGGTCAGCATTGAGCTTAAAGTGTTGTACGCACTGTCTCTGGGCTGCACAGTGGGGGCTAATTTCACTGAAAAAATAATATCTTCTTGTTTCTGTTTTCCCAAAATTTATAAAGCTCATCTTACTCTGGAGCAAGGAGTTCAATTCGCAGGTGCGAGGCCGCTGCTCTGTGTCTTTGCAACGCTGAAATTCTTCCAGCGTGAATCCTGTTTTACTTTACTGAAGGGCTTAAATGTGAAAGTTTAATCACTCGTTAGTGTTAGCGGGTTTTCAGTGACACCCAAAATAGCATTGTAGCAACCTGGATATAGGACACAGGAGTGCCGTACCCAAACGTTAATGTCACACCATATTTGTAAAGAAACGAAACATGATGCAACTTGTGGAAAGTCCGCTGTTGCCAGACATAAGTTTGTCAGACGCTAGTTCAGTGCATGTCTGGGGTGTGTCACATGTGCTCTGGCACAGCCATCAGGAGTGCACAAGCAGAGAAACAAGAGGGGATTGTGTGAATGAGAGCACCTCTGGGATGGGGGAATCCTCTGGAAAGGAGGCGCCGAAGATGCTGTGAAGCCCATGCTCTGCTCCTGTCTGCCTCCTGGTGCTCTGCTATTAACAACTCCTGTGCGTCGAGTTAAACTTCAGCTGGCTGAGACCAGCTTAAAAAAAAAGGACAAAAACAGAACAAATTTAGCTGCGATTTTTCCAAAAGAGGCCCCGACCCGTTGCCGTTCAGCAGAATCATTTCCTGTGTTATATGTGTTACTTCCTCTGGTCTGCAGTTAACCGTCCTTTTGTATTCATAATTACACCGTAACATCGCAGCTGAGGGGGACTGGGTGCAGTAAAACACTTTGCCAGTGTTCAGTGACGAGACTCTAATTAGTAGAACGGGGTAATTGCTCAGCAACCCTCTAATGAGTGGAGGAGCAACTTAAAATCAGGAAACCGCTCTGCATTAGTCTTCAAATGCAGAGCGCGCCGCTTTGAATGGCTGGAAATAACACTGGAGGCGTTTAACGCCGTTATTTCTGTTTTCTAATTTGGTGGATCTGCTAATTTGGTGACTGCTCTCCCCCAGCTTGTTGTGCAGAGAAACCCTCCATTTTATGTACCTTCATTTCCTAGAAGGATTCAGTTTTTCTTGTCTCGTGTTTAGTGCGGTCGGAGTTTCTTTTTGAAAAATTTCTGCCATGTATTTAAGAGTATATAGGGGCATATATACAGGGCATGAAATGGTGCTTAAATTAGTGCTTATTGAAATAAAAACATATATTTCATTTTCGTATGAAATAGAAAATCATTGAAATACCATCACAACACACGCAGTTATCTCACACACTGAACTCACATGCAGAGATTAGTTGGCTGCTAATTCTGTTTTTACTGTCCATGACTGTGTGCTGGGTTGGGCATCAGGTTAGCGCTGATGGACAACGCCAGACGTAATCGTCCTGTCATCTGTGACCCAGACACAGCTATGAAAACCAGACCTCTCCCACCACATCCCCAGTGGCAGCGATCGCTGGGGGTTCGTGTTTTGCCCATGCTTTCATTGCGGTGACTTTGTGTCTGCAGTGAGCTCATCTGAAATAAAGCGGAACAGCTGTGTTATTGCGGGTGTGGTTCAGGAGCAGCCTCCTGCCTCAGGGGTACCCCCCCTCCCCGCACCCCCAGGGTTGTTCCTCCATGACCTCCACCCCCACACCCCCCCGCCCAAGCCTGGAGCACCAGTGACAGCCCCCCTGCTACTGAAGGCCCCACATCTGGTCTCAGGTTTCACTGCACCAGCACAGGTTGGAATGCTCTGTATGCCGCATTCTGAAGCCAGGATTCCAGGGCAGTGCAGCGTGTTTGCTAGCGGGAGACTCCCCTGCGCTAGTGATGCCTGCGTGTTTCCACTGCCCCTTCCTTCTGTTCATATACAGTGGTTGCCTTTTTCTCACACAGGTGCAGGTTGCTTCCCCATGACTCACTTCACCTGTGCTGTCTGTGAATGCACCTGTCATTACACGCGTAAGATGTGTGAAAGAAGCCTTGATCTGGGTGATGTCATTACCATTATCCCATTTGTTGATGTTTGTGGCCCTCTTTGTGTGGATGCCAGCCACCTCTGTTGCCCCTCCAACTATGCAATCACCACAGTGACTGAATTTGATTGTGTTTGGAAGTGTGGGGAGGTTCGTATCCGAACAGATTTACGTTCCTAAAGTGACAGTTACAGATTGCTTTTGGCTACACAGCTACCATTGTGCAGGTTGGGTTTCTCACGGTTCACATGTGAGTTTTCAATGCTAAGTGATGCTGATCGTTTCAGCTTGATTGCATTACAGTTGACCAGAAGCTAATGGGTGTAACTCTCTTTCCTACCTACAGTCATTATGACATCATACTTAATACCCGCAGTATCAAAAACATTCCAATGTGATGAGATACCTTTCACAGAGCTCGCCTTAAAAATAAGTGGAACTCTGTGTAACAATCATCATAATGGATTATGCCATAATCTCCTTTCGGGATAGAAGCTCTTTAATTGCAATTAGATTTCAGTTGTATAGTATCTGTAAAACATTTTACAGAATGAGGCATGTTCCCCCAGAGCCCCTAAAGTCTCACATTCTTTAGTTCACCCTTTATATTGATTTGTCAGTGAGTTGAATCCAATTTTCAGATGTAACTGAAAAAAGTCGATGTAATTTAGCAGTTTTTGGTTTGTTTCTTTGTATTCATTTGCTTTGCAGACGTGTAGTTTTACCCTGATGTTGAAGCAATGGGAACCAAAACTAGAAAAAGTGCTTTTGTTCATTTTAAGTATTTGTAAAGATATCCTCTCATCATGATTGAAATCTTAATAAAAAATAACATAAGGGGAATCCTTGAGAGATCCAGAGATCCATGTCCATGTATCTCCCTGAGAGATACGAGGAAATTATGGCTAAATATGTCTTAATTTCTGAAATCTACTGATAGGGTGTTGATTGCAGTGGTAATGGAAGTAATCTACCCTCCTTCGTCTTTGGCATTTTGAATAAACTGTTTGTTTTGGCTTGATGTTTCATTTAGATGCTGTAAACCACTTTATTGTACTTGTATGTTCATGTGTGCTCCTCTAAACTATAAAAGTTTTCCCTCCCTTGCTGAGGACATGGCTGAGGCCTGTTTGTGGACAGCTTTCTGTTTTTTTAGTCCCACTAATTCATTTCTCAACAGAAGTGCAGACAGTTTTTAGGCTGTCAGTGGTGATTGCAACTGTTGCAAGATGATGTGAGCAGGAATAAACAAGTTTGTCCTCAGAACTGGGTACGTTGTGGAAATCTGGATCGGTATGGAAATCTGGATTATGAAGACCGTAGGACCTATATTATACAGTAAACTCGGTCGTCCCCAGACTGCAAATCCTCCGGCCGTCAATCAAACCCATCCTGCTTTTTAAGAAGTGATAGATCTCGGAAGAGCGCCCTTCTGGCTGTTTCCCGTGCCTCGTCTGCGGTGTGAGCAGGAAGCGGGCCATCTTTGCTGGAGCGCTGAGCTCGGCTGGCACTCGCAAATGAGACTGCGCATACAGGGGGGGAGTCAGGTCTCCCAGTGCACTTAGTGGTGAGCTCTTAAATGCCAGTGGTCTCCTCCACCGCACCACGCCCGTTCGCTTCAGCTCAGACGTGCCATGGAGACAGAAAACATGCCCTCCACGACATCTAAGCTTAGCTTCGACTGTGAGAACGCTGAGGTTTAGCCTTGCGAAAGCACTTTTTTTTTCCTGTTTCTGCAACTGTTTTATTACTATTGTCAACTCATTGTTTACATGCTTCCCGCTTGCTGTGGAGTTATTGACAGTGAAGTTGTTGAAGTTGATTTCATTGCTGGTGTGGTCTTTTTTTTGTTTAGAGGGGACAAACACTAGCCACACAGTGCGACTAAATATATAGCAGACATATTCATAGCTTAATATTTTTGTTCAAAATCTCTCCCTTTTATTACTTGCAGGGTTTGGCGTCGGGGCTTTGAATTTGGACAACACTCTTATTTACTTGGTTAATTCAGTGATGTTAGGCTCCAAGTCTGAAAACAAACACATTTATGGGGTTGTTTTGAAAAACCTTTCCACGCGTATGTTGCACGCAACTGTATTTTCAGGATTTCTTTAAAAAGCTCCCACTTTCACCGTTTCCATGACATTAGAAAGTAATATTTTAAAACCCCTGGGGTGCGAGTACAACGTCAAACCACACCCCACCCTGTGTTTTAGCCTGTGACACAGAGGAGGAGGATGACGGAAGGAAGTTTTTTTCTCACTGGTCTTACATTACATTTGCTTAGCAGATGCTTTTATGCAGAGCGATTAAGCACCTTGCCCAAGGATACAATAGCAGTGCTCTACCTGGGAGTTGAATCAGCAACCTTTGGGTTGTGAGTCCTGCTCCTTACCACTACAATACATTGCTGCTCAGGTTGCAGTGAACGTTATATGTACATTGCAATGTTAAACATATATCCCACGATTCCTCCATACATCTGTCAATCTTCCACTTAATACAGCTGAATGGAGCACAGCTGCACACAGCATGTAATGACATAAACACAATGCATGGTCACAATATGGCAAAGGTGTAGTTAAAGTGTCAAACCTGTGTTAACATTTTAAAATGTACATATACATACCATATGTATAACATATGACGTTTTGCACCCCAGCATTTCCTCCAAATACTGTAAACAGGCTTAATGCCACTACACCGTGGAGAGCTAACACTCCTAATTTCAACTAACTGTACCCAGAAACGTGCAGTTTGTCAAGTGGCATGAATTAATGTGTTTTATTTATGCATTTATTTTTAATAAAAGGAGACCAGTTTTGCCTCCTCTGGCTGAGGACACAGCTGAGGCCCAATGTGCTATTTCGGTATTCTTTGTTTTACTCCTCCGGCTGCCCGTTTGCTGGGCAGATGGTAATAAAGGTCATATGTGTGTGCGCAGCAGCAGAAAATGTTACAGGGTTGCGTGACAGGGAGTGCGAGTTAGGACAGGGCTGGCCTTAATGTACCACATGCCTAAGGAGACCTTCACAGGTCCAGAGAGTGCATCCGCACCCAGGTCACAACTGCAAAAAATAAACAACACAGATAACTTAAGACTTGGAAGGTAAAATGAGAGAAGGAATGTAATTTTACCATCGACAGGAGCTTGTTAAATGATTGTGGGGTCTCTTGATCAATAATGGTGCTCTCACGTCACTGCCTCAATACACTTGCTGCAATTTTGTATGCAAAATTAATTTTGTGAATATGTTGTAATGCAATCTTTAGTACACTCCTATTTCTTTTGTCCACAATATTAACACCACATACATAAAACATAATTTAGAATATCTCTTTTTAATTTTGTGGCAAAAGGCAAGTTTCTGTACAACTTCCTGCTTGTATGGGGATATCAGTTCTGTCTGTTGAACAGATGAGGGTAAGGGCCTTCATGTTCATGAGTTACAACCCATTCTGTTGGTTTTTTAACTGCACTTTCTGTGTCAGGGTAACTATTTCTGTGAGAAGTCCTTGGACATGAGGTGCCTGTTCAGTACAAAATGCTTTTTCCCCTCCCACACTGCTTCACCTTGAATGGCTACTTTAATTAACATTCCTTAATTTTACAGCATGCCCCGGAGGGGAGGTCTGGCCTGAATGAATATGGATGGTGCCTGTCTGCCTTTTAAATGAGCTCTGAGCTCCACATTGCTATTCTGCTGGTGGTCCATAAACATGAAGTGCAGGTGGCTCATGGGAGTGTCTGAGCATTGGCTGATTTATAGGAGGTCTCCGCCACTCTCCAGTCTCCTGAGAAAGATGGGACTGTACCAGAGGAGTGAGGCAGAGGGGTGGTGCAGTGCAGGACCTGGGCCTTTACCCAAGAGCACCCATTTATAAAGACATCATATTTACTGGCCACTCCAAAGGGAGGGAGATTTTTCCCTTTTATCCAATACTTGTTGCTTTTTTATGTACATAAGCACTTAGCACTTATGCATTTTAAAACTGCTAATTCTTGACTTCCTGAATTTACTAGTACACCAAAATCTGGGCAAGTAATTCAAAGGGTAGTGTGGTGTAGAGATTAGGAAGCTGGACTTAACAATGGGTTTGCGGGTTTAAGTCCAAAGTGGGGCAATGATGTGGCACTCATGAACAAGTTATCCTGTTTTTATCAACTGCCTTTATGTTTTGTTTTTCAGTTCTTTGACATTTAGCTATTATTTTTATATTCATTGATCTTTAAAGGAGACCTTTTTCATCTGTTCACTCTGCAAACACCCTGTGGTGCATTGGGTGCTACACTAAACAAAATCCGCTTAGCTAATTGGTTAATTAACTTGTCCATTAAATTGTTATCTCTTGTTTTTTCTTCTTTGCCAACCCCACAGCTAAAACATGTGATTTTGTTCCCTATCGTGTCCCTCGCAACCACACGGCCCAGTAGGTCTTCCCAGCCAAGGTCATGTGCGTGTGTTGTGCGTCTGAGAACACTGCCCGTAGTGTTCCTCATCCTAACTGCCAGGCTCACCCACCGCTGGTCCAAACAAACAGGAGGTTCTTCATACATTGCATCTCGTGCCACAGGCGGCTAGTGCTGCTCTTGCTGGTGCATCCGCAGTAACTGAAAACCAGCACACACTTCTGCTCTGAGAGCAATGCGCTCTACCATCATCTTCATCACCATCATCAGTCGGGGTTACCGTTGGAATAAAAACCCTTCCGACGTCCGACCACCAGTGGGCACAGTTTGCAAACCCTGGCACTGATGCGGCCTATGAATAGAATGTTTATGCACCAGCCTTCTAGCTTTAAGGAATCCACTTTGCAAAAACAAGCACTGCTAGTTTGAGAAAATGGGAAGGCATGTGAGCAAGCTAAATCAGTTCAGAGCATTTGCACCCAAAATGCACTGCCAAAGTTTGAAAAATGATCAGCTTTTGTTGTGGTGATGACTGGTGGTGTTGTTTTGCTGAAAAAAAATGCTGATGTGTAATGCTAAAAATAGTCTGAGTGTGTGTGTGTGTGTGTGTGTGTGTGTGTGTGTGTGTGTGTGTGTGTGTGTGTGTGTGTGTGTGTGTGTGTCAAAGAGAGCAAAAAAGCAAGCGAAAGCAATTTGTAATGCTTCTTTTGTTGGATGTAATGTGTGATTTGTATGTGGAAATTCCCCCACATTCACACCAAGCTTACACTCCCTAAACACCCCCCACACACACACACACACCTCACTGTTTCCAACGCCTAATCTCCATGGACACAGTCTGATGAGGGAAAAAGCAATGACCTCGGTCCTCCCACGGTCTGTTAGCTTCCACTTTGTCCCGTTCCAGATATAACTTTAATTGCTCTAACAATCTGCAGGTGATTGTGGGTAGGCTGAATTTCACTGTGTAATGGTATTATAGCACTGATTTGCAGAGAGCAAATGGAGACTTCAGCCTTTTTGTATTTCGTTCCCCTTTTTCTCCAAATATCAAATTGCATACAGGCACAAGCAGTGGAACAGATCCATGAGCATAACAGACCCTTGGGCCAGATGGCCTGAGGTGTAGGAACAAAGGTAAACTGACAACTTGCTGTGTTAGTTTCTGATTTATGCATTCAAACAGGGGTGCACTAATTAACTGTTGCTGGTCTGTTTCTTGTGTTCTCAATGTTTTTTAACAGTGAAGCAGTGAAGTGCACAGAGGCACTCAACAAGCACAGAAATAGTTATATGAAAATGGTGTGCCCTCCTTAGATCTGCAGCACAGTGGAATTATGGGTAACGTGTGAGGTCAGCCCTGGCATGTGCTTCCTCTCTCCTCGATCCGTACGCGTCTGTTCTGTCTGTTGTGCTGGAGCAGGCGGGGAGGTGAGGTCAGGTCAGTGGCTTAATGAGACTGCATGAGGCGCTCATGGTTTTACATTTTCCAATTATGGGGTTGAGCGGAGAGCGGCGACCTTTTTTTATAGTGAGCTGTGCAAGGGGCTCCCTGTTAATCCATTATGTCGTTAGGAGGCGTTCATTCTTTCTCCTTCAGACTGCATGTCCGTGCTAAAGCTTGCTGGGCCCAAAGGACAGAGAAGACGTGTGCTCCTTTAAGGAGTTGGCCACTCATCTGTGAATGATGTAAGCCCATTGGTAGAGCTGGGAATTGTGGGTAGGAATTGTGTGCTGTTCCTTTTGGAGCTCAGGAGGGCGTTGCCTAACGAGAGAGCTGGGTAGTGTCTAAGAGCTGGAGTTTGAAGCCTTTGTGTGCTTTCCCAGGAAGACTGAACGCCTAGGCTATTGTATGGGGGTAGCAGTGTGGCGTAGCGGTCAGGAACAAGGCTAGTAAGCCATACATTTGAGGTCAGTACTGCTGGTGTACCTTTGGGCAAAATACGTAACCTGAATGTCCTGAAGGATAGGCATGGTTACTCCTGCGTGTCCAATAAGACTCAGTCTGCGGTATCAAATGCTAACAGACAAATTGCTCTCATTGGCTGCCAGATCAGCTTTCATTAAGGTTGCACGGCACCTGGTTCACCTGGGAAAGTTTGTTGATGTTTCTCTGAATTGCAATTGCAAACTGAAGACAGGTTCTTAGAAGCAGTATAGTGAGAATATTACATTATATCATCATATAAAATATATATTATCATTATATATCATATTATAATATTATATCACTGCATTGCAAGTGTTTGCTTAGCTGACCCTAAAATTCAGAGTGCCTTACCCAGCATGCATTTTGTACACCCTCATTTTCCCTTCAAACTCCACATCAGTCTGGCCTATGATTGCCTTAGCACATCCTGCTTGGGAATAAGACACACACCCCTTCTGGTCACCCTCAGGTTCTGTTCCTGAACCACTGCTGCTCTGGATCATGATATTGTAACTGTTGTGTTTCCTGTAGAAAGGAGCGAGTGTGTTCCACTCTGTTCCCTTCCAGGAAATGGCAGCCTTGCATGAGCTATACCTCATGGCCTGTAGGGGGCGTCGGTGGTATGAGGAGGGGCAGTGACAGCCCTCCTCTGACCTGTAAATGTGACTCTGGTCAATGCCTGTCAATGACACAGCAAGGCTCACGGGGCTGTAGTGCTCTCTAGCTTTCTTCTTGGCGCCATATTTATTGATCCACCCATCTGTAACCCTCCGGAGGACAGGGCTGGTGGAAAAACAGACAGGACAGTGCTCCTCAACCTATTACTGAAGGACAGTCATTTGATTATTTGTGTACCTTACATATCACAGATTATAGCAAGTGTATAAATAGGCATGCTTGCATTTTAGTCCTACTTTTCAGCTTGATGCCTTTTCACTGTGCAAAATCTGCTGTTGTGGTTGTTCCAAAATAATAAATCAAATGAGTAAACAGGAAAGGTGTTATCAGATACAGAACTAGATAGCTCTACAGTTTTTTTTCCTCGTTTACCCTGGGGTGTGGGTGGGGTTGCCATATTGACCCTCCCTCCCATTGTGACATATCATTCATGTCACAGAGGGCGCATCACACGGAACTCCGTCGTGCAGATCCGCTCTCGGTGTGACACAGCTGTGAAACCCATTGACCCGTTGTTTTTGCCTCTGTTGCCACGGCAACCTCCCCAGGCCCTTCCATCCGGCCATGTCGTGTTCCAGGTTGATGGAATGTTGGAATGGCACGCCCAGTCTGACCCATGAGCTTTGACCAGTCAGATCAGGGCGGGCGTAGCAGGGTCCCGTTGCCATGGTAGGATGGGAGGGCTTTGTAGGATGCCTGTTGGTAGGCGGTTTGGTTGTCATTCTACCAAGCAGGGAAGAGTAGGTAAGGTGGCTGTTGGAAGTGGTCCCACAGTAACCATACAGGGAACACCTGTGTCTCTCACACACACTTAGCTTTTCAGGAGTCAGATGTATGTGGACTCACTTTCTGTAAAGGATAAATAAATCTCTCCCAGTTGTCTGTCACAGTGTGATTGTACATATCTGTACCCTTCCAGTATTTGTATGGTTGAGAGGAGGCAGATTGTAACACAGAGGAGTCCTAGGTGTTTATGTGAATGGATGCACATGTCCTCATTGTCTGTTGTGGGAGAGAGAGTCTCTCCCTTGTCTCTCCTTCTCTCTTAATCCGTGTCATACTCTCTTTGTTAGAGGTGTTGAATTTAACCTTGCAGTTCTGTGAAGTAGCTCCAAGGCCTTGACTAATACAGATTTATCGTTCTAACACTTTAACCACATGGTCCTTTGTTGCTCATTAAGATACACACAGAAAAGATTCACAAGCATTCACTTTTTCACCAGATTTGTTAAAATTAATTGCATTGGACATTGTTTTAATTGGGTGTATACTGTGTGCACTCTCATTCCAACAGCTATTATTGTTGAGAGTGATCCAGCAGCCCCCAGTGGCCATTCCAAGCAACACACCTTTCAACATGTCATAATAAAGAATGTTTTGTTCTCTCTATGTCATGTCTGTGTGACATCACAAGAAAATGTCACCAATCACCACTATTGTCCTCAGAAACACATCAAGTAGCAGCATAATATGTTCTTGAAGGAAACTGTCATTAGTGTATAAACACTAAAGGAGGAGTAATTGAAGCCATCCATATCACAGAGCTCCATCCTCCATCCATTGACCCTAAAACATATAACTCTGGAGCCATATGAGTTTGGCCAGTATCTGAAAATGTCCACTACTTCAGGCACTCTTTATGGCCTATGAGAGCTACCATATTAAATCAATAAACCAGTTAATAAGGGTCACTGAAGTGTTTGGCTTGGGTTGCTTTCTTTTTTCCATGAATGCTTCAGGGCAAATAAAAAACACACACATATGAAAAGATGTAATGACATGAATCACAAGGCTTTCTGTTTCCTCCAGAAATTAGCCTATGTGAAACAAACATCTGAATAAGGGAAGCTTGCGAAAGAGGAGCCCTGACCTTTCACACTCAGAGGAAGCCCCTTTGCCCTTTCACCCCTCAGGGAGAGGGGATTTATTGGTGGATGAACTCAGCCGTGATTACCCTGTGATTGGAGGCTTGACCTTGTCAGAGAAAGTAAGAGAAAGCAGAGAAAGCAATGGAATTCAATTTTCAAAGAGGACAGAAAAAAATTGCAAAAAAAAAAATTCAAATTTGCAAAGTTTTTGACATTAATGGATCTGTATGAAAGCGCATCCTTTCTCACCTTCGTTATCACAAAAGTTGTTCCCTTACAGACATATTAATAAACAGACTTTTTGTCAGCCCATGCAGGAATAAGTTGTGCAAGCTGAATGAACATAAAAGGAATCCTTGAGGGGTGTGTAATTTCCCATACAGACGCAGGAGTTGTTTGTTTGAAAACTGACGCACAGCATCGATTGTTGCGTGTGTTGCAGTATGAGTCTCGCCAGTGCGTGAGTGTGCATCAGGTTGTTGTGAGCATGAGTTCGGGTGCTTGCAGCCTCGCCCCTCACCCCTCTACGCTCCGATACCCTGGCCTCCGGATCCTCGCCGTGTGCCAGATGGTGTCTTTGCTGACCCACTGCTGAATATTCATGTCTGTCACAAGTGGGGACAACAGGGGGCCCCCCGACCTGTTTTGGGGATCCCCTTGCTGTTGTCCTGGAGATGAGAGTTTGTGACAAAGTTTTGTTTGTGTGCATGCCTAAATTTTTGTTGGCAATAATCATAATAATAATCATAATAATGGTTTGCATTTAAAAGCCAGCTAGTTAGCATTAGGAAGCAAAACTTGTGCCTCTTCTCCTTTCCCTGTTGATGAAATCCTGTTTCTTTCATTGATGTGTAGCATAGTAATAACACAAACAGTTGAGGTCCATAAGATCACAATGTATCTGTGGAAAACCCGTTGCATTGTCAGTCAGTACAGTCTAGCAGTCTTTCTATTCACTGTATCAAAGGTGAAAAGGTGAAACAATACGCTGGGGACCCTGCATATTGCCATTGATTCTTGCACCCAGCACAAAGGAATGGAGTCAGAGTTCAGTGGCTGGAGAGCACATTTGCACAGCCATTCCCTGAGTTGTAATCTATTCAGTATCCATTCAGCGGCACAGACAGCACACAGATCTCCACTCCCTGGTACAGGTGGACGTCCGCAGTGGCTTTGCCCTTGCGGCTTCCACCATTCCGCGTGCGGCGCTAAAGTCTGGCGCCTCCCCCTGCTTCTGCGTGCGACGCAGGCGTTGCGAGCCCCGCCGTTCCGCCCCGCGGCGCCGAGTGTTCCAGCCGCGCCGTATCCGTATTCACGGCAGGACGGAGGCGCTAATGCGCCCTCCAGCTGGAGAGGTTTATCACAGGCAAGAGAGTGAGGGAGAGGTGGGGGGGTGTTGTGAAGGGCTAATCTGCCTTGTTTGTGGAGAGCAGGGTGTGCTTTGCTTATTACAATGCCTCTTCTGATTGGTCACTTTCAGGCCCAGCCTCATTCGGGGCCAGCTCCTTGGGGTTCTCTGCTCCGGTGCCAGCCCCCCAGGTCTGGGCCCGGGTGCGAGGTGGATAAGGAGCTTAGGAGCGTGTCCCTCCAGCTGGGACGCGACAGAGTGCAGCTGCCCCCCTTTCGCCCCGGCCGCCGGGGGGGTGCCCCGATTTGGGACGAAGCACAGCGGTAGTTGGACAGTGTCACGGCCTGCTGTGGGAACATTCGGAATCCTGTCACACTTAAAGAAGGACCAGGGAAACAGGGCGGTCACAGAGTTCAGTCTTCCTGACTTAGCCTTCCTGCTCTCCTTGGCACCTGAGGCTCTTTGGCTGCAGATGAGCTTCTCAGGGGAAGTACAGGGTGTTACATCACGGAAGTGTTTAATTTAATTTATTGGGATGTGGCACAGTTTTGCTTCAGCTTCCCTATTTTGTGGATCACAGCAGTCCAAGCCCTGATGCCCAAGTCTCACACACTGCTCTACAGTAGCTTTTGAAAGGAAGATGAAAGGAAAAATGTCAGGTTTTCCCTGTATATCCCTAGATATCTGAAGTTTGTGCATATGCATATGATAAGTGTGCACTCACACATGTGCAGCTGTGCATACACACACACACACACACACACACACACACACACACACACACACACACACACACACACACACACACACACACACACACAAACACAAACACAAACATACACATGCATATGTCCACCACTTTCTTGATGATTGCTAACGCACATGTACACACACTGGCAGTACAAAGTAATGGAGAGGACAGCGCAGAGGGACAGAGACGCAGGGACAGAGGGGATGAGAGAGATACTGATGGAGTGAACGGGGGAAAGACACTCTAAAACGAAGAGGCAATAAGGGCTTGGGTAGAGATGACAGATGAGGATGGGAGAGTGAAAAAGGAAAGGGAGGACAGGGCAAAGAAGAGCAGCAGTGACGGAGGGAGGATGAGTGTGGTGTGAGACGGAGCGTGAGAGAGGGGAGGGACAGTGGCTGCAGAAAGAGCAGCAGACGTGATGGACAGTGACTATTTATAACCACAGCAGGCAGTCCCCTGAGAGAGAATCTGTTTACAGGAGAGAGGCTGAGGTTGGGGGGCAGGGGGGCATTTGTGCTCATTTGTGTCTCTCATGTCCCATTCTATTCTTCAGTACCTAATAATCCAGTTCACACACCATTATTACTTGTTTAATGGACAGTCTTGTAGCTTGCATTGTATGTGTTATCCATCCAGCTGGATATCTTCATACTTGATTCAGATTACTTAACAACTTAACTACTCAACTACATCAATACTCCACATGGGAGTTGAACCCACATCCTTCTGGTTATTGCTTTGCAACCCACTGGATAACCCATATCATTCTGTCAACACTGTGCTGGTTATAGAAAGATGCTGAGGAGAGAGTCCTGTCCTCTACAGCCACGTCGGGCTGAAGACGGGAGAGTGATTGGCGTTCCTCCGTAGTGCTGATGTCAGGATCAGAGCCGAGGCCCCGGGGAGTCTGTCCTAAGCCCATTCTCCCGGGATTCTGACGTGTGACAGGAGCACTGAGGCTCCCGTTAACGCTAATCGCCGCTGTCACGTGTGGGGGGGAGAGGCCGGGCGGCCGGAGTACGGGCGTTTGATCACAGCAGGGGCTGCTACAGAGTCCACTCTCTGGAGGGACTGGTGACAGGAGTGGGTCAGGGCGTGGTTTATGGGTCAGGGCATCCTTCAGCGGTCGCCCAACACTGTGCCAGGGGAGGGGGAAAAACCTAGGGCTGAATGGGGATTAACTGCTCATATTGAATTCCTGGGTTCTAGCATTTCTGTGTTAGTTTTTGTGTGCGAACTTTACAGTTGCACTGTTGATGCTCCTCCTGGAGTTAAGACCCAGGAAATGCTCCATCCCAAAGTTGGACAGCACAGTCACTTTCAATACAACACCTCTGTAGCAAAGAGGGAGGAGGAACAGGGAGGTGAGAAAGAGCAGGGGGCAGTGGTGTGTGTGTGTCTGTGTGTGTGTGTGTCTTGGGGGCATTTAAAGGAGAGAGGTGGAGCTAATTCCTTTTGTCAGCAAATGAATGAAGCCTTTTTTTTCTGGAAAGTTGCCTATCTGAAGAGGCAGATCTCTTCTCTGTCAGATAGAAAGGGAGGATGGATAGAAAAAGAGAGAGATAAAGGGATAAAGACAGAAAGAGAGAGAATGACAGTGAGAGAGAAAGAGAGAGAGGAAATAAAAACTGAAAAAGGGGTAAAGAGAAAATGAGAGTCAGAAGAAGAGAACCACCTGCGGGTCTTAATATGTAATTCCCCAATTGACACAGATGCCAGCTACCAGAGCTGGCACATTTTAGATTCAGCCCTTTTTACTCTTCTATTTTGAGGAGGGGGTTCGTGTGAGGAGTGCACACTCCCTGCCCTCCGACCCACAGATCCCTAGATTTGCAAGGGGGGGTTTAAGAACGTGCTGGGACTCCAACAGGACGGGGACACAGAGGGTTGGGGCTGACAATAGGGAGGTGGGGGGCTCTGGAGGAGGGGGAGGGAGGTGGCGGGACCCGGCAGCTGGGATTAGCAGTGCACATAGGATTGCATTGTGTCCAGCTGCTTATCCCTCAGCAGTCTGCCGGGAGACGGCAAGCTCGCCTCAGTCCCTCCGTCGCCACGGCTTGTCGCTCTTCGTTCGGAAGATATATAGTTTTTTTCCCCGGCGTGGGCTTTCCCTTCTTACCATGGTCTCAGCCCCCGGCCCAGGACAGACATGGTGGTCTTCTTGAGTAAAAACATCCGCTCTCTGCTCTCCGTCTTCAAAAAGAGGGGTGAGTTCAGGGTCCTTACTGCTGCTCTGTATTTACTCACATGCTGTCTGTCATGGGTCCCAGGTAGCTGTGGTCTGCTTCAGAACAGAACCTGAATAATCAGCCACAGCTGTATCTTAACCTGTGTTTGGGGTTGCTGTTATAGGCTGCAGTATCTTACATGTATAGGTGATTTGGGAAAACTTTTCATCAAGGCCTGCGCTATCACACTATTTGGTTTTATCAGACTTGTGCTCTGTTTCTACTTGTGTTTTGTAACAATTGTAGTTATCAGTTATGCATTGTAACAAAAATCTGATGATTAATTCATTACAAGTCTTAATGAATTAGTCTTAATCACTTCAACATTGGTGGTTCAAAATAGTTCAAAAATACAAAAAAGTCACACTGGCAACATGGTCTCAATGAAGAGGTTATATACATTATGTAGATCATGCTATAGATTGTACTGTAAGAGTAACCATTGTCTGTAAACTACACATACTCCTGGTTTACAGAGGAGGAAGCCATATTTCATGATGTGACTGGCAATGCTGATACTTTAAGTGGCGCATTATATAATCGTTATAGTCTCGGTTAGACACAAGAGTCCAGAATTACTTCATGTAATGTGCGGTTCCAGGTAAGAATGGCCCCCAGCCACAGAGGTGAAGAGAGACGTTGGATGTGTGTTTCTTCTAATCTCACTTTCCTTTGCACAATTGTGATTCTGAACCCGCAAGGCACTGCAGCAAAGGCAGCGCCCGGCTCAGCTCATATTTAAAGACCCCACTCCAAAGCGTTTAAAAACCTGCGTCGCCCACTTTGGGGACTGATTGAGTGGCTGGAAGTGATCAGAGAGACAGGCATGCTTTGTGCAGCGCATTGGACTGAACCCCTGGACTCACACAAATCTTCCCACAGAGGGGAGCGGAGTCGGAACTGCCTGACGTGCGCATGCTTTATGGAACCTTGTTGAGGATTCTAGACCACTCTCTCCCCCCCCACACTCCCCTCTCTCTCTCCTCCCCTCTTTCTTCCTCTCCATTCCTTCTCCCTCTCAGCTGATGGATTCATTACATTAGGGAGTCTGAGGGCAGACATTTCCCTCCTCTCTCTGTTCTCGAGGTAATGTGCCCGGAGTCGTAAATATTTACATGTACAAGGGATAACCAATAAACTCAGAGGCCTAATGGATGCAGGCCATATAGTGCCAGTGCAGTTGACAAGAACCGTTTTTGTTGGGTTAATTGGTTTGTTTTAAGTAGTATCGGGTCATCGGAAGTCAAAGCACAGCTGCGGTACATGCACAGAGCAGCTTGGTAGAGCATAGCTCTACATTTCTTGGCTCCTTGGATAATATCCTCTGTTGAACTCAGCAATTACTGACATTGCTATGATGTGCGTGTTGAAAACAAAATGTAACAATTGCCTCAGCTCATCGCTCGAAGTTCAAAGGACAAAGCTCCATACTGGTTTGATTGAGCACCCCTTCCAGCTTTCAGTTGTCATGACGACATAAGTTTCCTTTTATCGGCCATCTGGGAAGAGCGGGCAGGCTAACACAAACTGCATGGCAGGTTTCACTCAGTGTTTGTAATGTGGTGCTGTGCATATAGTGATGTCGTAATGCAAGCCAAGGCATTGTGGGTACAGTAAACGGAACATTTGAGTCACAACCAGGTACGTGCCATAATGTGCATGTCATAGATTGCAGCAGTGTAGCATAGCGGTAAGGAGTAGGACTCGTAACTGAAAGGTTCCCGATTCGATTCCCCAATGGGGCACTGCTGTTGTACCCTTGGGCAAGGTACTTAACCCAGAATTGCCTCAGAAAATATCCAGCTGTATAAATGGGTAACGTAAAAAAACTGCAACCAATATAAGTCGCTCTGGATAACAGTTTCTGCTAGATGCCAGTAATGTAACGTAATGTCTCCTGAATGGCCTCTGTGATTAGCTGTGCTACCCCTCTGAATGAGCCTGATTATGTATGGCTAATGTTGTAATCACAGTACCCCCACGTTACCCAACCCCCCCACGGGGAGCCCTTGAACCCAATAGATTATAAAGTTGAAGCTCAGGGAGAGCTTCGCTAATGGTGTTCCTGGGTTCTCCTCTTTCCTGGCGGGGGCCTTTTATCCTTTCAGCCGGCCCCTCTATTGTGCGTCGGACGTTGAGGCCGCAGAGGATGGAGTTTCGCCCGTTTGCGGGGGAACTGGGGTAATGGAGCTCTGAAGCTGCTGGCCAGGTTGTCGGTTGGGCGGTTGAACGTCACTCCGAGGTGTTCTGTTTCCTTTCATTTTCTGTGTAACAGTCTCCTCACAGTCCCCTGCGCACAATCCCACCTCTTCTTGGGGTTTCTGGGAAAGGTGCTGACTAACGGCTCCAGTCTGATACAGGAAATGGTTTTGTCTTCTGACATCTGATAGACACAGCATTCAGTCACTAAGTGCGTGCACACACACTACAGTGAGCAGTGAAGCTTAGTACTCCAGCGAAAATCAGATTGAATTGACTCAACAAAATAAGAGCGACTACAGCATTACATTACATTATTTGGCATTTGGCAGATGCTCTAGTCCAGAGAAACTTACACAGGTTACAACTTTAACATGTTATCCATTTATACAGCTAGATATTAACTGAGGCAATTGTGGGTTAAGTACCTTGCCCAAGGGTACAGCAGCAGTGCCCTAGCGGGGAAACGAACCAGCAACCTTTCAGTTAAGAGCCCCGCTACACTGCTACACTGCTGCCCACTTATGAACTGTTGTCTAACAGCATAATTAGGCCCTTAAAATTTTGTGACCATATTGTATGATTCCGACCTGAAGCTTAATCCGAAGATAAAATTCCTGCTTCATGAGCCAGTCTATGCAAAACACTTCGTCCCTCTTGCATTCTATTTCACAAGGTTAAACACCGGCCATTATTGCTCAGTCTAGCTACAGTTTACACACTTGAGAATGTCAAATATTGATTAAAAAATAAAAAATTAGATAATTGAATATCGTTGCCAAATTGTCACCCCAAAAGCTTATGCCGCTTTCTGCGTCCAGGTCTTCAGGCTAATAAAATACACACACCTGCAGATAAGCACACAGTTGGCAGGGTGGTGTCACAACCTGTTGATCCGAGGCCTTTATTATGGCCAATCCCGCTAATCCCTGGCCCTCTGATGGTGGGTGACGTGTCCTGCCGGGACGGTATTAGCAGCTCCGGTTTTACCTCATCGTATGCACTGCGGAGGGCCCACAAGTCCCGTCTGCTCCACTGAGATTTGGGACACGTCACACTGGTCCAAGCCGCGGAGATCTGACACAAAGCCCTTTCCTCGTCCGGTAACGGCATAACCCCCACCACCCCCCACGTGACCCTACTCCCCTCAGACACACAAACACAGGTAATTGAATACTTTACCTGAATCTATAATGAAACGTGCATTGTGCAGTATAGGATTTAGATACTGGACATGTAGAGGCTGACATTCTGAGTTCCCTTGTGTTTGCTAGCAAATATATAATTACGGATCTATCTCACTAGTTGGCACTGATGAGTTCATATGATCACAATCTCTTCCATATGGACAAGCTTCCAGCAATTTCTCATGAGGTGTTCGGTGCACATATGCAAACAGATTTCCTGTGCAATCCTCTCCACCTCCTGTTGTATGTCTGTAACGTGGACAGCTAGTTACACAGCTGAGATACACAGCTGTACCTAAAGCTGTTGTAAAGGGTGGTGTTGAATTATTGAAGTGACGTGCCATTGAGAGCCCTCTAGAGCACTTATTGAGGGGGAGAGGGGAGGGGCCGATATAAATCCAATCCCAGCAGATTAAAGGTCAGGAATTTGTTGTCATTGAGATTAAGAGCGGGAGATTACCTGATGAGCTGTACGTGCAGCTACGTGTAGGAACATTCCTGTTTGTGCAACTCATTCTGGCTCAACTGCCCTTCATCACCTTTTACCTGTTCTCACTGTGTGTGTGTGTGTGTGTGTGTGTGTGTGTGTGTGTGTGTGTGTGTGTGTGTGTGTGTGTGTGTGTGGCAGATACTCATTGTAGAAATATACCCATGTAATGACTGTAAAGGAGATGCACACAAGATCACTGGCTTGTGATGATCAGGGTGATGAGAGTGGTGATTAACCTTGTGAAACAGAATGCAAGAGGGAGGAAGTGTTTTGCATAGACTGGCTCATAAACAGGAATTTATCTCCAGATTAAGCTTCAGGTCAGAATCACACAATATGATCACACTTTATTTTAAGGGCCTAATTATGCTGGTAGCAAATAGTTCATAAATGCATGGTTGTTACATGTGAAATGTTTTAAATTGTTCACAAATAAACTGTATGAAGGTAGAAAACAAGTAAGAAAGTGTCATCTTAAAAGACTTAAGAGACTTAAGAGTCTTTCAAAAACAATTTAAACACGTAGTTTTCCCAATCCCAAGACTGTTTCACTGTTAAATTCAACATTGATACTCTATTTACACCTGAATGTGATGTCACTTTGTGACCAAAGTGGTCCAAAAAAGACACCAGTTTACTTTAACTGTCAGTTTACTGTTAAAAAACAGACTATAATCAGTAAACTGTGAACTGAACTTTTGAATTGTTTTGTCAGAGTAAAAGAAAGCCCTAATAAAGTAGGATATAAAACAGTATTGAATTCTCAGAAGCATTTATCAGTGTCATGTGCACAAAAACAGAAAATGTCTTTCCCGATTGGATCGCACAAATGGTGTCCATCTCTCCTCTGTCGAATTTGTCACCCACACCGAGGAGCGCAGGGCTCTGAGGGCTCCGTGCCCTGTCACCCTCACGCACCCTCCACGCTTCAGCGGTCTCCATCCGACCGCGAGCTGGCCCGTACATCTGTCCCCTGTCCCTGAGCGACAGGGTCACAAACGCAGAAACACGGGAAACGACACGGCAAATGTCCTCAGATAGCTAAGTCCTGCGGTGAGGAAGCTCCAACGCATATTCTACCAACCCATTCCTTCACAGAGCTGTTTCATTGCTGCTGTTTTGTCATAATCATATAAGTGATAATAATAGCATGTGTTTATGCAGCACACTCCATACAAGTTTGCAACCCGCATTGCTGGACAGTGCAGTGACCTCACAAACTGGGCAATTATCACAAATGAGGCAGATACAGGAGAGTTGACACTGCTATTGGTGCACTGAAGAAAAGCAATGTCCCACAACATAGGAATCCAGCACCTTTTATTAAAGCGTCCAGGTGTCCTAACAGTGTTTCTACCACTGAATTGTTCTTCCTAGAATGTTGAGCTGTTTTTCAACCTGTCTCACTGGAATTGGCAGAAATACAGATATCTCAAGCTTGGAGATATCTGTATTTTAAAATTAAATATTTCAGGAAGTAAGTGGTGAGCATCATTATGAATGACTGAAATCTCTTGATCTAGTGCAGTAATGTTCTTACTTGCAAAAGGTCCTGGCCTGGGCTGATTTGGGTAGACAGATTGTGAGGGTGGGACTCATACTGTGCACTGAGAGGGCGTATGCTCCTGGCTGTGAGGGAGTTTGACCCTGGGCTAAGCCTGCGGACTGGTCATCTGCCAATGCCCAATAAGCTTGCGGATGGGGACACTGCTCATACGAGGTGTCAGTGACATAAAATACCTGGACAGTAATGTCAAAGTGTACACTTGATGATTATTTATCATTTTGATGATACGGTAAAATGTTTTTTTTTTTTTCCGATCAGCTTCTTCTGATTTTCCTATTCGCAGCACAGGGTATTGTTCTCTCTTGTGGCACCATTAACACGTCATAGGTCATTAAAGACTTTATCCCGTCTGATGCAAAATGAATTTCTGCCATTTTCAAATTTCATTTCTCTAACATGCAGGAAAAAAATGTTGAGCCACTGATGTCAAAAAGCAAAGCTGCTTTCAATTTCTTCTTGATTTTTATTTGCGCAGCACTGACCAAAATACTTCAGAGCTAATTTACTTCCAAGTAAATTTAATTCCATCTGTCTCTTCATAAAAAATCTTTCTTTCCCTATAATACAATCCTTATTGTTTTGGATGGTTTAAAGACCTGTGTGCGTGTGTGTGTGTGTGTGTGTGTATGTGTGTGCTGTGTTTGTTTGTAGATCCATGTGCATATGTCTGGTGTGGTGTTTGAGCCTGATTGCATACAGGCTTGTGTGAGAGTGTGGATGTGTGTCTGTATTCAGGCATACTTTGCACGGGTGTAGAATGTGTGTGTTTCTGCCTGTGCGTGTATGTATGTGTATGCGTGTGTGCCTGCCCATAAGATACTGATTTGTTGACTCACTGCATTTATGAAATTCTGGAAAAGTTTAACTTCAAAAACAGCTATGCTGTAATACTGATCCAGTCCACTCCAGTTTGGCCCAATTTGCTCAGTTAACTGATTCTTTAATCTCCTTTTAATACATGCACCCTCTCTGTCACGGACATCTTCACATCAGAAAAATAGTTACTCTCTTTAACAGTAAAGCAGAGCTGGCACTCAGAATTCAACAGAGTGTCACTATGCCATCAGACTTGGACTTGACTCTGTGACAGGAGGGCTCTCACAGCTTGCTGTATCCCTGTGCAATATGTCCCTGCTTTCTCTCCTTTCTGAGGAAAATCCACCCAAAATTCCAAAACAGGGAATTCAGTTGCTCTTTATTTCACTGAAAACTGTTTGGTAGTTTTGAGGACACTACAGAAAACAAGAGAAAGGAGTGGATTAGTGACCAACAGCGGGACATCTCAGAGGATTGGCCTGAAATTTGTTCAAGGGCTCACCTCCAAAAATTGAGACTCAGCTGAGAATGATAATTGGACAGTGAGAGCTTATGTAACACCAGCATTTTTGGGGAGGGTGGGTATAGGGTCAATGTGTTGGGGATTATTTTGTAAATCGTATTACACTGAACAATTGTGAAATGTATGTGGCAACAGCAAAATTCATTAAGTAAAAGATTTAAAGGAATATGAAAGAATTAAATTGCTCCTGTTTGTATTAGTTCAGCAGGTACTCTTAAAGGAAAGGACCCAAACCTCTGGGGTGGATAAAAATGAATATGAATAGTTATGTAAAACATCAAATTCAGTATTTAACGCATCAGTACATGATATAACAGATGCCATTACCCGAGGCAACCTCAGCTTGTGTTTTAGAATCTCTCCAAGAAATTTACCAAAGCAGTTCAGTTTAGGGATTGTCCTTGAGGGTGCAAGAACAGTGTCTCATCATGGATTAGAACACACAACCTTCTGGTCACAAGCCAAGGTTTCCTTAACCCTTATCCTCTCCTCTTTCACCTCATGTCATTTTGCTAATGGCTGGGAAAGACTAAAAGCCTCTTCATTGCAGCTGCGTAAAGGTGGTGTTTCACCACTGTTTTTGTGTTGCCTCGTGCTGAGCTCCTACTCACCGTGCCCCCACTTCTACCCCACAGCCGCACCCAAGCAGGAGGACGAGAGGAAGCTGACAGTCCACTACAAGGCCTCCCAGCACTACCAGGAGAATGTGTTCATCGAGGGCAGCCGGCCTCAGTACCTGGAGGACCTGCACACTGAGGCCCAGGAGGGACTCAAGATCCTGCAGCAGGAGGGTGAGTTATGCCTGCTGCATTCCGAACCACTTCCCCATCACCCCTTACCTTTCACCTTTAACCTTCATCTCTGACATGAACCCTCCCTTACCACTATGCCATGCTACTGCCCAAGCAGAAAAAGATTAATTTTGATGCTCAAAGGTCAGTGTCTTTGTCCTGTTAATGTTTGTTCTGATGGTTTTCAAACAAAAGTTTTTTCTTATTTCTTCCTCCACCCACAGAAAACAAGAATGGAGCAGATTACCAGGACAGCCAAAGTGTCAGTGTAAGTGCATTTTAGACTCAAAAGCGTACATCCACAAAACCCTGTCTTTCACAAAGTGAATTACCCATCACAGTTCGGCAGAGAGCTGGAGTAGATTTGACCCGTCTCTGTAAACACAGTACCAGTCAAAAGTTTGGACACACCTGATTAAAATAATGGGAATCATGTGTTCAAAGACATTTTGATCTAAAGAACTATGCTTAAATGCTTGAAATTTGTTCCTTAGACAAATATAAATAGTGAAGTTGATACGTATGTATGAATTTCTTTCCAAAAAAATTAATGTTAAAACATATTTTTTGTCTACTTTGAAGAATCTAAAATATAAGATAGTTTTGATTTGTTGGTGACTGTATAATTCCATTTGTGTTATTTCATAGTTTTGATGTCATTACTATTATTCTAAAATGGAAAATAGTAAAAATAAAGAAAACCCCTTCTATGAGTAGGGGTGTCCAAACTTTTGACCGGTACTATAGACCAGATAAATCAGAGTGAACGTGTTTGTTAACACGGCTCTGACCTTTGCAGTCGACCGTGACCCGCCTGCAGCCCGAGGAGGATGCCAGTGCCCGGCAGAGGAAGGGATCGTTGGACTCCAGGGGCACTGCCACCGAGACCCTGTCGACCGCATCAACCGTGTCCACGCGGTCAGCGCTGACACGTCAAGGTACACCGAGCCCATGTCTCCGGCCAAGCTGGGTCAAGCCAAGCCATTACAATACATACTACTAAGTTCTAAGTAAAAAAGTACTCTGCTGCATTCCTAGAGAGCCAAGCACCAGGATTAGCTTTCTCAATACTGGAGGCATGTTTTGCCTCACTACACTCTCATTGGACTTTAAGTGACCGTATCTCATTAAGTATTTGATTAATTTGCATTTGGTGTTTAATTTTTATTGGAGGAGACATCTGAATGCCTCTAGGAGTAAGATAAGACCAACGTATCATCGAAGCAAAAAAGCAAAAACACTAGGATTCTAGCATATACCAGGCATAATATTGGAGGTGGGATATAATATTGGCAAAACTATTTTTAGTCTGAACATTTAGTCTCCTCTCTTCTGTGGGGGTCAGATTTAATGAAAGACAGAAAAAAATGCGATAACAGACAGCTGCAGTTTATTGCTCCATATTTGCAAGTGCCTGGCATTTCAGGCCTGAGCCAGCACTGCTTAACGCTGAGAGGCAGGGTATCAGTATTGAATTTGTTTCTTTCTATTCCTTTCTCTCTCTCTCTCTCTCTCTCTCTCTCTGTTGATATTCTTGACAGGTTCCACCTTCAAGCCTCTCACCCCTGTGAAGAGGCTAGATAAAACCAGGAAGAGAAACCGGAGAACCACTATAATGGGAATACCACACCACGTCCAAAAGGAGCTCGGTACGTCCTGAGCCTTAACCAAATGCACAGGGGGTACATTTTATTCCCCTCGAAAATAAGTCAACTAGAGATGTAGTTTTCAGTTTTAAAAAATATTCCTGTATTCTAAACGCTTACCTTACAAGAACACATTGGGAGTGTTCATTCATTGAAAAGGTGCAAAACAATTGCAAAATATTTTTTCAGCTTTAATCTGCCGTCTGAAACTGTAGCAGTAACACAATTCACATGACTGACATATATGTGGTTGTCTTTATACTGAAGCCTTTACCACTGATAATGATGCCACCTAGTGGTCCTATGATGTCATGAAAATCATCCAATTTCTTTCTTAAGGACTGTGTGAATAAATTCAATTCTGTATTTTCTAAGTACGCAGGGTGAATCATAATGAGTTCTTGTACAAGCTAGTGGAAATGTACCACCATATCTTCATGCTTCTTGTGTAATGAGATTCCTACAGAGTATATGGGCTTTCTGTTTATTTATTCTGCTTCTCCGTAGGGCTAGAGAGAGGAACGCTGATTCAACAAAACGCAGAGGGGAAGCTCCTCAACGGGTGTGAAGGCCCCCCCGGCGTCATTGTGATACCGACGATCGACGGAGAGGTCCCGGCGGGCCATGCCGAGGGGGCGCGGGTGCACCTCCAAGACCTGGAGGCCCTGCAGTCCTCCAAAGAGGAGGAGCTGCTGAAGAGGCACATCCGGGCGGTGTACCGGGACGACCTGGTGCTCAACCACAAGGCGGGCGCCCGCCTGTCGCCCATGCCCAGGCCCAAGTCGCTGGCCGTGCCGGGCATGACCACTAGCAGCTTCCTGCAGGAGCCCCAGGGCCCCGTCATGTCCGTCTCGCCCCAGGCCACCTACCTGTCCAAGATCATCCCCAACGCGGTGCTGCCGGCGGCGGTGGAGGTGATCGAGATCAGCCGGGACCGCAGTCGCAGCAGCGTGCGCACGGTCAGCAAGGGCGGCCTGCCGGCGTCCAGCCCCGCCTCCTCCCGCTCCGCCGGCCCCCAGGGCCTCGGCTCCTCCAGCTGGAGCCACTCGCAGTCCTCCGAGACCATCATCTCCAACTCGTCCACTGTCTCCTCCAAGGGCAGCGGCAGCACCCCCCGCGTCCCCAGCGGCGGCGAGGAGGCGGCCAGGGATCTCCTCCCCCTGCAGGCTGCCGCTGACGAGGTCAGCATCGGCAGCACCGTCAGCTGGGTCAGTTCGGGCAGCGCAGGCGCCAAGGCGAAGGCCGAGTCCGGGGCCGCGGGTTCGAGGGAGGCGGACGACGCGGAGAACCTGCAGGGCGACCGGGGCTTCGTGCGCAGTCTGTCGGTCATGAAGACCAAACTGCCGCCGGCGCCGCCCAGGAGAACGTACTCCCTGGCGCATGAAAAGCTCAAGCGGAGGTCTCAGGAGCTGGCAGATATCAAGTACATTACTGACCCCAGCGGTGTCAACGGGAGCGTGCCCTGTGGCAAGAACGGGGACTTCACCTACGCTGCAGACTCTGCAGAATCCGGGTCCTCCACTGCCACCAGCCCGCTGAATACAGACCAGGCAGCCACCAGAGAGGGTGCTCAGATGGAGCGGCAGCTTCTCACTGACTCCTCACCCCAGAAGCTACCCTCCCCGGGGAACAGATTTGAGAGGACCATGTCCCCCTCCAGCGGCTACTCCAGCCAGAGTGGCACCCCCACTCTCTCCGCCAAAGAGATCTGCCCTCCCTCCCCGGGCAAGAAGAAGGTTCAGCCCGTGAAACCGGAGAGAGCAAGCTCCCGGGCGTCCCCTGCCGCCTCCATCTCATCCTCGTTGACCTCCCTGTCGTCGAGTATGTCGGATCCTACTCATCAGGAGACCCCCGATAACAACCCACCCATCCAGCCTCTTAAAGCTTCCCCTCCCGTTGCCGTGGCGAGCACCAAGGTAGCCCCTGCGCCTCCGATAGTCACGCTCAGGGAAGCGTTCGACATTCCGCCACCCCCCAAAGTCAAAGCACCTTCCCCCCCGGCCCCAGAGACATGGATCCATAAAAAGCGCACATTTGAACTGCTGTGCGGTCCGAATACCTTCGCCAGCAGGTTTGCCCTGCTGCAGAAGCAGCAGCAGCAGAAGCAGTCTCTCCAGATGCAAAAGCCTGAGGCTCCAAGAGCACAAATTGATGAGACTGGGCCAGTCGGAAAGCAGCCCCAAGAGGAGGACAAGGCAACTGTTCTGCCAGGAAAGGAGAAGAGCACATTGCAAAGCATGGAGGAGCCTACACCTGCACCGATACCTGAGCGTTCATCAGAAAGTGCCGGTGGGTCTCCAGGTATAAAGGATGATGGAAGTGTGGTTCAGATGAGAGAAGAAGGAAGTCCCAAGATTCAAAAGAAGGAAAAAGCAAGTCCAGTGGTTCAGAGACAGGAAGAGGAAGGTCCACGCGTAGTGAAGAAGGAGCCGGAAAGTTCATTGGTGCTGAAGAAGGAACCACCCCCAGTCATGAAAAAAAGTAGTCCAATGGCACGTAAAAAGGAGCCAGAAAATGTCCAGAAAAGTCTGCTTTTGGGGTCTAAAGAGACTGCTATAGAGGTGAGGATCCATGCTCCCCCTCAGGAGGAGATGTCTCAAGCTACCCTCGATGACACAGGGAAGAGCCTCACTGCAGAGACGACAACCCCTCCACAGTCATCCACGGAGACTCTTTCAGTAGGTGCTCCTAAAGTAGCCGGTGTTTCTCCACCTCCCTCCCCACCACCAGCTCACCATCCTCCCCCACCTCCCTCAAAAAAGACCCCTACCACTTCAGAGTCCAGCCCCCCATCTGACACCTGTCAGGAGATTCCAGCCACTGATTCCTCCTGGCCTCCTCCCCCTCCTCCGATGGAAGATTCATCTCTAGCTGGCTTCGAGGGGCAGGATGAGCTGGACTTTCCCCCACCTCCACCTCCCATTTTGCAAGAACTGCAGCTGGACATGGAGAGTTCTACTGTTTTGGCTGAGGTTGGCGAAACCTCTGCAGCCTCTGAAGAACCTGTGAAACATGAAGAACCAACACCAGGAGCAGGGGAGATGGCACTTGATGTCTCTGTCCCAGTTGCCACTGATGTGGCCCCTGTCATACCAGCTGAGCTCAAATCAACCAACACAGAGACTTCCGCATGCATTGCACCATGTCCTGCCCCTGCTCAGTCTGAGTTATATGAATCGCAAGTTTCACAAATCCCACCCCCATCAAAGGAAGCCCGTCCTCTGCAGGAGGAAATCTTACCGCCACAGGAAGTCCCACCCCAGCAAGAAGTCCCAGCCACATCAGAGGAAGCCCCTCCTCTAAATGGTGAAGCCCCACCCATATCACAAGAAGCTCCACCCCTCCAAGAAGAAGCCCCACCCACATCACAGGAAGCCCTTGCTGTGCAAGAAGATATCCCACCACCTCCACAGGAAGCCCCACCTCCCCCACCCGTCACAACTGGTGTGGTTCCCCCTGCCCTTCCCATGAACGCCACCTCTGACCTCTCCAAGACTATTACCACAGCACCCTCAGTGACTGTGCCCCTTGCACCTCCCTTGCCCGCGGAAAACCAGGCTCCTGTGAACTTTAGGAGACAGCCAAGCCTCACAAGCCGAGAGAGCAAGACCAAGGACCAGCTGTCGCGGAGCAAAAGTACACCCGTGCACAAGGAGGACGCTAACATTCCCCTCGTAACACCCTCCCTTCTCCAAATGGTCCGCCTGCGGTCGGTCAACGTGGGCGACGATCAGCCCAAGGCCCCGTCTGAAGATAGCCAACCTGGTGAAGTGAGCGCTCCCAGCCAGGACCAAACTCCGAGTCAGGAGTCCAGCCAGAGCGTTCCCCAGAAGCCCGTTCGCAAGTCTCTGTCTGTAAAGTCCCCCACGGCCACCGTCGCCTCCCCTTCCATGCGTCTACAGGAGGCCATTCGCATGAAGACGGCGGCCATGTCTTCCAGGGACGGGCTTCCATCCAGGCTCAGCCTGCGTTCCTCCGTCTCCACGGCGACCAGCGGGGACACGGGGCTGCGCTCCCCAAGGCCGCAGGAAGGGGGCGACCTGCCGAAATCCCCAGCCTCCACTGCCAGCTTCATCTTCTCCAAGAGCACAAAGAAGGTCGTCATCGAGACGCCCTCGTCCCCTGAGGCCCAGGCCCACCTCAAGCGGAGCCTGGTGGCCGAGCTCATGCAAGTTTCAGACCCAACCAAATCTGCGGCTGCCAACGGCAGGCCCGGTGTCCAGGCGAAGAAGCCGGGAAAAGTGCCTCCACCCGTCGCCAAGAAGCCAGCACATGGACCAAACCTCTCTGACAAGCCAGTGATCCCGACTGAAAATACGGGGAACTCCCAGAGCGAGCTGAACAGTTCCTCCCCCACCCCACTGGTGACTGAAGCCAATGGGGAAACCGAAGCAGTGCAACCTGCTGGCCAGCAAGCACTACTGAAGGAGGGCCAAGACACAGCAAGTAAGAAGTTAGCACATTATTTTCTGTTTAACTGACTTTATCTTGATATTCAGGTCATTTCATTAGCCCTGTGGACAGTAGAAAAAAGAGATCTCTTTAGATTGAGGTCTCCGAATGGCTAATAATACTAATAGTACTTTCTGAGGACAGACATTTTTTTTATAAAACATATCCTACTCACAAGTCTGTCATAAACTAAGTAACTTGCTTTTCAAAGAAAGTAGCAAAAAATGTTTCTTGAGACCATGAAAAAACAAAATGCATAAATATAAAACAACCAAGTGATAGAAAACAGCATTCAATTCCATTTAGAAGCAATTCTAACATAGCTGCACAATTGACAGCTGTATATAGGAGGCCTAAATGGTTCTGTAGTAATGTAGTTTATTCTAGGTTTTCTCAATATTTGAATTGCTTTGCACAAAGCAAGAGATTCCAACAGTGCTGTCTGTTGACACTGAAGTTAATAATTACAGTTGGGAATGTAACACTACCATCGTCTCTCCATGCAGGTAGTCAAGAAATTGTGAACACAGCCTCCGATTCCTGAACCAGTGTCTGCTTTGTGAAGGCTGACTAATAAGGAATTAAGGAGTACCAGAGAGGACCGAAAAATGCACACAAAGAGACAGATCAAGAGACACACCAACAAAGCAGGCAACTGGAACTCATCAATGGGAGAAGTCTTATTAAAAGCCTTAGCCTTAAAATGGCCTTCACGTTTATACAACAAATGGTGTGGGTCTTAAAATTCTTTAATATTATAGCTTTATTTTCGAATATTTTTCTAAACTGTCGAGTCTTTCTGCTCTGGCAAAAGCGCAAGAGGCATGCACTTGGGCAGGTGTACTCTGGTTGGATTTTGTAAATTCCCCAGTCCACGTTTGACTGCAAAATTAGGTCGACATCTAGTGGTTGTAATCGGTAGTGATCACTTCTGCCAAGTTTGGGAAAGCGGAGGGCCAAGATGCGTGTATTTGGCTGATACCCTTTTGTACATAATCAAAATAGTATTTTTTTCCTGAAAAAATTATCACTCGAAAAACATGCACTATTCCTTTTTGAAGTAAAGCTGAAATACTACTTATTACATCCAATTCTGTAGTTCCTGCATTTTTTTGAAAACAATATACCTTAAGATTAAAGCTAATTCAATATGGTATCCATTCTGTTTGCAAAGAAATGATCAGTGACTAATTTATTTATTTCTTAATTAAAGAAATTTTGTTACAGAAGTTACAAAATTGTTGTCACTTCTTTTTTGTAATGAAATAAGTAGCTACAACAGTGCTCATTACTTGTTCTCTGTTTTGTAATGGAATACAGTAAGTAGACACAAAAATACTCATTATGTATTACTTTTTGTTGAATAAGTAGTTTATGCTTGAGAAAGGGATGCTGCATAGTTTTTTGGAAAAAAAAAATCAAATATTAGAGCTGTCAATCAAAAAAGCACTTTGTGAGGTAAATAAGCTGTACCACGTTTGATGGAATTGGCACGGCAGTGTTTCAAGTAGGACTATGTTATGGTTCTGAAGCTGATATTAAAACTGAATTAGCTGCTTTTTAGTCCACCTCCAAGGCAGGAGTGTACAAGGCATTATAAGACTGCTACCACTGAAACAATATACTTACATCGATTGGGATATTTCAGAAATATTTATGACATTCTCCTTTCTTTTTTTTGTATGTGTTTGTTTTCATGTCTGTTATTATGACTGTTGTCATTGTTGTAGCTACAGAGAGACTACTCTTTCTGTCCGTCTGTCAGATAACCTGCTTGATTTGATGTTTTGATCAAATGTGTTTTTTTTTGGTTTTTTTAAAGGTCTTTACCACTGTGCATGCTCAGTCTGACAGACAATTTTTTGGTCAGGAGCGGGCATGTAGCTAGAGCAGCAGAGAGCCTGGCCTTTAGCAATCAGGTAATTCTGACCACATGTAATTGTATGCAAGTTTTCTCTTCAAATCAATATGCATATTTTCATATCAAACCCATGTGTTGGTATGATTAGTGCTTCTATATGGATCTTTCTTGTTTCAGTTTTTTTTTAACTATTCAAACACATTCTCATCACAAGATTATTTTTAAAATAATTTCAAAAGTTAAGATGCATCGTGGAACACCGGTTGTCCCTGACAGACTGGTGTTAGAACAGAGCTATAACACAGCATTGTGCTGGGCTACCTGAAGTGTGTTTCTCCAAGCATACCTGTGCAGTGGACGACTTTGAGCTTCCCCACTGTCATGCTGTTCATCTACGTACACCTGCCAACATACCCGATGTTTCCATAACCAGATGCTGGGACTGTCCTTCAGACAACAGCAGGGAGAAATGCAGCCAGGCCACTAGGTGCCAGGGGCATGTCACTCTAAGGGATTCTTCCTGGTTTTCCTGGCCAATAGGAGTAAGCCATTACAATCACATGTCCATCATGTCAAGAAGCCGTCATTCTATTTGCTGTCAGAGATGAAGGGGTGTGTTCTTACATCATTGTACTAAAGTGTCACTCCCAAATGGGCAAACTCATTCATAGGGGCTAGAGGAGTTTGCAGGTGACTGTTTATCCAGGGTTTTACTCTTTGCTACAAGTATTAAATCCTCTCTCTTTTCCTACTGTGTATCCACTGGATGAAAATCTTATCTTGATGCAGTATTGCACAACTGCCCTGTCAAAACTATGTAAATGAGAACAGGCTATCCTTTTCCATGGTCTGAATCCTGCAATACCTTCTGCCTTGGAGATATAAAAATTAATATTGAAAATATAACAATAATAATGTACAGTTGCTATGTCTTTGTTAAGAAAAAAGAGTATAAATAAAATGCTTTAGAACTTATATCTTGTCATTTTCATGAAATGTTTTACTTGTGTTTGACATTTCTGAACTTCAACTGAATAGTCCCAAACTGCAGGTGTTCTACTGTGCAACTGTACAACTTTTTTTTTTTTTTTTTTTACAAATAAGAGCTCAATTAATTTTAGTTCGACATAAATGTTTCCCACTTTTTGCCCACAGTGCATCTCCCCTGATGTACCACCCACACAATGTTTGGGCTAACCTGAGAGATGCTGTGTGTGTGCAAAGAAAAGCAAGAAGTCCAAGCTTATTTGTTCACTGCTTAGTATCACACTTGCAGCTTTTGCAGTGGTGTACATTCCACATTTCAAGCTTGATTAGGAAATATTTTAACTCCCCTGCAGTCCTCCATCTCAGTCTGTTGGCAGAATTTTTTTTCTGACAGAAATGGGCCACTCCAACACTGGTCCGTGTGCATGTTCCTTCCTCTAAAATCCCCCTCAGAATTTCTGCAGTGATTCCAAAGCCATTTTGTGTGGCTGATATCATGGATTTCACAAAACAAAAAAACAAGCCAAGCAAGCGTAAGGAGTCTTGCAGCTGTTTAATAATGTACAGATGATGCTTCAAGAAGTAGTGACATCAGTGACTGTTACAACGGAGCCCTGCAGTTGGTGAAACAACGATGAGATAACCGTGGCACGTCCTATGATAACGGACCGTTCCATCACAACATTCTACTGCCTGCCAGTACAACCATTCACACACAGAGTGTTCCTGAAGGTTACAGATTACTGGATGATCCCGTAAGTAAATAAAAAGAAGAATACCTGAACTTGAGGTCAATGGCATTATGAGAAGACTCACCAGAGACAGTCAGACTGGCTTGCTTATCGTCCAAGGGTGTGATGCTCAGATTTACTGAAGACAACAGTTTTAGAGAAGGAAGACTTCTCACATTGCAGATACAGTATGCAGATTACAATAGTACATGTTGCTGGATAAGCTACAGTGAAAGTAAAATATTATCCATTTTACAGTCACACCAGATCTATGATATTTACAGCAGTACCCCAAGATGTTTTGATAAACTATTCCACGACTGTTTTTTTTTACATGTGAATGGACAGAAATGAATTTGAGAAGGCAACAACCATGATTAACTTCAAAAACAGAAAATGAACCACAAAGCCATTTAATTACACAGGAGATTCTCTGTTGCTGTATACACCCTCTTTCCTGATTGGCCCTGACTGGCTGTGTAAATATGAGGTTGTCATGGAGATTGGAGAATCCATGTGGGCTGGGAGAGTGGGGCGGGGCATATTTAGCTTATGTTCCCTCCCTTCAGTGTTTTGCAGGTGATCTGTCCCAGTTTGGTCATGAGGTCCTTCTCCCTCCACTGAGCCACGCACTCGCCCGAGATCTTCAGGTCCACCTGGGGGTAGGATGAGAAAAAAACAGGGTCAGGACAGTGAGGGAACATTAACTTCCCTATAAGAGAACAGCTGGCAACTGCTGGCCTTCATGTTGCCTCATGCTGTTACCTGTAGCTTCTCGAACACCTTCTTCTTTGGCTTGAGCTCATCGTCGGACTTGCCTGCCTCGTACCCCTCCACAAAAACACGTTCCCCTGGCGATGAGCCCTCTGGGGGGTCCAGTGGCTCCACCCTCCTGGGATCCCCCTCACTGTGCGCAGAATTAGCCAATCAGAGAGAGGGAGGAAGGAAAAGTCAGTTCTCTAAACATATCAGATGGGGAACAGGCTGTAGAGGGGATGGGTAATGGAGAGGATGAGAAGGCAGACGCAGTACAGAGTCCAGAACAGCATGGGTAGGAGAGAGGGAGGGAAAGGAAATGCGGAAGCATTACATTACATTACTGTCATGTAGCAGACTCTCTTATCCAGAGCGACTTACAAAGGTTACAGTTTTTACATGTAATCCATTTATATAGCTGTTTATTTTTACTGAGGCAACTGTGGGTTAAGTACCTTACCCAAGGGTACAGCAGCAGTGCCCCAGCAGAGAATCAAACCAGCAACCTTTCAGTTACAAGCCCCGCTCCTTACCACTATGCTACACTGAAGAGAATAAAAAAGTTACATGGGGTAACATGAAGTGGAAGGGGGAATGGAGGGGAAGGATGGGAAGAATGAAAAGAGGGAGGAGAAAGTGTGGGAGCAGGGGAGGGGGTGGAAGGAGGAGACTCACATGGACGCGCACAGGAGCATGGCCTGGGACTCCACCCCCCTCATCTTCTGCGGCTTCAGGTTGCACAGCAGCACCACCAGCCGGTCCTGCAGCTCCTCCTGGGGCACGTAGGCCACCAGCCCGCTCACCACCGTCCGCGGCTCCGCCTCCCCCACGTCGATCTTCTCCAAGTACAGGGAGTCGGCGTCCGGGTGCTGGGGAGAGAGAGACCGGCCAATCAGAGGGGGAGGGCAAAGAGCGGCAGCACAACACAACAGCCAATCAGAAGACAAGAAGGAAAGCGGTGCTACGGAGGAGCCAGTTGGAAAGGTGTAGAAAGAGGCACTAAGGTTTAAGAACCAATCTTCATATGAATTAATACAGAGATGAGTGGGGGCCAATCAGAGGAGGGGCTGGGATAGATGCAATAGAACAGAGCCAAAAGGAAGATAAGAGAGGAAGGCATCGCTGAAAGAAGCTAATCAAAGAAAAGTGGCAAGAGACTATTTTGTCAAGTACATATGCACTTTATCTAGATATCAAATATCACTGTTAAGAATGTACTAAGAAATACAAGAAAAAATGTTTTATATGTTCTGAATTGTGGACATTTCACATTCAAACAAGTACAAAGATGATGTGGCTTTTTTCTGTAATTATACAATGAAGATGTTAGATGGTGGCTTTCTCAATGCATGCTTTGTTGAACAATCTTGGAGTTACAGATTGAGCAGGTGGTCAACTGTCAAGGAGATACAAACTGAAAACACTTAAACAGAGTAATGTAATATTGAGTGATGTGTGCTCTACTCAGGCAACGCTTTCATGAAACATGGTGATTTGTGGTGGTTGACTGCAGTGTCTCGGAACCCCTGTCCTTCTCTCTCACCCTCTCCACGCTGATCACTTTTCCCACTCGGATGTCCAGCCTGGAGGGAACAACATCATCCTCCTCCAAGTTTTTCGGATTCCCTTTCGTTGCTCCCTCTGTTGGTAAAAAGATGACAGCGCCTCTCAGAACCACATTTCAGCATTTCACTCCTGAGCCAAAGTGATGATCTCAGACTACATATTTCACTGATGTTCACTGACTAGGACGGAAATGTTTTTCAGTCTCTGACTACGTGGTTCATGAGTGTCCTTTATGCACTCAGCTGGCTCTTCCACCTACTGTTCTTTGAGGGGTCGGGGTAGGCAGTGTTCGTCAGCTTCCTCAGCTCCGGACTCTCAAACTTCTTCCTGATGGGATCCAGCAGCTTGTTCAAGGCTACCTCTACTGACGCCTTCAAGTCCCCTGGGTGAATGAGCTGCAGGTTGGCGAGAGAGGGGTCAAAGGTCAGGGGTCGGGTGAGGCAGGATGTGAACCACGCCTGAGTGTATTGTGAGTGACATGTCCAGAGTTAAAATTAAGATACAGTCCAGCTGGCTTTAAACAAAGGGAACTCTTTATCTACATTGATGTAGATGATTTTAAATTACTTCACTGTTCCACATATCAAAGCCAATGCTTTGACTGACCACACACACACAACTCCCACTGCATATAGTGCCTGAGCTGTGCTTTATGACTGTGAGGGAGGGAATGCTGGGAAAATAGCCCTGGGGGAATGATCACAGCTGTTTTGATTTAAACTGTACCTCCTCTGCAAAGTCCTTCTCCACCTCCTCGTGGACTGTGTAAACTTTGTCTCCTCCCCACTTTGGATCTCTTTTGATGACAAACTCTGTGAGAGAGGAAAGAGACGGGAGTGCCAATATGTTAGTTACACACTAAGGTGATTATATTCACTCCTTTACCTTTGCTTAGCAGACACTTATCTTGAGCAGCTTACACATCTTACCATTTTTATATGTTACCCATTAATGAAGTTGGATATTTACTGAGGTGATTCAGGTTAAGTACCCTGCCTTAATAGTACCACCACAGTGGCCAACCTGGGAATCAAAGCAACAACCTTCAGGTTATGAACTCTGTTTACCACTACACCACACTACTATAACACTACTATAGTATAAGCCCGCTATCTCTGGCCTGATGCACCAACTCTCACTCCCTACAGGGGGCGCACCTGAGTTTAGGGGGAAGAGGACATGCTTGACAAAGGACAGGACCCCGTTATTCTGCACATTGCCCGGTTCGCAAAAGGCCTTCTTCAGCTTCTTCTTCACTTCCTCTTTCTTGTCCAGGAGGTCAATCTTTGACTCCTGAATGCCAGGAGAACAAAGGAGAAAGTCATGGAGCATCTGTGATAAAATGCTCTTAGAGAGATGGCTGTAGATGTGATGAGATGTGACCAAGCTCTTCTTCATATAAAGTACCAGTCAAAAGTTTGGACATCCCTACTCATAGAAGGGTTTTTCTTTATTTTTACTATTTTCCACACTTTATAATAATAGTAAAGACATCAAAACTATGAAATAACACAAATGGAATTATGCAGTGACTGAAAAAGTGTTAAACAAATCAAAACTACATTATATTTTAGATTCTCAAAGTAGCCAAAAATGTTTTTTCAAAATTAATTTTTTTTAGAAAGAAATTCATACACAGGCATCGACTTCACTGTTTATATTTGTCTAAGAAACAATTTTCAAGCTTTAAAGCATAAGACTTTAGTTAAAAAATGTCTTTGAATGCATGGTAGTATCAGGAATACTATCTTAATCAGGTGTGACCAAACTTGTGTCCAAACTTGACTGGTACTGTATGGCGGAGAGGTGCCCTGATGGAAGACCTTCAAGTTACATTTAGGGATGTGTCAGCTCCTCACCTCCTCTGAAGAGCTCATCTTGCCCCCTGTGAGTCCTGGCACCATGGGGTTCATCATGTGGATCCTCTTGGCATACCCCAGGGAAGGCAGGTACTGAGAGAAAACCACACAACACAACCATCAATGATTCAGTATCAGAGAGTCACATGGTCCAAAACTGTACAACAGGCAGTGATCAGGGCTGTCTGTGGATACTGACATGAGGCTATTAAGTACAATACAAACTGAGTACACATAACACAACCATCAACAACTCAGCATTCCAGAGTCACATGATCCTAGTCCATACAATACAGAGTGATCAGGGCTGTCTGTTTATATGAACCTGAAACTATTCAACACAAACTAAGTACACATAACACAACCATCAATGATTCAGCATCTCACACACCAAACTATCATAAGCAGTGATCAGGGCTGTCTGTGGATACTGACATGAAGCTATTCCGCTCAAGACAAGCATAATTCTTCTCATACCTTCTCTGCCAGCGTGAAGATCTTCCTCTGGTCCACACCTCCAAACTGGGCATCCACCTTCAGGTACTCTTCATCAAGGGCCTATGGTACAGGACAAGGCAGGCATGTGACAGACCAATCAGAAAGAGTCACTTATTCAGTGTCATTCATAGAATCAGTCATTTTCAACTGCCATTTGAAGTGTAGCTGAGGCTACTGAAGCAATAGGTTTGTCTGTGCCTGTGGGCGAGTCAATACATTCAGATGTGATGAAGATGATGATATGTCGCGTAGAAAGGTGAAAGTGTACACATGCCAGCATTTATAGATGCGGTAAAGATGCAGGTGTATTAGTTCTTTGAGTACAGGTCAGTACCTGTAGATATGCTTACGGCATAGTACAGGTCAGTACCTGTAGAGGTGTTTAAGGCATAGTCAGCACCTGTACATGTGTTTATGGTATAGTAGAGGTCAGTACCTGTACATGTGCTTAAGGTATAGTACAGGTCAGTACCTGTAGAGGTGCTTATGGTATAGTACAGGTCAGTACCTGTAGAGGTGCTTATGGTATAGTACAGGTCAGTACCTGCAGCCCAGGGTACAGCAGCCCGCTCAGCAGGGGATGCTCCACCTGCTTGACCACCTCAGCTCCAGCCTTCTTGGCGTCGTGCTCTGTTACCATGGAGGACAGTCGGTACACATCTAAGGTGTACTCTCTGTAGAGAGAAGTCAAAATTCATTTTGTAAACAGTATTTACACACTAAAAATGTCTCTTAAGTTTCTTTTTTGTAGCAACAATCTTGTAGAGCAACAATGAGCTGAAACTACTGCTGCATATTTGAGGAAAAAGTCAAGAATAAAAAAACTGTCAACTGTTTTGTGAAGCCTCACCAAACCAGTCTTTAAAGAATGCATTCGTGGTAAGGCAGGTTTGGTAAAATGTTGTTTGAGGCAGGCAAACATGCCTCACGCATGAGTAGAGCTGTGATATTGCATTTGCACAACCCTCACAGGTGCCTAAAAAGGATATAAGTTCAACCCCCAATACAAAGTTAGCATCCTTGCTCCAGTCATATGCTTCCATGAGCACAAACACAACAGTGGACAACAGTTACTGTGGCTGTCAAGCCAAAAGAGCTGTGTGTGAGAGGAGCCTTAGGGAACATTGCTTGGACTGTCAATGTCATTTTGTTTCTTCTGCAATGACCAAGGTCAGCAGCGCTACCTGGCTGCCTTATCTTCAATGCAGCAACTAATTCCATGATAACTGTGTACCACGTAAAGACACGAAAGCATGAGTCTGTCCGGTGTTCCTACATTAAAAGTCTGAAATGAACAGTAGCTTTTGTGCTCGCTTTTGGTGAGTTATTGTTCATACCCCCGTGTGAGCGCAATGTTTGCAAAAGGGTTCAAAGTACAGGCACAATGAGTAAAGAATAATTACTTTATTTGTCTTGTTTTGTGAGAGAATGCGAATCTGCTTGCAGTTAACTTTATTCATTTAGCAGACGCTCTTATCCAGAGTAAATTACAAAAAGTGCATTACACAGGGTTAGGCATTTAGCCATATGGGTAATCTGTTGAATGTAATCTTTTGAATGACATCTTGTAGAAGCTCTACAGAACTGACACAGAACTGCTTGTGGTTCAACAGCTTCCTCAGGCTTCAAAAGATCTAACCTCTAACGGCACACCAAGCACTTCAAATAAGACTAAACCATTAAGAAAATTCCTACGTTTCCTAACTCGAAAAGAGTGACGCCTGGGGCTTTGAAACCCTCACCTGCTGAGCTGGTAGTCCGTCCCTTTGATGAACTTCAGCTTGTCCAGGGGCACACCGATGCTCTCCAGCATGGCCTTGATGACCTGCTCGTAGTACTGCGTCCGGAGCTCCAGCAGCTCCCAGGGGGCCTTCATGTTGTCCAGGTAGGCGTGCAGATCCGCGAACAGAATGGTCACCTGCAGGGGGCGCACAAGGGATCAGGATGGCAACAGAGCTGGAGAGTGGGGAGGGAGAGAGCAATTCCAGCCAGTCCTCAATGATTAATTATGAACCGTGTTAATATTAGCCAATGCTGTGGAGAATAAACACTGTATTCAAAAAGCCAGGAGAAATGATTAAAGTCAATGTACACAGAAACGCGGAACCTTAACCTGCCAGGGCTGCTTCAACTGTACTGTGCAAAAGAAGCATATCTTAATAATTCATCTATATAAATGGCTATATCAAGTGAGGTTAGCAGGGTTATTAAAGCAGTACAGATGTGACTGTAATGTGATCTTTTTGTATATTATAGGGAAAATAGGCTGCTACAGCTACCTAAAGACCAGAAGAGATATCCACTCTAAAGAAAACTGGCTAAACCATGTGTGATTTTTTTTTATAATCCCATTGTGCCTGTGCACACAACTGTCTTCCCACTCCGCAAGGAGTGTCACACCCTGCTGAGCAAAGTCAAAAACACCAGATGCGGTAACTAACTGCATTAGCATCAAAGCTGCGCTTTTCAGCAACGCACTGCTGACTATACGGAAAGGGTCTTACACTCATAAGTTGAATTCCACTCACAAAGCTGCACTTTTACTAGGCCAAACCAGGTGTCTTGCTCAAACAAGAAACTGAGACTGTTATCGTAGGCGAAAGTGAAAGCAGTTAAACCCCTGGTATTGTCATGGTTAAACCTGTCAGGCAGGGTGATGTCACTAGTGAGTAGCTTGTAGCAGAACTCTCCCACCACACCGGCTGCTCAGCAATGTGGAAATGTTGCTGTGATGTGGACAATGATTCCCAGGTCCAGCATTCAAGCTCATCGCCTCCCCCAGATATCCCCTGCTGGCTGCACTCCTGTCACCAATTTCCTCATCACGTGTCAGGTGCCTGAACTATTCCTTAACACCGATTCTTAAGATGCGAAAATATTCCTGAACTTTCCCCTGAAAGTAGCGCCACACTCCCCACTGACACTCCCATGGGTTTGTGGGGTTGGATCGCCGCTCTGTTCGCTCCGCTCCCAGAGTTCCGAGGGGCCTCCGTGGGCGGACACTCACCTCACACCCCGCCTTCAGGAAGTCGGCGATCTTGGACATGGGCACAAAGTAGGCGACGTGGGGCTTGCCAGTGGTGGCCGTGCCCCAGTACACCTTCAGCTCTCGCTCCTGCAGGATGGATTTCAGCTTGTCCTCACCCAGAACCTCCTGGCGACACAAAGAAGCAGGAAGAGGCCCGTGAGACCATATTTACACAGGAGGATGGAGGACCTGTTCCCAATGAGCTGCTGCATCTCCACAGCAACTGTTTTCACTAGTCTACTTCCTGACAAAACCATTACACACAATGCTCTTGATAATAGATAGGTATTCCATATGTATATATATAAATCCCAAAATATTCTATGTAATTAAACAAAATGGACTCCCGGAACTTGCCCATTACTGTTCAGGTACCCTTGAAGCCAAAACATGAGTAATTACATTATACAAAACACCTGTTTTACACGCAATGTCCAGGGTGTCAGTTATATTAGCTGGCTACCCCATATCGGGATTTCTACAGGACCAATCGCAGCCCTTGTTAAAAATCCAAATAAGCAAAGAAGCTGCGTGACACCTGCAGATTCCTGGTGATGAGATGGTACTTCTCCTCTGGGCTCAACTGCTCCCCCATCGCCGCTTTCTCCTGCACTCGCAGTACCTGCAGAGGCTGAGGGGAAAAGAATAGAACAACTGAAATATCCGGTACTGTAGCTCGCTATCACTGCTTCAGTAGGGCTCGTGACTGCCATCTTTCATTGCCTCCATTCATTTCCAAGGCTGCAGACTGAAATACTGTTACAGCTTGCAAATACTTTTAGCCACTATCTAGTTAGCGCTCTAGCTAAATACCGTCAGCTAACATTAAATTAAAACATGTAGCTAGCCGGCTAACTGGTGAGCCTACAGTTCATATGATCCAACGAGACATAATTTATGTCTGACTAAATAAATGCCACGTATGTGTCGCACCTAGCAGAACATCAGTTTCTGTTTAACCGGTCAGGGACATGCTCCAGGCTGACGTAACATCAGATACACGCATCGGATCATTTAACACTTCCTCAAGCTATCTGGCTAACGTAAATCGAAACCATAGCGCTGAATCTGTCAAACTTGGCGAAAATCAAAACAGACACTTGAATACATCACATAAAAATAATTCTGCATCCATTCAATGGCAGGTTTAGCTAGATCACAGCACTGCCTGCTAACTTAGCTGATCAACACGAGTTAGCTAGCCTGCTACATATGGCTAGCTAGCTATATGATCAGACTTTGCTATATAACTTGTCGTTAGCTCTCTATTTGTGTGAAAATGTCAATATCCTAGTATCACAGTATCCTCAGTCCCTGTGTAATACCATATAACTCGTTACATACATTTCAATCACTGGTACAGATTTCCCCAACGTGCCGATGCCGGTCGATCGCCTGGTTCAGTCCCTCACTGTGTCAATGTGTTGCATCAGCGCTATGCAAATATCTATGATCGACTACAAAGCCTGGAAGGAAAAATCATCGAGCATGATTAAACTGATCCTCGATGGCTCCGACGCCGTGTCCCCTCGCCGGCTCCCTTCGCTCGCGAGCGCGCCGACCGGCACATTGATGCCGCTGGTTTAGAAAACCGCCCCCTCACCCCTATATCTTTTGCAGTTATGCACTATTGTGGAATATTTTTTCTCTTCAAATTCTTGGTAGGAACAACCACCAAACGTAAATTTATCATTCAGGTCTATCACAGAATGCCGTTGTTGCTGAGTAAAGATGGAGGGTAAATATTTCAAAGCTCCCACCTAACCCCCTCCCATTACTATTTTCCCACGCACTGGCCCACTTGGTAATGCAGAAGACTTTCAAGCTGAGAGGACCTCTGATGAAGGGAATGGGGGGGGGTTCTGCCTGATCCTGATTGATCTTATTGAATGAAACAATTCATTACATTGCAAAGTGCTGAACATTCCATCCCTACTGCCAGCTACCTCCACATGTGGGGCACATGATCATGTATGAAGGAGGCATTTCTGTTGTGGAGACTGGTCTATATGGTACAGACATTAATAGACTGTGACATTATGGTGGCATGCCCAGCAACACAATTTATTTATTTTCTTACAAATAAGAAGTTAAATGTGTGGTGACAGCTGTATCATTCAGTTTATTGCTGTAAAATCTTAAAATTTACAATGCATTGGAACCTCAATTATTCTAACAGAGAGCAGAAAATGTTTTATTGCCAGTGCTACTATTCAAAGTGATGACCACTGATGGGTATCCTCTGGAGTAGAAAATTCTAGGGTTATGAGAGATGAAAACCCTAGGTTTTTGATTGACATAAAAAGCATTTCTATATCATCTTAATAGGGGTCTTTGATTTGGTGTGAGCTTCAAACATCTGAAAGAATTTAGCCTTTTTTAAATTCTTTGAAATTTCATTTCCCCCTAATAATAATTTCTATTTATAATGTCTAATAATTTCAAGGTTATATTAGACATACTTGGCACAATAATGACTTCAGTCTAAACTACTTATCTTTCAGCCAAACAGATCTACGCAGTACACAGGCACATTTGGTCAATATCAATTAGTATTTATTAACATTTAATCATAAATTAAATCACTACATAAATGTACATTTCAATTAGTAATGACATCTTTCAAAAAGTGAAATATATTTACAAGTTATACATGTATATACATACAATACATATACACAATGTATACAACTGTATACCGTAGAATCCATTGATGGTTTTAAGCAGAAATAAAACTATTCCCATTTGCACAGAGCAACAAATACAGTATACATTTGGCAAAAGGTGTCCACATCAATGTTTGTAAAACAAAAAAAAGAAAATATATTTAAGTTTACTAAAGTTTATTGGAATAAAAGTCATTAGTTAAACATTGGCTACACCAGAAACCCCTGGGCCAAAAAAAAAAAATCCCAGGTTTGTATTTATTGAACTAAACATTACAAAAAACTCATGTTCATGACATGTATGTAAGGTATTGTATGCAACAATATTGGTGCATCGACTGTTATTTATGCAATGCATACAGTATGAAGATTCAACTGCATACTCACAGCTGAATCATTTTATCAATGGAGGTCCAGCTAGTTAGAATACATCTACTATGGTGACCACAGTACAAAAATTGCCCAGTCTTCTGCAAAGGGCAAAGTCTGAATAGTGTGACACTTTTCAAAATGAGATCTTATAGGAACTTCTCCCAAAACTGAGAATACATGATACATCTACTCCTCCACCTCTAACTTAATTTATTAGACAATTGTCCCTTCTTCCTACCAAAACTAGGCAACATGGGGCTGTGAGCAAAGAAATGTATTTAAAAAATGGACAGAAATTTGTAGTATACCATTAATAAAGTTCACGTAACATTCCTTTTATTCCAATACTTTAAATATCTTTAACACCCTTCCAGGCACTGATACAGTATGCAAACAATTTTTATTTTAAATTACTAAGTACTTCCCTCTGCCAAAAACATATAGACATACACACACAATCACACAAACTTAGACTTCTTAAATTGAGATTTCAGTTAGAGAACTCTCTGCATCACGCACTTAATAAATACAGAGAAAACTGTAACAATTTCAAGAGTACAACTGTACATTTGAATGTAATCATCTCAATTTTTAAAACAAAATGTCTCAAATAAATAAGAAACTACCACTGACTGTAGGGCAGTACCAGACAGGGCCATCCAAAGGATGTGATTCACCAGGTGCAAAAACAAATGGTTTCTCTTTCTCATGGTCCACCGAAGTAATGCCTTAGAAATATAGTATATTAGTGTGGACAGTGCAAAAGTGTGCTTTACAGTGTAGCTCTACACGTTAGAGACAAACCCCTTGTAGCTTCCACTGAAAGCAATGCACATTTTACTGCTTATACACAGAGTTGAAAGCTTTGTTCCTCTGGTTTCTTACAGGCTGCTGTGGCTGCTGCTGGTGTACGTCTGGTCAAGGTATGCACAGTTCCCCCATCATTTTAGGTAGTCAAATGGTTCTCAATGCAAAAATACTCTGTAAAAACTCTTACAAAAGTAAGCAGTCTTACAAAGTACCGCTCATGTAATGAGTGAAGTAGCTGTTTGAAAGAGCAGCACTCATGTGCAAAACTACAGCTATGATAGACAGAGCTATCTGCTACTGTGAATACCCTAAAAAAGAGGGTTGTTATCAAGTTTCTCCACATGACGGACTCAACACAATCTCAAAGTGCGAGTTCAGCATCACGTTTCAAGTTTTCCCCGATTCTTGGTTTAGACGCCCAGAGGTCCTTTAGGCCTTGTAAGTTAGCACTAAGATTGGCAGTGCAAGCAAACAAACAAACAAAAAGAACATACAGATGCGAGATCACATTTCACGGTTTTGTGCAACTCTCTTGTTAAAACAAATGAAACAAAAAAATAATAATAAAGATGGTGTCTCTTGTGGTGCCAAGTCATGAGTGGTCCAAGAGCTCTCGGAAGTGACGAGCGCAGAAGGCTTCTCCCGCAAAGACGCGTGGGGGTTTGTCCCTAGAGCAGCGACGTGGTTCCACAGTGTGCCTTCGGTTGGCTTGTCCCGCCTCCACGGCCTCTCGCCCTCGACCGCCCAGTGTAAACATCTGAAGGCTCCGTCACGCCCCCTTCACGGCCCCCTACACCACGCTTCCCAGCTCGGTGGACCCCGTCTCCGAGTCCGACTCGCTGTCCCTGCGGAAACACGGCACAGCCAAGAGGGTTAGATCCACGAGGAGGCTGTGAGCTGGACGTATGAGACTAAAGGGTTTTGTGGCTGAGCGCTTGCAAATAGTGCTGACCCAGGGCAGCAATGTAGCATAATGGTAAGGAGGGTTTGTAACCCGAAAGTTTGCTGGTTCAATTCCCCACAGGGGCACTGCTGCTGTACCCCTTGGGCAAGATACTTAACCCACAATTGCCACAGTAAATGTCCAGCTGTATAAATGGATAACATGTAAACATTGTAACCTATGTAAGTCACTCTGGATAAGAGCATATGCTAAATGCCAATAAAGTAATGTAATGTAACCTGAAGATGAAAGCTTGAAACATGCCCAGACGACACTGAGGGACATTTTAGATGAGCCTCCAAGTGGAGAGGGACAAAATCCAAGCATACTTGGCGACCCAATGCAAAATAGAGCCTGCTCCTAGGTGGCAGTGTGGCATAGCGGTAAAGAGCAGGGCTCACAACCTTAAGGTTGCTGGTTTGATTCCCGGCAGGGCCACTCCTGTTGTACCCTTGAGCAAGGTACAGTTGCCTCAGTAAATATCCATTTGTAAACATGGACAGGATTGTAACCTACGCAAGTTCCTCACACAGCAACGACTACGTGTTGGCTCCCTACAACACACGCTTGCCCCAGACTGGAAGCGCAACTATGCACGTTCTCTTCCTGGCACCGATGCGTCACTCTGACACAATGAGGATGTTTACCAAACAGTGGCTCTGAGCTAGTGCAACAGGACCCAGGGGCAGGTTACACTACATTACATTCATTTAGCAGACGCTCTTATCCAGAGTGACTTTCGGCACAAAAGAGCAGAGGTGTATCGATTCAAGTTGAATGAGCAACAGTGTCAGACCAGGCTAACCACACTCCCAGAACAGTGAGTGTGAGCGTAACACTATTAAGGGTCCTGAGTAGTGGCGACCCGATCGGTTAGCACACAACAGTCGGGCCCTCACCTTAGCTCCTGCAGCAGCTTGCGGTTGCCCTGCCTCTTCTCCTCGTCGATGGGGTACGTCTTAAATATGATGAGGCCCAGGATGATGAGCACGATGGGCGCCAGGGACACCAGGATTTTCAGGGTTACATCCACAGCTTCTGGTTGCGAGCAGCCTCTAGTGATGTATCCTGCAAAACTGAATAGAGAAACAGGGTTTAAGGAAAAGCGGTCAATGGACATTGTGTCCTGATTATGCTGGCCACATGATCGGTTACAGGAAAAAAAAAAAAACAACGAGGACACACTAACACAGTGCTCCAGTGAACTAAATGGATCAAGGCTACAAATCATACGGTCTATGCTTACTAGACCTAATTTTCTTCCGTATCCAGTTCCTGCAGGAAAATCGATCCATGCTGAGAGTCAGAGACCTTAATGTCCTAAACAATTACACTCGAGTAAAAGGGAGTCTGATCTTCTGAAACTAAAGCACTAAAGCTCACATCAAAAGCTGGGGCTTTTCATGTGTTAAGCATATGCGCATGTGCGCATGATTTGCAGCTGCTCTGTGTGGGTGCTGGGTGATCCACAGCAGTTGCGTGTGTGTTAGGGTGATTTCTTACTCGAGGCTCAGGGTGGAGATGCCGAGGGAAATGCCAGAGGCAAACTTGGTGAAGAAGACGTAGAAGGAGTAGAAGATGGCCTCATGCCCTCGAGAGTCTGGGTTCTTCACCTTGAAATCATCCACCACATCAGGGAGCATGGACCTGCAGAGAGTACACGCACAGTCTCCATCAGGTTCAGCCACCATCTTTTAAATCACTCAGGGTGCTTCTATGACAAACTTAAACTCAGGGAAAGTGTTTGCTTGGATGTACCAAGCACTTGTAAATCAGCCTGGAGAGGGTCATCTGACTGAACATAATCAAAATCGATACAAATGGCCAAACAAACACTTTCCCTACGCATCACTTTCAAGTGCTTACAGACTCCGCAGAAAAGTTAAGATGAAATTCAACCTTGTGATACATGCATAAAATAATGTAATTTCTTTCAGCAAACAGCCAAAGGGTGCCTTTTAAGGCATTACTACCCCCATTTTGTAACACAGAGATGCAGACTTTGAGGATGTCATTTTTAAGATCATGGTAGTTAATGAAGTGCATTTTTGTAAATTAATAAAAAAAAAAAAAGCCTCTTCTTTGAAAAGAAGTTCGCATCAGAATCGGAGTGCAGGTAAGCAACTCTAATTCATCTCCTTACATACAACACCACAGCTGAATCTGAGGCTGGGGAGGGTCTAGATCACAGCTCCACTCACCAGGGCAGGAGGAAAGCAGCGGCCACGCTGACCCCCGCAGCGAACGACACGATGTAGGTCACGGCCAGGTTGCCCTTGATGCAGACGACCAGGATCATGAAAGGCACAACAGACTGCAGAGAGAAAACAACCTCTGTTACTAGCCCGGCAGACACAGCATACATGGACAAGCAGTCTGGGTTAAGAGGCCTGCCCTGAGGGTATCGTTCTGAACAATATTGCAATATTTTTGATGTAACCGCTGTCATTAACACCCATTTTCAAAGATGCCCAGGGCTCCTAATATTGCCTGGCATGAATGCCATGTGTAGAATTTATTACATGAGAAATCAGAACTCTGAATGAGAACTCTATCACCAACTGTCATCTGAAATCCAGCAGGTGGCGCCATTATTCTCTAGGGGCATGGTCTAACAACCAGCCACAGTATGTTTCATAAGACTGTGAGTAACACAGTCTTGTGACCATATCAGAATTTTTTTCTTATTAAAAAAGGTGAACAAACAGCAAGTCATCGCAAGAGAGACGAAACTGACTGTATCCACGGTTTGTTCTCTCTAACCACTAAATAATTCAGTGGGGTGGTACATGGCACTCCCGTTCAACCAGGAGCTGTGAGCCGAAAGATTTTCGAGGGCATGAAGCCAAGGGTGTGAGGCGCTCACCGAGATTCCACAGTACACGGCGGTCTTCTTTCCAAACTTGGTCAGGAACCACTGCCAGAACGGAATGGTCAGGGTGGCAGAGAGCTGGGGAAATGGAAAGAGGAAGAATGGGTTGAGTCTATTTTTAATCCACTTCGATTAAGCACCTTAAAATGTTGCTGCTGTCAATAACACAATATATTTATAATATTGCATTATGAATTACGCTTCAAAAAGAAACACTTGTCATTTTGAAAGGACAGGTTTGTAGCAGAGGTCAGGTTAATGCAGATCTTTGAGATTAAAGGCAAAGCTTCTCCCCTGAAAGAGTCAGTTTATTTTTTTTTCACCTCTCACAGTATATAGCATACCTCTAGCCTATTGAGAGCTTCAGCCTGAAGGATGGCAGTGATGTTAGGATCTCTAATTGACCTTTGGCTATAAGGGGGTGTGTCGAGGGGGGCTGAATTTGAACAACAAAAAAATGCAAAACTCTCTGGGTACACAGATCACATTGAGAGGATTTGCTCAACATTCCAACAGAGCCTTTCGAATTCCACAGAGGTCAGCATCTAACCCTCTGGGGCACCAAAACGCCAAACGACCTCAGACCTCACTGGAGTGGCGGGGCCTGCCACTGAGAGTGTGAGATAATGTAGACCCGATGCCATTTCGCCCGTGAAAGGAGTCGGTGGTACAGAGAGGTAGGGCGAGAGAGTGAGAAACGGGCGAGACAGAAGCCGCATCTGACGGGGGTACTCAGATCAGTCAGCTCAGATGAAACTGCCAATGTGATCAGAAGATAAAATGCTTCATATGTTTAAGCGCTTATCAGATCCACCTGGCAAGTCATGGTGCACACTCACAACAGGGTATGAGGTGAATGATTACACAGCCTCTTTCATTTGGTGTTTAGCAAACCCTGTGCTTTAAGAATGAATTTTGGTAAATTATTTGCTACGCTGTTCCTACAGTTGTGGTACACGATATCAATGTTCTTGTTCCTTGTTTTTCACTTTTCTGAAAAATGATCAATACTCAACTTCACAGTGCAGTGTGGGCAGCATGAGTTCAGTCACGTCGGTATAATTATTGTACTTTTTAAAAGTCTGTCTTGATACAGCTGACACACTGTATATTGTATTTTGTGTTTTTTTTATGCATAAACATGCTGCAGAATTGATATTGAAAGGTCTGTTCCTTCCTCACCACCCCTGGATGCCACACTATCATCACTTATCAATAAGAGCTTGAGATTTAGCAGTATAACACTTTATACAAGAAACCAAAATTTTCCATGTATACAAACTATTTCAAAGAAACAGTTTTGGAGCTGTGAGTAATCTGAGCTGCAGCTGACCAACAAACAAGCGTGTCATTTACTGAGAAACCTTAATTGAACCAAAGCTGGCCAATGGCAGGTCTCGATTCCCTGAAATCAGACTCCTTTCCCTCCCTCATCTGACCAGGAAAGGCACAACCTCATCGCTCAAAAATCTAAACCGAAAGAATTGAGGGAGAGGGGTTCCCAAAGGAAGGGCCAGGGGAGTTCCCAGGGTCTGGCTGATGGATGGCTCAGCAACAAAAAGCTCTCTGTTCTCTGCAGGTCTTTTTTTTCTTTCTTTTATCTGCATCAGGCTGCAAAAGCCTCCCATAAGCAACAATAGAGCATCCTCTCACCCTTAAAATCCTTTTTGGGACTGCAAGATCAAGTTGTGAGGAAAGAGACCCCCCCCCCCGCATCTTAAAAAACTGACCAACCCTGCAAACCTAACATTTTCGGGTTGGGTGAAGCCGAGTGAAGGGACAGTGGCAAAAACCAAGCCAGTCCCCACAGCCTCCCTGATCTAAAGCTCTCCGAATGGTACCACGGGTGGGAGAATGAGAACCAAGACTTCAGATCAAACCTGAAATGTAGCTAAAATCTTTCAGGAATGTCTGAGGCAAAACACCACGTCGTTCTTTTTCACGTTCCAGCTAAAGGACTTTGTCCGACCTTGGATATTGCCACATTGGTCCTGCCTTAAAGCCAGGCCCTGAGGTAAAATGCCAACCTGGCTCATTAATGCGGGTACCTGGCCAAACTGCCAAATATAAACCAAATGTGCATTTCCTCATATCATAGAATTTATCCATGCATTTGCACTGACATATAGTGATCTGGTGAAAATTATACGCTATGCATCTTATGGTTGGATGTGATATGATGATAATGGTCCTGGCCAGTTCTGACACTGGCAAACTCAAAAGCTCAGGGCCTTGTTGAAAAGACATGAAACAAAATCCACTAGTAGAACTGTGTATAAATAAGTTGGACAGGTTCCTTTTTGTGCACTGAAGAAAACCCTGATATAACTTTGAGGGTGAGTTAACAGAAGGATATGCTCTCCACAAAAGTCATTCTTTTAAGATCTGAGTAATATAAAGTACATGCATGAAGATTTTCAAACTTTGCACCAAGAAACCTTTTGAAGTCTTGCCAGACGCCTGTCCTAAATCAAAATACTTTCTTGGATTTGTAAAAAAAGTAATCCTCTTTTTTTAATCTGACAACTGTTTGATTAGATGGGGAGCTGAAAAATGCCTTACAAGGATCATTTGCCATAACCATAAAGTAATAAATGCTCACAGCCCTTTCATGTACATACAAAGCTCTGTGGGAACAGCTTATAAAGCTGCATGTACAAAGAAAACAAGGTCACACAGCTACAAACTGCAAACCCATACTCAGGTAGCATGCAAAGACTAAACAGAAAGTGTACGTTTGGTTACAAAAGACTAAAAAGAAAGTTATATTTCGGGGAAACGTTTCTCCTCACCATAATAACCAGGAGAATGTTTTGAAAGTCGTTTCTGAAGCCCAGGGTGTAGCTGCAGAACAGTGCGAAGTTCCCTTCCAGGAGCTGCGGGGAAAGAACCAAATGAGCAACGTTAATACCCATCATCAAGCATGGCTTTCACAAGATTTCCCATTCATTTTGCAAGAGTGCAAAAAAAAAAAAAAAAAAAAAACTGGGATGAGGGCAGACATGCACAACACCACACAAAACTAACATTTACTGTACTGGAGGGAGCCGTGGACAGTCTAAATAAACCTGAGGCCTGAGATGTACCAACCATGAAAGCCAGCGAGGTGAAGAGGAAGCCCATGACAAGCTTGGTGTATGGCCCGTGGCTCATGACCAATCGGATCCCCTGGAAGAACGACATCGGCTGCTCACCCTTTAGCCGGCCGGTGTCTGGGAGGGAAAACGAAGGAACAGAACGGCACAGAAAAATGTCAGCATAGCGAGGAGTTGGCAGCGCAGCGTTAAGATACGATTTACAGCACATACTAAAGCAGAGGCCTCCCCAGCATAACCAAAATGGCAAGGTGGGGGGTTTGGCCTCTGTTGTGACTACAAGGATGCTGTTGTGATGTAGCCGCGTCCAGGAGAGCCCCTCTACCCTTGTGGAACATGGCAGATGTTCGCACAGGTCTTGGCGTGAGGCTTGTTTGAATAGTTTAATTGTGATAGCTGAGGGAGTGACGCGGGAGGCGAGAGGGAGAGTGGGGAGTTCAGCCTGGGCCGTGATCTGGGGGGGCGGGCGAACACGCGCACACAGGACAGCAGCTGTTCCACAGACGGCCCGAATAAAGACAGCTCTCACTGCAGCCCAAATCAGATCAGTACCCTACCCCTCCCCTCCCCTCGGGGCCACGATCGCTTTTTCAAAGTCCACAAAGCCAGGCCTGTTGCCGTCCCAGTTGCCTTCACAAATATGCAAAAAAAACTGGCAGCCAGCAGGGAAGGAGGAGGAGGAGTGTTGGTCTGTGTCCATTTGGACCAATAGCAAGCCTGCTCTCCCCTCCAGACCCCTCTCGGCTCTCTCTCCCTGCACCGCGGTCATTATGTTTGGCAATATTTATGCCTGCCAGAACATCTCCTGTGCGAATCACACCATTTCAGCTGAATGTTATTTCAGTTCACATTACTGGGAGGAAAAAACAGAAACAGGATTTTAAAAACCCTGAGTTCTAAACGGTACCTCAGTTTCTGACTTCACATCAATCTGTTATGTAATGTTACAGAACGTTATATAATGTTACACACCCTTTGCACCCGAATCTCAAATGCATCATTAACATTCATGAGTGATACCTTGTCATTTTAAACCTCACGGAATGAAAGCTTTGCGCCAACACGTTTTGGGGCGAAAGATTTGCACGTCACGATTTAGTAGATTTCACAGCGCAATCTAGAACTAGATTAGACTCACCTTTCTGTTCCCTCACGCCAAAAAACAGGATGAACGCACACAGGATGTAGATGATACAGATGACGCCCGATGCAATCATGTAGGCATGTCTCTGTGAGGGGCAGCAGGGAAGGGGAAACAATTAGCATTAGCATTCTGCTACATTGGAAAAGGCACCACAGTCAAAACAGAAAACTTTGGCACACTTTCGATGCAAAATCAGCATCACAAATATTTAAAGAAAGAAGTGAAGTGGTAGCTCGAATTTTCTGTAGCATTTGAAAAAAGTTTTGCTTTTAAACTTGAAACAAGAAAACCCCAAGGGAGCCATACCGTTTGGTCCAGAGACACGTGTGGCTGAGAGATATTGACTTCAGGCCCCAGGTGCAGGCTAGAGGCATTGGACTCGTTTTTGCCCGGGTTACAGGGAGCATTTGCCGCGCCCACGATCTGACCCTGGATCGCCGTGCCGATGACCGTGCCCAGCACCTCCACAGTCATTCCTGAGAGAGAGAACGCAAAACCCCGGTCAAACCCTGAGACCACAACGCCCGCAAGTGGTCCTCTTCATACAGTAGTGTGACGTGCTGCTAGCCAGCTGTGATTGATTAACATTCCTGAATGACTTACTGTAGGCCGTGGCCGAGTCCCTCTCCTTCTGCTCGGAGCTGATGAACATGGTGAGGGCGGAGTAAGGAACGTGGAAACACTGTGATTGGAAGCACACAGGAAACAGAAACAGTGAGCAAAGAGAGGAGTTGTCAGCCCACACGCCGATTTACAGCGAAATTAACAGTGAGTAATGAGAGTGTCACGGCTGACATCACAGCTCTACAGATCGCTCAGAACCAGAGCGAGCTGCTCTTTGGGGGCTATGCCCAGACAACGACAGGAACTTACTGTCTGCAGAGTCTGGAAGAGGCAGTAGAACAGCAGGTACCAGATGACCTTGCCCTGCTCGAAGGGAGGGACGTACCACACCAAGAAGTAGGACAGCACCGCGAAAGGGGTGGACAGCAGGATCCTGCAAAAGTTAAAAAATAAAACATGACACCATTTGTTAACCAATGGACTCCACAAAGCCAAATACGCGTGACTGGAAAGGAGGGACAAGGTATGTGTCTGTGTGTGGTGGGAGGAAATAAGGGCTGAAGGATACGTCTCAGGTGTGGACTATAGGGCGTACGGCCCTCCAGTATCCCTCATCACATCCTAATATAAAGCTTCACTCTGATCACACCTTGCTCCACCACCCTGCCATCATACTTTGTGGGCTGTAAGCAGTCACTGCTAACAAATGAGTAAAAATGAGCTAAACAGCAAGAAGGGCAATGCGTGACACTTCAAAGAAACACATATAACATTACTTTCTAATTATGCAATTATTTCAGGGCGTTTGTACTTCCTGCCAGCATGGAAATTTCTCTTAACCCATGAGCCACTCATTGTACTCAGGAAAGGTGACCCTGAGAATTAACAACTGGTGAAAAGACCAAACCGCCAGCGAGGACAGAAAGAGGTCATACACTCTACCTATTGTCTGTATGCTTGAAAAGGCCTTATAGAAACCTGTTGCAAAGTGTCAACACGCAGAAAGGGTTTGCGATTACACAGAAAGGATTTGTTATATCATATCTTGGGCAAACAGTTTGAGGATCAGTCACTCGTACAAAAATGTAGCTGTGTACTTTAAGATCTGAATGTACTGTTTTGAGCTGGAGACCCCAGCGCACACTCACACACCCATGCTTTCCTTATCTAAGAGGCTGTTTAAGGCTGGCCGTGTTGCAAGTCAAGAGTTACGGGAAACCCAGGAAGCTGTGACGACCGCGGAACGTCTCGGCCTGGTTTCCTCCTCTCCCTGCGCCCCTCCTCGGGGTCACAGAGTTCCCTTCACCCTGGCGCACGTCCAATGTCGTCCCACAGGAAGCACCCACGGACATTAACACAACACAGGAACATCGCGAGTGTCTTCATTTTTCTTGTCACGCGCACTCATTACACAGGCATTTCCTACGCTCACCATTACGACAACCCCCAACAAGAGGAAACACTTTTGTTTTCTTAATCAAGGCCATATAAGGTTTCGGCACTTTCCTCTGACATCATTAAGACCCGATAGGAAAGCTTTACCAGATGAGCTGTACTGCCATTGTGTGTTTACAGAGCGCTTTCACCGAATCAAACCGCACACTGGTGAAAGTGGAGTTTCCACGGCGAGCGGTTTTAAAGAGATTAAGCACAGACAGCCATGCCATGTGTCATGGGAGTGGTGACTGCAGGGGCCACTGAGACGTTCAGTATCGTTCGAGTCACCACAGTGATGAAACACTGACCCCCGAACACAATGCCCTTTGCAGCAGACAGTAAGCCGGTCTTGAGGTTTATTCCCCTGCCGTGTAAACACCGCGGCCCGTTATAAACGTCGCTAACCACGGATTTATTTTTGTTGGGATTTCCACAACACAGGCCTGGCATCCGATGTCAGAAGCACATTAAGGTTGGACTGCTTAAGAAACTGGGACTCTTTGAAAGTTGGCATTTCCTGACCATGGCTTTCAGTTGAGCCAGTCGCGAATAAGCCTATTATTCCTGTTTTGTTTGGGTTTCAGTGAGGCTGTTCTGCATCTCTTGTTTTGCATGTCTGAGCCCAAGATATCAGGTGGCAGGAAAGTGCTGCCAAAAGGGTCCTTTTAACCACAGATATACAATTACCAGAAGTGTATGTTAAACTCATTTCTAATCTGATGCCCTGAACCTGATATTCCAGAACTCCTAATTATATAAAAGCTGTCCTAGTCCTCAATTTAAAAGTCCCCCATCCATGCATCTCACATTTTTATTTAATGGGATTCTACTGTGTATCTATGTTTTAAAATCCATCCAAGAGCCTGTTTAGGCATTAAAAACCACACCCAAGATGCTTTGTGTTGTGATGTATGCTTATTTGGAGAACAGCTATTACAGAATGTGTGCATTTTCAACAGGTTTCCTATGGAGCGCACTCTCAAATCCTGAGGGAAAATTACCAAGTACACAAAGGTATATTCATTTTGGTTAATTTACGTTTACCTATCCAAAATAACATGTCATTTTACTGACGGAATTTAAACAACTTGGGAAGCTGCCATCAGTCTTTGGCAACTTGTCACATAGTCTTTGACACACTGATACATTTAACTGCGTGCAAAAAAAAAAAAAAAAAAAGAGCACTCATTACGTAAAGACCAGCCCACAGTATGGTTACAGAGAAGAGTCAGCAGAAATCCTTAAAAGAGTAATCCAGAACCAGATTAGAGAAATTCCAAATTTGATGGTAGTTGTGTCACCTGACTCTAAAAACAGGCATGTCATTTCAGAGGTTTTTTCCCACCTACCCCACCCCCCACCCCCACAGAGAAAGTAAGGGGTGCATAGTCACCAGAGAACATGACTCTCTTATCAGCATTGACAATCATCTTGGCAGCTGCCTTACAGAATCTTGTCTTACTCTGTCATCTTGACCCAATTTCACTTAAAGTATGTACCGTGTACATGTAATATTCTTCAGCATGCAAAACTACAGAGAAGAAAAAAAAACGCTGAACAGCTTGTGAGGTTTACATCAGTCATGTTCTTTACGTAACCCTGAGTAACATTTCAGAATTCCACCGGCTGATTTATGTTTACAAAATGTGTTTAAGATTATTTTAACAACAAACTTGAGTGAAACTAAGCTTAAGCAGAATGAGAAATACAGAGGGTGTATATGTGTGTAGATAGAACAGTGAACAGATCAACATGAATTAAACAGGCTGTATGATTTCTTTACTGTGTAACCTGACAGTTAGTAACTAGGCATTTAAAAGTTATACTGGGGCCAATTCATCCAGTCCAGCCAGCTCTGGCAAGAAAGAAACTCCCTGACACCACTCTATACTGCATCACAGGCTGCTTGACCGGCAGTAACCCCTCAAATTCTTCAGGCACAATTTGAAATGTCTGGGGAAGCACACTCGCTTCTCACAGGCCTGATTGGACGATTTGTGGTGGTGTGTTGTGGGCTGGACCAATCAGTGCACGACATGCTACGCTCAAGCTGTACCCCCCTTCCCCTTTCCAGTGCATGTTTTACACAGTACTTCCTTCTCTCTCTCCCTCATGCCTCAGGCAAAGAGCCACACCTCCAAATTCGTATCTTTTCTTGTACCAGTACACAAATCCATAAGGTGTTACCTCCTAGGCTTTTTTCATACATGGTGAAATATGAGAACTTTACTTCCTCAAGCCCCTATCCCCTCTGACCTTGACTGCTGAATTCTGACGTGGAAACTTTTTTTTTTTGTCTCTGCAAAGAGCATGTTAACCAGGTCTGGTTTGGCAGTGTGGTTTGTGGTCGCCTTTTCTGTTCATCTATGGTCTAGCTTTAAATTTACATTCTCTCACAGCAGATCTGAGCTGGTGTTAACATCAAAGGCTGAAAAGTCTCATTATTCACGTTCACAGGTGCAGATATATCCAGGTTAGCAAAATGTGATGTGCAAAATCTAGGGTGAAGGAACAAAATTCATTCTTGTTGCCAATGCCAGCTTAACACTATATAAATTATACTTTGGCACACTGACAAACATATTAGGAGAGAAAAGGATTCCAGGTTAAAAATTATGAGATTATCAAGTCTGAGAGCAAGTCATGGGTCTCAGTATGACAGACTTGAGATATCTGAAGGATCTTCCCTGCTGCTTCCAGCCTCCAGCTCTTTTACTATAGATTGATCCAAAGAGCATTTCATGTCAGCACCAACTAATTATTCGCGCCTTTTACCCCGTGAACATCTCATTAGACGCTATGCCTTTGCCAAAGTCATGGTCTCCAGTCATGACTCTTGATAAAAGATTAAAATCCAACATGGATCAAAGGGGGGGAAAGTCAAATAAATGAAAGGCAGAGTGCAGTGAATTAATTAAACATTAGCAGAGTTACTAAGTGGCCACAGGGGACACTGCTCTGAGATATAATCACTTTCCACAGGCCTGTGCTCTGCCCCCCTGTTCCGTCTCCTCCTGTGTATAAAACACAAGCAGGATTCCTGCCTCACCCCCTGGGGACAGGCCAGGAACGGTCCAATGAGATGCTTACACAGGAGGGCGGGTTCGGCTTTTCAGTCCCTTATGAACACATACCATGTGTGACTATCAAACTCCGCATAATTGCGTGGTACTGCCTCGTCATCTCTTTGCTCTCAAACCGGAGTAGCTTTAACACGTCCCGTTTAACATTATCACTGTAGGCAATACCTCTCCGTTGCATAATTGTGCTTTTCCATTCACTCCATGGTATGCTGGTTATGTCGTGGGTCGTTTCTACTTAGTGCACTCTCTAATGCATCCTGCGATTATGGCTTTGATAAGGGGACTCTCTTTACATATAATCTGATCGATGTTTCCGGAGAAGCCACCCCTGCAATTACAACCACCTTTGCAGCGAGTCTCCCGAGACCAGTTTATACCCGATTTCTACTGCTACTTCTGCTTTCTACCTGTTCTTTTCCGCCCATAACCAAAGCAAAACAGTTTTCGCACCAAGCTGTTGTGTCACTCCAAAGTGTACCTAAACGCATACCAGTCAAAAGGGCAAAGCCCTACTGCCACTAAACTGCAAGTCACCCATCCTCTGAGATCAAAAAATTAAAGCATTGTGTATGCTCCAGCTGTAGAGGTATAACATCAGCAGGCTTACAAGAGAAATATTCTTGTAAAATGTTTTGTCCTAACAGCTAGGGGTGATATTTCCCATGAACACGGCGCAATCCAAGTGGGAACCGCTAATGAAATGGCGTAGCACTGTTCTCCAACCACTGTTTTAGTCTTGCTCTTCAAGGTTTTGCATGAAACTTAAAATGTTTTCTTCCTGTAACTGTATTATGAAGGGAGGTAAAAAAAAAAAAAAAAACCCAGCTTGTTAAGATCTCTGCTGTTAGATTTTGGTACAGATGTGGGTTGCATATCACAGAACACCGACAAAACTACCCTGTATAAATAGCCTTTCTCCTGACCACCACCTGATACTACTGCCAAAGGGGAAGCAGAGAAGCACAGACCCGATCAGAACCTACCAGGGCAGCATCCGGCCCAAACGGGTCCAGGGACTGCGGCTGACCAGGAACCCGATGGTGGGGTCCGTCACGGCGTCCCAGGCCCGGCCCACAAACAGGATGATGGAGGCATAGAAGGGGTCCACCTGACAGGAAGAGGGATCGGCATTAGGAAGTATTAGAACACCAGTGGAGAAAGTCTTCCACAGCCAGGTGTCTCAATACATGAAAGGATGAGCATTCCTCCAACCAAAATTCCATAGTACGGTATGTGAAAAGTGGGTCATCAATCAAGGGTGCATTGATAAGCACTAGTTTTCATGGGGGTAGAAGCCTTTAGTATTAGAAAAATAATCCAGGAAATTATCCAGACAACTGCTGAGGCCATATTTATGCCCCCCCACACCCCCCACACACACACACACACACACACACACACACACACACACACACACACACAAAATACACAAACAGAACAAGGAAATATTTTTTTGTTATGATTACACTTTAAACAGAGAAAACGGAAATCCTTTCAAGCTGAATGTTCTGAGCACTGCAGTCTGTAATTTGTGCTTGCGGATAGGCAGTCTGGACATGCAGTTTAGCCGTTGCTTTGTGAGGGTACTGGATTAATTGCCGCTGTACCCCACAGTGTACAGGACTTTAATGAGATCCATGAGTACTACAAAGGGCGCTGTAGGAGGCCCCAGCGGCAGCTCAAACCCTTGTCCTTGGCATTGTGGTAGATGTCAAAAGCTATTAAAACAATGCCAAATCATTACTGCCTTTCCCCTTTAATCTGTCTCCAAACCCTCTCGGTGACAGTCACACACTGGGAGTTACCATAAAAATACTTGTGCCACCTTTTTATTTTTCCACGACAACGCCTCTATTGTTGAAGTGTGTAGCCGACAGCTCTGCCGGCCGTGGCCGAATCGGCAGGGGGTAGACACTGAAGCGTAGGTTTCCAGGAGGGGAACAGGTCCGCTTCCACGCAGTGACCCGTGTTTCACCACATGATGTCTAGAGTCTTCTGTACAACAGGTGTCGCAGTCATGGGATTTCAGATTTTTTAGAGAAGAAAAGGACTCACCAGAGCCACATCCAGCAGGTAGATCTGGAGGAAGAAGCCCAGCGCACAGCCGGTGATCTGATAGGGTGCCCCTCCAATGGCATAGCACACCTTATTGCACACAGACAGCCGGCTTTTCTGTTCCCTCTGGTAAAATAAACAAGTGGGGGACAGGTTGAGAAAGGATCAGAAACTCTTGAAAAGTATACAGTATTGACATGGATGAAGCATGCAAGGGGGAAACTTAGCAGATCATACAGTGGAGATGCCTTTATGCTAGAGTTTTAAATGCCGTCAACAAGTAGTATTTACATTTAGTTTCAGAAGGTGCTCAATTTAGCTGTTCAGTTACATAATTCTTAATGCTAACGGCCCAATAAAGCTGTGCTCTAGTGCTCACACAAGATCTTAAAGGACTTAAGGGATATTTGTCAAAGGCCCAACAGTTCTTGTATTTCTGACTATTCATGCAACAGTTGCCAGTCTTATATTTGGCAAGATCACATTCCACCTGTGGTAATGCTATGACGTTTAGGCATGGTCGTGTCTTTTGGCCCGTTTCAAGATTTAACCTCATTTTCCTTTACGCTGCGGTCTCTCAGCTGGCCAACGTCAACTACCGGGCCACAGCTCTGGGCTGGGGTGAGTACTGCGTCCCAGCTAAATGCATCAGACTGAGAACCGCAAAACTGGAAGAGACACCCATCACCTCACTCAGCGGATGCCACTTGGCATCGTATCCAGTCTGATGTTCTGGTTTGACTTGTTATGAGCTATTGGTGGTGTGAATATCAACGGGGTTACTGTGCACCTTCTCAGGCCCCGCCCAGCTCAAGCCGATTGGCTCTCGCAATAGGATGTTGGTCAGTTCAACATTCCTGCCCGGCCCCAAGTCAGCAGGCAGACAGTAACAAGTCAGAAGTGTGTGCACACACCCACATCCTTTACCACACACACACACACACACACACACACACACACACACACACACACACACACACACCCTCTACCACAACCAATCCAACTCTCGCACCGACTGGCGCCTGATTTGCCAAGGCTCTTACACAGTGGTATTACCCAAGACATCTCCTCATTTACTGTAACTGTTAAAATACACATTGCAAGAGACATGGACAGTAAATTTGGACTTTGCCAAATGAAAGTATGGCCTAATCACAACGTCTCTAAGTTGGTCTGAGAACAAGTGAGTACAAGTGTCAGCCAAATATAATTTTCTTTCTTTTTTTTTTTTTTAAAGTCTCAGAGTGAGTCTGACCTCAGGAACTTTCACAATGTGCTGATTACTGTTACTACAGTGGTTATGCATATAAGGATGAAACTAAATTTAAAGACAGCATGCTTGCAGCTGCACTAAAAATGTCCCACTGCCTGTTGGGCTTAAACACCCATTATTGATACAACAATCCAATAGCAACAGAAGTGTTAAAGCTTGTATTCCTTTCCAAGGAAAAAACTTGTCAGACTTGAAACACACAGTAACTGAAGGCCTGTTGGCTTGGTCGGTTTCCTTGGAAAGCCATAACATAATAACATAGGACCTGATAACAGACAAGTCTGATAATCTGATCACAGACATTGAAATATTATATATATACACACACACACATTTTAATGTGTTCATCCCAATCGTAAAGAGTGAATAATTTCAAAGAGATACATCTGATGCTGTTATTTCAGTTCAATACAAAGCCAGATGTTTAAATCTCTATGTATGTATGTATGTATCTATGCAACACTGAAATTCTACACTAAAAATCCAAACACTCAAGATTAGCACATACAGCATACAGCAACAATTTCAAAGTTAATGGATCTGTCATGGTGGTGTTGAACACTATACATTGATTGGTTAAAAACAGGTCTTATGAATGGCCAACCACCATCCAGACCTGCATCGTCTGCTGCCAGTGAAATACAGCTTGTGTGTTTGACGTGTCACATGGTCACACATTTCGCACCATAAATTCAATGACATAGAGCCGGATCAGAAATAACATCGAGGCTCTTTACATCGCCACCACCAGGACACACATACAGTATAGTTCTTTTCCCCCCACATTCAGGATCAATTCAGCCACTCTGTGGACTAATTTACGTTGCACTTTGAAGTTGTGGGTAGTATTTGTTTGGGGTTTTTTTTCTGCCTCATGTGAAAGTGCCATGACATCGAAAGGTGAAGTCGTCAGGACTGAGCTATACCGCAACCAACTGTGATCTCTTTAAGAGAACAGAATATGTTACCATTGTAGTCACGAGTGGACAATCAGAATTTGATTTTTGGCTTAGTAAGCCTGCTACAGTAGTATTATGGCAGTAGTAATCGTAGCATTGTATGACGATGACTCAGTTACGTGTTTTAATCGCTTTGATGGAAAGGGCACAAAAACTGGTAACTAGTATGATATGTCCTAAAGATTCTGGAACTGGCCGTTTGATACGTTTAAAACACACACCTTTAGATGAAGCAAAACCAAATTCATAGCACCACAAGCATGTTAAAAAATGCCCGATTTGCGTACAGGTATAAGTGGACTACTTCTACCTCGGAAAAGAATTCAGGGCAAATTAGATTACTGAAGGTCAATTGTGTTTACTGTACAACGTTATCTTGAATGTAAACTTAATCTGAAGAAAAAAATCAATGAGAACAGATGTGCTTATTTATAATGAACTAAAGTAGCACCTAGTCATTACTTTTAAACAAATACCCAAAAGTTAATTACATGGGGATAGGCTACGTGTACCGATCCACTTCGTATTGAACTTATTTAGAGTTATTGCGGAGTATTAAGTTGCAAAGAACGTCACGTTAGGAGATTTGATAGGTTTCTCGAATGTAAAATCGAGAACTTTCAAAAGAAATTCCCCAAAAATTCCACTTGAGAGAGGTTTAAATATTTACTTCCAGTGACACCTTCAGTAATCCATAACCCATACCCTGTGATAGTGGGAGTATCAAGATTAGTTTTATATCCAGAAATGTTCAAAAACGACGTTTTTGTTCGTTAAGAATGAACACGAAATGCCGTTCACATTCAATCGAAAATTCCCACTCCAGATACGCACGGATCCACCCCCTGGATCGCAATGACACGTAGCTCTGCACGACCAACGTGGACAATTTTCTACAAATGAGAACCTTGCGTTCTTTTCCAATTTAAAGAAACAAAAATAACAAAACTGCTTTTGTGATTTGAGAAAACAGAAACTACCATAATATAATTAGGAACCTCTTAACGATCTATGCAGATTACACAAGTCGGTTTATTTGATGCACAATTTGAACGCTGCAGCTTTAAAACCGGCAAGTTCATATCTATTAGCCTAGATATCATGTATATTTAAAATATACGCTAGCTACAGCTGGTTAAGAAACGACCGCCTTGTATTAAATTAAATATATGAATAGACTCTACATAGATTCATGGGCGAAATTGTGTGATTTTATAATATCGGGTTATAGAACCGCTTGAGGTTAACTAATTAGCTAGTTATTTAGATCGTCACACGCCTTGCCTTATATGCCTTCCAGTTCCAAAGGAAAAAACCTTTGAAATGTTAAGGAGGCCGGTGTATCAACCACGCGAATCCATACAATTACCAATTGTTTAGACAAGACGTTTCATATGGATTTATTCCGACTACAGTTAGGCAGCTAGCTTTTCAAATTAATTGCACGTTTTCTTAATCTTCTACAAATACAAAAAAATCATACGCTACCTAACTGGGTAATGTTGATAGCTAGACTAGCTAACCATGGTAACAATTAATAAATATCAACCTGCCACTTACCTTCGCTAATTTGACCCCATCTGGGCTGGCTGGTCTATTTTGTAGCAAACTCGTCGCAGAAAACTGCTCAGCTCCCTCTCCTTTGGCCATATTATTTTAAGTAAATAGTATAGCCAACGACGTCTACTTAATATATATGCACACGGATGAAACCACAGCGAACGAGCGGCAGATTGGGCGCGTCTTGTGATCCACACTCGATTTGAATACTGTTCTCTCTGAGAGTCACATAGCGATGTAGTAGTAAGTAGTTCGGTGCGTCTCCGCCCCCCTCCGTGAGGCGAGTCATTCATTCCACTCGACGCGAGCCCCCCCGAGCCCCCCGCGGCCGTGATACGAACATCCGATGGGTGGGCCGTCCGTAAACGCGGCTGTGATGATTATTTACGTAATTTTTTGTCACTGTCGGTAAGCTACAGTGTTGCGCTTCAATTGTGTACTAGGTATGGTTGCATATGTTGCTTATGTAACTCTCAGCTATACTAGTGTATATTGTACAGGCTGCAACATTTTAATTTTGGAATTTAAAAAAATCATAACCTTAAAAGTGTAAGAATATGTCTTTAGTACAGTCCACATCTCCTTGGTTTCCACACTAGTTTCTAAACTCGGCTTAAATATTAATATGTGCTTTAATTATAGATGATATAGCTTTAGTAGCCTACGTTGTCTAAATGGATTCACCGCAAATGTGGATCCTTGACTCCACTTCAGCAAGAGAAAACGTGGGTCGCTGAAAGCAGAAAATTTCCTTTCCAACTGTAGATTATCAGTGTGTTTGTAGCTGAGATCGGTATGTTACCCTCCTGTGTTCTTTTTTGATTTTTATTTCTGCGGTGCCCTGCTACGACCGTATCTCTATGTCTTCCATCACGAGCCTGTATCACATAAATTTTAGAGTGCTACATTGATTGCTTTATCATTGTACGGATGGCAAAGGCCCTCAATAAAGTATTTACTAACTAAGATTTACTAACCCATTGTAACTGGTAAAAGTCTTAATTAGTTTCAGTTATGCAGGTCCGCACTTAAAAAGCAGCAACTCTTTCTGAGAACAATTTTGACTGTTTTCATTTTCACTGTGTGCTAACATCTTTCAGGCCTTCGATAGCATATGGAATTGGCTAGAAATACAGTTTTTATTTGCATCAAAATATTTAATTAAGCATTTAAGTAATGCTTCTTTCTCAGGATAGCTGCAGATTGTCTTTTCTCCTAATACATATTCAATTCTTCATATGACTATGTAACTGATATGTGTTTCTTCTGGGAGGAGATTTTGCAAATTGAATCAATTAAGTCTGCAAGCTTCATATGTGACATATATGTATGTATATAGAAATCCATATGGAAATTTCACTGTAAAAGGGCTCTTATAGTTATGCTCTGGGCTCAATAGACCAAAAACAAAGTAATCACCATGAATAAGCTCAGTAAATATTCAGTTTAAGAAGTCAGAAGTACAAAAAAAAAAAAAAAACTGTGCTCCATTCAGTCAAGATTTTGGAGCTTGCTCAAGTAGCTCCTCATTTACAAAACACAGATGATCTGCCGCTGCCGGGATAAGCCCCCGGGGTCAGCCACGTGGAGTTTTGTATGTGTGGAGTTTTGTATGTTTGCACACAGATAAGCCCGCAGATCCTACCGAACGCCCCTTCCACACTGGCGTATCAGCTTCATCTTGAGTCTACACTTAGGGCCGTATACCCTGTTAGCAGTCAAGTTCAGACAGACTATACCAATCGAAAGTGTGTCAACAGCAGATAAGATAAATGTCTGTGTGGATATGCAAGTAAACAAAGGAAAGGACAGGACATACGAAGACGGTGCATGAATTGGCAGGACGCCCTGTTAGATAAACCAATTCATATAGGAATTAGACGATTAATCGTAAGACCCTGACTTATCGTGTTTGTCACTTTTACAAGGAATCAATGGCAATGAAAAGACAGAGATCGCAGATATAAACTGTGGGAAGTCCCACAGTATCTCCCTTTCACAATAAAGAATGGCCAACAGAACAGAAAAGCAGAACTGGACCACAAACTCTTTGGATTATTCAAGGGAGTTTTGGAGGGGAGGAATCGGTTGGGACTGTTGTTGAGAACAGCAGCTGATCAAGCTGGCTCTGGAGGGTGATCTGAAAATCTGAGGAACTGAGGGGTCCTTCAGACTCTCTTCTCTAATCAGACAGGGTTAAACTGGATCCTCCCCCAATAAATCAAGCCTGAGAGGGAACATGATTCAAAGGATTCAGAAAGGACATACCACTCACCTATACTCACCCAAACCCCATGCAGTGACCCTCCACCTCTGTTGGGTTCAAAAGCTTATTTTATAGCAATTATAGTGTGTCCTTATAGAGGGTATTGAAATGTCCCACCCAGTTGTGGATTACTGAAAAAATGACAGACACTTGTATAAAAAATGACCACCACAACTCAGCAAATCAACCTGCCAAGTACTGTGCTATAGGTCTTGTTTAAAGTCAGGGGTGGAGACAGGATTGGAACAGGGGGTGTGTCCTCAGACACTTTCTCACTCTTTCCCACAATCCACCAGGTCACGAAGAGGACAACAGAAGGGCAAAAGCTTTGCATACAACGGAAATCTGAACATTGTGATCTTGTCACAAAGTCGTCAGCGGTCCCTCATCAAAATTTACCTCAGTGTGAATCAGTACAAAACAAAACAGTCAAAAACATAAACATAGAGAGCACTGAGGGGGTATGGGACATACGTCACTTTACCTGATATAAAATCCTTTGGTAAAAGGTGTGCTGTGCTGAGATTTGTGCTACTATGAAGATTAAGTTGTTTATTTTGATTAAGCAGCAGTGTGGTGTAGTGGTAAGGAGTTAGGCTCATAACCAAAAGGTTGCTGCTTCGATTCCCTGCTGGGCCACTGCTGCTGTATCCTTGGGCAAGGTGCTTAACCCACAACTGCATCAGTAAATATCCAGCTGTATAAATGGATAACATGTAAAACTGTAGACTGTGTAAGTCGCTCTGGATAAGAATATCTGCTAAATGACAATAATGTAATGTAATATACACCCCATCAAGCTAATTCAGGGCCAATCTCTCAATTAAGCTAACTTAGTTGTTCACTTACTCATCCCAGGCCCCACTGAATTGCTTGCAATTACTCCTAACCGATAGAGATTAATACTTACACATCAAATTAATTGAAATCACTTAAAGGAGCACCTTATAACAGAGCAAACCCATTTTCTGCAACTGACAGAAGGAGCTGAGAGCTAACTTGCAATATCATGCCAGATCCAGATCAGTATATAATCAAGAGATGAAGCAAGCTAGTTAACTGAGAACTCAGCTGGTAAAAAAAAAATGGTTTCCCAGGACAAGGTTTGAGAAACACCAAACTGGTTAGAATCGTAGGGAAGAAAAGGAGAGGGACTAAACATGATGTACAATGTATAAGGTGATGCACGCTGGCCTGCACTCGGGCCCAGCTTAGAAAGGGCCACCCAAGACTTGCCACTCTGGAGGACTAGGGAAGACCTATGTACAGAGAGGCAGGGCATAACTCAAGCAAGGTATTCATCTGAGAGTGATTCACATTTCAGAATAAAAAAGGACCAAAACCTGTGGGAGGTTCCGGCGCTTAGCGCTGTTTGGAAACGGATTGGCGCCGGCGCTACAATGTCCCTGGCAGCGTATTGAAATGCAAACATCAATCAGGTGTGCTGCGCGCCTCACAATGCGGTATTGTGAGGCGTTCAAGGGCAACACAGAGGCCCTCAGAATTCTCACCACGGCTCTCTGTTCTGTGACTGCCCGAGTAACAGTGGGCGCCCAGGCTGTTTAATTAACGGAATCCGTCAGAGAGCAACAATGGGGAAATCTGTGTCTCAGGGCCGTTGCCGTCATGCCGCACATTTCAGGCGAAATTCACTGTCTTACGCCAGGCTGTACCGTCAGTTGCAACATAGAGGATCTGGGGCTGTGATGATGAAATAACCAGCACTTCATTTATTCTTCTGTGGTGAAAATTACATTACATTACTGGCATTCAGCAGACGGTCTTATCCAGAGTGACTTACATAGGTTACAATTCTTTTTTTTTTCCGTGTTACCCATTTATACAGTTGGATCCTGAACCCTCCACTCCTCCATCTCGTAGCTCTGAAATGGCCGCCTCGCTGTCCTAACAGAGTAGACACGCTGTCTGGAGGGCCGTTATAGAATTGGCATTTAGCATCTTATCCAGAACGACTTCCATAGGTTACAGTTTTTACAAGTTATCCATTTATACAGCTGGATATTAACTGAGGCAATTCTGGGTTAATTACCTTGCTCAGGGGTACAACAGCAGTGCCCCAGCAGGGTAACCTTTCGGTTACAAGTCCTGCTCCTTACCACCATGCTACACTGCCACCCGCCCCGTCTTGAATCTCGAGACTCAGGTGTGCACCATTTAGGCCAGCTAGAGACAGATTGGGGAGTCCAGTGTGGTTTCCCTGTGGTCTGCTCACGGATCACTCTGTGCACACTGCAGTGAGGGCACGGTCAGCCAAAGCAGGATGGAGGCTTTATTTTTGGATTCAGCCGGCTTACCGTTTCTCAAGATAGGGAGCTGGCAGAAAGCTGGTGTCTACCATGAAGCGTTAAGCAGCTGGGAAAGATTCCCGGGCAGTGCACAAAGGTACTATTGCTAGGGCAACCCTCAGCCCTGACCTGGATAGCGCACAGAGACATCCTTCAGTGTAAAGAGGGCAGATGGAATGATTGCAGTAATGCCCCTAGGGTATCAGTGGGCATTGCAACATTAGGAAGCTGGGTCAGGGCACCTGGTTCTCTCACTGGCCTCGCAGTCTTGCAGCTGGGGGTGAGGGGGCGTGTGTGGATGTGGGGGCGTTTCCATGTCTCCCGTGTCCCCTAACCCTCATGTGACAAGGTCAGCTCTTTCAGGACAGCTGAGTGGCCAGAGTCCTGGAAACTAATACGATTCCCAAACGGTCCTCTTGCCAGCTGTTCTCAGAAGTGACCAGAGATAAAAAGAGCTTAAAACAGTAGAACGACAACTGTGTCAAAACGTAGAGATCACATCTGGAACTGTGACTGTCTGGGGAAATGAAGCAATTGCTCCATCCGGCTACAACTCTCTGGCCAGTTTTGGAACCCATTCAAATTGGAAGTGATTCTAGTTCAACACCACTTGCTTGGGGTTTTAGGAGCTGTTTGTGCCGGTCAAAGATATCACTGTACCTTACTGTAGGATTAATGAGGGTTCAATGTATGTATTTATATCTGCATTGCGTGAAGCCACAGCTGTATGAACTCACAGTTCCGAAATGCTGTCCCATCTGACTCATGTTACATTTTTTCTCCCACCCGAAATTAGGGGAAATGTGATACCTGCACCCTCCCTGGTCTTCTCTTTGCCAGCATTCCCCTCTCTAACAAGCCACTCTCCTGGTTCACTTTTTTCCCAGAATTCACCTCTGTATTGCATGTCAGGTGATCGGAATCCTGATCGTGCACTGCAGTGACATACACGGACTTTGGCCTTGGAGGGATAATTTATGTCCACGTGTGACTTTGTTGCCAAACACAGCGGAGCGCAGATACGGGGGTCGCGCCCACGACCGTCAGAGGCAGCCAGGGTTTGTGCGTAACGAAAGCCGTGCCGCAGCTATACATAGCAGCGGGGCTGGATGGAAACTCACGAGGAGGGCAGAAGCCGCCGCGTTGCATTGTTCTGCTGGTGTGAACTGCTTTCTGCTGCCGTGCCTGCCAGTGAAGACAGCCAGTTCAGCACACGGAGGCCTGTCTCGCAGGTGCGCGGGTCGCGTATCCGTTAGAGCCTGACGTCAGTGCAGTAATTCAGGTTAAGTACTCTGGGCAAGGTTAGAGCAGCGCTTGAACCGGCCAGGATCTGAACCTGTACAGTCTGTAGCAAGCCAGGTTGAATAAATTCAGCGGCCACATTGGTTAGATTCTTCCCCCCAGACCATTGAACAATGGCCCTCGCTGTGTTTTGCCTGTCACAGAGTGTTAGAAAAGACATATGGTGAGTATGGCCTTGTGCAAGACAAGCACATACCCTAGGGGCATACATGTACATCAAGCAGATTGGTGCTACGGAAACCAGAATAAAGAGGATTATATATACTTTTAAGTTCAAAACGCTACTAACAGTAACAATTATAATGTGTATTTACCACTTTGGTACGCACATTTTCAATGATATAACAAAAGTACCCCTAGTGTATCCTCACTTATAAAGCTGGTTGTTCAGTGAAGAATCAAACACTCTGAGGTTTCCACTGAGGAAGTGCATTATTTCACACAGACCTGTGATAGGTTCAGTGAAAACTCGATTAAGGCCCTCAGTTGAGGAGCTCAGAATGTAGCCTCTTTAGCCTGGCCCTATGTGACACATAGAGCAGCATTGCACATTCTCACGGGAGATAAAGTGGCTCTCGCATGCCCTCGGCGTAAGACTCATTTTACCGTCTATTTCTGCCCCTGGCATGTGCACTCAGCCAGCGCCTGCCATAGCGGGTCACGGCAAAGTCAGGTCTCTGTGCTTAATTAGAGAGCAGTATCTTGCAATTATCTTCCGTTGCTTCTTTTTGAAATGTCCAGGAGCACTGAGGAATTTGTACCAGTTCACGACGTCGCCATTTTTTAATTTCTTCACAAAGAGTAAGCTGTATAATTATATCTTTCTCACCCTCTCAAACACTCTCACCGTCTTTCTCTCTTTATTTCTCTCTCACACACAGACACAGACACACACACACACACACACACACAGACACTCCCCTCAATCTAGTTCATCCTTTTTTCTCAAGTTGTGTCTGCCCATGTGAGGCAGGAGAACAGTGTTCTGAGGGAGGGAGTTTCCCCCAATGAGGGATCAAGGACCCTAAGGAAATTCTTTCAGTCACAAAAGAAGTGGTGGATTCTTTGACATCTCATCCCGGCAGCAGCACCACCCTGATCAAGGGTGACACACCCTCCGAATGCACTCAGATGTGCTGATAGGAGAGATCTAAGAGCAAGGCTTAGCAAGTCACTGCATGCAAGCTTAACAATTCCACACATATTTTATAAGAGATCTAAGCAATTAGAGCACGTCTGAACGCATCTTCAAGTGACATGGTTTGCTATTCTTCATTTACATTTTCTTATTGTTTAAATGTAATGTATAGCGGATATCCCAGCTCCCAATGTTTTCTTTTTTTTCCATAAGCGGATTACCGGAGTCATATTTGTGACAATTAACATATGTGCACATACCCTGCCATGCACAATTCTTAGATCCATTCAGGATGGATATATCTTGTTACAGAATATGGAAGAGATATGCTACCAGATAATCAGTCGTTGTGAGGAATAGCTTACATCGCTTGATTTCCAGGGAGGGGTATCTGAAACATAATCCACATAGATAGATAGGCATCATCTGTGTTCAATAAACTCCAGACTGGAAAGCCTTTAAGAACAATGAGCAATAGTTGAAGACAATATCCTGAATGAACAGAAAGAAGATAAGCATTGAACTGGCCACTGAACTCACAGAGGGCTCAGGTGTCACCATCTGCTGTACTCGAGAAATCAGAGCAAAACATTTCCTTATGCATTTGAGTATAAAAATGCAGAATGTCTCACACAGCAGTTTACGCCACCAGTGTCACCACAGAAGACGTGAAACATCATTCAAATGACACAGATTTTATTAAACAGACATTTTACATAACACGACCACTGCTTCTATATGCATTGTAGAACAAAGCTGCTCTGGGAATCAATGAATCTGTTATTCACTGCATATTACTAATACTAATATTAGCTGCAGCTAATGCATGAACATGCAGTTGCATAGCTGTATGTTCCTTTATCTTGATGTCTTACACTGTACAATGATTTTAAAACATCTGGGTCATTTAACAAGGCTCTTGCTTGACCACAGACCAAGCCCTACAGTCTGGGCTCGAAACCGTGCTATTAGCCAGCAACGACCAGGATACCACAGGGGTGGATCACATTGGCTGCAACCCGGCAGGTACAGGGGATGGAGGAGTGGCCAAGGCTTCGTCACCTCTCCTGTCTCAGGTAGCCCTACATTCTGCAAGGCACCTGTGGGTTGCTGGGATTACGTTGGCGCAGTAGCGCCTATCCTCCAATGAGCAGCCAGCCCCCGCACCGTGGTGCGCGCGTGTGACCAGTGGTGTGAAAAGTGGGCGTTGGTTGCATGCGAGCGTATCAGGTGATGGCATTCGTCTCGCCTCACTGTTCCTGTGCAAGTGCAGAGGTTATTGCTTTAAGATGCGCCTGATGTTTGGCCATTCCAAAGCAAACAGGGTTGCAAAAAGGGAAAAAAAAGGATAACAATGAGAATTTTAAAAGTTTATTAGTGCAGTCTGCTCGCTGTTCCATTTGTATGAAACAACTGCAGTGATCAGAATCCATAAAAAATAACCTGAACATTTTCAAGAGGAGGCGTTTTCAAGGTTCTCGCTCGTAGACTCACATGTGCACACTCATAAATGTACGTGTTCAGACACACAAAAAAGAAAAAAAAACTTGTGTCTGCACCTCTCAGCTGATGGTTTCAAAGTCCAGCTGTGCTGTCAATGTGGAGGGAGGTCAAGCAGACAGGGGACTTTGACAGCACAGACCGCCCTCACAGCCGTAAGGTCATGTCATCAGCACCGCGGTGATGTCATTGGCCTACTTACAGATGCTAACAACCTGTCTGAAGGTGTCCCTTCAGCCGATCACCCCAGCGGCACACCCTTTAAAGCCGCAAGCGTTAGCGTAGTGGTGCAGGAGCAGGGAGCAGGGCTTGTAACCTGGGGCACTGCTGCTGTACCCTCAGGCAAGGTACTGAACCCACAGTTGCCTCATTAAATACCCAGCTGTATAAATTGATAACATGTAAAAACTGGAACCTATGTAAGTCACTGAATAGAAGTGTCTGCTAAATGATAGTAATGTAATGTAATGTAATCTTCTCTTGAGAGTCAAGGAGACAGTCTGTTTCATACTGAATGCATCTACAGCAACCCACATTTACTACATTTGAAAACCACTCATTATTTTACACCACAAAATCCAGATTTATGACTGGGGAGTGAGAGAGAGACAAATGGGTGAAGTAAAAAAAAAGTCTGACGTGGAAACAGAAGTTTCCCACAGGGAATCATTGGTTGAGCTTGCAGTGTGGTATAACTTGTTTTAATTTGTTGTTTTCACTCAATGCACTGAAGAGGGGGAGCAGAAGAGTATTTATTTGTTTTATGCTTGAGTGGGTGCACTGTCTCGCTTACCTTTCAGATAAATAAATAATCACCTGTGCAAAGACCAGGAGTCGTGCCTCTATGTTCCTCCTGTCCTGTCTTTCCCAAAATGGAACTCAATATGTGCCTTAATATGGAATTTTATACTGTACTTGAACTATAGGTGCAACATTAACAAGTTATGAATATTTGGCTGAATCTCATACTTACCTTCTTCTGCTTTTGTTTAGCCTGAAAAAATGTGACTTTCAGTCCATATTCAGGAATGTAATGTGGGGAGATAGGATTCAGTTTCCAACAATCTGCTTTATGGCAGGGTCTCCAGGACCCTTGTGTCATAAAAGCAGGAACTACCTATATTGTAATGGGAAAAAATAGTACACCTTTCAATGAGGTGTTTCTTTGTACCGCACAAAGGTTACAGCATAAACAGAGACCAAAGACTGCCGTCAGAGTCTGCACAGAGCACAATAAAATGCATCACAACATCATGTGAACCAATAAACTATAACAGCAATGGCAGTATGAAGTACAAACAAGAATTATTCTGAGAATTATTTTCTTGCTACATTATGAGAGTTAATAATTCCTCTGTCCTATTAGAACTGCATCTAAGTTCCCAGAATCTGCACACATCTTGTACCTAACTCCTGATGCCTCAGCATTCTTGATGTGGAACCTTGTCTGATGTAGTGTTACAGCACTATGTGTATGTTAGTAGAGGTTTATTTAGATCTTATAATAGCTTGGTTGCTGCTATGGATAGTGTGGTTATGGTTATGCCTTGTTTGGCACATTCTGTGCTGTTGGATTAGGTCTTCATTTGTAACCGTTGTGTACACGTGTCTATGGTTGCAACAGATTTGGTAGTATGCTTATTTTGGCAATGGTTTCCAGCCTGACACTAATTCACAGACGTGTTACTTGCTGTTCTGTACCTACTACAGCACTTTACCTGGAACCTGGTCTGACACAGTGGTACAGCACTCTGTTTATGGTAGAGATGTGCAAGTTTATGTAGATTTTATGACTGCGTAGTTACTGCTATGGTTGCAGTGGTTATGGTTCCCCTTTTGGCACATTCTATGTTGTCAGATTAGGTTTTCTTTTGTAATCATTTTATTGTATATATGTTTTCATGGTTGCGACGGATTTGGTAATGTGCTTATTTTGGCAATGGTTTCCAGCCTAACACTTTTTTATTAATGCCTTGCTTTCTGTTTGGTACCTATGCCCTGGTTCACCCAGAGCTTATAGTAAGTGCCACGTATCGCTGCCGTCAGGCCTTGTAAATAACTGTGGATAAGAGAGTCCACCAAACTAATATGGTAATAATAATAAAACTGTAAATATATTGCAACACTGCATCTTTTTCTCCTGTGCCATGCCCTGTAGGCCTTTGCCATGGTAGAACACTTGCGGTAGCTTGCAGCATGGGTGAGACCCACTTGTCTGCGTCTTTGTGCAATTACCATACTTTAGAGATTAGTGAGATCATCCTCTCATCCACCCAGAGTTGTTAACCCAGTAATCATGGGCCAGCACAGATTATGACAGATAATATCCCGTGCCGAGAATTTGAATTCCTGACATCTCTGCAGATCAGGCTTGGAGTTAGGCCTACCCCTTGATGTCTGTGCCTGTCCTCCCATGCAAAAATATACAGAGAATATATTTTGGAGAATATATTTTTAGTTCAATTAATATATTTCATATATGTAAATTATTACATTTTTGGTATATTGCAATATATTTTGGATTTGTATTAATATATTTTAATTATATTTCTGACATATTCTTGGGCTGAACAACATAGTTCTTAGTAGTTTACAATATATTTCATTTCATGGGCTGATATCATGTTGATTCTTCCAGTAGCACTTCCACTAAGACGCCTCAATTACGTCTGACTGTCTGTGCACCTTGCAGTTTGGGAGCCCAACTTGTAACCAGGAGGCTGCGGGTTTGAATCGTAGGCATGACACTGCCACATTCTTAAGCAAGGGACTTGAGCTAAATTCCATGGTAAAATATCCATGGTTAAAAAAGAACAACTGAGCAAACATAAGCAGCAGAATGCTGAGCACTACGGGCTCGGGTTCGAAAGCGGACGTGCCATTTGCCAGCATTGACCAGGATCTCACAACGGCGGATCAGACTGGCTTTGTTCCGCCACAGATAGGGGTGAGTAGGAAGGCCAGGGCTTCCCCATCTCACAGCTCTCAGGCACCCTTTGATTGGTCGGGCACCTGTGAGAAACATGGACGACATCAGCGGAGCAGTGCCTATCCTCCAATTAGCACCCACTCCACTGTAGTGCGCTGTGTGACTTGCAGGGCAAAAATTGGTAATTGGCTGTGTGGGAGTGTGGGGAAGGATTGCACTGGTCTTGCTTCAGTTCTCCTGTGGGAGGGCAGAGGTTGTAGCGATGAGACAAGCCCTAGTATACAAGTGCCAATTCCAAAACAGTTTTGCAAAAAAAGTTTTCAAAAAGCAAGCAGTGGACGTTTGCTTGGATAGAGGTGAAATAAATGGTGATGTACCGAACAGCTTGTTTTTGCCTGCAGTTCCACCGATAGACTGTCCAGTCAGAGGCACACAAATTAAACCAAACAAATCACAGCGCAAAACTGAAGCTTAGTGGCTCATATAGGATCAAGTATTTCTCCATTATTGATGTGTTTCTACTCATATTTAAAGCATACCATACATGTATTAATTACATCAGACATTTACTGTTTTTCATTTAGATTTGATTCATTCACTTCCTCTGTTACCATTAAATGAAGGGAATTCGGATAAAAATGCCAAGCTGCAGTTCATGGCAGAGAGAGGAACAGTCCAGAGAGGACTGAGGGAAGGTGCACAGTAAAATAACACAAAGCAAAATGCAATAACTAGCACAAGCACAGGAAAACCTGAGCAGAAAAATACTGTCAATAAAACCAGAGAACACATATTGAATCCAGAAGAAAGGCATTTTGACTGAATCCAAAAGATGGATTTGCCTGGTTGAATTTGTTCACATTTACCAACATTTTTGATCTCAGGAGGAGATAGGGGTGTTTAGAAATTCATCTGGAGGAAAACCAAGGCATCCCTATGAGCCTATGAGAGTCCCTAAACATTTTTCCATGCATCCAGACTGCGGCATGATCCCAGTGTTACTCAAGACCTGACCGTGTGCTTCCAATTGTTGCGGTCCTATTTTTGGCAAGTCTATTTATTGAGGACAAACATGTGCCAAAGGGGAACAGCGTGTCACCAGCTTAAGATAGTTTCCACTTAAACTCTATAAAACACATCCACCTGAACACACTACCATACAAAGCAAGACATTCATATATTACTGTGTGTTTGTGTGTGTGCGTGTATGTGTGTACATACCTGTGTGTTGTTATTTTGATTTTCACTTCTGCCTACCTGCAGTTTCCCACTAATTAAGTATTATGTCATCATGTGGTTGGGCACGTTGCTTGAAAGGAATGAAACTGTGGTACAAAGGTTAAAAATAAAAATAATTTAACAGACCTTTCTGCACATGAGCAAAAAATTACTTCAGTTTCAATCCACATGTAAAATTGCTGCCTTGGGCATATTGGTCTCTGATGGGGATCTCTATCCTCAAGTGGAGTTACCATGCGTAACATTCCTCATGTTGAATTTGTGTAGTACTTGGGTAAAACGCTTACTGAGTTCCAAGGGAGGTTTTGACTGAAAATGTCTTCATACATGAGAAAAGATTATAATGATGCAGAACTCCATCAACAGAAAAAGAAAAGAACCAACATTTAAAAAGAAAATAAAGTCAGCTGATGAAGGTGAACTCAGTTTAAAAAAATCCTTTATATTTGTCATTTCATGATCAAATTTACCTAGTACTACATCCACATCCTGTAAGCCTTGAACATGACCCTCCTTTGCTTGTCAGTGACGTAAGCTGGCCTTGTTACCAGCCTTGGCACTTCATTTGAGCAAAGGAAGAAATACAAAACCCTGCAGAAAATATTTTTGCGAGGGTATCACTGTGCAATTTGTGCATGGTGACAGTTTCATTGGTTGGAAGCTGAGTGAAATGCAAGACTCTCTTTAAATGAGTAATGCTTCACTTAAAGGATTCATGAGTATCACCTCAAGTGGTGTTTGATGTGTCATTTGTACACACAGTGTACAAACAGCACATTTATTTGCTCAAAATTCTTGGTGGCTTTACGTGATCTCAGGTCTTGCATCTGAATGCAGATACAACACTGCTCAGTTCAGTTGTGTCACGCAAGCATGTGCCAACGTGACCAGACTATAAACTGCAAAGCGAGGGGGACTTTGCCTCTGTTGACGTTGTCTGTGATGTTGTCATTTCCCTGACTGCCTAGCATCCTTGTCCAAAAAAGAATTACCCAGCAGGCCTTGCAATGCTTACACTTTTATGTGAAAAGGAGCATTCAGTCACAGAGAGGTGGTGCCTTGGCCAGGACACTCTTTGGTCCGGCATGAGACAGAAACTCTGTAGACCTCAGTCCCATCATGGTTCTCATAGGTGAACTCATTGACTTCCACCCCCCCAACACACACACTCATACAAACATGTACACACACACACAGTACATAGAATGCTGCTATTTTTGATCACGGGAACACATACCAACTGTCACAGTTACATAAGAAACCTACAGACAGCAGTGGTTGGATGGTGGGTGGGGAAGACCTGTTGGTTTCAGACTGTATCCACAGGTCTGTGAAAGTTGCCCTTGAAATCAAAATAAAAACAAAAACAAACCAATAACTAAAAACAAACTATTATCATACTTATGTGCACACACATTCACACACATAAGTGTATGTGTATGCGTGTGTGTAAGTTTAAGTATTTATTGAATTTTGATTTGATCTGGATTGTGAGACTGGAGATATTTTGACGTCTTTTCTTTAGAGTGCCTGTCTGCATTGTTTTACAGTTTAATCTAGCATATCCAGTTATTTCCACATTCCAGGTTTGAGTTCTTGATTTTTATTGTTTGGTCTTTTGGACTGATGCCATGCTGAGGGGTTGTATTTCCCTTAAAACATGTATGAGACAGGAAATGATATAAAGCTCAGTCTGACATTTTCAGTTTTATCCTACAAATGTCTAACATGACAGTAAAAGAACTGGAGTGAAATGAATTTGATATTTCTTTAAATGTAAATCACTTTTAATCCCAATGTATTGAACAATGATAGATAAAAATAAATCTAAAAAAAATATGTCTTACTAAAATGGGAGCATTGTCACGTTTACATTACCTTTGGTCATTTAGCAGACACCCTTTCAAAGTCAGACACCCTGAGCAGATTTCTAATTTTTTACCGCCATCTATTGTTTATTATATGGTATTGCATATGTAAAATCGTACCACATGCAAGTGCCTGCCTTCACTTTGCCCACAATCCATTCATCTCTTCCGCCACTTTTGAGATTGCTGACAAAAGGATCCTTGTGGACACTGGCATGCTTTCACACCAAAGAAAAATATTTCACAGGTCAATGAAACAGTGAAGAGAATAAGCAAGTTGGTAGATTGCCTGGAGAACAGTGCTATTGATGTCACCCTTCCTGAGAAGTACTGCTCTCTACCAGCAGGAGGCGCAGTGGGTCACAGTTCCAAAGAGTGAAAAGGAGACCAGGGATCTAATGATGGTGTACTTTGGCCCTCTTTCAGCAACAGAATTTTAGGATACTCTCGCCAACAGAAAGCCCACAGAACCTTCAGAGGGACAGAATAAATTCATTGTCATGGTGCTTGGTGAAATAAATACTTTCAAATCATGTCAGTTACCATTAAGACTTACAAAACAAATTACAGTTGACCTATAATCAATTCATTACATGTGGATAGTGTTAAACGTATACCAATTATATTTGTTTCGTTATTTTTTGTTAACACATATTTGATGTTGATGTCTCTCTAATGTACATATACAGAGAGAGAGAGTGTGTGTGTGTGTATATATATACCTGGAAATACTGCAATATTTATTTGTTCATGAATAGCCTTATTTGCCTATGCCTGTAAACTCTGCTCAGCGCTATACAGTACTACTAAATTCGACGACGAGAAAGCTGAAAAAAGACTGCAGTCAATTCACTCCGTCCCTGTCCAGATTTGCTTACTTCAGGTCAGGCGGTCCGACACTAGCGACCCTATTCAATTATTCATGGGGCAGAGCCAGCAGCCCGTCAGACGCCGAGCGTTTCTCGTGACACGGAACCCCTGCGAGATCGCCGGACCACCGCCCGTCCGAACCCCCGGGGGACTGCAGTTCGTGTCAGAGAAGCCGCGGGCGCAGCACTTCCGTTAATCCACCACCGGGGCCAAATGCTAATTATCCGCCCTCTCAAGGACACCTAAGCTTATTGACGAGGAGAAAAGCTTAGAAAAGCACTTGCTAGAAAAAAGGGCTTGCGCGAGTCTTTCTGCCCTCCCTTATGCTGCAATACACCGCAATTTTTACCCCTCGATGTGATACTTGTCGTACGTCGTTGTTTACAGTAGGGGGTGCTAAGAGGTAGCTATTGGGGTTTTTTTTCGCTGTATTGGCAGCCGTTCTGCGACATACACGGTTGAAGTCAACTTTGCGCTCCCTGCGAGCGGAGCCAGAGTTTGAATCATTACGGCAGATGGACTCTTTGAGACAGATTTCTGGACGTTTTCCAAAGGTGCTCTTTGTTAATTGTGCGAGACGCAACAAAAAACTCCCACAAACTTTGTTGGAGGACATTTGTTTTAGGCACCGAAGAAACATATTCACGCACATATGCTGGAATTAAACTTGAACGCCGTAGCAGAAAACATAGCAGCGCGGATAAAAAGGTAGAGAAGTCACATTGCCCTCCAACGCCCTGTCGAGCCCCTGGGAGGCCCAGTTCTGAATGCAGCTTCATCTGGCAGACGGGCCGTTAGGCCACTCCCCAGCTTGCGTCTCCTTGGTAGCGACCCCTGGTTGGCACCAGCAGACTGGCAGCTTACAGAGACGCTGGCAGCGTCTGCTCCAGTCTGGGCATGGGATTTCACCACAGCAGGTAGGCAAACACAGCCCTGGGGTCAAGGGTTAATCGCCCCGAATCTGACCCCCAGCGCCCCGCTCCCGCCACCCCGAACGTCGCGACTGTTAGAGATAATCGTGCTCCGGAGAGAAGGACAATGTGGCACTGCCCCTTCAAAAAAAAAAAAAAAAGAAAGACAGAAAAAACGCACCGTTACGGCTGTCCTCCATCTCTGGCAGAAAGGAGGGGGTCATAATTAGATCAGCACGTCTGCCACACAGGAAGTCGTAATTCGCCGTGGCAGGCACAGCGGTCAGTTGTTGCGCTCTGGCCGTCATTCCGATTCAGTCCTGCGCTTCGCGGTGCCGTCCCGGGTGGGGCAGTGCCCAAGTCGGCCTAGAGCTGGTACCCGCAGCCCGGGTGAGGGGTGCGGGTATTCACCATGCCCTGCTATCCTGGCCCCCGGGGGACTCACATTTCATCAGTCACTGAGCCTCCCTGTTGCTCATGCCCCCTTCCCCAGCAACACCAGTGTGGCATAAGGGTAAGAAGCAGGACTCGTAATCAAAAGATTGCTGTTCCGATTCCCCGCTGGGCCACTGCTGTCGTACCCTTGGGCGAAGTACTTAACCTAGAATTGCCTCAGTAAATACCTAGCTGTGTAAACTGATAAAATTATAAAAAAGAGAGTAGTGTGACTGAGTGGTCTGAGGCATTGAATGTACTGTAATGTACTGTAATGGACAATTCCTAAATATATGTAACAGCGTTGCTTGGCAGGATTGCGACACCCCTTTTCATGCATCTCTGATATATTACACACACACCCGACTCTACAGCTCCCTCTCCCACTCTTACTCACGGTTCGGCTCTCTCAGTGCCCTTTAAATTAAACCCTTTAAGTCAGTGCCCTCAAAGTGTGTTCACCCCCAATGCACGACTGATATCCCTTACAGTGTTCCAAAAGCTTAAAAATGATCACTTTACTCCTTGAAAGAGCTTTATTCCTTTATTCCCTGAAAGACCTCCAGGGTCTCCAGATCCAGCCTGCTCATCCATATCAAGATATGTTTGATGACAGTGCATTGATTGTTATTTGTAATACTTTCTTTAAACCAATCTTGTGTGACAGATGCAGACCTGAAGCCTCACATCTGTCTGTGCTATTCATTGACAATATTAATGATTTGCTACCAGACTTGAAACGACTGGGACTGCAGCATCCTTACACTTAAGCACAGCCCGTTAGTGATTCATGGGGGGCATCTTTGGAAATTTTGATCAGACCCCCGCCCGGGGCTAGATTTATTGGTCTCGTCAACGACGCGCACTGCAATTTGTCTGCAGTCTGAAGTCGTCCCTCTCGCTCCTTCTGAGTAATGCTGCGGTCACTCGCCCCTGTGATGGACCATCTAATGACGAGTGTGGGTGTGTGGGCTGGGGGTCGGGGGTCGGGGCGTCAGGCAGGGAGAAGAAGCGCTGCAGGTTGATCAATCATGTCAAATGCCAACGCTGGTGATCAAATGGATGGGGGGCAGGGTGAGTGACAGGGAGGTGTTCCCCTGGAGCACAGACTCCATTCGATCACCAGGGAAGCAGGTCCCGGAACAGAGGGTGGGGGTGGGTGGGGGGTGGGGGTGCTGAAGGACTACATGAGCGCGGCTGTCTCCGCTTGATATGTGCAGCGCATCCTTGCGTTACAGTTTATTCATGAAGCTGAGTCTGCATGTTTCTGTCCGTCTCCCTCTCTCTCTCTCTCTCCCTCTCTCTCTCTCCCTCTCTTTCCCTCTTTCCCTCTCTCTCTCCCTCACCCGCGTGTTGGAAGTGTCAGAGCAGCGGAAACACCCCCCCCTCCCCTCATCCCTTATGGATTTAAAGAGCAAGCAGATTTATTGCATGTCTTTATTCCCTGACGGGACGCAGCCTGCCTGTCCCCGGCGCTCCGGCTCTCCCCTCCCAGCCTGCGTCTTAATCTCAGTGGGGGAAACAGATGTGCCGACCCGCCCACCGGTCCCTGAGGTCTCTGTGGGCTGTGCTTTTCCCTGTGGCCTCCTGCGTCTCACACAGCGCGTGTGCTTCAACTCTGTCACATTTCAGCTGGAAATCTCTGACCAGTGTGGCAAAAAGAGAGAGAGACAGACACACACACACACACACACACACACACATACACACACACAGATGTTGTTCCAGATGACCCAACCCCACACATTTAGGCTGGAATCTCTGACCAGTGTGGCAAAAAGAGAGAGAGAGAGACAGACAGACAGACACACACACACACATACACACACACACACACAGATGTTGTTCCAGATGACCCAACCCCACATGCCTGTGTGTGTGCTGTTGGTGCAGGTAGCTGACAGTGGCTGCAATGAGCCAACGCCCCCTTTCTCATAACTCTGTTGGACACCAAACTCCACTTGCTGAGCAGGATAGAAGGATTTGATCCACTATGCAGCACATGAGATAGATTATTATAGGCTATGGGTTACATGGATAGAAAAACAGTATAAAAGCAGTATAGCATAGTGGTAAGGACTGGCACGGAGTCTTGCTCACAGCCAAAAGGTTGCTGGTTCAATTCCCTGGAGGCACTGCTACTGTACCCTTGGGCAAGATACTAAAACCAAAATTGCCTCAGTAAATATCCAGCTGTATAAATGGATAACATGTAAAAACTGTAACCTGTGTAAGCCGCTCTGGATAAGAGCACATGTGTACTCTGAACCAGCCATCTCGCTGTCCTGACACACACTCTCTGGAGGGAGCGTTATACGATTGGCTTTCAGCATATTATCCAGAACGACTTCCATAGGTTACAGTCTTTACATGTTATCTATTTATACAGCTGGATATTTACTGAGGCAATTCTGGGTTGAGTACCTTTCCCAAGGGTACAACAGCAGTGTCCCAGAGGGGAATCAAACTGGCAACCTTTTGGTTACAAGCCCTGCTCCTTACTGCAATGCTACACTACCGCCCGCGACCTGCTCCGCCGCGTGCCGAAGCTCTGGGCTGTGGCGTCCGCTCTGCTGCGGCTTCAGGAGATCTGAGGCAGCCATCACCGGCCCATCACAGACAGACAGCTGTTCCCAGCGCACAGGGAGGAAGAGGGAAGCAGGAAGAGCAGCTCTCAGCAGCCTGCTGTAGGACCAGCACTCAGCAGGATCTCATATTAAACCCCCCATCCCCCACACCCCTGTGCTCCTCCCCAGTTTTAGCTGCCCCCCCCAACCCTCCATCCCATCCGCCACAGACATTAAAATGCAACTAATGTGCTCCCCATACTCCCACAGAGGCCATAATAAGATGCTCCCTACTTTTCAATGTGTTCTAGATTATACCTTTGGGGGTTGGGGGGCGGGGTGGAGAGTGTCAGAGGTTGTGAAGGGAGGGGGCAGAGAGGGGGGTGCATGGTGAGTGGTGGGGGGTTGGGTCCAACATTTATGAAGAGGATTCCCTGAATGACTTGAATTCCTGCAGTGCGCCCCCCACCACCTTCTCCCCACCCCCCCTCCATCCTCAATAGGTGCATTGCTCTATGGGGCGTCTGAGTGGGGATGAGCTAAGTGATGTTTGACCCCTCTCCAGAGGTGCCTTGACCCCCCTCCCACCACTGTTTCACAAACATATGCCAGCCACAGAATGGGGGAGGAGATTTGGGGGGGTGGACTGAAAACTCCTCAGTTCCAGCTGACCTGAAGTGTAGCCTGGTGAGAGGGCATTGTTGATGTTAACCATTGTTGCACCAACAACACAACTAAATAGGGCAGTTCCAAAGTTTTCTTTTTTTTGAGGGAAGGGAGGGGGGCATTTGGGTGGTGGTGGGGGGCAGTGTCCTTTGGAAATGCATGAGCCAATTGTTCTTGTTTTCACATAAGTGCCAATGAATTTCTCAAATGAAAATTAAATATCAATGTGGTATACTAAATATTAATATGGTATATTTTACTTACTTGTTGTAGTGTGCAGTAGTGCTAATACCATAAAGACCTACTCACGTGAACATCGAGATAACTCCCCTTGGATGATATTCCAAAGCCTACAACTGAAAGACATATCTGAGATAAAGTTGTCACTGTTTTGGTTCCCTAGCCTGTCTTGTATGTGAGACATTTCCAAGGAACGATATCTCTATACTTTGAACACCACTGAATTTTGCTTTCCAGCAGCAGACTACGGCTTGGCAGCAAACACTCAAAATGTCACAATTAAATAACAGCGTTGACATTCAGTACAACAGGATATATTTCTCTGTGCTGAAGCACAATCGTTAAAAATGAGGGCTGCACAAAGAAAACTTAAACTGAAGGAGCAAGAATGTCCAGATCGCTTTTTGTCAGTCCCTGTTGAATCAAAAAGGGTTTAAGGGGCCGAAATGATTGAAGATCTGGAAGAGTGGTTAAAATTGGTTCAAGTTGAGGAAACGATTCAGTCTGGAGTCTTAGCTTTGGAATGAAACAATGGTAAACCACTTAAACAGAATCTATCCAGGAAACGGACCGGCCACCCCCTTTTTTTTCCAACGGATCATTTCCTCACCCCACAAGGAAGAGACGGGCCCCGGGGCACATTTTGGAGTCTGTCCCAGAGCCAATGGCAAGATCTTGTCAACTGCTTCTCACCCACTCACAACACTGGGAACACTCCGACAAAGGTCCTATGAAACTGCGACTGTGGCTCTTTTGCAGGTCTCAGTATGCAGGAGTGTTCTTTCCAAGTTTATATATATGCTGCTCTGCTCTCAGCCATTTGAGTCTGGTTTGGTTTGGATGTGCGACTATTTGAGGTCCTATTCAAGGTCTCGCCAGCCACTGCCATTAAGCCCAGGCATAATTAAGAGCACTTAACAGCAATTACATTGCAATGCAGATTGCTCCTCCATCTCTGATCTTCCTTACTCTCCCGTACACCACCCCCCTCATTGAAGGCTTTGATTCCATTAAAAATTATTATGATTAATCGCTGTATTTGGGATAAGCTAAACGGAGGGGAGTCTCTGAGTCAAACTAGTCTCAGATCAAATTAAAAATGAGGCTTCGTTAGTATTTCAAAAATACCTGCATTACGCTAAACCATGGTAAATCTGCCACACGGTGTATTTTGCCAGATAATGCCAGCATGTAAAGAAAACATGGTCCAACTGGAGTATAGTACATTTCCCAACCAAGCACATTTTCAGTGTACAGAAATGCTAAGTTACTTATATGTGTAAACTGTGTATGAAAAGAAAAAGGCATTGCCCAATAAATTGATAGATAGTGAAGCCAGGTTAAAGTAACATTTGGCCTCCTGCACACAAACTGAACAACCATCATGCTATATAGGTCACTGCCACTCAATGTTTCTTAGATTATTCTGTGCAACTGAGCCCTGTTTTGCTAGGGTTCTTTGTTTTCATTCGGTCATATGAAGAGATTGTGGCCCCTCAAAGATACACCTTAGACACCCCAAAAGGTACCTGACTCTCAGTACTGTATTGTCAATACAGAGTATTCCCCACCAACCAATTTTGACATGTTTCAGTATCTAATTTTCAAAAATTGGGAGAGAGCTCCATAAGCAACCTTTACTTAAATCAGTCTGTAAAGTGGGATTCCACTCTTATTTCATTACATTATTGGATTCTGAAAAACACATCCATTTACCAAATCAATAATTCAGGAAAAACAGTATACTGTATTTTATAGTAGAATGAAAATATTGTATACAACACAGTTGTAAAATAATAAAGTAATAGATAATATATGAAAAATCAGTCAGATGGATTTAAATACAGACATAGAATTAGCAACATGTGCACACTGGGGACTTGTTGCCTTGGATCTTGTTCAGTTGATATTTCACCCAGGTTGCTCCGTGCCAGTTGTATGCATATTCCGTGCTGTGCTGCTATTTTTGTCGTATGTCCCTTCTGAATAGGACAGCCACTCTGTCATCACCACCAGAGCTGGAGTGTGAGTACCTGGCTGGGATTTTCCAGTGGTACAGCATCTGTCCCAGGTGGCTTTATATTTGGGGCAGTGCACCTGTAGGTCTGTTTAATTCCCTTTTTACACTCGATTTGAGCTTTCACCTCTAATTTTGAGGTTTTAGGATTTTTATATATGCAATACATATACTACTCAAACCTGTTGTCTTTATTTTAATCAAATTCTGAATACATTTTGCGTATTTTTGATCGATGTTTCCGCCCCCTCTTTCTGTCGGTCTTCATTTTTCTCCAGCCCCTCCTGTTTGGCTGTCGTCTCTCTGGTTCCGTCCCTGCTGTGTGTCCAAGCGCTTGCTCCGGGTGCAGTGAGCTCAGCTCCGCTGCTGGCTGGGGGCACCTTAGGGGCCGGTCAGTTACCCTCCTTCCATACATTAACCCACATTAACACCTCCTCATGCATTATTTAACACTGCCCTTCTGGATCTGCGGCAGCATGCAGGCAAAAGGAGGGAGGGAGGGGGGGTGGGAGAGAAAAGGAGAGAGAGGCCAGAGAAACGGGGGACTTCTCACGGAGAGAGAAGGAAGAGACGGACACAGCAGCTCACACAAGAGAGAGAGAGAGAGAAAGAAACAGAAAGAACCAACGAGAAAGTGAATTCCATTCTACATTCCGCACAAATTCTCCTTGGAGTGCAGAACATAATCTAGTCATGCAGCATCGCTCAGCAACTGCTCAAGTTGCCTGTGTGTTTTTAATACTTAAACTCAGTCTTTCATGTGGATGACTACCTTCCTTTGCAAGTTTGGAAAAGAGCATATGTCTAATGAATAAATGTAAATGTAAATTAGAGGCACCAACCACTCCCACATCGTGTGGCCTCCTCTTTTGCACTATATCACCATTTTTCAATAGCCAATCAAAACCCAGAATTCACGGACTCTCACTTTGTGTATTGATTTAATTTTTGCACATGCACACACATTAACAACAAACCACCTTTTTTTTTTTTTTTCAAGACAATGTTTTAATAAGGTCAAAGTTTCTCAGTCACAAATTGAAGCAAAAGTACCGTTCTCTGGCTGTTCAAGAACAGATGTTGTGTTGTTTTCTCCTTTGTTGTTTCAACATACAAAAAAGGCTAATGATAAGGAGTTCTCCCCACATCACTGAAAGCTAATGATAATTTATAGATTATACATATGGGAACCCTGCAGCACTGTATACCTTGCTGCATGCTTAGTAGATTCTCTTCTTGTCTCTTTCATGCAATGGCACAGACTCTGAGAGTTTAAAAAGCCACAGCCAGACTATCCAGGTGGAGCAGGGGAACATTGGCAGGTTCACCATGCTTCTTGCGAGGACTCTCTTAATGACCTGGAGTACACCAAAAGAAAAGAGAGAGGAGACAATGAGAGTGAGCGCTGAGACACTTGGGTGATGATTAAACAAAATATTGCTTGCAACAGCATTCACAGAAGTCACTTCTCTATATTTTAATAAAAGGATAAGTGAAAAAGAGTTTAATAATTATAAAATAGGGGCTAACTGTAATGGTAATTAAGCTAGACAATAGGGTACTTGGAGTCCACAGAGTGGTCAGACAAGCTTTTGACAGCTTTTAAAATCTATTGCATCTATTGCATTTGCAATATATTGCTATGCTGCTGTGTTTCACAATGCTGCAAACAGGCAAAATCTCTCAAGTCATGCATTTGGAGCTGCAGGTGTCCCTCTTTGCAGACAGATTATATTCTGTCTGAGCCATGGTATGAAACAATCCGATTAATTTTTTTATGTACTAAAATAAGAGTTTAGCGTAAACTTGGGTTTGGGAAATCCAATTGCTGGTTTCAGCATCTGTACATGTGGTTAAATTTCAGACAAAGGGTAAGTGCTGAGTTGTTGGAAAAACAAATTGGGTGAAATATTTTGTCTGGTTTTGTTTTCTGAATTTGGTGCCTTTAAGTTCAAGGATTGTAAGGCAGCATTCAAGCCTTTTGTGTGTCTATGCCAGTACACCTCTACCTGCGCAGTGGAGTGTCTGAGACCAGGGGCACAATGTTTTTACACAGTAATAAGACACGTTCAGAGGTCCAGTTGCAACAACATACACACATGCACACAAACACACACACTCACCCATGCATGCATTAAAGGAGGGTTTTTGCCCCTGTGTGTGTGTATATGTTTGTGTCTGTGTGTGTGTGTGTATTTGTGTGTGTGTATTTGCGGGTGTGTGTGTGTGTGTGTGTGTGTGTGTGTGTGTGTGTGTGAGTGTATTTGTGTGTGTGTGTGTGTGTATGTGTATTTGCGGGTGTGTGTGTGTGTGAGTGTATTTGTGTGTGTGTGTGTGAGTGTATTTGCAGGTGTGTGTGTATTTTTGTGTGTGTGTATGTGTGTGTATGTTTGTGTGTGTGAGTGTATTTGTGTGTGTGTGTCTGTGTGTGTGTGTGTGTGTGTGTGTGTGAGTGTATTTGTGTGTGTGTGTGTGAGTGTATTTGCAGGTGTGTGTGTGTGTGTGTGTGTGTGTTTGTGTGTGTGTGTGAGTGTATTTGTGTGTGTGTGTGTCTGTGTGTGAGTGTATTTACGGGTGTGTGTGTTTGTGAGTGAGTGAGTGGCGGGAGGGCTGGCGGAGAGGGGGATTGGGGATTGGGGAGGCGGCAGATGCTCACAGTTCAGCTGCTGCGGATAAAAGGGGGCCGGCGCGGGGAGGCTGAGCTGCCGTGCAGGGGCTTTAGCAGGGCTTCCTACTGTACAATCCCAGAGCCGCTGCTCAGCACCAACACTGCCCTGCCCGCAGCCAACACAGCTTACCATAACACGCCGTAACACCAATCACCTTACACTCACCGCAAAATCACCACAGCATCGCCAAACAGCACAACCATGGTGCTTTCAAACACCCATTACAGCTTCTTCACAGTATGATATAGTACACCGTATTATATCATAGTATAATACTATAGTATAATATACTTCTTTACTGTATTATAAGAGGATACTATTGTATATTATAAGGTGCATCCAGACTCAACTTCTACTGATTTGAAATATATGGCAGGCACTGTACAGAGCAGTGGTGTAGGGAATGTGATGGATTGGTGTGGCGGGTTATGGGTTAAAATTCTGCAAAGGACACAGCAGCAGGACAGATTAATACGGCCTCTGTGCAATCACCCTGTGTAACTATCCTTGGCTTAAGGTGTCTGCCAACTGAGCAAGGATGTAACGCCATGCAACATAGAAAACAAGTTTCTTGGAAGGTCATCAGAGCGCAGATGGACTGAAGACACCATGGACGGGTTGTTGAACATGGAGGAGTGGGTTAGACATCTGTTTGGAATGACTGAGTTTGACTGAGTTTCCTTTTCCGTCAGACATGTGGTTTAATTGATGTACCGTTAGCTGCACATACCACATCTGGCCACAAGGGGTCTCTGCATAAAAGGCCCCAAAACGGAAGGTAGCGCGGCTCTCTTTTCTTACGTGATCAAATCCTTCAGTTGACAGTGTTATAATTGAATTCACGGTGGTTGGTGCGAGAGATTAGTGGTTTCGTCACTGGTATTGGAGTGACCATGCAGCGATAACCATAACAAACGTTGCACAAAAAAAGCATTGCATGACTCATTTGCAGGCACACTCATTCAAGCGATGACTTACAGAGCTTACATTTTCAAATATTATCCATCTGCACTGCAGGATAGTTACTGCAGCTGTTCAGGTTAACTGCCTTCCTGAAGGGCAAAGCATGACCCCCGGCCCCCAACACCCCCAACCTCTCAGAACTGAGAATCCCCTCAGTTCCTTTACCACTACACCATACTTCTGAGATCTTCCGAATGCAACATTGAGAAGTAAAATAATAATATAGTTATAATAATAACAGTCCTTGTGGTTGCCAGGGGTTATTGCCTTTGGGTAAGTGGATGCATTATGTGGTTTAATGTAAAAGCATTAATGTAATCATGCAACATAAAACAGAAGGAAGACAAAGAGAGGCAAAGGGAAGTCACTCATTTCCCCTCTGTCTGTTTGAAGGGTCTGTGTGTGTGTGTGTGTGTGTGGTGGGGGTTCACTGACGACAGGGGGAACCTGGGGGGATAATGATGGAGAAGGTGACAGCTGTGACCATCCCATCCCGACCGGCATGGGGGTGAACACGGGGGGGGGCAGGGGGGGGCTGGCATCAAAGGGCAGCGTTGAACGAGCGTGAGGGGGAGCTGGGAGGGTGCGCGAAGTGGGGGGGGGACAGCGTGCTGGGGGGGCATGCTGTGCTCCAAGCCTAATTGCTGTCTCAATACGCACTCAGAGTAAAGAGCCTCTCAGTCCGCTCTCTCCCCTCTCCCTCTCTGTCTGCGCGCCCCCCCCCCACTGGCCCTCTCTGTTTACGTGGAAGTGCTATCACCTGAACAAGGAAGGACACCCACTTCCACATGCACGCTTGGGGTTGCATCAGAGGGGAACTGCATCTGCCACAGAACCCGAGCACAACTGATGTGGAAAAGTAACAAGCTTTCACTGACATGGACCTGGGAACCTTTAGAAAGACATCATGTGCTTTTTTAGAATACATTCAAAATGTATTCTTTGTAATACATTGTTAGACACAGGCTAATATTTTCCTCTTGGTAAAATGTGTTTCAAATTTCATTTTTGTTGAAACTTATTTCTGCAACTTACTGCCATGTTAACTGTTACTTTTACAATGTCATATCATGCATTCTAAATAATTTAGTTATGGAAAAGGTTTTAGCTTGTAACCCATACCCAAAAGTCACGCATCTCATTATCAGTCTAACAAAGTTGATAATCATACAGCTACGCGCTCTGCCTTCCTGAAACACATATGTATGACTTTATCCTATAATTTCTCAGGCAGGGAAATGCCAGTCTTTGTGATTATAACCCAGCTCATGTTGAATAAAAATGCAAAGTATTTCCCTCACAAGCCGGTGCCAGGCGAGAGTTCTGAGGACCTGACGCTCTCCGTTCCCCGGGCCCTGCGGCAGGGAACATGCTCACCAGCTGCCTGCGCTGCCAAGACACAGATCGCAACAAGTACGAGCCGTGCCTGCGACCCATGGCTCCACTCCCGCAGCACTGAGTCTTCCAAAAAATGCAATAAAAGCTGGGAGTTACTGATTCATCACAGGGCTGCAGGATGACTCTTTTATCAAAACTCTCTGAGAATCAGGACCGGCTAACGATGTATTACTCAGTCACTATTAACACTGACAAGACTGGGTGACGGGCAGTTGCTGATAGATATTACTTATATATTGCATAAAAGGTGATATAAACAGCGTGGGAGTTGTTAGTGAGGGGATGTTAGCAGGGTTTACCTGTGTTCACACTATGGCCACAGCTTAAAGTTAAAGTTAGTTCCCAAGGTCCCAGGGCAGAACACAAGCAAACTCTTTTGGCTTCTTCAATGCTAAACTTAAAAAAAAAACTGAAGATAAGGACAAGCCTGTAATGGTGATACTTTATATTTAAGTTTTAATTTGCTCAGCAAAGTCCCTTATCCAGTACAACTTATATATCTTACATTTCTCCTCAGTGTAGGATATATACGTTTTATCAGTTGTACAGTTTTATCACTTTTACAGCTGGATGTGTTACAGAAACAACTCAGCTGAGGCATCTTTCAGAAAAAGCACAACAGCAGCTCTGTGCTGAGCATTCAAGCCTACACAGTTCTGCTTACAAGCCCCATTCCCTGACCACGTCTCCCCACTGCTGCCCAGATTATGTAATGATGCATAATTCTTATGCTGTATCTCCGGAACAATTGTGCAAGTGCATTCCTGAGTGTTGCCCGGGTTAACCGCTGCATGGACGCATTGATTTTATTCAGTCTGCATGCATCCCGGCTCCTTTATAAAGCCCCCCCCCCCAATGGGGAGACGACCGGGCGTCCAATGCGGAGCTCCGGTTAGTGTAGCGACTGATAGGTACAATGCCGCAGCAGCGAGGAGGCCAGACCCGCGACATAATGAGGAGGGCCGGCCCACTGCGTGTGTACCCTTCATTTACAAGCGGCTACGGCCATTGATGTCCTGGACCGGGATTGGCCGGGCAACGTTCAAACTCTGGCCAATGAGGGGTGTCGGGAGGCTCCTGACTGGGCTGGACCAGCATGCCCCCTCCGAGCGTCTCTAAGCCGTGCATTCCACGATGAATGGAACTGCCAATTCAGTTGTACCGGCTTTTGGCTACAGACACTGTGTTGTGGTGTCAGCCTCATGTATCTGGGTAACTTTGATCCGACGCCAACGGTGCTCCATCTCTCGGATACCGTACTGTACTGTTTGACTGAGGTTCTCGAGAGTTTTCAAAGGGCATGTTTTTAGCCTCACCCATTTGCTGAACAAATTGCATCTCAGATGAAATGCCCTCCTTCATTTCTGAGTGTCAGGGACTGTCAGTAAGGTAGTGACCCTCTGAGACCGAGGCTGAGGAGGCCCAACCCAGAGCATCTATGATTCACAATAAGTACTAAGTTACAATGATTTGATTAATTACAGGTTGTACTGATCCTATGACAATAAATAACTCAAAGTGAACTAAAACACTTTGAGTCTGTCAAAAGTAGGTTTCTGCATCAAATCTATCCTGGCACATGTTTGGCTGTCTTTATGTGGTTAATTCTTAATTAGTCACACATTGCTCGCAATATCAACCAAGGGTAGGCCGAATTCCTGCGATGCAGCACAAAGGAGTGAGGAATGATAAGCCAAAGGCTAATAACATCGACATACTCCAGTGCGTACGTAGGACGATGTACAGTAGGCTGACATGGTTGCCTAGTGTTGTGTGGGAAGAGTCTGAACTACACCAGGTGACACAAGGTACAGGGTGATATTGAGCATCACCTTCAGCTTCATTAATTGAGTGGACACCGCTAGGGCCCACGCCCAGCTTTGCATGTGCTAACAGATGCAAAGCCAATCAATGAAATGACAACTGGGGGGGTTTGGGGGCTGGGGTGTGTGTGTGTGTGGGGGGTTGCCTTATCACCTTCCCCGTCTGAGAGACTCAGTTAAGTGAGGACACGACACACAGGACTTTGGGGTTTTGGGGGCGAGAGGCGTGTCCAATCCTAGGTGCTCATTGATCAATATGACAGAGCCTAGACTGCTGAGGGGGTCATGGAGTATTGGAGGTGACCTTGACTTTTCATCATTGCTCCTATGTGACCTTAAGGGCTTCCTTCATTTTCCTCTTTAGGCTCCTCGATCAACCTGTCCACCCCCCCCAACTCCCTCCTCCCAAACCCCCCGAAACGTGGCAACGGGGCAATCAGGCATTCTTGCTGTCATCTGCATTCGACAAAGTCAATGCAGAGAGGGTGTGAAAGATGGCTTTGCATTAGACAAAAGCCAAGTAAGTAAGTGAGTGTTGGGGGGGGCTAGGGGAGGTTTAAAGAGGTAATGGGGATAAACAGCTCTTTGTTAACTCCTGTGCTTAGACTCCCTCTTAAGACATCTGCCGAGCGAAAACCGGTGCTCTGGCAAACACTTTCCCCTTAGTTGTAATTAAATCACCATTATTTCATCTTCTCGTGTGCCGGCTCTATTGTGTGGCACCCCTAGCCGCTGATTAGACGCCATTACGCTGTGAGCCTCAGAGGGGGCTCCCAGTCTCCCTGGTGGGACCCTCACCTACACAGAACAGGACATTCGGCTTTGTTTCGGTCCGCTCGGAAAATATGTAGGGGGCTGTTCTCATTCACTCATCTGATCCGGCCAAGGAATGGGGAGGGGGGGGTTAAAGTAGCAATTTGGATTCAGATACGTCCCAGCCACCGGTTAAGTCATCTTTTTTTGTGTAGTTATGTTGTGCTCCCTAATCCACGCAAGCTCCCATGGACACGGCACACAGCCTTGAGGGCGGCCTTCTTAATTAGCTCTGCCGGAGTGCAAACAGCCTGCAAATCCGCCAGCATGCTCCATAGTTGGCATACCTCTCCCATTGTCCCCCGAGAGATGCAGGGAGATCTGAGAAACGTCTCCAGCTATTCCCCCCTTTCAGATGCAAACAGGAATTAATACCACATTAGCGCTGTGCACCCACCAAAGCTCACCGTGCGCACTCTCGCTTCCTGCGTTTGAACCGCCATCAGCTGGGCCTCGCCCCTTTGAAACCGCACAATATCACGTCTGAAAGGAGTCGTCGCGCCGCGGCTGAGCCTTGACAGAGCGACTTGAAATGTTCAATTGTTGCTACTCTATTCAAGAGGTGAGACCGTCTTCATTTCACAGGTGGAATCTGCCGCTGTTTCTATTAAAACGAGGAGATGTTAAGGTTCTGCTGGAGTCATAAAAGGCTTTACAGAACAGCCTTGCGGCAGAGATTTGTAAATTTGCCAAAGTTCTTTTATTTATTTATTTATTTTATTTTTTTTTTTTGTCAGAAAATGATTCTCACATTCATTGTGTGAAACTTGTCCTTACTTCACACTTTCCACCCACCTCTCAACACAGAGAGACAGAGACAGCGAGAGAATAAAGACACAGAGAGAGAAAGAGAAAGACAGGGAGGAAGAGATTTGATGTGGGTCTGGGAATCAGGACTCAGAGCTACATTTGATGATTTTCTATAAGGAAGTGGATGTAACTGTTTAAGACAGTTCAGGTTCACACCGTAGCATGTTAAAGACAAACTGCATAATTAAGATGTGCGAAAGGGCCAAGCTGTCAGTGTTCACTAAAATGGTATTTGATAGTTTATTCTATGCTTGTTATGTTGTGTATTTGCAACTACAACCACAGACCTAATTAGAACACATTTTACATTCCCTTTTGTACTAAATTTAATTTACACATTGCTTAAAAATATTAATCTTGTCGATTAAACAACCACATAGTATATCAACACATATTATAAAGAATCTTATTTGTATTTGCAAAGAGCTGTCTTTTTACTGTGCCGATCTAAACAGGCTCGTATTATCACAGCGCACAGATCTTCACAAATCAACCGCTGGGACGCAACTGGGACCCCCCTCTGGTGGGTCTTGTCTTCAACTGTACGTCCATGCATCAAAAGACGGCGTCGTCTGATCGCGTGTGGCTGAGCAACAGCTGGCAGTAAGAGATGACAGCATCAAACGCACCCAAGCCTGCCTATCAGAACTAACTTAAGAGCCTTAACAATGAGAAACTATTGATCAGTAGGAATGGATGTTCTAGGACAACAAAGCCGTGATGCCATCTGTACAGATTTAAAATAAAAAAGAGTTTAATCTCTTTATTATTATAATTGATTAAATCAATATATTACATGCTGTGAGGAGTTAAGTTGGGCGTCAATTAATTAAAACCGTTACAGAGAGCCTTTGTATTAAGTGACGCAGTTGTAGGAAACCAAAATAGTTTAAGACGGTAGCAGTGTGTACATACACATATTTGCACACAAAGTTCAACATGTTTCATGACATTAATAAAAACTTAAAATAATAATTAGGTCCGGTAGTATTCGCAAAATTTTGACGACTGGTTTCAACGACCCCATCGGTACTTCGAAAAGGATCCTGCGCCTTTAAATTGTGGGCGTGACCACAATATTATTACCCGCCTTTTATGCTAATGTGCTTGTACTCTTTCCCGGATCATATACCGCTGCAGTCCTTTAAACTGATCACAGCTTATTCAAGCTGCTGCAAGAAGTCTCCAGCTAAGACGATACACCTCTCTGCACCCGAACGCAATAGTCAAGGATTAAGCGTTTAGTCGGAGGCGAAGGCTAATTAACTCTCTAACAGCTCAGCATCGCATCGTTTGTCACAAGAACAACTGACCCGAGGGGGCGGAATCAAAAACCCTTAAGTTCTTTCTGCAGAAATCGGACGATTCCGATATTTTAAACTTTTCCGTTTTTTTTCTTTTTTTTTCCTCCTCTCTTGGATGTGCATTTGTTTTGTTGATTCACGTCCACCGGAGCAAAGGGGTGAAGATTTCTTTACAATTTCCGCGTGACAGGGGTCACGATAACAACACACCGGGAGTCACGATTAGAACACACCGATGTTTAACAATTAGACAAATTTTTTCATTAAGTGGCTTTTTTCACCAGAATTTCTCAATGCTTTGCACGATATTATCTGTGGGCACAGTACACCGGTAAGTATGGAGTAGGAAGTTGGCTGTGCAAAAAAATCTAGAAAACACTTCATTAATAATTACTGGTAGCACAATACAGCTTGCTGGCGAGGCAAAAACCTTACTGAAGCGCCTGTCTGTAGGTAGTTAGCTTGCAGGCTGGGGAGAACCACCACACTGAGGCGGTTGTCGTGGCGTGTTTCAGTGCAGTCTTATGTAATAGGCAGCTACCACTGTATTGCGAAACTTGAAGTTTACTAGTATGTCAAGATAGCTAGCTAGGCGGGTGTTGATTAAACGATGGTCATAATAACAAATGGATGCATCTGTTTCAGTCGGGCATGCCTTTCTCAACAGAAAGCAACGTCTGTCAAGGTATAGCTAGCTTGCTAACCTAAAGTAATTACTCACACCCTATGAAGCTTAGGCAGTTAGCTTGGCTTGTAAATGAATTGATTGCAAGCATTTTTACAGCTGAATGTAACAAGTTATAACCAAAGAGTGCAACTGCTTTTAGTGGTTTGCTTCTGTAACGGTTAACGTAACTGCATAGATAAGGGTGCTTCCAAGGGTGCAGTTATTGAAAATTATTGTCAGAAGTATTTGCGAGCGGACTAAGATTTATCGACATTAGCATTTCCTCGTGGTCTGTCTGTGCATTTTTTGGAAGATGTTTGCATTTTTACAGGGTATTTTCCCTATGACGTAACGTGCCATCTCTTTTCAGATCGTGAGAAAGTGACCATTTCAAACTCTGGGAGTTGCACAGAATACACAAATGCCGGGGATCAATACGAACGCGCCAAGGTATGACGCCTGGGCGATGGAATACGACCGCTACCAGCACTATTTCTACGACGACCACGAAACGGACGAAGATTTCTACAAATCGACCGCACCGAGCGAAGATATTTGGAAAAAATTCGAACTGGTGCCAACCCCGCCCATGTCACCCATCCGAGTTAGTGAAGGCGGTGGCGGCACTGTGTACCCTTCGCCGGGCGATAAACTGGAATGGGTATCTCAGTTCTTGGGGCAGGACGACGATCAAGAGGGACAATACAAAATCGACACCGAGGAGATTTTCGGAAACCTGAGTTCGATTATTATACAGGACTGCATGTGGAGCGGCTTTTCCGCGAGCCACCAGCTGGAGAAAGTTGTCAGTGAGCGTCTGTCCGGTTCGGCGCTCACGAAACTGCCCCTGTCTCTCCAGACTAGTACAAACCAGCCCACAAAAACGCAGATTGCTCACCAGGACGCACCTTTTCTCAACAGTTTGGCAACAGATTGTGTGGACCCAGCTGCTGTTCTCACCTACCCGTTCAGCGGCAGCTGCAAGAAGCAGCCGTCGTCAGGGTCAGAGTCCCGAACCGACTCCTCCGGTAAGAAATTTGGGCACAAAAACTGAGTTCATGTGGTGAAAATGCATTCTTTTCTATGGTATATTGTGGCGCGTCTCTTGTAAGAAGCGTTCACATCGCGAATAGAGGCTGGTTTCCGTTCTGACTAGACGGTCTATATCTATCTACAGCAGCGTAATGTCCATAGCTAACCAGCACATCAACGGACAGAATTAGAAGGCCTACACCATTTACTGTCCAGTAACTTGGCCGCAAAAGCAGCGGTTTTGTTTGAGGGAAATGGACGAACTATTCCAACACAGGCATTATGCTTATGGTAGTACTTCATTACCAAATTGTTGACTCCTCCTCTAACTTTTTTCCAGGTCTTTGAAAAATGGTTGGTTTGTCAATGGCTGACACAAGCACAGTTATGAATGACCCCATAACAGATTGTCATCTGACGCGTGTCACATCTGTTCTTATAACAACTTCCACGCGTCGTTACAGAGGGTGTCAAGCTTACATCACGGTTGCAAAACGGTCTGGGTAGTAAATAAATTATTGTAGCGCTTGCAATGTCAATAAAGAGTTATGAAATGTGAAGAGAACATTGCACAACTTGCGTTTAAGCGACGTGAGGTTAAGAACAGGAAAATAAAAACATTTGACTTATCGCTGAGGGCTTTCTGTGGGAATTGTACCACATAAAAAATTGATAAGGCATTAGTCTTTCCGCGCATTACACGCACATTCACGCGTACTTATATGCATGCATGCACGTGCTTAGATGTATCTGTAAGTGTTCTAAAAGTCATTTTAACCGACAAAACAGTGACGTTTGAAGTTCCGCCTGCATAATCCCGTGTTACTGTTGGCGTGTCATGTCCTTTCAAAGTCTGTGTGGAATGTCGCAGCTGGGACATGCTGCACAGACGTTCCTGAGATTCCCATAGTGAGTCTACCGCACGGAATTGTTTTGCCGGTGGGTTGACCGGGGTTAACAGAAGGCTACTGAGACAACCAATTAAACGAGAGGAATGTTTAATTGAGACCAATCAAAGCAGGAGGGAGGCCGAACAAAGCCAACCCTCGTGTGTTTCTGTGAAAGATTCTTTCTCATGGGTCCAGTGAGTGACTGGGAATATGATTGATTCCTTTGGAAAAGCTGACTAATTCACCTTTGTTTCTCCCATGTGTCTGAAAAGCAGAATGGGAAGGAGATTCAATTTGTTCAATTGTGGAAGTAACTGCAAATTGAAATATCAGGATATTACGAAACTTGGTCAACTGTGATTGCATTCTGTTTGCTGAAAAATAGTTTGTCTGCTTTAGTGAAGATTGGGCCTACAGATTCTAGATTTAATTTAAGCTAAGATGTCAGAAGCTGTAAAAGATCACAAAAAGCAAAAGATAAAGACCACGAGAGACTATGCAACAGGGCAGGGGAGATAAGACCGGCGTCCTTTTTAAAGCTGGTGAGCTTTGGGGCTCAGACCACTGCCTCCTTTTCTTCCTATCCTGTGAAAGTGTCGCCTCCTATAGGGGTACTATTCAGCAGGAGGAAAGCAGTGTGTGTCCCACGCCCGCCTTGGGGGTTACACCTCATTTCAAATTCAAGCCTACACATACGCAGTCAACACCGAAAACAGGGAGGGGCAGTCCAATGGCAGTGTCAGTCAAGGAGTGTATCACCAGAAGCATCAATAAAGGCTCACAGGCTAAGCCCAAACCACATGCAACAAGGGGAATGCTCTGCACCACAGTGGTGGCAGAAGTGCACTTTGCTCATTCATTTCAGAACAAAATGCTGTTGCCTTGTTATGCCAGACTCAAATGTTCTCAACACTCTAAAATGCTGTAGAAGTAATGAATGGGCCTGCAGAGCCCATGGCAAGTTTTCTGGCAATTTTAACTTCACTAAGGCTGGTGGCGGAATGGTGCACACTTTATGGGAGTGTTTTATGGGAAGTGGAGTCCGTAGAGCTGACTCTGTTGTATAAAACCCCAGGTTTTTAACTGTTATAGTGGCATGTTTATAATAGTGTGCTGATGGAGTATTCGTATGATTTTTTTCTCCTAGTTTTAAGATCAATCAGTGAATGTGTGCGGTAATTTGTCTTCCTACAGCATAATTAATTTCAGCGCCCCTGTCAAAGATAATCTAAGGTTTGCGTGTCATTCAACAGTCTCCCAGTGACTATTTTAATGCAGTCTGAGGGTGAAGTCATTGCTGATTGGTTTCTAAATACACTCACACCATTACATTACATCCCTTTAGCAGACCCTCTTATCCAGAGCGACTTCCAGCACAATAGAACATAAGTGTATCCATTCCAGCCACCAGAGGTTAAGACTGATGATTAGGCAACTTCCATGGTTTGATGTAAGGGTGCACGTAACCAAAGCGTGCGAGCGATGCTGATGATCTGTGGTGTCGCGTTGCAGAGGACGAGGAGATCGACGTGGTGACGGTGGAGAGCAAGCAGAACAAGCCGCGGCTGCTGAGCGGGCGCAAGCCGGTGACCATCACGGTGCACGCCGACCCCCACGACCCCTGCATGAAGCGCTTCCACATCTCCATCCACCAGCAGCAGCACAACTACGCCGCCCCGTCGCCCGACAGCTACCCCGACGCCGAGCCGCCCAGGAAGCGGGTCAGGCAAGAGCCCGCCCACCTGCAGCAGCATCATCACTCCCCCAGCTCAGCCGCCTCGTCCCCGGAGAAAAAGCCCAACCCGCCCCCTCCTGTCACTGCCCCCGCTGCCGCCTCGTCACCGCCCCTGTCCCCGGCCCACTCCCCCAAATCCCAGCCGGGGAGCCCGCAGAGCTCGGACTGCGAGGACACGGACAAGCGCAAGACCCACAACTACCTGGAGCGCAAGCGGCGCAACGACCTGCGCTCCCGCTTCCTGGCGCTGCGGGACGAGATCCCGGGCCTGGTGGACTGCCCCAAAACCCCCAAGGTGGTGATCCTGACCCGGGCCAGAGAGTACCTGCGGCAGCTGCACGTCACCGACAAGCACAAGGCCCAGGAGAGGAAGCAGCTCAAGTCCCGCCAGCTGCAGCTCCTCAGGAGGCTGGCGGACTTGAAGCGGTCCTAAAACAGGGGACCCGGAACGGGAACTGGCCTAAAACGGGCGGATCTCACTCTGCCTTCACACACGAACACAGCACTGAGGAGCAGCAGAAGGTGCAGAGACTCAGAACTTTATTTTTTTATGTGTGTGTGTGGGGCGGGAGTGGGGTGGTTGGGGCAGAGCTGTGTTCTGGTTTTCATTCTCTCTTTGCACATTTGCTTCAAAGCAATGACAGGGCGATAATCTGAGGACGCAAGCGCATGGGGGTTGACGTTCATGGTGCGCTGAGATGGATGATACAGATTTCATTGACTCTTCCTGGAGAAGGATTGACACATACCATAACATGAATTCATTTAGATGCCACAAGGAGGTGATTATTACTGGTTGAAATGGCTGTGAATGATTTAATTAAAAAAAAAAACAATGTACACATGTGCCAATGGGGAACTAATATCAAGAATGTAATTATACGAGGTGAAAATGACATCATTGATATTGCTTGTAACTTCTTGTCATTTATGGACCGTAGTGTGTAAAGGAAAATAATTTACCACCAGTTCTTTGAGCACTCTCTTTTTCAAACATTTATTTGTACAAGCCCTGTGTTATTCCATCAGTGTACTTGTGGAATGATGTTCAGCACAGCCTTGCAGTGTATATAGACAAGTTATCAGATACGTGTGTAAAACTGTGACGGGTCCTGTATATAGACTTCTCTGTAAATAGTTCTACTCTCAGTTTTCGAGAACCAAAATCCAAGCTGTTGAAGGACTTTTTTTTCTTCTATTTGTTTCCCGTGTTCTGGAGCTTGGTCAGCCCTATTGGCTTACCAAGAGTATCGCAAAGCTTCTATTTTTGTTTAAAAAAAGTGGAAAAAATAAAATAAAATAACACTATTGTACTTTATTTTGATCACACTAGCCACTTTGTGATGTTTTCACTACCTGTACTAATTTCTTTTCTTGGTTTGTTTTATTGGTTTGTATACAGTGTCCTTTAAAAAAAAAAAAAAAAAAAAAAAAACAAAAAAATTTTATACTATATTTTCCTACAACATTCTGTCTTGTGTGTAGCCCATCTCATTGAAATGTACAGATTCACAGGTCGGGTGCTGTATGGCCCTGTTCTGTTTCTGCGCTTTGCTTATGGCGGGATCGATCCCGCGTGGCCTTCCTCTGCCCAGCCTGAGTGCGCAGAAAATCTGGGCGTTGCATTAACAGCATAGTGAGTAATAGGCAGCAGCACCCCGAGCATTTCACAGAATCGGCTCCGGGAAGTAACGTCCGCACAGTTCACTGACAACCATTGACACAAGAGGTCCGGATCTGAGGGTCCAGGAGCTCTCTGCCAGGACGGGACAGGATTCGTATAACTCCATGCAGCCTTCAGCGCTGGCAGGTTAAAGCGTTTAGGTAAATTGCTTCTGATAGTCTATACAGATGCTTTAATAAATCTCTCCCCTACTGGTGATTCCTAAGAGTCTGAAGTTTGCCTTTTTTTTCCCCTTTTGCATTGTTTGTCACAGTGATGGGAGGTGTTTCTGTTTGAGCAAAATACCCTCTGTCACAGGTAGATCTCAAAAACTCGAGTTACCTCCTCAGCACTGCAAAAGGATATAGTTCAGATATATAGCAGCCCTTACCAAAGGACTTTAAATGCCTGGCTTATTTAGTGTGTTTGGGTCAAAGGTTGTGCCACTTGTGTGTTTTAGGATTTCTTATCCCGGTTCTGGTGGCACAAATTCCAGGCTGCCAGCTGGCTTTTGTGGTACCGACATCCACATCCTACCCGCATCTGTATTGCCTTCTCTGTCTTTGGTGGAATGAGACTTGTTCAACATACGACATCAGTGCTTTCTGTTACTCTCATTGTGTAGGAAAAGTAAGACTGTTTTCACCAGATATGTTTTTTTTGTTCTTTTTTTTAAAAATAATGTCATTTGTCTTTGCGTTTTGGCTTGTTCATGTTTGCAGCTGGAATGTTTGAGTAGAATGGCTGCAGCCTCATTTTAGCACTTTGTGTCCAGTACCTCATAAGATTATAAACAAAACAAATCAGACAAAGAATAAATTCAATTTCAAAAATAAGTTTTCCTGCATTTTCTTTCTTGTCTTTTTGCTTAGTGTACACCAAGTGATAGAGCAGATAAGAGTGAAACCAGAAACATCTTTTTGAAACTTTGAGACTTAATTGGTAGCATTCCAGAACATTTGTAAAACAGTGAACATGCACACACATAAACATCAGTGGAAGTAGCTTCCGTTAGATTTCCATTGTTATTATTAGCAAAGGCATTTCATCATGATGTAGGCAGCAGAGGCCAATCTCAGTTGGGCCAATTTGTCTTCTTCTTAAAATATGAGTCATTAAAGTCATTGAATGAACTTTTTATGGTCAACAATCCATTGTAGCACGTCCCTTGAAAACTCTGGGTGGATCCGTGGGTGTTTATTTCAGACTGAGGGTTTAGACCACCATCAGGGGCTTTTCAGGGACTTCCTGCAGATGGATTCACAAGGCTTTGCATGAGTTGGCACTGGGCAGACATCAGTAGAAAATGTATGAAATATTTGGTACAACCTCCATCTTGGTGATGTTTTTAATTGTGTAGTTCCCATTCCTTCAAGTGAATACATTGACACAAGTTAAAAACAACTATCTACTGCATCATGAACTGCTAAATTAATAGTTATATTGTGCTTGCGATTGGTTGTATGAGTGGCAACTATGTGTTCAAGGGATGCATTTTGTGTTGAGCAGCATAATCAGAACAATTCATTTTACCAAGCACACATTTTGTAATTACAACCAGTATAGCAGATAGACAGTGTTTGGGAAGAGACACAATAAAGAAAACATTCATTATCATGGCATAGCTTTAATCCTGGACCACTTACACACAACATGAACATCTTACATCCACAATGAGAAGTGCATGACAACTATGTGAGAAAACTCAAGTTTCCATGTTTCCACAGCGATATGTAGTAGCCTCTTCACCATGGCAACAAGCATCTTCCATTCCAAAGGCTCAAATCTCTCAGTTTCTATGGCAACCAGAACTGAGCTATTCATACATCTCTCTTTCGGGAAGTGTAAAACAGTCCCTGTGGTTTCAAATGTCAACAACAGTGGAAATTATCGTCAATAAAGGCGTTAGAGCAGGGTGTCAAACTCAGTTCCTGGAGGACCAGTGTGCATGTTGGTTTTTGCCCTAACCTCTTATTTTTCTTCGTTATTTCTTATTAAACAGATTGCACATGTGCCTTATACCAAACATTACCACACTATATTTTGGGAATGCATAACATTAATGAACAAAGATAAATAATTACTTAGTTGCATTAGGCTACTGTAATTGATGGGAACAAAAAATGGCCCATGGCTTATAGTTTTAGATGCAGAATATGCAACTGCACAGCGCGTTTTGATGATGCCTTAGTTTATTATTTGGATTCAACATGGAGCAGTATTGCATAATGTATATGTTACTGTTTATGTCCAATTAGATAATGTACCAAATAACGCATTTCGGGCTAGTGCTGTGGGAAAATTCACAACTGATCAGCATGTGCAAGTTTACTGTAACAACTGTGGTAAACCATTTTCATGGTTTAAGTTATGTGTTCTTTGCATTACTGGCTCAGGGCTACGACCGCAGCAGCATTTCAACGCTTTAATTGACACAGGTAAGGAAGGGCTACCCTTGTTCAGCTTAACCACCATGAGCGTCCATCATTTTACCATAGCAACGGCTTCTTGTTGCCAAGATACTAAGACCCGGTCTCCTCTTCCTCTCTCCTACAGCCTTGCAGTCAGTTCTCATGTGGCATGGTAGGTAGCTGGCTGGCTAGCTAGCTAGTCATGATGGCGGCGGTGCAGTGCGCGCTGAAGAAAAAAATCCTGCCACCACTGGTCGTGATCCTGGGGGCCACTGGTACTGGCAAGTCCAAACTGGCCATCGAAATAGGAAAACACCTGAAAGGCGAGATAATCAGCGCTGATTCTATGCAGGTAAGGAACTACGGCTGTCTGCGTGCACGCTTGCAGCCAGGCGCACGTGAAAGGCCCGCGTAGCCTGGGACTCGGTTAGCAGAAACAGTCTGAGTTGTAAAGTCATGGGATCACAGCGTAGACTGTGTGATAAAACAACCGGGAAGCACCCAGAATCTTAAGAAAATGGCTGTAACTGCCGGTAAGTGTACGGTTTCATTCGGACCATACCGAAAATTATGAAACAGTGCAGTTCACCCACACTGTTAAAAATTTCAGAAGTAGTTAGCTTAGCTAGCTAGCAAGCTAGCTGGTCCAGTTAATATCACCAAGTTTACTTGCTGTCTAACGTTACAGTAGTCATTGGTTTGCGATGCAGAGTCTAGTTAGCTTGCAGTAACCCTTAAAACTGTATTAGTAATGTTATATGGCTTCAACGCTAAGGTAATTTTCATTGCTGGATAGCTGGCTGAAACGTGCTTACTAGCTTGCTAGCCACTGAAGCTGAACTTGTAGGAGTTAGCAAGCAGCTAACTAGGTACTGTTCGTATAAAGTGTCCTTAAGGGTGTTTCTTTCACCCTGTTGATAATTAGGTAGGTTAACTCAACCGCTCACAGCTACAGTTAACAATATAGCAGAGCCAGTGGCATTTTCTCCGTACATTGTATTTTGCAGCTCCTGTTAGCTGGCTAAATTTCTTGCTGTCGATTTACTGTAAGTTATCAGGTAACAAGCTGGCTAGATAGTTTTCTAGATAAGCTTTACTATTGCCAGCAAGTGCGTTTAGATTTCTAGGGCACATTCAGTCTTCGCCACTTCGTTTGCTACCGAACTAACACACACCTAGCTAACTAGCTACTGCTATATTGCGGCGCGGCCTCAACACTCGTAGTGTGGAGTACTTGCAGATTGCGTCGCACATGGGTTGATCCTGAGCTAATGCTATGACGAGATTCAATAACACCGATAACCGTAACCATTTCCGAGCAGACCATCATGTCTGGTGGGTACTTCGTGACATGCATACCGTAATCTTAGTGTAAAAACATTTATCACAGCGGTTGCAGTCACTTTATAAAAGTATCTCGAGTGTTTATTCAGTTATGAATATGCTTGTATTTCTTATTTGCAGAAATATTTGCAAAGGAAAAAATGTATTGGTTGCCAGGTGCGCTAGTAGAAAAGTTAACTTGATGGGGCATACCTCATATCTGCACAGCACAAAGAGTTAGTCTTTTTTGGGATTTCCCACAGAAATAACCACAGTGATCCTGAGGTCTCACTCATTACATTACAGTCGTTTAGCAGACACTCTTATTCAGTGACACAGGTTACAGTTTTTACATGTTATCCATCTATACAGCTGGGCATTTACTGAGGCAGTTCTGAGTTAAGTAAATTTCCCAAGGGTACAGCAGCAGTGCCCCAGCAGGCGATCAAACCAGCAACCTTTTGTTTACGAGCCCTGCCCGTTACTGCTATGCTAAACTATCTCCTTACAAAAATTTACCCCTGCACCATCTAAACTTGCATTTGAATATGCAAGTCCTCCAGTATCCCTAATACTACTCATCATGTGTCTGTTCAGGATGGATAATAGGCTGTTTATTGCATTTAGTCTATTGTGCCATCTTTTCATTCTACTCTGTTGCAAAGCCTTATGGGTAATACCAGTTACAGGTGCAGCACCACTGTGTAATCTGATAATAAGGCTGTGATATCCCATCTGAGGGTTTTGCCTTCAACCACCAAGTCTGCTGTTCATCTGAGTATGCTGAAATCATAAACATCTTGAACAAACTGTGGAGTACTATTTTTGCTGCTTAAAATCAGTCTTTACTTTTTCAAACACTCCTTACTCTTATTAAATGTCACGTTATAATGGATTACTTTTGTCTGCTAACGGTGCTCTGTCAGTTTCTGCCGTTCTCTTCTGCTGAGTTGCTAACTGTTGTGTTTTTTTCCCATCATTCAGCAGTCAGTCAAAGTGTGTTTGTATGACTTTGTACATTTTGTATATTTGCATGGTTTGTGTTTTACTAGCTCATCCCTGCATTACATCTCAACCTATAAAGTGCACAAGGTCTAACACCCATAGACTTGATATATCTGATGAAATGCTTTCAGCTTTCAGGCATGCCGAGTTACTCACAGGGACAAATTGTGTTCTCTGCATATGTCATTAAATACACATTTGCCAGTATAGCTCTGCCACTCAAGGTTTTAATTTATATGAAATTATATGAAATTTATATGAAATTAATGTACAGCTAATAAATTTTCTCCCATAACTCCACTGTCATTAAAGAGGCACCATTCCAAATGAATGCTTCCTGATGTTTCCTGTGTTCTTTCAGGTAACTATGCAAGCAAAATTAACATTGCATACGCTGGTCATCAGACAGTTAATTAACCCAGTTTGATACAAATTTTGCATTTGTGAATGGCACATTTGTGTATCAGGTTTTGAACATTTGTGATGTGCCAAACTGTTTAATATCTCTAAGTTTACTGGCCCCCGTACTTCTACACGCATACCCCCTCTTTTGGAAATCTTGTTCCCCTCAACCCAGTTACTTACCTCTTGCTCCCTTTCCCCTGCCCCCAGGAACGAAGGGATCAAAGCCTCATTGCCAACCCTTTGTCCTGGAGTTGGCCAGTGTGTTCATGGCTGACCCAGATGGTCCAGGGCAGGGCGGCTTTTGTGCTGTGGGCTGCCTCAGTAACAGAGCCTGAGAAGGGAAGGGTGGAGGGCAGGGCAAAGAAAAGGGACACTGCATGGGAGTTTTTACAACAGACAGGCAGAGGGTTTTTTTCCCTCAGTGTAAGTGTATAATGTGCAGCAAGATGTTTGATTAGACTCAGAAAGACTGCCGTGAAAGTGACATTTGAAAGTGATTGCTGTGTGGTATTTGTGTGTGTTGTGTGTGTGTGTGTGTGTGTGTGTGTGTGGGGGTATAATTGCACCCTCACAGTCATGCTTCAAAGATGCGTCTGTAAGAGATGCCCTTTCAAATGGCATAAATCCACTTTTTATTCTCTGAATGAAAAATGGAGTAGATATCTCTTACTTCGAGATTTTTTTTTTGGTAATGTGTCATTTAGTGTGAGTCCTTTTTTTGTACAGCGTAATTTTACGTAATAGTCTCACTTTCCCCGCTTGCTGATTTTTGCCCTTGAAAACGCATGCTCCCATTGAGAATTTCCCTCAGCATGCACCCTGTCCACCAGTCACCTGGTGCAGCTAACTGGGTTACGCTAATCAAATTGCTGCAGCGTGTGTCTCTGGAGTTGTCTTTCCAGCCACATTAGGTCTGTGGCTCAGTTTTTCCAGCTCAGCTTGTTGCAGTAATGTGTGTGTGTGTTGTATGTGACAATGAGTAATTGAGTGTGTGTGTGTGTGTGTGCCTGTGTGTGTATGTCTGGGTGTGTGCACAAAAGAGAATTTATGTGATGCAAAGTATGTTTTATGTACAGTAATATGTGTGTGTGTTTATACTTACAAAAATTTTTTGAAAGTTTAAAAAAAAAAGTCTAGACCTCCACGTAGACAATACAGAGAATATTGTAAATCTTTTTGAATTGTACAAATCAGTGAAGTATGAAGTCAATTATTGCAGTTAGTCATTTACTTTGCAGTTGTGGTCAAAGTAGAATCCTTGCTTATGTGGTGGACCACAAAGCTGACAAAATTGACCGAAGTCATAAAGTTACTACTCAAATATACTTGTCTTTTAAATCAAACCACAGGCACAGAATTTGCACATCGTACTAAAATTATAATAAAGGAAACGGAACATATTTCTTCCAATTTGCAAAATTGTTGAAAACCATCAATTTTCAGCACTACGTTCTTGCATTCACACTTTTGCAGAAAAGCTGCACCTGCAGATGTGTGTTTTCCATGGGTTGTATTTGCAAAGGAGGAAAAAAAAAACACTGTATGCTCAGGTTTGTCAGGCTACACGCAGGTCTTTGCTGCTGTGTTGCAGAAAGAGGAAAAAAAAATTGCACTTTGAGGTGCAACAGCTTTGATTTTTCCACAGAACTGTGAACGTAACTTTTGTTTTCTTTTGATTTGTTGTATGTCTTTAGTTTTTGTAGGTTATCTAAGACTGTCGGTTGCCACACTGACAATTCGGTATCATTTGCTCTTACCCTAAACCTTTGTAAGTTGCTGTGGATGAGAGCATCTGCTAAATGCACGTGTCTTTCAGCAGGAGAAATGTCATACAAGCAGGTGCCTGGAGTTTCTGTGTGATATCATTACATGTCTCATCTGCTAGGGAGTATGTCCTTCACCAACTCTGCCCATACTCCCTTTGAAATCTTGCTGGTTAAGTGATGGGCCTGACCTTTCTGAATTTTGAGCCACAGGTATTCATATTTTAAGAAGAGTTATTCCCATGTTTCGTGTCTGTTTGAATTTCTTAGTTGTAGTATTCATTCAAAGTACCGTAAAACAGATCTTTACAGTTTACAGTACAGCATAGATAACATTTATTATAACATGCATCTTAATAATGATGCATACATAATAAAAAACTTGGATTCCACTAAATTCACATTTCTGATTTAGGAGCTGGTTCTTAATGTTAATATTGTTACTTTTATAATTATGAACAAAGCCCTACACTGTGCATATGCTGTGTGTAACAGGGATTACTCATCTCCCAGACCACAGTTTGCCCGTGACTGTTTGTTTATGATAGCTGTGATTGAAACGTTGTGTTTCCACACCTGTCTTGCAGGTGAGTTCACCTGTGTGCAGTTTACATGTATTTACCCATCACTGAATGGACAGTGTTTGTGTGCATTTAGGCTGATAAGACAGGGTACCTGTTCTGCCTTATGTAAAGATGATGTGCTCTGAATTGCATATGCTCCAAATAAATGGAGTATACAAAGTCCATGCCTTCCCGAAAGCATGATACCAGCTCATTCAGTGTCTTTGAACTTATGATGGTTTTGCATCCGGTTAGAGTTTCCCTCTACAAATACATTCAACAAATTTAGAAGGGGAAATTTTTGTTCTCTGCCAAGTTTGCTCTGCTCTCTGGTTGTTCATATCCATGGTTTGATGTTTTGATGTCAGTCACCAAAACATTGTTAATATCGACTCCCGGTGCAAACTTATTGAACTGTGCAGGAGACACAATTTGATATACTACCAGCTTGTTTTTACAACTAAATAACATATCGGAAAGCACAAAGTGATGGAGAATGAAGTGAGCACACGGTCAGGAAAAAATAGATGTAACTACAACACCTTCGAAAGAAATTGTGACAGCAGCAATTTCTCTGTAAGTGGCTTTCTAGCAAAGATAGAGCTCACTGTCTCTGACACAGTGTACATGTCTTTACAGAGCATTGTGTGTGTGTGTGTGTGTGTGTGTGTGTGCGCGTGCCCTTGTGTGTGTTTTGATCACTTTCGTAGATGTGGTAAACTGCTTTGCTGAAGGATGTCACCACTGTTCTGTGCAGCTGGGCCGTTGCTCTGTATCCGCTCACCTTTGCAGAGGATTTCTGTTGCTGGGGTTGGCTGAAAGGGCTCACACACTGCATTGTGTGTCCATGTTAATACATGACTCTGCAGAAGGAAGGGATGCAGCAGGGCAGGTACCACATTATATTACAATACATTACATTACTGTCATATAGCAGACACTCTTATCCACAGCGACTCGCATAGGTTACAGTTTTTAAATGTCATCCATTTATACAGCTGGATATTTACCGAGCAAGTCTGGGGTAGGTACCTTGCACAAGGGTACAGCAGTAGTGCCTCAGGCGGGAATTGAACTGGCAACCTTTTGGTTACCAGCCCTGTTCCTTACCATTATGCTACACGGCCGCCCCTTTGCTGCTGTTGCGCTGTCAGGACGGTGGGGTTTGTGAAGTGGATGTTCTGCAGTCCTTCTTCAGAGTTGGAAGTGACAGAGGGGGTTTCAGGGCTGAGATCCAGGCGGGATCTGGGGGGTTCGTGGGAACTTGAGAAAGTGGCGTGAGGGGCAGCAGCATTGGAGAAGATAGTTTGGAGGGAAAAAAGGGTGGGGTGGGGGGTGCTGGTGTGTTTTGTTTAGCCCGTCTCACGTGGGGTCTCGGATGTTCCCAGGGGCAATTTCACGGGTCAGACACCGGGAATAATGACACGGATGGCTTTAAGCCGCCGATGAATTAGTGAAGAGGGTGTGTCATGCTCTGACCACATCAGGGGGAAAATAAAAAAGGCGTTCAAACCACAACCCGGTTCAGGATCCTACTTGTCCAGACAGGTCTGGTTCTCACATTGAATTTGTCACGCCGAGCAACAGGACTCCAGTGCTGCTGGGTAAAAAAAAAAAAAAAAATGATGCACAACAAGGTTGCCATGGGAATATCAATAGTGGAACAGCTGAATGTGAAAGTCATCCATTCATTAACAATGACAGCATAGCTTCATGCATTCTTTTTTGTTCAGTGAGTAGCCAGAAAGCATGTATACGTTGCCAGTCCTTATTCTCTGATAATTTGTTTATTTCCCAATAAATTAAAAAATGAGCAGGTGGTAGTGTTGCTTGTCTGTTGTCTCCCCCCCCTCACCCCCACACTCTATGTGAATGTTGTGGTAAGGTTTCAGAAGTAAAGTTTGTCTGAATGCTTGTTTACTTAATTGCTCTGTCATCATGGGGGGCTACAGTTTCTTCAGTTTTTTCAAAGCTCAGGATGTGTTTTTTCCTCGATAGAGCGGTAAGAGTCACACTGAATGTGTTATTTAGCTTGCAGGGAGCGGTTGTCTTACTCCTCCAGAAACGGGGATTAGAAGAGACCCACATCTTAGCTGTCAAATCACCAGGAGTGCATAAGTCTTGACAGCCAGCAAATGAAGGGAACCCACTACTTTATCATTGCGTTCTTTTGGATTATTTCACAAGAAACATTCTCACATTGTGCTGAAGGGATATCCCATTGAGAACCCGAGACAGCTCTTTTCTATTCCTTCCCTCTGTGTTATATCATAAGTTTGAATTGGTGTCTCACTGCTTTAATGGTAATATGTATACTAAACCAGTGATCATCCTTTGCGTTAGTGTTAATCATGTGCAAATGGGCACTAACACAGTCATCACATGCCGTAGTATTAATCATGTGCACTAACACGGTTATCATATAGTGTATTGTTAATGTTAATATGTGCACTAACGCAGTCATCATATGCCCTGGTTTAGCGTTCTTTTTCAGTTTGATGACCACTCTCTGACTTTTTGTAGCTTGCTGGTCTTTACCTGTGATTTTGCTTTTAATCTTGGTTTTGTGTCTTGTACACCTTGCAGTTGGTGTCTGTGTTTGTGTATGTCACTCTGGATGACAATATTTGCAAAAAAAGGCATGTAAAGACTGGTTGGAAGGCCATGCGTGAGCCTCTCCTGGTTAATTGGAACCAAACGGTTGGGAAACTTATCCGGTGACTATTTAAAGCGGTGCGCTCAGTATAGCTCCGATGCCTGAGGCATTAAATATTTACTCAGAAAGACCTGAGGTCATAGTGCAAAACTTGGCAGCATTGCAGGGTTTGTGGTGACTCACCGGGCCAGTCAGTTTCACACTGTGCTGTCTCAACTGTGCACACGTGAGTGCGGGTAAATGGCAGTGTCTTTGACCAGGTGTTAGAGCCTTAAGTGTTAACTTTTTTTCAGGACTGAGTGTCCAGCACCTCTGCTGCTAGGTTGTTACCAAGGCTACGTGGATGACAGTGTTATTGCTAGCTGCAGGCGCTAACTTATAAATATGTCTCATAAACCGCTGGAGCAATTTGCATAACATATTTTATTTGTGTAATTGTTGCTGCTGTTGCTATCAGAATTGCAAAGTACAAGTTGGTACACCAAAAAATATGGCTGCTGTAATCCAATCTGTTTGTGGTGTTTGACTCATTTGCATGTTTTTGAAAATTCTCATTGACCGCTGGGTCAGCCATTCTTACACAAATTTGGCCAAACCCACGTAGTGTTCTGTTCGTGAGTGGAATCCAGTGGAAGGCGTGGACAGGACAAGACATTAAACATTTTCACTGACTGTGCAAACATAATGTATATATCATCTCATGAGGTGAAAATTGCACATTTTTTCCATTAAACGGATATTATTTTGTTGCAGAAGTAAAGATGAATTCTTGTAAATTCTCGTAAATCTTTTCAGTACTTTGTCACCTGTGGTATTCTGTCTTACTTTATCAAACCGCTGTTCCAGTTAATGACTGTTTTTAAGAGTGCAGTTGCTGTTATTTCTCCTTCTGCACGCAGTTGTGGGAACGTCATGTCCACTGGCTTGCGTTGCTGATTGAGAGCTGTAAGCAGACTCCTGGGCCAGTTGTCATTTGTGCCCGGGGGGGACAGTGAATGGAACCATTCATCCCAGGCCTGATGTTTCCTCAGAGCGTCTGTTTCTGCGGGACATTCCTGGGCAGGTGTCCCGTTGGGACTGGGGCCCCCGCCTGGACCGGCCGGTCGGGGGAATGCACGTGCTTTGAGGCATAGTGGACGTGTGTGCGTCTGTTGGTGAGCATACGTAAAAAGAGCCTGATTGTCTCTCGCAGCCAGCGCTGGTAAATTTTTATTTAATTTGGCAAGAATGGAAATTGGATTGTGCCCGTCCCATCTGCCCGTGACTGGTGATGAGGGACGCGGCCGGCATGGCGGCGTCTCGGCCAGCGTGACCCTGGAGGGACAGGGCGCACAACTGGTTTTTTTTTTTTTTTTTAATCTCGCTCCTCCTCCTGATACAGGAGCAGCAGCAACGGCCTAATCCAGGCGGAGACGGTGCGGACACACCCCTGCTTTATCTGCCGGGAATCCCAGCATGCGTTGCTGCAGTCACCTCCAGTCCGCTACCTCACAGACGGGTGTGAGAACGTGTGTGTGGAATCCCGGGTCAGTGGACTTCCACTGCGTGCAGTGAATGGAGGCAAAAACAAAGACTCAGCGCCCGGATCCTCTGTAGTTTTTTTTTTTTGGGTGTGTGTGTTTTTTTTTTTAGAAGCCTTACATTACCTAAAGTGTTTAGATGAAAGCCCCTTTCTGCTGTCCAAGAAGGGGATCTGAAGGGTTCAGAGTAAAAAAGGAGATAAATGATGGGCTTTTGTGTGTGTGTGTATGTGTGTGTATGTGTGTTGGGGGGGGTATTTGAGAGCTGTGGCGTAGATTCTCTGAAAGGCTCTCATGGATGTGATGGCTGAAATGATGTGGGGGGGGGTGGTGTTGAGAGAACAACTTCATGAATGATTTATTAACCTTGTATTACAGGGATGTTCTCACAGGAGAGCAGAGACTTACAAGTTGGGGAGGGTGGGATGGGGGGGGTGTAGGAGAGGGGAGGGGGGGTGCTGCTGATGAGTGACACGGGATGAATAAGTGGTGCTGTTCAGCAGCTCAGGGTGCTGAATTCGGAGTACAGGAGACAGGCGCTCTGAGGACACATCCCGCAAGCCCTTTTCTCCTGCGTTCACCTTCTCTCTTTCCCCCCCTCTTTCTTTCCTCATGCCTCCTCTCTCTCCCTTTCTCTCTCCTCACTCTCTCCCCCCGTCTCATTCGCTCCCTCTCCACATCTCTCCTTCCTCGGCTCTCTTTCTTTAACCCCCTTTCCTCTCCCTCCCCGCTGTCCTGCGTTCCCCTCTCTCTTTCTCTCTCTTTCTCTCTCTTTCTCTCTCCCCCTCTCCCCCTCCCCAGCCTACCAGCTTACGTATTCTCTCTCCATCTCCCTCTCTTTTGTCTGGCGCTCTCCCGCCCCCGTCCTGCCGTCTCCCCCGCCCCCCGCGCAGGGAGCAGCTGTCTCGTGGATCGCCTGAGGTGCTGTGTAAATCAGTGGTGTCAGGCTGGCGGGCCGCCGCACAACACAGGGTTCATTGTCTGGACGCTCGTCTGGGTGCGTGCAGCCCGGGCGCGAGCGTTCGGGAGTCGGGTGGGCCCGGCCCCAGCATCTCCCCCCCCGTCTCTCCACACACACACACACACACACACACGCAGGGGAGCTGGTGCTGTGGCATGTGGCCACACTCCCAGACGCGTTGCCTGTCCCTGTCCTTTGTGCTCTCCCTCTCTCTCCTCTCCGCGGCTAGCTGCGCACCCTGCCTGGGTAGCCACACGCATTGTTCCCCCGCTCACTGTGGAAGAGGGAGGATTGTGTTTGCTCCTGTGTGTTTTAAAGGAGAGTAGCTGTTAGCTGCTTCTTCAAGCTTTTTAATGTCTGCGGAAAAGGTTTTTTTTGCCTGGACGCTTGTGCGGACTGCAGACTCGTGTGTGGCTTTCAGTCTCGCGCCTTTGTTGGGATGAGATATGAATGAGCCTCACCCTGGATTCACCCCACCTCTCTCTCTCCTCTCTCTCTCTCTCTCCCTCTTTCCCTGTCAGCCAGTCGCCCTTATTATTACAGTGTTTCGATCAGACGCTGGCATACTGGGAGATGCTCACATACACACACACACACACATTCACACAGCTGCCAGGCATTAGATAGAGGCCAATCAGGGGGTAAGGAGGAAAGTCAGCTGGAGGAAAGCTTGGCGGGAGAGGAGGAGAGTCGTGAGGGAAGGTAGAAAGAGCAGAGTGGAGAGAAAGGAAAGCAGGTAAGGGAGAGAGAAACCCACGTATGGAGGGAGAGATAGCGAGGAGGAAGAGAATAATCACGGAGAGGAGAGGAGCCAGGAGGACAGGTGGGCGCGGGTGAAGGGCAGGGCAGCAGGTGGAGAGGGAGAGGGACAGAAGAGGGGCACGGAGGCATGAACGGCGCCAGGAGGAGCCGGAGCAGAATGCTGGCACATCCTGTCAGTGGGGCAGAGAGAGGCGGCGGGCATGAGAAACTAAACATAGGGGGTGCCAGAGCGGGATGGTTAGAAAGGAGAGTCATACTCATGCATACACAGACTCACGCACACACAGACTCACGCACACACACAGTCATGCACAGAGTCACACACACAGACTCACGCACACACACAGTCATGCACAGACTCACACACACAGACTCACGCACACACACAGTCATGCACAGAGTCACACACACACAGACTCACTCACACACATATGCACAAACACACACTCTCATTTGCTCACATATGCACAAGCACAAGCATGCACATACACACACACACTCTCACTCACATACACACACTCTCTCTCACTCACATACAAACAAGCACACACACACACACACACACTCTCTCTTACTCACATACACACAAGCACACACTCTTTTTCATTTCACTCTCCTCCAGAGAAGAAGGGATGGTGGCGCTAGTGTCAGTGGAAGTGTCTGTGAAGGACTTTTTTGTGCGTTTGTTTCTGTTGCCGAGTGGACAGAGGGCCGCCAGCTGGCTGCCCTTCCACCCTGACTCAGTGTGGGCTTCTCCATCACTCCGCTCTGTATCTGACACGCCATGCCAGGTTACAGCAGGGCTGATCTGATTGGTGCTCAGACAGACCAGGGAACACTCTGAGGTGCTGGCGATGCTGCTTCATCACTCGGGCTTACCTGTCCTGCCCTGAACTCACCTGTGATGCGGCCACCATTCCAAACCTTTAGCAGTGAAGTAGTGCCATTGATTTATCTGTGTTGCTGATATGTGTAAGTATATGTTTGTTGAAAAAAAAAAAAAAAAAAATGTTTATGAAATCTCTGTGACACTTAGCCCCCCCCAAGGATTCAGTTCTATGTTTGCGTTTGATTTAAGAGGCCTGGAGAAGGGTCAGGATGTGTTGTGGAATGAAATATTCTCCTCTGGGAGTGTCAGGGATAGGCTGTGCATTGGACGTGAGTGTGGACCTGTTTGAGCTGTAACTGCCCAGACAGGAGCTGAGCACTACACTCCGTCACAAACCCATGGAGGGTTGGAACACTGGGAGGCAAACGCATTGATTATTTCTCTCTGTCTCTTAGTCTGCTGGGGCACTGCAGACTGAGGGAGTTCAAAAAGACTTGCTGGGAGTCTTTTACTGTAGACTTTATAAAAATCGAAGTCTTTTGATTTTTCTGCAGACAGTGTTTTTTTTTCTTTCTTCAGATGTACAGGTGTATACGTCCAACTGTCCCTAGTTCAGTGCAGATTTCGGTTTATTCCCTGCAGAGAGAGTTGATTAAATTACTATTGGGTCTCATTTCCGAGTGACAGTCCGTAAACTGAGCGTGTCAGCGTTTCCCCGCGTGCGAATTTTCAGGACAAAGGAAAGACTAAACAGAACAAATCAAGTTTAAAAGCTTTCAAAGGAGATCAGCAGGGAGAAGAGAGGGCCGTCTTGCTGAAATTGTGTTGTGAAAAAGCCGCCGTAATCATAAGCTTTCAGCCTGGAGTATTAGGAGGCGTAAATTCAAGTTGTCTCACTTTGAGCACGCTTGTGTGTGAAATAAGTGTGAATATTTATTGAATAGGTAAACTGTCGCATGGCTCACAGCTCTGTTCGGTAGGGTTGGAGGGAGTGGGAGTAAAGCATGTGGTGTAATGAATCAGCTTTTTTTCGGGGTGCAAAGGAGGGACAGATAAATGCTGCTTTAAGGGGAGAGAGAGAGAGAGAGAGAGAGACATTCCCTGACTCACGCAGTCCTGGTCTTTAAATAGCTTTTTGCTGATCCCGCTTCCCCTCTGGTTTGGCTGCCGGGGGTGCCATGCCGGGGGGGGAGGCGGCTAAATAATTTAGAGGCAGTCTGGGCTCTCTGGAGCTGCGTGATGGAGACAGTGCAGCGCAGCGCAGCGCACGGGGGTGGGGGTTGCGTGTACCTCTCTCAGATTCCTGGGGTGTTGGCATTCTGAGACATTCCAGTCTCAGCTGACAGCTCCGAGGCCTCAGAAACGCAGCGCTGCCATGCGGCTGTCACACACCGGGCCCTGACGCTGTCCGGAGCGCCTCCGAGTGACGTCAGGCAGCGAGGGAGGAGAGGTCTGGTCTGGAGATCCCCGCTTAATGCACGGTTCTGTGTCCTCAGTGTTCTCCTCATGCTGAGGAAATAAGCTGACTGTTGGTGCTAATCAGTGTGGGCAGTGCTGATGTTGTAATAAATCTTCCTCTGTCTCTGATACGCTTTCACTCCGAGTCTGACTCAGTGACAGTGCTGTATATTTCTAGGAAGTGATAAAGATTTAGGAAAGTAATTTAATTCTGAACAGGACTGTGGTTGGAGTGGCGTGGTCAACTTTCGCTAGCTACCCGACTGTAGCTACTTTGTTTGGCTGGCAGATTATTCAAGCAGTCTGTGAATCAAAAACTGGACTGTTGAATAATAATGGTGAGGCATACACTGTGGGTTTGGGCTGCAGTGTAGTCTCATTTGAATTAATTGTTAAACATTAGCAGTCAGACAGCCGTTAACGAGTAGGCGAATACTCATTAGCGTCCTTGCTGTTGATATCTTTATGTGGAGGACTGAGCTGTGGAGGGCCAATAAAATATTCTTGTCTCTCATTCAGTTTTATTATTTTTCCTTAACAGACACCTTGGATGACCCTTATCCAGGGTGTTCTTATTCTAGTCTGTTCTGGTGTTCATTCTGTATGTAATCTGTTTAAAATTTGTTTATATCGTGTGTAGTCTGTCATAGTCTGTGATCTAGTCTTTGATGGGATTGATGGGTTCTGTTTCTTTTGTTCTGTTCTATCGAATACTATTCTATTTGTCTGGACCGTTGAATTCTGGCCTGGGCGCGAGTTCTCAGTTTATCTGTGCTTCTCTCCCGCCCTGCTTCTTAAATGACAGGTGCTCCCTCTCTCCTCAGGTGTACCAAGGGCTGGACATTATCACCAACAAGGTGACGGCCGAGGAGCAGGCTCAGTGCCCCCATCACATGATCAGCTTCATGGACCCGCTGGTGAGCACCTACACCGTGGTGGACTTCAGGAACAAGGCCCTGTCTCTCATATCCTCTTTGCTGCGCTGACTCTCCAAGAGGCCTCGCTTCTGAGGCTGCCTTAAGCTTACATGATGCCAATGTCTCAAAAGCCAACAGTCCTTCAGGTTGTGAACCAGGAAACTTCTTCATTTTAGGGAAAAAAACAGGAACTGAGATTAGTCTGGTTGTGATTGAAGACGTTGAATTTGAAAATTTAGCGCATCACAGATGTGGCGTTGTACCACACCAGGTCACTGCGTCATCAGAACTTCCTTTTTTTAAAAAACAAAAAAAGAGTCCTTACCTCACAGAGTGCTGCTGTGTGACAAACATTGGAACAGCGTGTGCCATTTCTCTGCCTAACGCAGATGTTAAAATCCTGCCGCCTCGTAATTGTGAGAAGTGATTCTTGTTGAGTGTTGTGAAAATGCCAGTCCCGCTACATGGCCTTCACAGCGTTCTCATGTGGGGCTGCGTTGCATGTCGGGTGCAGTGCCGTCCCACTGCGGTGGCAGGGTGGGTCCGGCCTCAGTACCAGAGAACAGGGATTACGGAGCAGGAGTGGGGAGGCCACTCAGGCTGGCTAGTCTTTTAGTGTGCGTTCGGTGTCTCTGAGCTGTAGCTCCGCACAGTTTGAGAGTGTGTCCTCAATTTCCCTTCAGCTCCCTGCCGATGTTAAGATAGCTGTGTTGGATTTAGAACGTTTGTCAAGTCGTCAAGCTAGTATGGCTCCTAACACGTGAGTTAAGTACGGTTTCATTCTCTTACTGTCTCAGCTGCTGACTAATGCGTTCTATCTAAATTGATAGATTCTATCAAATGATGATGTGTTTTGGCCTGTAGGTGCTCTAAACGCGCGCACATGCGCACACACACACACACACACACACACACACACACACACACACACACACACACACACACACACACACACACACACAGTCCCTCTGTAGCAGCTGTGAGGCTATGGGGTGGTGCTGCTGGTGCTGTCCTGAGGTGGAGATGTTGAGGTATGACACTCCCTGAAAGATAGTCAATGGACAGGATAATGCAGGCATCATGAGCCGCCAGCTCCACACCCCCCCTTTCTCTCTCTCTCTCTCTCTCTCTCTCTTTCTCTCTCACTCTCTCTCTCTGTCTCTCTCGCTCCCTCCCCTTTCCCTCCCTCCGTCACTCTCTCATTGTGCTGCTCTCCCTCTCCCTGCCTCACTGCCCTCTTTTCCCTTCCTCCGTCTTCCTTCCTGTCTGCATCACTGCATAGTTCTCCCTGCCCTGCTGCAGTGCTTGTCCTCTCTCTCTCTCTCCCTCTCTCTCTCTCTCTCTCACACGCACACACACACGCTACACATGCCTTCATCCCTATCCCCCTCTCTCTTCCTCCCTGTCTGGCTCACTGCCTTGTTCTCTCTCTCTCTCTCTCTCGCTCTCTCACTCTCTCTCTCTCTCTCTCTCTCTCTCTCTCTCTCTCTCTCTCTCACTACCTATGCCTTCATCGCTATCCCTCTCTCCCTCCATCTCCAGCATGCTGCCTTGCTTTCTCTCTCTCTTTCTCTGTCTCTTTCTCTCTCTCCTCCCTCCATCCCGGGGGGGTGGTGCTGGGCCGTGTGAGTGATGAGCTCTGATGGTCCTCGTCTTGTCAGGACGGTTATCTAATTATGTCAGGGGAGGGGAGGAAGGGTGGGCCTGTTCCCGTGTCTGTAGTTCCAGACGAGCGCCGGCGCTGCGCTGTAGCAGAGCCTGCAAGAGAAGCCGACTGGACTGATGAAAAGCGCTTAGATGCAAGCCTGGGTACCTTTCATATTTTGTCTCTGTGTGAATGTTCTGAGAAAGATGGCAGTCTCATTGCCACGGTGTCTGTGTTACTGAGAGAACTATTGCTCTATGTAAGCTGTGGGTTATTGAGCTCCATATAAGCTGTGAGTTGTTTATTGCCAGTCTTAACCCCTGGAAGCAGTGCATTCAGAATCATCAATGGCATCTCAATATTTGTCACAAGGGCAGCACACAATCATTCCGGAATGTGAGCATGCAAGCACGATTCCATAATCTAATAGTTAATACCACCAACGTCCATGCCCACAGCAATATAATTACTAGAGGTACAGAGCCAACATTTTAGCGTGTTCTTTGTACATGCCTTTGGCTATTTCCTGAAGCTCTTGAGGTGAAGTGCACTGAGCCAGGGCACAACCGCAGTACCCCACCCACAAAGTATACCTGCAACCTCCTGCTTAGAGCCTTTTCACCACAGCTCCACACTTCATTTAAAATGAACTTTGCCGCAAGTTTTTTTTGTTTCGACCAACATTTTCTCCTGTTAACTCCTGGGAAGTAAAGCCATTGATGTTATTGATGGACCGGCTGATTCCAGGAGTGATGTTCCTTATTAGAGGGAAAACTTGTCAGTCATATTATTGCTCCTTAATGTCACACATCGAAGATATGCACTGCAGAGAGAAGCTGCCCATCGTTGTGGGAGGAACCAACTACTACATCGAGTCCTTGCTGTGGAAGGTGCTCGTGGACACAGGGGTAAGCAAAGCCAGAATGGGGGTACATACCTCAGTGGCCCAAGTTCTTGAGGGATGGAGATCAGTCAGGGAAGGCTTGGGGTCACTGTTGGTCCAGCGTCTTTGGTTTGTAGCAGAAAAATAAAGCCATGGCTCAAAACTATCATGAGTCTGGGAACGAGGGTTAACAAGAGAGGGATAATAAGAAGTACCTTGGAAAAAGGACAGAAAGAACCTCACACAGCATTTAAAATTCTGTCTGAGGTTTATGCAAGTGTAAAATTATTTGCATTTAACGATCATCATAGTTTTTTTGGTAATGAGAAACGGCTTGTTTTGTTTTTGTTTTTTTTTGTTGTGTATTTTATTTTGGGTATTTGAACGCTGTGGCAGAGCAACAAGAAAATGTATAAGAATGGACAGATGTGTGGAGGCAGGGTGATGGGAGGTGAAGAGAGTAGTGTGCTAGAGAGAGGGAGAGAGAGGAAGAGAGGGAGGGATGAGTCTAAAGGGAAAAGAACATGGTGAAAGCTGTGTGGGTGGGGCTGTAATCTGATAGGTGGAGGAATCATGGGAGACTGAGGCTTCATGACCTCCAAGATGCATTGTGTATTTCATTGGTTCGTAGGAGCCAGTGATTAACACTGCCTCATCCATCATATGGTATATGAAACTATTAGTGTGGAGTAACAAAACATTTTGTGATTAGTGCTTTAATTAACACACTTTCCAGTGGCATTAGGCTGCCTTGTCTCCCTCTAATAAAGAGAACTGGAGATGTTTGAGGTCTTATACAGGTGTACAGTTCTACAAGTGTGAATCTTTCTCCCTCAGCAGGACAGCGGGGGATCAGATGGGGAGGGGGGCTCGCCGGAAAGGAGGGGAGAGCTGGAGAAGCTGGGGGGGCCGGAGCTGCACCGGCGCCTGGCCGAGGTGGATCCCGAAATGGCGGCCATGCTCCACCCCAACAACACCCGCAAGATTGCCAGGTATGGAAACAGTAACACACTGCACACCTCCTCTCACCTGACTACCTGGCTACCTGACTACTTCCTGATCAGGGTCTCTAAAATGACATTAATGTGTGTTCACTGCGTGTACTTAGTTTAGCTTTGACTAAGCGTAGCTACTGGATGCTCAACAAGAAGAAAAATTTAAACCAACCATGCAGGTTAATTAGGCAGGTTAGCAAAAATCCTGCTACAGGAATGAGGGGGTCATATTCTTACACTTTCACTTCTGACACACAGAGTTGACATTTTGTTATGTCAGTAACAGTGTTCGATTCCCGCTGGGGCCCTGCAGTTGTGTAGCAGAAGCCAGGTATTTAACCCACAAATGCCTCAATAAAATACCCAGTTCTGTAAATGGACAAAATTCTAACCCATGCAAATCACTCTGAATAAGAGCTCACTGCCTTACAGTAATGCAATGTTGCCTTTTCATCAAAATGAACATCTGTATCATTTTTTGTAAGTGGCTACACATATTACATTACATTTACATTACTGGCATTTAGCAGATGCTCTTATCCAGAGCGACTTATATTGGTTACAGTTTTTTTTTTTTACATGTTATCCATATATACAGCTGGATATTTACTGAGGCAATTGTGGGTTAAGTACCTTGCCCAAAGGTACAGCAGCAGTGCCCAAGAGGGGAGTTGAACCAGCAACCTTTTGGTTACAAGTCTTGCTTCTTCACCACTATGTTACACTGCCACCCACATTTAATTTAATAGCTTATTGATCTGCTAAGGTAAACTGCACATATTCCTGGCACTGCCCACAGTAACATGTGTACAGGAGACGACACAGACAGACAGAGAGCTCGGCGCGTCCTCACTGTTTGTAGTGGTTGGAGAGCCGCAGGGTTTGCTCAGGTCGCCCGGGCCTCTGTCGGCTTTGTCAACGGCCCTGTTAGGACTGCGGCCTTTTTCATCCCCGCGCCTCCTGTTTGCAGGCGTCACCGCGGTGCGCTTTCTGAGCTGGCAGCAGCTGCGCCCGTTCTCGCGTGTCTGTGAGCTTTTCGCTCCTCTTTGATTGCGCTGAACGGGCGTGGCGGTGCTGCCAGAGCAAGGCCGCTAATGGCGCATATACAGTAACAGCTGTAACGGTGACAGTGATTTCTATACTGACATGAGTATTAGTGAAAGAGTAAGTCAAAAAAGGAACTGACATAAAGAGAAAGAAAAGGCTGCATAAATAAAGGTGAAAACAGATCATTACGAAAGTGGATGATAAAAAATGAAAACAATACAAAGAGGAGAGAAAGAACACCCCTCACTGCACGGAAGACAGAAGACAGTGTTGTTTTGGGATGTCCGCCCACTCTCCTGCCAGTTCACTTGTTCGCTCCTCCTCCCCAGGAAGGATTCTGTGGTGGTCCGAAAGATCGTTAAGTCGGGGTATTTGGTGCTCAGATTTCGTGATGAATCTTTCCTTGTGATTGGGTAATTTGGGCTGGATCACAGGAAGCACAGGAGTTGGGCAAGGCTGCCAATTATGTCCCTTTCTCTTCCTGCTTGCGGTCGACTGTGTGCTGACACAGTCCTTGAATTGTACCGGCTGCGGGTTACAGCGGAAAAAGGGCTATCTCGAAGATCTTGATTTGCTGATGATAGTGCTCTAATTCGAAAAAAAAAAGAAAAAAAAAAACATCAAGAGCTGCAAGAATTGACATCTGGCATCCTAAAGATAGCCTGAGAAAAAGCACCGAGAGCACTGAAGTCGTCTGTGTGGTTACAGCCTTCAACCGTGCCATTAACTTGTAATGAGCGTCCCCCTGGACACAGCTCAGTACTTCACTCTTCTTGAAAGCTGTCTTCAGAGAGTTGCAGACGTTGAGAAAGATGTTAATAGCGGGTGTGGAAAAGGTCAGGGAGCGTCTCACGCGGCAGCAAAATTGCATGGAAGGACCAGTGTTTGAAGACGACATAAAATTGACGCTCTACAGATCCCTTGTCCTCTCCAAAGTAGTAATGTGAGCATTTAGGCCTGATAACCTTTTGTGAAAGATGCCTGAGAAAGTGACCAGGCATTAGCTACAGTGACAGGGTCTGTGTTTGCAATTTGGGGGCCTTTGCGATGGCCAGGGATAAAGCCCTGTCAGATACTGTCTGTGAGAACAGGCTGCTTTCGTGGATGTTTCCTTTCCCTACCCCTTTGTTAAAGGCAGCAGTGTAGCATAGAGTTTAAGGAGCAGGGCTCGTAACCGAGCGGTTGCCGGTTCGATTCCCTGTTGGGGCGCTGCTGCTGTACCCTTGGGCAAGGTATTTAACCCAGAATTGCCTCAGTTAATATCCAGCTGTTTAAAAGGATAACATGTAAAAACTGGTGAACTTTGTAAGTTGCTCTGGATAAAAGCATCTGCTAAATGCCAGCGATGCAACGTGTAGACCAGACAGGACGACAGTGTTCTAGTATCCGTCAGGTGGCAGGGACAGGAAAACAGGACGTCCCAAATGCACATGGAGGTCTACTGTGCACAAATATCTGCAGGACCTCACCGTGACTCTACAGCAAGCTGAGGGGCTGGCTGCTGATAGGCTGCACTGGTGGAGTCTGGCCACTTGATGCTTACCTCAGGCAGGAAGATGACAACTATCTTAAGGAAGTGCATCTCTGTATCCATCACCTGCACTTCAAAGTGTTTGAACAGCTACTCTTCTTTGGTAGCCCAGGGTTTTTTTTTTTTTTTCCAATAGCCAGGCAGCGGTCGCAGTCTCAATTTTATTACAATTTTGTCTTTATGATTTGTTTATTGTAGGTATTCTGGCAATTTAATTCTGGCAATTTCTGTCTGGGACCAGATAGCTGTTAAGGTAGTGTAATAATTTTTCCTGATTTACTGATTTCATTCTGCATCCAGCTGGGCGTCTCTGTTCAGAGGCTGTTCAGAGGTGTTGGCAGAGTGGGCTACCGTACCTCTCCCTGCCAAGGCCTTTAGCCCCTGCATTCTGACCTTCGACCCCATCCCACTGTATTGTTTTTGGTCAAATTCACTTCCTTCATATGTTCAAACCCCCTTAGGAGGGGGCTGAGAGACTCATTTTTCCCAAACCCGGGCCGAGCTTCCCGCTCGACAGCTGATGCTTGTTTGACTGGCTGCTGGCGGCGGTTTCAGAGGCGAGGGCGTGACTCACAGAGTCGCCAAAAGCGCAGGGGATCAGAACGGATCCCCCGCGCAGCCAACGAGCTCAGCAGCTGGGGAGTCGCTGCCAGGGAAAAGTGTGAATGGAACCAGAGCGTTGACACGTTGTGCTGGCGACTTTCACTACGGGGGTGAGAAACCCGCTGGATGATGGGGGAGGGGCGCGTGGCGGGTTTGGATTCAGACAGACTGACGGTGTGAGCTGGGGGGGCCATTAATGTGGTGTTCTTTTGAATTGACTGATATATATATAAAAACTATATACATATAATATACACATACACACATGTATATATATATAATATATAAATACACACGCATATATACATATATATATACATTCATATATATATATATATATATATATATGTATATATATATATATATATATGTATATATACACACTCACACACGGACACTTGTTTGGACAAATTACATCTTGTTTACAGTCCAACTTAATCTTGTTTAATGTGCTGGGCTTTTTTATTGCTGATATCACTGGGAAGGTATTCCTCCTGCATTCCCTCTCTCTGGTCGCCCGGCGCCCGGCTTCCTTGCACAAAGGGGGCGGGGCTTCTCAAGCGGCGCTCTGATTGATGTTTCCAGGAGCCTGCAGGTGCAGCAGCAGACGGGGGTGCCGCACAGCCGGCTGCTGGAGGAGCAAAGGGGTCAGGAGGGGGCGGGGGCCTGGGCGGGCCCCTGCGTTTTCCGGACGCCTGCATCTTTTGGCTGCACTCCAGCCTGGAAGGTGAGGGAGGATCCCGCACCCCCGTGGGAAAATTCGGCTGTAACCTCGCTGCGTTGCTAGCCTCTGTCGTTCAATTAAAATCCTCCCATAAAAAAAAAAAATTCACAGCTTCTCATCAACGGCTGTTAGGAGTGTCTGCCTTGTAAAACCCCGACGGCCTGCTGGGAGCTAGATCGTTTTAGTGTGTTTTTGTGCATGTCTGTATGTTATATTATCCCGGAAGTAGAGCTGGAGTGATTGCTGCAAGGGGCGCTAGGTCAAATTTATGGGGCGACAGGATGACACAGGGAGAAGCAGCTGTGCTTGTAACCCAAAGGTTGCTAGTTTCCCAGGTGGGACACCGCTGTTGCACTGTACCCCTGAGCGGTGCACTGATCCCGTGTCGTTTCAGTAAATATCTCGCTGCATAAATGGATAACACGTGTGCGCTATGTAAGTCACCCTACGTGAAGGCGCCTGCAGCTGAATAATGGATGCACAGGGAGGAACAAGCGCTCAGCAAGTGATGTGTGTGCTGTTTCAGGCAGCTGCTGCTAACTCTGATGTCTCTGTCTCTTCTCTCTCTCGCCCCCTCCCCTCCCCTCCTCCTCTCTCTCTCTCCCTCCTCTCTCTCTCCCTCCCTCCATCCTGCCCCTCCCCAGCTCTGGATAAGAGGCTGGACAGCCGCGTGGACGAGATGCTGGAGACCGGGCTGCTGGAGGAGCTGAGGGGGTTCCACCGGCGATACAACGAGCGGAAGCTCCAGGAGAACAGGTGTGCGCGGCTCCTGAGCTGTCCCCCAGCCCTGGGTCTCCGGGGCCCGGAGCGTGCGCCTCGTCCTGGAACACCCCCAGGCCTGCATCCTAACCATCAGGAGGGACCGGGGGGGTTTAGTTAAGGGCGGCAGTGTGGCATAGTGGTTAAGGAGCAGGACTCGTAACCAATTATGATGGATCCATTAAATTACATTTGCATTGCTGGCAGATGCTCTTATCCAGAGCCACTTGCGTACGTTACAGTTTTTACATGTTATCCATATCCAACGGAGGAACCGGCAAACTTTTGGTGACGGGTCCTGCTCCTTACCACTATGCTACACTGCAGCCACAGATAGGATCCCTATCCGGACATCAGGAGGGAATGGGGGGGGGTTTCAGTTAAGGGTGAGGATGTTTGAAGTGAGGGTGAGGGTGTTTTAGATGTTGAGAAGCACCGTTTTAGTCATTAACAGAAAACAGGCAGGTGACTGAAAGCGAAAACCAGGGCAACAGATCCACATACCCTCGGGTGCCTGTGAAATCACCGTGGGAGCGGTGGGGTGCACCTTTAGGGCACGGCCCCCACCCTGCCCCAGCCGGCCGGGTGGCATATCACCCCGTTGCTCTGCAGAACGCCTCCCGGCCACGGCAGGGCCAGGTATGCAGCGGAACAGCTGGAGGAAGAGAGGGGGCGATGTAACGAACAGAAGCGAAAACCTGTTGCTGAGTCAGCCGTTTGACATCGCCGGCGTGTTCCAGCAGGACGCGAACAGGATGTTCGAGCCCGAGGAGCCGGGCTCGCGAGACAAGCGAGGTGTGCTGCGCGGGGCGTGAGGTGTGTCCTCAAATGGGCCACCGCGCCGAGGCCGTGACCCCAGGCCAGGGAACGGGCACGGGGAGAGACGCGGCAGGTCTGAGCTCCGAGCAGAGCAGAGGAGAGGAGAGGAGGGTCTATGAAATACGCTCTCATGTCTGAGGAGAAATGTGCTGCAGCACGCTCTGACACTCCGTTCCCACCTGTGTTGTGCAAATGGAAAGCGGCGCAGATGCCAGGAGCAGCCCGTGGTGGTGCCGTGCGGTGTCAGTTGAGCTGATGCGATGGAACAGTTGTCACCGCTCGTTGGGTAATCTTTTCTGGCAGCGACTTGCAGTTATGCAAACGTCTTTGCCTTAAACTGGCCTTTCTGGTTTTGGAATTGCCCCGCGGGCTGTCTGTCCTGTCTCTGATCCGGTCCTCAGATGCTCTGAGCTAACCTCCAGCGCCGCGGTTAGGACTGAAGCGTCTGCCGGGGGAAGGAAATGAATACGTTTAGCATCAGACACAGCCTACGGAGGTCTGGATCCTCTGGTCTGCCTCCTACAGTATAGGACAGCTGAAGAGTGTCAATCCTGGGCCTTTTTATCATTAATGGGGAAAATTATGGTGCTTACGGCCATGTAGTCAGTCAGTCAGTCCCTCAGTCAGTGAGTGAGGCGGTCAGTCCCACAGTGAGACAGTCAGGCAGTCGGTCCCTCAGTCAGTGAGTCAGTCAGTCCCAGAGTCAGTCAGGCAGTCAGTGAGATAGTTAGGTAGGCAGTCAGTCAGGCAGTCTGTCTTTGAGGAAATGAGTGAGGGAGTGTGTAACCACATCCATGAAAGCCATTTACAGTGCCTGGATAATAGGGTCTTTGCCTAAATGTTGTTTGGTGTAGTTTTGTTTCCTAGGTTTTAATATGAATATAAGTACGCATGAATTTGAACATTGCTCTGTCAGTACAATCCATTTTTGCCATGTATGCTTATTCCTCTTTTATTACCTGTAATCTGTAAACGGATACATTGGCGTATTGTCACCGCAGACATTAATTTTCTACACTTGGGCTTGTTGTTGTGGCTCTCCATATTTATTGAATAGTGTGGCTGGCAGTAGAGAGAGACTGGAAAAATCAGTGGCGTAACTCCGTGCCCCATATTTGAGATGGATTATTCCATGAAGGAAAATGCTGAATGTACAGACAGTGTCGGTTCCCTGTGTAGTTTCTGAGGCCCTGCCTCCAAACGCAGGGGAAGGGTAGAGTTGGCGCGCGGGGTCAGCTCGCCTGATGCAGGTTGTGTTGACGCGTCTCTCTGGAGTTCCGGTGCAGCTGCCCTGGGGCTGTGTGCGCAGATTTCACTGCGCCGGCGTTGGACGCGGGTGTGCGCAGCGCTGGTGGCACAGCGCAGTCTGGGGCCCGTCAGGGCGGGGCCGTGTAGGATTGATGCGCTGGTGGCAGGCTGCCCAGTCCACTGTCGCGCCGTTTCCCCGGACGCAGTGATTGATCCCCCGCCTCTTCCCCACACCACTGTCCCACTACTAGGCTCTCAGCCCCGCCCCAAAGTGCCAGCAAACTGGCTACCCAGCAATTTTTCCTCTGCTCCCTCACCGTCTGCATTACCACCCCCCTCCCTCCCCACCACTCTCTCTGTCTCCTTTCTCAAAGTGCAGTGGCAAGGTCATACCTCTGTCCCCTGCCCCTCCTCCCCATCCCCTCTTGCTCTTCCTTGCTCTCTCTCTCTCTCTCTCTCTCTCTCTCTCTCTCTCTCTCTCTCTTGCTCTCGCTCTCTCTCTCTGTCTCTCTGTGCAATGTGAGTAAGTGTGGGGGGATTCAGGGAACCTGATCTGGCAGCCTTAGCATCAGACAGGAAGGGAAGGCACTTTACTGTCAGGTGAACTTGTACATGAGCTGAAGCACCTGCTCACGGGCCTGTAGCTTTTGGGAGACACGGTTTAAATCTGGACTGACACATTGCGCCAGTTCATCCGAGTTCTGTAAATCAGGTTAAGCCTTGTGTTAGAATGTAAGGAGGTTACCACGGACACGCTCAGCAGGTTACTACTGTGATGTCATGCTTTGCTGACTGGCTCCGCCCCCGTCTCCCAGTCAGGACTACCAGCACGGCATCTTCCAGTCCATCGGCTTCAAGGAGTTCCACGAGTACCTGACGGCAGACGCGGGGGTCAGCGAGGAGGAGCGGGCCCGGCTCCTGAGCAAAGGTGAGCCGTCACGCAGATGAACACCCCGCTAAAAGCTTCAGCGTTACCAACCGACCCCCCCTTTCAGCCTCCCTACTGCTGACAGCACTGGCAGATGTGTTTCCTCTCTGCTTTGCCCCGCTGGTCCAGAAAGGGGCGTTCTGCTGTTGCGCGTTCCAGGCGGAGGCAGCTGCTGGATGCAGCCCATTACAGCAACCCCCCGCCCTTACAGTGTAAACGCTGCAGCGCTGATGAGTAGCACACAGCCGTTCTCCAGGGGCCCTCAATGCTTTGTCATCATTGCTCTACGGGCAGAAGCCATGTCGAGACTAATTACCGCGCCGGCGAGCGAAACGCAGACCCTCTCCTGGAAAGCCGTTCGTATCGAGTGATCTGGTCCTTCGCGCGCTGCGAGCGGCTGTCATCCTCAACAGTCCTTTGCTGCGGTATTGACCTACCCTATTTGTTTCCATTACCATGGTAATCTTTTATGATGGGCTCGTGTGCCTGAGCAGAACAAAATCTATTGCCTTTTGTTTGTCTTTTTAATGACTGTGGCAAATGACTGTTTTTTTTTTTTTTTTTTTGCTGAAGTGCATGCGGCCGTTCACACCCGTATGTCACACGTGTGTGTATTGATGCGGGCTGATGATGTGTTAGAACATGCTGCCTCATGATGTCCCTCTCACGTCTGCTGTCTCACATCTAACAGGCTTCAGGACTCAGCTGAATCTTTGATTGATATGAATTATTACAGAATCGCATCCCTCCCAACTGAAAACATTAAATAGAATTTAGTGATTACACAATAGTAAAGGGGATGTGGAAGCAAATGGAGGTTCAGGTTACACTAACACATATCCTGTATTTTTTAGCTGTCCCATCTGTATAATTACTCATTCCATTAATACTCCATTGTCACTCCTCTCTGATGGTGCACCAGCCGCTGTCTCTGAGGATCACAGGTTTTTGGGGAGAGTTTGTACACAAAATGTCCTGCCAAAAATCTTCAGGTCCGCTTCCTCTCTCCTTCCTCCCCCATGCCAGGCATTGAAGCGCTGAAGCAAGCCACCAGACGCTACGCCCGAAAGCAGAACAAGTGGGTCCGCAACCGCTTCCTGAAGAGTGAGTTTCCCTTCCTCTCCCGTCACCTGCCAGCTCCCTGTGCCCCCGCTGCGCCTTCTAACCGGTTCGTGCTGCATTCGGCGGCGGTGGCGGTGGCGGAGGAGAGCCGGAGGGGCCGGCCGATCCTTTCGGCACCTTGTTTGTGTGTTTAATGGGCTGTGTAAATCCCATCTCGGGGCCCTGATGGTCTTGTTAAATCCAGCTTTGATTACCGAGGCGTCCGACCGCACGCCAAAAAAAAAAAAGGGCTGCACAAAAGAAAAACAAAAAAACCAGAGAAACCAGAGACGAACATTAATATTTTCACTTTAATGGGCCGGATTGTGGCGTAGCGTTTGGGGAAATCAGCTTGTTGCAGGGTAATTTGCAGGTATGGGTCATTTTGCTCCAGAACAAGGCTGTTAGCCTGGGTTGCGTCAGTAAATGTCCTGTGACATAATTGGATAATATTTTAAATGTTAACCGTGTAGGCTAGCTTGTGTAACGGTGTATGTGGAACATTAAGTGGAGTTCCCAGGGGGTTGATGTTGGGACCTTTGCTTTTGCTTAACCTTAATGAGAACAACAGTAGTAGAAAGGTTTAATTAGTGGATGACAAAAAACTCAGGGGTGAAGCTAACAATGATCTGTTGGTAAGCTATTAAAACAATTCAGAAAGATTTAAATATAATCCAAAATTGGGCAGATACTGGTAAATTAAATGTAAGACAGCAGAATGTAATGTTTTTATGGGTCTGTGTTCATTATGTCTGTGCTTAAAACTGCATCATTCAGATGCATTTTTATTCTAAATTTTCTCAAAGGCTTAAAAAACCTGTAATGGAAAAGGCTTTTTGTGTTGTTTTTGTTTTTTTTTTTTTGCGTTCTGCTTGGTATGGTCTCTCTCAATGTGCCGAATTTAACAAGACTCAGAGCAGAGATGGGATTCACACAGACAATTAAACGCAAAAACACGGTGACAAAAAGACTGTCAGTTTTTCAATGCACACGAACCCAGCTGTCAGGCGGCTCAGCCGTTCTACAGAAAAACTGCTCTGCTTTAAAGGGAACGAGAAAAGTAATCTTTAAACTTGAAATTGTTCCAGCTTTTACTCCCATCTTCCTCCATGAAGGACACCCAACACCATGCCTCTCCACACACACACACACACACACACACACACAAACCCTGTCACCACACACAAAGACTTGCATCCGGAAGAAATAAATAATTGTTTAATTTTTTACGACGCCCTCTGCATCGGCTATCACAAACACCCCTGTACATTGCACCCTCATGCTAACGACAGACACGGGGGTGTCATGTGTCTGCCCTGCCCTGCCTGCTCCCTTCACAGCCCCCCTGTAACGGCCCGCTAGCCTGTGGATGGCCGGCCCATCTGTGACCCATCCCTTTGATCTGTTTGCCCCCCTGCTCAATGGCCAGATCAGTACCCCCTTCCTGTGTTCACTTCCTGTCTGACCCCTCCCCCCCAGCTTGCCCGCTGCCCCACAGCAGAGAGAGGCAGTGCGCGTCTCCGGTTACCAGCGTAAAGTGCAGTCATTCTGCTAACGGCTCACACGTCTCCGCACTCAGAGTGGCCATTGTTGTCCTGCATGGCCTCAGGCCCTGACTGGACCATTAAGACTTTAGTGTCGTCCCCCCCATCCCCCATCCCCCCCTCACCCACGCCTCCCCCGCCCCCACTACTCCACTCCAAATCCAGTTAGAGCAAAACAGATTAGGTCGAAACAGTCTCTAAACCTTGTTAAGCGTACGCCAGTCTCCGCACACGGGCTGCCATTGTCCGGCGTGTGAATGCGCCGTTTGTAAGCGAGACGGGACCCTGCGAAGGCGGAGATTAGTCGGTATGTGCTCGGAAGCGCGAGCTTGAATCCTGCGTTGCGGAGAAAAGCACCCCCCCTTTTTCAGAATGCCTGCCACCACTTCCGCTACCCGAGGAGATTGTTCAGTGACAGCCCTGGAGGAAAAAAAATCTGGTTGAACCGCTCAACCTCCCGAAATGAATTCTGCGGGGGATTCATGTGAGCTGACAAACCGAAAGTGGTATCAGTTAGCCCGGAACCGACTGGCTGTAACTTGACTAAGGGTGCCTCCGCTGAAGTATCGTACATCACATCAAATTGTCTATTTTCTTTCAGGACACATTTATCGGCAGCAATTTATATAGTTTATGGTTCAGTTGCTTCCCATCTGTGGGGCTGATTTTTCCCCCCTTTGCTCGAGGGTAGCACATGGGTGTTGGAGGTAGGATACCGAGAGAAGCAAAGACCCTGTGTTTGCGATTCCAGGGTCTGAAGTTTTTCATGGCCCCGGCCTCTGCCCTCCCCCCAGGCTGGCTAGCACTGCAGCATCAGTGAGCTGTCTAACTGTGTCAGACAGTGCTTCTCCTGCGCTAAGATCAGGATCACTCGATAAATGGGGTGCAACCCCTACAGCGTGACAGCTGAGCGGACTGGAGCCCACAACCCCCTGAGCCTCGACTTTCCGGCTCCTAACCCTGATAATCCCCACTGGCCCAAGAGACCTGCTTAGCACTTGACTGGGGCTGGCCTCACACAGGCAGGAAGCGCTGGGTAAAACTGTGTGACACAGGTATCCGACACAGGGAAAGGCTGTGACACAGGCAGGGGGCACTAGGTAAAGCCTGTGTGACACAGGCAGCAGATGCTGGGTAAAACTGAGCGGCCCAGGCAGCCGACGCAGGATGAGGCTGAATGAGGACAGTAGAGGGATGTCAGTCACAGGGGGCTGGTGAGGACAGTGCTCACGGGTTCAAATCAAGGACACAATATTACTGCCGTGCCCCTGAGCAAGACACTTTCCTGGGAAATGCCGAACTGTGCGGCCGTACGGCTGACAGCCTGTTTGTACAGGGGCTACAGTGCGGCATAGAGGAACGGGGGCAGGGCTTTAAATCAGAAGGCGGCCAGATCAAATCTCTTCAAGGACGCAGTGTATGGTACTGTGTGATACTTTTGGTATGTGAAATAAAATCTCATTAGCAGTAGTAAAATTATTTGTGACTGATGAGAGTTGATGGGAGTGCACTGCTTACCCATATCTCCAGTCATGCAGATCATTGCATTGTTAGCAAGGTGATATGAGGATCTGCTTTTAACAAAGCGGCTGTTGAGGCCGCAGGATTAAGGCTGACTTTGATGTGTCCACCGCTAGTTCTCTCATCTGAAGTATTGTCTTTCGGCCTCAAGTCCTGAAAAAAGTAAGTGAAGTCTTGTAGACAGTGAGAGACCGTGTTTCCATTTCGTTTTCTGTGCTGTCAGTTGGTGATTCGTGGAGACGGATGAACAGGTTAATGGGCAAAAATTGCTAGAGGAAAAAAAAAGAAGAAAAACTAAACAAACAAGAAAATCAGCACCTGCTTGTCAGTTCCTTCAGCTGCTCTTGATGGGCTGTACTGCAAGTCATGGTTATGCTGCGCTTTCATGCAAGTCATGCTTTCAGTCTTCTGCGGGTTATGGTTATGATAGGATATTCTGTGGATTATGGTGGAGTGTTCTGTGGGCTGTGGTTACCTTACAGTGTTCTGCCAGTTATTTCACACTGTGCTGTGGGTTACGGTTGTATCACAGTGTTCTGCAGGTTATGATTATGATAGGGTGTCCTGTAGGTTATGTTACAGTGTTCCGTGTGTGTGTGTATGTTTACAGTTTCCGTGTGCTATTGTATGGTGTTCTGTGGGCTATGGTGCACTGTTCTGGAGGTTAGAGTACAGTGATCTTTGGGTTATGGCTATGATGCAGTGTACTATGGGATATGGTTATGGTACAATGCTCTGGGGAGTTATGGTTACGATAATGTGTCCTGTAGGTTATGGTACAATGCCCTGTGGGATATGGTTATGATACAGTGATCTGCAGATTACAGTTCAGTGTACTGTGGGATATGGTTATGGTACAATGCTCTGGGGGGTTATGGTTATGATAGCGTGTCCTGTAGGTTATGGTACAATGCTCTGGGGGTTATGGTTATGATAGCGTGTCCTGTAGGTTATGGTGTGATGCTCTGTGGGTTATGGTTATGATAGCGTGTCCTGTAGGTTATGGTGTGATGCTCTGTGGGTCTATGGTTATGATAGCGTGTCCTGTAGGTTATGGTGTGATGCTCTGTGGGTTATGGTTATGATAGCGTGTCCTGTAGGTTATGGTGTGATGCTCTGTGGGTTATGGTTATGATAGCGTGTCCTGTAGGTTATGGTGTGATGCGCTGCGGGTTGTGGTTATGTCACAGTGTTGCTGTACTCCGTGGGCGCTCCGGCACGGCCTCACGCCGCCCCGTCGGTCCGAGCACCGGCGCGTAAACAAAGGGCCGGGCTGTTCGGAGGCGTGAAACGGCCTCAGTGTCGGGTTACAGCGGCGGCGTTCTGCAGCCCCCGGCTGTCCCGGGTCTCACACAGCGGCCCGGGCGCGGAGGGTGCAGCTCTCTGAAGCCCCCCAGTGTCGCGCCCCTATTGAGCGCGCCCTGAATGGCGTCCCTGCGCCGGGCAGCTCGTATTGAGCGCCGTGTCCGGCGCTCCCCGCCGCTTTGTCCCCCCGGCCGCCACGTGCGACGCCGCTCGCAGAATGGCCCGCTTGTGTGGCGGCCGTGTCACCCGCTGGCCCGGTGACACCGTGACTGCCCCCCAGCTGCGTCCCTGTTAAAACAGCAGCCTGTTTGTACAGGATGGCCCCCGCATCGGTTCCGCCTCTGGCCTCTCTTATTGTTTTAAAAGTGCCAAAACTGAAAGCGGTTCGAATAGTACGTTTTTGGTCAAGGATCATGACCGCCAGAGCTTAAATCAGAAGAAGGCCTCCTTTCTGGTGTTATAGTATGTTATACTATGACACTTGTTCATGTGTGGTTAGTGTTGTCCTGTTTATGCAACTTTTCGTGTCACTTCATTAGAGGCACTGTGGAAGTCTCTTCTCTCTGTAAATGACAGTACTGTAGTGTAATAGTTAATTCAGGTGAGATTTTTGCAGTGCGGTTGTGTATCGGTGTTGAAGAGATGATGCAGGCCACCGTCAACCGCTGGTTTACGGTTCAGCTGCGGAGTGGCCGTTGGCTTCCGTTAACAGTTGTGTTTTACTGTGTGCTTATCAGCCCTGCTGTGATGTGCCGTCTTTGTTTACGGCTGGGTTAGCGTCGTGCGGCGCAGCCCTGAAACAGAGACGCGTGGGGGGGGGGGCGCAAGCGGGAAGGGAGGAGCCGCGGATCCTTTGTCACGCCGTGGAAACATGACCACGGCAGCCGACAGGTGCAGACCCACCGAGCTGTGACACCACAGTGTCCTCTTACGCCAATTTCGCCTTTTGAACACCTTTGGAATTTGGGAATTACCGACAGGACAAGAAGGTGGGGGGAGATCCATTTCAAAAGTACTTCACCCCCACACGGTCAACGCTCGTCTGGTGTACGTTTCCCACCTGTTTAATTAATGAACGTTGAACTTGAACTCTCCCGATTTATGGAGCTGTTTGTAGAGTGAGCTATACTGAGCTGTGTGTGTGTGTGTGTGTGTGTGTGCGCGGCGTACACGTGTGTGTGTCTGTCAGTCTGTGCTGTGTAGGTGTGTTACTCAAGGGCTAAAGAGTTTGTTGACACAGAAGAGAGAGGAGGCAGGGATAAAGAAGATGAAGAGATACGGAGTTAAAGAGGAGGAGTGAAGGAGAGAGGGAGTGGGATAATGAAGGGAGGGAGAACAGCTGTCGCAATGCCGGGAGGAATGCGGCGGCCTGGCACAGCTGCGGTGCTGAAGAGATTCCTGTTTGTGTGACAAAGCACACAAAACAACACGTAATGAAAGGACGGGAGGGGAGAGGGGGGCGCAGGGAGCCGAGCGGGGAGGCTGTGCCGAAACAAGGCACTCCACAAGTGTGAGGGGTGCGGGAGAACAGGTGTGCAGTGTCCCCCTTTTAAACAGAGACAAACACACATGTACGGGCATGGACTTGGACTCACACACTCTGACATACACACATGGACAAATACACACACACAGACACACACACACACACACACACACACACACACACACAGATGCACACGCACAGACACACACACACACACACACACACACACACACACACACACACACACACACACACACACACACACACAGTCGCAGGGACATGCCTCCCCAGTCCACTGTGTCCCTCCACACAGAAACAGGAGCAGGTGCAGCAGGGGCCCGGTGCTCTTTGATCTGGTCATGACATTGTCGCGGAAACGGTCCCCTGACAGAGGTGCGGCGCATAAAGAGGGGGAGGCGGCCTCCCCTGCACTCAGCTAAGCAGCCTGGTGCAGCCCCTATTGTGGCTGCCACTTCACATCGCCACGGGCAACCCGCACCACCCCCCCCCCAACCCCCCCACGCCCTTTCTCCCTTTTCACAGCATCTAGGATTATTTTACTAAGATTTCAACCAAGATTCAGAGCAGCCACCGTCCTGCATCTGTCAGACCCTTGGGGGGGCGGGGGTTCCCCGTTCCCCCTCTGTCTTAATCTCCTTTCAGCTCCCCGGGCGCTCATTTCACCCAGCCAAACAATCCTCTACTCTGCATATGGCGCAGGTAGTGTAGGTGTTCCCCTCCAGCACACCCCGACCCCCCCCCACACACACCCCAGCCCTCCCACCTGCCCTTGCTGTTGTCCCAAAACAAAAAGGCCCAGAGGCCCGGAGATGGGGCGTGCTCTGAGGGAAACCGAATCCTTGATTAAGCGGCGTATGTGCTGGTGTCCATCCAGCACATACCCAGATGAGTGTAGCAAGGACAGGTCTGGCCAGCACGGCGCCTTCGTTTGTGTCAGGCAGGGGTCCGCTTGACCGTAAAGCTTTTGCTCCGCGTCCCATTGGACAGCATTCGGGATGAAAGGTGTCGGGTTTCAGCCTGGGGAAGGGCCTCCCGTCTCTTTTGTTCCACCAGAGGCTCCCAATTGCCTTCATCAGGCTAATTAATCCCTCGAAGTGGTGGAAGCGCTCGATGTTGTGGGGACGGGGAAGAGGCTCAGCACGTGGCATTGTAACTGTGAGCTCAGGAGGGGGCTGACCGCGTCTCTGTTTAATTGGATAATTATGTGTCTGATGTATAATTATCTTTATTTATATGCCCCCCCCAACTCAGGAGTGTTTAGAGGTGTGATCTGAAAACATACAGATTCATCCAAATGACGTAACTGTGCAGTTTTCCCCTCACCTGATGGCTTTTGTACAAAGGCGCTTCAGAGGGACAAGAGTGTCCATTTGGACAGTGTGGCTGTTGAAATCCAGTCAGCTCAATACTGAGAAAAAACCATTACGTTCTCAACAACAGGGTGTGTAATGTTGTAAAACTACCCGGCTGTCAGCATCGTGTCAGAGTGATTAAGGATCCCGGCGTGTAAGGGAGGAGATTGCGGGTTCGATTCCTCGATTGGTCACAGCCGCACACGCAGCCGGCCAGCATACACAACGTGAAACGAGTCGCTGGGGGGCAAGGCCGTCTGCCAAACGCTGATCCTTAACATCTAAGAAGGTGGCTTTGTGCCCTCTGAATCAGACACCCCCGCCCCAGAAGCCCTGCAGAGCTGCATTCAGGTCCGGTCGCGCCGCCCTGGCCGCCGGATCGATGGCGTGTCACAGCCCTGTCGATGCCGGGCCCTGTCGGGGCGGAGCTCGGGGTGAGGCGTCAGGTCTGACAGCGCTGAGTCAGCGGGAATGAGCCGGGGCCTGCAGAGGGCCCCGCGGCTCCGCGGGTTTGGCCAGGGTTTCACCCCTCCGAAGGCAAGCGTGTGCACGCTCTGCCCCCGCGCTGCTGCTGTTTGCATCTTCCCTGAGTGTGTGTGTGTGTGTGTGTGTGTGTGTGTGTGTGTGTGTGTGTGTGTGTGTGTGTGTGTGTGTGTGTGTGTGTGTGCGTGTTTGCATGTGTGTGTGTATGTGTGTGTATATGCGTATGTGTGTGTTTATGTGTGTGTGTTTATGTGTGTGTTTGTGTGTGTTTGCGTGTTTGCATGTGTGTGTATATACGCGTATGTATGTGCCTACGTGTGTGTTTATGTGTGTGTGTGGGTGTGTGTGTGTGTGTGTGTTTATATGTGTGAAATGTATGCTTCCAGCATATACTTCTGTTCGGCTGCATATAAGGACATCTGTGCTGTAAGTCTGTTTCACCCTGTGTGACTAAGAATGTTCTCTCTTCAGCGTGTGGCCTTGTGTGAGTGTACCGTTTGTCCTCTGTAGGGGCTGGTGTGCACAGCTCTCTCTGTGTCTGTGAGTGTATTTGCCCTGTGATTTCCTAGCTTGTGTGTATAGTACAGCTCTCTCTGTCTGAGTGCGTGGTATCTGCTCGGTGTATCTGCTCCATTGTGAGTGGATCAATAGCGGCGGTTGGGGCCCAGAGCAGACAGGCGGGAGTGCTGACTCTGTCAGAACAGAGAGATTATCGAGCGTCTGTGAGTCAGCAGCTTCATTCTGCTTCAGGGTCCCTTTGCGCCGTGTGGACTTAACCTGCTCCTCCCCAGGGTCCTGTACAGCACAGCATTGCAGGCCACTCCACCACCAAGCCCCACTGACCACTGCTCTGACCACTGCTCCACACTGCTGCTCTCACCACTGCTCCACACTGCTGCCCTGACCACTGCTCCACACTGCTGCCCTGACCACTGCTCCACACTGCTGCTCTGACCACTGCTCCACACTGCTGCCCTGACCACTGCTCCACACTGCTGCCCTTCCTTGTGTTACTGAGAAAAGTATTTGTTCCTCAGGACCTGGAGCCAACGTCCCCCCAGTGTTTGGTCTGGACGTGACGGATGTTTCGTGTTGGGAGAAGACCGTCCTCATGCCCGCTTTAGAGGTTCTGGAGAGCCTCCAAAAGGTTTGGGCTTTGCTCTTACTACATACTGGCTTAGTGCAACTGTAATAGCGTTTACACCTTCCTGTTTTAAAGCTGGTGTGATTTACCAGCTGATGACGAAGTACCTTTTTCTGTCATACAACAGCAGTTGTCGAAACATGATTCAAACCCGTAACCCCAGGAGCATGCATCCCACTCTACACTTCTGCCCCTTGCATCTCCTGTTACCCCCGCTTCAATATACACACGCACAAAAACACTTGCTTTAAAATTGACCTGCTCCCAAGGCGTCTTAAGAGGTGCTTTTACATTACATCGCATTATGTTTCATGATTTAAATGTAATATCCTCCTCCTCTATTTTTCATTTTCCTGGGCTTTATCTTTTTATTTAGAATGAGTCAACGTCTTTATTTCATTTCAGGGAGAACGTCCATCTATGGAGCCAATCAGAGTGCAGGGGGAGGAGCAATACAACAAGCGGAAATGGCACGATTGTGAGCTGTGCAACAGGGTGATCATTGGTGACCTGGAGTGGACAGGTGAGACGCTGGGCCAGAGCTGCTTGCCGTTATCCATTATCCGTCATCCATCCATGAGAAGCAGAATTGACAAACACACGGTCTACCGGGCGCGTCATTGAAGAAATTGCATTAACATTGTGTGGTTGGGATCTTTGTGTTACGACATGTGATTACATGTCAAGGACATTGATATTCTCCATGTTGCAGCAAATTTGAGAGAATGATCTGTGCTAATAGGTGGATGTCTCAGTGATGCTAATATAAATAAGAAATTAGTTACAGCATTTGAATAAGGTTCTATGAGTTTTTTTTCTGTTTTCAAGCACATCTGAAGTCCAGAAACCACCAGTTCCTTGTTAAGAAAAAGAGGAGGTCTGAATCCGCCGTGGACCACCAGGCCTCTGTGTCGGACCGTCAACCCGCACCAGAGTGTCCGTCGTAGGCAAGTGCCAGCACTCTAGTCCCAGGCTCTGACAGAAGCGGCTAGGCCCTGCATATCCCACGTTGCACTGTGAAGTTGCATGTCCTCTCACATACCAGCGTCACAGTTAAGGAAATGCTACTGAAGTGACTGGACTTTTCAGTCACTCTGTGTGTCAAAGCAAAACCACGAGGTGTGTGATTAAAAAGGACCTTTGTGCCCTCTGACGCAGACAACAGGATGACCTGGGTACGCGCTTTCCCCTGTGGCTGAAGGACGTGCTGTGTGGAGTCCCTATCTGCTCTGGTCGGCCCAGACGGTTCACACGCTCTCGGGCTCTGGTCACAGGGCTAATGGACCTGCCATCTCCGCTCTTTAAAGCCAAAGAGGGGGTGACCTTGGCAAATTGGGAGGCATCTTATCAGAGGCAGAGGTCAGTGTCACCCTCCAAAGACAGAGAAGAGTCTCTGCATAATGGCTGCTCAAATAACTGCCAACACCACCCCCCCCCTCCCTCAGGACTCTCTCACACACTGGCAGTCAGTGTGTACACATAGTACTGTAAGTGTGGGGCTGTGCAATGCCTTGGATTTCCCAGAATGCATCAATGACAGTAAACCCAGAGTCTTCCAGAGTCTCCACACTGCCAGGATTTGCCACAGGATTTGTTTGTCTTGGGTATCGGGAAGACCTTCATAACAGTCTGCTGATGTGCATCTTGGACTCCATTGACACACTAACAGCACACTGACAATGACATGGGGTGCTTTCTGCCCCCAAATTCACCAGGAACCTTCTCTTACTCTGCCTGTTTCTTTTCTATTATGTGCCTTCTGCCTGGATTTTGGAGTGTGTGGTCAGTACACCCTGAAAGACAGACTTGTTTTTACCTATATTGCAAATATGAATTTTTGTCTTGTGCTGCACTTTATTATTGCGTGTACAGAAGAGCCACATCTTGGTTTACTGATCTGTGCTTGAAATGTGTACAAGTGCCAGACGTTAGAGAGGGAAATCTGTCACTAACACGATGATGTTGATAAGACAAGGCAGGCTTTTCCTAATGGAAATGTATCAAGGTGTGCTTCGAGCTCAAGCTCAAGCTTATGATTTGTGTTCACGTGTGATGGAAAACAGTATTTATTTTAATCAGTGCTTGGATTGCAGGCGAACTCAATAAAACAGGCTTTTAATGCATCAGTCACCCGTCACTGCCATGCCCGAGAAAGACGCGTTCTCCTGTCGTTTTCACAAGACCTGGCGCCGCGCCACCGTTAGTGGCACGCTTCCGTGCCCCCGCCCCGCCCCGCCCAAAAACCTAACGTCCGAGCTGAACCGCAAAGCCTTGAGCAACCCTTTTTCAAAGTGACTAATCCCTCACTTTCCCTTCGCCCTGTCTCTCTGTCTATATTTACATGCGGCCCCAACAATTGGTGGAAGGGAGTGTGTTTTCAGCGCGTAGGTGGATGTTATATGTGCGCGGCTGCCCGGGGTAAAGCCGGGGGTGTGTGGGTTATCCGTGTCTCCCCTCGGCCACGGTTCCTGGAGAGACTGACAACAAGGATTTTTGTCAAGAGGTGCTTCAGAGGCGTATGGAAAGCGTTTGATCCCGACAGCTGAGAATCATATAAACAGATAATCAGTTATACCACAGTTATACTGTATATTTCCAGCTTCAAACTTCATAAAATAAAGTTGGTCTAGTGGGGTCAAAATACCACCTTTTTAAGTAAGCAGAAGCTTACAAGTGAACATTTCTGTTTTTAATAAATTACTTACAATATACATTTCTGTTATCTATGCAGTGCTGTCTTGGTATGTAGATTTTCTTAGAAGTGACCCTTACGTAAGCAGCAGTGGGGCGGCACTGTCGCACAGCGGTAAGGAGCCGAGCTTTTAACCAAAAGGTTGCCAGTTCGATTCTCTGCTGGGGCACTGCAGCTGTACCCTTGGGCAAGGAACTTAACCCACAACTGCCTCAGTAAATATCCAGCTGTATAAATTGATAACATGTTAAAATTGTAACATATGCAAGTCGATCTGGATTAGAACGTCTGTTAAATGGCAATAATCTAATGTAAGCCAGTTTACTTTGACTTTACGGTTTACTCTAAAGTGCACAACAGATTTGGAGTCACTTGGCATCTCCCTCCTCTTTCTCTCTCTCTCTCTCTCTCTCTCGCTTGCTTGCTCGCTCTCTTTGGTTTCAATGCCAAGGGTGCTTAAATTCACGAACTCGGCTCCACCGTTTCCCCCCAATACCTAAAATAACTGATTCAAGGTTCCTTCCCACATTGTTTGCTCTGAAACCTCAGGTAGGCGGGGCGGTTCTGCAAGTCGGGCTGTCACGTTTTTGTGCTGGCTGCTCTTTCGAGCATGTCGGTGAGCACTTCAGCTGGTTCGTACCAGGTGTCTCTGGTGCAGTCATGGCACAGATAAAGAAAGCAGGCTTGTGCAATTTGTATCAGAAGCTTAGTCATAACTGGAGCAGTAGGTCACTGTGTAATAGTTGTAGGTATGATGGGCTTGTTGCCTTGCAGGTAAAGATATTTATCCCAGGATCCATGCTGGTACGGGGTATGCTAACTGTGCCACTTTTGAAAACCAAAACAAATCTGCACTATTCTGGGCTTTCTATGACAGTGGGGCAGTCTGCTACAATGGAAGCATTAAAAAGGGATTCAAAATGAGCTTGTGTTCTGAATTATTTGAAGAGCTTTTAAACATAGACACCTACTCCTCCTGTAGTATACGTTCATGAGAAGGGAACCTTCATTGCATATTTAAATTATAAGCCTTCAACAGCAGTGTCCCACCTTCCGTGTGGGTCTGAACTTTCTGTTTACACCTGCTGGCTGGGACACTGACCCCAGGTCAGTGCCTGTGCTGTCAGTGATCTCAGTGCCCCTGGGTGATGCTGCCCCTTCCCTCCCTCTCCCCTCCTACAGTTTGTTTCCTTTCTGGGAGCGCTCGTTGAAGTAGGTCACCCTGTTGACCTCCATATCTTTCTCTGATTCTGTCTCTCTGTATGGCCATGGCTTTGTCCCTGTCTCTGTCTGTCTCAGTCTCATTTTCTCCATGTCTGTGTGTGTGTGTGTGTGTGTGTGTGTGTGTGTGTGTGTGTGTGTGTGTGTGTGTGTGTGTGTGTGTCTGTGTGTGTGTGTCTGTGTGTGTGTGTGGTTACGTAACCCGCCCCCCACCAGTTGCCACACAGGGACGGGCAGTGACAGCGAGGGGGGAATTGTCAGCTGCGCAGCTTTAATTGATTTGAGTGCGTTTCCCCTCGTGCGGGTGGAGAGCGCGCTTATTAATCTTGGTCTGTGAACAGTAGCTCTAATTACTGAGGCCCGCCATGTCCTCCCTCTCCCACTCCTGGGGCACCGTGCGGCTGTGCTTCGTCTGCTCCGTTTAGTGGCCCACTTTCTCATCACTGCTATTTGTGTTGCCTCAGCCTGGAGTACCGTCGCTAAGATATTACAATATGGCTTTACCTTCCTTAGGTCATGAGGAGATAAATACATTGTGTGTAGCGCTGTAAGGGTGTTAGTGTACACATACAAGAATGCGTAGTATGAAGCGTGTGTTTGGTTATGCCGGTGAAGAACAGCGTGTAAAATTAGCTCTACCATCAAAACTACTGATGTCTCCTCAAAGCAAGGTTACGACAAAATGTTTGGCCCACACTGACTTGTAGAAAAATGAATAATCACTATTTGTAGTGAAGCAGTGGCACTGTTTCCTGCATTCTTTTGTGTAACTTGACCTTGTGTTCATTTTATCTTCTTTATACTAGATTCTATGTTCTTAAAGCCCAGAACTGGACATAGTACTCCAGATGATAATGTCTGATTGAAGCTTTGTGTGAAATTAACGTAATCTCTTCATATACAAACAATGCTTTTTGCTTTATATCCCAGCAACCATTTTGTCCCAGCTCCTTTTGTAATTGCCTTGACACAATGTCTAGATTCAGGTAGACTAGGGTCAACTCTTAAAGTCATATTGTATACACTAATTTACTACCTCCCATAGAAATATCCCTCCTGAAACGGTCACTGGCCACATGTATAATGTTATAGCTTTACATACAGAGATCAGGAGTTGCTGTGGTGTACTTGGATTAGTGTTGCTGAACTTTGGCTGGAGGGATGATGGATGGAGAGGGGTGGAGGGCCTTTAAACTCATCCTAATCCCATTAGGCAAACCACTGCCGCCATCTGGGCATGGCAAGACAAGGTCGAACCCGGGAACTGTGGCATTCCCCACAGAGCCAGCCCTGCAGTGCAGCTCTGAACCACGCAAAACACGGAACAGAGAGTGTGGTGAAATAAAGAATATCGTCGTGTTCTGGTTGCTTCCAGAATTAGCTTTTCCTGAGAACTTTTTCATTTTCATTTTTGCACACTCTCAAACGGAACACTTTTTAGAGAGGTGTTGAACACAGATGTGTGTCTGCTGTAGTGCTGTACAGTAGCAGTGGTGGTGGTTAGGGTGAAGCCACACTAACCTTGAGCAAGGGGAAGCCCTTATTTTTGTGTATTGTGTGTGTGTGTGTGTGTGTGTGTGTGTGTGTGTGTGTGTGTGTGTGTGTGTGTGTGTGTGCATGTGCATGTGAGTGGATATATGTGTGCAAGAGTATAAATGCATGTGTGTGCTGGCATGTATGTTAGAGAGTGTATGTGGTTAATGTATGTGCGTATATATGTTAGTATGTGTGAATGTGTGTAGGGGTATGTGTGTGAGAATGTGGAACAGTGTGGTGTGTGAGAGGAAGTGGGCCTCTTTGGTTCAGGAGCAGGTGGTTATAGCAGCAGGCCTTTAGGAAACTAGAGGGTCAGGCTGTTCATTCACTGTGTCCTGCAGTAAGGGTGCTACATGTTAAGCTCACTACACACAGAAGATATGTGTCCAGTGCTCAGGAAGAACACCAGCAACTTTTTCATGAATGGCTCTAAGCAGAGGGCAGCATTTTGGTTTGTGGGTGGTTGTTTGACATGAACTATGGTTAGTTTCTCCCATCTGGACTTCACTCATATTTTTATAACACCTTTCAAACAAGAAGTTTCACTTTGGAATTGGGTCTCAGCTTGAGGTGATCCTTTGCCCTTTGTAGGACTGTGGGCCTGAGAATTCTGTTTTGCTATGAAGAATCTCCATTAAGATGTCTTCGTTAGTTTGTCACATATGTGTATTTATATGTCAGAGTGGAGTGAAAGCCTTTCCGGGTCCTGCATCCAGCCAAATTTCAAAGAACGTAAAGATTGTTGCGTAAAGAATATTCCCAGGAAATATTAAATGCCACACAGCACAATGACTTCAATAAGGCCATCATACACTGCCTGTAGAGTCCCCATGCCTCTGTGTAATACTCATCATGAATCTTTTGAATTTTTTTTCAAGAGATGGGGAGATTGAGAGAAGGGGGGTCTTCCTTTTGTCCTGGAAGAAAAAAATCTCATCCTAGAAGCTCTGTGAAGCCTACCTACCTTGTACGTAACACACACACACACACACACACACACACACACACACACACACACACACACAGGTCCATGTTTGTCTGCGTCTCCTACACTGTCCCTTTAAAAAATAAAAACCTCTGAGGCCGTACCTAAAAAGCCGCTCTACTTTCCCACCTTCTTTCGGTGTCTGTGTGGCAGGCAGGAGGGGAAAGGCGGAGTGATGCGTTTCCTTCGCTTTAACTGCTGCCCTGGTTTGAACTTCTCTGTTGGCTGCCAGCCCTCACATCAGCCTAGCCTGCACAGCTGAAACACAGGCTGCTGTCTCTGCACAGCTGCAGCACAGGCTGCTGTCTCTGCACAGCTGCAGCAGAGGCTGCTGTCTCTGCACAGCTGAAGCACAGGCTGCTGTCTCTTTGTAGCTGAAGCACAGACTACAGTCTGCACAGCTGAGAAACAGGCTGCTGTCTCTGTAAAATTGAAATGTAGGCTGCTGTCTCTTTGTAGCTGAAGCACAGGCTACAGCCTGCACAGCTGAAACACAGCATGCAATTTCTGAACAGCTGGAATAGACTGCAGTCAGGCTCCTGTATCTGCACAGCTTAAACACAGGCTGCAGTCTCTGTGCTGGGGGAAAGTCTGTCGAACGGCACAGTCCTCCACACCGGCACCCCGCTCACCTTCTCCTGACTTCAGCTCAGAGACCTGCGCGTGATCGCAGTGCTCTTGGCACACAGCGAGCAAACACCACTCCCAGGTCTGCGGTTATCATGTGTGCCCCGGCAAAGCAAAGGGCCTAACTCTTAACGCAACAATAACCCTCAATAATTCAAGGACATTTGACTCAGCATCCTGAGAGTGTTCCTTGACCGTACTGCTTTTGTGTATTTGTGTTAGGGGAGCTCTTTTTTTTTTTTTGCCGGTTCTGGCGTTTTATCAGTACCGCTCCTGCAGAGTCCTCCCCGTCTGTCTGTCTGTCTGTCTGTCTCTTTCAGGAACGCAGGCCCTCGCTTCCTGCACACGTGCGTCTGTCCGCTCCCCGCTGCGCCGCCGGACTCGCAGGGCCTCTGACGGTTGACTGTGACAGATCTAGGACACCGTTGCTTCCTTATCTGTCACAGATCCCTCAAACGGCAGGCATTGTGCGCGGCCACTTCCGCCCCCCGCCTAATCTCTGAACAGCGCCGGCATTTGCATGTCCCCTGATTACAGCGGGAGAAAAACATCTTGGCTTGTTACGAGGAGCCACCACACCCCGGCGCAAAGGGTCAGGAGCTCAGCATGTGAGTGTAAGTGAGTGCATGTGTGTGTGTGAGACTGTGTTTGGGTATGTGAGTGTGTGTGTGTGTGTGTGCGTGTGTGTGTGTGTGTGTGCGTGTGTGTGTGTGTGTGTGTGTGTGTGTGTGTGTGTGTGTGTGTGTGTGTGTGTGTAAATGCCTGGGCAGGAGGTACAAAGAAGTGCTCTGTTCCGTAACGAGGTTGTAGATAATTATGACATTAATGTGGTAGCATTACAATTTATTGTTTAATTATCTATATAATCGGTAAACTTAGAGTGGTTTAAATTACACGCACACAATAAACCCCCCACCCTACAAGTACAAGTACACTGACACTGACACATAACACTGTCCTCACAAAAAGCCCAGAAATAAGCAGTCTTACCAAAAAAAAAAAAAACATTGTTTCTGAAACACAAGAGATGTTGAATTTCCCTAAACTCTGCCCTTTCCCCCCCTCCTCTTGTCCCTCCATCATGGCATGTGTTTGCACTTTTCAGCGATTTTGTTGTTTTTTATTGTGGTGGGAGCAGTCTTGATGTGAGCTAATGGATGCAGAATCTCTGAATTGCTTTCTAAAGGTCAAAGGGCGTATGCGACACAACCACTCCAACACGCCGGGAGGCGAAAATCACCAGCCTGGGCAATTGCCCTAACACTGTTTGTCAAGATTGCATACACACACGTCTCACATCTATACCAAAATAAATAAATAAAATAAGACAAGGCATTTTTCTGGTGCTTCCTCCTCATGTCCTCAACGGATTACACGTCTCAGCGGTTTGGCATTTGTCATTTCCGTCGGTGTGAAACTCAAGCCGAGGCCACGCGGGTTCGTGACGCTCCTCTGAACCAGGAAAGCAGACAGGGATGCCGGTCGGAGCCTCTCTTTCCTCCCCCTCACAGGCAGTCGCTGGAGGGTGACCAGCTCGGAATGTGGCGGATCGGGATTTCTCGGGATAATTTGAGATTATCGCTGCCGCGGAGAGCGTTAACAGACAACGGAGGCATGACGAAGTAAAAGTAGTCTGTCACTTTCTTTTTTTTCCCCCGCATGCACGCGTCCCCTCCCCTGGCGGCTGTTTGTCCCACAGATTAACCCTGCGCAGGCCTTGCCAGCGATCCACTGCGTCTGACTTGTTTGAGGAAACTGAGCAGCAGGCCTGACCGGAGAGGGAAAGATCCCTGGTGGCAGGGTGTGAGGCCTATAGGAAGTCCCTGAAGTGGTGACCCTGTGTGTGTGTGTGTGTGTGTGTGTGTGTGTGTGTGTGTGTGTGTGTGTGTGTTGGGCCAGGGGGGCATACAGCCCACACAAAGAGGCCAGGGGGAGTAGCCGTACCCTGGGATGGTGCCCCTTGGACCTTTGGGGAGTTAAACTAGCGTGACCAGCGGATGTCTGGGCCTCTTCAAAGCTTTTCTCTGTGCTGTGTGTGTGTGTGTGTGTGTGTGTGTGTGTGTGTGTGAGAGAAGTTGGTTTTCATTATGCGCAAATGTGTTTCTATTTGTAAATATGTCTTTCCCTGCTCTGAACTTTGCTGTGATTGTTACTGGACACGTGGAGCAAAGGGATTTTGTGTGTGTGTTTCTGTGTCTGAATGCATATTTATTTCTAGGTGTTTTTGTGTTTTTTTTTTTTATCTGCCTATCAGTAATGTACGTGTCTGTACCATGCCATCATGATTAATGGTATGTGTGTTTACAGTGTAGTGTGGGGTAGTTGGTAGTGTATACCTCTGTGCTTGTATGTATGATCTGTTTGGGTGTCTGTGGGACTTTGTGCTTTTCTTCATGTGCATGTATGGCTGTGTCTGCTATGTACCAGAGCTGTCTGTGTGTGTTCTTGGATATAGGTCAGAGGGACCGTCTGCAAGAATGTGTCTAGATACATATGTATTTATGTTGTTGTCTGTGTGTTTCTAAGAGCATGTTACGCATTTGTGTGTATGTGTTGTACTTGGAAGAGCAGAAGGATTGTGTGTGTGTGTGTGTGTGTGTGTGTGTGTGTGTGTGTGTGTGTGTGTGTGTGTGTGTGTGTGTGTGTACACGTGTATATGTGAGGTGAGGGGCACTGTGAGAGTGGGCTTTGTTGGAGAATGTGTTTTTTTTTCACTGCTGCAGGTTTCCTGCCGTGTTATGTAACAGGGGAGCTGCTGTTTTTCTCTGTGACTGTGTGTGGAGCCAGCCAGCTTCGCCGTTACTGGGCCAGTCTGCCCTGGGGGTTGTGGGGGAGGGGGCAAAAGGGCCTTCCTGTTTTCACAGTGGCTTTAAAACGTGAAAGAACCGATCCCACAGACAGGAAGCGGAGCCGGCGGTCAGCTGTGAGTGCGGTCACGGCACGCCGGCCTTTTTAAGTGGAACGGACGGTAGCCGTACCCCTGGAGCTGCCTGGGAGGTCACTGCCTGACCTCCGGAGACGCCGATTCGAACACGGGGGCCCCAGGGCGCTAACAGACACACCTGGATAATTGCGGAGTGAGGTAATCGAGAATTGATGGTTCATCGAGTTTAAAAACCTCTCCCTCGGGGCGGGGGAGAGAGTGCAGGCACTTGTTGCGCTATTGCAACAGGAGGTGTAAAAAAAAAAAAAAATTAAATAACATTCCTCATTCAGCCTGTTCTGTACACTACACATTCACATTCATGGAATGCCATACATGCTGTTCTGTCAACTTGTTTTATTATTTTTTATGGTAATTTAATTCTTCACATGATGTGGACTGCTTGAGCTGCCAAAAATATTGCAAAGCAAAATAAGCAAAGGAATATGCATAAACAAGACATGGTGCAATAAAAATGCCACTTTGGAAAAGAAAACATTGCCGGTACCCCTGAATGAATATTTTAAGTGTAGGGGGGCAGTGATTGCCCTGTTCCCCATCTAAGATAATACCATTTGAGCTTCTCTGTAGCCTATAGTATTAAGGCTCTGCAACCCCAGACACTGAAAACATGCATCTCTCTCTTCCTCCGGCTCGCGCCAAAAGAGAGAGAGAGAGAGAGAGAAAAAAATGGGCGTCTCTCTCACTCTGCCCAGTGCCGCTCAATGTGTCTGTGTGTACAAGGAGTGTTCCCTGGTGGTTGCCAGGCGACGGGTCTGGCCGATTGCCGGAGAGGCGGAGGGGTGGAGGAGTGGATGGGGGGGGTGAGAGCTGATAAATGTAGGAAACAGGAGTGGAGCGGAGCGGCTGGGGCCGCACTGACACTGCAGCAAAGCGAGGCGCGCTCGGCGAGCCAGCGTTTCCCGCCATTTGAGAACAGCGCGCGGAGGGGAGGGGGGAGGGGCCTTGGCGCGGAGCCCGCACAAAGAAAGGAAGGAGACTTCCCGCCAAACGGCTGCTATGCAAATCAGCTCGGTGGGCGTGTCGTAAAAGCTTGGCTCGTTGCAGTTAACTGCTTCAGCGCCGCGGCATTTGGTTTTTGTTTCATCGTTTTATGCAACGTATTCTTATGGGGAAAAACTGGACCCGCCTCGTTTCCCCAGAATTTATTTGCTGTTACCTTAAGGAACTTAACTTCCCTAACTGAAAGTTTATGCAAAACAGCACTTTAACGGCCTATCGTGCATTTCCTCAATTATATAGCACCAGTGAAAGTGATACATTTTAATCTGATATGAAACAACGAATATGTCTTTATATTTCTGGACTATATTTTGCACATAAATATATGTTACTTTGATCAAAACCATATTTCTATATACTTTTAAAATTTGAATTTGTATTAAAATTAACTAGTGAACTTCAAAACCAAAGTGTCTAAAAGATTTATGTGAAATTCTAGTGGGAACGTCGGCTCTCTCCATGCTAAAATAATCCATGTGCACAGACGAAGCTATTTAAATGGTTTTGGTGCAATAATACACCGGCAGAGCGATCTTGGGTGCGTTTAGCGCTCCGGGCTCACCGCAACAGCTTGCTTGTGTGCAGCTGTGTTGTCCGCCGCTAGCTTTTAACATGTGAGGTCTCAGGTATCCAGACGGTCCCTAGTTTATGGCACCAATAACGCGTGTAACAGCGGTAATCAATCGTTGCAATGTGAAGGTCAGACATAAGGGCTATTGGGCGTGAAGTGGGGGGTCAAGCCCTGCTCCAGTAGAATTACTGGATGTAGGGTTAGCTGTAGGATGTATTGCTGCCCGGCGTTTGCAGGTTAAGACTGCGGTCTGAACGCGTGCCAAAACTGAAGCTGCGAACACAATGGAACCCCCTGTCAGTGGCCTGAAACCGGGGCTGTTTTGTTTGGGCGTGGAGGTTGGCACTGTGCAAGAGCAGGTGAGGCAATTGAGAGCGGGGGTGTGTGTGTGTGTGTGTGTCTGTGTGTGGGGGTGGTCATGAAGTAGAAGATTGGCAAACAAATCATCAACGGTCCTTGTATTGTTTTGTACGTATCTCACTCTGACGACAGCCACCCTCTCCTTTCTCCCTCCTCTCTCTGTGTCCATATCTGATAAATAAATGACTCATTTGGGAGTATAAAAGACTTTTCGAGGCTGCGCTTTCCCAAAAAACAACCAATCCGCATTATGTAGGGTAGTTAAAGGACCCTGAAAAGAACAAGCACTTGTTACAGCAACTTCGTTAAATATGGCTTCACCATTGGTGGACGCATTCGGAGGGTGTTTTTGAGATTTCATACACATGCTGTAGTTGTTTGCCTTAGACCGGCCAGGTAGCTAATGTAAGATGCTTGAAAAATTATTTTCATTAATCTAAGCGCCCATAGGCCAGCATCCCCAACACAGCGCTGTCCCGGGCGCTATGCGTGCAGAGGGCAAAGGCGAGAAAAGTACCGGAGAGGACGCAACTAGTTGCTCTCTTGAGTTTTATTGTGAGCCAGGACTGTCAGATGAGTATGCACATGCTGTTAGAGCATAGATTAGTAAAAGAGTTTCCAAGAAAAAGGTAGAGGGAGTGCGGATGCACCTGTGTTTGACCGTTTTAGCGGACATGTGCTCAAGTGACCTATTAGTTTTACTGAGGCTGCAACGCCCCGCCGCCCCCAGCTGCAGTTTTCTCTGCCTGGTTTTCAAATGATTGCCCAGCCACCTTGTGTACGAATCCCTTGGCTATTACTGCCCTAATTCAGTGAACTCTCTCTGCCCCACATCGCGCAGACCTCCAGTTTTGGCACAGATTTCGAAGATGTACCCTGGCGTTAGATTCAAACGTTGATCAGTCAGAACAACAAACAATCTGTCACCGTTCGTTTTTATTTCATTGTTTGTTCTTTGTGCAAAGCTGTTGGTAAACTGTAACGACTAACCGTAAGGATTTTGTTGTTTCTGATGGTCAAGTCAGTTGACAGCGCTAACTTCTAGGGTCTACATTGTCATCACAAGATCAGATTCTTTTTCGCTTCGTAAAACATTTATTTTGCCTCGTGGACTTTTCTCTCCAAGATAACATACGTCACTCATGTTTTCTTCAGATGCATCTATTTACCTTTACATTTTCAGTTTTATTGGTACAAAACCAGTAGCCTAACCAGTAAAGAAAGCACTGTTCGTCGAGTCAGCGCTCAGCGCCGGTATGAGTGACCCAAACCTCTTAACAGTATTGGGTTCTTCTTATCAACAAAAAAGATAATAAACCTCTGGTAGAACGAAAATCTATTAAACCGTTGTATATTGGGAGGACGTTATCAAATAACTCTTATCAAATGCAATAACCTACACAAGCGTCGTCTTTGGGAAATAAGATTAGAATTATTGATCATCTGCTGCCCCCTTGTGGTTGTATTTGAGAACGCAAACTGGACAGGCCTATTTAAAAATTGTCTCACCAACGCTTCAGCGTTTTATATCTTTTAAAAATGACATTGGGTCAGATTCAGTGTCAGCTGTTTCTGTTTCGTTCGTACAGTTCTCAAAGGAAATTAAACGGTTACTATAACACATTGCTGCACACGACTGAAGAGGTGGGATCCAAACTGGTTCTCTGAAATGGTTTTTAAAATAATGCAGCAGGAGGGCTGTGTGCTGGTTGTTGTAAACCTCGCCATGATTCTCTAAATAATTTGAAAACCAGACGACTGGACATGATTTCCCACAATTAAAAATGCGCAGAATGTAGAATTTCGTAACTGTGTCCGCCGTTGGGTGGCATAATTAGAACAGGTTTGTGATTCAAGTTTTCTTGAGGATCCCGTCATCATGTTTGCCCCTTTGAGTGATACTCGATTTTAGGTTTAGGTTTTAACTTTGAGCTAGTTCCCCCCTGTATGGTTTGAATGCCTGTAAAATGAACGTACCGAAGAACGGAAAGGCCCTCTGAGCAGAAGGGTTTGGTCGTGGTCAGGGCAGTTGATGCAGCAAGAGAACTGCGACCTTGAATCCCTTGCCAGACTTTGGTATTGAGCTTATGATCACGGTGCTTCCGGTAAAGAGCTTGTTAGTGCAAAGAAAAAGGGAATTAACAACGCGATGTGATTCAAACACTTTGCTTTACCAACTCGCGTACCATGTCTTTGTCAGCACCACGGACAGCGTCATGGCTGAACACCCGACTGGACAAAATTTATCTGGCTTCTTTTCGTCTCAGGTCCTGGAAAGCCACAGTGTACGTTCACGTATTTAATTCGTCCTCCACTATTTTCTGGGATTAAAAGTGGTGTAACCGTTGAAATGACTGGCAGTGTATATCGCTGTGTTTGATCGTTGCTAAAAGGAATTTCAAAAGAGAGGGCTTTTGTTTCAGACTCCTCTTTTACATGCGGGCTGTGATCAGATGGACCGCGTGATAGTCTCAGCCATCAGTTCAATATTACACAAAATAAACGGTCTGTAATTTTGCTATTTTGACAAAATCCAGTTCGTGATAAATCGAGAACTGAATACGAATGGAATAGCTTGCTGCCCCCTGTTGGTTGAAGCATGGGCATAGCACCCAGATGTTTTGCTGTCTTTAGGCTGTTACTTGCAGAGATTAAGTGATGCAAAGTGTCACAAGTGTTGCTTACCTGGAATGATTCTGGAGTTAAACGAGGCTTTATTGGTATATAACTTATATGGTATTTAATGGGCAGTTTTATTGGCCTTTGGCAGAAGAATGAGTTATTGGACACAATGAAAACCACAGAACCCAGGGCTTGAATGTAATAAATGACAAGTTTATTGTTGCACAAAATGTACAAAATAACAAGCAAATGGACACCCTTTTCAGTTTCGTTCATCAATATGAAGTAATAAATCTGAAACCTATGACTACGGCAAGTCCAAAGGTCCAAGCCAAGCGCATGGGTTAGAGAGACAACACATACCCAATCCAGATTCACTGAACAATAAAAATGAATTAAAAACACTGTATTTACACGTCTCATCAGAACTTTTACAACATGCCATCTATATATTTATACAGTATATGCATGTACACATATACCTGTATAGAAAATATAAGATCAAATTAAGTTTGACTTTCTAAGGGCTATGGACATCCACGGTACAGCACTGCGTTTATCTCCTTTTGATTTTTTTTTTTTAAATCCCCACTTATTTAAATTACTTTTTTAATTTGCCTCATACTAAAAGAAAGATTTGTTTTTTCTAGTTGATCATAAGCACATTTGTTTTCATAGCCAACCCAGCCTACTTTAACGCCTGGTGGAGTAGCCTCTGCTTTTCGTTTGAGGCCCGCGCCCTTATTTACACCGTTTCTCTCCCGACTTCGCCTGCGCCTCCTTGTGTTCTTTAAAACGGCAGGAGCCAAAGCAGCAGAGGCGTGCACTGTGGGCACTGATGCTGCATTGACCCCCTCCGTTCGGACAGTGGCTAAGCTAGTCTTCATCGTCCTGTTACCTTTTTTAAATATATTTGATTTTAATAGCAGAGATGACAATGCTTGCTCGGAACAAAGAAGAGAACGAAAAAGAAAACCTGTATAGTATTCCCCCTGACCAGAAACAGCTTGGCTTGTTTTTGTTTGTTATTGACCACGGCCACTTGGCACACTTTTGGGCTTGATTTTGATTTGTGATCAGTGGGATTTTTGTAAGGGAATTTTTTTTTATCTTAACGTGTGATCCCTGCTGTATTGGTTACCGTTAAACACACTGCGGTTAAGGTGGGAGGAACAGTACGTAGCAGCATTATCGGGTGGGAGTTGTGTGTGCTGTAATATTCATGATGCGTCCTCTTATAAACGATTCTCACATGAATATAGCTGAAGCAGATTCAGGCTGTTTAAACATCAAATACTATAGCACCATTTAAAGTGAAGAAAAAATACAAGAGAAATACATTAAGGTGCAAGATGTTGTTTTGATTTCCAATCTCAATGCCAGTTTGAGTGGCATTAGTTTTTTCGTTGAATGCCCTAAAAATACCTTGTGAGAATATTACTGTTGTATACTATTGTGTACCTGTTTGTTGCAGAGGTAAAAAGCACTTGATTTTATTCAAACTTAATACAAAATAGCTTTTTGAGTTCATACTGTGCTTTTAGAATATATACAGCCACGTATAGCACTCTGCTATGTGCATTTGGCAATCTTAATATCCTGAAAATTAAAATTTTATATTTTGTAACAAGCCTACACATTACATCTGTTCCATTCTTTAAAATATATGACATGATATATATGACCAATCAATTTGTGAAGTATTGAGGAAGTTGTATCTTTTGTGCCATGTTAAACTGAACTACATTACCCATATTGCAACAGGTACTATCATGGGCTGGAGATGACTACGGGTAAAATGAGGCCATGGTGTCAGATCAGATGGAATCAAAATGCAGGTACGTGTAATTTAACTGTACACTTAATTTCTAGCTTTTTTCTTTACAGTGAAACCATAGTGATGGCATTGTTTTCTTTGTGAGTGCAAAAATACTCTTCAGACTTACACTGGAATATGGACCTTTTTTTCTTTTTTCTGTTTTTTTTTTTTAACCTTAGAATTTTAATATAGTTTTCCTTCCTCCTCTCCTCTTTTTATTTATCTCCTACATTGTGTTAAGTTCTGTTTTCACTTTTTTAACTTTAATATATATCTCTATATTTTCTTCTCTTTTTTTTTTTTTTTTTTACAAAATGAGAGACATGAAGATGAGCGATTGACAATATATATATTTTTTGTCTTTTTTCCCCCCCGTTTCAGGTTATTGACACAAATTGTTTTGCATTTCATTCTTGTAAACAAACGGGTTTCTGAGATTGGGTCACCCAAGACTGCCAGCCACCCATGTGTGTAACTTTGCTGTCTCCTCTCTTTCTCTCTCTCTGTCTCCCCCCTCCCTCTCTCTTCCTCTCTGCTCTCCATCCGTCCTGTGCTCGCTCCCTCTCTCATTGCAGCATGGCTCTGATTTGTTTGGAGGTGCTATCGTCGTTTAGATGCCGTGTTGTATACCTGTGGAAAGGGAATCCATGCTTACTCCTCACGTGCAGGCAGAATTCACTGCAACCAGAAAGCCCCCACACATCTGCATCCCCTTATTCCCCTGCAGACTTCAGTGACCCCACTGCACCCCAGCTTCCCTCGCGATCACTGTCTTTCAACACGAACCTACGGTCAGATCCTCAGGATGGACCCCAGACACACCCTTAGTTTCTCATCACTGACCCCAGACTCCCCCTTAGCCTCTCACCACTGACCCCAGACCAACTCTCAGCATTCACCTAGCACTGTACAGACTGGACCCCATGAGTGCAGTGTTCCCCTTGCAGTACTGACCTCAGTGCATTCAGCAATCCCTCCACGCTGTTTGAAGGCTGTTCTTTCAAAACCTTGATGCAGCCTTTCATCTGTAGATAAAAAAATAGACACACAGGACTGCTCAGAGGAAATGTCACCCCTCTCTGAACCTGAGACCCCCTGCTGCTGTTCTTCCCCACTCTGTACTCCCCCACCCCCCACCTGAGACAGACAGACACACACACACACACAGACATAAAACTGCCTTTTCTGTACTTATTCGTGACCTATGATCAGTATGAGGAAATTATTTCATTAACAACACAAAAGCTGCCAAACAATTACGTTTGACATGTACTTCTTTTATTATATGCTACTGCTGGTCTGTGACTTTCCTTAACTCTGCCTTTTGCTTTTATATTAGAGTGTTTATATTATTAACATATTTCCTTGTTTGTTTGACAGCATGTGGATGAACTTTATTGCCTGTGTAGAGGGAATTCTTTGGCCGTACTCTGTCATGCTAATGTGCTAATGACAGCGAATGGGTGTTGCTGATGGCCTCTCTGTCAGTGACGGCTGGCTCTTACGTCGATCTTGGAGGTCTTGGCGAAGGCGCCCACAGGGTGGACGTGGTCGTACAGGATGATGACGCCCACCATCACCCTCATGCAGAACAGCATGGTGTCTGTGTTGGTGAAGCGGCACCTGTACTCCCTGCGGACAGGCAGACAGACGCACGGACAGAGAGACGGACAGGGGCTCGTTAGCGATGCTCTGTCACCTCCTTCCATCATTGCTCACTTTGTTCCCACTTCCAGCTAGAGCAGCTGAACACAGTTCACTTGATTCTATTCTCGTTCTATTCTATTGTCTTTCCTTTGTCCTACTCAGTTTGGCAATGCAACATTCAGCCAGTACCAACATTAGCTTGTACATAATCATGCAACTGGAATAATGTGTATGGTTAAGAGATTTGTAGTGGCTTGCCATGCTAGAGTAAAAGCAACAATTCTGACCTCTTCCCTCTCCAAAGACTGTGCAAACTAGTCTGATCAGGGTAACTGTGTACAATGGACTTCTAAGCTTCTGCCAGGCTAGCAGCCGGAGCTGGGTTTGTGGTGTCCTCTAAACCTGGCTCACCAAGAGAGACAGCGCAGGGTGCAGTCTGAGGGAACGTGTTTGGCAGACACAGAGAACAGGTGAGAGACAGACTGAGACAGAGGAGGCGGAACTCACGGGGTCTCCAGCATGACCCGGCACACGCACGCCATGGTGCTCAAGCAGTCTGTTGTGTCCTCGATCGGCAGCGTCTTGTTCTGGAAGGAAAGCAGCAAACAAGTCTATGTCAGACATGGCCACTAGAGGGAGACAAAGCAACAGTCAGATCCATAGATCACTCTGGTTGTGTTCACACTTGCCTATGGCTGTTTGCCATAAGCTCTCTGTTATCAAATAATGTTCCTTTTATCTGCTAAATTTAAGCATTAGTTTGTGTAGTGAGGCTGTATTTTGTTAGGAATGTGCAGTGGGCAGGTCGGGCCTTCTCGTTATAACCAATCAGATGAGTGCATGTGTTACTGGATTTCATATGCAGGGTTTAGGTACGGTGAGAAGACACAGGTGTATGCAGAGGAGACAGATATTTTGAAACCTGCTACCACATTGGTTTTCAGAATGTAGAGAATTCAGACCACTGAAAGTGAAAGGGGACATTTGGAAAGATTGCTCAGTCTACGTTTTTGGCAGAGGTCAGGTGGTGTTCTTGTGCGGACTCACCTCTGACACAAACTTAGTGGTGGCATTGCTAAGGGTCTTCAGCATGGGAGTGGCCTCTGCGTAGAACAGCGACATTCGATTGGCCATTTCATTGTTCACCTCATTCTCAGCGTCCAACTGCAGTAGAGGAATGGGAAAATGGGGGTGTGGTCAACTTAATTGTTCATTCAAAGGTGATAGAGAGTTAGGGGGAGGGGTGCACTGTGGGAGTATATGATGTTGGGTTGCCTTTGTAGCCTGAGTGTGTTTTCACACTCTGACCAAAACAAAATCAATGGATTGATGTGAACATTTGATCACATTCTTTTTCTCCTGGTTGGATTGTATCAGCCTGATCTAGGTAAGATTCTGTTTTGGGTCTCCCTGCTGGACTCCCATTGCCAAGGAGTTGTAGCACATTCTTACCTGTTGGTTGTTGAGGCGGTTCCTACTTATGGTCCTCCTATAGTAACTGAAGTCATTCTGAATGGCTGGATTTGTCATCTACAGGAGGAGAGCGACATAGTGTTACTGAGCTGAATTGTGGTTTAAAGGAGGTGGCATACAAAAAAATCACAGTGCAGTTCATAACATGACAGTGCTGTACACTAGTTTGAGGCAGGCATCTCAACCAACCAACAGAGTAAAGATGTCAACATTAGCTAACCAAACATTCATTCAAAATCCTTTTCAGGTTTATTACAGATGGGATAAAACCTTTCAGTGATCCATATGTTTTGCAGTCAGGAACTGCAGTAGCTACGAACCAAAGGCAATTTCTCAACGCCGGTGATCAAATTCTGTCTACAAATGGAGCTTCTCTCACCATTAACACTGAGGGAGAGGTAGCTTGCTTCAGCTGTGGTGCCAGTTCATTTGAATTGGATGTTAGAATTGCTGGTTGGCATGGAAACCTTCACACACTCCAGTCCCAGCTTTTATTCAAGCATTACATCACAGATGTTCAGTTTGAATAATATTCAGTAATGCTCATCACTGAAAATTGTCTCTCTCACTGTTGAAGTCAAAGGTGTTCTGACTTGCCATCGCATTATGAATGGTCTTGACTGGGCATGGCTAAAAAGGACATCCATAACTACCACACTAGAGTGGACAGGACCAGAGCAACCCAGGCAAGGAAGTACAGGGGACAGAGGGAACACACACCTGACAGTCTGTTGTTTAAACAGTCTCTGATTAAACCACTGACAGTAGGATTTTATATCCATCACCCTTATTCACAAATCTAAAGCTCTAAACATAAAACTGGTAGACTACAGGGTCGTATTCTGGACATCAGCTCACTTGCTAAAGCTGGTGTTGATGAGTTGGCCAGAAAAGGGTTTGAGTTCCTTGACAGTTACATTGAGTATGAAAATAATTAACAGGTAGTGGGTGAGGAAAGAGGGATCCCTTTCCCCCAACCCCTGGTATTGTACATGATCCATATTCAGATCCATATTCAGGAGTGGGATTCCAAGAGCCATGGAACTGCCCTGCCCCTCTGTACCCCCCCCCCTTACCGTACCCCCCCCTCACCTTGAGCTCGTCGAAGCTGAGCGTGAAGTGCAGGATTTCGGCAAACTGCTTGGCCAGGGCCTGCTCCCGCTCCAGGTGCTGCATGGGGGCATAGGGGGGGCTCGTCAACGCCTCCAACAGGCTGCGCAGTGCGTTCTCTGAAACACCAAAATGCAACTCATCATCCATCCATCTCTCTGTAATATCTGCATTTTGCTGTGATATCTGCATCAGGCTGTAATATTTATATCCATTTGTAATACCTACACCCATATGTAATCCCAATATCTTTCTGTAATGCCTTATATCTCTGTAATATATATCCCATTGTAATACCCATACTATCTAATTCCAATAATTGTCTGTAATGCCTATATCTGTCTGTAATATATATACTGACCTGTAATGCCAATATCTGTCTGCAATACCTACCCCTGTCTAATGCCTTTACAGACAAACTAATGTTATTGATGAATAATGTTATTCATTCATTATTTATACGCTATTTAAACCCCAAACACAAAAGTCACATTGGGCTGCAAAAACAGCAAAATACTTACTGAAGCGGGCAGGTGAAAAATGACAAAGGCATTAAAGAGAAACAACAAAAAGATGTTTGTTCTGACACATTTACCCTCCTGTCAGCGCTCGTAAGAGACTTGCAATGCACTGTACCGAATACAGCAAGCCCCCCTTCCTCTCTACACCGTTCTCGACATAAATAGTCTCCCTGTAATTACTTATCAGAGAACTGCATGCTCCATTTTAATACTATAGACCATGTCTCAGTTTAAACCCGCTAATTTAACATACTCCTGATGGGTTCATACTCAAGTGCCACTACAGTTCTTAGCAGTGATACACATACCAGGAGTCTTTTTGCCATTTCACCATTGACCAACCACAACACTTCCAAACATTGTAGACACTTGTTTTGGTGAGTAAAGTATCAACTGTTTAAAAGACAGTTGCAATTTACTGAAATAAATACTGAAAGTTAACTAATTAACAGAATGATGACTTTGTAATAAATTTTGGCTTTGTCTCAGTTTCAGTGATTCCTTTTAAACAAAGTACTCAATTGTGCCACATTCCACATACTACTAATCACTGACAACACATATTAATCAATTACCAATGTTTCACAACAAAAAGCTACTCCCTGCTAATTACTGAACGTTCTCAATTGACATGAAACAGGGGAAGAACAACAAGTACATAACCTGAGGAAAATTAAAGCATTTAATGGTAGCTAACCACACCTCACCCAGGTAAGCATCCCTACCACACATCCTAACCCACAAATACACTCTGAATTCACTGAGAGCCAGGGAGAAACCACTGCCATCAGGAGCCATTAAGGATCTGAATATCAATCAGCCTGAGATCTTAATCTAACCGAAGTGATTATTTGAATAGGCTGCCAAATGTGATCAACATAAAAATCTGGAATGGCTCAGGGCTGCAAGTCCCAGTGCTGCCAAGTCCCCGTTTAAAACTCTAACTGAACTGTCAGGCCCTGACCAATTCAAATGAGGACTGCATTCTCCTGACTGTTTTAGACCGTTAAAAAAGCGGTGTAGTTACACAACCGGAGTTACGGTGCAGGGACTTTAATCACGTGTCATTCCAGGTCACAGTCAGCCGCGGGTGGAGAGGTGACTCCTAAAACCTGCAGGATTATCGATCTCCTACAACAGGGGTCACCGCCATAATACAGTGTCTGCAGTCAACATGTTTTACAGCTTAGCTCCACATACAGAGTTATATGTCAATGCTTATTCCCACTCCAGCTGCCCGTTCCATTCTTCACAGCAGGGGTCGGTTATCCCAGGCCTCAATGATTAGAATGAATCTTGTTTTTGTTCCACTTTAAATTTTAATGGAGATTGATTAAATTCCCTACGCCTGTGATTTTAGCTACAAATGAGCTGCTTATTTAAATGGATCGACCGTGAGAACCAGCATGGTCTTCCCTGTCCGTCACTCTGTCCTGTGTCCTGAGAGCAACGCCGGTGCAGTCCTCATTCCTAACAAAAGCCACCACCCCAGTAACTGTAGACTTTCCCCCCACAGAAGAAGGTGTAGAATGCATCTACTGAAAATCCATATTATGTATTAAGTATTCCTAGTGCTGCAAGGGGAGCCAGCCTCTCCCCTCATAAAATATGCAGCAGCGGCTCTATAAATAAAGGATTGATATTTTTTTATTAACTTTAAGGGTCCCTCCGAAACCTGAACCCCCCCATTACAGTCAGCCAAGGCCCCCCCCCCTTGTTCCTGCATTTAAACTGAGGCACGGTTGGGTAAAGGTCAGAGGAAAAGAGGAATATAAATGTGTTGTTTATTCGGGGGGATGCTTGCCGGAGCCTCTGTGGCTATTCAGCGCGTGCACAGGGGGATGTGGTCAGAGCGGCGAGGAGGGTGACGGCGACGTGACAGAGAGAGACAAACAGGTGTCATCAGTATTCACCGTCCCCCCCTCCTCCTCCTCCTCGCTCCACGCGATATGGCAGATCCCGTTGCCATGGGAACGGTACAGTGAGGTCAGCAGCAGGGGGGGAAGGGGGTGGGGGTGGGGGGTTTGAGGCCTTGAGCAGCTGCCTCCTGCAGAGATCCTGCACTGGCAGGATGCGCAGGAGAAAGACGAGAGCAGATCCACCAAAGATGGAGGATTTTTTTTTTTGCATTTACATCATCGGTGTAGTGGTGATTGACGGGTTCAGGCTGACAGCCCGCTGCTTGAATGAGTGAATGAGAATGAGGCTATGGCCACGTACCCAGCCTGAGGGAGAACTCGTAGAAGCGCTTCAGTTTGGCCACCAGGGGGCAGACTGCATTCCAGGCCTTCTCCTGCAGCTGTAGGTCACTTGGGTTCTGAATGGCCTGGAAAGAGAGAGACAGATGAAGCATAATGCTGTATGTTGTATTTAGCTCTGGCAAGGCTGTGTAATATGTGATGCTAAAATAATGTAGCACTGCATTTGGTCCTGGACTATCACTGTCTGTGCTTCTTTTTGGACCAGCCAGGCTCTTAGGTATTTGATTAAATTGATAAATTCAGTCAGATATACAGCATTAATTTTCATTGACCAGGTGTGAAAAGCTGAAAAGGTCAAAATTGTAGTACCCAATATTTAAAAGCACTTGCATTGAGAAATGAAGTGATCAACTAAAGTAAAAAGACAACAAAGGACTCCAGGCCCTAAATTGGGGAAAAAAATCGATCTGTACAAGATGCTGAATTAAAAATGGATAACCTTTAAAATGTTGTGTTATATTGATTATCCTGTAAGTTATATTAGTCATCCTGGCTCTACCAAGCAAATTAATCATAACAATAATAATAATAATAATAATAATAATAATAATAATGAACTCTGATATGATATAATAATGTGTCTTTCAGGTGCAGTGCAGGGACATCCTCACCTCTCTTATCTCCTGGCCCGCTCCATTGTAGGACTGCAGCTCCGCCAGTATCCCATGAGCCTCCTCTAACACGGCGCTCACCTGGTTCCACACCGCTGTCTCGGCCTCTGTGGGCTGGGCATCTGCGCGGGGGAGTGATGGGGGGCAGGGGGTGATGAGGTCAGCGAATGAAAGCACAGGCCTTCACAGCCACCCTGGTGTCAGAGTGACGGAGCGATTCTGTCACACTCAGACGGCGGCGCTGAAGAACTTGGACTCATTTTAAAGAGCCTTCGCTATCTCAACTCTGGAGCTTGGAGAGTCTAATCTGCAGTGTGAGTGACTGTTTCTTGGATCGGTCTTGACCCGCTGTGAGGGAACTCGCCGCGGTCGAACGAGGGCTGGACCGTCATGAACTACGAGCCACCTCAAGAGGCGAATAATTTCAAGCGCACATATTTCGAGACATTAATCTGGTTGCGGGGGGAAAGGCCCGGGGGAAGCCGGGCTACACGCACCCATGCTGGGTGGGCGACAGATGGGCCAGCTTTGAGTGCCTCGGCCTAATCTGTCTGCCCCGCCCAGACTGACAGCTGTTTCTCTGCAGAGCTCCTGTCACTGAAAGTGTTGGTCATGCGCTGCGCAGAGAGCTCTTTGCGGGAAAAATCTGTCTGGCAGACGAGATTACGCGCTGCCCAGTTTGGCGGCCTCCCCCATGTTTCTCTCTTCTTCTCTGGGGTTGTAAAACATATTAGAAGAACCTCCATTGGAGGAGTCTTTATCAAAGAGGAGAGAGGTTTCCTGGCCAGTGGAGCGGGGAGAGAATAGGAGGTGGTCAGTCTCATATTCTGGGTGAGGCTCTGCTGCTGTGCTCTTCAGCAATGCAGTCAATATCATTCACTGCTGCGGGGAATACGCCAATATTATCAATAAACATCTCCCTGGACAAGGATGACCTTAAAAACTCATAAAGAATGTAATGTGAGGGAAATAATATGCATTAGCCATGGAGCACACACTGGAGTGTGTACCTCCCTTGGAGTGTAGATATGAGCAATAATGTCTTCTATCATGCTGTTATTAAATATTTAATACAAATATGAATGTGTTGCCTTGCTGTTGGGGGGCGTCATGCTTGCAGGCCTCGATACAGGCACCAGAGTTGCATTCGTCTACAGGGAATCGCGACAGAGGGACACGGGTTTAAGTCCCAGATGGGGGCTCAAAGGGAAAGGTACTAACAAGCGCATCAGCTGGAATGGTCTGGCAGAAGCCCCAGCCGCATGAAAGGCATTAAGTGTGTAAAAAATGTGTAAGTTACTCAGGCAGAGTCCCATTAAAGTGAAAGGCGTGCCAGGCTCTGACGGCCCTGTCTGTCTGCGCGCCCTCTCCCACTGTGCCCGTTTGAATGAATTAGAGAGTAAATGTTTGTGGCCGGTGGCCATAACGCTATCAACTGCGCAAGCAAACAGCAGAGGCCTCCTCCAGGCACACTCCCCCTCTCTCTCTCTCTCTCACACTGTAAATTAGAGCACAGTTACCACAGGGCATGCCTGTTCGCAACACTGCCAGCTTTGTTTGCAGTGCCCGTCTGTAAGTGGAACTGAGGACAATCGGTGGTTTGGAGCTGATCACCTCAGATGGGACAGGGTGAACCTGCTGGACCGTTTACGTCTGCATCGGTTCCTTCTTTTTAGAGTAAATTTCGAGTGGTGGGGGAATGACTGTCCAGCCCTCAGGGTGTGTGTGTGTGTGTGTGTGTGTGTGTGTGTGTGTGTGTGTGTGTGTGTCTGTGTGAGATTTCAATCATTTGCAACTAAATTCTCCCCCGTTAGTGGACTGTAAAACACCCTCTCTATAGTTGTTCTGTACTGCTCTGTAGTCATCAGAAGAATCATCTACCCTTTTCACTGACCAGACCATTTCTTCTGATCTCTGATCTCACTTTGTGTAGTGTGCTGTTTAGTTGCTGCTGTTTTTCTCAGGTTCGGAAACTGTAAGGACAGGCTCAGGGTGGAGGTGTACAGTGCATTAACCTTAATTGCCCGGTGTGAACAGCACTGTTACTTTAATGAGTTTGACAGCGAGCTGGGCACTGCATCGCTGCAGGGTTTTCTCTCCGCCAATGATTAGAGCCGCAGGTAGGTAACACCTTTCTCCAGGTGCAAGAGGCTAGCGAATCGCACCAGGAATAAAAGTGGCTAATGAGCCTTGAAGTTTTTGTTTTCCTCCGAGGCTGAGGATCCCTGGGGAGAGCCAGGACTGTACTGCACTGTATCCTCGCACACCTGACTCTGTTTGGCAACACAAGCAAGCTCCATGACAGATTAGCCTAATTTTTTTTTAATATACAAATGACTTCATTCATTCGAGCTGGGATGACTTTTTTTAATTGGCGCAGGGGCACCCAATCCCAGTCTTGGAGGGCTGCTGTCCAGAGTACCGGCATTATCAACCGTTGCATTGTCCTGAGAGAGCCCCTGCTTCCTGATCTGAGGGTGGTCAGTGTTTTTAGGGTGAACTCCAACTTCCTGATCCACATGTGGTCACTGCTTTAAGGTTAAACCCCTGCTTCCTGATCTGAGGGGTGTGGTCACTGCTTTAAGGGTTAACCCCTGCTTCCTGATCTGAGGGGTGTGGTCACTGCTTTAAGGGTTAACCCCTGCTTCCTGGTCCAAGGATGATCACCATTTTAATGGTGATCCCGTGCTTCCGGATTTGAGGGTGGTCGCTGTTTTGAGAACATTGAGCCTATGAGATGACAGCCCTGCAGAACTGGGATTGGGCACACCAGAGGCCAGAGTTTCTCTACCAATGAGAAAGGACTGTTAAGTCGTGGAGACACTAGAAGAGGACTACAGAAGGGGAGAGAGCGGTTAGACAAGGGTTAAAGAGGAGCTTGCGGTACAGTGGGTGAAGCTGGAAAACCATTGTTACCGAAGAAACAGCATTGGCTATGTTACAGCTACCCCCGCCTAGCAACAGGGACAGGCTGGATGTAGTGTAGCGTGTGACGGGTTTGCAAAGGAAAGAAAAGGAGGGATGGTAGTGGGATGGAAGTTATCACAGATCATTGTGATGTCACACATTGACGCGGAACACACAGAGGCACGCAAGCATGGCATTCTGGGAAGTGTAGGAGGTGAAGTGGTCACACATGAAGGACTGCTGTCAGTGCCTTGCTTAGGCAATATGGTGAATTTTGCAGACAGATTTAAGAGTATTTTTGTGCAGATTTATTCATGCTACTTTCAAATACAAGCCACTGCACTGACTCATTAATAAGAGTGAAAGACCATCAAACACCATAGCATTTATTTCATATATGCATTTGCACCATCTTTCAATACCTGCATGTTTAAATGCTTGTAATAAATATATTACTATTATATTACCACACCTTCCATTTTTGTGTGGATGATATTAGCATGTGTCTATTAGAAGTCCTATATAGATACCATATGGTTAGATCATTTATCATATTAGTATTTACTCAGTTTGCTTAAATGGTGCAAAACAGTAAATAAATGCTTTCCAAATGCCAGCCAACACACAGACAGGGAATGATCGACAAACCCAACAGGAAAGGGGAAACGACATGAAATGATGATCTTAAAAAAAGAACGCAAAAAATAAGAAGCCAATGGTCTCACGTTCAAAGTCAAGGAAAACTATTTGGCCATGCTCAAGTTCGGCGCAAGACAGCACTTTCAGGAGATTTCCCATGAGTCCCCTGGAACAGAAGAAGGGAGAGGCATGTGGGTGAGGGGGTGGGTGTGTGTGTGTGTGTGTGTGTGTGTGCGTGTGTGTGTCTGTGTGTTGAGTGGCGGGGGGCAGGGTAAGAGGGGGCTGGGCGGGGCAAGGGGTGTGGCTGGGAAGTAGTGGGAGGGGCTGATGCTCCTTTGATAGTGGTGGGGTGCCAGTGTGTTGATGCAGACTCACAGACACTCCCTTACTCCCACTGGATCATGCTCTCCACGGCTCCATTACACCCCCAGAATGGGAGACTACTCCCTGGAATTGTGTGTATCGGTGGGGAATCCAGTGCAAAAAGGAGGCGCTTTCAGATTTCCCATGAGTCCCTGGGGGCGGCAGTGTAGCATAGCAATGAGGAGCGGGAGCAGGACTCATAACCAGAAGGGTTGCTGGTTCGAATCCCTGTTGGGGCACTGCTGCTGTACCCTTGGGCAAGGTACTTAATCCAGAATTGCCTCAGTAAATATCCAGCTCTATAAATGGATACCTTGTAAAACTGTAACATGTGTAAGTTGCTCTGGATAAGAGCGTCTGCTAAATGACAATAATGTAAAATAATAACAAGGCAGTACCAAGGGGCTGTGGGAACGCACACAGAGAGGGAGGAGACTGGGCCACCATCACACATGAATGCAGTGACATAAACGGGAAGATGGGCAGGTGTAGGATGATGATCCAGAGTGAGATGAAAGAGTGTCTGGGATTAAAAAAAAATTTGCACCACAACATCAACCCTGCCCCTTCTCCCATTCTCACTCCTCCCCCAACCTCCAGCACCCCCCCATGTCCACCGCCAACCCTCAACACCTCCCACCCCACAGCCAGCACCCCCGGTCCCACACACACACGCACGCACGCACATACACATCAGTGCACACTTACTTTCAAAGTCCAGGAAAAAATGCGGACAGTTCTCTAAATCCTTGCCAAGGACCTTAATGAGGTTCCCCATGGCCAGCAAACCTGAGCAGAGGAGACAACAACAGACACACAGTACAGAGCAGCACTCTCTGTCCTTCTCCGTCTCTACCTCTCCATCACTCCTCTCCTTTGTTAACACTCTCTCACTCCCTTTTTTTCCTCTCTATCCACCTCTCCTCACTCCCTCGCTCTCAAATTCAAATGTGACCTTTAGGAGTCTCTTACCATCAAGATAAGTATCAGCAGATCATCTCACTTAAAATCAAGATTAGAATAATGATTTTTTTTTTTTTTTTTTTGCGGGGTAGGAAGACGCGAGGTTCAGTCTTAATTCTTCCTGATCTGAATGAGTTTTTTTAGCAATCCAGGGTTTTTTTCTGCCCCCCGGTCCGATAGCCAGTCTCAGTCCACCCACCCTGCTTACCACTGGGTTCAACCAACATTTTTCGTCAGCTTTGACGTACAGTCACATGCAAGTGTTGTTTTCGTTTTCTTCACAGTTTGGCAAGTTCAGTGTTCGCCAAAATTAATGAAAAAAAAGTGTTTCTGCTGAGGAAAAAAAAGCAACACTTGCGTTTATTTGTGGTCAGTCATTTATTGAATTTGGAGTAATTCTATTTTTCAATTAATATTTTCACACTGAAATAAAACTGAAATGAATTGTGATTTTATTTCTGATACCCCCCAGACTGTGGCACTGGTCGTGCTCCTACACTGGGTGTGTGACGTGTCTCTCAGTGGAGGTACAACGCAGGCGTGTGGTGGCACAGCGGAGGGGCATTTAGCCTTAATATCAGTCCTCTTTAGCCACCATAACCAGAGTGTTCTTCATATCTGGGTCATGCAATCAATATAAATAATATAAATAACACAGGTCATAATAGTGCATGACTACTGAAACAGAAAAAATTCACAGAAGAATCTAAGGAAACTAGGATAAGTAAATGAACGGTAATGCAGACTGTTGCGAATCAACTTACTGGTGTAAAACTGGAGATGAAGTAGCCATGTAAGTATATATATACAAAATACAGATGTATGTTACAGTTTGTCTTAATCGTACTCTAATAACCCTGATGGAAACCAGGAAGTGTGTAATTTCCTGAGACTGAAGCCTAGATCTACAGAGAAGCAGTTTTTGTGTGTGCACATGCTTGTGTGTGAGAGTTAACACTGTTTCAACACACTGATAATGACATGACAACGTGATAGCCCAGCACGCTCTGCTCATAGTCCCACACACCCGCAGTGATGCTGGGTCACTCTGCACGGGGCTCTGAGCACAGTTCAGAGGAAAGGAAATATTAACCACTTTCCCACAGATGTATTTTCGACCATAAAGAACCCATCATTTTGACGTGTCTGTGTGCCACGGGTTACCTACAGCATGCCCTAGTTTCTCCTGTGCTGTGTACTGAATCTATCTATCAACATCAGTCTTGTAAGTCACTTTGGATAAAAGCATTTGCCGAATAAATAAATATGAACCAGACTAAGCGTGAGAGATGAGGCCTTTCTCGTGCAGTATGCATTTCCTCTAATGGGAAATCCATGGGGAAACACTTGCTAGACACACAGGGATAACAAATGCCGATTACAAACAGGCAGTGAGGCTTAGCCGCTAGGGCTGGGATTAGCCTCGGGGGGGGGAATGCATCCTTTTTCTACACGCTCACAGTGCTGTACATGCAAACAAAATGGACAGCTGTGCTTGGGTGTGAGAGAGGGCCCACGCTAACCAGCAGAGTGTAGCGGAGAAGTGAGGGGTGGCGCAGACGCAGGGGCTGATGGGAGTAAGGCCCATATTGGGACGGGTGGCATTGAGGCTGGAGCAGCTGAGGGGAACAGGAGGGCCAAAAGAGGTCCCGATTGTGAGAGAGACAGAGACGGCGATTATGGGATGGAGATCAAGGGGTGACCGCGGGGAAGAAGCGGCCCAGTCAGAGAGCATAAAGCCGAGCGTGGCCCGGGAACAGGGGGGTGGGATGAATGGGTTAGCGCGGACCCTCTGAAAGCCCGGTTCTGTCAGGACCTCTCCCCCACGTCCCACCCGTCTGTCCGCAGGCGCTTTTCAGAACCAGCGCGGAGGCTTTGAATTCGGTGGTGAAAGGCGACCTTGTGCGGGCCACGGCCCACGAGGACAAGCCGCCTTAGTTTGCTCCCAGGGGGCCCCATTGTGGGACGGGAGCAATTTAGGGGACACAAACATCCCCTGATTCTGTGCCAGAGAGAACACGGGCCATCACCCCCAGCCCCTTAAAAAGGGGTGTACCAGAAAGTACTCTTTAATGCATAGAACCAGTCTCCTGTTGAGGTCGGTGCAGTGACTGGAGGCACACTGGGCTTTTTACATTAAGGAGCCCACTGCACAGTGACCAGAGAGGAGGGGAAAGCCCCCAGCCCCCTCCTCCAACCACCACCACCACATAGGGCATTGTAAAAAGGCCCCAGGGAGGAGGTTTGTTTTTGGAGTGGTGTCTTGTGATGGCACACTCTCTCCAGAGAGCCTGGTGTACGCACAACAGCAGCTTCTGGTTGTTGATGTGATGCCACTATAAGATCTGGCGTTGTTTTTTCTCCAATACCTCACTCAATGAAAGAGAGCAACAGACTCCAAACCCATGAGAAAAACTATGCCAATAGTGACAACTTAAAAGGCACCCATCTAGTAGCACTCAGTAGCTAGCTAGATGGCTAAGTTAGCTATGAGGGATGTGTGGTCAGATTTTATATCGGATGCTAGCGTTATGTCCTTGACCAAATGATTTGCTTCTTTTAGCCTTGAATTCTGCTCTGCATGAACCCATCTGCCATGAATCTAAAAAGGATAGTGAGGCTTCTGAAATTTCACCTCAGTGCCAGGGGAATGGATTCATCACTCTATCCTGTGACGCGAGGGGACGAAACACAGAGGATGCTGGGTAATGGAAGCCCCTGTGGCGTCAGAGTTTGGCACAGCGTTAGGGGGAAAGGGGAGGCGTGTTGGGGGTCTCTGTGGTGAGGCTCTGACAGAGGCAAACAGAGGCGGTTCTCCAGGAGATGAACATTATTTCTGTGAACCTGTGGAGTTAGGCCACACACAACTGCGGTTAAAGGAGGCTGGTTTACCAGTGGGAAATGTCAGTTACATATTGCTGGTAAATTAATAGACCAATCACTCGAGTGTCAACGCTGATCTAATGCTCCCATCAACCAGCAGCTTGGAGTGTTACTGAAAATTCTGTTTTGTAATCTGACTGCAAAAGAACTGCACAGGTTTTAAACCCAAACCTCATTATGACTTAGCCGAAATTTTGGTGTAATGTTGAGTTTTTGCAATAACACAGTTTGCTGCTGTGAAACTGTTGGATGTTATTGCATCTGTTAACATGAGAAGGCTGGTGCCACTATAGTCAGGTTAAACATAGGTTTCAGGTTTCAGGCTCTTACAACTTTTAAATTCCCTCACGAAGAGTAATATTCATCACTTTGTAAAGGGAGTATTTGTTTAATGTGTCAGCTGCTCATACATTTTAAATATACATACATCTTTGTTGCTTTGATATATCTGTATCATTCATGTATTTTGGATTATATTTTACAATTCATTCAACAGAATGAGCAAACCATAATATATGTGAAAGCATCAATAATATATCTGTTATGAATATATACAAAATGTTTCAGGGTTAAGTTCTGGTGAGGTTAGGCTGTTGTACCCTTGGGGAAGGTAGCTGAACTATTTTAATTGCTTCAGTAAATATGCAGTGAACGGAAATAAAATACGTAATACATGGAAAGTTCTTTATATAAGTATTTCCCCTTTTTAAGAGTCACTTGTGAGAATAAATGAACACATATCCCAGCTAAGGGAAATCCTATTTACTTATAGCAACTGAACAGACAATACCCCTAAAAAGCCATCTTCAAGACAGACACGTCAGAGGAATTCAGACTAGAAGATAAGACTTGACCCACATCAAAACGTTTAGAACAAAAATGGTGTGGCTTCAGGTTGCCAGGGTGTTTCTGAGCTGGGTTCTAAAAACAGAGAAAGAGGAAGCTGGGCCTTTGGCAGTCACGAGAAGAAAGAAAGCCCAAAAGACCGGAAAATCACTGCAAACAGCCAGCACATTCACGTGAAGCAATTTTCATTACTGAGGTAACTATGTCATGTCATAATCTGAAACCATGTCGCCAAGGATCTTTCCAAAAATGCCAGAAAAGCTACCAGAAAACCTGTATTGGAGCAAACATCAATAGCAATGAATATTCATTTGACATCCTCCCAGTACCATACACAGTCCAGAACTAACACACCTCAACAGCCATATATTCTCATATCATGTCTGATATGGAGGCTACATCACTGATAATGGTGAGCCTGGTGTGCTCACAGAGCTGGCTTTCTGCTCTGGGTGTTTCTCACGTCTTCTGAGAGAGCCATTGTCAGCGCGCTGGTCTCCTGGCAACCGGGGGCAGAGGCTTTTTCTGGTCCGACCTCATGCGGTTCCTTTCCTGTGTACACGCCTCGGCTCAGACGCGCAACGGGCTGCATAGCGGTGCATTCATCTGCAATTCCAGCAGATCTGTGTCCCTCCTGGCCTCGTGTGTGTGTGTGTGTGTGGGCAGGTACAGGTACACAGCAGCATTGAGCTGGACAGGGCAGAAACACCGTGGGTAACAAGTCAGTAAGCCCACTCTCGCTTGGACCATAAACCGCCACGCTATTTTCCAATATGGCTGCCACAGCCAGGCTCTGCAGATATTAGAGCATTTCCCTTATGTCTCTGCGAGTTTAGCACGAGGAACACGACGACAAACACAGCTGCACGATAACACATCGTCCACACAAAGCGGCGGGACACCCAAATCAAACACGAAGATAAACCCCTACCTCCACCCCTTGTGTCTTTTTTACCGTTGTGTACCAGCCAGGAGCAGTAGTCCTCTCTGTATCTTGTTCTCCTTTCACTTGATCTTATTTTTCTGCCCTCTTCCTCTCTGTTCTCCGGCTCCCCTGTGTTTAGATGTTTGATACTCAATCCCAGTGCATCTAGAGGAATCCTCTGTCCCCCCTGTCCCTCGGTTACAGGCTACCCAGGATCCTCTGCCCCTACCACTGAGACTCTGCTGCTCTGCTCTGCGCTAGCTTTTGTTTTTTCACACTTCTCTTTTTTGAGGTTCTATTTTTAAGGGATGTTTTTTTTTTTTCTTTCACTTTCTGCTGCTTGCAAACAGTTTTTTTTTTTTTCTCTTTGGTGTTGTGTATTTAGGGGGTGTTGGGGGTGGGGGTGGTGGAGTCTGCACCAGATTTTTCTCTGTGGCTTTGTACCCAGAGTGGCCCTGGGCAGAATCCAGCTGCGTCACATTCGTCAGTTCCTCAAAAAAAAAAAAAAAAAAAAACACACACAAAAGTCCTCACTTCTCATTTCCCCGTCTCTCTCTCGCTGTACCTGTGGAGTCAGCTCACGCCTGCGTGCGGGGGAGCTCGTGTCTCTCTGCAGTGTCCCGAGAGGATGCCTCTGTGAGATGGCTCCCACAGCAAAGCCAGGGGGCCGGGAAAGGCCGGCCGACCTGAGCGGCGTACAATATGTGAGACGCGCACGGTGCCGCAGTCAGACCGAAAGCGTTTATAATTAAGGAAGCTGAAAAAGGGGGAAGTGAAGACAGGGGATGGCGGTTACAGTTTCCATCTTCACCACTGAGACTGGCTTTGGCCTGCTTTTTTTTTTTTTTTTGCATCTCGGTTAATTTTTTTTTCTGTCTGTGAATGTCATTGGCCCTCAATGTTTCACAAAGTGCCACGCTTTCACAATTGCCCAGATCCTGTGTGATCAATGGCTCAGAAGCCTCCAAGGGTCTTTCCATGAAAATCACTCAGAACCTGGTCTTACATTACCACTGAACAGGTGTATCTGATTGGAAATGAACAGTTACGCCTATATAGTTCTGTAATTATCTCCCTAACCCATATATTCTGTAATGTATGCTTGATGCTGCGATCCAAACACACATCTGGATTTTTTTGAGAATTTAAAACTGTTTAATGTCACAATATTCTTTTATATCAGTATCACCGTGTGTTGTGCAAGGAGTCACAACCGGCAGTGTGTAGGGGGTCAGTTTGTATCAGGGTAATTGCGCATTTAAGTCAGGAAGTCTGGGATTGCAAGGCATATGTTTAACCCGGGGGGAGTACAGTCCTGACTCATGATGCAACGTTACTAGGACACTGCAGCAAGGGCTGACATCTTGCAGCAGAGTAGTTATACATCTGTTTGTAAGGCTTCAGATTCTCATTCATTCTTACTGGGCTTCCTAACGCCCATCTGAAATCGCGTGGACAGGTCTTTCCGCATTCTGCCCCTGGATGCAGCCGTTTGTGCCGCGGCGGATCTCGTCCGTCTGCAGCCTGACCATATGGCCCTGAGACCGGCAGTGCGGCGCGGCAGCTGGCAGGGTTAGCTACCTTGCTCACGACTTTCCTCAAGGAGCTCTTCACTGCATCAACCGGGACCGCTCAGCTCCTGCTCAGAACCACAGCATCAGCACCTCGCAACCTGGGGGAGGAGGGAGAGAGGGGGAAAAGAGGGGGGAAGGGAGAGAGAGAGAGAGAGAGAGAGAGAGAGAGAGAGAGAGAGAGAGAGAGAGAGAGAGGAGGGAGGGAGGGAGGGAGAGGGAGAGAGAGAGAGGGAGGGTAGAAAGAAGGAGCGAGAGAAAGAAGGGAAGGGTGAGAGGGGAAGTAAGTGAGAGGGGGAGAGTGAGAGAGACAGACAGGAAGGAAGAAATAGGAGGGCGGGAGGGTAGGAAGAAGGAGAGAAAAAGAGAGAAAAGGGAAAGGAGAGAGTGAGAAAGAGAAAGAGAGAGTGGGAGAGACAGACAGAAAGGAAGAAATAGGGAGCCGGCGGGGGGGTAGAAAGTAGGAGAGAGAGAAAGAGAGAGAGAGAGAGAAACATGAGTCTAAAAATAGCCCTTATAATAGTTCCCCGCTCTCTACCTCAGTGTCCTTGCTGGGAGGAGATGGTGCGAATTCCTCTGTGACTCCTTTCCCTGGGTATATTGGGAGAGGACAGTAGAATCCGACCTGAATCCCCCGAGGTCCTTCTGCGTGCACCCCACAGCAGATGCATTCAGCATTTTAACACTAGAACGTGGCAGAAAACTGGGACTGCTTAGACGCAGTGTAGAGCTGTGGTTAGAAAGAGTCATGATGAGAGAGCTGCAGGTTCGATTCCCTGTTGTGGCAATGCAGATATATCCTTGATCTTGATTTCAATAAATGAGCACATGCATGAGGTTTAAGTTAAATCCCTGATTGCATCATACAAGAGACCAAAATGCATCCATCTGTCACACAAACCATGCACCCAGATACAACAGGTGACATTGCTGTTATCACCTGCAATTTGACTGGCAATCGTATTTACACAAAAAATGGCAGGAGATGTTCTCAGTGTAGAACTGTTCTCAAATTGGCCCTACCACCATGACACAGCACTGCATGAAGTATACGTGTACAGAATGATTTTTCTGAGAAGGATGTGACAAAATGTTTTACAGTGTTGCCAGTGCAATGTCAGCCTTTCCAATGGGTGCTTAAAGTTAATGTTTTGATACGTCTGCTTGAGAACACAAAAAGGACTGCGTTGACTGTGCAATATGAATTCCTGCTGACCTGAGCACTGGGGAAAGACTCTCATACAGGGGAAACACATTCTGGAAACCAGACTGCCCTTCTGAACAAAACGTTGCAAATCGATCCAGACAGCCCGTTCCCATTATGTGCTGAAGTTTGAAACTTGATTTTACAGATTACATTTCATAAAAAAAACCTAAAAAAAAAACTTCTGCAGTACCTGGTACCAGTAATTTGCAGCAATTTTCAAGGTCACACAATTATTTAGTAGCAGAAAACGTATGAGGTTGCATGTGACGCGCCAAGTCAACGTGTCTTCTTGGGGAAAATTCTCCACTATGGTGTCAATTAGATTCACTCGTTTTCAGAACAGTCTGTCACCTACAGTTCTGGGGCCAATCATAGGAAGATGGGAGGGAGAAGGGAAGGAGGAGAACGCTGGCTGCTGATCGCTGCAGTGGAAGAGGAGGGTTTAAGAGTGAGGGGGTAACCTGTTGGCGCTGCTGGGAGCTGGCTGGTGCAGGTAAAGAACCTTGATTACAGCATCGGCAGCTGTTTCCCAGCAGGCAGGCCCCACACTTTGAGAAATCCGATCTCATTCGCTCGGTATGTCTACCCGGCCTGATGAGCAGCCTCCGTGACCCCACTTCACCTCCCCACTCCTGCCTCTTCCCCTGGCTTCACCGCGGGCCTCCTAATCTCCTCTGTCTCAGGGAGGCCAGCCATGGGGATGGGGGTGCAGGAGGGGAAGAATGGGGGTGGGCTGGGGGTTGGGGGTAAGAGGCTCACAGAAAGACTCCTGTAATTGAGCTCTCGATTAAGCATGCCACAACATTGGCACAGAGGGCTGTAATGGACAGAGGATAGAGGCCAGGCGCACGCAATTTAAAGGAGACGCAAACAAACGCAGATAACGACACACTCTCTCTCTCTCTCTCTCTCACTGACTCTCTTTCTATTTCTCTGCTCTCTCTCTCACTTTCATAAACGCACACGCTCACAAATGCATGTGCACAGTCTCTCACATGCAAATGCACTCTTTCTTACAGACGCTCACACACATGTAGACCCACACACCTGCATGCACACACAAACACGCTCTCACCAATCATGGTGGTTTTCCACGACGGCTCATTCACACAGCACGACTCTACAGCATTCCCAGGTCCACTGTTACTATTCTTACGTTCTGTGCGAAGTGCCTTACTCAAGATGGGGGCTGGGTCGGATTTAATGGCTTCGTTCGAGAACCGGGACGGTCGGTTGAGGTATTAACGACGGCAAAGCCAACGATCGCGGTCGACAGCATTTTTCAAGGGTCACGTGCAGGCCAAAAGCAGCTTTGTATTGATTATCAGACCCTCGTTACAGTAGATGGCACCGTTGCAGTATGACCTATGCTTGTGGGATACGCCTGCTGTGGAGGCAAATCATGTATTCCCCTGAGACAGAGAGACAGAAGGGTGGTCATGTCAATGCCTGGTTAAAGGAACGCTGTACATTTAAGTCCTACCAGTGCATTTCTGACCCCCCACCAAAACCACTGCCCCTTCCAGTATTCATTGGTCCCCCTTCCGGGGGACAGTGCAGTGTGGTTCTGGGTGCAGTGCAGGTTCGATTGTGATTTTCACCAACTGAACCTCATTGGTTTACAGCTAAGCACGGTCACCACAGCAATCCGACTGAACCTCATTGGTTTACAGCTAAGCACGGTCACCACAGCAATCCGACTGAACCTCATTGGTTTACAGCTAAGCGCGGTCACCACAGCAATCCGTTTACCCGCAAAGAGGGGAGATATTTCACGGACAGGTTGTGGTCCGTTTCACCGCCGGACTGCCGGTGTCACGGGAGTACATATATCTACAGCACAGCCTCCCCCCACTCCTTCCTGGCTCACCATCTGAATTAGCGCTACTGGTTAGGATCGATGAATAATACATGCGACCCCGCTCCATAAATCCCAGTGTACATGTTACGGAGCAAGCAGCACACAAAGAGGGCAGGCTTAGTCCGACTGCGTTATGACACGCGCATCAACTCCGACCCATCCTGGGGCTTACTGAGGCAGGATGCAACTGGATCTGGCGTCGCCAAACCAGTCTCACCCTGCCGATCACTATAACCAGGAGCTATATAGGCGTAGCAGTGTGCTACACTGCTGCCATATAGGGGAGCAGAGTGGTAAGGAGCAGGGCTTGTAAGGTAATTGCAAGGTACTTAACCCAAAAATTGCCTGTAAATATCCAGCTGTATGAATGGATAACATGTGAAAACTGTAAAATCTGTAAGTTGCTCTGGATAAGCGTGTCTGCTAAATGACAATAATGTAATGTAATGTAAATGTAATACAACACCATGCCTCAAGAAGGGGCTTACTGAAGAGCTTCGAGCCACCCTCTCACTGAAAACCGCAAACCGACCTCCGCGTGGTTGTCAAGGTGCTCCGGGCGCTTTCCAAATGAAAATGGCCGTTAAACCCGCCGTCGATGTATTGATCCAGCATCGACTGCTCTGCGGTGCTGAAGAGGGCCGACCCGGCATGCATCACGGGACCAGAGGTCACAGGTCCACAGGCGCGGAGAGGAAGCGCAGAACGAAGTTCCAACCAGGACCAAGACACAAGCTAGCAGTGGAGGCACCTCTCTTTCACAATGTAAAAAAAATAAAACAAAGCAGTAGCATAATGGGGACACTGTGCTGCAGGAGACAATGTTAAATGACGATTTTTGATAATAAGATAAACTGAGGTCCTGTCTCCCTGTGGTCGTTAAAGACCCCATGGCACTTGTTGCAAAGAGCAAGGGTGTTCCCAGATGTCCTGGCAGAACTGCCAGTCTAGCTCTCTTATCACAACCAATCAAATCATCCCCTGGTTTAATTTGGTGAAGACAATTCCTGTCCTCTGCACTTCAGCTTCATCTGATTCTGGAACAAAATGGCTGCTATGCCTAACCCTGGTCGGTGCTCCACGTGGGTGGAGGTTATTGTGAAAAGATCCATGAAATGGACGAAAATCACCATATAAGCCACTGCAATACAATACAATACTCAGGTTCCGGGGCAAAATAATGGCACACGTCTCAGTTTTATATTAGAATACCAAAATATCCATCATATATCATCATAAGGCAGCAGTGTAGTGTAGTGGGGAAGGAGCAGGGCTTGTAACCCTACAGTTGCTGGTTCGATTCCTCGCTGGGGCACTGCCGTTGGGCAAGGTACTTAACCTACAACTGCCTTAGTAAATATCCAGCTGTATAAATGGATAACACGTAAAACTATAACCTGCTAAATGACAATAATGTAATGCAATGTAATATAGAGTAATTAAAGAAGCGTGCTAAGAAGGGTCACCCGATGGCAAAGCATGCCACCTCCAGGGCTGGACTGATTGAGGCTGCTCTCTGTTGTCAATCCAAGACCCGGCCTCTGTGACTAACACTCTCCCACCGCCTGAATCTCATCAGAGACACCGCAGTGCTGAGTCCCATCAGAGACAATGCTATATACGCTACGCTATGAGTCACAGGCCTTCCTGCTGTGGTCTTGACGTTAGTTGCTATTTCAGACACTTTTTTTTGAAGGTCATTTGGTGTTATTTTGGTCCCTGAAATGACACTTATTTGCGCAGTACTTTAACCACCCTGCAATGACTTAACACCGGCTATTGCGTTACGAATCTGAGATGCTCCGGCGCTGCATTGCTAAGAAAAACCAGAGCCAGCCAGTTTGCTGCAGAGGCCCTTCCTTCTCCCATGTGATATCCTACATTTTCCTCATTATGTGAAAAATTGGTTCACAGCTGACACCAGAGGGCTGTGTGTTCTACCTCTAACTGATTCTTGGGAAGTGGGACTCCCTTCCTATTTGCATGGTAGGGTTGGGGTATCTGCCCTCTGCTGGACTGGCCCCCCATGGACATCCATGCCACCAAGCTAATGTGCAGTGGTTTGGGCAAGGCCTTCTAGCATTCTAGCAGTATTAGCAGACTAGCAGACAATTACTAGTGTGTCAGGTGTGCAAGGGAACACTTTCGGTGAGATACAAGATACAGTGAGTGTTTTTGACCAAGGTGACCGCTTTGGTCATGGTGGTTGAATTTTCTGTTTTTCTCTATTTAATGCTGTGTAAAATACTAGAATAGACACTAGAGTATACACTATAGTACACATATGCATTTTATACACACGCACACACACACACACACACACACACACCTTCTGATTGAAACAGTATGATTCTGGGACACCCATATCCCTGAAACACATTCATTTCTTCTCGAAGGAGAAGATGGGTGAAAGAGAGAAAAGATGTCAGCACCCTCCGCGCTCGGAGGACAAAAGGTCTACGTGGGACCGTTTTTGTGCTGGTGTTCCAAGGCAGTCCATTCTTATTAATTCTGGTCAGCGAGCAGCAAGGCTTTTTTTTTCCAGGGGAGGGGAAGGTGATTGTGTACATTTCCTCGCCCTCCCTCGCTCCCCTCGTCCTTTTCCCGCGCCCTGGTTAGCGCTGCCGTGTGCGAGCCCATGTTACGGCACGCCGAGGCAAGGTGGCCTGCTTTCCGCGCCATGTGGGGGACATCGCTACTGACAACGAGCTCGGCCGCAGAGGGAACGGGAGCTGGCCGTGTCAGAGCCGCTGCGTCCCTCTCCGCAAAGCGAACGCCAATACACAGCTGCAGGCGACTGCGTTTGGAAACACAGAGCCCTCCAACAAACCCCCCCAACCCTGAACAGCCCCACCACAATGCTTCAGACCTTTGGTTGAGCTGGGGGGGGGGGGTTTACTATAGCCCAGAGCCGCCCCTTTCCCTCCCCTCCCCCACACTCTGCGTCCTCCATTCACAGGAGGCGGGGGGCTGGAGCGGCGTGTTTGTGAAAGGGTGATTGCGCATTTGCATTGTGTGCTGCGGGTTACGCCGCCAATGAGAGATCCCTTTCTGGGTTGTGTGAGCATCGCTTCATTTCTTTCCTGCGCCGATTCGCTTTGAGATGCTGTTTTTCTCTAAACGAAATGAAGAACGGAGGCTTGGTGCTGTATTTTCTCCCCTTTTGCTTTGTGGCATCGTTGCTGTGTTTTTTTGTGCTGGGGTGGCGAATGCCTGCCTTTGGAGGAAAAACAAAAACCGCTACAATGGTGATGTGATGTTTGAGAATCACGCCGCGCTTCCTTCCCTTGATTGAAATCTTTCAAGAGTGAAATTATTAGAAATAAATGGCTTTGTTGTTTTTTGACAGCCATTTTGATGAAGGAAATCAATGAGCAGGATCACAGAGCACGCTTAATCAAGGCTCAATTAAAACAAGAAGCCGTATCAAAATCAGTTACCTGCCTTTTCACCCTCTCTCTCTGCTTCTCTGTCCTTCCTCTCTGTCTCACTCTGTCTGATTTAGCTACTTGATGAAGACCCTAACATTTCCATCGGGTTATTTTTGATCCAGTTGTGTTGGCAGCATGTGCGTCAATGAAACCAATGGCTGGTCAAGGCTGTGTCCCATAAGCTGTGTGGTGGTTTGGCCCTCCTCTTCAGTTCTCTCCCTCTCCCATGTGTGGGTACTTGGCCGAGGAAGGACAGTAATTACACTCATCACAGAGGCTTTATATAGTCAGAGGTCACGGTGGGGACCTTGCGTGATTCATTGGCAAATTAGGTCCTGGCGTCCTTGATTGATAAAACAAGTCCAGCTGTAGTCAACATGTGAGAGAATGGCAATGTAAGGATGGCATATGAGGAGTTGGTGGAGGGCTCTGGTGTGCAAATGACTTCTATGGGTCACATACAAGTAAAGAGGCCATGTAGACATATTTCTACACATACATATATGCACACACATACATACATAAACAGACATATACATACATATATGCACACACATACAAGTGTGCATACATACACACATATATACATACATACACACACACACACACACAAACATAAATACATACATTCATACATACACGCATGCACTCACACACACGTGCATACATGAATACACACAAACATACATGCACACATACATACATATACACATACCGTACAGTACACACATGTATACAGTCAGCAAGATGACCTGATTTGCAAAGTGTGTGTTTGAACAAAGCACCACATGCCAGTATGTGTTCCAAAGCCTAACCCTCCAGCAATAATTACTCCATCAAACACAGCAGTGCTTCGGCTGCCAAATGGCCACCGTGGAGCCTGCTGGCATTGTGGGCCCACAAGACATAAATCCGCTTTCTGCTCAGCACTCCTGTCATTTCTGTAACTCCTGTGTCATTCCTGTGACTCAGGTGTCATTCCAAAATGGTGACATCACCCAAGTGTGTCACCCGTGCCACACCACAGCACCTGTAACTTGGCATGACGGGAAAGGTGTGAGTTTGGGGGAAAGGGGGCCGGGGACTCGTGGCCGAAAATCTTTAAACACAAGGAACACAAATGCAATTTGTGTTTTTATACAAAAGCACTCATGTGCATGCATGCCAGTGGAAAAGTTCTGCAGGACATCATAGACCTACAGTCTTCTGCTTTCATACCAGCAGGAAACATCCTGATTGTTTGCTCTATTCATTTTCAGCAGGACATGCATTTGTTTGGACCTCAAGCAGTTATCTTTAGTCTCTGTTACAGACCTGGCCTTAGCTGGGAAGCTGCTCCATTTGTGTCTGATCAGCCATCAACAGAAATACATCAGCTACTTTTCTGTGGGTCTCTAATATTTTTTAATGTAAATTTGCATCTTGATCTGGTTCCGAATTGAATATAAATGTAATGAGACTAAAATGGGTTCGACACCGCATCAGAAACAGCCTGTGGGGATAGTGTACAAGACACCCACACCACATTTACAAGAGATGCATGTAACTGTAGAGATAAATCTCTGGCCAATAGGTATTAAGGTCATTTGTGTTGGGTCTGTGGGCTTGTACCACAAGTCAATCACCCTGCCTAAACTGAACAGAGTCTTTGAACACAGGCTGCTCAGTGGCTGTCTATGTCTAATACAAGCAGAGTGTGTGAGTGTGCGTGTATGTGTGTGTGTGTATATGTATGTATGTCTGTACATACGTACATACAGGTAAATATACTAACCAATCACAGTATATACATGTACATGTATATGTACATACATGTGTGGAGTGGCGTCAATAGCTGTATGCACGCGTTTTTGAATCCCAGTGCTGACCGTTGTAGGATTACGATAAATCGCTAGCGTAAAGACAGCCTTCTTCTCTTTGCCTCCCTCTCTCTCTCTCTCTCTGCCTCTCTCTCTCTTTCTCTCTTTCCTCTCGAGATGTGCTGTCTGCAGTCTCTACCTGCTCATGACTCTGCTAGGCAACAGCCGACCGCTTGCGCATGGAAATGCGGAGAGCCTCGAAAACTGCAACGGCAGCAGTGTCAGGGAGAGGGAGGAGGAGAGGCAGGTGGGCAGATGGATACAGTGGACAGGATGCCTGGACTGCACTGTAGAGCTCATGACATCCCTGCCTCTGCCCACTGCTGGATCCCTCTCATAGCCCTGTCTGTGCCCTCCATGATAATCCTCAGCCACCAAACTGTCACTAGAGTCATTACATTACATTACATGGCATTATTCTCATTTAGCAGACGCTCTTATCCAGAGTGACTTACATAGGTTACAGCTTTACATGTTACCCATTTATACAGCTGGATATCTACTGAGGCAATGCTAGGGGTAAAGTACCTTGCCCAAGGGTACAGCAACACATGCCCCAGCAGGGAATCAAACCTGCAACCTTTCGGCCAAGAGCCCTGCTGTTTACCACTATGCCACACTGTCGCCTGAATTGACAGAATGAACTGACAGATTTTTCCTACCATTCTACTGTTAACATTCTATCATTTCCATGGGTCATGGAGTAATTGTTTTCCCCAGCTGGACTGGTGTTTTTTTTTTTTTTGATTCCCTTTGGAAAAGAAAAAACCCTGCCAATGTTCAGCACTTGGTGATAATTTCCATTGGGAAAATGCATTATAAAATAATATTTGATTGACTGATTAATGTGCAGCAGAGGGCATTAAATCCTTCAGGGTAAACATTCAGACAGGAAGCAGACATTAACAGCCTTGACACCTCGACAACATCAGGTTATTAAAGGGCATTGGGGGTTATCTTAGGTCATATGGACAAATTTAATACTGGCAGAGGCTCTGTTGTCTCTAAAAAAGTGTTTATCAGTCTTTTCCATTAGTCTGTCTGTACTTTCCCATTTGTCTGTTTGTTTCCTTGTTTTGTCCAATCAAAACCATATCCAAATGGATTATATTAGTTATGATCCACTGACTGTTGGCAGAGGACCCAAGTTTGTGCTATAAGTGGATTTCATGAAATGAGGGTTTTTTTAAAATGTCATTTCAAATAAGTACTCAATAAGTCCCTTGGAAAGAACAGGCGGAACTACATTACCTAAATAATCACACAAATAAATCCCTGCGTTTTCCTTTGCATTAAAAAAAGTCAATCAGGTATACTGTTATTTCTGTTGTGTCTACACATGCCTTGAATCATTTAGACTTCTTGTCGTAAACCGTCTCTAAGACCCGGTTTTACCACAGTCTTTGACGCTGATCCTCTTTGAAAAGACCAGGAGCAGAAATGCAGGCATCACTCTGCGGGTGATGAGGAGTTGCTTGGAAGGCAGAGAGGTTCTGACACAGCTCCTACCCTTTCACCATGAAAAAGTGACTGCGTCTGTTCTCCAAATCCATTCATAAACGTTCACGACAAGGGACCGGCCTAATTCCTGAAATAAAAAACGCTGACGTTCAATCTGTTTCTTTAATCTCCCCAAACAGACAAACAGGTTAAGAGACATACCAACACTAATCGCGGACACCAATTCTACATCATCCCAGATGCACTATTTGTTTGAATGCACTAATAACATAATGCGTCAGGCGTGCTTCGGTGCCTTTTGGAATTTTTATGCCACTGCTAGCATATTTGTACACTCCTGCCAAAATAAGAAACTTATTAGGAAAACAAGTTGTAATCAGACATATTTGTTTTCATATTTGAATAATGCTGCTATTACACAGGCAATTTCAGTTGTGCTTTTTGCCAATGTTGTGTTAGTTAGTTTCCTAGCTGTCTTTGCTGTTTGCATAACTAATCATTACGTTACATTACTGGCATTTAGCAGACGCTCTTATCCAGAGTGACTTACATCAGTTACAATTTTTACATTAGTCATTTATATAGCTGGATATTTACTGAGGCAATTGTGGGGTACCTTGCTGCTCCAGTAGGGTATCGAACCTGCAACCTTTCAGTTACAAGTCCTGCTCCTTAACCACTATGCTACACTGCTGCCCCATGTTACCTATGTAAGCCCCTACCTATGTTACTCACATTCCCCTTCTTGAGCCCTGGTACGTGCTGCTGTTTTGCACAGCTAAACCAACACTCTCCCCAGTGATTTTCCACCATTATTCAGCTCATGATATGCATGTGTAAGAAAGATCAATAACCCTGTCACTTTGCCACTCACCATGAACTCTGCAAATCATTATTGTGCTCACATACCATCAAGTATGAAACCATGGTTCGCCTCAGTGTTTTTAGCCTGCACCTGGATAGGATAAAGGTTTGAGAGCTATGATCACACCTAAGTATGCCCCTCTTATACAAAGTCAACTACGATCTAAACCCTGTTGCACCATTGTGTAGTATGGGTCAGAGACCCTAAAAAGAGAATGTTGTACAGCTGAGACTGAGGGACAATTTGCCAAAAACTTGCACCGCTTGAACAAATGATTGTGTTTGTTCTTGTTTGTCCTTATTTAGAGATTTAGAGAGCTACATCTAATGAATATTGTAAAAGCAATTTTGGGTACCTCAGTGGGAGGAATTGTAGAACAACTACAATAGCAGCATCTACTCAAGATGTTAACTTTACAACCCACATTTGGAGAGGACGGTGCCTAATCTTTCTCTCATTAAATAGAATCCAAATGACTTCAACAAAGGTATGTCAGGGTTTGTTGTCTACCTGTGTAATGACAGAAAATCTTCCATAATGAAGAAGGCCACAGACCCATATGATAAAGAGGCTCTACTTTAAAGCGTATTCACTGAACAGAACTAGGGCAAAAACCAGTGCAATGCTCCTCACATGGGAAGCCCTGTTTATTTTTCTCTGTCTGGGCCATCAGTAACTGTACACCATACAGTGAGGCCATGAAGTGTGCAAACAGAGTGGAAAGGCCCTAAACATGACACTCTGGATTACTCCGAAGTGAGTCTTAACACCCTCCTAATTGGATCAGAACTGATCTGGACACATGATCCCACATTCCCGACACCCCTCTGGGCGATAAACAGGCAAGGATTAACAGGTGTGAAATGATTTCCCCCTCCTCCCAAACCCGGCTCTTTAATCCCTGACCTTTGACCTTCTGCGGCAAACAAAAACAACTGCAGCAGCACAAGAAGCTGCCGTGACAGATGTTGCTGTTGCTGAATGAGGGAGAAGCCCCTGTTCCCAGACGCAGGGTCTGGAGCACAGAGCAAACGTCACCTAAACTCAGTGGCAGAGCAGCTCCACTCTTGCTAGGGTGACCGAGGTGCTTCACAAGCCCCAAAAGGGACAACAGTGTCGCACAGTGGTTAAGGAGCAGGGCTTGTAACCAAAAGGTTGCTGGTTTCAGTTCCAGGGCACTGCTGTTATATCCTTGGGCAAGGTACTTCACCCACACATTGCCTCAGTAAATACCCAGCTGTACAAATGGAAAAAATTTTAGCCTACTGCATGTAAGTCACTCTGGATAATCTCTGCTCAATGACAATAATGTAATGTAAAAGGCTTTGGAGTCCTATTTTTTGTCAAATGTTCCTCCTGCACTTGGACATTTGGAGGACATATTATGGCACGTGATATTTATCTCATGTCCAATAGCTTGTTGTCGCTTAATGACACACCTAAAGCGTATGGAATTCGTTAATCTCCCAATTTCATCCTCTGATGAGTTAGCTTCCAGTTGGCGAGAAGAAAATTCTGCATATGGCTTTGTCTCCTAATCTGTGTGAGGTGACTTTAAATCTTCAGCTATGGCTGCTAATTCATGTCTGGAGACCAGTGTGGTAGCGTGATGTGGTAGCAAGGCTTCTAATCAAAATTGCCAGTGTAAATATCTACATGTATAAATGGATCAATGTAAAAACTATGAACTATGCAACTAGCTTTGCAAAAGAGCATCTGCCATGCAAATCCAATGAGACCTGGTATCCGCCAGCATGATCCAACCATCCATATCATCCTCCACAGCACAAAAAAACACCACATACAAAACACATGAAAGAAGTGGCCAGCATCGTTCATAGACCACTGTAACCTTTCCATGAATTTGCAGCTATATTGATTATCACTCAGTTATTTATTTTATTTTGTATTATTTTGTGCCCAGACAGTTACAGGTTTAAACTCAGGTAGGAAACGCTCTTGAAACCTTGAACCAGACCTGCCATCCAGACTGCTTCAATAACCATTGTGGAGGTCTGGCATTGCTCGTGTTTTAAAAAATGTCAGCGTTGCAATTTGCTCTGCATCAAAGCCTCTGACACATAAAACAAAGGGATATAGGTTTGGGGCCAGGCTGTGAAATGCACCAGGTCTCACTGACGCCTCTGCTGAATAATCTGACTGACACAGACCCAAGGCAGCTGTGGCTCCGGCAGGCATGTGAGCAAAAAACGAACCAGACTCATTCACAAAATGTCTGTGGCTGAAGGGAAACCGGTTGTCCTCGATCACCCAAAATTGGTAACGCTGAAACAAGCGGCAAAATGCAATAGATGTTTTTGATGCGTGCTAACATTTCTCCTGCAGAAAAGCTTTAGTAAATTGTTTTTTTTTTTTCATCCAAGGGCATTCAGAGGTGCCCTCCTCCCAAACACACACATATCCTCTCACGTCTAGGCCCCCTGATCTGACCACACTCCCTCTAACTTTGGGAGCTCAGATACAAAAAGAAAGAGAGGCCATTTCCCTCCGTCCCCCCATAATGCGGTGCTGCGGGGAGGTCTCGCTAGGCTTGTCTCAAGGTTACCAGAGACACTCCGGCAGCTCCCCACTCCTTGTCCCCTCCTCTTCTCCCCTTCCACCATAGGAGCCCAGGACAGCCCCCCAAAACCCTACAGCACCGACAGGCCAACCCCTGCAGGCTCCCACAAATCCCTAAATTAGTAAATAATCTTCAAAGGTAGCTGGCAATGCAGTATGGGGTTTTTTTTGTGTGTGTGTGTGTGTGTGTGTGTGTGTGTGTGTGTGTGTGTGTGTGTGTGTGTGTGTGTGCGTGCGTGTGTGTGTGTGTGTGTGTGTTGTGTGTAATAGCACAACACCAGAGCCTGGTTCACACCACATTAAAGGGAGAGAGCGACAGAGAGAAAGAGAGAGAGAGAGAGAGAAAGCGCCCTAGAAAGAAAGAGATGCCTCTGCACCATCACAGATAGCCCTAAAACAGCATTACACCCCGACCCCCACAGGGGCACAGTGTTTTGTGTTTTGGGGGGGTGGGGGGGTGACAGCACACTGCCGCTATTTACAGGGGAGTGTGTTCGGCTGCGCGCTCCCTCCATTCTCATGTAAAGCCCCCCATCCCCCCTCCGCCCTGCCCACTGTGGAAATAAGCACATTAGATCCACTGACTGTGAAGAAGGAGGGCGAGAAGCAGAAAAAAAGAGGGGGGGGCGTGGGGCAGGGGGTAAACAGGGGGTTTTAGGCAGCCTCTTAAATAGGTAGGGAGGTAGACAGGGTAGCAACTACAGGCAAATGCTTTGCAGATTTGTGCCACAATACCATTTATGGTAAAGCGGTGGTGAGGAGAGGCTGACAAAGGAAAATGCTGGTGGGGGAGAGGAGAGAGAGAGAGATGGACGGACAGACGCATAGACACTCAGGCTGACAGACAGACAGACAGACAGACAGAGGCTGGCATGGCAGAGAGAGACAGGCGAGGCGGGCAGGATTCCTTGGGCAAACGGAGAGATTTGGGGTGAGAAACTCGCATCATCAGAAGCAGCCAATGAGAACCACCCTTCAAAATGTTCAAAGGGAGTGTCCTAGCAACAGAGGAGTAAATAGATTTTCGACCCCCCTTGTCAATTTTTAAAACACACAGTTAAATAAATCACCAAACATCATGCCCGTGTCCATGCCCTGCTTCTGCTTTTGCTCCCATTTCGATTTTTCCCCACTCCACCCTGTGCAAAAGTGGTCGAAGCATAACTGACATACACAACCTTAGCAATCTTAGCTCAAAGGCATTTACATTCCCTTACATGAAGAGCGTTAAGTAATGGATATGTGTTGAATAAGAAATCCTGCTCATTGTCTCTAATCCTGCTGTAGCCAGAATATAAACCGTGCATCTATAAATACCAGCAACAAACCAGAAAGGACACTGCACCGAGAGCTGCTCCAGGGTAGTGTTTTTTTCACCCCCAAATACGATTGCTCTGTGTTATTGTTCATGAGCAAATCATCTCCACAAATCCACTCATCTGCAAGGATTATGGACAAACCTAGTCAGACAGGGTTGTTTTTGACACTCAGAGGTCCTACTGCAATTTTTCCATCTCTCTCACACACACACACACACACACACACACACACACACACTCACACACACACAATGCAGACCCCAGTCAACACATATGATCGATTCCCTCGGGGACCCTCAGGTTCACTGACATGTCCTCCTCTTTCTCTACTGTAAGGCTTTTTTGCCCCGTCTCCATCTCTGTTTTCCCCCTCTGCTGGGAGAGAGGGCAGGAGATGAAAAAAGGAGTGTCCCTCATGTAGCGTATGCCTCCATTCATTCCTTCATTCATTTTTTCCCTCTCTTTCCCAGCTACCCGAGCCCAACAGCCCCTCTGGTTATGAGCCAGATCGCAGCCTATTGTTTTTATGTGCTTGCATGAAATCACACACACACACACACACACACACACACACACACACACACACACATATATATGCGTACACACAAACACACACAAACACATGCTAGCCTATATCCCCATGTGTCACAGAAAACACACAAAGGATTGCAAAATAACGTTTAAATAAGAAAACAGTGCTGGTGGATCGCAGCTCAGAATGTGCAGAGGACTGCAGTCAGGGAAAGATTAGCTATTACGTGTGACACAGATAAATACGAGACCAACAGAAATCCATCGGGTGTGGGAATGTGCTTAATATATTGCATCTACACATACCTATGAATAAATAATACATCAACTGCTCATTTACACACAGACACACGTATCCAAACACACACACACATAAAATACATACACACATTCATTCACGTATTCATACACACAAGCGCACATATACGTTCTCACACCCCATTCATATGTACCAACATACATATGTACACACACAGATAAACGCATGCCTGTTTTCCCTGCACACTTGTGCCTTGCTACGGAGCAGCGGCTCATTGAGCAGCAGCCAGCGCGGCTGAGCGGTAGATTAGCGGGAGCTGCGAGGGATGGATCTGGGTCCGCCTCACGGCAGAGATGTACTGCGGACAGCGCCGTAGCGCGCGTGTGTGAGAGCGCGAGCGTGTGCGTTTGCGTTATCGGAATGCGCTGCGGTCACAGGGAGCAGCCCCGGCAGACCGAGCGGGGTGGGAGAGAGGGTGATAATCCCTGTGTCCCCCCTCCACTGTCCCCTGTCCCCCGTCCCCCGCTCCCCGGTCCCCTGTCAGCCCCCGGAGAATCGCGCCTCTGATGCCAGAAGCGGGACATCAGCTCCCGGCAGCAGAGACAGGATCGCTGATCTTACCTAGAACGAAGCCTCAGCCACTGTCTACCCCAGAGAGGAGGAGTGAATGAGACAGACACAGAGAGCGAGAGAGAGGCAGTGGAAGTGGCGGTGGTGCTGCTTACCGGCTGACGATGTAGACGGTGAACAGTGTCCTGATTCTCCTGCAGCCAGACCAGGGGGGAAAGGGGAGGGGGATGAGGGTGCAAATCGAAAATTGTTGTTTAAAAAAAAAAAAAAAAAAAAAAAAAAAAAAAGCAAGAGTTCCCCTGGAATCTTAACGGCGTGTGGGGAGGGAAAAAAGGCCTTGTGTTTTCTGAGAGCGTTCCTTTATCCAAGTGACCCAGATGGCCGTGAATTACCCAAACCTGCGCCTGCTTTCGCCTCAAGCACAACCTCACGCCGCGGTTCCCTCTTTCTCTTTCTCCCTCTCTCTCTCTCTCGTCTCAGTAACGCTCTCTCTCTCTCTCTCTCTCTCTCTCTATGTGCTCAAGACAGTCCCTGCCCAGCAGCTGTTAATCTATGTGAAATAGAACGCTGTGTTCTCTGCGCTCTCTCTCTCTCTGTCTCTCTCTCTCTCTCTCTCCCACCCTCCCTTTCTTTTTCCCCCTCTCTCACAAAGACCCCCGCCAGCCCACCCCCTTAGCACCCCCTCCGCCGACGAACAACTGACATCTCCAATAAGCCTGCTGGCGGGGGGGACATGTGTTGAGTGAGAGTGTGTGTGTGTGTGTGTGTGTGTGTGTGTGTGTGTGTGTGTGTGTGTGTGTGATTTAACCCTTCCCACACTAGCCCTCCCACAGCAGGTGTGCCGAGGCTCCAGTGAACTCCGAGGAGGGCCCCCAAGCCCCGGCTGGCCAGTTATCACCACGGCGATAGCGCGCAGCCAATGGGCCGCATCTAACCTCCGTCGCGCGGAGTTGTTCGGCCGCCGGTCGGCATCCCCGTGCGAGCCCACCCGGAGCCCCTCGCCCCATCTCCCCTGAACAGACAGCAGGGCCCTGGGCTCTCACAGAACGCACCCCGCATCTTTTTGTGCCCTGAGCTGGCGTCTCATTGGTGGAGCCGCCGGGCGGTTGCAGTCAGAAGGGCCGCGTGTCTGTGGTGTTGTGGCATTTGTTTTTGGGGTAGCGGAAGACCCTCGGCCTTGGGGGGGATGAATAGGATTAATGCAGCCAGCGTGGCTCACAATATCAATTCAGCAAGAGAAGGTAGTGGGATATTTACAATACACTCTAAGTACAGGACATTACAGCATGTTTTCGAATCTGCATTTACCTTTACAAATTAAAGATTTGCAGACCAGATTTGCAGGTTTTTCATTAAGTAATAGGTGTATTTTAATAGAAAAAATATTTTTCAGAAACTCTGGTCTTAGAGTCATGAGAATATTATTAAATAATATTATGTAGGACATATGTACAAAAAAAAAAATGTCTTTTATCTTTCTGATATTTTATCTATGTATCTCTGTATCTATCTATCTACTATGTATATATATGTGTATATATCTATATAGTAAAAGTAAAAATGCAAAAATGTACCTTTTGGAGAATTTTTTGTTATTCTTTAATCTCAATAGCATTGCATAGAACACTGTTCACAAACAATGGATTTTATTTCAGGAAACACAAGGGTCACATTTATTCATATCCTGTAATTAGTATTTGGTAAATCCTCTTATAGCAAGGATTACACTGACAAGTTGCTTCCTGTAGTTTTTATGAGGTCCTGGCACTTCTGAGAGGGGATTTTTGACCAGTCCTCCTGGTTGAATTGCTGTAGGCACTTCAGATCTTTAGGTTTTCATTTGTGAACTGCCGTCTTGAGTTCAAATCACAAATTTTAGATGGGACTGAGGTTTGGAAATTGAGCTGGGAAGTGGTGAACATTGATTTTGTGCTCAGTTACCAATCTCTTTGTAGATTTCGATGAAAGCTCTGGATCGATGTCATGCTGGAAAGTCAGTTTTTGGCTAAGCTTGAGCTTCTTGGCAGAGGGAACCAAATTTTGGCTGAAATGTCCTGGTACATATTGGACTTCATGACTCACTCTTAATCTCAACACATAATCCGAGACACGCAGATGAAAAACAAGGCACAAAACACAACAAACCCCCACCATATTTTACAGTGAGCACTGGTTTTCTGTCAACTTAAGCTTCACCTTTTTTATGGCAAACATAACCCCAATGAGCAAATTCATAAAGATGTGCTTCGAATTAGTTTACCAAATTCATGGCACCTCTTGTGATCTTCCTTCAGAAGAGACTTCTTCCTGGCAACACAGCGATGAAAGCAACAATCATGCAAGCCACTATACCTGGTAGTTTTTGACACCTTGTATTCTGAGGATGCCAGTTTGTTTTGCCGATCGCCCCCCATTCCACTAGATTTTCGTTGTAATACTAGGGCTATATTCTTTTTATGCCTCACAATAATTACAATCCAGAATAGCTGTGTGCTTGACAGCAAATGCCATAGCAACCAACTCTCGATATACTCTATTGTACGTCACTAAACAATGGCATGTTCCTTTCCACCAGGTTTTGCGTCATGGGAAACTTTTTGCATGCACCTGAAAATATCAACTACATGAACCACTGATGCTCACTGGAGACCTATTACATTTGTTGAGAGTCTGAGGGCTTGATCCATGGGTTACTGTTTGTGTAGCCTGGGTGCACATTTCAGCGGAGAAGAGACCAGTCCAGTCCACAGCTCAGCAATAAGACACATCAGCAGTGAGTCCTAGCCTCTCTCAGCTGTTTTAACTAGTCCTAGCCTTCATCAGCTGTTTTATGTTACATTACATTATTAGCATTTAGCAGACACTCTTATCCGGAGCATCTTACATAGTTTACACTTTTAACCTGTTACTCATTTATATTCTCTGGATACTCTGGATATTTATGTGGTAATTCTGGGTTGAGAACCTTGCCCTAGGGTACAACAGCAGTGAAATCGAACCGGCAACTTTTTGGTTATGAGTCCTGCTCCTTACCACAATGCTACACTGCCATTTTAGTGACTCCCAGCCTCCACCAAACCATTTACGCAGGTTAAGTGGGGTAATCAAGTTAAGGCAAGTCAAGTCAAAATGTTGACAACAAACATACAATACCAGCAGACATAATGATAAAAACAAGATACTTTTTTCTATTTTAGATCCACTGACTTCCTGGATGGAAACCTCTGCAGAAATGTGGTGGACTGCAAACATCAGAGTGAGCAATGTTGCTCTGAAAATAGCAGTAGGCCTTCCTGTCAAACCCAAAATGCAACTGCAGCTCTAATGGGAGGATTCTTTCTGCAAGCAAGTTTCAATTCTCTCTGCTTCTGAAACCAGGGCTTTCACTGAATGGTGGATGCCAGAGAGAAGGGAAATTGCACAATTTTTTCAATGCCGTCAGGCTGTGCTGACATGTCCCATGAGAGGAAACAAAATTTCCAATAACAACTTTAAGCAAGTGTTACAGTGGCAAGTGTTATGCAAACAATAAATAAACCTTTCCTGAATTACTCCAGGTTAAGGACTAAGCCTGTTGTAGTTAGATTAAATAGATGCTGAGGTTTCTATTTAATTTTCAGTTTAAATAAACCCTTTCTGAGAGTGTAACCTCTAAGGACACCATTTCAGTGTATCTGGTTGTAATACAATACATGGCATAAACCATAATTGTTGTTAAAATTTTGAAGGGTAGCCTTGGATGATGTATCTGTTGATTGCTATAAGGGCATTCACAGCAGACAAGACATTTCCTCCAAACAAAGTCTATTAATACTGGGCCATGCACTTGGAGACTATACAGGTCTGTTCGCTTATGAACTGCTTTCTTTAGTTTGAACCACAAGTGTTCAATTCGATTGAGGTCTGGAGACTGAGATGAAAACTTGAGAACATTTTTGTTCAGTTAACCTGGAAAATTTCTTCTCATTCAGATGTATTTTGGTGAACTCATGTTGCCTCTATTGTGGCCTGCCTTTAAAAAGGCTTCTTTGTAACCCAGAGACAAATATAGCATTCAACACTGAATGGCTCTTTCTGACACTTCGTAATCTGAAGATGCAAGTTTGTTTCGATCTCTAAGAGTTTCCCTTGAATTTTGTGGTTCCCTCCAAAGATAGATGTGCATCTTCTTCCTGGAGGGCTTGCCACTGCACTTCACCAAAGGCCTTAATTGTCTTAATAATGAACACTACAGTGAAAACCAAAGATTCGGCCTTTTGTGAATTCCTTTACAGTCATCTTCCAACTTGTAGAGGTTAACGACCACTTACCTGCAGTCTTCTGACAGCTCTCTGACCTTCACCGTGATAAAAAAAAAGAGCAGCACTTCTGTGTGTTAATTCCTTTTATATTGTCTCTGTATAGCTCCAGAACCTCCTGTTGAATTTCCACTAAGCCCAATGTTGATGTAGATTTGTTTTGTCGGATTTTGTTTTGAGGAATACTTAAAGGTATGAATAAATTTGACCCTCATATTTGCAGAACTAATAGTCATTATTTGTGGATCACATTTGTGGATCAACAAATCTGAATCTGCTCTGTGCAATGCAATTGAAATACAACATTTTTATTTTTTATGTAGAAATGCTTATGCAATATGTATTTTTTTCTTTTACAGCGTATTTTTGTTCAGTGATATGAATAAATACGGAGAGAACCATATTATATGATGTCACATGAAATATGAACTAGTGGTTCAATTTTTTTCTGCCAAAATTGTCCATATCCTTTGCACCATGAGCAAAAGTACACAGGCGATGGAAACACACAGAAGGGGATTAATCTCTAATAGAATAAAATTATATTCTAAGGCAAATTATTTTTATTTGCAGAGCAGATGTACATTATATTTGCATTTTGTCATTTAGCAGACATTCGTATGTACAGCAAATGACACACATGTCAACATGGTGCTCTGATCACTTAAGATAATTACAACATACACTCTTTGATAAATTCACAAGTATGATACTTGCAATACGGTATCATCAGCCCGCGCAATTCTATTTGTCATTCATGTTGCAATTATGTGCAACACAGCAATACCATTCTGTACAACCACAAAAGTAAGGGGAAGGGGAGTTATGCTTGGAAGGTTTGCAGGGATGCATTTTTATGAAATGGGTCTGCAGTCTACAATGGAAGATGGCAGATGACTCTGCTGTCCTGAGTACAATGGGAAGCTCATTAAGATTATCTGGGAGTATGTATTTCCTGAGGGAATTTAACTGAGGCAAGTACCCTCCTGAAAGGTGCAACAGCAGTAGCACACACTTCTAATCTGAAACTTGAACTTTATGGTTATAAGGCCTGTTTTTTTTTTTAATCAAACTAGCTTCTAATGTTCACTCTTGGGCTTGGCTCACACTCCTGGGAATACGTGTGTATTTATGAAGTAGTGTGTGGATTTCTGTGTGTGAATGTTGGTCTGTTTGTGTTTGTGAATGTGTGTGTGTGTGTGTGTGTGTGTGTGTGTGTGTGTGTGTGTGTGTGTGTGTGTGTTTGAGAGAGAGAGAGACAGAGAAAGAGAGAGAGATAGCATTGCTTGACCAAAGCCAGTTATTTTGCAAATGAACACTGCACAGAAAGCTCATGCATTTTCCTGTATCTAAGGGAACAGACAGTGAGGGTTACAGCTGAATTACTCTCATGCTGCAGAGAGCCAGAGTGGGAGCTATGGAATTGGTCACATTTCCGCACGAAATGGAGGAAAAAAAAAAAAAGAGATGCACAACAGAGAGATGAAATGTATTTCCTTCCTTTTAAGAGGAACTTCTTATCACATCCATCCGTCTTTATAATTACAGCCACAGAGCGCGATCTCATTTATAGAGGGGGAAAAAATGCCTTTGAGCAACAGAGGTCTGAAAATTGAAGTGGTCAGTATGAGCGATGAAGAATGGCAGACAAGGAGAGGTGTTCTACTTTCTGTCCCCCAGACCAACACGGCTTTTTTAGATCACTGGTGCAGTGCGCTCCTCTCTCTCTCTCTCTCTCTCTCTCTTTCAGGCCACTCAATGTACTCTGAGGGCCGTGTCACTTTGTGATGGGTACACAATACCCAAGGTGTGTCCCAATTCCTAAAGATGCTCATGGCCAGGAGCCATGCATTGGTCGGCACCCGGGTGCCACAAACGCAACAAAATCCATCCACAGCCTCACAGCTATTCCCGGCTGTCAATCTTACAGGACATTTCCAGAACCACTTTGCGTGACAGAAGGAGCGGCTTCAGCTAATATCGCACTGAACTGCGCTAGAGCTAGTGCAAATGTGCGATTTCTACAGGCTGTTGTTTGCGATGTGGGTGCTGCTGACCAGCCTCTTTGTCTGAGCCCCCCTGCTGGGCCTCTGATGGCGAGATAAACATCGGCAATATCCTTGAGGCGGCTAATAAAGGCCTGAGAGTGAGCGGCAGGAGGGATTTCGGTCGGCTCGGACGCCATCGTCCTCAGTCAGGGTAATGCTGGACACGATTTGGTCTGGAGACAGGGGGTGCTGCGCCCCAGGGGATGCTGGGTATTTGCCATTTCCTCAACCGTGAGCTGTAGCAGGTGCCCAACTTCACTGACTCTCCACCTCACTACCCACAAATGAAAATGCGTACCTTCCAACTGTCTACTCCAAACGCAACCTTGAGTTACCATTGGGGGGGGTTACACAAAATCCAGGCTTGGATACCTCTGACAAATTGCTGACCTGTTGATGCTGGTGGTTTGACACTTAGTGACTTGAATAAATAGGTCAAGTTGAGGCTGAGCAGTGCCTTTTATTAAAGAGCAGACTACCTTGTAATGGCTGAGGAGATGGGCTACAGACCGTGTACGTATTTACTGGCTCACTGTTAGTTCTGTGGAATGAACTCCCCACGGGGGTTAGGACAGCGGAATCACTGGCCATCTTCTGACGCAGACTGAACACCCACCTCTTCAGACTGCATCTCAGTCCCACTTCTATCCCCACCCCCTAACACCTGCTGCTACTTGCATTTAATGCAAATTTTATGTGTAGTATTACATTGTATTATAATTTGTGTTCTAGGGACTGTCGTACCATAGTGTACTTGGCTTTTGTCAGAGTGCACAAGTTAACTTGTGGTAGGGCTTGAATAATGCTATGCTCACACTCACTGGTCTGGGAGTATTGTGAGCCCGGTCTGACACTGTTGCTCAATTAAATCATGGTTATACTTATGTTCTATTGTGATGAAAGTTGCTCTGGATTAGAACATCTGTTAAATGCATGTAATGTAATGTTTCTTAGAATCCCAGCCTTGCTATTGCCTACTAGTGCCTTGTGTTGAAAAAGACTGTGTAAATAAAGAAAAGAGTGTTTAAGCTCCACACATAGAAGGAGGTGCAGTAAGGAACAGAATCACAGAACCCCATTTGCTAAAATATTTATACCTGGAAATCATTTCCATGGCATTCTACATCTGGGCTTCTATTATTTATGGTGTGCCCATTATTTTTGGGGTCAATCGTCCCATCTTGCCCGTGGTTTGCGTGCTGGGACGTTCCTCCGATTTTTACCGTTCCTCCTCAAGCTGGGACTCTTAATTATGTTTTAAATGATTTCTACCCCTAGGAAGGAGCACTCGTTCATTTTTGCCCTGGTATCTAAAACGGCAATGAAAGCAAAAAATCCAAATGCATACACCGATCTATATCACATTAGAAAATTCAATTTGTGATCCATTGTATTGATTTTTTTCCTCCTTTTTACCTACATGGCTAATCTCAAGAAAGAAAGCTCTACTACTTTACATACTTGCAAATACAGTGCTCCAATATATGCTAGCAACAGCTTACATTTTCAGACAGATAAAAATGTAAATGGGATTGCAGAATGTATAAGTCTTTACTGGAATAATTCTGGTTTAGTCCCTGCCTCAAGAAGACAGCATTGCCCCAAATCTGTGGTCCCCTGGTCTCGAGTCCAGGGCCAGAACTGAATAAACACCACTACCCATAATTCCTTATGGGGGATGCCAGTCACTCTGCATTATTTTCCCTCACAGGTGTCAGAGGTATAGAATGTCAAACCCTTTTCAGAAATAAACTGACAAACGCAGAGACAACCATGGAGCTGTGCTTCCATAAATACCCGCGGTATACCATGGGGGAGGTGTGCGTACGTGCTCTGTGTAATATTCTTAGAACAGGATTCTCAAAATGTCCTCTCAAAAATACGCTCTCCGATATAGCGCGATACTCCCCATCACACACACATGCAGCCCACTGTAATAATGTCACCTGTTTTCTCAGCCCCTCCATTCTATTTCTGTCATCCGTATTCTCAGGCATTCTAAGAAGTGGTATTACTCACCACCACCACCACCCCCCCATCCCTCCCCTTTCCTCCCTCCCCTTCGCTTTAGAACAACCACCGCCCTCCCCTCACACCCCCGCAGTGTGTGCGCAGATAGTACGTTCTGCCCCTGCTCTCGCCCGGCTCCCTCTCTCTCTCTCCTTATAAGGACAAAATGCATTGAGAGAGGCAGCATGAGGAGGCTGTACCAGCGCGCACAGGCAGGTAGGGGACGGTGGCTCCGCGGAGGAGAAGAAGAGGGCAGAGAAACCGGGGAAAGAGGGGGGGGTTGGGGAGGGGAAGGTTGGTGGTACTGAAAGGACAGCGCCCAGCGAGTTCCATTTTAACTATGGGGCAGGGGTGAGGAGCGGATTGGGGGGAAAGGCGGAGAGGATGTGTGTCTTTGTGTGTGCATGTGTGTGTGTGTGTATGTGTGTGTGTGTGTGTGTGTGTGTGTGTGTGTGTGGAGGGGATAGGGACAGGGGGGTCTTTAGAAACACAGGGATCCGAGGCTCAGGGAGCTGCCGGGGGGAGCGGCGTGTCCACGCAAGCCTGCTCTGGGCTCTCTGTGTCCTGCTCGACGAAGCACCAGGCCCCGTCACTGGGTCTGCTGTGTGCCTCCCTCCCCTGACACTGACCAATCTGCCACACCTGCACGTGCGGGATCCTGTCACCTCTGTGTCCTGGCTAGCAAGAATACCTGGGTGTGCACTGGTGATGTGTGTGTGTGTGTGTGTGTGTGTGTGTGTGGGCGTGTGGGCGTGTGTGTATGCACGCGTGTGTGTGCGTTTGTTGAGGGTTAACCATCCAGCAGCCGCCCCTCCACCCTCCCAACACACACACAGTGTTGAGAAAGAGAGCTGAGAGAGCCAAAAGAGCCAAATAATACGCCAACCCCCCCCCCTTGATCCATGCCGGTTTGAGTTTTTTTGGCACTGAGCAATCTGCTTGGCCAGCCCGCCTGTCTCCCCCCACGCTGAAAGCCTCGGCGTAATTCCCTTTCCCGCCTAATTTACCACCATCTCCATCAGCACAATGAGTAAGCAGCCATGTTTGAACAGCGTGGGGGTGAGGCAAGCAAAGCCATGAGAGCAGCTGATAAAAAAGCATTTCTGTTCAACGCTGAACATTGGACATTTCAATTCACAGGACATTCTTCATTATAACCAGCACACTACTTTTTTTACTCTCAGCACCTGAGGGAACCAGGCAGAGGTGAAACGCTAACTCAAATTGACAAGGAAAACTTTTTTTTTCCAGACCAACAATTCCAACATCATGCCACATAAATCCGCAGCACTGTAACTACCGAATGGAGTGGCAGGTATGTCACTGAGTCAAGATGGTGGCAGCCTGGGGTTGCCAACATACTTTGTGTTACTGTTCAGCACAGCAACTCAAGCCCTTCTTGGGCTTTCCTACAGAGATAACTAAAATTATCCAGAGGTCTGAGTTCTTATATACGTTTTTGTACAATCGAAATGTCTTTATACACACAGGAATTCATATCCAACTCCATTAAGGTCACACAATCAGAGGACAACCTTTTATGACCACTTTGCACTTTCTTTGTTCTTTTTTCTTCTTTTATGCCATCTTAATTTTCCTGCCCATTAAATCATCACAAGTCCTCCGGTGCCCTTAAACCTACTGAGTCATAATGTGTCTACTCTGTCTAGATAGCCCGAACTTAACCATAATGAGCCAACAGGCACTGCTATCTGATATAGGGTCTGTCCTAAAAGTAATAACGCTACTAATCGTTAGTAGCAGTCATACTACACAGTACCATAGTAGAGATGACATATGGATAAAATAATCCTATTGAAGGTGCAAAAAAGACAGTTTTACATAACGGGAAAGAATGTAGGTGACTTCAATGAATTCATCCAATATTGCTCAACTCATAAATAATGATTAAAATGTTTGCCAACTATGTAGGTTCTCCTGTATTCATGTGCTTTCTGTTTGTCTTTTTCAGGGGTTTGATGTCAAAAGACCACATTCTCTTCATTTGGTAATACAAAATAAACACAGGACCAAATATAAAGTGTTTAGTAGAAACTGGGCAGCATGACTTGTACTTTACTTGTTACTGTATTTACTGTAATAGTGCCTGTTTTAGTCTGTGAGGTTATGTGGTCAAATGGTTTGTTATAGCATGGATTATTTTCTTATTTCAGAATTTGAATGGCAGATTTGTTCTTTCAAGCCTGTGATTAATGATTTATGTGTAATATATTTCTGATATTTTGTTGCTGGTTTCTCTGGGATCAGAGCCTCTGATTACCCATTAGGGATCTGGGATACAGAGTCTGATCAGTCCCATTGGTCAGACGTCGCGTGCGCATATTGAAATCTGATCAGAGCCATTGATCAGTGGCCGTTTGCCTTGCCGCTTGGCTCAGCTCTGGAGGGCTGCAGCAGGATTATAATTCATCATAGTCACAGGCGCTGTGGTTCTTTAGGCTTCTGGGAAGCCAATATCACTTCCTAACAGCCAGGAGCGGAGCGGAGGGGATTACAGAGGCAGCCAAAGCTCTGGGATTTCTCATCGCTCTTAACAAAACACAACATTTACATTGAAATGGGGGGTTTTGGGGTGGGGAGTGGGGGGTGGTGGGTGGGTTTGTTTTGTTTGTATGCGTGTGTGAGTGTGTGCGCGTGTGCATGTTTTTGTGGTGTGTGTATATTTGTGTGCGTGCGTGTGTGTGTGTGTGTGTGTGTGTGTGTGTGTGTGTGTGTGTGTGTGTGCGCGCGCACACACAGAGGCACAGGAGGGGGGGGGATTGCCAGACAACCCCCCTAAAATGTTCTTCTTGCTTTGTTTGTGTAATTAAAGGGTTAAGGAAAAAGCAGGGAATTGTGGGCCCTCGGAGGTCACCGAGCTGCTCCCACAGGCCGGTGCTGTTCTGGTCCGGCGCCAGGGTACGGTGCGCAGAAAGACGGGTGTGGGAGGCAGGCTCGTAACAAGGTGCCGTGAGCGCTTTCTGACAAACAAACCGGCCCACGTCTTCCAGCCACTGCAACGTGGGCCCGGGGTCCGTGCGATCACAGGCAAGGTCATCGGCAAAGCGGGAAGCGTGACTGTTTCCTGCTGTGCAGATGTGCTACGGACAGGCATGAGGAGAAGCTAGTGGTGCTCACGGTGCTGGGCTCTGGACCTGAGGCTGAGGGGTGAGACTCCCGGCAGGAACTCATGTCACGGCGAGTGGGCTTTACCTCGCATGCTCCTGTGAAACCTCTGCTCTATTAAATGGGCAGGTGAATTGTGACCACTGTGAGCTACCCCTGCCTACAGGCCTCTATGCAGCAAATAAACACTGTAATGAACAAAACGAAAGCAGGGAAGATATGCAGACTTGCACTGATGGATCATTGGAAGGATCATTTGCTTGCAGTCATACGAATTACTGTAATCCGACTGCAGATTGCTCCAGTGCCTCCACACACAGAAAGCTGCTTATATTTTCTGCCAGGACATCATGGGTTTGAATCCCAGCCCATTTACACCAGCATCGGAAACCAGCACAGTCCTTCCAATAAACAAAGATTCAATACCCTTCAGCAAAGCACCTTATCTGCATTATTGCACTGAAAATCCTTCAAGCTGTATACATGCATAATCTATATGTAACCGTAAGCAAGTGAATGATTCTGCTGAGGAAACCAGAAATGCGCGACAGTTTTTTGTCGTCGTCCCCTCTGCCCCCTCCCGCCCCCCCGTGCCGATTCCGCCGCCGTTAGCGTAGCGGCGCGAGGAGCCGCGCTGGGACTGGATGTTGATTCAGCTGGAGCTCCTCGCAGGTTCGCACCTCGGCCCCACAGGAGATGAAATGTTGTGTGACGCCCAGCGCAAACTGCTGGCGGAGTTTGAATGGAGGTGTTTTGCTAACCCCCCCCCCCCTCACCCTGGTTTGTCTGTGTCAGTGTGTCTGTTGTCTGTGTCAAGAGTGCGTGCCTCTTTCACCCGCTCCACAGAAGCAGCCCCCATTTCGATGGGGAGATTTCTTTATTTGGGGATAAAAGCTTTTTTCGCAGAGTTTGGGATGTAATTATGTATGAGAGATGCAAATCCCTTTAGTCACAGGTCCCTCTGCAGAGAGCAAAATGGAGGGGAATTAACCAAATACAGGGAGAGACAGAAAGAGAGAGTTCCTATTGCACGCATGTGACAGTAAAATTGGGGGGAGGTGGGGGTGGGGGAGGATTTGATTTGTTATCATATAAAAACATCTGTTCCCCCCCAGATCTCCGTCAACCTGTGGGCTCTCACATTCACTCTGAAGAACCTGAATATGGAGGGAGTCTACCCCATGGGGCTGGGACTCGGGTCGGTCTCTCCTCTAACAAAGGCAAAACTGGATTTATAGTGCCTTTGGAGATAAACAAGGCTCTCAGGTCACCCGGAGAGTGCCTGGGCAGAGACTTTAAGCAGCGGAACCGAGGATCGCCGATGCTTTCTAGATCAGAGAGGAATTGCATGACAGGGGCATCAAGTACTTACGGTGACAAACCGTGCGTACTTGACACACATTTTCGCGATTTAAGCACGCAACATGAAAGCGGTTTGGAGCACTAACCTCCGCGTCTCAGCGAAGTGTGAAATTGACGGCAGTATCCAGCACATTTTTCCCTCATTTAAATTCTTGCTTGCTAATCCGTTATGCAAAAAAAAAAAAGGTACCATGACATAACAAGTGCAAGAGGGAAAAAGACAGAGAGAGACAGATCAAGGAGAGAATGAGAAGAGTACAGGGCATTATGGGAAAGTGTATGACTTATGTATGATTGATTATATAAGATTTGTAATGATCCCTCACGGACATGGCGGTGTTCACTCAGTTGCATAGCGTGGAGACATTTGGGAGCTGAGGAAAAGCACTTAATCCTGCTCCGTTTACTGCAGTCAAGCATATCAGTCAAATGAGCCAGGAGGACCGTTTCTCCAGGGCTAAGTAATTCGGTATAACGCGTGTGCATGCGCACGCATAACCTCGGGAAGACACAGGTGACGTCAGACACCCTATCACTGCATGCTGTGGATGAGGAAGGTAGTCAGAGCCTTGGTCCTGTGTCTGCGTGCAACCTCATAAGGCCACACCATGAACGGCCAAACTCTGACCGCTTTGCCCTTTCTGCCTTTACAACACATAACCTGCTGTCAATATAAAAGTCCTCACGGGCCTAAAAACTGAAACGCGAACCCAGCCCAACCTGTGCATTTTAATACCCAAAGCAAACCCCACCCAGAGATGATAACTTTATCTGTTACCTGACCTGGCCCAAACCTGACCACCCACCCCCCAAATGCTAAAACACAATTATAGATCAGAACCGGCCCAAACCTGACATGCTTCATCAGGTCCTGTCGGATTTGGGTCAGGTTGCTGGGCTTTACATCATAACTACTACTTTCACGCCTGCTTCAGCTGGCACAACCACCCAATCATATGACACCAACCCCTCTCCTTATACGCATATCCACAGTTCACTGTAGGTGTGAAGACACATCTGGCCTTGTTCCACTTCATGGTGAACTTGCCGTGACTCCTGAGATCCTGACAGACATGACCATGGCGGCTCACTACCATGGCCCACTACTGAGTGTTACACTCACACTCACTGGTCTGGGAGTGCTGTTAGCCTGGTCTGACACGGTTGCTCCTTCAACTTGAATGGATACGCTGCTGTTCTTTTGTACTGCAAGTCGCTCTTGGATAAGAGCATCTGCTAAATGAATGCAATGTAATGTACTGCTGGGCCAAAAAACACTAGCGCTGTGTTTGCTCTCCTAACTCAACCGGCCGCTGGACAGTGATGAAGCACCACTCTGCACCAGTCAATGCTGCCGAACCTGCACAGGCAACCTGAAGCCCTGCATCCTTTACAATGCGCTGCCGGCTGTTTCCATAGAGATGGTGGAACAATTCACCTCCTTCTCTCAGCATCCAGAAGGCCCTCCATCTCCTGGTGGTCATGACCCTGTCTGCATCCACATATACTACATTACATTATTCCCATTTAGCAGACATGCTTATCCAGACTAACTTACATAAATTGCAATTTTTACACGTTATCAATTTATACAGTTGAGAATCTACTGGGGCAATCATGGGTTAAGCACCCTGGCCCAAGGGTACAGCAGCAGTGCCCCAGCAGGGAATTGAACTAGCAACCTTTTGGTTACAAGCGCTGCTCCTTACCACTGTGCTACAAAGCTGCCCCCCACACACACACACTTGGAAGGGTAGTAACAAAGGGAGGTGTATTAGGAAACAATTTCAGCTCCTGCTCTGAGAAGGGAGTGAACACTGTATTTAACTTTTGCTTTGTGTATGGACATATACATATCAAAAAACTAGGTACAGAAATAGAAAAAATAAGAAAGAATACAAGTGGAAACTATGCATGAAACACATACTGCATAAAAGGACACCCAGCACTATCTGAGGGTAACAACCTAACAGCTAGCAAGCTCCCAAACCCCAGCAGATCCCTTTCTCTTAAGAGAAGGCCAGGAATGCAAGAAAATCTTGGAGTGCATTTCTGTGAAACAGTATGCATGTAGGTTGGACTGATGTGGCCCAAATTTCACGACGGGACTTGGCGTTATTTTGATATCAATTATTTAAAAGGCAGACCTAGTTTTTGCAGTTATATATGGAGCTGTATATATATATATATATATATATATATATACACACACACACACACACACACACACACACACACACATATATATATATATATATATATACACACACACACACATATAAATATATAAATATATATATACATATAAATAAATTATATATATGTACACCGTATGTGCTTTGGACACGTGAGCAGCCTTAGCACTTTAGAATGTCAACAATGTATTTTGTTGAGATTTCAGACCATTTTAATCAGATATCCTTTTGTGCAACAAGTCAGATATGAATCAGAATTACTAATAAAGCACATCCTCATGGTCACAGCAGTGTGCTGGACAGATGTGTGAGGCGATACAGCGCAGGGCTGTGCGTTCAGTGTGTAGCCCAGACTGGAGCATCACTGCTGGGGCTCTCTGCGGACCAAGGGTGGGGCTGGGGGCGACAGCTGCCCCAGGGACCAGGCCTCCATATGGACCAGCCGTCTCCCGGGAGACGCTTTTGGACCTGCAGGAAAAGCACGTTTAGCAACGCTCCAATTAATCCCCCAACACAGCCGCATCCCGCGCCGAAGCCCCCCCGCGAAGGCGCCGTCGACGGACGCCCTGCCAAAACGCAACGCTGTCGCCGTGTTGCTTTGATGTTGCATCAGCGAGAAAGCGAACGCGGAGCCAGAGAGCGTGGCGTGCCGAGAACCTGATCCATTATCTTTATTACATTAGCATAAGGTTCATTAACACAAGAATGCTGGGTTTCTGTTTTTTTTTTTCTTCTCAAAGGCAGGGAAATATCTCCCTGATTAAAGTGTATAATTCCTCCAAGTGCTGCACCTACAGCAGCAGAGGCTGGAATACCCACAGCCGAAAGCTAAAATTCAACCAGACAAATAAAAAAAAAACAAAAATGCCTGCTGAGCATTCGGCTTTCAAGTATCACCTGCCTAGAACAGCACTCTGTTTGGCTTCTGAGTTGTGCCAGTTCAGGCTCCTCCCACACAAGATGCCTGTCATGGCATTGGCCACGTGCCTCAGTGAATCAACATGCTCTTGTCCAATGACAAAATGTGTGTCAGTTGGTTCACATGGCTTCAAAATCCTTTGATTTCCTACCTTCTGAGAGGACTTGTCCACAGCGATTGGTTATGCACTAGTGACAAGCATGATTATTGGACCCTTGAAAAGTGTCAGACCACAGTCATGATAAGACCAGATAAAGCTTAATAGATTTTTTTCCCCATCTTCATCAGTAAAGACAATATTTTGACACCCATCTGACCAGGCTCTTACCCATTATCTTTGAGGAAGATCATTACTTCAGTGCTTTACATTACATTTGCTTTGCAGGCAGTCTTATCCAGTGCGAGTTACATATCTTAACATTTTTCCATATTATCCATTTATACCACTGGATATTTACTGAGGCAATTTGGGTTAAGTACCTCATCCAAGGATATAACAGTAAAGCCCCTCCAGGGAATCAAATCGGTAACCTTTGGATTACAAGTCCTGCAAGCCCTAGTTCCTTCCCATTGTACCACAGTCCTGGCCCTGCTTTGATCCCCACATTTTACATTTCTTAGTACCCCTCCCCCCAACCCCATCCCTCTATATTTACCATATATATATCTTGATGGAATTTTCACCACACCCTTTTTCCCCCAGGACAGGAGAGAGGGGGGAAAACACAGAGGGACTAAGATGAAATATTCATGTCGCCCAGCGCCAGAGCAGATAAGCCAGGCCTTCTGTGAACTTACAGGGACCCATTTGTTTGACATGGGATCTGTAGGCACTTTACAGAGCACAGACAAGGGGTGACATATGTGGAGGGTCACAGTGGGGGGTGGGGGTGCGGGTGTCACATGTGGTGGCAGCCTGCTCATAACCCTCCTCTAAACCCTGAAAGGGACAGGGTCTCCAGTCCTCCACTCAAACCCAAAGCTTCCGTTACTTAGTCCCTGTTTAAATCTGTCATTTTGTGAATGGGAGAGTATAAGTCTTTATAAAGCACCAAGAAATAACAAGAAATGACCTCCTCAGCCTCATGCTGAAGTTGTTCATGTAAGAATAAAGCAAAAGGACATTACAGGGTGTGACAGTTGTCAGGGCTTCTGTTATCAATTAATTGTGTTACTTCCACCTCCACTGCTGCTAACACCATTCGGCTGGAATGAATAGTGAAAATCGATGTTGTTGTGGCCGATGCAGCAGGTAATAAGAATTCTTTTTGTGCAGCATGAGCGTTGAGTTATGCAGACAGGAATAGGCCCATGCTTTGTAAGGGGTTTTTGCCTGCGGTCAACCTGTCTCTCCATTAAGAGCGATGACCTTCAGCCTCTGCCCTATGACCATCTGCTGCCGGGACGGTCCAACTGAAGCAGGGGCAGGGAGGAGGAGACAGGACAGAGCTGGAGGGAAGGAGACAAAGAGGAGGAGAAAAAGGAGGGAAGGTCTCCATTATCTTCTCGTCTGCAAGCTGCTGTTGATGTCTGTCCGGGTCAAATGGCCTGGGGTGGGGTGGGGACTGAGTGGAGGCAGAGGGGTGGGGGTGGGGGGGGGGGTCTGTTTGGGCTAGTCCCTCTGACTCTGAAGTCACGTGACCAGGTGAGAGGGTGGACACCCGGCCATGCTGCCAGTCTGCCCCGCACAGGTTCGAGAGGTGCCATGCAGTGCGGTGATAAAGGGAGGCCTGGCTCTCTTTCTTTTCTCTCTCTCTCTCTGTCTCTGAGTTAATCCCTCTTCCAGTCCAGTCTCAGCTCTAATGAGACGGAAGATTCTGGCAGACTGGACCTGGCCATGGGACACACAAGCGCGAGGGGACGGGGTCCAGAGATGAGCACAACAAAGACAAAAATGGACCGCACCAGCAAGGCAGGGGGCATGTGCACACCCACCCCTCTGTCCAAACACAGAGGGGTGGTGTGGCACACAGAGGAACAGATCTAGCGCCCCCACCCCCCCTGTGTCCAGAAGAGGGCCTTAGCAACACAGACACAGAGAGAGGCTCTGTTGCCCCCAGCCCTGACGGACCCCATTAGCGGCCGTGTACATCAGGAGAAGCACAGAGCGATGTAATTGGCTGGAGCACTTTAAGAGGACGGTAACGACAGGCCACGAGACAGGCCATTAATATCTATTAAGGATCAAATCAGTTATGAGCATCTCGCTGTACACACCAACCCCAGGAGCACAGTGTGATCGAGCCAAAGCCAGTGCAAATCCAGCATGAGAGCTCATCTGCCCCACCCCCTTCCCCCTACAGCTGTGATCAGGGCAGAAGAAAGCATATTACTCACACGTGTGGAGTCACTCTCTTACAGTGTCACTGTGAATGCCAGGGCCCAGAGATGGCACAGAGATGGCGTTGGGTTGGCCCAAAGTTGGTGTTGGGTTGGCCCAAAGTCGGTGTAGAGTTGGACCAAAGTTGGTGTGGAGTCGGACCAAAGATGGTGTGGAGTTGGCTCAAAGTTGGTGTTGGGTCATCCAAAGTTGGTGTTGGGTCAGCCCAAAGTCGGGTCGGCCCAAAGACAGTGTAGAGTTGGCGCAAAGTTGGTGGAACAGGCCCACAGTTGCACACAGTCAGCCCAGACCTGGAACAGTCAGCCCCTGGCCGTTTATTACCTCCTTCCTTCCATCTGTGCCCCCTCCCTCCCACTGCCCCCCCAGCTTTCTGAGACCCCCGGGGTGTTGACTCCAGCCAGGCTGGCTGTTTCAGAGAGATGGAGGCTTCGCAAATAACAGCTGTTCACCATGGAGAGGAAGGACAGGCCAAGTGTCCGGCCGAAAACACACCACAGCCAGAGGGGTGTGTGTGTGTGTGTGTGTGTGTGTGTGTGTGTGTGTGTGTGTGTGTGTGTGTGAAGAATATTTAAAAATCAGGTTCTTTCCACTGCATCGATTAGCGTTTGCCTGTAATACGTCCTTACAATGTCATGGTATATCCTGCATTCAAAATGGCCTCTCAGTGCGTTCCAGCCCCTATGTGTAAAGCAGGAATGTAGGATGCATTTGTGCTTCCTGCTTCCATTAGTCACCAGGCACTGTGGCTATGACAGTGTCTGGACAACAAGGAGTTAATGAGGAGCTTCCAGACACAATGGCCTCCATGTGGGGGCCTGATGGCAGTTGGCGGGGGGCATACAGTCGACCAAACAGAGAGGATCATTACATTATTTTAGCCAGGATCACATCACTGGCCCCTGCGCACATGCATGTCTGTGTGTGTTTTGGGATCTTTGTGAATTCATGTTGTTTGAGTATCTTTCTATAGTCTGACCTGTGTGCTGTCGACCCAGTTTGTGTAGATCACATAATTCTTGTTTTTAGCAATTACTTCCTTGTTAGCAATCAAATCCCAGTCAAGCTCAGAACATATAGACACACATGCACACACACACACACACACACTTCTGTACAGTTCTGCCCCTCCCCCCAACACACACAGACACACACACATACACTTCTGTACTGTTCTGCCCCTCCCCCCCAACACACACACACACACACACACACACACACACACACACACACACACAGAAATGCGAGAGAGATCCAGGCCACATTGAGTTTCAGCGATTATGGGGGTATCTAATTATGTCAACAGCGGCCGCGCTACACGCTGCATCTGTCATAATCGCGTTAGCGTCAGCAGAGGCCTGTGGCACCAATGGCACATGGCCGCCACTCCTCTGCCCGGCACGGCCACCGCCAGCTCTCACATGCGCTGCTTTTCACAGATACCAGGGCCGCAGTGTAGCATAGCGGCAAGTATCAGGGCTCGTAACCAAAAGGTTGCTGGTTCCATTCCCCGCTGGGGCATTGCTGCTGTACCCTTGGGCAAGGGCGCTCAACCCACAACTGCCTCAGCGAACATCCAGCTGTATAAACGGATAGTATGTAAAAAATGTAACCTATGTAGATCTCTTTGGATTAAAGCGTCTAAATGCCAGTGATGTAATGTAATGTAATAGATACTGTTGAGTGGCTCATGACTAATCGCGGGCTGGCAGATTTCTCTCTCTATATCTGTCTCTCTCTCCGTTTCTCCCTCTCTTTGTGGTATAACAGGACATGCTGGGCCTCCTATACCCTTCTGTGTGGTTGCCATGGCATTAGAGTGATTACTGATTTGGGTGAGGGCAGCGACTGCCCCCAGCCCCCTGCCCTCCTTTTCCTCTCATTTGCCCTGACCCCCCACACACACACGCACACGCACACACACAGTGCAGTCACACAATCACAAAAACTATGAACATATTTCAACTTTAGACACTTTTATCATAGTTTTATGGAATATTTGCAGTCCTCCTGCAGAATGGTATGGATATTGAAATACACCAAAACTCTATATCACTCTAACAACATATTCTAGGGACATTTGGTTATTCTAGCCCTTGAAATAATTATTGTCCATAACTACATTTAGACCAATGATTATCAACACCGTTAGTCTATTATGAGTGAAATCATAAAACCTAAACGAAGCAGCACCACTGCAGTGAAAGGAGTGGTCTACCAAATGCTGATATATGTCTCCATCTAGTGCACATGTAGGGTCATGACAGCTGTCAGGAAACTGCTGGATTCTGACTTCCTGCAATAATAAAACAATCTGGCGGTTGTTCAACAAAGGGATGAATGCAGCTGATGAGCTACAAATACAGATTGCAGTAGACCTGCTTTTTTAAACTATCCTGAATGTTTTTTTAATCTCTTTCTAAAATAAATTTTCATGATTAACTAGCCTTCGATTTAGAATAGAATCAGAATCACACATTGGCATCTGATTTTGCTTGATCTCATCTGTGATACAGAGCAATATTTGCTCTTCCCATGAGCATTTTGGTTTTAACTGTTTAGAAGTTAAAACTGATCTCCTTGTCTTTTTATTATAATAACAGATATTTCAAAGTAACGCAATCTCAGATGGCACACACAAGCATTCTGTTTGAATACTGTATTCCTGAGGTTATTGGCTGTAATTTCTCCCAAACATGGATGGCTGCATAGACACTAATATACACCTTTTATCCACTCTTATCATGTGCCTATACTGTCTTGATGAGTAGACGCTTGATGAGTAAAAGCTAAATTAAAATAAATCGTGTCATATTAAGCAATTCTTATCTCTCCGATGATTCATTAACCAAGGGAACTGATACATGAACATATAAATCACTGTATTTAGTCATCATGTTCATGTTGATGTGATTGTGTACTTTGATACTTCTCCTCTTTGCTACTCTTTTCCACTTTGTTAATTGCTCTCTTTAGGAGTTGGTCAATGCTGTCCTCTTCTCCCTCTCACTGATGAGGCGATGTGCTCCATTTTCAACATTGGTATGTTTATGCATGGCTAGGAACACTTGATTTACATAATCCATCATAATTCAGAATTTAACAGATAGATTTTCATATTGTCACTGAGAACTACAAGGAGAAACATGGGCAGAGTTTTACTCTCCCCTTGTATTTAGCAAGTATCCTCCCAAGGAATCCAATGAATAAACAACATACATCTTGGATAAAAGCACCTAAGCTGCAGTCTTCCCTGATGATTTTGTTACAATCTAGTCCTCTCTTTTGTCTTCCAAATGAACACATTTAAATTGTCTGGAGCGCCATCTAGTGGCAATTACAAATTGTATCAGTTTTGAGCCCTCTCAGATGATAGATGACTATGGGCCACCATTTGTTGTACTTACATTATTGTACCAGGAGATGACAGTCTCCCCTTCTGACAAAATTCTACTCCGTGGGTTTCACACTTGTGTTATTCAATTTCTGGTTTCTTGACACCGAACTATAAGAGGCAGAAGTAGAGATCTGTATCAGTTAAATTATAAAATGAATGTACATTAACCAAGAACAAAATTCCTTAACCACGAACAAAACCTTAATGTCACTATTACACATAGATGCCTTAGGTGTTGATTCTCAGTCGAATAAACAATACTTACCTGCGTGTGCAGTTGTGTGTGTTCGTGTATGTGTGTGTTTATTTATGTATGCGTCTGAGTTTGTGTATGTAGTGTGTGTGTGTGTGTGTGTGTGATGTGCTGTTTTGCTTAGTGAAGCCTGAGAGAGAGAGCGAGAGAGAGAGAGAGAGAGAGAGAGAGAGAAGAGACCTCTGCTGTGTTGCCATGGAAACCTGCAGCCACTGGAGCTGGGCCACATTGAAGAGCAGTGAATGAGGAGGTGGTGGGGGGGGCGTGTTTGACAGAGCTGGGCGGAGAGGCGGGGCCACAGTCCTAATCAACCCACAACAACAACCAAACAACACACACAAACACACAGCACTGTCATCGGGCAAACAAATGAGCCCCCACACACACGTGCACGCAGGGACAAAGAAGACTCCTTCAGAAGGAGAGACGGGGCTGGAAGTGAGCGACACGACTCAGGTGAGACGCTTCCATTAGGAGCAGCGGGAGTCCTGGTTCAGGCTGCAGAAACAGCGGGAACTCAGGCATGGCTACAGTGGAGCTCTCGGAGGGATTCAAACAGCATGAAGTGGCTATGCTAGAAAAGGCCCAAGGGAGCCTGCATCACACAAGAGACAGGAGACAATTATTTTTCTGAAGCAGATAACAACCCGCTCATGTAAAGCCCCTTCAGAGCTTGGCGGCGCTGACACCTGCCTCCACCTTGTCCGGCGCATCCACCCACCTCTGACGGGAAAGTTCCCGGAGGTAGGGAGAATGTGGTAGGAACCCGCCCCCCATCCTCCCACCAATGCCAAACCACGTGACTAACACTCTCCTAATGAGGTGTTAGGTCTGACCTCGTGAGGACGCAGGGGTTTGTGAGGACACGGAGGTGATGACATCAGCACCGCCGGTCATGTGACACCGTGGCACCTGACTGCGAGAGTGACGGAGGCAGACACGGAGTCCGAGTTGCTGGGAACCGCAGACTGATCGCAGCTAATCGACAGTCCGGCGTTATAATTACATTCCGTGCTGACAGACACACACACACACACACACACACACACACACACACACACACACACACACCCCCAAGCTCACTTCCTCTTTCCGCTGCTGCTCAGCCCTTTGTCCGTGAGAAAATCGCACTTCGTAAATCAACCATGCCAGCTGCATGTCGGATTTCAGAGTGATTTAACAGGAGAGATGCCATGAAGAACAGGCCTGAGATAAATCTCCAGTTTTTAGATAAACGATCGGGCACAATGTGACAGCCTGCAACAAAGCCCGGCCCATTCATACAAACATCCTCTTAGATCTCCCGCTTTATGGCTGCTGTTCCAAATGTTTTCATGCATTTGTAAATATATACACATAAATAAATAAATATTAAATAAATAAACAGACAGACAGACAGGAGATATTGTGAAGTTCCCAGGTACAACAACTACACAGGACTGTTCCCTGAGAAACAGAGAACCCTAACTGTACAGTTTGTTATTTCACACATACATCTTTTAGCTGAGTTTAGCTGAAGAACAAATAACACTAATTCAGTGGCCTTTATCAGTCTGATATATAGAAGACTGGGTTCTCACAGAAACCACCCCAGGTGCTTTTAGCTGGGTACGATTTCAGTGCAAAAACATTTTTTATATACTCACTCACTCTCCGTCTCTCTTTTACTCCCTCACTCCCAGCCTCTATGTTTGTCTCTATAAATAGGCCTGTCTGTTTCCGTCAGTAAGCATCACTGACACTGGCAGTCCCCCCCCACCCCGGTGTCAGATCAATCGATTCTTGGGAATTATTGAGCCAGATGGAGGAAAAGTGCTTGCGTCTGGACAGCTCCATGCTCTGTGAAGTTGGGGTCGTATGCATGCCATCTCGGTGACAACGGGCCCGCACTACCTCATACCCCACTATTTTAGTCGATACCGTCTGGCTCACGAGAGGAGTGTAAAGGCGGGAGGAAGGGAAGGGAAGAAGAAGAGATGGAGCAGAAGGTGGAGGTGGGGCTCGAGTGGCTCAGTAAGCAAGGCGTTCATCTATCCCATCTTTCCTAACCCCTACAGGTTCAATCCCAGCCACGCCATCAGCCAACCATGACTGCAAGCCCATGGTGATGAGACAGATTAGTTTCATTCCGCCAGGAATATGTGGGTGGGTTGGCCAGGGTGTCCTTGTCTCACCGCTCTCATGCAGCCTGTGATTTGTCAGGTGCCTGAGTTGTCCGGATGAAGTCAGCCGAGTAACATCTATCCTCCAGTCGGCACCCACTTTAACTGTGATGCACAGTGTGACTTGTGTGCAGAAAGTCCACTGGCCATGTGCAAATGTATAAACTGATTGCCTGCAGCTCTCCTGCAGAGGTTGTTGTGGTGTGACAAGTCTAATTTACAACTGGTGATTCCAGAGAGGGTTACATAAATGGATAAAATTCAAAAATAAAGGCAGAAACTATTACTTAAAATGAATTATTACTTATATGCTACGTTAACATCCGTGTCAGCTGACAGGTATGCAGGTACAAAATGCATCTATTCCGGGGGTACACACTACATTACATTACATGCATTTAGCAGATGCTCTTATCCAGAGTGATTTCCAACACAATAGAATATAAGTCTATCCATTCAAGATAAATGAGCAATAACGAGTGTGAGCATAACACTATTCAATACGATTCAACCCAAGGTGGTTCGCCCTCATGACATATTTGTAACAGAAACTCGACAGTGGAGATATTAGCAAAAGGGCCTGTGAGTTCATGGTGGTTGACTTTCCCTCTACACCTGCTGTTTATATCTTCCCTAACATGCATACAATAAAACCTTGTTCAGCCAGCTGGGAGACTGATAATAGCTTGATCACTAACTGAAAAGATGAAAATTGACTTTTGTCAATTTCATTTTCAATCCACGCGTCTCTTCTCTTCTCTCATATTCACGAGATTCTATTGAATGGATTTAATTAAAAATTATTGGTGCACATGGCTAAACAAACTCTCCCGTGTTCTGATGAATTCTGACACTACAATGTTTGCTTATTAATGAAACACTTATGACTAGCACATAACAAATATTTATTTTTGTTTAAAGGTTTGATGCTAGTATATTTTCCTGTTAATGAAACAGAATAAAACATAATGCATATGTATTCTTGATTTAATGCATGTGTATACATGCTTGTGAGATAATTATATTTTGTGCTTTGTATGCATCTACTTGTGTTGCCCGTGCCCATTGCATCATGACAATAACCTTTTGCCACCAGTCAAAAAATTTTCAAAAAAAATCTGTATGGTCTCAGGTGCGTCAAACCTACGGACACAGGTGTGTTTGTGTTGCAAATCTGTACTGACAAAGATCTATCTTGGATCGTATCGCTGTCCTGCGCGCTGCCAGTACAAATTATTTTAGGGAGCAAACAATGTGCTGGTTTTTGGTTCTTTGATAGACTGCTTTCTGTCCAGCACCTGAGAAACTGGGATTTGCGCATGTTGCCTTTGTATTACCTGAGTATCCCAACTGCCAAGTTATTGTGAGATATCACACAGAACTAACTGCAATGGCCCTGAATTCTCACACCTTACAAACATTTCATTCAGTGCAATCTAACCTCATTTTAAACACACAGAAACTGCATACATTTTAAAACCGCCTAACAATAAATTCCCAAACTTGAACCATTTTCACTGCTTCCGTATCTTCTACATCATGTTTCCTGCCGCACTGCATAATCGCAAATTGTCAGCTACTTTTAACTACGCTCGTCAGCGTTGGTCTCTCCTCATAATCAGCCAACAGCCATAGCTGTTTATCAGCCTGCCCAAATTGCAAATGAAGATTCGGGAGTAGAATTTTCAGACTATCCGTACGTAATTAACAAAACCTATACACAAACCATTCCCGTCCACGACTGTAAAAATCCCATTAACCACTTCCTTTCCGTGTCAGCTGTTCACGGCATCCCTCCTCTACCCCATCTCCCCCCTTTCCTTTTCCCTGTTTATGACGTCCACACTGGGGTCTGCAACCTGCAAGCCCACGGCCAGGTGCGATCCCTTCGCTGGACTCCAAGCCAAATAAACGTACCACTTTAACCACATCAAACGCAACCTTCACGCTTTAATTGTATGTACTGAATAACAAGTTAAAACACGAGTTAAGCTCTTTTTAATCCTAAATGTGTATTAATCAATTGGGATGCTATTTCTACAGGGCACACCAACGGACACATCAACAATAAATAACTCATTGTGTAGGCTATTTTTACATCTTTCTTTTCTTTGTACTGCAGCTGTAGCTACAAATGCTACAAACTAACTAACTCGCACAACTATCGCGACAAAAGGCAAAGTTAAACTAACTTACCCAGACTGTCAACACAAATTGGTTACGTTCGTTACACCCCTACGTACACCGCCAGCAAACCCAGCAAGCCGGCTGACAATAGTCAACGGTGAGTAGCTGGTGCATTTCTGAGCGATGCAACATTCCTAATCTTGAATGCAAACGTTTAGTTAATAATAAACTTTGCACCATTACACAACACGCTTCGGAGACACGAGATACGATAGTATTCTATACTTACGCGGGCACAAGAAGATGGTGATGATCTCTGGCCCATTGGTCGACATCTTGGTAGTGGCTGCCGTTTAGAGCATGACAATTAAGAGCAGGGTGTGGGTAATCAAAACTTCGGAGAATAATTAAGCATAACTCTGAAGTGCTTTACAAATGTGAAGGAAATATAATTAACTGCAATAGAGTACATTCCACCTCAATTTGTCGTGAGTAAGCTTTCTGTTTATATTACTTTTATGAAATGAGACAATGCGTATTGACACGTTTAAAAATTACATTCTCCTCAGATGGTGAAATTAAAAAGCTCATGGCTGAGTTATGCAAAAGAATTTAGAAAAACTGACAGCTTTGCTCGGACTGAGTGCTTCTTAAGTTTGTTTAAGGTAATGTGTGCCAAATTGTTTTGGGCTTCATATTTAGCCATTACTTGAAGAAAACATCTTATTTGTGCACAAGTAGTTTATGCACTGGCATTTTTCACACTGAAAGTGTTTTTGTGTGTGTGTGTGTAAAATATTTTTGAGCTAGTTTCTGTACATGCAGCTCAGTTTTTTTCAAAAGCTGTTCAAGTTTAGTAGCTTGCACAAGGGCAAAACTATGTAGTGCCTCACATGGTAATCAAATCTGTCACCTTCTAGTTCCAGGCCCACCTCCTTTGCAGCTGCTATATACCACAGAAAAACACAACTACTGTTGATTTAGATGACCCACTCAAGAGATGTGCACACAAATGCACAAATATGCAAACACAAACATGCACCCAAAACCACACACACATAAAGACAGTCTGTTTTTGTGTATCTTTTGCACCCACAAGGACAGTCTCTACCTGACATACAAAGACACGCTGTGAACGCAAACACACACACCACATTAATGCTCTCCGTAACACAAAAAGGCACCCTCTCTATCTCACACACACACACACACACACACCTGTGTGCGTTGTTGACCACCTGAGGGTCTTTGATTCGTACTGTGCTTTAATCTGCGCTGTGGTTCTGTCTGCCTTTGAAGTGATAATCCCTGGCATCTCTCCCTTCTTCTCCTCCATGGTGTCAGGACCTGCCTTTGGCTCAGTCGGCCCGTTTTTAGACCAGATGTCCCCTCCCGTGAACACCGCAACAGCCATGCACCAACCCGCTGCTTCCCCGCCACACACACACACACACACACACACACAGGCAGGTTACACACCTGCGACCCTGCTCATATCAGAAGAATATGTAAGCAATGAAGGGAAAAAGGGAAAAAAATTGCTTTGGGTGAATTCAGGTGAGCTGATCACATTTTAAATGATTCCAATCGATAAGGAATTTTGTTAAAATTTGTGTGCATGTGTGTGTGGGTGTGTGCTTGCATATGTGCATGTGTTTGAGAGAGACGGTGTCTAATTTATGGAAAAACCAAAAACCATCACATTATTCACTGTCAGTTCACATGAGCTAGTGGAGGTTGCCGAGAGGCACTTCACTGAAATATTTCTTAATACATTCCTTCTGTTACTAAAAGTCAATATTTTTTCATTTACAGTGGAGTTAGAAATGGTCTAGATATCACTAAAACTGCTCCCCAATTTCATGGGTTTGAAAGCCAGAAAATGATTTTGATATCAGGGCGGAAAAACATACTGGTTATGTCTAGTGAGCACTTTACCCAAAGTGCCTGGTCCCAGTTGAGGATTCACACCCTGGAAATCACCCTTTCACTTCAGAGAGAACACCGAATCAATAGTTCCATTACAAGAGTGCACAGCAAGCAGGGGGAGGTGATCCAGGCGGCACGACGTGCACAGAAATAAACCTGGGAAAAGCCTTGGAGGACTCGGAGGAGATATTCAGCTTGACTGCACCTTCGAGCGCTCTCAGGCTGCAGACTCGTGGTGCTATCATGAGTGAGTCATTCCGGTGGAGGAAGTGACTCGTTAATGCTGTAAGGATGCTTGCTGTGGGGGGGTGGAGGGGGAGAGAGACCGAGACACTGAGAGAAAAAGAGAGAGAGGGAGAGGAGGAGGAAAGAGACAGAAAGAGGGTCGAGACAGAGAGAGGAGGAGGAATGTGACAGAAAGAAAGAGAGAGAGAGAGAGAAAAACAGAGATGGAGAGTAACCCTACGGTCACACGGACGACACAGGAGCTGTTGTCGCTTGTCGCTTATGGGTGTCCCTGGCTTGTGATTACTAGGTTACAGAACTAATCAAAATGTTGGATCATTTGTTTCAGCAACGTGTGTCACGCTGCCTTCACTCCCATTGGCAGTCACCGTGTCGCATCACTCAGTATTTGCATAATATAGACCTCTAGTCTATTTTAGCCCCGCCTAGTTGGCTTTGCAACGGCCACTTGTCTCTTGTCACTGTAAATCGCCAACTCTCATTGAAAATGAATGGCAGCCGGTCGCTTTGTCTCTCTCCTGTGTCGTCCGTGTGACCGTAGGGTAAGAGTAAACACTGTGGACTCTGGAGCTGCAGCAGGTCTGGCCACAAAGGGGGATTGCCCCACCAGCAGCCCAGCCCCTGCTGAGCGGCTCCCCTCATCTCCTCCCTCGGGCCCGGGTCCCGCAGAGATCGCCGGATGTCCCAGGACACTACACAGGCGCTATGGGGGGGCAAGCGCAGGGCTATTCTCTCCCCTCCAGAGGCAGGAGAAGAGGGGGGGGGGGGATGCTTCTCAGGTGACTGAAATGCACATATATATATTTGGCCTTGGAGGGACAGATGCTGTTGCCATGGAAATTGGGTCGGGTCTTGTGGCACGCGGGGTAGCGGATTGCCTGAGCGTGTGCGACAGGTACACGCAGAGGGTGGACGAGGGATGGAGCCACAGGACGGTGGGTAAATGATGGAGAGCGAAGATGAAAGGGTGTGTGTGTGTGTGTGTTTGTGATCTGCAATCAGAGGAGGAGAGCAGAGCCCAGGAAAAAAAGGGCATTACACACAACAGGTCCTGACCACCAGACCAAGCCTATGGGCTGGCAACAAAAGGGGAGCGGGGGAAGAGGGAAGAGAGAGAGCTGAGTGAGAGTAGAGACATGCTGAGGGGACCGAGAGTCAGGGAAATAGAAAGAGAAACAGTGCGACAGAGAGAGACGGACACTAGGCATTCAGTACTCAGGTGTTTTGGAGAAAGCATTATAAATGAGCAAAACTCAGCATTATAATTAAATGAGCATTATAAGTAAGCATAATCTTAATCAGTTCCTTATGGGTGCCTGCCAGGCCATGATGCATTTTTTTCTCACCACATTACGCAGCAGAAATACCTATTCTGGTGCTACCGTTGCAACTGAACTGGCATCTTCTCATACAACATGCATCATACTTGCAGTGTACCAGCTCCTCCCCACAGTGCCCATGTATCTTTTCCAAATGATTCACCTACTATAACATCACAGACTGTACTATACAAGTACAAACATGCAGGTTTCACCTTTGACCCCCATAATCACAAACAGCATGTTGCTGTGTGAACTGAACTGTTTACAGGTTTACCAAGTGGGCAGTGCCTCCAATACTATTCAGGATGAATATCCTTGGTGAGTTCTTTCAGTATAGACTTAACCCAGCATGTCTAGGAATGTTAAAAGGGTGTAAGGTAATAACTTCATTTAAACCCATATTAAAATTATACTTAAGGAACAGACTTTGAAAATGTTGCTGATTATATTTCTGAGTTATTAACAGGACATCAAGCTAATGTTAGAGAGATGTATAAAATAGTTTCAGTGCCCCCAAAATCATACTGAAATTCATATGTCAGGCACCCCTAGCTTCCTCGCTAGCCTTACTTGTTAGGCTCAGTGAGGCTCTCTGTTGCTTTCTGAATGACATTGGCGAGTTTTAAGCCTAAACTTCATATGAAGCACCACCTGTTTGTTTTGTTTCCAAAGCCACAGATTTGAAGCACATGCTGTTCAAGCCACCGTGTCAGATTCCAACCAGAGTGACAGTGGGATGAAGGACACACTCCCCTTTTTTGGATGGAAAATACTGGTGGTGCTAAGAGAAACCTAGGCTAAGTGGCACAAAGTCACATTCCCTCAAAGACGAGTCAAACACAGGGGGCGGGGCCTGGCAAGGGGCGGGACCAGGAGAGGCGGATCGACTGCACGGAAGCTGTTCCTCTAAAGCTCTGAACGCCAGTCCCCACCGCATGGCACGTCTCCCAGATGTCCCACGATGTCCTTGATCTGCTTCAGTGGAGCTGACTGAGACTAATGAAACTGGTTACCGTAGGAACGGGAGGTTTATGAAAATGCGTCAGGGTGACCGTGTCACTTCCTGATATGCCTCCCGCTGTCTCATTCACCAGAGTACAGCGTGAATACAACGAAACAGTGAGGCTGCTAGTTGAGGATGAGAATTATGTCCAATAGTGGGCTTGCAGGTTGTGAGGGGGTTTTCGCATGGATTTCCATTTTGATTGATGATGACCCCCAGTTTGGGAGTAGTGGAGCTAGCCTTACCCTCTACCCCTGGACAGAAGCTCTGAGGTGGGGGATGTGGACCCCTGCGACACACCTGCAGGCAGCCAGGGCTGTTTTTAACTCTCCACAGCACAGTACTACCTTTACTGATGAGGCCCAAAGACAGCAGCCCATCAGCTGTCACGTGACCCCCCATCCTCCCTGTAAACCCAACGAGGGGTTAATTAGCAGCCGACGAGCCATCACAGTCACAGCCATCCTCCCACTCTCCGTGAGGAAGAGCCGGCACACAGGGAGGCGGGGACGAGCTGTCCAAGCAAGCCGGGGGACATCAATCACGCCCGTCTGTTGAGTGGAATGTCCTTATTTTCAGTATGGTGCACAAGAGCGCCTTTGTGTTTGTTTGTGCGACAGACATTTCTATCTCTGTGCTGACCATTACATGCATTACATTATGTTATTGGCAATTAGCAGACACTCTTATCCAGAGCGACTTACATCAGTTACACATTTTTACAATGTTATTCATTTATACAGCTGGATATTTACTGATGCAATTGTGCGTTAAGTACCTTGCCTCAAGGGTACAGCATGTGGAATCGAACCGGCAACCGAACCAGTTGTAAGTCCTACTCCTTAACCACTATGTACACTGCTGACCGCTACTCAATATGGCAGTCCTGTAGAGTCATGTGGCTTTTAAAGACCAGCACTTTGCCAGACCCAGAAGCCCTCTTTACTGTGGCCTGCCTCAGGACCCACACAGAACTCAAGGTCAGCCCCTTCTGCACATCAACTCCTTTTGTTCTCTGCCCTCAGCCATTTATGTAGATGAGATGAGAGTGCTTTGAGAGTTCTATTAATCTGTAAGCTTCAGGGTGTATTAGCATGTGCAATGCAAAGTCACATTCAACATTACCTTCAAACTCAAAGACACCATCGATGTGTGATTTTTACCGTCTTATGATTTTTTTCGGCACAAAAAAAGTCATGCAGAAGTCATGCAAAGATGTTTTATTGGAAGATGTTTTACTGCTAAAGATGGTGCAAAGAAATTGGGCAAAACAGAACCAGCTTAATTGTTTCTTCTTGTACAACACAAACAACACAGAGCTCATTGTCTCACTCAATTTATTGTAAGAATGTAGACTGGCCCACGAGTCTTTGCGCAGACAATAAGCAGGGATGGACAGGTAAGCTTAGTTTGATAAAACTCTAAACCACCTATTGCATCAAAACAAATTGCCCAGCTTCCTCTTCAAAGTTAGCGTTGGGGTTGAGCAATCGAAGTGTCCCTTGAAAGCAACCATGTATACGTGAACATGAACGTGACCATTTTATTTAATGAGCCTACGGGTAAATTAACCAATTGTACAAATGATCCAATGCTCAAATATTGCTCTGTCCATGGTGCGCTTTCTTCTTAAACAAATGCATAGTGATGGGAGGGTGGGGCTTCATGGCCCTCAAAACAGGTGGTGCTTACATGTCTTATTAGCGACTCACTTACCTGAGCCAATCGTAGTACGCTGCTATGGCGAGCAAAGTCTTTTAATTGGTTCACAAGCCTGTGATTGACAGCAGGCGTTTCCTTTTTTAAGCACACTTCCCATGTCACCTACAGACACATGATCTAATCGGTGGGGGAGCGCGGGGTTTCTCCTTGACTAAAAAACGTGCCTCGGAGAAGGAGGCCCACGCTTACACCGCCACAAGCGCGGCTGAGAGGCGGATTCTGATGTGCTCGGTGACCCGGCCGCGCCACGCCCCGGCTCCTTGATTGAGCCATTCCGGTCACATTCACGTCTCCCGGATTGCTACCCCCCACCCCACCCTGTCTTTGTCTGCGCACGGAAAGCCAAACGGCGCTTAATTATTACCACTCGTAATTAGCCAGCAGAACACATTCCGATCTCCAGACGCTAATTAATTTGTTTTCTCTCCTCACGGACAGAGAGAGAGGGATGTGGTGGTGGTGGAGGGTGGAGGGAAGGGAGGGGTGGGGATGGGGGTCATGGGGATTGGGGTGTCGGGAGGGGGAAGAATGTCCTTTGAGACAGAGGGAAAGGTCATTCAAAGTAAAAGTCAAAGCACTCTCCCCGCCGCAGAACCTGCTCTGAAGAGAAGCCTGCCAGCGCTTTCCGTGAAAGACGAAAGGGGGCTGATCGTAGGAATGGCAAACCACCTTTCTGTTGATATAAATGGGGCAGGCAATTTGCATGACACTGCCCTGACTGACGCTGCCGTCCTCCCGGTCTCAAGCGTTATTTACCTTGGCCTTTCGCGTTTTCTCGGGGGAGGATGGGCGTCTGCTGAAAATAACGAGGGGCTGTGTTTTAGGAGCGTGTCAGATCTTTGGCATTTTCCGACGGAAACAGGTGGGCTCCAACAGCGGCGGAGCAGATCACAGCGGTACAGGATTGGCTCGATTCCCAATCAGATAATGAATCACATGGGCTCGGCAGGGGGAGGATGAGGACAAAAGACCTGTATGAACCAACACACGGGGACCAAAGCCCCGCACCTTCTGATGCCTCTGCTTGAAGGAGGTAGGGGTGAGAGGAGGGCGATCAGGCCCCCCTTGGGCTGGCTGTTTTGTCTAATCTGAGCCCTGATCCCCCAAAACATTCCCTGTGCACTGCTGTGAACGGGACCCATGGTGTATCCTCTGAGTCACAAATAATCATCCTGACAAGCCACTGAACAAAACAGCAACAATCCATCATCACTGTATTGGACAGAGAACACCCACGGACAACACCAAGAGGGAATTTGAAAGCTAGATAATCAGTCTACTGTACCCTTACCAAGAAGGATCTGGCCATTACGCCAGTGTTTGAGTCAGCATCACAACATGAGTGTAAGGGATTTCAGGGGTGAACTAGTCACTTCCTGAGTCAAAGTTGGACAGCTGAGGAGGCAACTGTGAGAGAGTGGGTCTGTCAGGGGTGGTGGATGGGGCGAGTCCATCACTGAGCATTACCAAATATGTGAACTGTAGCATCTGGTTTCCATTACATCATAAAATAGCCCAGAACCCTGTAAAACAGTATCAGTGGATGTATAGTATGAGATTTTGTCACTTAATTTCTACAGACACTGAGGAATCATGAAATAACTCCTTGCCTGGAGCATATTCTAGAGCCTCCTGGTCAGACAGAACATGCAGGAGGCATAGAATGAAAAGTATACCTCATCTCTGAAATAAGTGACCAAAAATCACAGACAAGAAATTATAAGCCACACAGTAATTGATGACGTTGTGTGCTGTACATGGTTGAGGAGAATATGAGGGATTGATTGGTTGAAAAAAACCCTGCAAATATTGATAGAAATGGTAAAATGCAACACAGAGCTCCCTGAGTTATAAACTGCACCGCTAATCCAGGAAATTTATTCTCTACTAGTGTAGCTGCACAAACCTTCTGCAAGGTTCTGCTTCTCCTTCTGTCTGCCTGGAAAACATGGACTCTATACATCAGAAATTACAAAGCATGTAGACGTTCAGTTGTAAAACCATTGACTACCAAATCATCAGGGCTCGAGTTAATGGGACGCTTGCATCATATGCAAAACGGAAATAAATATGACCTAAACATCAGAGCTAGTGATATTTTTTCTAATTACGTTTCCCTCTGTACTCATCAACGCTCGAAGGTCGACGCATGGGTATCCTCAAGCGTGGTGCACTGTTGTGTTCAATGTTGACTTCCACCCGGCTCACATAAACGCAGGGGAAATGCGAACCAGCCTGCATTGTCGCCTTCTTGCACTCTTCAGACGGCCCCGACTACCGGATTAGAATCTGCGATTGCGCCTATGTTGGCATGCCAGCGCCAACGTCGCCGGTAGCGAACGCACGACACTCAATTAGCTATGCGTCGCTGGGACTTGCTTTTTTGACAGACATCTTGGTGTGTCGAATTAAAATGAAAAAACGGTGTTGACATTTCTACATGTCGCCGCCCTTAACCAATCAGCGGCCACATTAGGCGGTCCTTACGCAAATGTGTTGGCAAGGGAAACGCAAGCAGCCCATTCACTTTGAAAGCACAGCAAAGAAAGGCAAATCGGTGTGCTGCTGTCGTTGAGAAGTGCGGTTGGTGTACCGTTTTGAGTAAGAAGAATTGTTGTTCGCAAAAAAGGATACACGTGTCAGTGATATATCAAAACAAAACAACTGGACATTTGACTTTTTTCTGGGTGAGTGGTTTGATTGATGTTTTGATTGGATATAGTTTTTACTTTGATATTAAAAATTATATGAATATATTGAATATGTTTGTGTTGCAAACGACATGTAAAATGTTCTGTGCGTCTGTGACTATTTGAATAAGCAAAAGAAAAACTGCATCTTTGAAAATGTATTTTAGCATTATTTTGCGCGCATTTTTGCGTGCTTGTAATTTTGTTTAATTTTGTAATGGAGGCAATACAAGCAACCCGCCGTAATATTTTCTAACAAAATTGTAGGATTCCAGGGATTAAATGCTGTTCGTAGTGCACAGAGTGCACAGGTGGTTCTGATGCACGATCTGTCACGAGCATATTGCGTGTGATATGTCCATGTGCTGGCATGTCAACATGTATGTTCGCATGACTCAAACAACGTATGATCACACACGTGTGGAGGGCGATGTAAAATTACAGATGGACATATTTGTAGCCAAACATTTTAACCATGAATTAAGAGTTTTCAGACTTTTTGATTACAATGTCCGAGGCTCGCTACTCTAAACATTCAAAAACACGTAAGACATAATAACGTAGAGACTGTGAGAGATTCGCAGTGCTCACTCGTTCAGGTTACTCAGTTCTGTGCAGTTTTGCGAAACTAAAGGAAAACATTTCACACAGCAGGGTAGAACTGAACAGATAAGAATGTTTATAAATGTAGTGATAGCAGAGAAGAGCTGACAAGCGTTGCTGTCGTTGAGCGTGCGTGATCGATTCATTAGTACCTGTGAAAGGCAGCGTTGCGCTGGGCGCCGTGCTGTGCGCGCGTGAGCGCGTGCGTCTGCGCGTGCGACCACACGGTTTGTATGTGTGTGCGTGTGTGTAGGTGGCGAGGTGCGGGGGATTGGGGGCTGTGTGTAGGTCAAACTGAGCATCCTGTCAGGTTTCTGGACTGACAGGTCACCGCGACCTGTGGACATTTGCTGTCACCTTGGGGTGTGGGATACTGGCAGATGTCCCTGGCTCTTCAGGATACCAGCAATATGTTGCTGTGTTTGGAATGTCACTGTGTGGTACGCCTCAGTGATCCCACGGGCCTGGAGCTGGAACTGCTCCAGCATGGGGAGGTTGTGAATGAATAAAATGGCAACAAAGCTTATTCTTTGAACAGGGGGAGTGAGAGGCTGATTATGATGCAGGCATGGGGAGACTGCAGTGGGATGCCAGATTATGTATTCATTTTTCCTCTTTGCCCCTCAGTCACAGTTGGTTTTACACCTACAAATGGCTTTCCACATACCTGGTACCTCAGACCTTTGTAGTCATTTTATGGGTGTGCTCTTAATGTCACAAAACAACAGTTGCCTCTGTGAGAGGCAGCCTAATCACAGGGCATCTCCCTATGTATCATGTATGATCAGGGATGGAGTGAAGAAGAATGAAGAATTTCCAGGTGAAGGGTCACTGTCACTGAAAATCCGCAATCAAAATGTCCACACACTCTTTTTGGAATATTCCACTGGTGAAAATTTTGAATCCCAATCCATTCAAGGTAGAACATATGTTTGGATAATGGAACTCTCAGCTGAGAAAAAAAACATTTCTGCTGTGTTCCATTTGACTCACTGGTGGAACCAGCTTCCATTTGACTGTGCACCCTGTGACCCTTATTTTATTTTATTTTTATTTATTTTTGGCATGTGGAAATGATTGGTTACGTAGATATGCCAGATGCAATTTCTTGTCGAGATGATGATGTGCATGATAATAACAAGTCATCTAATTTATTACGATCAATATCAAAACATGGGGATGCCATGAAACACCAGATTCACTAGATGTTTTGTGGTCTTGCTTTCTGTCCCTTTCCTGAGGGCAAATACTCAGCCAGTGCTCTTATGATGGACTGAAAAAAAATGGATTATGTGAGAGGGTTGGGCACGTGAAGCACCAAAGCTCAACGTGTGACCTTTTCAAAGGTACGCAGTGAACAGCAACTCGATCAGATCAATTATTTCTATGAATCAATCGAATGCCAACCGAAAAAGGGAAGCTGGTTGCCATAGTGAATAATAAAATAATAATTTAGTTTTACAAATGATCCCCTTCAGCCCTGTGATATTGGTGTGATGTTTCCTTTGTTTTTTTAAACAGATTTTTTAGTTCGGGCTCTCCTCCAGATCACAGGCTTTTGTTGGGGCAGGTCTTCAAAGCGGGCGGGCGGTTCTGGGTGTTAATGAGAATGACGGGGAGGCCGTAGTGATGGGCTGAGGCTGTCAAATACGTTTAGTGACCGTATTTATCTGATCCAGCCCGGGGACACGCTGGCCATCAGGAGCAGATTGTTCCATGCGTGTGTAACACGCACTGGGCAGACTGCACCCATGGGGGTGGGCTGGGGGTGGTACATGGCGATAAATGGTCCAGGCAAGTCTTGGCTGTCGATGTAAGCAAGTCAAACGTGCTGTTCCACCGTTAATCTACATGCCGTCTCCCATCATGCATATAGAGTCGCGCTTTGTGATATTTTAAGTGCTACCTGTCTGTATGAAGGGTGAGGCTGGATATTTGATTTTTTTCAAATATTTGACCATGAAGACACTAATCACTGATCAAACACTTACATGAAAGAGCACATGTTTCATTCATTTTAGATCAAATTCTAGGTCATTAATATGATATTTTCCTGCCTGAAAGTATAAGTGCATGCAGGTATCTTTGAAGTGAGTCATACAACTGGAGTTCCATACAGTGCTATTTTTTCAAGCATTATTTGAATATTCAAACTTGGGAGCCATAGAATGATCAAATATCAAAGAAATGCACAGCACTAGTGAAAACAGGAAGAAAATTTGCCTTGGTTATACTACAGTGCTATACTGCAATGTGTCACTTGCATAATTAAAATCATAATGCTCTGTCATTAGGCTATTTACCCCCACCATGCTACCCATATGCATGCTGTGACACAATGTGCATTGTGCAAATAAACTGTACTGAGAGAAAACTTCTAGATCCTAATTGAAAGTCTTAGCCGTGCATGCAGCAGAGAGGGAGGGATAGGTCTTATCAGGTCCATGTCTTTCTTTCATTCAGATGTCAGCCCAGATTACGGTACAGTAGATCAAACCTCAGATATCCATGGATCTGCAATGACAAACAGAGACCAATTAGCGGCCTGAGGATTGGGCAGAGCCGTCAGCCCTCTGACAGCCGACAGGTCTGTATTACATCATGCCCATCGGAAAACGCAGGCCCGATGCAGACGGCAGTTAACGGGTTGTGCCGGCATTTTTGACTTATTAATGAGAGGAACGGGAGGTCCTGCCTTCACAATGAGTCATTAATAGGTGGGCTGGTAATGAATAAGAAATCAAAATAAACAAAAATGAAATAAAAAAGGGGTTGGAAAGGAAAATGGTTTATATTCAGCCATCGTATTCCTGACAGTCAAATCTCCATTCTGCAGCTACCATTTTCCTCCATTATCGGCCAAGGTCTCTTTGTGCTCCATCTTTTCACAAGCAGTAAAGTCAGAGTGCAACATGCTGAACTGTGATTTATGGCAGAAAGGGAATCCCTGACAGCATGTGTGATTCACATAAAAGATGCAGCACCAGGCAAAAGTCTGGACACACCTACTTTTAGAAGGGTTTTTCTGTATTTTTTTCTATTTTCCACATTTCAGAATAATAGTAAAGACATCAAAACTGTGAAACCACATGAATGGAATTATAAAAAGTGTTGAACTAATCAAAACTATCTTATATTTTAGGTTCTTCAAAGTAGCCATAAATATTTTTTTAAAGTATTTTTTTTCCTTTTGGAAAGAAATTCATACATAGGCATCAACTTCACTTTTTATATTTGTTTAAGAAACAAATTCCTGGCAATTAAGCATAAGTGTTTAGATCAAAATTTCTTTGAATGCATGTTTCCCATTATGTTAGTCAGGTGTGTCCAAACTTTTGACTGGTACTGTAGGTGAAAATGGTCCTGAAACACAGACTGCAGTAAAACAAAACAGCACAGCCTTTGAGCACGGTACAGAATCAAACCAAAGCGCCTCTTGCTGACTGTGTAGATCCCCAGTCCCTTTGAACCGGCGTCAGAACAACGAATTCCATCCGTGGATCTTACTGAAGGTGAACAGGCCTTGGATTTTTCAAAAATGAATGGGTCCCGGGGATCGATGTGTCCTGCCATTTTAAACACCGAGAGGGCTGCACACATCAAAGGACGCTGGTTAGGCTGCTATTTATCGGCGGAGGGTGCTGTTTAGAAATAACAGCCTCGCTGTGGAGGTGAAACCCAACAAGTGTCACATGACCACGGTGATTTTAGCCAACAAACACGTGAAATGGAGAAGAGAAGCAGAGCTAAATCTAAAGAAGAATGTCTCTCTGAAATGTCAGGCTCCTTAGTGGGATATCGTGGCTCCAGGTTCTACGACTGAATGTCATGTACCTTTTTTCCAAGAGAGGAGGAGGAGGGACGTTGGTTTGGGTGCAGTAAAATGGCAGCGGTTAAAATGTGGTTTTGACTGATTAGCTAAAACAAGACGTGGGAAAGAACACCAAGGTAGTCAAAAATACGCAACAACGCGCTCCTTACTTGGAGTGTTATTCATGTGGTGCCATTGTGACGTTGTCCTGCCAAAGCTCTGTGCTGTGTAATCTCTGATGAATGTTTACTTTCACTACACTGTAGATACAAAGGGTTCCTCTTTCTCCTGTTGTAAGTTTGACAATTAAGCGCCTCTGCTCAGGAGTCAAAGGCCTCCCTTTCTTTCTCATTGTTCCTCCCTCCCTCTCCCCACCCACTCTCTCTCTCTCCCTCTCTCTCTCTCTCTCTCTATCTCTATCTCTCTCTCTCATGCCTGTGGAGGTGCCTCGGCTTTTAGCAGTTCACCTGGTGTTTTGAGAAGGGCTGTCACACCTCGCTTCCAGCACCTCGGAGACGCACCTCACTCACTGCTGAAAGAGCCGGTGTTATGGTGATTGATTATACTGCTGTTGGAAACCCTCGTCACTGATGGTTAAAAAAGAGGAAGGGATGCAGGTGAAAAAACAACTCACACTTTTTCTGCTTTTCCCCTTTGTGTAACCCTATTTTGGAATCACAAATTACATATACTAGGACAATTTCTGCCTAGGTTACTTTGCTAGCTGTTTTCAGTTAACATACAATGCAATGACATTTTTTAACCAAAAACTATAATGATAGGATTATAATGATAAAATTATAACAACTGGAAATATGTTTCATTTTTTGTTTTCATTGTGAATAGTAGCTATGTTAGTCTTTCTGAGTTTAATTTAGTTAGCTGGCTCATTAGCTTTCATGCACAACAAAGAAGGCCACCATCCATTAATATTTTCTGACACACTCTAATGGCTAAAATACCATCACATTACATTGGTTGTAGCTCTGGAAATATCTGTAGCCAGAGCTTTGACAGTGTCTTCTGTTTGACTTACTTCTCACTACAGTGAACAAATGCTGCTATGCTGTCAACACAGATCAGACCAATAGGGAGATGTTCTGTTAGGAGGATTAGCAATGATGTGCAAGGCAGCAGGAAAATTATGATAATCAATGTTAAATAGAAAAAAAGAAGAGTGCAAAATAGTCCAGGTTTGTCCATTTATCATGCAGCAGTAAGTTCTTAAAGAGTGTATAGAAAGAGTAGTACATAATGTAAATATCTGTAAGTGCTTAGATCGAAGGGTCTTTAGGGTTATTTCTGTGGGGAACCCTGGAAAGAGTCTAAGTCTCTACTCCATATAGCTATGAGGTATGCCCGACCACCTTTAACTTGGCAGAAGTCATAGGTTCCCGCCCAGTCAAGGTGAAAAACTGTGATAAAATGAAAGCTTATGACAGTAAAAACATAGCGCCTAACAGTTATTCAATGTACACCTTAGTAACCCCCGTCATGTTGCCTGTGGGGCCGCTCCTGTTCTCTGGGAAGTAGCAGCTGGCGCAGTAACCATGCAGCTGGCCTGAGGGCACAGTACAGTGAGGGAGATGCCAGGTTGCTACCCTGGGGTGCCCAAAGGCTCCACAGTCTGGTCCCCTGCTCCCCCTCCATTCTCTGTGTGTGTGTTTGTGTGTGTGTGTGTGTGCGCGTGTGTGTGTGTTACAACACGCAGGTGTGGCCTGTTGGTTATTCATTAACCTCCATTCATCTTCACAAACATTTTTATTCGAAGTCCTCACTCCTGTGTACTCAGTGAGATTATTTTTATGGTAACGATGTCTGTGACATTAGTTTCACAATAGAATGCAACAGGTTTTGCATGTTTTACAGAGGCTTTAACAGCATTAAGAAAGATCAAGACAGGGGACACCTGAAGAAGATTTGCTAGAATCATAAAACATTTCTAGATGTCTTTTAATTGCATAGTATGGCCCATTGTAAATCCATTAAAGTGAGTTCTAAGTGTGATCACTGTGATCAAGTTTTTTAAAAGATACTGAAGGGGTCATCGATGGGTCAGCTAAGATCTTTCCATAGTTTGCAAACAGCTATAGATCACTCCTGTCTATCATAGAAAATAGACGATGACCTGCAAAAATCAGCCAAAGTGAACAAAAGAATGAATACAAAATATAAATAATATAAAGAAGAACAAGAGAAATGCCCAGATTTAATCTAACCAAAATTCTGTTTGTCCTTATCTTGTCCTTATTATTTGTGTAAATTACATTTGGTAAAAATCTTTCACAACTTTTTAGTTATTTCATTGACTGCTGAACTCATGACAGTATATAATTATAAAAATGAAGGTTCACTTAAATCAGCTTCTCAGACATAAATGTATAAGCTTCTCAGCTTCTCAGACATGAGTATAAAGTACATTGTGGTCCATCACAGTTTAAAGGAGATGACTCACGGAGCCATGGTTTGGTAACCACTGTGAGGTCACAATGTTGTGTGGATCTGCGGAGAGCAAGAGGAAAGGCTACACTGAAGCCAGGTCACTGAGCCCATTTCTCTTCTGAGCTGAACACGCAAGCACAGACCTGGTAATTTCTGTAATATGGGTTCATATGAGGGAATCCTCCTAAAATCTGGCCACCCTGGCAATATCACAGCCATATGAGCAACTGCTACAGATACATTTCACTGAGTGTCACACTACATTACAGTACATTACATTATTGGCATTTAGCAGGCGCTCTTATCCAGAGCGACTTACATAGGTTACACTTTTTTCACAGAGGCATCTGAAGTAGGCAGCTATTCAAGACAATCACTGTGCTGTTATTCATGTGAGCACATTACATGTAGTAAGACGATAATAAATTCAAGTTTTATGAAAAAAAAAAACATGCATAGGTGGTTACTTGGGTATTAAAGCTAAGTATTAATACAGTCAGTGATGGAACATCAGCTGCAATGGCTGTTTTATTCCCAGAATTGTTTTTGCAGTCCATTGTTGTTGTGGAGGTGGATTGAGGGGATAGAAGGATTTCTTAGGGGAACCAATCTGACATCATTACTGTGGTGCTTAGCGTCATTATAGGCTGGAAACTACAGGTGCACACCTAAATAGACCTATCCCTAGTTGTGTGGACTGAACAAGAAAGCTACTACTGAAAGGAGAGCATATTGGGTCACTGGAAGTGAATAAATGCTTTTAAGGTGGTTTTTTGTTGGAAATAACATGAAAATGTCATGTAAGTCATGGCAAGAAGTAATGTTGCCTTGAATCCAATGACCGTTGAGGTCAGACTGCTTCAGGGCTGCAATATCAAATAGATTCTAGTATTCTGTATGGAAGGAGGAAGTGGTCTTCCTTGATCTCTGATCTCAGTGCTACTGCCGGGCTTAATAAAGATTAAATTCCGAAATAAAAGTGTGCCAATGTGAAGCTTCATGTGTCTGTGTTTTCCTATGTACAGCAAACAGACGAGTCCTCTGGATCATCTTCCCAAGCTGGGAGCAGACAAGAGGAGAGACGCATTGCTATAGAAACACTGCCTGCTTCGGTTCAAAGACTTTAATTTAAAACGGTGCAGCTGGGTTCAGGGAGAGGGCCAGACAGGAGAGGGGAGGAAGCCAGAGGTGTGTGTGTGCATGTGTGCGTTTGTGTTTGTGTGTATATGTGTCTGTGTCTGTGTATGTGTGTGCATGCAAGCGTTTGTGTTTGTGTGTATGTGTGTCTGTGTCTGTGTATGTGTGTGCATGCAAACATTTGTGTTTGTGTGTGTGTGTGAGTGTATGTGTTTGTGGGTGAGTGTTTGTGTTTGGGTGTGTGTGTGTGTGTTTTTGTGTCAGAGCTGTGTTCGCTGTCCAACTATTCCAATATTTTATGACCCCTAAATGTCACATAGCATATGGTGCCCTCTTGCATTCAGCTTTTAATGCCACAATACAGGACAGCAAAAGGTAAACTTTTTTATTTAATTTGCTTTCAGTAAACAGAATAGTTTCTAGGAAAAATCGATCAAATTATGCCAGGCTTGTAGGGTTTTTTAGTATGGCATTATTGAGCTTAACATATTTGAGCATAATATATTAGTGCAGTATTTTTCAGGTTTAACTTTGAGAGATTTTATCATTGTTGCATAGTGTCTGTATGCTAGAGTGAATGGCCAGCGCTGTAGGAAAAAAGGAAGTGTTGTGACTTTTTAGCATCTTGCTGTTATGGTGAGTGGTCATTTATTCTAGGTTTGTAATGTCAGTTATATAGGTACACTGCCAGAGAGTGTGCAACTGTCTTCATTCATATTTTTTCAATATCATTATTGATCTGCAAAAAACTATATGCTTTGAAAATACATGTAGCCACTTCAAAGCATTTAAATACTCTTGGCTGATTTTCATTTGATGTGGCCGTGTGAATGAACATCCTGTTTAAATTTCCGTGATGAAAAGAGAAGAAAGGAGAAGCCGACACAGTCATTAGAACATGAAGGTTAGGAGTTTACACTGAATTGACAAAGAGGGAAAAAATGCCCTTTGGGGCAGACTTAAAAATTGTTGCTCTTTTTTTTTGGGGGGCGTTCACACGGCAGTGTCTTGCTAAGATTCAGGGGAATGTGACCATGCCTTGTGCTTCACACTTCAGATTGCAGGGCCTCTCCTCTCTGGCTTTCACGCTTGACCTTCAGTTCACACATGTAACAATCAAAAGGACTTTTTTTTATCACTGCTTCAGTTTTTGACGCCAGTTTATCTGATGAAAGGTACTGCTCTCAGATCCCTGCAGTTTCTCCGAAGACTGCACAGTAGTCCTTTTGCTGCATTCACTCGTGTGTCACCCCTGTGTTTGATTTTCAAATGTTTCTCGACTTTCTCTTTTGAATTAATTTACTTACCTGTAATTTTTGAAGTACCTGTACATGGTCACAGCACTTGTGCTTGAATGTGCAGTGTGTGTGAAGGGCCACCCTGGTGCAGTTGTCCAAGGCTGCTGCTGTTGTTGTTGCTGTTCACAGGTCTCTTGGACAAGGGCCTGCATGGCCACTCTGCCGGTTTCCCCGGCAACCAATTATGCGGGCACTGCTTTCTAAATGATAAATAAAGCTTGCATTTCGAGCGCCACATGTTTTCCCTATCCAAAGGGCCTGGAATGTTCTTTTTGAAATGACCATCATCTCTGCTGAGAAGCTAGGCCAGTGTGCCTGTCTGATCGCCATGTCTGGCTCAGAAGTGCTGTTGGTTGTCATTTTCAAGCGTCTGGCCAGTATGGTGTGTAATGGCGTTGGAGTGTTTTTATGAGTGTGTGACCTTGCGAGTCAGTAGACTGATACACAGCATGTGCCTTTTTAACCATGTATTTAATACAGACTCCTAACGCAGGTTTAACTGGGTCTGATGTGTAAAGACTTTCTCTCGGTCATCATGCTTAATATTCGTCCTTTCCATTCAGTGACGCTCCCACTGGGACCCGTGACTGTGAGCGTAATGTCTTTTCGGTACATACGATTGGTCCTGCATCCCCCTGCAGCAGATGAGTACAGTCACAACTGCTGTTGACCAGAATAATGTGACAGACAGGCTCTTCAAATAGGTGCAATTCCCAGTTACACAACCGACAAGGCTAAGACTGTCATTCGGCAAACTACGTCTATCTTCCTGTTACAGAGTTACATTACCACCTTTGTAACGGCTCTCAGCAGCAAGAGAATATGTGCTTCTTTTTAAAGACTTCAATGCTGCTTTTAAAAGGAGACTATAGAACATTTATTTCCTTATGACAATCCATTAATAGAACCATCTAGTAAATGTTACTAGGACTGCAGTAGAAGTGAAATTGTTTTTTTTTTTGGTCATGGAAATGTAGTTTATAATCTAATTCATGAAGTAGTTTTTTTGTCGCAGAAAGTTGATTTGGACAGATGGAGCAGTGATAGAGATGATTTTTTTTTTGTTATCTGCATTCTGGTTTGGTGCCACTTGACATGGATAAGGGATCTGCGGTATCGCTTTCGAATCTCTGACAGGGGGCGGCAGTTGCACCCGTGGGGTATGAGTACTTAATCTGAATCGTTTCAGTAAATATCCCACTGTCTAAATGGATAAAATGTAAGCCCGTGTAAGTCTTACTGGATAATTGGGGTCTGTCAAGCGAATAAATTATGTAATGTAATATTTCTCTCCGTGGCTCTTTCGCTTGTGTTTGCACACAGACACTCACCCTGCGTTCTGTGTTGTCGTGGGCGTTGTAGGCTTTGTGGGCGTCGCGTCGCCTGTGTGGCTGAACACCATGCCTCCCCTGACTCTCGCCTGAAAGCAGAGGAGGGGAGGGTCGCAGGGGTGACAGACAAACCCACGCAGCGAACGAAACCGAGCCGCTGAGTTTTGATTTCTCGTCGCGCCTGGTCGATGACGGAGGGGGGGGGGATGGCTTTTCCGACTTGTCCAACTGTGCAGAACTAATCTGGCCTGACGTCCTTCGTCACAGCTCTGAGTCTCTCTGTCTGGTCTCGCAGCTGTTAAAAGGGACGGCCGCTGGACTGACGCAGTCCTGCAGCTGGTGACGCCATCAGAAGCAAACAGGTGGATGAAGCGGGTCGCCCAATTGAAGCTATCGCTCCTTTAATTTTTAACCAATCAAATCATTCTGTCAAATTTTTTTCTTAATATGGTGCTACCAACAATGAAATTGTTTGTGTGGCATTAAATAGGAACAGTGCAAGTTACGATATAATGGATGTGATGTAATGCAGAGAACAAGAAGGTGACAACTACCTAGTGGGCATAGCACGTAGGCCTCTTCTCTTTACATTATATTTACATTATTGTGATATAGCAGAAGCTCTTATACAGAGCAGCTTACACAGTATATCTCATGAAGTGGCATGAAAAAGTTGCAGAGGACACCACTAACCACACATGAATGAGCATCAGTGCAAAACATAGTGCTGAGATTGCAAATGTGTGCCTAGATTGACAAGTTCAAAGCAATATGTACAACTTAAGGATAATACCGTTCCAAATATAATGCTAACACACACCACAACCATGCAAGTAAACCTGGACCTCGTTGAAAAAAATGAACCCCAGGGAAATGTAGCGTCTTCATAAGGCAGATTATAACTTGCTTTGTCACACTGTGAAGGGACGGTTCCTTGCATGCTTGTTGTAGCAAAGCCCCAGCACATCACATTCAGTGTTGCGTTGTTGCATGGAGGTCTCATCAGTAAAGCCTGCCTCTGCGCCACCTGGTCACGGCAAGTTTGCAACCTCCACGCGAGTTTGTGACTCGCGAGGCCGAGAAGCAGGTGGCTGGGAAGCCGCGCTGGATTGACAGGTGAGGTGTGACAGTGTGCCGCTGGGGTCGGAGCCCGGGGGACGGTCGCTTCCTGTTGCAGATGAGAGAGGCCGCCTTCGGAAAAGGTAAGCCAGCAGAGGACACAGGGGACCCCAGCCGGCTGGTTGCTAAGCTCCGATGATGTGATGCCTGTTTCGGTTTTCTTCCTGGCAGCGATTTGCTGTTCGGCGGGCGTCGGCCCTCGCTGCAGGGTTGTGTTCCCTCAGTGGGCGCAGATAGCCATCGGCAGCGAGAGCGGAAACGGCTAAACGACGGCTCCCATCTTCCCCTCACCGCCTCTTTTCCATTTAAACCTCGTTCCCAGCAAGGGCATATTCCGGGGGGAAACGTGCCCATCTTATCCCGGTATAAAAGGGGGGGCGACGCTTATCGATAAGTAGGAATATGGCCTCCCCTTGGACCTGCACAAGGCCCCGCTTAATTGAGGGGATTTCCAAAAGGCGCTTATTTTTCCGAATACAAACACTGAAGGATTTTCGAGATTGGTTTTCCATTATGTGAGGATCTCCCCCGTGAATCGCGTTTATTTATGTATTTGTTTTGTCGTGCCGCGTAGGGAGCGGGTTAATCACATTTCGCGGCGGCACGCGCGTGCCCCGCTCGGCGGGTTTGTGCGGAAAGTTCAATTTTCTGCAACATTTGCTCCCCTGACAGGCCGATAAATTCGGCTCACCCCGGGGCCTTTGGCGCGGTGGTGGCTTGCTGGCAGTAGGGGGGGAAGGCGCGATGTAATGGAGGCCTGCTCCCTGTTCCGTCCAAGGCCTCTACGGTCCCCATGTTGCTTCATTAATGGGCTGTCTGTGAATAGAGGTGCCCATGCTTGCCCTTACTATGATCTGGGAATACTCCTCTCCAACCAGAGCATGAAATATGCTTAAAGCCTTCTGCACAGGGTCACTGGCAGTGTTTCAAGGCCTGACACCCCTTACTAAGTGTACCTGAATGAATATTGGGGGGATGTGAATATTTGAGTATGCATGTAAAGACTATAGTGTGTGAGAGGTGCAGGGGAGGCAGAAAATATACCTTTAAGCTGGTAATTGTCAGTTTTCGATTTGTTTTTCATGGCTATTATAAATATTATTTGCATGCCAGTTTAATTATGCATCACCCAGCAAGAGCTATTTCCTTTTCTATTTAATTAGGTTTAAGGCCTCTGCTGGCTATGCGGTGCAGAGGTCTTGGAATGTATTTCACGCTCTGGTTGGATATGAGTGTACGGAGATCCAGCCTTTCAGAGCCAGCACAAGTGCTTTGTCCTGCTATCATCACCTGTCTTTGTGACCAGGACACTGCCTAATGACTTTGCCCACGGGTCAGCGGGAACAATATGTTTCGTTCATATCAGAGGTCATCTATAATTAATGGTGGGGTTAAAGCAATTTTCCTCTAACAAAAAGGCTAATACAATACAATGGAGGGTTTTTTGACTGACAGCAAAATTTTACTGACTGCGCGAGTAGTCTCCTGTCAGCATTTTATGTGTATCCACAATGGAGTTCATCATGGCAGGGTGTAGACATTCCCTGTCTGCATGTATGTTTTAGCATGATATCATTACATAAATGGCTGTTCCATTGTGATATTTTGAATTAGACACATATGAATTCAGTGCCAGCCAGTACTACTGAATAACAACAAAGTGTGCAATGCATTATTGCCATGAATAGTCCTTGAATCATGAATACATTATTAACAAAAGGAGCATAATTGTGCAGAATTTGACGCAATTCAGCCCAGATGTTTTGTGCTACATGTATCATAGATGGTACTACATGTATCATAGCCTGACAGGCAGAAAGGTACTTTTTGGTTTGAATGCCCTGCCTGTTCTTGGCCTGGTCTACCTTGCTTTGTTCCCCTGTGTATGGCCAGCTGTCACCAGGGGATTAGGTCATAAGAACTGCTTCATTAGACTTTCCATTCCGAAGTAGAGAGACACTGGAGAGAGGGAGGAGGTGGGTGGAGCACACGGTCCACCTCACAGCTCATTCTCTCTTGTGGCGGGACAATGAAGCTTCATGAACCCATTAATGGGTGGAGCTACAGTACATTCCATTACATTATGTTACATTATTGTGATTATCCAGAGCAACTTACATAGGTTGCCTATTTTACATCTTATCCATTTTATACATACATGCTATCCACTGAGGCAATTATGGGTTAAATACCTTGCCCAAAGCTACGGCAGCAGTGCCCCAGTGGGGAATCAAACCAGAAAGCCCTATGCCTTACCACTACACCACACTGCGGCCTCATATGATGTAGTACCATGTGATGTCAATCAATCACCATGGGCCAAACAGAAGACTTTGGCCACCTCAGCAAAACATTAATTCAAATCAGTGATTCACTGATAATACATGATTTCTACACTCATTTAGGGGTTCATGAAGACTCACTCTCCTATCAGTAAGCACCCAGCCAAGGACACAACAACACAGCACCTGCACACCCGTCCGTCCTTCTCTCCCAGGCTTCTTGGCAAAAGCAACACGACTACATTGCAGAATATAATATGTGTCATAGTGTTATAATAGTGTCAAGGCACTGCAGAGCAGCACAGTAGCTGCGAATTTTATCTGCGAAAGCAGAATGTTAAATGTGAGGAGGGAAAATCTTGCCAGGGACAGGCTGTTCTGAGTTTCTTGTGTTTTCCTGAATACGAACAGGCAGGCCTAGAACAGTCCCGCAAGGTAACTCCTCCCCGTGTCCCCGCCAAGTGCGATCCAGCATCTGTTTTGACAAATTCTCACCTGGAATTGCCTTTCCACCAGGCAGTGCTGGCTTCTGCCCGTCCGCCGCGGGACCCTGGTGGTGGTCCGTGTTACCTCGACAAGCCTGACCCCTGACCCCTCCTCCCGGGATGTCGCACCCAGTCGCCGAGGGAAACGCGGCTGTCTGCCCCATGGTAACGCTATGGTGGCGAGCGCAGCGAGACCGAGTGTGGCTGCATGGCTGGAGATGGACGAGCATGCTGGTGCAGGCTGCAGACTTTGAGACGCGGTGCAGGCAGTGTAGAGAATCAATCAGCCAGTTAGGAACGGCAGGGTAGCAACAGGAAAAACAGGGGTAAAATATGCAGAGTGCTATCCTGAAAGCAAAGGGCTGCATCCGAGGCAGAAACAAAAGAGCGTTAGATTGGTGGCGTGAGCCTGTAAATTTGCATGTTTGGTTAGCGCCGCAGTGCAACAGTAAGAGGAAGCAGTGGTCTCAAATGCATGCTGTGTTTTGACCGCTGAAGCATGGAAAGCTACACAAACCGCAACAAAAGCATGCCTTCGTGAGTGTGGGCGGTTCACAGCAATGCTGATAACGAGGAGACCAGTGGGGAATGGCATCGGAAGTGCGTGAAGCCATGCATGATGTTCGGTGGGAAGCTGAAACTGATCTGAGGTGACTGTAGGTTTGTCACGGCTGTGATGGGAGACTAGTGAACCTCTCAGTGCCTGATCTCAGAACAGTCTCATCTCAGAGAATACTGCATTACGATGGTCACCTTCATGGTGAGCTTGGATGTGTTCACTGGGGCAGGATTTCGCATAGGAACACTGGAGACCAGTGTAGGGGATGTCCTTCTACTTCCCTTTTGCCACTGTACCACTAACCCCTCCATTAGCCTGCAGCTGGGCATCCTTCCAGAAGTTTCCAGCTCAAGGTTTAAATCTCAGCACCCTGTGCCAAGATGTGCAGCCCGTGACCCCTCCACTCCAGAGCTACATGTTTTATAGTAACCTGCTGGTGGGGGGTGATGCGCCGCTAGTCTTTATAGATGGAAAGACAAGATGGGAATGGGTACATTTCTGCTTGCTGGTTTGATGTCAGTGCCAATCCAAGGACAGCCCTGCCAGGGGAAGTGAGGATAGTGATTCTGCACATAATGTGCTGAAACGAAGACTGACGGTGGAGGGGGTGGAATTGTCGCACGCTTCAGAAACTGTTCAGGAAAGCCTGGATAACGGCAGCCAAAGGAACTACTTAGTCTTGTGTGGTCAACCAATCAAAATCCTTCTGTTCCCTGGGCAGAAATGCACCTACACAAGAAGGCACTTGCTTTGAAAGAAAGTGAGAGAATCACTCGCGTTCCCAGAAAGTGAGCAATACCCAAGGAAAAGTTTAGCTCAGAACAACTGCACTCATAATGACAATGTGACCTCTTGTTTGAAAAAAGATGGAAGCACAGCTTAATGCTGCAAAGTTTAATGTGCTTTGCTTGTGATCAATTTCACAATTTATTTTTGTCCAGTTTTTAAACTTGCCAAATGATATTAAATTGAACTGCTGAAATTACAGTGTGTCGTTCCCTACAGGGACAAAGAGTCAAGAAGTCTGACATCTCTGTCTAAAGACTGTTTTGTATCACAGGCATAATCAGAAAATCAGTGCTGAGTAAAGTAATATTTTGATGGAAGCCACTGATTATGTTTGTTACCTTTTCATATGCTTAGCAGACACCCTTATCTAGGCCACTTCCCATAGCTTAAATTATCCACTTCACAGGCTAGATGTGTACCGGAGCAATTCACATTAAGCACATTGCTGAAGGCTACCGTGACAGAGCCCGGCTTAGGAATCAAATCTGTAACCTTTGGGTCCCAGGTCCTTGACCGCCAGGCTGCGCTTCATAGCTGGCGGTTTGAGCTGTACCTTCAGAGTCTCACAGCCTGTGACTTGGGCTAGCGGGGGCCTTGCAGGATTGTCAGCTCAAGTCAAGGTCTGCCTGCCGAAAGGCAGTTTCCTCCGCACTCTGCGGTCCCGGGGGAAAGAGAGCCTTCCGCTCGGGAATCAGCAGGTCCTTCCGCCAGGACCTGTCCCACTGCATTGATGTCACAGGGGAGTGCTGGTCTCTGGGGGAATGCACAGTGCTACACCAGGGCTGAAATGCACTGTGGCAGCGGGCATATTAAAATACAGTGTGTCACCCTACCATTGCCAGGTCCACGATCTGCCACAGTAAATCCACATGTGAACAACCCCACTTTTCCACTGCATTCTCAACAAAACAATGAAGTCCAGTTTGTAACAAAAAAAAAGATTGCTGTTGGCAGTTTATTGTAGTGTTTACCTCCCCGGATGATACAAGACCCTCAGACACTGTCCTGCATAGACCTGCTGATGGTGGATGTCTTGATTCACAAAGCAGCCGTTGCTTCAAATTAGAAGTCCTCCGGCTCCACAGTTATTGAGGATTACTTCCTGAGAGCTGGATGATACGTTGATGATCCATGTGTGATATGCCAGTAGTGAGGCGCAGAGACTCTTATTGCACTCTTTTTCTCGACCATTTCTCCATTCACTTCTGACCACATGGTGCTGCCATCCTGCACAGCTGATTATCAGTCAGGCTAAAGCTTCTTGCACACCAACCTGACTTTATCCAACAGGCAGAGCATGGCCCAGTTCAGAACAAATATTGTCGGTGATTTATGGAGTGCACACTGACCTGACAAAACTTTTTGGCACAACAGAAAAGCAACGTTCCACTACAGCTCTAGTCATAATGCTGTTGTCATTGAATGGACATACTGTAATTAGCAAGCAGTGAGCCTATGAGTTCTGATTTTAAAATGGGATTCTGAAGTTCTTCAGACAGGTTGATATGAGGATGAAGAGGACATGTAATAAAGACACCGTGCCTAGAGTCAAACTGTGACAGTGTCCTTTGAGTTACTGTGTTAAGCAGCGCAGGGTTGACTTTCATACCTTCTTCATAACTTTTATGGTGTACTCTTCTGAGTGTGTCTGCAGTGTGTTGGACAGCACATTTTTGTGGTGTTCCTGTTCCTGTTCCTGTTCTGATTGCTTTGTTTGCTCGTGATGGTACCACTCCTGTCTGTCTTCCTTATGATCAACCAAAGTGTCCTCCCTCCCGTGGGCTAAAATTCTTGCTATTGTTAATACAATGTGTGACTGTATGGCCAAAAATAAATCAATAGAAAAAGATGTCAGAGTTACAGTAACAAAAGAGCTGCATTTGGTAGCTATGAAGAGGCTGAGGAATAGACTTTTCATGACTACGTTCTTGCAACGTTTTGTACCGTCCAATATTCCAGTGATGTTCTTTGAGGCAGGGCAATCACAGCGTTCGTTTGAGGGCTCCATTTCTCAACGTCTCTGGTGACCCCCTGATTGTTCTGTCCCCTGCCTCTGCAGTGCTGAAGAGCAATGGGGAAACACAACAGTAAGCTGGCCCCGGAGGTCCTGGACGACCTGACCAAGAGCACGGAGTTCAACGAGGCCGAGCTCAAGCAGTGGTACAAGGGCTTCCTGAAGGACTGCCCCTCCGGCATCCTCAACCTGGAGGAGTTCCAGCAGCTGTATGTAAAGGTGAGGGGCTGCTATGGGGCTGCTGAAGGGGCATCCGGGAGACCCTGGTGGGCTGATAACTCCTTCACAGCACAGCCATAGCCACCTGAACAGTCTAGCCAACAACAGCAGCAAGGCTGCAGTGTTATTAACCACAGCACTACATTATTAGGGCAGCGGTGTAGCGTAGTGGTAAGGAGCAGGGCTCGTAAACGAAAGGCTGCTGGTTCTGTTCCCCGCTGGGGCAATGCTGTTGTACCCTTGGGCAAGGTACTTAACCTATAATTGCCTCAGCAAACATCCAGTTGTATAAATGGATAAAATTGTACGTTTTAGTGTAATGTACATTGGTTCTGCACTTTGGCAAAGGCATTCCAAAAATCATGTTCACTTTAGAAGCTAGACAGAACCATAGTTTTAGCAAAGGCATGTTTAAAGCAGCACAGAAAAACCAGACAAACAGCCTGGGCTTCCATCTCACTGAAAGTAGGCAAGAGACAACTCGTTCAATTCACTAAACCCTCAGCAGTAAATCAGAACATTAGAGGACGCAGCAGAAGGTCAAGCGATGCCCCTTGTGGATCCATACATCAGCTGGCAGCCTGGTAATGTATTCACTGGGTTATGCTGGCCCGTGATTCATTGCTTTGATAGTGTCAGCTGATACAATGCCTGCTCTTTCCTTTCCTACATTTACAAAACCTATTAACATGCTGGGGTGTGGGTGGGTTTGAAAACTGCTAAATATGAGTGGGGTGGAACAGTATGGGAGAGCTGGTATACATTACATATATACGAACTGCTGATGTACTACTGCTTTAGCTATACAAAGTTATACAAAATCTCTAGTACTAAAGTGTATTATATTATATTGAATGTGAAATTCTGAATAATGGTATGCTAAAAAGTGCAACACTGAACTGAACTGAAGGTTATACCCCGAAGAGAGGTGTTGGGTTTAAAAAAATCTTTGAACACGTAGACAGAAAATAATGTTTTGTGTACCCTGTGGCTGTTGGTTTTGTCCATTTTGCAGTTCTTCCCGTATGGCGATGCCTCCAAGTTTGCTCAGCACGCCTTCCGGACATTTGACAAGAACGGGGACGGCACCATCGACTTTCGGGAGTTCATCTGCGCCCTGTCCATCACCTCACGGGGCAGCTTCGAGCAGAAGCTCAACTGGGCCTTCAACATGTACGACCTGGACGGGGACGGCAAGATCACACGCATGGAGATGCTGGAGATCATAGAGGTGAAGCCCTCTGTGTGTGTGTGTGTGTGTGTGCGTGTGTGTGTGCGCACACATGTGTGTGGGGGTACAATATATTTAACAGCATCATTACATAGCCATATTGGTTTTTATTCTTTGATCTTTCATACTTCACACATACCGAATATTGTAGTCCAACAGTAATGTTGAATGTCATAATCATAGTAATAAAAATAATGGGATAGGATGATTACTTAATGCTTATACACGTTTTGGGAAATGTGTGATTTTTCTTATAAGACCATGGTAAGGTGGACCAGTTAAGTAGATGTATAGGCACGTTGTGGTGTAGAGAGGTCTTCTGCTCAAGACAACACTTCACTCCCCCTCCCACCCACTCACCCCGGTCTCTGTATCTCACAGGCAATTTACAAAATGGTCGGCACGGTGATCATGATGCGTATGAACGAGGACGGCCTGACCCCCCAGCAACGCGTGGACAAGATCTTCAGCAAAATGGACAAGGACCACAATGACGAAATCACATTGGAGGAGTTCAAGGAGGCGGCCAAAAGTGACCCCTCCATCGTCCTGCTCCTGCAGTGCGATATGCAGAAGTAGGGGGGAGAGGAACAGGAAGGAGAAAGGTGGGGGGAGGGAGGGGGGAGAAGGTAAGGGAAAGAAAGAGAAAGGGAGAAGGTGAGGGTGAAGTCAAGACAGAGCAAAGGAGAGGTAAGACAGATCGAGAGACAAAAAAGGAGAGAGGGGAGAGAGACCCCCCCTGTAATTGTAGTCCTTTTCTCTAGCTGTCAGGTTGTGAATTGAGCTGCTGAATCTGCAAGTTTTCGCTACGGTTTGATTCGACACCAGGCCTGACCACATTACAGAACCTCTTTAGAGCTGATGAATTATTAAAATAGGACATTGTTAGTCCAGGACACACTGGTAAAGTCATCTTTATTACTGAGATATTTAGACATCTGTGTTCGTTGGTGTGATAGAAATTCACAAACTGCAAACAAGTTATTCCTCCAAGATTTCTTTTGTGCGATTTCCAAATGCAATCAGCAATTAAGTGACACTTGCCCTCAGCATCAGTCAAGGACAGTTTATGAGGAGAACAAACATCATGTCAGCTTGCTTTTGCTAATCATTTCTTGCAATTAAAGAATTTGATTGGCTGTTAGGTTTGGTCCCTCTATCTGTCAAGTAAGCCCTGTCAGGCCTGCCTCTCACTTTAACAGTCTGACAGCTAGTGGAAAACAGTGCTGAGTTTTTTTCTGAACAAAAATCAATTGCAAGAGGATAAGCTAAAAATAACCACAAGTGATTTTTGTAGTCCAGGACATTTTGAATGGTATTCACTGTGAATGCTGAAATTCTGAACCTGAACAAGACAAATACACACATGCACACACACACACACACACACATGCACACACACACATACAAACACACACACTAACACACACACGTTTCTTACGCTAAAACAGTTTATCATGCAATAAGAGCAGGTAAACAATTTTCAGAACAAACGGCAACATTGTGATTGAAGTTTTGTGTAGCAAAAGAAACTACAATGCAGTTTTGAGAGGATGAGTGCCCTGTAGGAGTGGAAACCTAAAAATAGAGTTTGAAAGCCATTTTGACAGGAACAAAAATCTCTCATGAAGAAACAGGATCTCTTTTTAGGAAAGAGCAGGTCACTCTGTTTTACCTTAAGAGGAGAACAATAACAGCAGCTTCTTTTGTTAAATACTGACGTTAAAAAAATGTATATGATAATAATAACCGTAAATATGAATATATATATATAATATGAATATGTAAATGTTCCACCTATTCATATTGCTTTCATAGCACTGCAGAGCTGTAACTGTTTGTGTGTGAGTGTGTGTGCGTGCGTGCACGTATGTGTAGCATATGTGTATGCACGCGTGTATGTGTGCGTGTGTGAGTGTGTGGTGTCAAATGAACAGAGATGTCATAGAGTCTTGTTATAATTGCTTGAGATTCAAGTGTACAAATCACACACTGGTATACAAAGTATTGAAGAACAACTCTTGTAGCTTTTGCGGTCTTTTGATGTGATGCGTACAGTATATATCAACCCGTTTCTGTTATGGGTGGTGTCGTCATGTTGGATTTTAATGTTGTTTTACTTCTCATGTTTCTGATCAAAGATGAACTGATGGAGGGATTTCAGCATTGTGCTAATACTTTCACTCACAGCCAGGTTTTAGCTGAATGACTTTAAAGACCATGTATATAAAAGGTTTATTTTCAGTATGATGAAGAACGGGTGTTTTACAGCATCCCTGCACAGAGATGTAAAGGTGTACCCTTCATTCTGCACAGCTTCCCTGCTGATCAACTTTTATGGTGTACAGATAAAAAAGTTGCACTGCCACCTACTGGCAGAGAACAGTAACTGGCATTAGTGTACCCCTGATGGAAGCTGTTGTTTGTTTCCATTAAAATGGAGGGCAGACAGCATAACTCAGTGAGCCCAATGTTTATTTTCATGGTAATTGTATTTGACATGGTTTCCTTACTATATGAAACAGGGGGAAAAGTCTAAGAAGACATTGCATTGCAAATGGAGAGTTTTTAGGATCTTCCCTTGTTTTAAAATTCACATTACACTTAATTATGAGAGACAGAGCACCCTAATATGCTGTTGTGCATGCCACAGTATGCTGTTGTGCATGGCCAACTGATGATTATAACAGGGTATAATTCTATTATATTTATTGACCTCTACCATAATCAGGGTTCCTGAGTGTCTCAGTTGGCAAGGCGTTCTTCTCAAGTGCAGTCCTACAGCCCAGGTTTGGTCCTGTGTTATCAGCCAGCAATGACCAGTAACTCACAGCAGCAGAACAAATTGGCTTCAATATAGCACAGTAGGAATGGGTGTCTCAGCAGGGTCTCCTCAGGTTGCGATTCGGCAGGTGCCCGTGAGTTGATCATGTCAGTAGAGTACCAACTGTCCTCTAAGTGTCTCCTGCTTCACTGTGGTGCACAGTAGGGCTTGTAATGTGAAAAATAGCTGTTGGCTGTGTGTGAGTGTATTCACCTCGGCGTTCCTGCGTGAATGTAGAGGTTGTCGCATTGAGACATGCTAAATGTACAACTGCCGATTCCAAAAACAGGGTTACATGAAGGGAAAAAAGCATGAGTCCTGTTAATATATGCTGTACAACAACAACCCACCTGCACTTAACCAGATTGTAGACAGTAGGCAGGAATTTCCTTAACTCTGGAAAAAGAAATCACTTTGATTTGGTGCATCTGGAAAGAGTGCATTTACATTATTTATTTGCTTGGGGAGACTTTGTTTGCTTATGTTATACACAGCTGATTATTGACTGGAACCATGCAGATTAAGCACCCTGCTCAGGCATGCCCTACCGTGCCCCGCTGGGATTCAAACATGCAACCCTCTGGCTAAAATTTCCTTTGCCCTTTCGAAAGCATCCCTGTGGCCCAGTTGAGACTTGGTGGACAGGAACACAGAAAATCACTATTCCATCATAAATTTTGTTACTTGTGGTTAGAGTTGACTTCACTATGACAGCATCAGTGTTGTTGGAAATTAATTGCTTGTGTGAAGTGTCACAGTGTCGCAAAGTAGTCAGTACTCACCACCTGAACTTCATATAAAGCTGGATGAAGAAAGCTAGAAATATCTTCTCTTCTGAGGAAACTTTTGTTGGTTGTTCACTTTTGTAGGTAACGTTGTAGGTAACGTTTGTACGCTGTATTTTGCAGCTCTGGGTAAGGCTGTTATTGGTTTTCTGTGTGTGTGTATGAGTGTGTGCATGTATGCGTGTGAGTGGGTGTGTCTGTGCATGTATGTAAAATGATGTTTCTAAGAACCTATTAACACTAAAAATAGACGCAAAAAGATTTTCAACAAACTGGAAGCAGGACACATTTCATAGAAACTATAGCAAACACAGAAAATGCATTACACCGAGGAAATGTTCTCTCCTAGATTTTTGTGGTAATAACAAAACAGACCATTTCTAAATTAATCTATTTTGGTCAGGCAGCTTAAGTGATATCTTATCAGCTTTGGGTTATAGGGAGAGGAACGATGAAATCTGGGAATATAGTTCACTGATTTATTTAATATTGAAAGGATAATATGCATGTTTGCCAAAGTAATACAATTCACACACTAGGCTGAATCACGAGCTTGAATAGAGGCCTGAACAATGAGGTTTTCAGCATAGTCTTGCTTTGGTGAACATGTCTTCTCGAGACACTGTACCATACAGTATGTCACAGATGTGTAAAAATAGGTTTATAATGGAATGCTGTGGTTGTTTTCCCTTGTGTGCAGACCCCACTCTATCGACTGAAAAATGACCCCTACCCCCACTTTTTCTCCCTGTGATGAAAAAAAAAAAACAATGTTGTAAATGTCCTCGGAAGATCGATAGATGACGATCCAGCCTTGGTCTATGCCCTTGGGATCAACCTGCCCTGCCTTAGGAAAATCAGTCTAATGCATTTTCTGTGCATTTTTTTGTTGTTGTGATTTCCCAAATATTACAGTTGATGCCTGTGTCACACTCTGATCAGTATATGTTGATCAGGTTAGTGAGGAGGTCCAGGTCTTAGAGGAGGTAGGGAGAGCTGGAATGGTGACATCATTTTTCCTTGGCATCCGTCCTATGAGTCCAGAGACTCCTAATAACTTTAATAGCTTAATTAATAATGACTGGTGTGCCAAAGACGTTATGTGTGAGAGGGATATGGTAGAGTTTGAATAGTTGCATACTACTTTCATGTGAAATCCCTGGAAAAATAATATTTGTCTTTATATGGTAAAACACAATAGAAGAAATATACTTTCATATATGTCAAAATATTCAGCACATAATATCAGATCTATGTTCTACCACCTACCACCACTAGATAATGCCAATTAAATGCATCTATTGTGGACTATATTGTAATTTTACAATGTATTCAACAAAATATGCATAAGATTACATTTATGACAGTAATTGATGTACTTTCCAATATATGCTGTTTATTTTGACATGTAAACATATTAATATATAATTTTTGCTTTTAATGTTTTAATATATATTACAGTATATTTACATTTTCAAGAGGGTATATTTGACAGCCAAGGGAAAGTAACTGTCTACCCACTGAAAAAATTCTGTTTAATTTTGTGTATGGATTTCTATATATAATTATCCAACACTGTAAGAATTACTGTAAGAAGAGAAGGAATATTTGTGCTCCAGGTTTGTGCAATATGATCCTGTTTTGCATTGTTTATGTGCTGTGAATGTCTATTTTTATGACTTACACGGATATAAACTACACGGTTATTGAGTACTGTTATTTTTCTTTCAATATTGTATGGCTCTTAGAACAAAAAAGATGTGTAATTATTTTTAATACATAGAGAGTAAAACACAAGTATGTCTATCACAATGGGTTGGGGAGTTTTGTGTCTTTTCTTTATAAGCCATAATGGGCAAAGCAGATGTCCAGGTAACTCCATAGCCACATAGCACACCAAAGTACTGAAATGGCCGAACATGATCCTTACACTGGGAGTCCCATAGGGGCTATGCCAACTCATCAACATATTCTGCTTGTGACACTGAAAATGGCTGACTGATTCACTGAAAAAAAATTATTATGACTATCCATAGAATCATACATGATAACATCTTACGTCTGATTTATGTTTGTGCCTTTCCATGCAAGCAAAACTTTTGAAATTCATGCCTTGTTGGAAGTCGTGATTTTTCTCTAGAATGACCACTAGAGGTCTCTACTGATCAGCGTGCACACTCTGACTGCATCTTGCCTTTCTCATCACAGTTTACGTATCTGACCACAGATTGTATTTCTGGTCATACCGCACGTATCTGACTGCAGCTCACTTTTTTTTTTTTTTTTTTTTTTTTTTTTACCTCAGCTTGCCTTTCTGACCTCTGCTTGCATTTTTGATCCCATCTCGCATTTCTGATATAGTCACTCATACTTCAGTCTGCGACTCATAGTGCTGACCGCAACCCAAACATCTGACCACAGATCACACTTCTAAATGGCGGGAAGGTTACCTCCAGCTGCCATTTGCACTGACCACAGTGTAGCACAGTGGTAGTGTGTAGCACACTGGCAAGGAGCGGGGCTTGTAATTGAAAGGTCACTGGTTCAATTCCCCTCCAGGGCACTGCTGGTGTATCCTTGGGCAAGGTACTTAACTCATAATTGCCTCAGCAAATATCCAGCTGTATAAATGGATTACGTGTAAAACTGTAACCTATGTAAGTTGCTCTAGATAAGAGTTCCTGCTAAATGACAAGAATGTAATACCACAACCCAACACACTGACAGAGGCTGACGCCTCTGACTGCAGCTCACCCATCCAAAGGGTTTACTGTCGTCATGTCTCACAGAGTATGAGTCACCTTTCTCTCATGGTGGGATAAGCAATGCTGTCACCATGGAAATGGGACAGGACTGAGACTTGGGAAGATTCCTTCTGGCGTTGCGTGACTGAGGGCTGCTCTGAGGCAGACGCACATCCCAGCGGACAGTCAGGTCTGTGATGCTTTAACGACTGTGTGTTCAGCTTTGCCAGTCTCTTGGCCTCCAGAAACAAAAGTGTTTCTGTGTTTGTCTCAAGTGAGGCTGATTGCTATTCTGTCTTTTTTTTTTTTTACTACAAAACAATGCAGTCATCCAGAAGACATCACAGTCCATTCACACTGTGAATGTGTGTGGTCCTGTCTCACAGGGCATTGCAGTACTGAGCACGGTAATTTTCAAACTCGCTGCGTGGAGGAAGGAGGCCTTTAGATCTAATCGTCACAGCACCTGTTTGTAGCCCATACTCGTACTGCAGGACCCTTATATCATTAATGTTACTATTCTGGGTTCACGGCATTGGGTTTCCAGCTGCTGGAAGAACTGAGAGAGAGGGGGAAAAAGCCATGGGAAAATGCACTGAACATGACGTGCTGGACAGCTCTGACGGCTTTGCCACCTGGCCCAACAGGGACGTTATTAAACTAGAAGCAGGCCACCTGCTGGTAGGTACGTGATTCAGCATATGGTCTTCCAAGAGCTGCAGTCCCCACCTCAGCCAGCAGAGGGTGACATGAGCACAGATCGCTTTGTCACCAACAGTCTACAGCCACCGTCAGAGCTGGAACTCGGGGGCAGCCAATGAGCTGAGAGGTGCTGGTGACTGTGAGGATAGAGTCAAAGCGCTGCCAAGCAACCACCCCCCCGCCCCCCATCACAATCCAATTACAACGACAAGAGGGTGTGGGGGAGGGAACAGCAAACACCGGAGGTAGACAAGAGGGGAGAAGAGGAGTGCAGCAATGAAGAGTAGAAAGGAGCTAATAATCTCTTGCATGCTATGCAGCCAGTGTCAGTACTAACAAACCACACCGGATCAGACTTATCCAGCTTTTGTATCCAGCTATGACAAAAGAGAAAATGTTCCAGAGCACTTCATCTGAGCAAAAAGCCATCTGCTCAAAACAGACTAATTGCCAATACCGTTATGCTCACACCACCTTTAAACTGAGCCAAATTGTACTAAAGCTATACTGTATACAGGGTGACCACATTACAAAATTCAGAACATGTTCCTTTACACATTGATGAGAAATACTAATGTAAAACACATGTAGTTTTCGCCCGTTGGGAATGTGGATTCATGTTTAGCGTAAGCAGAACATTCGTGCATAGAGCATGCAGTGTGTAGAGGGACAGGCATCCCTGTTTGGTGTAACATGAAGCCCCCTCTCTTGACAAGCCTTTGGCGTAAATAATGAATTACGACCGGTGCAGTGCAGGGAGACAGCCGGTCAGGGGGGAAAGGACCTCTTTCATTGGCTGAGGGACGGTGTCGTCACATGCATGTGGTCTCCTCCCAGGGCAGCGAAGGGTTAAGAATTGTGGGCAGGCTGCCGAGTGGCTGGATGTCCATAAGAGAGGGGGGGGGAGCGGGTGAGCGGGTGAGAGAGAGAGGGGAGAGAGAGTGCGTGTGAGAGAGAGCGCGCGCGCGAGAAAGAAAAGGCATTACGCAGCAGCAGCAGGAAGCAGATTGTAGGCAGACCGGGCGCAAGGAGAGAGCAGCAGAGCACTGCAGCAGAGATACCAGGACAGACAACCAGCTTATCTGCATCCCCTCATTCTCTCCCAGCGTGAATCAGTACTGGAGCCACTGACAGTGCCGCTAGGCTTCCCTGGGCGTTCGGGGGCTTGGGGGTGGGGGCGCGTGAGGGAGAGGGTAGGCGGCTATCGGACTGAGCAGAGGGTACAGCTAACAAGTTTGCGGAGCTGGTGAATGAAGAGGAGGAAGAATGAGTCTTGACCCAGGGCAGGACACCAGCACCGCTGCCACCATCACTGCCAATGGGGACAGCAAAGGCGCCTGGGAAGATCCGAAGGACTGCTATGACCCCGGGGCCACCACCAAGAAACCCAAACCGGTGAGTCAGTCCCGTACCATTCCTCTCAGTTCCCCCTCTCTACTTCACCCCTCCGTGCGTGCCGTTAGTTTGGGGGCCAACTATTCTAATGACCCCCCCCAACACCCCAGTTTGACAGGAGTGACATCTCTCTCTCCCACCTGCTCCGAGTGCAGGAGACCGATGAGGTCACACACTACAGGGCATTCCCACACGTGTGCTGTTTACATGCCACACACGCATGTGGTGCACCACGCACACCTGACCCACGGCACGGCGAGCTCATGACTGTTGTTACTTCGTGACACAGTCCTGCCAACCCCCCAGCGCTACCCCCCAGAACCATACTGTCCCCAGAACCATACTGTTCGTGCCCTCAAGAAAATGCCACACATTCTCTACTGTCCCTGGACAACCACCATTAGCATTTCAGAATTTTCATCCAGAAGTAAGATAGTGTGACTGGGAGCTGTGGGGAATTGAGAACAGTGTCAATAATGCCCCCATGACTTGGAGCTGAGCTGAATGGTGATTGGCTGAGAGTGTTCATCCCCACTGTATGTACTGGTCTCTGAGTGGGGGGATTGATTTGTTTCCTAGGAGAGGCTGACATCAGAGGGCTCAGTGTGGGATTTCCAGGGAAAAAGAGAGAGTGTCCTTGGTTAACAGCTATTAGAGGAGGGATAATTCTGTCTGAGCTCCACCAGGTGCAGCTTACAGTTTGTTGGTTTATTTTGAGTATGATTATGCTTCTGCGCTTCCATTAAAAAGCAATAAATCTAAGCTGACCTGGATAGAAATGTTACAAAATATGATTATGCTTTTCATCCTGGCAGAAAAAAAGAGTGAAGCTGAGGATGTTTTTGATAGGCAAGAGAAATAGTATGTCCAACAGGTGCTAATTGTTTTTGAAACAAAGATATTCATTACTATAGCTGTGTGGGTGTATGTGTGTGTCTGTGGACATGTTCTTCTGTGTATGTGTTTATATCTGTGTCTTTATGTGTGGAATGCAATACAGACATTAATGTAAATACATATTTTAAAGTTAGTGTTTAAAGTAATTTTAATGGCAAAATTAGAATTTTGAAAGTGTTTTCAAGTATGTTTAAAGGACAACATGGAGACAGATGTGTGGGGAGTTAATGAAGCCCTGCAATTGTGTTCCAGGAGCAGCTCTTTAGTAATAAAATGATTAACCTGTTTTACAGACAGACCACAAACACTGTATTACTTTAAACAGCTCTGCTTATCAAACATTAATTCAATTTCTGGACAACCGAGGAAGATGAGAGCACCTTAATGTGATTTGCTTTCTGTCCCCTTTTGATGGGAGTGTTTTTTGACCGAGAGCATTAGTATATCATTGTGAAGGAGCACAGACGCTTAGGCCTTCAAAGGGGCTGCAAACATAAAAGCAAAGGTTTATTCTCACCCCGCCTCAGGGAGGCTGATAAACACCCTGAAATAAGCCATCCCAATGCTATAGTGTCAGGATTCTGTATTTGTTCCAAGCAACACTGGCATTTTTCCAATCCATAAATAAATACTCCCTCTCTCCCTTGCTCCATCTTCAGTTTCCCTGATACCTATTTCAAAGCAACATTGACACTAGCATTTACATCAGGAGCTCTAGTGGACCTGTCCAGGTGTCTCACAACTTAACATTGTTTTGGGAATTTGTAAGCTAGGGTTGTTTATTGGAGTGAGGCAAGCTATCTAACTCAAGGGTACATTTGCTCTCAACCTGGGAGTTAAATATACAGCTCTCACTCTGATCACCCAACTGATCAATTCCTGATCAATTACCATCACTCTAGCAGCTGAGAGTTGTGACTCAGTGGTCACACTGAGTTTTTGTGGTGAATTCTGCATGTGAAAAAAAGCTTAAAAGACATATTTACTTAAAGACATATTTCCAGCTGAGCACCCTAAACAGAGTTTTATGAAAATGCAATACACTTTATGAGTATTTTCTCTGTTTCAGTTCTCAGTCAGACCCTATATTTTCACCCTAGTGAAAGTATAAAAGACCAACTGACTTACTTTGCATTTATTCAGAAAATTGTTAAAAATGCAGTGCATAAAAAATACCCTCACAGAATGAGTAATGGCATGCGCTTCTCACACACATATTCACACACACATACACACAGTATTTGTACGTAATTTTGTATTTGTACGTAAGCGGTACTTGCACGTAGACAGTAGCCAGGGGTTTGCAAAACACAGGCTCTATTTGCTGAACTGCTGAGGCTTGCCGTAATAATGACGAGTTTGAGAGTTAAACCCTTTCCAGGTGCTGGGGGTGGGGGAGGGCGGGGCTTGTAAATTAGGTTTCTCAGCCATCTATCAATCAGTCCTCTCATTAATTATATTATCACGTTCTTAACGCACATCTGAATTTTTTTTCCATGGATGGACAAAAACAGGTCTCTTTCGAGCATGTTGTTTTATCTCACCTCTTGGTGCCTCAAATCATTTCAGTAATATAATACCTATTTTTTCTAGAGTCCCACATAATCTAACTGGTTCCATTATCACATCCTCAGATTATAGTGTAGTGGAGGATGTCATTGATTGCTATCGATCAATCAAAAAAAAAAACATTCTTGACTGCCAAAATTGACCCACCTATCCTTTCATGAAGGGCACGATGCGACGGGCCAGGAAGGTGGAGGGAGGCATTTTCTTTGTAAGTATCACGAGTGAGGTCACCATGGTTCCCCGTGACAGAAATGTCTAACATTCAAACTAACGTGTGGTTTGGAGGATCTGTAACTTAAAAGCATGCACTTGAAAATGCTGGTTGACTGTTTGTGGACTGTTTTGACATGTTTTCAGAGCAAACACCTGCAACTTTTAATGTACATGGCATTTATGATGCGCTTTTCATGTTAATATTGAAATCAAACAGAGGGTAGAATGACTTATTTGAAACTTGAAATGGAATCTCACAAATGCAGAGAAATTAATACAGTCATAACAGTATCACTTAAATTTCACAAGATCTCAAAATTTCCTTTCCTCAAGAAAATACCTTTAGCATTTCACTGATTGTGACATTTTTTATGGGATATTTTATATTCTCAGTATTCCCAAAATATTCTCACAGATTTAGAATCAATGCTTAATCTTGTTTCAGTGTACAGCCGATGAAAGAAACGAAATGTTGTGTTTTGTGGAATTTCTAAATCCTATTTTCCAGATGTGTGAGACAATGTTAACCTTTCCTTCAATCTGCAGAAGGCCAGCAAATGTTTTTTTTTTATAAAGAGCATGTTAAAATGTTTTTCTGATCTCACGTCTCACCCAGTAAAGTAAAAACTTTGCCTTGCCTTTAATCTGTTGGCTTTCCCTTGTGTTAGCAATTACTGCTGAAGTGTTCAGTCTACTACAGTATTCAGCAAACTGTCCCTCCAGCCAGGAAGCCTATGTGTGTTTGTAGGTAACAGGGTAACTTGTCGCCAGTGCTCAGTGCAGGTCCTTGGATAAGGGGGTCAGGCTGGGAAACAAAACGACACGGCAGCTCTCGGTGGTTCAGGGCTCTGCTGGTTGTCTGATTCCCTGGGCTTTCATGGCATGTCCATAACCCATGGCATGACTGAAACCCCAGCCTCCGTTCTGCTGGAGGCAACCAAGCGCCTCCCCCCACCCCGACCCCCATCTAAAATTAGCGTCCGGAGGCCGTCCCGGAATGGGTGACTAACGCTGGGCTGCCCCGTGCGGAATGTCGGCCCGGTCCTGTTGATCTGTCCCGTGGGAGGGCCAAGGGTGCCGTCACCCAGTCACAGGCTCTCATCTTTCAGGAGCGAAAGCCAAGCACCTTGGGAAAGAGCTTGCTGGAGGCGTTCGTGTCGCTCCGCACAGCATCCCGGGACCTTGCCTACGTCCACACTGCCACCCAACGCTTTCCTACAGGGTGCAGAAGACACCCGAGCCGTAGCTGCAGTGTCAATTACTGGTCAGGATTTGGTGTCTTTGGCTCTGAGCCCAACTACATATGGATTAGGAATCAGGGGCACAGACTGGGGGAGACATTACCCTAACCAAGATTCAACCTCACAACCCTCAGGTTCACAATCCCGTGCTCCAGGCTCTACATTACAACACCACCTCTGGACACCTTCATTTAAAATAACACTTAGCCATTAGTTACTCATTCTGATTCCTTTGAGATTGAATAAGCTATTGAAGCAAAAAAAGAGAAATTGTTAGGGTCTAAGCGACAGCATGCTTTACGTGTTTGCGGTTGGAATTGGTTAATGTTTGTGCAGTGAAAGGAACTTTGCGTGAGTTTTTTTGGATAGTGACTGAATGTTGGAGGGTGGTGCACATGGATAACAGTTTTCTGTTGTTTTCGCTTTTCCCAGCCAAAGCCGGAAAATGCCGTCACCATCGCGGTGTCTTCGCGAGTGCTCTTCCGCACAGAGAAGGAGCAGAAGGTGTTCGAGCAGCGGGGCATTGAGGAGTATCTCAAGTACCAGGTGGAGCATGAGAACGAGCCCTTCGCACCTGGACCCGCCTTCCCCTTCGTCAAGGTCAGAGACTTAACGTGCTTACATCTGCCCTGAACATGACAGTGTGTTTTTGCCATTTAAATTGCCTTCAGGAAAACATTTCAGCAATGCTTTCTGAACATTTTTGTGAATTAAACCAAAAATTGAAAGGAAGTGTTTCAACCTAATCTTCTCTCTCATATCTTCTGTATATTGACAGTTTGGGTGTTGTCTCTGTAGGGCAACAGACCATTCTTTACAGATTCGGTAGAACATGCATTCGCTGCGAGAGCATCTAATAAAGTAGCATGAAAAATTGCACAAACAGGATGCAATTAGCCACACAAACAAGCGTCAGAGCCAAACATAGTGCTAAGATCACAAGTGCATGCGTACATCAACGTGGAAGTATAGCGCAATATATGCTCTTTCCCAGGGTGACTTGCACAGCGTACAATTTTTACCTGTCATCCATTTATACAGGAAAACATTTACTGCGGCAATTCAGTTTAAATACCTTTCCTGAGGGTGCAACAGCAGTGCCTCACAGGGGAGTCGGATGAGCAATCTTTTGGTTGCAAGCCCTGCTTCTGCATCGCTGCCAGCACTGCTGCCCGCATGCAGTCCCTGTAGCCCTGCTCTCTCCCCCAGGCTCTGGAGACGGTGAACGCGCAGCTGCGGGAGCTCTACCCCGACAGTGAGGAGCTCTTCGACATCGTGCTGGTGACCTACAACCACGCCCATGTCGGGGTGAGGCTAATCAACACCATCAATTACCACAGTGAGTCTGATCATTAAGCTCCACAAAGGCCTGCTCGTTAAGGGAGCACACAGCACACACACACACACACACACACACACACACACACACACACACACATGCACACGCACAAGCACACGCACACGCACACGCACACACACACACGCAAATGCACACGCACATGCACACGCACACACACACACTCACACGCAGAGTATGCACATGCACAAACACACACAGACAAACACACACATACACACGTGCGCACAGACACGAACATGCAAATACACACATGTGCATATACACACATTCGCAATTACTGGTGAGTCCCTTCATTAACCCATGCTACTGGTATCTGCAAAGCACATCAACTGCAGTATAATATTATGACCACCACCCTTTCTACTGAATCGTATGTTATGCTTTGCAGTATTGTAATGTCAGAAATTAATTCAAAGCTGAGTTCCTAGCGCAGCTGGTAAGGAGTAACTGACATGGAAGAATGGCACTGTCGCAGAAGGATGGGGACTCAGCTCCGGGCTGTGTGTGCATCTCGTCCCTCACTTCTCACGCAGGCTGCGTGACCTCTGACCTCATCCCTAACCGAGGGCCATGGGCCTGCCACTTCCTGGCCCGTCCCCAAACCGCTCCAGCTGCGCCCCGCTTTGATCTCCCCGGCGGCCAGTTGTGTGAAACAACCTCGTAACCGCACTCTCACCGTGCGGGAGGGCCCAGGGGAGCCTGGTACAGCGCATCGCAGCCCTTCCTCCCGGCATAAAAAACAGTTAGTTTGGACAGGGGCAAGGAGCGCGAACGGCTGACGTCACGGTGACGGCGCTGCGACTGCACACAGGAACAAACACAAACCCCCCAGAGGGAGCAGACCACAGCAGTGGCAAGATGATCTCCTCAGGACAGCATCCTGTTCTCATTAATGTCACGAACAGCAGCATCCACTATCACCAGAGACCAGGCAGGGACACACTCATAGCCCAGGCTAATCTGCTCTGCGCTGTGCCAGCAAACGGGTTTCATTTTGACTCCGCTGCTCCGGCGGCCTCTCTGCCTTGCGTGACGGAGAGGTACGGTCCCAGACCCTCCGTTCCCTCACCTGATTGATGTGCAAATTTAGGTCACTTTTTCCGATGGACAGGGTCAAAACAGAAAGAGACCAGAGGAGCTAATTTCATTTTCATGTGCTTCCTGCTGGAGAACAGGCTTCCATTGCTGGGGTTGCCATGGCGACGGGACTTGACCCAGTCGCAGAGTCACTGCAGCCCGGTCCGCACGTGAGGAATTCCAGGCTATGTCAGTCACAATGGGACAACATGTAGGAAATGAAATTAGTTATGTTTTTTCATGGAAGTCCCTTAGAGGACATGTCAAGGTCACTGTGGTGTTGCTCTGAAACTTCTCACATGAGCTGCCCAGCTGGAGAAAGTGAAGAGGGAACACAAAAGCTTTTGTCTCAGGCCTAGGCAGGGGGGGGTGATTTGCCTCTCACATGCTGTTTAATCCTTTGGGGGGGAAGGGGAGGTTGTTGTGTACCCCACTCTCCCAAAATAGCCTGGCCAGTGGAAACAGCAGCCCCTGGTAGCTGTCCCTTCACTCCCTGTTCCCTGCAAAGCCGTTGTTTTTGTTTCTCAGGGGGTGTCTCTGTCCCTCCTCCTTTTCCCTCTCGTGGTCCATCCTCTCTGCCTCTTTCTCCATCAGGTGGTTTCTCCCCTCTCTCAGTCTGAGGCCTTCTCTTGCCTTTCCTTTCCCCTCTCCGATTCTCTGTCCCTGCTGCCTTGGCTGGGGTTACACCAAATCTGCCTGCTATCATATTCCACCACACACTCTGCCTCTCACAGCAGTGCAAAGAGATGAGGCTCCTAGAACATACTGTACATCTCCAGCCAAAATGGAGGCCAACGCAAAACGTTCCTCCAGATGATAACTCTCTCTGTTGCTCTAAAATCCGGCACTGAAGGGACATACCATGTTTACCTCTTACCCTCAACAACTATTTGACAGGAAAAATGGTTCACCCAAATTTCTAAAGGCCAATTTGGTATATGATTTTTGGTAACAGCACAGTAGTCTTTTGTAAGTGACTGTCACCGGCAGCAGTCGTAGCCAACTTGGTGGCTGCCACCAGAGGCAGTATGAGCCAGCTCGGTGACTGTCACTGGAAGCAGTCTTGGCCAGCTCAGTGACTGTCACCTGCTGCTTCCCTCAGACCTTTTCATCGAGCGGTTCTGCATGACCGGTGGCAGCAGTCCGATTGGGTACCTGAAGGCCTACCACACCAACCTGTACCTGTCAGCAGATTCTGAGAAGGTTCGGGAAGCACTGGAGGAAGGTGAGAGCATCCTGAATATTCAGGTTTCTGCAGGTACTGGAGCTGGGGGGTGTAGTTGGGGGACTATGAAACAGTATCAAATATGTCCTCTTTCGGATGGGCCCTGTGCAGAGAGAACACACTCTGGCATTTCAGATAGGACGCAGAAGTATATTTAGATACAGCTTGTCCTGAGCATAACTAGGCTGTGATGCTGTAACATCAATCTTCAATGCTGTAAAAAGTTAAGAGCACTGTATGCCCCTTGAGACAACGATGCCTTCGCGAGTGTTTCTGTTCTGCAGCTGCCTGCTCTGCAGTCTTCACTGACACTTTTTAAAGGTGTACAGTATTTTTTTCTGTATAATTTGGTAAAAAAATATATGGTTGTGTATCTCATTCTGCGACTAGTATGTATATGTATGTGTATGGAGAGGGAGTGTAGCTTAGTTAAGGAGCTGGACTCATAACCGAAAGCTTGCCAGTTCGATTCCCCACTGGGGCACTGTTGCTGTACCCTTGGGCAAGGTACCCAGCTTAACCCACAACTGCCTCAGTAAATATCCAGGTGCATAAATGGATAACATTGTAAAAACACTGTAACCGATGTAAGTCGCTCTGGATAAGAGCATCTGCTAAATGCCAATAATGTAATGTAATGTAGTAAGGTATGTGTCCATGTGTATGTCCCAGTGTTTACATGTCTCTCTTTTGCTAGCAACCGTGTGCATGTGTCTCACTCTGTGTGTGTCTGTCACTGTCTCTCAGGCATTGCAGCAGCCACCATGTTCATGCCAGAGAAGCCGCTAGAGGTGTCAGAGACGCAGCTGCGTGTCGCCTTCGACGGCGATGCCGTGCTCTTCTCTGACGAGTCCGAACGCATCTTCAAAGCACACGGCCTCGACAAATTCTTCGAGCACGAGAAGGAACATGAGAACAAGCTTCTGGATCACGTATGTCACGGCGCACATGTGCACAAGTGCACGCTGTGCATGCACCTTGACACCATTGAAGGATTACAAAACCAACTGCCGACTCTAGCCAGATATGTTATGCGCCTCCTGGTGGCTTGGAGGAGACATATATCATTCTTCCTTACCTTGTCAGCATGTGAGAAAATTATACCCACATCTGACAGTATAAATCAAACAAGTTATTGCAGCAACATACAAACATAATCCCAGCTCTGCTTTCATTAATAGCATCATTAACTGTATATCACCACACCCACACCCAGACACACCCTTCTAGTAATGCCATGTTCATTTATGTGTGCTCCTCCCTCCACCAGGGGCCGCTGAAGGGGTTTCTGGAGTCCCTGGGGAAGTTGCAGAAGAGGTTCTATGCCAAAGGCCAGCGGCTGAACTGCCCCATCCGCACCTACCTGGTGACAGCCCGCAGCGCTGCCAGCTCGGGGCTCCGGGCCCTGAAGACCCTCCGCGCCTGGGGCCTGGAGACGGATGAGGCCCTCTTCCTGGCCGGGGCCCCCAAGGGCCCTATGCTGGAGAAGATCAAGCCCCACATCTATTTCGATGACCAGATGTTCCACGTGGAAGGGGCCGCGGAAAGGGGCACAATTGCTGCCCACGTGCCCTATGGGATCGCCCAGAAGTACCAGCACCAAAAGAAGCCCGTGGACAAGAAGGACTCCAGCACAAGCAAGTAGCACAGGGTACAAAATCTGCAATGGCAAAGTTGGGAAGAAAGACTGAGAACAGAGGACTACCAATGACCTTTTATTTCATAATGTTTTTGTTATTGTTTTTATGAGCACTTTGTGGAGCACGGAAGGTGAGAGAAACCAATATCTGGGCTTAACTTGTGTCGTGTGACATAAGCTTTATTTCACCTTGCAACCTCAGCAAGGCTTCACACTTCTGTGCATCTTAGAGAAATCCGCCCAACACCTGAAAGTCTGTATTTGATGGATTATATTGCAATAATAGCATGAAACTGCTGTTCATCTGTCTTTTCCAGATACCTCAACTCTTGTCAGGCTTCTGCACCTTGGATTGACTCTTGTGTCTTTTTAATTTAACTGTGCATCAGTGGGGTGTCTCCATCAACTGGTTTACTGCATGCACATTTAAAAATAGCATGCAGGAACCTGAAGGAGAGTAAAGTGTGAATAGCTGTGCAGAATGAATATTTTACAGGGTCTCCTGCCGGTTGTAGAGGGGGTGGTGCTACTGTTCCCTTGTATGTGTTATTAATTTTAAAAATATCAAGACATAAATGGCAGAAATAGAGGAGGTGGGATAACTGCAAGTAGCTGAAACACTGTGCAATAGAGGAAAATAGGTTCTACAATGTCTGTGTTTATCTTGTGTTTAGAGAAAATATAGCATTTTTTATATTTTAATATTATTTCAAAATAGGTTGGAATTCTGAAATATGAAGCAGTCAGCTTTGTTGAATACTTTACTGCATTAAGGAAACACATTCAAAGTTTCTGTAAACACATAATGAGAATAATTAACCATTTATTCTCTTTGGCAGTTAAATGACTTCCTACTCAAATGCTGAAGGCTTAGATAATTAAACTCAAATCTGCCATGTGCCTTACTGATATGAAGTAATGCCCATTATAGTATATCCACACCAGTGCACAATGCATGATTACAAACACAGATTTTTCTTATTCATGAAAATATATTAAAAAACCTATATAAATGTGTACATGGTGATAGCCATGAATAATATAGTTAGTATTTTTCTTAGTATCGAATGCTTTAACCCCAAAAGTGAAAGATGATGAAAAGAATACTGAAAAAGGAATCAAAAGAGGTTGATATAATGGATGGACAGAAACTACTATGCTTGTCAAGGAATCATAATAGCCATCTGAACCCATGCCCTGGGAACACGAAAGACCTCACCGTGCTTTGAGCTGAAACGCTCACCAGGCCACAGTCACTTATGTTTGTGAGTTAACCCCTTTTTTCCCATCGACCGAGTCCTTTCGATTATGCTCAGAAACAGCGGGTGTGAATGTCATTGGACAAATTGCCAGCGTTTTTCTTCCTTTTTTTATTAAGTGCCTCTGTTATGTGCTTTTAATGGCCCTGTTTATGGTTTGTGAATTCATACGTGCATTATTGTGTAACGAGACCCATCAATCTTCGGCTAGCCCGAGACTTGTCGACAGCCTGCCTCTCAGCAATGTTTGGTTTTGCACACACTTCTGTCGTTAAGGACGTTCTTGTCAGGACCACGTACATGCCCAGTTACACATGCGCAGCAGGGACAACTGACAGCCCGACAGCACCGTCGTTTGGAATCAGACAGCAACATGTCATCAGTTTCCCCATGTCAAGGCTGACACTGAAACATTGTTTTTTTGTCTTGTCACTGATTCTATTTTGTGTCTATTTTATGTCATAATTTACATTGCATTACTGTCATTTAGCAGATGCTTTTATCCAAAGCGACTTACAGTTTTTACAGCTGGATATTTATTGAGGAAATTGTAGGTTAAGTACCTTGCCCAGGGGTACAACAGCAGTGCCCCAGCAGGGAATCAAACTGGCAGCCTTTTGGTTACGAGTCCTGCTCGTTTCCACTACTACTACCACTATCACTACCACTGCTATATCATAATATAGTGCCCCCTCTGTCTCTGAAGACCTTGCTCAGTGCACCTAAGCTAAATCTTCCCTAGTGTGGTAACACCTGAGTTCAGACTGGGGTGTGATATATTCTTGTGATTCACCCAGTACTCCTATAGTTTGCAAGTGATGGCTATTGATTATTCTGGCACTGAATAAATTGATCAACCAACTGATCAAATCAAATTTAGCACTGTGCCCTTCACAGCGGTTCTCAGAGTGCTGTTTTTAAAGAACACATCAAAGTTGTCATTCTGTCATACTTAGCATTTAGTGTAACTGCAGATTCACATTTTGAATCAAACTGCTTAAAATATCAAAACATTTCAGATGAGGAAAACTATGCATTATTATTTGCTCTAAAAGGAACAAGGAAAATTTCTAATGTGGAGCTTAATTCTTCCTAATGCTTAATGTCTGTCTTGCACCTACCCCTCTGAGGGCATACTTTTAACACTCTTTTACAACCCAGTTTAGCTTCACATCTGTTTGGTGCTCCTGAATGAAATTACCTTCATCCTTCATGCTCTGAAAAAAGTCCTAGTCAGCCAGCAAGCGTTTTCTTAAATGTGCCCGTAATTCACATCTCTTTCAATGTCCCTGTGTGATATTTGTGTTGTATGAGATACTGTGTTAGTTCTGTATCACTGCATACTGTATGTTTGTGTGTGTATACTGTATGTTTTTTGTGAATGAAAAGTTAACCCACCAATGGGCTACAGCCTGTTGGTTTGCAATGAAACAGACATTAAATCTCTTTCATCATGTGATGTAATGGATGGAACTGCCTGACTGTCTCATTGATGTTTCAGCTTATATCTGATGTAACTGAGCTTACCCCTTCAATATTTCACAATCAATGCACTGTGGTGTTTCAGTACCTCCCCAGACACCCTAATCTTCTTGAACATTCTAATCATCCCCCTCTGTTAGCTGATCTGTCAGGATTTTAACAATCTGCATGTGACTGCCCTCTACTGTCCCTCACAAGAAATGACACAGATAGGCTCTGAATCGAGTCCAGTTTTAGAGCCACAGTACATGAATGATACAGGGTACTTATGTGAATATAATAAAGGGAAGATTGTTAGTGCTAAGCTGCAACATTTTCCTACCAAATGTATGTGAAGAAATGGATTCAGTTCAATTAGAATGTAACCATTCCAGAGGGGCACCAAAATATTTTTTTTCTTAAATGACATTTTTGCCTCAGGCCTCAGCTGCCTGCCTCGTGTTTCCTTGTGAATCACTTCCAAAGGGACACAGATGGTGAAAGTGTTCTGTTTTTACAGCAGTAAGCTGGTAAAAACACCAAATACAGGAGATGAAAGAGAGCAAAATGTGTAATCTCCAGAGAACCACCACTGCAGGAAGGTGGCAGGGAAACTAAGAGGATCAGCTGCTACCTTAGTGTGTAGTGTGCCAGTAAACACAGTGACCTTATCCGCTAATGTGTCTGCTCCCCAAAAAGATAAAAGAGCTGTGCCTTTAAACAGGCCCATTGATAACAAATATGGTATGGTCTAGAAACTTTCAAAATAACAGCTTTTTGTGATAATGAAACATGACCGAAAGAATGAAGAATTTGTCAGACAAGGGACAACGGATTATCAACAGCTGAAGGTGGTCACTGAAATCTCTTCATCAAGGTCCAATTCCTTTCGCCTCACATTCGTCCGATTGACTTTGCGTTTTAAAGGATTAAGGCTGATGCATGCTCAGTTTTATCGTCTTTCAGAAATGTAATGTGTGACCTATCCCTCCCATCAGATGAGTACTGTTAGTCCTGGCACATCCAGCAAAGGCTGTTGAATGCTGAAAATGCCCCAGGGGACCAGTTTGTGGTGGTGCACACATCAAAACAGACAGTGCGCAAGGCATAACAGGAGGAGCAGCTGCACGGAGACAGCATTTTTCCTGGCGGATGTAGAAGAAAGCAACTATGGCTGGCATGCTGACATCCAGCACAGTTGAGACATTACTTCATTCAATCTGGACACAGGCTGCGGTGACAACCGTTCAAACCTAGTTGTATATATATGCAGTAGAGATGGTCTATTCTTACACATAAAAGTATTGTCCTATGGCACCAAAGTGCTACAGGTTTCAGAGTAGACTGTGCGCAAATTATAGAGTGATCACAAAAACATCATCCAGCCGGTCTTTGTAGTTGATTTTTTAGCTAAGCCCTTAGTGGGAATGCCAGTGATCAAAGCTTTGCTCCTAACTGGAAGGATGAATGAAACTGAGAACCCTGCTGAGGTAATTAAGCAGGAAAGGTTTCTCAGGCACAGGGAAGCTGGAGGTGGAATACCACATTTGCACAGAGCACACTTCTTTCCGCTAAGCATTAATAAGGCATACACTGTATGTTGGCAAATTTCGATTGCAATTTACCAAACTTGCAGATTATCCAAACCACTAAGGGATCTGCTAGCAACGGAAAATGATTGGTCATGGGGTTGCACACAGCAAGCAGCCTTCTGGAAAACACAAACACATCTAACCTCACCAAGAGCCCTCACAGTTTTCATAGTGGAAGACCCTTAGTGCATTCAAGACCAGGCTTAACACAGTGATAGATACACTGTAGACCAGTGTTTCTCAGTCCTACTCCTGGAGGCCCACTGTCCTGCATATCTTCTATCTATCCTTGCTCCAAACACACCTGATTAGTGTGATTAACATGCTCTTGATTAAATCAGGTGTGCTCAGCTAATCAAAAGTGCCACTGATGAGTTCAGTCAGGTAGGTAGAGCAGGGAAAGATGGAAAAACGTGCAGAGCAGGGGGCCCCCAGGAGCAGGATTGAGAATCAGTGCTGTGGACTATAAGCTAAATGACAATCTTTGTTGGGTTGAAGGGCCTGTTCTGGCCTGGGCAGGAAGACCCTCTGAGGCAGCCCGAGCCCAGGGGCAGAGCAAAGTGATCGTCCCTGTATAGGGCACCTTCTCCTGAAAGAACAATGGAATGTAATACAAAAGACTTTGCACCAGAGGGCTGCTGGCTAGAGGTAACATCTGGCACACAAGGGTATCAGAGAGCCATGCCAGGGCTCAGCAGTTAGTGTGGTGGTTGGGACTTGGCATTAAGATTTGCTGCACCTTGTGAAATATGACCAAAATGTCAGCCATTCATCGTGAACAAATGATGCTGACAGAGCTCCCAGAGACCTTGGAAAGAAGCAGAGACAGACCCATAACTCATACCATATCATAGGCACTCACATCTACCGGGTGTATATTCAAAGTACCTCGAGGTTGCCAAAAAAATAGTCATACTGCAAAAAAGTGTCATAAGTGGGTTGAAATCCATTTTTGCCGGGAATGGAGTTCCCGAGTTGCTGATGATTAACAATGGATCACTGCTGTCATTTGCAGATTTTAGACACTCTGCCCCAGAATTTGATTTCTGCCATATTATCCACAGCCTGATGGCAAACCTGAGAGTTTAATCCACTGTCATTTCTGTGGCCCAGATTTCCTGTAATGATTTTCTGAGATACAAAAACAACATATTGACACAAAGAATGAGGACAGTTGAGGACACTCTCCTCCCCCATTTTGTCTTGATTGGGAGTCTGTTCCTTCTATGTTAGCAAAAATATTTAAGACAGGTATTTAAGACTTGTAACTGAAATCATCCAAAAAGATATAATGGCTAATCTACTCACCAGTGGTCAGTTTGACAGTCTGAAGATTTTGATGTTGGATCTCATGAAATTTTCCCATTAGGAAAAATGTGAATATCCATCAAATGTTAACAAAGCTCACATTCCCGATAAAATCAAAACATAATAACTCTCATAATAATTTAATTTGTGAGTGTGAGACAGAGAGGGGGGGGGAGAGAGAGAAAGGAAGAACAAAAGTGGAAGAGGGAAGGATAGAGAGGGAACAAAGAGAGAGAGTTAAGAGATTCAACCCCACTTTATTAGGGCGGAAGAGTGAGTGAAATGACAAGCAATGCACCTAGGAGAGAGGGCCACCAATGACTCATCCAGGATCATTTTACCCAACACTAATCCCAAACCCACTGCACAGGATAAAGCAGATAACCCCCACATATACCACAGGTGGCTCTAACGACACAATGATGCACCACTCCAGTTTCTCTGAGGCCACTGTTTAATGTGAACCAGAGCCCAGTGGTGCCCAGGCATCATCTGTGACATTGTGGAGGGGAGCTTCCACAGGTGGGTGCGACAGATTGGGGAACACCTATGCACCCGCTCATGGCTATGTCACTTCCATGCTTTCCTGCAGTGTGATCCCAGGGATTTGATGAGCCAGCAGGGGCCATCTGCACCTCTCCAAATATAAACTTGGGTCCAGGCACTGTCTGCTTCATCAATGCTTTTTAGGTTAAGAGTCCCAGAGTTGACTCAAATTAATTATCACACCAGACCTTAGATTCGATGTGATCTTTTTTACTCAAAGGGGTTGCCTAATTTAGTCTTTCTTCCTGAATTAATCAGACCATGGTTGTGCATGTATATCCATGGTGCAGAAATGTGTACATGTAATGTTGGATCACAAGGTGTCTAACATTCTGTGCAAGCTCATAGATTGATCTTACTTGAGCATGACTGTGTTACAGCCACTACAAACCTGCCTTGGCCTGGGCATGGTGTCATGTGCTTCCTTGCCAAACCAGTAGATGGCAGCAGCATCCTGAAAAAATTACATACATACACGTAATATATAAAATATATTAAAACCAATCCAGTCAAACCAAAAGGAGCTGTACAGAAATTCCAAATCCATGCTTATTTTTTTTATTTTTTTATTTATATATATTTTTTTATCATGCTTACATGACCATAAACAAAAGTCAGAGAACAAAGTAAAATAAATTCAGATGTTTTCTTATTTTCCAAAAGCAGCAAAATCTTCGCGTAGCACACTCGTATGCTTATAATGAGATGTTCTGCCTTGGGCCCAGTTTAATTTGTATCGGTCTGTATCCGTTAATGACGCATTCTGCTGCTACACCTGTCATTTGTCCCTTCTCTCCCAGCAGGACAGACACTTTGCTGTCACCGTTTGATGTCTGAAACTTGTTTCTATGTTTTATATATTTTTGAAGTCAAATGGTTACCTACAATATTTCTTTCCAGGCTGTCTCTCTCTCTGTCGCCGGCTTCAGTTACATTTGCGTCGTGCGCGGCCTCAGGTTTTTCTGAAGGGGCCGTTTGTTTAAATATTCCCCGCGCGTGGCGCCCGCGGGAGCGGAGCCGGCGGTTGATAAACGGGAGCGGCGAGCGGCCGTGCTGAGTTTCGCAGACGGCGCCGCCGAGGTAACGACGCCGCAGGGACCCCTCATCCCGGTGATTGATTAGCGATCGTAGCCTGGTTTAATATCACCCGATCTGCGCGGGAGATATCGGTCCCAGACAGGTGGCTAGTCCATGTAACACTTTTTTTATTAATTCGTTCATTTGTCTGGCAGAAGCTCTATTCCCAGAGCAAATTTCAACACTGTCAGAGCAAGATACATTTAATGCAAACCATTAGAAGCCTGAAGGAAAACAAGGTATATAACAGCGCAACATGTAACGTACGCATACAACAGTAGCTAATTGTTGTAGTAGTGCTGCATTGTCTTTTTTTTTACTTTCAAATGATTTCTTACTGACTATCTTGTAATCGAATGAACCTGTCTTGTGGCCTTAACATATGGGTCTTTTAAAGAGAAAATGGAACGGAATGGGAATGCTTGGTAATTTAATGTTTGCCATCTGTGTGCGTGTGCACTGACATGCTGAATTAATATTACTCAGCACAGTCAATGATGGGCCATCCATCTGGGAATTACACAGGTGCGTGCGTCATGCCAGAATACAGCTAAATCTGAAGCTTGTAAGGACTGTGCAACTAATCAAAGCCACATACATCCCTTGAGTCAGATTACTACCCATAATGCCTTAACAAGAGCAACATATGTTATATTGCAGCATTCATATGAAGCCAAATTATGAACCAAAGAGGTGAGCTGGGGATGTGCAATCACAGAGAGGAGGAGGTGCTGCATGACCAGAGGTTGCCAAGAGGAGAGCTTACACTGGGGTGTAATATCTGATGATGGACTGAAGTAAAAGAGCTGCTCTTTGACTGCCTGTTAGGTTAGCACCAGGGCCTTGAAATTGGATGGAAGCTGTGATCAGACAGAAGTGGAGGGAGACAAAGAGGGGCTAATCCACAGTGAGGGCGATAATATCAGACACAGAAATATCTCCTTTCCACACTTCAATGCGTGGCTCCGCTGGGACAGGCACCAGTCAGCAGCGCAATGAATGGATGCTTGCAACCTCTTAGAGTATGAAAATGCCTTGCCAGACGTTGTAGAAGTAGTGTTGGGGTTGTGGTTCACTTTCCGTTGAAGAGTGTTTTGGACCAGATGGAGAGGCCCAGGCTGATGCTGTTTGTGAAATGTACCGCAACTTCGCGCACGCACCACTGGAGTCGAGCATGATTAATGGTAAAGACAACCAGACTGACAAACGAATGGATGCAATTAGTGTGAATATGTCATCTCGGCTAAATCCCTGTGCAAAGTACATGTCCGTCATGGTCTTCACTGAAAGCGAACGCACGAGATGTCACCACAAATAAAAATATAATTCTCAATATTGTGTCAGAAATAGATACTAGGTTGCCCCCGCTGGCAGCTGGGGGGAAAAAAGACTTCCACACAGTGGTTATATCACACGAATCGCTTAGCGGAACCAGCATAATCCATAAAATTAATCATTGTGACAATGATGCCTCGGCCGTATCTCCTGCTACCTAATTTGTATGCACAAAAAGAGAGCAAAAGACAGGAGGACTGTCATGGCAGGTCCAAGAATTCCTCTGGGGAGGGAGTTGGGAATTTATTGAGATAAAAACTGACCTGAGATCAGTGGCATTACCATAAATATCGCTCTGCCGGTGAGAGCGCTTTGTCTTTATTGGCGGGCGGAGGGTGACGCAGAAGGGTTCGTTTAACATTTCGGGCCCGAGCGTTATCGAGTGCGGGAAACGCGATAAGGTCAGCCTGCCCGTCGCACTTCTATCTCCCCTGCTGACATTTCGGGCTGTTATCAAACCCGGGACCGCTCGGCCCCCTCGTCAAAGGCGAGTTTGTTTGTGTGTCTGATGGGCGGGGTTCCGATCTTTCCTGCAGCCCAGAGGGCCACTTCTGAATGCAGAGCTAATCAAACAGAATTTGGCAGAACAGAAGTGTATCTAAGACAGAATCCCTACTCCTTCTTTGAATGAGATACTTTTCATAAGTGGCTTTGTAAGGCTGTTTGCTCATCCAAATCACACATTGCTGGCAATGAACTCATTAATTAACTACCTGCACACATACAGTAGATATACAAAGACATTCCTAGATGAAAATAACTAGATGATTGAAATAACTAATTGCAGAGAACAAGATATTACTCGATATATACACATGCCAGTGTGATCAAAAACAAGTCTGTGTTTGGGAAGGTATTTACTTTCTGCTTGGCTCATAAAAGTTGCATTCTTATTTTATGAAAGATGACATACTGGTAATGTTTTGCAGGTGTACAGATAAGGCTGCCCTTTTTTTTGGTCTTCATTACGACTTCTCATTTTCTTGTAAGTTTTCCGCTCCATTGGTGATGCGTGGCTAATACCTGGTCAGAGGGTTCTAGAAAGGTGTCTCCATGGCAACAGGTTGAGACCATCCCTTGGGGGAGTGGGTAATCCATGCTCATTTTTGCAGTATTTATCAGATTGGAAACACCTTGAAACGGTTCCCATAGTAACCAAAGTGCAGAGCCCCATCATCTCTCCCCCCCCCCCCTTTCTGGCAGCCTCAGAAGAGTCGGGTTTTGTGTGGAACTTCAGGTCTGCTCTGAACGCTGGAATTTTCTTATGAAGACCTGGGGCAGCAATTTTTGAAACCATTGTGCTGTCCAAAACTGTGCAAAAAGACAGATATGACTATTTTGAACTCGAAATAGTATCCTTCACAGATGTCAGCGCTGAATGTAATAACAGGCAGGGTTCAGAGCAGAAATCTTACAGGAATTTTAATGTAAAATAATATGAAATAGATGATCAGATCTACGATAGCAAAAACCTAGCGGAATGGAACTGAGTGCCTTCCCTGTGTATGGGGTTGGAATACAGGCATAACTTCATTACAAAACTATCACTCCCCAAAATTATTTGTATCTAGCTGTTGTCACTGTAATAATTAACGTGTATCCGATTTACCCTGTTAATATGACCTCTTCCATTTAGAGTCTCACTATGCTGAAGCTGGCCATGGCTTCATATTATTCACACAATGCAGTTTTGCTGGATGAGGGGAAATTTCTGCATGTGTCCTGTGGAGGTATGAACAGTAGCTGAAAGGGCCTATCTGAAAGTGGTCCCCAATGTCTTTAATTGCTTTTCTACAAAAGGCAAAATGACTGAAATCAGGCATGTTGACATCCAAAATACCCGACAACAGGAACTTGCTCACTTTCTACATGCCAGGAGAGAATATCGCGAAATTTGTGAATAAGACACAGCTATTCAGGAGCCTGATGAACACGGTGTGTTGTGATTGGGTGATGTGGAAGTCAGTTCACCTGTGTAACTTTGTTTGATCAGAGGACACCATGCCCCTGCATATGATTTTGTTATATTACAGCTAGTAGCCCATAACACTGCACAGCAGGGATTTAAATGCAGCGATATGATATATTAATAACAGAGCACGGCCAAAGACACAGATAGAATACCCAGCAGCACTTTGAGAACGCTCGGGAGGCACAGAAAATGGAAATGGACAGAGACTTTGTCTGCTGTTGCATACTGGGATGTCTATCTGCACTTTGTCCCTGATGGTTTCCTCATCCTTGTTCTGTACATGAGAGAGAGAGGGGAAGAGAATTCAATTTTTTCGAAATTAACAATTGGCAGACACTTCACAAAATTCAATCAACACAGAGAAGAGAAAAATGCAGAATAATATTCATCCCCCCACAAACAAACCTTTATTTCAAATGTGTGGACATTTTAAGGAGGTATGATTCACAAGCTCTCACACAAAAACAACTGGAGCATTGAGAAAAACTACATCAAAGAGGAATAAAACAATACAGATACTGAAACAGTTATGCACAGCAGTATATAGCAGAGGAGATAACAGAACAGCAGTATTGTTGTCACCTATCAGTTTAAAATCATCTAAGACAATAAAGAAGGCCATTCAAGACATAGCTCAAATGACTCAAATGCTTCATATCACACAAGCATTCTCTTAGTGAAGAAATGCCCTTACCAAGTTAAAAAAAAGTTGCTCTATCTCTCAAACTCTAAAATGGATGCTGCTGCAGTGTGTTAAATTCTTAATCCCCTTCTGGGTAAAAGTTAGCTCGATGCACTTTGTGCAGTCGTACTTTTATTCAAGACGTGAAGTAACAGAACTGGAGAGATTTTCCAGTTTTTTTTTCAGGCAGGAGAAATCTACAGCAGCTGGCACCTCTTCTCCTACCTCTCTGCATTTAAAAAACCTCCTTTTATACCACTGACAACCTGATGATGATGATGATTATGATGATGATGATGATGATGATGATGATGATGATGCAGAGTATGAAGGGCTGAGGCTGGAGCAGGAGGGGGTACAGCAGCAGTCAGGGGTTGGGTAGCTGATATTGAGGGGTGCAGGGAGAGAGCAGGTTGTTTGGTGTTGGGAGAGGGGGTGTGGGAGGGATGAGGCTGTTGTGTATTACTGTGTGAGGGTACGAGTGGGGTGTTAGATGCTGTTATAGGTGTGTTGTTGAGTTTTTGGGTGCTGGTGAGTGGCTTGCACTAACGTTTAAAATACCACTGTCATTAATTTCATTAATTTCTCTCTTTTATATGTACATATATATGTAGAGAGAGAGCAAGACAGAGAGAGAAAGAGAATGACTGCACAGAGATTAGACAAAGGTAAAGCCACCTAAGAAAGTTCCCCAATTAGCTACCTTCTATTCGGCATCAGATGCGTGTTCCAGTAAGTGGCAAGGGAAAATCTGCCCACGATCACCCTTGAAAATGACTTACTAACAAGATTTTCAGAAGAAGCTGCCACAATACTGCCATGTCATAAAATGCAGTCATTATTCAGAGAGAGGAAGAGCAGAAAAGTCACCCTGTCTTGATACAGGGAGCTGTTCCTAGATTTCAGACAGTTTCTGAACAAAGGCCTGTTAAAAGTTCTATTTGAAAGAGGAAAATGGCTCAGCTAGGTTGCATTGGTAGTGAATGACAGGATCACATATTTTATTTGTTGCCTAAGCTTTGTAAAAAGAAACTTGAGGTTATGTAATCTCAACGTCTGCAACATGCTCCCAGTCTGTTTAACATTAGATATAAATGAGGATGTTAGCTAGACAGTTCTCCTTTCGAATTTCTGGCATGCACCAATCCATCTCTAATTCTTCCCCCCCTTCACAGATTTGCAGGACAGTAAGTGACAATGTAGTTTTTAAGAACCTTCATATAAAATCTTCGTACTAACCTCCTGAGGCACCAGGAGGAGTGACAGAGAGAGGTGTGTCTGTGTCTGGGCAGAACTGGAGCACTGCAGGACCAAGGACAGCAGTGGTCTGACTAACGGGCACACACACTTGACCCTGTTCCATGGTAAGGGACTCAGGTGTGGCTTGCTTCCTTCATCAGGCCTTGTGAAAGGGCTATGCCCACATCTCTTTCAAGAAGAGTGCTGAGTGTCAGCTGCTGTGTCTCCCTCATTATGACACTATTTGCTCTGTGTTACTGTTTCAGCTGAACTGCATGAATGAGCTGGACCCTCTCCCTTAAGCTCCCCTGTTTTTGAGGGTGTGGATTTTGTTTCAGATGTTTTCATTTACAGATATTATGCTTATTTTTCCATTTGCTTTCGGCCAAATTCACATTCTGGTAGATTTTTTTTGTCCAATCACAGGCCAGCGCTGCAGCCACTTCCTGCCACCCCTTCTTCCTCCACTCCAACCCGGACATCTAACTCAGGTGTAATTCTCTAGGTGCCTGTCAGGTATCACAGGACTTTAACAGGTTTCTGGGCCTACTGAGTCACACCGTGTCCGAGTTGTAAATGGAACAAAGAGAAGAAGGGACTGCTCTGCAGTCTGAGGAGCCGCACATCACATCAGCCCCCTGTGGACAGCTTCTGCTCCTGCCCGTCACATGTAAAGATTAAACTCTACATCCCCCCTTCCTGTCTACATGAATTATGCACTCACCCGCAGATTTTGCCAGTCGGGTCTTAGCGGTTCTTTGATGGCCGCAGCTGGCAGAACTGAAAACGGCCCTCACAGCTTTCCTCCGTGTGTGGATTGAATTCCGTATGAGGAGATAAGTCTTGCGCCGCTGCTTCGCTGTATTAGACGCACGCGTCATTTTTTAGACAGAGCTTGCGAGCTCGCGACGACCCTGGGGTTGTCAGCGTCAGCTAAATTTACTGTTTTATTTTTCTCAAATTAGAAAGCACTGCTAAATCTGCTGTACCCTCCAGAGTGGGTGCTCAGCTCCAATTTCTCCCACACAAGCATTCCATTCCTGGAGGGGATGAGCGTCGCCTCTATCTCTGCGGCAGTAAAATGAGCCGCAAGCTACACCCTTGGATGACCCAGGCCAGCAGGAGGTGCTGTGCCAGAACTCTGGAGTGCACTTCATGCCTTATGCAGAACAGGGAGAGGGAGGGAGAGAGAGCAGGCTTCTGCCTTTATTCTACCTGTATTGATTATTGTACCCCCACTCGTATTTAATATGTAGTGGGTTTTTAGTTTTTTCTTTCTTTTCCTCCTCCTTATTTTCTTTTTTTGTTCTGAAAGCCCACTTAAGGACAGGTGTCGTAAATTACCATAAAAAAAACCTCTAAAAAATTTCCTCAAAAAAGTTTAAGTTTAAAGTTTTACATTACATTTAATAAAATAAATAAACAAAACAAACCTGATAAATAACAGAATATGTGCACATGTCTGCAGAAACACAATCAGCATACTCTGTGTAAACTGATGGGGCAGAACTCTATCCAAGCTAGCTCAGAGACTTTGTGAGACAACAGAGATGAATACTGCTGTTGTCTGTCTGTCTGTCTATCTCCTCTCTCGCTCTCTCTCTCTCTCTCTCTCTCTCTCTCTCTCTCTCTCTCTCTCTCTCCCTCATGCTTGTGGGCTTGTGATGGTCTCAATTCTGCAGTATCTCTGTTCAGGTCTGTCATCATCTTATAAAGCCGTATTCCCTCCCAAAGCACGCTCAGATGCGGAAGACTGTTTGCGTCGTGAATCACTCTCCACCTCTCCGTGCCATAGCAACGGAGGGAAAGAGGTGCCGCACTGGTTCCCACAGTGGAAATTTCATTCATAAAAATGACTTCTTCGGCCTGGTTGAGTCATGTGCGCATGCACAAAACGAAGGACGGCGCGATGCTCTGAGGCATGCAGGTTTATGAGTCAACAATTCTCTGATTTGTGGCCCCGGGCTGGCAGCTGCTACCCCTTAATTACTACGGCCAAAATTAGCACAACTGTTTCATGGATCCACATGCAGTAAAAGAGATACAGCATTGGGTTAAATACAAGTTGAGTCATTATATATAAATTATGCCTGCATAATTCACTTTTGATGTTCTTGTTCCTTTTAGATACCTCATTAAAAACCTACCCCTTCACTACCAGATGACATGACAAGAATTCCAATTGTGGAACACATAGGACTTTTTCCATCAATCACTCAACTAAGCAATCAAACAATAAGTGAAACTGTATATTGTGTATTTAATATATTGTAAAATGTAGTTTATATGGGCAGTAAAACAGTTGGTGTTATGTAAGAAAACATTCCCATCTGGCATATTTACATGAGACAGCACTTACCAAGGGGAACAAAAGGCCAGTAAATACACTGGGGACCTAAGGAATGCAAGTCCTGTGAGAATATGGCTTTCCTCAGCCTCCTATATCCCAACACCCCACCCCCCCCTTCCTTCTCTGTGTCACTGGGACCCTGTGGTCTCTCAAGACCTTCTTAAGTCGTGATTGATTCCCATCAAGGCAAAACGCCTGATTGGAAATTAAAAAAAAGGCATGACACGTCTGTTACCATGGCAACTCGCCCGCAGCCCCCTCCACCCCTCCCCTCCCCTCCTCTTCCTCCCCTTCCCCTCAGTCTCTTTTAATTAAAGCGACTAAGCTGCCAAAAGCTGGACACAGTGATATTACACTTGCCAGCTCTGTTGAGGCATGTTTGCTTTGACTTACAGCGCTGCGTTCCTGCTCCATGCCGCTGCGCTCCCCGTGGCCTGTGGGCACTCTTTCAGGGCGTGCTCGCGCTCCGCTCTCCGCAGTCTCATCCCTGCACCCATCGCCCGAATCCTCCTGCATCTGCAACAGCAGCACTGAAGTCTCTTGCATCTGCAACAGCAGCACTGAAGCCTCCTGCATCTGCAACAGCAGCACTGAAGCAACAGCAGCACTGAAGCTTCCTGCATCTGCAACAGCAGCACTGAAGCTTCCTGCATCTGCAACAGAAGCACTGAAACCTCCTGCATCTGCAACAGAAGCACAAAAGCCTCCTGCATCTTGCAACAGCAGCACTGAAGCTTCCTGCATCTGCAACAGCAGCACTGAAGCCTCCTGCATCTGCAGCTCCCAAGCAAGCATCCATGAACATATATTCATGTTTCATGCCGTGTCTCTTGTTGCAAATATTATCTTTGTAGATTTTTATTCCACCGATGCATGAGAGCTGTGCATGTTTGAGTATGTTTGAGTACAAATACTGCACATTCACCAGCCACCCCCAAAAAAAAAACAATTTGGCACACATTTTGTCATTCCTTTCCTGTTTTTGTATGAGGTGCTTTTTTAATTCTTGAAGGTTGAACATATAATTGCTTCTCAAATGCAGGCAAAAAGATCTAATTAGAGATTCAATGGTGTTTGGAAGCATACAGAAAGCCTTTTAATGGCAAAACAATATTATGCATACCCTTAATTAAAATGGCTCTCTGCTTGTCGCGTTTAGGTCCTAATACATTGAAAAGGTCTCTTGAAGGTAGTTAGCAATTAGAAAAGTGATAATCTGTCACATCTAATTCGGTACAAATGCAGAGCTAATTTGTCATTCACCCAGTGCACTACGGAAACAATTGACCTCTGCAAAAATAAGAGATGCGATATCTCCCGGCACAGTGAGAATCCTGACTGGAGGTGTCCCGTTTTTGTCCGGTTAATTAATGCAGTCTCAAAGAGGCTAATTGGTGCAATCTAGATTAATTAATATTGCTCCCATGTGAAGGAAGTCTCAAATTGGTCTTCGCTCTCAAGATCACTGCAGATGTGGGTAATCTAAGGATTGCTGTCTAGAAGGTACATATTTTAACCCGTCTTAGAGGCTGCACTGAACCAAGCCAAGCAATGATGTCTAACAGTGTCCAAAGTGCTCAGGGTCTTTTTGCAGCGAGGCATATAGGGGGAAGACAAGGCTGGACAGAGAGAGAAAACCTACATTATACTGATGAGGGAAGACATGGACAGACAAAGTCTAAAAAAAGAGGATGAGGAAAACAGTGTGGCGCCTGACAAGATGCTGCAGAGGAACATTAGAGATTGACTAAGTCATTCCTGCCAACAGATTGAGCTGGAAATTACATGTCAATGACAAAACTCATACATACAGATGCAAACACAAACACACATACACATGCCCACACATAGACACAAAATATTCATGCACTGCAGAAAGCAGGCAACAGAAAACGTCCTATCCCTTTAAATGCTATTCAGTATGAGAGTTATAATGACAGCATTAGCACAAAGGAGCGGGTCATTTCTTCATTGCCAGCCGCCATCTCGCTAGGGGAAGACAGTGGGATGATGATTGAATGGTGACAGGGTCGTTGAATCTGACACAGCCGTGGTTCCGCTGTGTTTCCAGAACGTTCCGGATGAGGCCTGCCAATAGGACTGGTGCACTGCACAGATGGGCCCAAAAGGGGTTATGTTATGTGCATGCGTGTGTGCACACAGGCTTATTCGTTTGTATTTGTCTTTGTTTGTGTGGGGGGTTTGGTGCATGGGGGGTGTACGGGCAGAGAGAAACACATGATAAACGATCAGGCTGTTTTGGCTGGCATGGATAACTAATTCGCGTTCCAAGGGAATACCCAAAAGTGCTTTCATTTTTAATAGTGGCACTCTACAATTTGGGTAAAGTGTGCATTACTTCCCATTCATTATTCATGACATGGGAGCCGAGCATGAACCACCTGGTGAGAATGTGGGGAAGGGACTGGGAGTGGATTTGTGTTGGGAAGGGCAGCAGTGTTTCTTTTAGGCCGCTGATGCAGGGGGCCACGTCTTCCCCTGTTTACCGACGCAACGGCAATAAAGCATCCACAAAACCAGGGATCGTTACGCTGCTGCTAACGGCTAACGGCCGCCAGTGCTTCCCTCATGTGTCAACAGCACGAGGACTCTGCTTCCCAAAGTCACGAAGTGGTGATTCCCTGTCACGGCACAGATCTGTTAAAGGAAAGGGGGGGGGAGAAACAGAGGAGGGAGGAGGGAGGAGGGGAGAGTGAGAGAAGGGGGAGGAAATGGGTGCTGGCGTGGAGAGACAGCACGAATTAGGCTGCTCTCCGTAGCACAGAAACATCCTACGAACGGACACAAACTTGGCCTTGTTATATACAGAAAGTACAGTATGTATGTGTGCGTGGTAAGGTTGTGGTGGTGGGGGTGTAATCGTGGGTGTTCAGGTAATGGAGGGGCAGTAGATATCCCAGCACTAGATATGTATGTATCAGGCTCGGCACCAGGAGAAAATACAGAGGGGAGCAATTGCAATCCACAGGAGTGCACAAAAAGTCAAAAATACTATGTAGACATCGGGATATAAGGAGACAACTCAGGGTGCACTGAGGTCCGTCTGGGGGTGCAATGCACCCCTAAGCACCCCCATAGCGCCAGGCCTGGTATGTGTCTTCCCTTATTGTGCTACTGTGCACAGAGGTCATCTACACACCCTTGCTCTGGCAAATCTGGGAAGAATAAATACTTCAGCTGATGGCTCAGTGGGTTGACAGATGTCAATGTGCTCCACTTGCGCCTTAACGCCCCCATTTAGATTACTCATTTGGATGGGTGTTCGGATCATAGCCTGACCGTGATCCCCGGTATTAGTCAGTCCATCAGTCCAGTTCAGCATCAAGGGGCCGAACAGCGAGCGAGGGGTGAAGGGTCACTGATCCCGTTGCCACGGCAACGGTAAGTTCATTGCGAGTCTTTGCCAAAGTGCATATGTTCCCGCGCCCGATCCAGCCAACGTAATTACTTTATCCCCACTTTCTCTTGCCTTGGCTTAATTAAATTCCCTTGGAGCGAAAGTGTGTGTGTGTGTGTGTGTGTGTGTGTGTGTGTGTGTGTGTGTGTGTGTGTGTGTGTGTGTGTGTGTGTGTGCGTGTTCCTTCTTTTCTGTGAGAGAGCAGCAACACTAGCATTCCCCATTCTCTTTGCAGTGAACACCCAGCTCACAAATGGACCTTTCATTGTATCCCAAAAGGCCAAATACACACAAGTCAGTCGAAAGCAGAGATCGACATTTATGCACAGGCTATCGCTGGCAAGGAGCTGTTTATGGGGAGTCTGAATCTGTACAAAGCGCCCCTGAGAGCAACCTTATTAAAGTCACTTAATGGCATCACAGACAGCAATAACGCGTTCAGTTTATGAAACAGAGGTCAGACCATAACTTTATATGTTACAGCCATTTTTACTGCCACTGTGTGTAATTTTTGGCTGCAAATGGATATAAATGATAGCATCCCTCGCTCAGTGAGTCACTGCTCACTGTCCTATCCCCCTTCCTGAATTAGCAGCTCCTACAGTAATAACTTCTACCACTAGAGGCGCTAGAGGGCAAACAGGACAGCAAGTAGTCACGACCAACACGAAAAATGCCTGTTGAGTTTTGGATCGAATGCAGTACACATTCAAATTTCCTAATTGCAGCATGTGTTTCATCAACACTTATTTTCTGTAAAAACTTTTCATTACCATGCTAAAGACTTTCCAGCCTCCCTGACAGAGGAAACGCCGTCTGTGCAGCCACCTCCCAAACACCTTTTCAGTGAAGACAGAAGAGCGGTTATTGATTTCAGATACCCCGGCCTACACGTTTCATTAAAATGCAAGAGTGTCTCCCCAGAGGTAATTCAGATGAATACCCGAGGGTTTTTTTTTTTTTTTACAAACACAATGTCCAACATCGCATTCCTGTCACTGATTCATTCCTCTGAAAGTGCAACATCTGGTCAGGAGGCAGCGAAAATCTCCATCTCTCAGCCAGGAGCGCATTGTGAGCCGGTATTCAGCCGAGCATCAGGCCACCCACACTCGGCCTGCCGCCGCAACGCCACCGCATCTGATAAAGACGAGAGAGAGAGAGAGAGAGAGAGAGAGAGAGGGACAGAGAGGAGTGCTATTCTATCTTCATCCGACGCATGATGTATGGGTGACAGATTCGTTCTGTACAGCCATTGATTGCCTCTCCAGCTGGACAACGATGGGGCTGCGTGCACAGACTTCAGGGGGTGGGGTGGGGTGGGGTGAGGTTTCGTGTATCGAGCTGCAAGCGCGAGGGTTTTAACTGACAGAGAGCAGGCTGTCAGAGAGACTGATTGACACATCAGCTCCCGGATTCTGAGCCAGGCCTCCGGGGCTGGCTCCGCCCTCGGTTCTATTTTGGCTCGCTCGTCCAGCTCTGCAAATGCACCCTGGGTTGATTCATTCTGCTGAGATGATGGCATCCATTACAGAGCAAAAGCTGAACGCTGTGTGCCCTCCTCCGTCTGCCTGGGCCACCCCTGTGTCCCTGTACCTGTGCAAACAGTAAAGAGAAGGAAGCTTCAAACCAGCGCCCGGCTCTCAGTATCCAACCCAATCAATTGAAAGCGAGTGCAAGATCGGGGGCTTGCATATCGGAATCTGTGAAACATATGTGTATGGAATTATAAGCATAGGCATAGACAAAAAAAACACCCAAAATAGTTGCTCCTCCGTCCCTGCTCATCAATATTTCAGTGCTGCTCTCTCCGCTGGTGGGCTTCAATGTCATGATTAATTCATCCCCCCCTCACCCCCCCACCCCTGACAGCCCCTGATCGCACCTCAAGCCAAGCAGGAATCCCACAATGCATCTGTCCATGCGATACGTGCGTGTGGGGTGGGGTGGGGGAGGGGGTTGCTCTGTGGTGACGTGACTGCCAGAAAGCCACTTGCGCAAATTGCTGTGGCTGAGGCGGAGGGGTTTTTTATCGCCACGGCGCCCGGGGCGTGGCCACGCAGGGAGACAAACTGTCCACGGGGTGCCTCAGGGGCCCCTCAGCTCGCTGCGGCGGCCAAACCCCGCCCCACTCCCGGGGATGCAGCACACACGCCCTCTCCCGCAAAAAGACATCCCCTCACATCGACAAGGGCATGCAGGCTTAAAAGGCTCCTCCGTGATTGCTATTATATTTCATATTGATTTGCTTAGCAGCCATCTTCATCCAAAGCTTACATGCCTAATGCATGCTATCCATACACACGGCAGTACATCTCTCAGAGTAATTCAGATTAAGTGTCCTGCTCAAGGATAAACAGCAGTGCATTCCCCTAAGGATATGAACCTGTATCCTTCTGAAACCACCACGCCACGCTGCCACCTCTGTATGCAGCGCACAAGCTATTGAAAGTCCATCAACCTTTTGTAAAACACGGAGGTGTAATTGCTTACACGGATAACCTCAGACAGAAAAAGCAAATGAGTGTAACCTCGTATGCGCGTGCAAGGAGCACCTCGGAGAACACAAGGCCAGGCGTGGATGGGGTTTAGCCGTTCGATCCTCATTCATCAGCGGCGTCCATTATAAAGGATCCCGCTCAGAATGGCCAACTGCCTCCCGTCCAGAGCAGCCCAGACCGCTGCTATTGAATATCGATCTCTGTGTTTCCACACTGCACCTGTGGAGCATGTGAGGCCTCAGTAACTCACACTGCATATGAGGCGATGCAATTTGCAGGTGCTGGAGATTGATCCTGTTTTTGTGTGTGTGTGTGTGTGTGTGTGTGTGTGTGTTTGATTGCAGAAAATAGGTTTGTGTGGGCTTCGTCTTATTACAGCACACTCGCCGGCTTTTTACAAGTTTTGTATGTAAACATTTTCATTGACCTTTCTCTAGATCAATAAAGAACGGTTAACATTCTTCTGCCTGTAGTAAATTTGTGATGAGAGTCCCCTTAAGTCCCCCATCTTTGTACAGTGTGTGAGTAAGCATATGTGTACAAGATATAGGTCAGTTCTTATTGGAGTGAATGTGCGTGTGTGTGTGTGTGTGTGTGTGTGTGTGTGTGTGTGTGTGTGTGCGCGCATGTGTGCATGCCCACGCCCAAACGTTCATGTGCATGCATGACCATTACATAAACGTTGAGTGTAAGCATGTCATTTAGTGGCCCAATGACTAATTCGTGCTACAATGGCTGGAACCTGCACAGTCCCTCACACAAACACATGGAGGGGAAAGAGGTGGAGCAAACAGTCCCTGTGGGGTTGGAAAGGGAGACGGTGGAGCTGCTGTTGTTTTGCTTACTCTGACAGGAGTATTATGTCAGTGATCCTGTGGTAAGGGCAGGTACAGCGAACATCCCGTTATGTAATAGACTACAGCCGCTGCTCCTGCCCAATGCCATTACCAAACTCTGGGCAGCCGGCCAGGGGCTCGGAGAACTGAGATTAGCGGAAATGTGGGGACGTCGTTCAGCCTGTGAGGTAGCCGGCGCTGATGAGAGCGGACCGCTCGACGGCCACCTTCTTCGCTAACGGCTGTCAGGGGACCTGCAAGCTCACGCTGATGCCCCACTGGCGAGTTCCACACCTTGTGCCAGGTGTGTCACTCCCACACCTTCCAGCTGTGCCCAGCAGCCAAAGCCTCTGGCTTGTGAGTCCGACCCCAGCCAATACTGATACAGGGCGGTAACGTCTCCATGGATGACAGACACATCATGCAGCGCCAGTGTGCATGCCCTCAGACATGAACATGAGTTTGCTCACATGGCCTTGTGATGATGATGGTCATCAGAAACTTCAAAAACTTCAGAAAAAGCACATAAGAAGTAGCCATGAAGACCCCCCTGCTTCCCTCATCTCTAAAAACAATCCTCTGCCCTTGGTCACTTCCCACTGGAAAAAAAAAATATCACAGGCTCACCACAGGGGTGTCAAAAAAGCAAGCTTGTTAACTTGTCCTGCAAAGCCTCTGTCCCCCTGCCAGGTTCATAATTAGATTAGGACCAGAGGACGACGGTGCTGAGAACGTGTGACAGCGCTCCAGCGAAACCACAGAGGGACGTGCCGCCACACGGCAGGGCGTAGCGGCATGAGCCCGATGGGAACCCCAAAGGGGCCGGCGCCCCTCCTTATCGCCCTCTCTGCTGAGACAGAGCTGGAGGTGCGATATAAGCCGGTATTACACTGAGGCTAATGGCTGGAAGGGGATGATTAGCCAGGGTCTTTTCGAGTCTAAGGACATTAAGGGATACCACCACTCTGTTACACAGTAAACACCGTGGAGGCTCGGGTAACACTCAAGGGTTACGACACCAAAAAGGCGAGGGCTGGCCTTTAGGAGGGGGCAGCTGACCTGAAAGCAAACATTGTCTGGCTGGGCACTGGGAGAGGTTTAAATATATAATTAGATATAATTCCAATATAAGCCCTATAAGCTCCAAGCTGCTGATTCCTGAAGGGCTATACAAGGGAAACCCCGTCATTCATTCATTCATTCATTGCACCATTACCTCTGTTTTGACCATCGATATAAACATCCCTCAGTGCAAAGCTTAAAAAAGCACTCACTTAGACGTGTTTGCCCCTCTGCACAGTCAATGCATTATAGCTCAGAAAGTCCATTAACAGAATCACAAGCTCAGACAGGAGACCATTCAAGGTGCCTCCTCATTGGCTGGCATCTCTGCTGCTAGTTTTGTGAAAGGGTGCCATGGCAGCGGGTGTGTGTGTGTGCGTGTGTGTGTGTGTGTGTGTGTGGGTTTGGGGGTGGACACAGGATGAATCAGCCAGGAGCAAGGGGGGTCAGATTCCTGGCAGGATTACGGGAAAGCTTGTCCCGTTTTCCTAAAATAGCTCAGCCTGCTTATCCCTTAACCGAGCACAGGTGACATCAGCCACGTTAGGATTAGCCATCATCGAGCAGGGCAGGGGGCAGCCGGGAGAGGCGCTCCCGAACCTGTCTCCCCTGTGAAGTCACCGCGGCCCGGGCTGGATTCCACACTTCCACACTGATTCCCCCTGCCAGGGAGTCGGCCACACAACAAGCAAGGTGGTACCGACAGGCTACAGAAGTCATTATTCCTCCATTACCACATGCTACTGATGCACCCTCAACATACTTACATTTCATGCATTTAGCCGACGCTCTTATCCAGAGCAACCCCCAGCACAAGAGAACAGAAGTCTATCCACCTACGTGATATTATCAACAGTGACAGACCAGGCTAACAACACTCCCAGACCAGCGAGCACATGCACAACACTGTTCACGTATCAACTGATGCTAATCCGAAACTAAGCAACCTACATACTTTAGGAAGAAGTGAAAAGCATACAATAGCATAAATCACACAGAATGCCAATAAACTTCCCAATAAACAATGCCAATACTTCCCTGCAGCTGCTCTGTGTGTGGACTCAGTGGGCTACACAGGCTTCACACCACTGTCATTAGTGTTCGGTTTCCCAGAATGAAGGATAAAAGGGTGTGCTTCTACCCCTTCATGAGAAGCTTGGCAAAACGAGAAAGGAAAATGACTGGAAATGTTGCTCTGTAAACATCTGTCACTCTGGAATGCGACACCAGATCGCAGTACACTGAGTGCGATGCAAATGGCGAATCAATGTAAATGATTGATTTGCATCTGCAATGTACAGCGTAGCACTACAGATGAATGCAGTCTGTGACAACACTATAGCAACCTTTCCATTACCCAACCATCTTCTGTTTTCTTCAGCTGTTATGTGAATTTCAGACTCACTTTTTGTCGCATTCTCATTTGTGTCCGAAACTCTCTTCCCTCTAATCATAAGAGAATCTTATAATTAATCTAATCTGATCACCGGTGTTTAAAAGGGAGCAAAACCCCAAGACATTTCAACGCAAAGAACTCTGATCATCGAAGATACGAGCGGTATTAGCACGGTCTCTCACATCGACCTGCAGCGAAAGCATGCCGGTAAGGAAAAACCATTGCGTCTGCGCTGCAATCAGCCACGTGTATGGGATAAAAAGGGGGCTTAACACTGGACTTATCACCCTCCTGAAAAGAATGCTTCTGTACATCCTGACTGCTGGCAGAGCCTGGCTTATTCAATTAAAGCCTAATGTGTCACGTCCATCACCGCACACTCCTTATCACTCCTTTACAAAGGGGGGCATCACTGAAAATAATGGCGGGAAACGAAACAGCGCACCTCAGAAGACACAGAGAGGACAGACAGTGGCTAAAATAAAGGGGGGTTGGGCGTGCTTCTCGTGTTTAGGGGTGGGGCGCTTGCCTGCACGTGTCAAACGCGGCACCTTGTTTTCAGCTGAAATGTCCCCCCGTGCGTCACGCTGATTAATTGTTCGATGATTGAACCGGCAGAGCGCATGTTCGGAGGGCCTCCTGTGCGAGTCTGACTCACGCTCTGATGCAGGCCGCAGACATACCGAGGCATCTCAGTGGAACAGACATTTCAGCCCCTTCACAAAAGCAACAAAATCACACTGGGTGAAATGGGCATGATTTTGCATGTTCCTCTCAGATTCACTCAAACGCTGCCTTATATATTTTTCATCTGGAGAAATGAACATTAGCGAAATTAATATGATTCATAAATAATTTCTGAGACATGGTTATTGGAACAAGCTATTTTTACCATTTTTCTTCCTACCCAGACATCTTTTGAGATGAGTTGTAATTTTTGATCTATAAATGGTGTCATACTAAAGATGTTGGTGTGTCTTGATGCATTATTGTAAACAGTGATACAATAAATTCATTCATTATTTTTTCAGGTTTCAAAAATATGAGGAATATTTTAAATCCATTGAACATTTTGTTCAAACGTTTGCATTATAACCTGCATTGATATTATATGAACACAACAAACAGAGAGTAGCCACTTCTAGTTTTACAGATATTGCCCACACAGCATTATTATTGGGGAGGTGTTATTGTCAAGGTTATCAAACAAATACAATATTAGCACAGATGCACTGTACAGATATTCTAACAGGATCCCATAGAATTTTTGTTCCATTCCTAATGCACATCACACATGAAGCTTTAAACATGTCCTCTTCAGATCTGCAATCATGTAGAAATTTCCTCCCTGCTGATGTTAAAGGGTCTACACTTGCTAAGACTTGCTTTCTACACATCACATTGACATCATTAGTTCATGAATTTGGGAATGACTGTGCTGGACCAGCTGAACAGAGGGAGCTCACGATTACCAGCAATGTGATATGGAAAACCACCAGCACACAGCCAAGCCACCATTTTCCATCATATTCTACATTCTCTGATGTCTTCAAAAGCTGGCTTTTCTGGGCCAACACTGATTGCCCACGAAAACTTAGATTCAAATCTGTTTGACAAAATCAAACATGGTAGTTTTTCAATTTATCGTCATGAAAAAAATATTTTGGTCATTTGGAATACAGACATAGACCAATTGTCAACCAACTGCAAATTTTATCAGGACCTTCAATATGCCACCAAAATATTGACTATATGGTTACATAACAAGGAAAAAATAATTTACAATGTGAATTACAAATGTTGCTGTGGTGGAGTTTCCAGGACAAAAAGGGGAACTTCTGTACTGGAAACTACTGTTAATTGATATGTTACTCCCAATCTACTATATGTATATTGCAAACATTTGTCACCATTTTATACTGGATACTGAAGCAACACCAGCTTGCTAGCCTGACTGCCATTACTGAGCCAATGGTAATTTGTTTAAGTGAATGGCAAGCAGGCACCAGCGGGATCCTCTGGCCCACTTAGAAGATGCTCCGAAGAAGCTCTGGAGGAGAGAACTAATGGGGCAGCACATTATATAAGACAATGAGAGTGCAGCCCTGCCCTGAACTCCGCCTCGGAGACACACAAGCGGCAGCCATCGGGGACGAGGCAGTGATTCAATCTCGTCAGCCGCACACTCGCGTGAAGAGAGGGAGCGGGAGAGCGAGAGCTACGAAGGGCTAATGAAATCAACCAATAGCTGAGTCAGAACCAGGCCCCGGATTGCTAAGTGCAGCAGAATGTGGCATCCGACCACCCCTGTCCTGAACCGCACCAGGGGGAAGGGGAGGTGGGGGTGGACACCACGCACTTGGGCCAGAACTAGACACGGCTTTAGGCCTGCACTCCCAGGCGATACCACACTACAGATAATGCATCCACTCCCTTGCCCTTTTACCCCCGAAGAATGTTTTGTCCCTGACGCTTCCTAGCAGCGGAGCTTAATGCATCCGACCGGCCCCTAACGAGAAGTAACGAGGGATGGTATACCAGCGGAGACACGGATCCCTTCCTGTCTCCAACTGTCCCAACGGATATCTTCTGTGATGTGAGCACAAAGTCACAAAGTCAGCTTCAAATAAACTGTATTCTGACAATTTCAACTGGTCTGTGATCACAAAACTGCAAGCTTCATGATTGGTTGCAGACGCCGGCATCTGCCAGATTTTTTTTTTTTCATTCATTCCTGTGGGGCATTGTGTAATTTCAGCCTTAGCTTGCTGGTCACGACTTTTTTTTTTTTTTTTTTCAAACTCGCCTTCAGTCTTTGAAAATGTGCCTGAGAAAATATTTCGCACAAAACTGAAAACTTAATGAGGCAATCTTGCATCTCATGCTGAGAGAGAGATGGCAATCTCTTTACACAAAATGCCATTAATTGATGGATTCCAATGAGAAAAATAACTCGCAAGCTGTGGAAAAAACAAACTGAACAAGTGGCACTGCAAGTCAGAGACTTTCACAGCATCAGAGCAACCTGTTAATGCATCATAACTCTGTATTGGCCAAAGGGGAACAGGGAAGATGACAGCAAGGGTAATAAAGACTTCAAGAAGAGAAGCTTCTGTCCTTCCCCCCTGCTATGGATTCCAGTGAGATGCCCTCTATTATAGCATGAGCACCAATGACAAGTCAGTGAAATCCTACTGAGGCATATGAAAGAGGAGGAACACGTATCTACTGAGCAATCAGACCCTGGAGGACAGGTACAGGAAGAATGTACCACTATGCTGCATTAGGGGCGCCAATGTAGCATAGCAGTAAGGAGCAGGGTTCGTAAACAGAAAGGTTGCTGGTTTGATTCCCTGCTGTAGCACTGCTGCTGTACCCTTGGGCAAGATGCTTAACCCAGAATTGCCTTGGTAAATATCCAGCTGTATAAATGGATAATGTAAAAATTGCAACCTATGTCAGTTGCTCTGGAAAAGAGCATCTGCTAAATGACAATAACGTAGTGAGTAGGATGAGTATTTTGTGGACACCATATACAGCAACATCTATAAAGTATCTGGTTAATCTGGTATGACTTTTTCTCCTGTGTGAAACACTCCATGAGTTTGAATTGAACTGGTGAGGACAACTGTCAATAATTCAGTTGCAACACACTAAGGAGATCTGAAATATTGCAGTGGCCCTTTCAGGTTCAGCGAGCAGGGATTTCCCAGGTTGCAAAATTCAAAATCCCAGATCAGTCAGCACCAGCTGCTTTGAAGATACCTCATAGATCCAGGACTTGATGTGCACTGCTATAGGATCAGGTTCACTACTGCTCAACTTCATCTGTGCTACCCTTCCTAGGTGTAGGGGGGGCTCAGGCAGGGACTCAGGCGCAGACAGTGGAGGATGGCAAACGATAGTTTAATGCCGAAAGAGGGAAAATCCAGTAGGCAGAGTCGAAAAACAGGTGAAGTCAAAAACCAGGTAGACACAGCAAAAGGTACAAAGACGAAATCCAAAAACAAGGTTGAGAAAACAGGCAAGATCAAAACAGGCAGGCAGAATACAAACAAGACGGGAAAACACTGGTTGCGAAACAGATAAACTGAGACGAACTGGCAAAGGGCTAAGAAACAGACGGGAATATAAAGGGAACACGCTAACAAGAAAACGAGACACAGGTGAACAAGCGGGCAGGTGAAACAGATGAGCAATCGGGCAGGGAAACAAGGGGCGGGGCAGGCAAGGGAGAGAAATGAACACAAAAGCACACGGCAGGGAAAAACAACCAGCTACGATGCCACAGCACTGACACTAGGAGTATGGGGTAATGCTAGAGAAATACTCAGGACTCAGGATTTCTTAATAAGGGAGGAGTGCCTTCAATGCATTCTTTGCAGAGTCCCTTAATATGCTATAATTTTTTTATCAGCACAAGACGTAGTCACAGTCTTGGTGTGGTGTCACATATCTTGTCATAATCTTGATGTATTTAGGGCCAGTGAGGTTAGTTTAAAATTTAAATACAGTACTTTTTCAAAGTTGTTCATTAAGACAACAACATTAGTTGTTGCATACAACAACAACATACAACATGAGTTCTCAGGGACCCAATAGGAGTAATTCTACAGAAATTCTACAATGAAAGTTTTTAACAAATTCAGATTCTTTAACATTTACAATAAATGGCCTTGATAACCCCACCGAGTCTGAAGAATATCACATCAACATTTAATAAAATCAAAGATGGTACTTTGAAATATTCATAATCATAGTTTTGAAATGTTACCAAATTAACATGTGTAAATGTCCACCAAACCTCAAAGGCCAAAACTGTAACAGGACACACAAGCTTTGAGCTTTGAGACCATGATTGTGATGGCATCTTTAGTAGGTTTCAAATGACAATATCTTGAGAATGCCTGAGATCTTAGGAAGGTCTTAAGAAGATCTTAAGAATGCCAGAGCAGGAGTCCTTCTACCAAAAATACCTCAAAAATTACTTGATATGCAGCTGTGTTCAGATCTCCACTTGACAAATGTATGTGCCAGCTTTCAAGAAAACCTCATAAGGTTGTGCCAAATTGATTGTAAGTGCCTATTACATGCTTATGGGCACTTACAATGAACTAAAATGCTCATTGCAGTGCTAGACCTATGGAGGTACTTTAATGGATGTATTTTTGGACTATCCTGTCACTACTGGGGTCCTGTGCACTCAGTTGATTAGAATTAAATTAAATCCCTCTTTATGTCTGCAAATGATGAATAGTCTTTTAATTTTACAGTCACCCAGAAATGATTACAACAGCAGGCCTAATACCTGATTTCAAAATTTCCTGCGACTCAGAATTACTATAATCTTTTTTTTAAATTTTATCTTCCTATTAGTAAAGTTCCTTAAGGAACAGCTTCTCTCCCAGAGAAGTAGTTCCTTAGGTTATCTCATGTTTACATAAATACATAGTAATAGTACAAAATGTTATATCAATTATTTGTTTGTTTATTTAGATGCATTTTTTAGCTACTACAGAAAGCTATAAAGCTAGCAGCAAACATGTGTTTTGTTAAGGATAGAAATAATATTGGTATTAGTTTTTGGTCCTGCAAAACAGTCCAAGAAAAATCCATGCAATATTTAATAAAAAATTTAATTTAAGTAAAATAATAAAAAATAAAGAAACAGTTCTGTCCCACAAACTCTTTTCTCTGTGTCTGGGGTCTTCCAGTTTCAGTTAATTTGCTGCCATAATATACACACAACGCACACACAAACCCGTACAGATGACTAACGCCGCCGATGCGCGTCGACGCTGCGCGGCCACGGAGAGAGTGATGTTGCATTAACATTTACACAGCGATGCCAATCAGCAGGGGTAGCATCTGCTTAAAACCGCACCACGTAATCCTAACGACACCCTCCCCTCCTTTTAAATCCGCTCGCACGGCTCACCTTGCTAAACCGATACTTTCGGCCCCGTGGAACCGTGCGCCGAGGTTCGTTGTCTCGCGGGGCGTTTGATGGTAGCATGGTCTGCGGAGCACGGCAGTAGTAGTCAGTATTTGAAGGATCTTCCGGAAGGCTGCACACTCCATCTCTCTCTCTCAGCACACACGCTCAAAGATATTTGCATACAGAGAGTAAGCCGGGGGTACATTGAACCAAGGTAAGAACGAGCAATGTTCCTATCGCTGCCCTGCATCAATTTAAAATATTTATGTATCTGTTTAATTGTTAATGACGGCGCTTATACCCTTTGTCGGTAATGCGGACGCACATTGTTTAGTTCCTAATGTCTTTTTATTACAATTTTCAGACCGCTACTTAACGGATGCGACGGGTGGTTCTACAATACACAAGAAACATAAAAATGTATAAATGACAAATAGATCTGTTTTCGACTGTTTCGACCACTCCACCGAGTCTCGGTTATAATTATGTAATCGTATTTTCCCCCGTCTGTTTAATTGCATGTCGCGTGCTTTATGTGCGAGGTTTCGGTTTGCATTTTAGTACTCTTTCCTTATTATATATGGTAACTTTCCACGCTGTACACTCTACTGGCTTAAAGAGCATCTATAAGGAATTGGTTTCTGCAACTGGGGCAAAATAGCGAAGTAATGAACGTCTCGCTTATGACAGGACCGAATTTCACCAGACAGCTCAGCTCATGAAATCTTGCCCCGAATTCTCTCTTCTTCGTGTGATGCTGTGTATTGTCGGTGGTCTCCATCCCTTCTCACGGCAGGAAACGGGACAGAGACGGGCGATACTACATACAGGATCATTCCAGTCATATTCACGCAGCATTTTAAGCACGCTCGGGATTAAGGATTCGTGATTAATTCTGCGGATGGTTCCGTGGAAGCTTGTAATCTCAATGGCATGTTTTTGACAAGTTTCTCTATGTACAAGCAGCAACAAATATGAGACCCGCTATAATAAACTGTAGCACATACCGGCGCCTTATAGTATAGGTGATGGTTTCTTCACTTTAAATTGCTTTATTACTGAGCGCTTCTCCCAATGTTTGGACGAAGGCCCTATACTGTTGTTGCTTTATGTCTTCACCTATAAAACTTGAAACGACGCATTGTTTACAGGGCACATAAAACCCACACATTTATTATTTTATCGATACTAAAAGTAAAAGTCGACGGTACTTAATGGGATAATTCAATACCACAGTGAATGGAATTTATGGTGCTTTCAGTATGGGTTAGAGGGCAGTGTATTTTACACTGTTGGGTATTTATTGTTATTAATGCGTTTATTATCATTGTTTTTGTTAGTATAAGTTGCAAAAACATGTAATATTAAAATTGAATAACTGTCTTTACACTTAAACAGGTCATTTACACCTATGTGAAACAGTGTATTATTGCAGCAGGCATCCAAAAATAATTCAGTTACAGGGACATTTGAATGTTATGACAGTCTAGTTACCAACAGAAAACACAGACTGACACATTCATTACCAAACCTGGCAGCCCAGTGTGTACAATAGCAAAGCTGCTGCCTGATGCTATTCCGTCAAATGTTTTCAATACTAAGATTATGTTTGGTCCAATGCAGATGAAAGAAGGCCAGTAAGCCCCCCCCCCCGAGGTGAATAGTAACCTTCAGATTTTACTGAAACAGAGCCCTGAAGACACTGTGGAGTCTCCACCTACATTTGTCTCCCATGTTGATTAAAAATCAATAAGGAAATTCTGGAGAGCTGGAATATTCATAGAGTATTCTGTGACTTTGTCAGGACCGAAAGCTGTAATGAGTAAAGATAGACAAAAAAAAACTTGAAAGCAAGTGTGAGAGGCCTGAAAACAGTATCTGCCTATGTTTGTGTTCCTGTGACTCCAAAACGTCCCACACATAGTTCAGCACCTCTGGTTGATTGATAACTGTTTTGAGATTTGTAATTGTTTTCAATGACTGCTCTTGTCTGTTGTTTTCATTGTTGCAGTGATGGTTTTACACTTAAGCTTGGCCAGTTACTAATTACTCAGATGAGCCAAGCACAAAGCTAGCTGATGCTGTTATGTGACAGGAAAAAGCAAAGGTGTTCTTGGCCAGAACTGTGTTTTCCCTGTGTGATTCTTGCTGTGTTTTGGGCTGTCAAGGCTAGTACGTTATGAAAACTGGTGGCTGGGGAGGTCGTGCTGGCGGCGGTTTTGCCAGATGGTTCAAGTGTTTACTCGGACCTGTGCTGCCAGCCATGACGTATTCTGCGGGGGGGGGTTCTGTTCTGTGCGGTGCACTGTAGTATTTTGGGTGTGACTGACTGTTCTCACTCTCAGCCGTGTCTGTTCTGCCATGTGGCTAACTGCCTCATTTTTTCAGCTTTTAGGAGCAAGCCTGCCAAATGTGGCCCATAGCTTGGCTCACATTTCGAGATGAACATTAATGCTGTTATTATATATGATAATTAATAAAACTGTTGCCATTAGACTGGCCTGATAGAAGCAGGACTTGTGTGTTTATAAAGACATGGACTATCTCTGATCTTCACCAGTCAGCACCTTCACCAGTGGGCTTTGCCTTTAACTCTGAGAAACAAATGAAAAAAAGTTTCATTTCTTACGCTTACACAACAGTCCTTATTCATTTCAGTAACCACAGAAGTTAAGATTTCAGCACAAAGCACTTTACATCCTACCAAGGCTGAATCTAGGGCCAGGTTTCTTTCTTGGGGAAATGGCAACGGAGTCCAGCCCCGTGGCCAATCCCACAGTCCCCTGGCCATGTCTTGTGTTTCCAGCCACAGAGTGCTCTTTACCGTGGCTTGTGTTCTGCCTGCAGAGCTGTGGAAACAGCCAGTGCTGTAGGAGATGGCCTTTAACGGGGGAGGAAACGAGTCGCTGTACCTAGCAGTACGAAACACAGACCTCCTCACTCGCCACTTCCTTCCATTAGCAAGCAAAGGGCATTTGATTACTCCCAGCTTCTGCCCTGTGGTTGAATCTTAAGTGGCTTTTTCGTAGGGGGATGGTGGGGGTCGTGAGGGGTTAGTGAGGGGAGGTGAGAGGGGGGATATCCAGAGAGGAGGGGAATGGGAAGAGGTCTAGTAGGAAGGGCTTGGATCAGCACCAGTACTGTACAGTATGGCATGGTATGGGATAACAACTAACAGCTATAAGGTGTTTTTTTACAAAAAAGGTGAAGAACATGCCCTGTTCCAGCCTACAAGAATTTTGCACCACCCTTGTTAAGTTCTTCAGTTGCTTCTCTCTTTCAGTGAGCTTGTTTATCTCCACTCTTTTGCAGTTTCTGCAGCAGTGCTCAGGTCCAGACCGAATACCCTGCTGGGAAATGAAAGAAAAAAAAAAGCAAGCCTGAAGCCTGTTCTCCTTCTCCTCCTCGTTTTCTAAGCTCTGCCCTGCCCCTTCAGCACCAGATTTAGCCACCTCCCATGTGCAGTGTGCGTGTGCTTCGCTCCTTCGCCTCTGTCTCTTCAGGGCATCGTTTGCAGTTACGGTAACGCTGTTCCAGCCTTGCGTTCATGCAGCCCACGCCCCCTCAGCGAGGCCTCGGACGCCATTCTGGCTCTCGCTCAGACCAGGTTGCACGGTTGAATTCGTAACGCTTCTTACTGTTAATCGGAAAAAGGAACAGGAGATCCGACGGCTGCTTCGGCGGCCGGGAGGAAGGAGAAAGCCAGAGGGAGGGGCATTTTAAAGGCTGGAACGAAAGGGGAGTGAACGCAGCACGCTAGCTGTATAATCTGGGCTCCTGTCATCTGGACAAAATATTCAACAGCACAGTAAAGTTCTTAAAATGAATAAGGAGGGGGGAAAAATCAATACTCTGAGAAAATGTAGCCATTTTTCATGTCGTGATTTCAGAATGTGACATCAGTTCGCTACATAGCCTCCCTGGAGACAACATACCACTCTGCAAACAGTAAAGACCGATCAGAAATAGAAAAATCAATAAGGCTCCCATCCGACAGCCTGCATTTCACATCCTCTAAAATGGGGTGAGGTGGGTTTCCATGACTCTGCAGTTTCTTTTACCAGGGCCCTTTTCACTCCACAGCAATAGGACAGTAACAGCGCTTCGCAGCATGCGAAAAAGCACACCACACCTCACCTGCTGTTTCAGAGGAAACGCCTTCCGTCACATTTACTGACACTTTGGTTTGCCATCCGTGCGTGCCAACACCGGTAATCTTGCTTCACCTTTGGGGTGATGACAGCGTAAAGCTGACAGTCTCACCGAACAGGTGCTTGAGCCAAAATGTGAAATGGAGGGTAACAAACCCGTGATAGGCAGGTGGGGCAGTTTAACCACGGAGTGCTGACAAACAGCATGGCCGGTGGACGTACTCTCCCTGGACTGGTGGGAGAGCATGAGAGCAACACATTTACACCCGGGTGTGTGTAACCCCGGGTCCGTGGGGGGCCGAGGACAACTCGCCATTTGGCACGTGTAAGTCGAAGTGAGGGATTGTGGGAAACGGTTCCAGGCTTGGAGGCCCTTGTGCAGTGCCACATGAAACCACCGCTAGGGAGAATCCAGCTGAGTGGGCAGCTTGCGCTCTAATGAAGGATCAGATGGGTATTTTTAGAGCCAGCCACAGCATGGACGGAAATGGATAGGGCCGTGCATATATTGCGTTGCATACTTTTGAATCCGTTTCAGTTTTTACAAGCAGTAGACTGTTGCTCAATGCTGCCTACCAGGTTTTGTGCTGGATATTTCATCCTTATTTGGGAATATTTTGCACATTCACGGTGAATGTATTTTTGTTGCTTTTCCATACTGTTCTGCTCACTGCAGCCCAAAGTGAAAGGATATCATTTCATCATACAGATTAAGTGTCCCCCTTAAAGTGGAAATCTGTGTAAATTAAGTGTGATGTGTCAGCCTTAACCTATACATATTGTAATTCTGACAGTCTAGTGTGTCTCGAACTGAAGCCGGTATTCAGAAACCAAAGCTGGTACTCAGGGTTTCCATGACACCGAGGGGAGATAGCAGAACAAATTTACTGATATTTAATATATGGCTAATTCCATTTTCTCTACCTGCTCTGTACCCATCCAAAAATATAACGATGAGCTGACCTGCATGAGTGCTTTGCAGGTTTTGTCTCCTAGCAGCATAAACATGCTTCTGTTGTATTCATTCGCCCAATTTTTGACATGAAAAAAGGGAGAAATAACAACATTTAAAGGTAAGATAAAACATGTAGAATTATTTTTTTGTAATGCACGGATTCTAGTGGCCCTCTAGAAAGATCAAGCTCATACAGACCTGTTACTTGAAGTCAGTGTTCCTTTTTGCAGAAGGCTCTCTCCAAGCCTGGCCATTTTGCAGGATGGTTTTCACAGTGTGTTCGATACCTATAAAGGTGGATTGCACTTACACCACCCCAGCCTCCTTGTCTCTGCTCTTTCACCCAAAAACAAACTGCTGCTTCCCTGTGTGCTCTGAACCCTCAACCCTCTGTCTCAAACAGAACGACTGGCTGTAATACTGTGACGCATCATAAGCATTGAAGTGACGTCCTTTACACGGAGGAAAAAAGAAACATAATGAACTATCACCCCCCATGATAATGTAAGGGGCTTTTTACAGTGTGTATTTCCTGTGTTGTTTTGTTTGGTATATGAAGGACTAGTGTGGCTGCACACTGCCTAAGGGATCTCAGTATGGTTTCAGATGAGTCATGTTCAGGAAAGAAGATCAGATCCTGGAACTACAGAGAATGTGTGTGTGGTGTTGGGGGGGTGTAGAGACAGCAAGAGAATGAAAAGCATAAGGGTGTTTGGGAGTGGATATGTATCTGTGCGGCAGAACCTCTGCAAAGCAGTCCAGTGATCCTCTCTGATGTGTGGACTTCAAAAAAGTTTTCGGGCAGCCTGTATCTCTGCGTCAAGCATGGGGTCGTTCCCGTTCTCCTCAGGTGTGGGGTAATGTGCCGTGACCTGAGCGGTGTCATTAATCGGGCCCGCTTTGGGCAGACGGGGCTCTGAGTCTCTCGCTGACCTCCCTGCAATCAGAGCTTACAGGCTCCCACCACTCCACCAGGAAGCAGGGGATCAGTTCTCCTTGACCTGAATAATGTATCGCCCTTCCCAGCCAAGATGCGGGGGAAATAATTGCCATCTGGACAATGAGGCGGGGGTGGGGGTGTGTGTGTGTGTGGGGGTGCTTCTTGTTCTGTGCTACTGTAGTGAAGCTCGGAAGCACAAGTGAGTTACCTACAGAAGGGGACATCACCCCCTGGCATTGATGTAACATAGGATTGGTTCCCTAAGCAAGGCACCTGTGTCTTTAGTTCAGTGAGCTGGTCTCATATCTTGTCGTGCTGTGCGAATGGGGACGACTGTGCTATTTCTACCTCTGTTACACTGATGCCGTCAGACTTGGATACTGTAGACTGATGGTTATCGGTTGGATGTGGCTGATGTAGGAGTTTAGAGGGAGTAGAGCTGCAGAGCTATAAATAAAATGGCATATGTAGGGTTGTGTGCCTTCAGAGAACGGGGTAATTAGTGAAATATCATTAAACACATGAAGTAATGTCACATGAGCCCTTCAACATGAAATGCGCCTTCATTGAACAAACATATATTGAACATACATGTGTTAAGATGCATTAACGCTGCCTTAGCTCCAACAGTTAATGTCACTAGCACGCACCAAAATCCTCATCTTTTCTGCTTGGTTTGAAACAGTTTTTGACGTCAGCTGTAATTAGCTGAAAGAACTGCATACTTCATTTCCATTTATCCTGACTCAAACCTCCTCATGATCTGCACTTTTAGTATCTAGAGATATTGATTTATGTTTCATCTTTTGCTCGGGAGGGCCGCTGGCGGTTGCGTAAGATGTCTGCGTTGGTGCCGTAGTTACTTAATCACCACCATTTGTGAGAAATAGCGAAGGGAGAAGTGAGAAAGGGAGAATTTATTTAAAAGGGAGACTAGCAAACCTCAAACTCCTTTTTAGGTAAACAATCAGCTTTCGTTTACTTGTAATAAGCCATTGTGCTTACACAGCTTGAATTTCTTCCTGTGATTGCTGTACCTTTGTTATAAAGATAGCCCTGTGATTGCAAGAACTTTGTTATAATGATCTCTCATTCTTGCAGACATTGAATGCTTAAAGTATGCTTAAACTAAGTTATGTTTGTACAATGTGTATATTCTACAATGTTGATAGAATATTTGTCGCTAAACAACTGCTTGCAACAATAGTTTTCTAAATAATAAAAAACCCACACAGCTTAATTGTGTAGTAATCTGCCACTCAGAGTATTTGTATCAATGTGATCACGGCTTATACTTAATAATTTAGGCCACATTACCTGACACTGAATAAAAAGGTACTACTTCAGACAAGATGGTTTTGGTTTTGTTTTAAGGTGTGCTGTTTATACATGGTTTATACATGTTATATGGCTCTTCAAAGACATAACATGTATAAACCTGCACTATACAAATGTCCCATACATCTGCCCTTGTATCAATGTAATCAGTTCATGTTACTATTGAAGACTTTTAAAGGCTGTTTTACTCACTTACAGGAAGCATATATGCCTACAGACACATCCCATTTGCCTGTCTACTCTGTTCCTAGAAAAGTTATTTTCCCTCTCTGTTTCTGCATGGGGTCCTTTTCTATCACGCTGAAAGCTGAGGAAACCACATTCGCTTCACATGCTAAAATGGGAAACCACAGGGTCAAATTACTTGGGTGAATTGAGGAAACTTTGAGCAGCATGTATATGGAACAGTGCCTATTTATTCTGTGAGGTATTGTGGACTTTCATTTATACAAACTGTCATTTATAGACTATGTAAATATGCAGCTGAGCAGAGGTTGCATTTCAAAAGACCATTACTGTGAAACTAGAGAAACTTATAACTTCACAGAGCAAATACAAACGAAATGGAAGAACATAGAACCCCACAATCCTCAATCCACGCCCCCAGCAAGGCAGAGTAGTACAAAATCCAACACCTAAAGTGAATGTAACCATTTTGGTTAGATACATAGTCGAGGTAACAGTGCTGTAGGTGTGCTGTAGAGAGACCTGTGCATGTTGTTGAGCTCTGGGTCAGTTTAAGTAGCCTATGGATTGCTGCAGCATCAAAGAATACATTAGCATACGGGCTAAAAAGGCAGGCATTGTGAAATGTAAAGAGGGACGGTAACAACCGTCCAACATTCAATTGGGAACAGCAGGTACCCACCCACGCATGTAATATTATCCAAAATGCTTTTGTGTGTCGAAGCAGGCAGCTCACGTTGCCATTGGCTGTAGTAGAAGGATGCTGCTATAGGCTGATTATGATAAAGCTTGGGCTGTTTAGACAGGACTGACCGCTGATGCAAAGTATTGCAGGGGTAACTGGAGGATTTGTAATAATGATATGGGTGTAATAATGAAGAAGAGGATGGATGAAAGTGCAATTGTACAAGTGGTCAAGATTTGGCCATTTAAAATGAGGCTATAGTGCATCCAAATTCTGTGTTTAAATGAGTTTCAATGGCACAAGTGCAAATGTTTGTGAACATTCTGCTTACTCTAACCTTTGGGTAATTTTGATCATCTGTGCAGGAAATGGGTTTAGCTCTGTAACATAGGTTACAGATTTTTACATTTTTACTGAGACAACTCTGGGTTAAGTACCTTGCCCAAGGGTACAGCAGCAGTGCCCCAGTGGGGAACTAAACCAGCAACCTTTTGGTTACCAGCCCTGCTCCTTACCACTATGCTACGCTGCCGCGCCCAGCTCTTGCAGTATGTTGCCAGTCTTTGACTTGGCCAGCTGTCTGGCACACCTGGCATCACGGTGTCACAGGGAAAGCCCTGAGTGAGTGCTGCAGGCTTTGACAGCGCACAGGCAGACTCAGCAAAGCCACCCCGTTCAGAGCAGCGGCGCTCTCTCAAAATAGAAGGTTGGCTGACTAATTCCGTCCGCTGTTCTCAACCTTGATCAACTCCTCACCTAATAAGATCAGCCAGCAGAGAGGACAGCCTAGCTGGTACAGACAGGTCTGTCTCCAAATCCCGGTGCAAGGGATTTGTGAGCCTGGGATGAGGGAGCAGAGGCGATCGTCCTTCTCCGAATGACACCGTACAGCGAGCGGCCCGACCTTTAACCTCACTTGGGACCCTGTCTCAGTGAATCTCCTCGCTTAAAAGGCACGTCTGGTAGTTTAGTATGGAAACAGACCACAGGGAAGGCATTCTGTTTGAATGTAGAAACCAGTCGCACATCAGCCATGTAGGGGACTTGATATGGACCTGGCACGCAGTGGGTACATCCAGATAAACACTTCCTCTGTGGTTAATTTTCTCGCGGTTATTGACTTTTTTCCTGAAAGCGTCCCTGTCCAATTCGAGCTCTGGCAGGAGATGCAAGTTAAATGATAACTGTGATGTAAACTGGGGATGATTTTTCAGAGGCCCCCCTCCTCGATGTAGACTCTCTTATACAGCCTGAGATAACGGTAACTTGGCTCAGGCACCTGAGACGCTATCAGAGCTTTCCCATCACGCACTGCAGGTGCGCGACAGCGGCACGGCTCCTTTTAGACGGCGCTGAGTGGAACGTTTCCAGCTCCGTTGGCAGGCATTTGACAGTGTGATCTCCATACGCTGACACCCAGGGACTCCCCAAACAGCAGGTGTTTCAATCCGGCAAGGCCGGTAGGCGTTTACAAAATATCAACAACTGTTAAAATGGAGGTCTGAAGGTGGGAAAACTTGAAGGTGTCCCCTGGTTTTTGGGCCTCCCATTCATGACATAATTGTCATTTTTCAGACGTTCTTATCCAGAGTGACTTACATAGGTTATAATTTTTATGCTATCCGTTTATACCACTGGATATTTATGCAGGCAATGCTGGGTTAGGTACCTTGCCCAAGAACACAGCCAGCAGTGCCCCAGTGGGGAATCAAACCAGCAACCTTTAGGTTACAAGCCCTGCTCCTTACCACTATGCTACACTGCCACCCCACTGCAAACATGGATCCAATCCAGTCACTCCCCCTCCCTGCAGACTGACAATTCCTAAACCTGACTGCACTTAACTAGACTGGCAGGCATTTGTTCAGCCCCGTTCCCAGTGTAGATAATGCCTACACTGCTGGTAGAGGCGGCCATGTTTCTCTTCTTCCATGGTGCTCACTGATGACTTCCAAACCACCGCAAGGGCGCATTACCGCAACCTGCTGTGCTCGAGTGTGGATCGCAGATTACTTTGGAGTCCTGCGTTCCAGCCATTAGTCCCGTTGAATGGAGAAATGAAAGAATAAACCCCCGCCCAATCACGGCCTCCTTGATTACAGAGCAGGCAGTGTGGTGGCTCTGGGTTTCTGGATTCGGGTGGCCGTGCTGAATCTCCAGATGTGATCGCTGACGGGCCTGGCGAGGCACAGTGAGCCTGTGTCCTCTGCGCGAAGCTGCTGCAAAGCAAAGCCTGGTTTATCTCCTATTGTTTAACTGCTCTTTGGCTTAGCGGGCAATTATGCAATTAACACTCCCATCAAGTTGGATCAAAATCTCGCCACGGCCACTGGACAGGAAAAGCACAATGTCACCTGCTCTATTCTTGGTTCGATCTGTGTTTGGAGTTTGTGCCAAGCGGATAAAGATAATTGAGAGGAGCCCGTTTAGAAACAGCAGCAGTGAGAATGTGAGGATTTACCCAGCACGTTGGCCGTTCCGTATGGCCGCATAACGAGTCCTCATTTGCACAGCCTTGGATTCACACTTTGGTGTGGCGTTGTTGTGTTTTAGCAGTCCCTGTCACCCTTGGCTTTGAAAACAATAAGCCAGGGAAAAAAAAATGACATCTTCCTGTGCTGGCCCATTGTGTGCTTGCCTGTGTGTGTGTGTGTGTGTGTGTGTGTGTGTGTGTGTGTGTGTGTGTGTGTGTGTGTGTGTGTGTGTGTGTGTGTGTAGGGAGGAGCACACATAAATGAGCGTGGCATTGCTAGGGGGTGTGTGTGTTTATATTGTTTGTCTGGGTACTACCAGTGTGGGTGCTGCCTGTGTGTATGTGTGTGTGTGTGTATTTTTGTTGATCGTGCAGTGAGAAAAGGTCTTATCTGATTTAATCTGTGCGTGTACCTCCAGGAGATAATCCAGCTATCATGCATCTTCATAGACATTGTGACATTATGTAAGAAACCCAGGACAGAACTTTCAGGGTGAAGGCACAGAATGTCTTAAATCCATGCGTACAACACATCACATAACACTTACTTAACTGTAACGTTGTATTTGCCTGAGGGAAATGTTGTTAGACTGCACTGAGTAGGCTTTATTCATACAAAAATATGCATAACTTTCCTCCCATCATCTTTGAACATATGCAGTCTCTTCCATTGGAGATTAAGATGAATTTAAGACCTCATCAGGGGGAAAAGTTAATCATTTCTTGAGAAGGCTGACCCGGGATCAGTTCACTGCGGTGTACCAATCAGCCGCTGTGTCTTGCATGGGACACACTCGGTAATGCAAATTGTTTTTTTCGTGTGAGTGGCACTTCTGTTATTGGGAGTCCGCTACCAGCGGATGAAATTCAAATATCTGTATCCGTGCCTGTGAGTGTATGCTAAATTTGACCTTTTCGCATTTATCCCAGGGATGATGATCCAGATATGTACATCCAAATCTCTCTTGGAGCTTGAGCGGTTTTTTTTTTTGTCTCTGGACAGCAGTGCTGAGGAAGGTACTGTAGTGGTACCAGGCACCTGCTGGTGGAGTGGAGGTGATCAAGATGACTTCCATCTCCTCCTTCCATCCCCCTTTCTCTCCTTCTCTCTCTTCCATTTCTGTCCCTGCCTTCTTTTTTGTCCTTTCCCCCATCGTCTCTCTGTCCCTCCCTGTTCCCCACAGTGGAGGACAGCAGAGGGTGAGACCAGGGGAGAGGGAACTGGAGGCCTTTCAGTTGCGTCAGTTTTCCTGAGAATCGCTGCATGCCTGGCTCTGGCTGCCAACGGGGCAACGATCCTGTTAGCGTGGCCCATGCCGAGGCAGCGAAGGGGTCAGCACGGCTAAATGGTTGTGTAATCCAGGCCGAATTAAAGCCGTTGCACCCTGATGAGAGAGGGCTCTGTTCCAGGAGAGAGGGCTTTGCACACACACAGGGTGTTCTGATATGACATCACGCGGTAATTTGTCTCTGGACTCACGCTGACTCAGTAACGGCAGCATTGGTGACGGTAACAGTAAATGTGAAAAAAAATTAAAATAATAGCAATAATTAAATAAATAAATGGAATGTAATAAAGTATTATTAATAGAAATATGAAACCAAAGGAGACTTATTTGTGAAAGTACTGTGTGTAGAGGAGATAAGGTATAAGGTCATAGGAGCTTGCGCAGGTCTGTGTTGACGTGCCATTTATTCCAACAATGGGGATTCGGAGAAGAGAAGTAACCAGATTTATAAAAAAAAAAAAAAAAAAACACACACACACACACACACACACACACACACACAGGAGTAAGGCATGACACCATGGGAGGCTTAAATGATGTCAATTTATCCCACAGTTTGGCTCATGAAAACTGTTATATGACGTTATTTCACGTTTTACATCATTCAGCTACTCAGCAGACAGCTTTATCCAGCTTTATCACAGCATACATTTTACATGTTATCCATTTAGACAGCTGGATGTGCACTAAAGCCATTCAGGTTAAGTACCTTATCCAAGGCCACATAGGCCTCCTTATGCTCACAACTCTGAGGTGTGGACTCTGGGGGCGGCCGGGGGGCGATTCGCAGGTCTCGGCTGCGGTCTGGAATCTGCAGCAGGATGCTCAGCACGAAAAACAGGATTATCTTCTAAAAAAAGAAAAAAAAAAGGTTTTATACAACATGTAAAGCCATCTGGTTCCAGCCGCAGAATTGAAGTCCGTGTTTAATGCATAACAGCTCCAACAGTCAAATGCACGGATGAAAATGTCACTGGAGAATCAGGGCAGCTCTCAGAAGACAGCAAGGCCGGGAGACTAAAACCCAGGGAGGGTGACTGGTTGGACTCGTATTAATCGGCCTTTTTAAGGACAATCATCTTGGGGTGTGCTTGGTACTGCGCGACCAGCTGACTACTTTCCCTGAGGTTCAGCTTCAAGCACGTGTTGACTTTTTTTCCAGGAAAGATAAAGTTAATTTTCAACCCCTGTTACCTCAAAGGTAACACTAAGGTCAGTTATTAACCACCTGTACTGATGATTTCTCAGGGGAGAGACGTGTGGCCTTTAAATGCTTTGTTACCCTCAGGCTGCTATTAAGTCACGTTGCTGGCTGTAATCTCTGTCAGTGTTTCCTCTTTAATCAACACTTATTCTAATATTGTTGACTCCTTATGGTTTTTTGCTTGTGTTGTACTCTGCCTGACTTGTAAGTCGCTTTGGATAAAAGCGTCCGCCAGATGAATAAATGTAAATGTAAATGTAACACTTGCCCTCTGTCCAGCATCCTGAGAAGCTTCTGCCCTATCAGCCATGGGGGATCCCTCCCGGATCCCAGCTCCGCGGCGGGTGGTCAGGTCGGGCACCTTGCGCCAGTTAACCCTGACGCATCGGAGGAGAGGTCAAAGGTCGGCCTCCGTGGCATTTTCCGAAAGCCCGGCCACGCTCGCTGACAGATAGCCGTTCATTCGGCGTGGCCTGTGGGGGGGGGGGGGGGCACGGCTCGAGCCGCATTGATTTATTCGGGAGGACACGTCTTGCCAAGCCATCGTTTACACTTAACAAAGGTCCCCCACTACTGCGGCGGTGCGATTTGCATGGGCCGAGACGGAGATGTGCGGTCATTCATATTCATACGGGGATTGGGGGCTGTGAGCAGACGCACACGCCGTGCGCTGTGATTTGTATGCGCGTTCCGGGCGTGTCGTGCCCGTTCGCGAGGCACGCGGCTCGGCTGCAGGTGGAAATGGATGCTGCCTCATCAGCGGCATGACAGCAGAGAGAAATGGACCTGCGAACAGGCCCCGGCAGCTTAAACATGACAAATGCACGGCAATTTATTAAACAAAAAACTATCATTTAAACGGTAAAGATACATGGAAAAAAAAACATTGTCGTTATCGTATGGACTATGATGATTATCCCCCGACAAGAAGACCAGTATTTGCAATAGACGTTGTCCCTAAAATTGCATGAAGTGAGCAGTGCCTTGTTTCCTTGCACAGCATGGACTTTAGCAGTAACAAGACTGAATAAATGGTTGAATCATAGGTTGTGGCCAAAATAATTGATATGCTGCAGCTGCTGAAAATGTATGCATTTTCAGCCAGCTGTCTTCCAGGCTTGTTTTCTCTGTGAAAAACACAGCTATGGATGGAATCCAGGATTCCTGTTCTGTAGGATCTGTTTAGAAGCAGTCCCTGATTGAAATAGCCAGGTTTCAGAAAGAAGTAGTCACGGTGGCCATGGGTGTAGGAAAGAGGTGTGTGTATGCACGTGTGTGTGTGTGTGTGTGTGTGTGTGTGAGTGGGAGTGTGTTTGGGGGTGTAATATGCCCCTGAACTGCCTCTGTAGAAATCCAGGCTGGCCAGGCTTATCAGAATGCAAGCCCTGTGGTGAAAGCTGAATACATGGAGAGGGAGGCATAAAGGATCTGTTGGTTAAATTGGTGTGACTGATTTAGGCCTGCCCTGAAATCTATTGTTGTCATATCTCCCCTGGACATCACCAGAGTTAAAGATCTGACCAGTCAGGCTTGGAAATTGGTAAGGAATTCTCCTGCAGGGTTCATTGTTCCTTCTCTCAGAGAGGGCTCTGTGTGTTTTGGGTCTCTGTGAGTGCACTGTGCTGGCAGGTGGTGAGGCTTAGTGGTCAGGAAACAGAACAGAAGGTGGTAAGCTCAAATCCCAGGCTGGGTGTTGCCATTGTACCCTTTGCCAGGAGGCTGCCAGCTCAAATCCCAGGCTGGATATTACCATTGTACCCTTTGGCAAGTTCTTGTGCTGGGCCAGCCAGCTTTGGCCTCAGGCCGCACCAACCTTGCTCTTGCCTGCGTTTGAAAAGGGGTATACATTGTGATGAATAAGGGCATCTGATAAGTAAGCAAGCCATGAATTAACAATAAATGCCCCGCACAGCACAATCCACAGAGCAGTAGCGTAGCAGCAGTGCAGGGCTCCTGTCTGCCCGCTGCCTCCACATTACCCCTCTTTAGACATGTGCGTGACCTTTCAGTCCCTGACTGACCCGCCGTCACTGTGATTTGACACGCAGCTGACAAGCAGTGCCACAAAATCGCACAGTGCTGTGTGACGTCTGTTGGTTTGTTTCTCCCTTGCAGGAGATTTCAGGAGTGCTACATGCCTGTGTGTGTGTGTGTGTGTGTGTGTCTGTTGTGTGTGTGTGTGTGTGTGTGTGTGTGTGTGTGTGTGTGTGTGTGTGCATACATTTGAAATCAGGCCTAACGTTTCACATTTTGGTGGGTTCACCTTCTTTCTGTCTGGTACTTTATGTTGCCAGAGCAACAGTCTTTGAGCACCGGTCAGGGCTCTGGTCAGGTGGCCAGAGTGTTCAGCGGTGAAACGCCGCTCTCCTGCAGTGCCCCGCGCAAACAGCTTGCGCAAAAAACCTCTCGCAAGTAAACCCGAGTGGAGATGCATCTGCAGCGTTTACCCGAGCGTCTGAGTGGGCCGTCTGCGCTCAGCTCCCTGGGGTGAGAGTAGGCCGGGGGCGGCGGGGTGTTTGTGTTGACGGAGAGTCTCTCACCACTCTCGCTAATGACTCTGTCAGGGTAGCAGGCCTTTTTGGAAAGATTCAGCAACCCCCCCGCCCCTCCTCCCCATCCCCAGGGGTGACCTATATTCTCTGTGAGAGGTGCAGCAAGGGCTTGATTGCAGTGTTTGAAAACTGTCCCCAAAAACCTTTGATCGGGGAACGCCTCAGATGGAGCTGAAATGCAACTCCAAATGTTTTTGAGATCAATCATAATAAATAAAAAAAAAACACATCAAATCATCCTCTAAACTAGACTATTTGTTCATGGTGGTTTTGATGTCTGTGATGCGGTAATTATATGCAGCGATGATTGTTTTGACTCCAGTGTAATTGCAACAATTAACCAGCATGCAGCCACGTCAGGAAATACAGCAGGGTTGTAAGTTTGCGTCAAGATCGGCATCAATCCCCGCTGGGAGCCAAGAAAAAAATGACTATTATGGGCTGTTATTCTCACCAGACAGGAGCAATATCTCCCTCACCGAGGACACAGCCTCATTCTTATTTTTATCACCTTGATTAGCTCGTTCTTCCGCGATCTTCCGAGACCCTGCGCAAAATAGACTCCGCATCGATCTGGGTCAGGGCTCGACCCACAGCATCCTTAGTATCCCGCGGCCCAATGCGCAACTTTTCCGCGGCACGTTGGCGGAACGTTGGCAGAACGTTACTGCAACGTTGGGGGCGACGTGAGCAGCGCTCCAGAGAGGAGAGAAAGTCGGAGAGGGACAGAGACGGGGGCCGAAAGCGTGCCAGCACCCCGCAGGGTGATCAAACAGCTGTGTCCTGTTTGTCTCAGATAGCCACTCTTGCTTATTAATGTTCCATGCGCACACACAGAAAAATGGATGCTGGGAGTTAAAAGGAGGAAGAAAATCGATGCTCTCATCTCCCTTCTTTTTCATGTTGAAGTGAGCTTTCAGCGCGTCTAGTGCGTCCCCCTCCGCCCCCCCCCGTGCTCCCTAATGATGGCGAAATACGATGGGCGCGGTGCTCACCGACCGCTTGGGTGCTCGGCCCCTCTCAGCCGCGCGGGCGGGCGGTGTGGCCCACTTGAGCATTCTCGGCCTTTCGGCGGGCGCATTTACATAAGAAAACGGTCTGTTATTTTTCTTCTCCAAGCCCCCACCTCCAACCCCAATCCCCCCCACCCTCCCCTTCCCTCCCCTCTGCCTCCCCCTCCCCCTCTCCCTCCGCGACTCCCACCCTGATCCCGGGATTTGCAACACAGCTGTTGATGACCCAGAAAAAGGAATCAGACAGATGTTGGAGGGAAGGGTCGGGGTCCTCGCCGATTTTGCCCCCAGATTTGTCAGGACTGGATATTAACCAAACAGTGGGAAGGGGAGGGGGGATTATTTTTTAAGTGGGGGGGTGAAGACAGAATGTCAAGAGGTGGAAAAATAAACATGACTGCAGCAGACAGGGCCTGGAGATGGATATTTCCCATGTCCCCCCCTCTCCCATGTCCTCCTCAGTGTTTTTCCATGTCATTTTTTGCAGGACTTAACAGGACGGTAAATCAAAGAATGGGGGTTTAAAACACAGTTCTTCCCCCTCAAATAAAAAGGCTTTCTCAGGAGTGTCATGCGCATTCTTTGCTCTTCCTTCGGAGTCACGTGAGGAAGCTATGAAATGCAAATCCTCGACTGGACCACGGGATCCAGTCATCGTGTGGTAACAGTTGCAGGACAGTAATTGGTGCAGAGGTGAGGATCTTGCCCTGATCTGGGCTCAGAAGTGAGGGGCGAGGCAGAGAGGCGCTTGTGCTCAGTGATCTGGAACCCGGGGTGATGCCATTTAGAATCCCCGAGTCTGGTTCTAATGAGAGCCGCTTATGTGAACTAAGGAGTGCTGAGGAGCTGGCAGAGTGTTTAGGCTGGTCTCTCTTTCCCTCACTTGTCCTAATAATGGCACACAGGGGACTAATTAGATATGTCTGCCGTGCCTTTCTCCCCTCTCTCCCCCTGTCTCTGTGTCCCCCTTCCTTGTTTGCATACCCCTTTCTCACTCCATCTCAGTCCCCTGGCCTCTCTTTTCTTTCCCTCCTTGCCTCTTGTCCCTCGTTTTCTTTCTCTCTCCAGATCTCTCTCGCATCCTCCAATCCCTCTCTACATCCCCTTTTCCTCCCCTTTTTCTCTAAGCGTCTCTTCATGTTATCTTCCCTTTCCCTCTCTATCTCCTCTCCTCTCTCTATCCCCCCCGCGCCCCCGCCCCCCACTCGGTTCTCTCTCACTGGAGATGGAGGTGATAGCCTTGCAGTGGTAAAGAACCCCTCTCCGGAGAGCATTAGCGGCTAATTGGAGCCCCCGGGGGGATGCGGCACCTCAAGGAGCAGCTATGACACGACACGGCGGCTCTGTGAAGAGCTGTCGGGGGGGGGCGCGTGGCTGCGGGAGAGCGATCCTTTCCGCCAGAAGAGCGTGCCACTTACAGGGTAGTGCCAGAGCCGGGCGAGAGGAAGAGAGAGGGGGCGAGAGGGAGAGAGAGAGAAGGAGAGAGAGGGAGAGAGGCAGAGAGGGAGAGAGGGGGGTGATGGTAAAGGAACCACCAGGGCTGTGTAGGCCCAGACCTCTGCATGCTGAATGGTAACAGTGGGCAGGCTGCCACTCAGAGCTGCTCTGCAGTCCCCATTCTCTCCCTGGCTTAAGCCTGATCCCTGTGCCGAGTCAGTCACAGCGCGTATGACCCGTCATAACTAAACTGTGTCATATTTGAACTATGCAAAAGGGTGTCAGTTGGTGACATTTCTTATATTTGGTTTATCTTCCAGGGGTCTCTGAGAACTCCCTCACAGTGTTGGGAAAACAGCTCCAAAGATACATGAAAATAATTGCATTGCTCTTTGCAGTTAGACCAGTGTGGGAACACCACTGGCATAGTGCTTACATGACACCTGACCACCATTAGCCACGTGGAAGGCAGCTACATTTGATTCTGGATATACAGTAGGCTTGATTTCAACTCCCGCCTAGTTTTACACTATAAAGTGTTACAACCTCATTACCACATATACTGTAATACAACATAAAGTGGCACGACCTCATTAAGGCATAGTACAACAATGACGCAAGTGAAATGAAACGGCCGCTCGCGCACCATTGATTTGGAGATCAGTTCCACCCGGTGACCTTCCTGTCACTGCGGTGCTATGGGGACTGACTTAGGTATCTCTAAGGGCAGAGCCTGTTCACATTTTGCAGCCCATTACAGCCAGAATCCAGTGGGACAAGCCTGCAAAATACATGTCAGAGTGCCATCTTTTATAGCTTTTTTTCCTGGAGGTGCTAGCCGTGGCCGGTGCTAGCCGTTTCTCTCTTCTCTCTCTCTCTCTCTCTCTCATGCTCAGTCATCCACTCATTATTGTTTCATGAAAATCTCCCTCCGCCTTCCCTCTTTTATTCGGTGGATGTTTGCTAATTAGCCGGGGAAAACTGTGCCTGCAAATACATTGTCCAAAGTGATTTTCCGAAAGCGCGATCGCAAACAGAGCCGGGGACGCCAGTGCTTGCCGGCTCTCGCGGAGCGCTTGTTTGCTTAGCGCGCTGGCAGCAAAGCGTGCGGGGTGCGTGGGTGGATTAGTTATTAATTACTGCAGGTATTCAGACTCCGGGATTTACAGTGGGGGTATTTATGAAAACAATGGGCGTGCTGTTAAAGAGCAATTTAAATTAAATACCTCTCATGTCACCCGGCGCAAACAGAAAAACTACCACCGCACATTCTGCAGATATATTACTGCATATTTGAGTGTTCACAGACCCTGATGAAAAATAACCCTCGGTGTCAGTTACTTCACTATTCACTATATAATATGAGGTATATTCAGTAGCGGCTCTCTGGGTATCCAGCGAGTCCTTGCTGATTTTTTTTCACAAGTTGCTGGTACGACTTTGATATTCCACCAGGGGCTTGGGTTGTGGATAGTATCCTTGCCGTTAATTACGTTGTCGTCGGGGCGGTGTTCTTCCAGTGCTGAGATTCATCTGATCTCCATCCTCATTAGCCCGTCTGCACAGTGACATTATGTGCCTTTTATTAGCTCTGACTTTTCAAGAAAGGAAATTAGATCATTCTAAAAAGAGTTTCTTGGCAAGTCGCATTTGAAGTTCCTGGTATCATAATCTTGCATGCACAGCACTGTATGTTTGTTTTTACTTAATACCAAGGAAGATAAACTAAGCGTAGCATTTAACAATGCCTACATGTATCACAGAACAGAGTATGGTGTCACATTTTGCAGTGGGTGTTCGTTCTGTAAGGTCATTGTTTTAATGTGTCCAACTGATCAACTTATCCTTGCCACTTACCTGTCTCGGTCACCTGATCAATCAAGGCCGGGTTGACTGGTGGTTGCTTTTGGCTAGTTTGCCGCAGGTGAAAGCTGGACCAATGATTGGTTGCTGACCCTGGGCTGTCTCACATGATTGGTTGCTGACCCTGGGCTGTCTCACATGATTGGTCGATGATCCGATGCTTTTTCGGTTGCAGGTTTGACCAGGGGCCTCAGTGGTGTCACCGCACACACAGAGACTTGTAGCCATGGGAAAGCAGAACAGCAAGCTCCGGCCAGAGATGCTCCAGGACCTGAGGGAGAACACAGAGTTCTCCGACCACGAGCTGCAGGAGTGGTACAAGGTGAGCGCAAATTTACCAGTCTGTTTCTCATACGGTCCTCTCCATTCATATCCTTGGTCAAGATACTTTACCTGAATTACCTCAGCAGATATCTGGATGAATGGACATGTAAAAAATTGTAAACTGTTACAATGCTAAGCAAATGTAATATAAAAGCAAACTATAGAGCTGGAGGACATTGTGAATACATACAATACTAAACAGTATGACTGATAAAAACAGGGGTGCCATGTTAAGAAACTACAGCAAACCCATATTTGAGTTTCTGTTGAACCAATGAAAAGGAATGGCATTGGTTAGAAGGATTCAGTCACAGTGTTTTAAGCAGAGACTGTCAGGCTCCTGAGGATATCCGGACTGGTGGGGCCTTGTGCAGAAATTCAACAGGAGATTCAGTGAATCAATGACAGAGCAGTGTCAAGCATTCTAACTCACACTGATGATCAAACTCTGGAAAGAGAGTGTAGAGTCATAGTACTTACTTGTTTTTCTCTCGGAGTGGCACCACAATGCTGGAGGCGTCATCACTGATTGTACAGCGGTATGATAGCACTCCTTTGACAGACTCTTTTACCCGTTCCCTCTGACCACAAACAAACCTTCCTCCTCACAGGGGTTCCTAAAGGACTGCCCCAGCGGAAACCTCAACGTGGAGGAGTTCAAGAAGATCTACGCCAACTTCTTCCCCTACGGCGACGCCTCCAAGTTCGCCGAGCACGTCTTCCGCACCTTCGACACCAACGCCGACGGGACGATAGACTTCCGGGAGTTCATCATCGCGCTGAGCGTGACATCACGGGGGAAGCTGGAGCAGAAGCTGAAGTGGGCCTTCAGCATGTACGACCTGGACGGCAACGGCTACATCAGCCGGGAGGAGATGCTTGAGATCGTGCAGGTAGGCACGGGCATGCTGGGAGTTGTAGTCCAACTTGGACAATGTATTTGCAGGCACAGTTTTCAACAGGCCCGGTGCTATGGAGGTGCTTAGGGGTGCATTGCACCCCCAGACGGACCTCAGTGCACCCCCAGTTGTCTCCTTATATCCTGATGTCTACATAGTATTTGTGAATTTTTGTGCACCCCCGTGGATTGCAGTTGCACCCCTCTGTATTTTCTCTTGGTGCCGAGCCTGGTTTTCAACTGTGTATATACCAGTGTATACAGCAGTATTTAACTGGTATTTAAGTTAAGTGTACTTCAGCATAAAGAGCGCATGCGTTTCTCTGTTTGCACAGCGACTTTGGTCAATGAATAAATTCAGGCACAAGGAGTTGCTGGAATTTGATTGGTTTGTTGATTGAGCATGCCACAGAATAAAGTAATCTTTATAACGTAACTGAGGGCAATTGCACTGTGCAACACCAGTAAATCAGGGCTAGGGAGAACCACTATTACTGATTCAGCTGCTCATACCATTCAATGTTCAGTTCCCCATGCTTTGTTGGAACACTGAATGGGAAATGCGGTGTGAAGATTTAACAAAAATCTAACATACGCTAGCAAGGCTAGTTTATAAATGTTTTAAAACTCCCTCTGGTGGTGAACGAGTGGCACTGCATCATTCCATTGCCTGTCAGTACCCACTTGGTAGTAGTTATTCCTGCCGCCTCCTGTGCTTGCTGGAGCCCACAGTGGAGGAGGGAGCCTGGTGCAACCATGTTGCCTGGCATCAGGGGTGCATCTTCATGTGATCACCCCACCAGCAGATCTGCAGGGAGGCGAGGAGAAGGGATGGGGGAGTGGGGGAAGGGGGGGCTCTGTGCTTTGGGATTATCGAGTTAAATTTAACTGGGATTTATCCCTGAGTGTGCAGAACGGGCAGATTATCCAAGGGCTGATCGAGGTTACGGTTCGCTGGCAGCCAGGGATTGCAGGGCTTTTTGCATTGGCTTCAGTGGTTATAAACAGAGCACATGAATAAACGGTTAAGGACCTGAACTTGTAAGGTCCAGAGCAGCCTTTCGTAATGCACTTCTGTCTGTCTCTCAGTCTCACTCTCTCTCTCTCTCTCTTGCTGTCTGTGTCTGTCTCTATATATACACACACATATATATATATATATATATATAGAGAGAGAGAGACAGATGTGATTATATATAATGAAAAATACATATATATATATCACATCTGTGTCTCCTTCATTATATGTGTATATATAGAGGCAGATCACATCTGTCCCTCCTTCATTTCATTGAGAAAAAGGACAAAGGAGCACCTTCAATAATCCAAAGTCAAAGGTTAAACCTTCAATAAACAGGACTTTGCCAGTCAATCAATTCAGTCAATGAACTGATAAAGCTACCACTCATCCCAAGGACAGCAGGCCAAGCTAAATATCTGACCTTTAGGCTGTCGATCCATCCAGTGTTCTTGGCAAGGACAGATTTCCTCTCAAACCACATGGGATTGGACTCTTTAGAACAAAGAGCAGGAACCAAAAAGAGCCGTAGCTAAGAGCACACGTGTTTTTCTCCCATGTTTCCCCTGTTCGTAGGCCATCTACAAGATGGTGTCTTCGGTGATGAAGATGCCGGAGGATGAGTCCACACCGGAGAAGAGGACGGACAAGATCTTCAGACAGATGGACCTGAACAATGACGGTGAGTGGCATCACCGCGGCCACCCGCACGGGGGTTCAGCCGCAGTGCGGGAGGCTTTGAGAGGAAGCGGCTCTGACAGGAAGACAGCGAGCGCTTTAGCAACACGCCCTCTCTGCTCTCTTCCCTTGCAGGCAAGCTCTCCCTGGAGGAGTTCATCAAAGGTGCCAAAAGCGACCCCTCCATCGTACGGCTACTGCAGTGTGACCCCAGCAGCGCGTCGCAGTTCTGAGCGTCCCCCCCGGAAACAGGGGAATATAAACACAAAATGCATGAAGGTTCCTGTCTCTTTTTGTGTATCAGAGGGAAGAGTTTTAAAAAAGCATAATATTTTTCATTTTAATTTATGAAAATGGACATGCATTCACAAGAGTTTAAAAAAAAACAACCTGCCAAAACATCAGCTGTCAGCTGTCCGTCATCCGTCACACTCTGGAGGAGGGATTTCTGTAGGAGTCAGCAACGTCCAAAGGATCAGGAGCATGAAGCAGGCAGTGTCTTACTGAACCACCATTTCACAAAGGAACATTCCACCCTGGGAACTGTGCATGGTCGGCTATATATAGTTTTTTTTTCTCTTGTTTTGTTTGTTTTTGTTTTCCCAAAGACAGATTTCTTTCCACTTTTTATATTTATGTTCATATATGTGTGGCTATATATATATATATGTATACCCATATATATATAAACACAATAGTACATGTATTTATAAGCATCGTGATATTGATGGTAGTATTTATGTTACTTAGTTCCCCGAGACAGTAGATACCAATAGAGTGTTGGTGCTGGGATGGATAGGGAATGCATTTTCCTCAACTGGAACTTATGATCTTCTTACAAAAAAAAGACTGAAGATCCAGTTGTCTATTTATTTATTTTTTGTATATTCAGATTTTGTTTCTTTCATGATTTTTTTTCATGGATGTTAACCACACCACTGTTTTAGTTGAAGAGAGAGAGGGACAGGGAGAAAGAGTGAGAAAGACTTGAACGCTGACTTCTTTGTTGATTCCATATCTGTTGGGGGTAGGAATTTAAGCTAAACTTTGCACTGAATTGTGGGAAGAAGCTGCAACAGGATGTTTCTGTGACATGAGTTTTAGTATCAAAGAAAATGGTAGCACATACATCATGTTATTGCAGCGTGCGTGCAAATGTGTGTGTGCGCGCAGGTGTGCATGCATGTGTGTGTGCACGTGTGTGTGTGTGTGTGTGTTCTGCCTAATGTTACAGTATTATTATTTAGCATTTTCTGTTTCTTAACCTCCCAAGTGTTGAAATTTTCATTTTAACATCATTCTAACTGTGCAGTGGTGTCATAGCAATGCATGGTACAGTATATACTACAGGTACGTCCAAAATGCTACGTTTGGCTGGATTCAGAGGACACACTCACGTCACAGTGGACAGAAACAAAGAGAATGTATAAAACGTCTTGTTTACACTTGTATTTTCTTCCTTCCAAGTAGGCCTGTCAATTTCATTCCACACAAGGAGAAAAAGCCACCACTAAGGGCTTGTTTCCATACTCAGCAAAAGGTGGGCGCTTGAAAATATCGACATTCACATCTGCTACTGTCTCATTACACGGCAACTGCTAGCAAACACTTCTCACTCAGCAAACCTTTGCTAACAGACCCTGGCTACAGACCCTTTGTGCACGCTTTGCAAAGACTGTAGTCGCCACATCGCCACTGTACTTGTTTTGGATTCTGTCACATGTCTGAATCTGAAATCTTATGTTATAATCTTATGTTATTATTATTTATTTATTTGCATGAAAACCTCATGTGAGGATGTCATGTTTATCCCCTTCTACCCAAACCAATGAAAAAATATACTTATGTGTTTGAAACTGTCTGTAAGTTTGTTCTGTCGCACCAAACAAAATGTGTTCCTGTGAGGAACTCCCCAAGCACACAGAAAAGACATTTCAGTCGGGAGACACTGGGAGCAGCAGAAGGGCTTGGAGGAAAGAAGCACTCAAATTCAGCAGGGGAAGAGGAGAAGAGGTGACATACAGTATATCCGTGCCTCTTGACAGGAATTGGATGCTTAGAAGTCGGCTTACACAATGAAGATGGTGACAATATAGCAGGGAACTTTGGTTTCTCTCTCATTAAAAAGCCAACATCTTCTGAGAACCACCAGCAAATTGCCAATCTTGTACAAAGCCTTGTCTGCCAGCTGGGAAGCGGGAAGCTGAACAGTTTTTCCAGACAATGACAGCGACAACTCTGACTCCAGTAATGTTTCCTTCATGCAAAACTGAATACAAAACAGCTTACCAGTGTCTCCCTTCATCTACTAATCACTTACTGAGGAGGTCAAATGTAGCATATGTTTAGGAGTGATAATGCTATATGTACTCCACAGATGGTAAAACCTCACACAGAATAACCAGAATAATCACCTCTCCCTATAATATACTGAACATGGTAAATTCACTTCCTCGTGTAAATGTTAGCAGATGCACATGTATCTGCCTTAACCTTGTCAGATTATACAAAGCATACAGATGTACCGCACACACACATATCCTGTGACCTCCTGCTTGCAATGTGACTTTACTCTGACCCAATCGCTGGAGTTCTAATGGCCCCAGTTTGGCTGGAGCTTTACATTTGTGGTCAGGAGGGAGGATTTTATTTCAAGCTCATTATAGATCACTGATTAGTGTCACATTATGATTGTAAACTGCCCCTACTCTACTTTTAAGAGGCCAGATGAAGCAAGGTTTCACAGAAAACCAGACTAGTAGAGATCAACATTCCCAAAATAATGTCTCCAATTTGTTTGGGTCCCCAGAATGATCCACCCTATTAGAGCTGGTGATGTTGTAACTTTCCTCAGCCTTGTTGCATTAGGAGTCAACAGTGAATCATTTCATAGACAGATCAAAAACATGGCCAAGGCAGTAATGGCTGAGTGAAGTTTCTCCAACCACAATGAAATCAATAAGGCTGTCAAGGCTGCATCTTCTTGACATCAATTGTCACGTAACCCCGCACAAGGGTCAAAGTTGAAAGGTCCTTTGTCAGAAGGGCTCCTGTACGCCTCAGGTCCCCAGTCTCAGATCCAGAGGCTGTCTCTATTGAACTGCTGGGCGCGGCTGACTCTGACCCGGGTAACCTTGGCGACCAGCTCCTGCTGCTCAGCCGGCTCCTCTTTCTGCTGCTGAACCTCAGAATCCTGGCGCTTAGGCCCCGCCCCCTGTCTCTGAGGCTCCGCCTGAGGAGGTGATGTCATTTCCTCCGGCCGCCACACTCTCACCTGAAAACACCCATAAAGGCAAACACAGACTGAGGGAATGTGCTAACACAAATGCACGAATAAGAATTCAGTGTGGTGTACACACTAGTCCTGACTGTGGAGTCATAGCAGAGAACATAGGACACACACAATTACACACAAGCTCAAATGAAATGCTGACAGTTTTAAATCTTACGCCTCAAAATCTTATGCTTCAAAGCTGTACTACACTAACGAAACAAAGACTTTTGCAAATGTGACTCAAGGGTATAGCTAAACTACAGCAACACACTGAGAAAATATATACTAAAATGGCTGCAATTATACACAAAGGGGGAAATATTTGGGTGGCGGGACACACCTGTCTGAAATCGATCCTCCTCCTCTTTCTCCTGGTGCCACAGGGCAAGTTCAGGAAAGAGAGGCAGGCGGCAAAACACCTCCCCGAAAACACCACTTCCAACACGCTCAGGATGGCTAGGGGCACCCACAGGACAATGGTGGTACCCTGGAAGAGGGCAGGGAACAGCAGGGGTGTGTGAGGGCAGGGCTTACTTTTTACAAAGACCCGCCACTCTCTGGCCTTCCCAAAACAAGTTCCGCATGGTATGCGCATCCAGACACATGGTCAGTCAACACTCAACACAAACGCTTTTGCTCAGACTCGGTTTGAGTGATTGGGATGGGCACTCTGTGAAGAGCATTGGTGCTTGTAGTGGTGACAGAAAGCCTTCTACCTTGCCTGGATAAAAACCCCGACAATGACAAAAATGTCCCCTTTCATCAAAAAAGCGCTGATGGTGTGTTAACACTGCCTTCCTTCATCAGCATCTCTGTCAAGTCCTGTCTGCTCACCAGCAGTCCTGTTAAGGGGATGTGTGTGCAAGCGTGTGTACAGTCCAATATTTAAGGTAAGGTCAGGTGAGCTTCTTGACCTTTGACCTTTCAGGCATTCCAGACCTCTGTCCTTCTCAGATTCACACGGGAAACAAAGTAGTTAATCTGCGCTGTCCCCCAACCACTGGAGGAATTCTGCCAATCACTCTCAGCGACCCAGCTACCTGTGCGGACACACTATACTTACACACTTAATTCCTTACGGCATTCCTTAATTCCTTATTTCACAGGCGGTTGGCTCTCATTTTTCAAAGGTGTTAAATGAGGGTGCACCGAGAAACCGGGACGGAATGTCTTTTTTTAAATCGCAAGGTCCCCGAGGAAGAAGAAGAACGATTTTCTCATGTCAGCGATTCTGTCACAGCCTGGAAGTCACACGCCGGCGAGAGAGCAGAGCCCCTGACCGGCTGTCACATCGGCTCACTCTGGCATGACCGCTTCCGGTCAGTCTTGACATTTGGCCAAATGCCCCCCCCCCCCATCCCCCACCATCCTTTCACTCACGTAGATTCGGGTGGGGTCGAAGGGGCACTCATTAGTGATGCTGGAGTAGCCAATGGCGTCGGGGAACTTGCAGTGGGTCAGCAGGCTCCGCCCTGCGTTGGCAGTGGCCCTCGCCATGGATACGGTCAGCCCCGCCGTGGAGGCGGCTGCCAGGAGACCGCACAGTGCGCTGACTACCAGCAGGAACCACATCTGACAAACGGGGGTCAAACACATGCCTCTCACATGCTTAGAACATCTCACATACCTCAGAAGTACCCATATTCCAGCAATATATGGGCAGTGAGAGATGCGCATAGACATACATGCTTACTCACACGTGTGCACAGATACACACACACTCACACACACACACACAGATGCACACATACACTGTCACAACCTGCAATATCTGGATTCTCCACAGGGGGGAGCCAAATCTCACACAAACAGATAGAGCGAGAGAGAAACAGAAGGTCAAGATACATGCAGTACAACCATGACCACTAGAGGGCGCCGTCTTACAATCAGGGAGAGAGTGATCAGTAAACTGCACAGTTAATGCAATGCAATGAAATGCCCTGTGCAATAACAGTAAAATCCAACATTAATTTTATTTTAGAAGTGATGGAGCAAGCAGCAACAGATATGTATTGAAAGGGGTGGGAATATTGCCACAAATGAAGAACATTAGTCTTGAAAACACTGAAAACAGGTTAAATGACAGATTGTTGTGCCAAAGCATACAAGTAAATCCCTGTAAACCCGACAGGTTTGGTTCTGGTATTAATGTGTGTGGGTTTCAGTGTCAGGCCCATACAGATCTTTACACACAAGTTGCACTTAAATTATTTAAGTTATTTACTCTAATATATATAAATATGTATATACATACATATATAAACTGTATATATATATATACACATGCACACACACAGATAAAATATTGATTTAGAAGAGAAGCAGTCCTTTAATGAGGACATACCAGGGTCTTGTTCCTTCTGTTTTTGGACAGGACGATGGCTGATACTCCAACAACAACAGCCTGCGGACACACCATGTAGGAGGATCAGAGTTGGCACAGGGAAGGCATGTAAACATATACACTCAGAGAGAATGAGTATGTTACGTAGTGGATTAGTATACCTAAAATTGATAAGCTATGTTTAAGCATAGCCCTGCCTTAACACAGCACCAGAAAAAATTCCATAGAGGCTGAAAGCCAGTCGAGTTTTTGAAAGTCTCTCTGAAAATCAGGACACTAATCTCATTTTACAAATTCATACCTTTATCTAAAAAATAATAACACTGGGACATTTTTCATCATTTGATTTCTTATTTCTCATAAGGGCCAGGAGGAAGAAAATAGGTTCCAGAGCAATACTTACAGGAAAAAGGTCAAAGTAATTACATGTGCCATGGAAAATATGAGATGTTTAGTGGAAAAGCACCTGAAAGCACCTCTTGCTGTGCAGTATGTATACAATAATAGTATGTATTGATTTATCTGACAACACACTCATGTGGACTAAACTAAACCAAAACTGTACAGTTTAACTGTTACTATGACATGTTGCTCCTTTGTGCTTTTGTAGTGTCAGTAATTATCACTTCTGCTATTAATTTCAGTGTTTCTGCGTGTGAGTTAGGCTAAGACCGTTTGAGGTGTGGTCTCCCTCATAGTCTAAGCAGTATAATCCCAATAAATGAGTGGTGTGCTGAAATAAAGAGACACAAAACACTCAGAAGAGTGGATGATGGGAGATTAAGTCCAGATCTTGCTTTTGGTGCATGTTTACCTACTCTGGACTTCATCTCCCATAATCTCTTTTGGTAAATGTTCTGTGGCAAGTTGCCCAGAACCATCCATCTCTCTGATTGGTTCAATTTTTTTAATGGAATGGGGTTTTGGTTTCTCTTCTCCTCTCCTTTCCCCAATGCTGTCTCCCAAATTAACCCCCTTCAATATGAAACTGACAGACCTCGTAAAGACCAGGTATCTGTCCTCTCACTGAATCACATTTTGGAGTATATACCTTTTACACTAGAGTGAGCAAATAAATATACCTCCATATAAAATGTGTTCTGGATGTTCATCACATTCCTGGCCACATAACTTCCCATGTTCTCTGTCTCATTTAGATAATGGCTTTCACCTGAGTTAATTAGTTGGTGTTTACACCTGTGTTCTTTGTTATTTAAGCCCTGACCTTTGTTCATGTTGTCTCTGCTCAGTGTTGAGTTGCCCTACCAAGCCAAGCCTCTTATATCCTGAGTCATCGCTACATTTGGATTCACCCTGCTCCTTGTCACAAAAATAGGATTAAGTCTAAAAGCATCTTCACAATGACAATCTGACTCCAGAATCCTGCAGTGGTGATTAGAAGCAATGATCATTACCCTGAGGTAACTGCAATGGAAGCATTACATCACATTGTCATTTAGCAGACACTCCAGAGCAAATTGCACAGGATACAATTTTTACATGCTACCCATTTATACAGCTGGATATGAACTGAGGCAACTCTGGGATAAGCACCTTGCCCAAGGATACAGCAGCAGTGCCCCAAAAGGGAATCAAACCAGCAACCTTTTGGTTATGAGCCCTGCTCCTTACCACCATGCTACACTGCTGCCCATTGGAAGCTTCAGGTGTAACTAGCTACGGCAGCAAAGACGCAACAGCGGTAGGCGGGCGTGCTCACCATCATGCCGGCCACCAGCGCGATGACGTTGGAGATGGCGTACTCCATGGCGCGGGCCTGCCTGTGCAGGCTGACGTGGCGGAGCACCGCCCCGTGCACCAGCGCCCCCAGCAGGAAGTTGATGTGGCCCACCAGCACCATGCCCAGGCCCATCTTCATCAGGGTCCTGTCGTCCCTCAGGCTGGCACTGCACAAACCTGCAGGGGGCGCACAGGAGCAAGCAGGAGTCACACAGCCAGCAGTTCTGTCCAGTCCTGTGATGTTTATGCACAGATTCAGCTGGATGCTGTGTTTCCTTATGCACTCAAAAATAAGAGGACAAGCTGAAGTCCCCCTGGATAACTTTCAGCCTTATACAAGAAGTCAACCAATGGCAAAAATCAGGACATTTTTAAACGTTACCCATTTATCAAGATGTCTAATTCAAGACATTTTTGACATTTGTTACATTACATTACATGCATTTAGCAGACGCCCTTATCCAGAGCGACTTCCAGTACAATTGAACATATGTGTATCCATTCAATTTAAATGAGCAACAGTGTCAGACCAGGCCAACAACACTTCCAGACCAGTGAGTGTGAGCATAACACTGTTCAAGCCCTACCACAAGTTAACTTGTGCAATTCCCAAGAATGAGAATGAACTGCCATTTTGTTCAGAGGTTTTTGTTTCAAATATTATTGCTTTGTCTCTGGCCCTCTCCTGTCTTTTACCTTTTTGTGTACCAGATTTGTGATAATACATTTTCCCTGTAAATGAGGGATTTTGATAGCTAGCTATCTTGAAAATTGTGAGTGAAAACCAGAGATTGTGGCCTGGGGGATTTGGGTCTGTTAGTAATCACCTGTCTCTGATTGAATGCATCCTATGGTATTATTTTGAGCAAATCTTTCTGGAAACCTGAAATCTGTTTTTCACAGTCCTTTGGCAATTTCTAAAACTTTGTTTAAATGGACCTCAGGATTCCACCTGCTCTTAATGTTCACTGTGACTGTGGTAAAGGGCTGAATACAAAATACAGTGTATTCATTGCAATGTATCATATTATAAATAGCTGTCTAGACTGGAGCAGAACCTTGTGTTTTTGTCTGACAGTGAATCTCAATGTGGAACCAAAGAGGGTGGCCAGGTCCAAACCCCACCTGAGTCCTGTGTAATTAACTGTAATTAACTTCATCAGCTGTGATGTGAATGTACAGCCCTTGAAGAGTGAGACATCAGAGAAAGATGGTCTAACTGGCATCCCCCATGAGAGAATGAGCACCTATTTACTCCAGCTCTGAGGACAAAACCCAGCCAAACCGACACTTTGTGCGCAGACTGCAGCCTTGTACTCTGAACACATTTGGAACTATCGTCATGGCTACGGTTCAGATGTGTCGCCCACAAATCGGTGTTTGTCTGGTGGACACCATCAGTTCAGAAGGCAAACACCAATGACCCATATCAACTGGCTATATAGACAATACATTGTAATTATGGCAGCAAAATAACTGTTATCAAACTAGCCCAAGCCTCAGTGAATAAGCAGGCATACATTAAAAATATCACCGCAGATTTACTTGGTGATTCTTTCACTTTCAAGGGAATGCAGCATGTTTAAAGTTTGGACCCTAGATATTCCAGAGCTGCCCTGAGGTATAATGTTGCATAAGACTAAGCCATGGAAGCTGCCTGTGGGCCTTCCCCTGCTCTGTTTTTGTCACAAACAGTAGCCCTGCTCTGTACCGCAAACAACAGCTGCACTTCACCTAACTGTGGGGGATAAGCACAGAGCAAGGGGCACAGCCTGCATAAAGCAGGCTAAATACACGTTACAGGGACATAATGACAGAATGGATGTAGTGACTCGATACATGTTACAGGGCCGTAACGACAGAATGGATGTAGTGACTAAAAACATGTTACAGGCAGCTTAACAACAGAATGGATGTAGTGAATTGATGTATGTTACAGGGACTTAATTACAGAATGGATGTTAAATTTCATTATTGGCATTTAGCAGACAATTTTATGCAGAGCAACTTAAATTGCTTACAGTTTTTTTTTCCCCCAGTGCTACCCATTTATACAGCTGGATATTTATTAAGGCAATTGTGGGTTAAGTACCTTGCCCAGTGTTACAGCAGCGGTGCCCCTGTAGGGAATAGAACCAGCCACCTTTTGGTTATGAGTCTTGCTCCTTAACCACTATGCCACACTGCCATGTCTAGTTAAATTCTTTCCCTGGGTTTTTCCCCATGGAGGAAACTCTGGATCCCAGCTGGATGTAATGACTAAACACATGTTACAGGGACTTAATTATATAATGAATGTAATGACTTAATCCATACTACAGGGACTTATGTACGGAACGGATGAAGGGAGCACTAAACATGTTACTTTGAGTTCATTATGAAAAACATATCAAGCGAGTGTCACTGGCATGCTCCTACTACAGCTTGAACCTGTGATGTGCACATATACAGGCAGACTCTCACACTGGGAGAACATACCTCTGGCAGCTGGATAACATTCCCTCACTCGAATTTCTCTGCGCTCTTCCCTCTTTACAAGACATATGGCCTTTTCAAATCCAAGTCAGGATGCCAGTGGCAAACGTAAGCCTTGGGTAACGATCAATCCGCTCAGGTCGGTGTAAACGCCACAGCGGAGATAACATGTCCATTAATGATTAGACACTGAATACACTGGGTTAACGTGCTGATGCTAACCCAGCTCTCAGTCTGCACTCCCAGTCTGACAGCCTGCACTGGACTGTGTGTCAGAAATTAAGACAAACAGTTCATCCATGATGGCTTGAAAGGTCCATTGGCATTGGCAGATTCAGCTGCACTGCACTGTACTTTACTGACAGACTACAACAATGTGCAACATTCACTGGTGTGCTCTTTCAAATCAACCGCACATGAACCATAGGGAAAATGGATGGGATATTGCAATTACTGTCAATTACTGCAGCACATAAACTTTCTGTCTGTTCACAGATTCAGTAGAAACAAAAGACATAAAATCATGTACAGACTGCTTCCCTGCTCTGCACAAAAAAAAATCTCTCAGCCCTTCCACCACTGCAAATATTTAACATCCATAGATTAAAGGGAAATATTTAACTGGTAGAGGCAAGACGAAGCAAGCTTATACAGCGAAAGCCATTGAATTATTTTCAGAGGGCTTGGTGGATTAGAAGAATCCTAAAGCTCCAGGGTAACAAGCTTCTTTGATCACTCTCTCCACGCCCCTTTTGATTGACCTGGGCTGTTTATGAGATAGATTCCCACCCAGCTCCCAATTTGAGCGGCACTCAGTCACATTCTGTGAACTGACAGCGAGATGAAACAGTTGGACCGTTTACCTTATTTCTTTGTTTGGCAGATGCCCTAATCTGGCTCATAATTCAGTAACAATCTGTTTACACAGCTGGATTGTGGGAAGTCACCGCTGCGCATCTCACTCAAGGGCAAACCAGCAGTGGCCAGCCTGGGGGTCAGACCCTTCCCATAATACCATGCTGCAGCCTCACCAAACAACAAAGAGAGGAGCATGCAGGGAAGAAAGGAGAGGAAAGGGCAATGGTGATTGAAAAAAAAAACCAGGAAAAACGAGTAGAAACAATTATATTCAAAACTTGGATAAATATGTTTCTCAGAATCAATGAGCTAGAGGCTCCAAATTTTGATCCAGGAACATTTGTCTATGCATTTATTAAGAGATCCTGAGTCACAGTTTATGTGATAACTTCAATAGGTCTTCATGTGGTATAAATTATGCCTTCATGAGCATGGCATTATAACTAAGGCCGTTATATGCAAATGTATCATTTATGACACCTGACAGAGGAATGTACCATACAGGGGGATACTTCACATGTGGTTTTATTTTTTTACATATGAGTTATGGTACTGCAGTCACTAAAGCTTCATAGAATGGCAATGTCATGTTATGTATGCTTATGAATGTCTTACATTTTCACACTTATAATGTGTAATGTGTGATCACACCCTGTTTTGTGCTAATCTGGAGTAGAAGCCTAAAATATTGGTGTAGTCCATTCTTTGGAAGCCAACAGTCATACAGTTGATAGAAAACACAGGGGACACAGGGGAAGCGTGTAGGGACAGGTATAGAGCAGTATGTTAGTCTCATCCTCCCCAGCGAAGAGGCAGATGTTAAAGAAGTCCCAAAGGAGGGTCTGAAGGAAAACTGGCATGGCATTATACGCAGACTCACATGCAGACCCGCATGGTCCATATTTACCCCCAACATCTCTGGAATCATATGCCCTCCCAGAGTGTTTACACCATACACAGACTACAGAAGAGTCCTCAGTCCTCCACATTCCCATCATCCTCCACTGGTCATCAGCATAGTGGAACCTGGGCTGTATTACTGCACCACCCGCAGCAGGTAGCAATATATGGATCCATGGTTACATTTAAGATTTTCCTGTTTGACCACAGTTAATATGAAACCAACAGGAATGTGATCATGGCAGGAAATAATAGTGATCATGTAATTACTCCTGAAGCTCATATTGCCCGATATTTCAGATTACCTTTGTTTCAGAATGTAACTGCACTTTATTATACTGCCCCAACGAAGGTTTAGTTATCAGTGCACCAGGTTTCCAGTTTAATTTGAGATGTTTGCCCATTTGTCAAGTTGTCTGTATACTGTGTGCCCACATTTAAAAATAACAACGGACAAAACACTCACAAGCTAGTGTGTGTTAGCGTGGTTGGAGAATGAGAGTTGCAATTATGATTCAGGATTTAATTCCACCTTTGCCACAGCTGTGGTATCTTTCAGCAATAGACTTACCATGAATTCCATCAGTATGATATCCAGGTGTATATCATAAATTCATAACATATTCATAAATTCATAATGTACAAATTAGTTTGTCCTAAACAGGGACATGTATTTTGTGTATTGTAAGCTTACTAATAATCATTTACTTTACGTCCTGGCTTCAGCTCCAAAATACTTTTTTTTAAAGGTCACCAATGTCATTTCTACCTTTGTGCTGCTATTGAAAATGTATTTACTGTGCTGTCCGAATGCTGTTTTATAAATTAATTTTTACACGTGTTTCTACTATATTTATTTTAGTCATGTATCTATTTGTTCATTTATTTGGGAGATACGTTGTTCCAGTGTGACATAGAGGGCAACGGTATATAAATTCAAAGAGTACAATACAAAATAAATACCAGTGTGCTGACAGTAGCTGATAGTACCAGTAGGAAGCACTGAGTCACAGCTGATAAAATTTTTACCTCTGATCAGTAATTACTAATCAGAAATGGCTGAGCAGCACATGGGAAATATTAAGAAATGTTACTTTGCTTTTTTTATTGGAGGCATATTCAATGTACCCCTGCTTGAAACTTAACTCCCTCGCTTCAATCCCACTCTACAGAGTCTGGTCTTGGCGAAATTGATATCCACTATCTCTGGTTATTTTTTCCAAATTCTAATACTTCTCAGATGCATGTATATGACAGAATGCGACTCACCTAAACTGACCATTCTGTGATAGCCTCCTGGTCAAGTCATTCTAAGTGGACTTTTCTATTGTGCCCCGGCATCGTCTTTAGGTTGCACCTCTCTCTTCCCCGCACACATCGCTATCGGGTGACTATTGCCTTCGTCGGGTGACCAGCAACGACGGGTGCATCAATTTACAAGCTCCCCTTGCGCTCTTTGACTTAAAGAGACAGACTCGATTTAAAATGAGGTTTCTCATCTCGAAAAACGTCTGAGTGGATTTGCTTTTAAGCAACACTTTACATTGCATAGTTGCATACTTCTAATATGAAAAATATGTTTATATATATGTATATATAACGTTGCAAAACTCTGAAGTTGTTTCTTCGACACTGAAATGAAGACAAAAACGAATTATGCCACTTGTCAGCCACTAGAGGAAGACAGTACTATCACGCGTGGATTTCGTAAGGCTCTATACAGTAACGCCCTTTGCTGTGGGTAATATTTACATTCACTTAAACTGACCTTTGTTTGCACACATAGTTTCTCTTACAAATGCACGTATGTATACTTGAGTCAATCGGTCTGTACAAGTCTTCAAGCTGAAAAGTTGAACTTCACGGTTAAGAAAAATTAGCGTCGTTTCTATCCAAGTAAAGAAGCAGTCGTATTTACAAATTTATTTACAAAACTCAGATTTATTCATTTATCTCCGTGTAAAAACAAGAAATATTTGGCTCTTTTTTATTCAATTTGTAATGAAAGTCACAAATGACAAATAAATAGAATTACTTCTCTCTCCTGTCAGTGTGTTGTATGAATGGCATCATCAGACAAATCATGATCCTCAGTATCAATAGGTTCTCATTTTAATAAGATTCAGTTTCAAAACGGCAGACTGTTAGTAAACAAAAATCCCTAACTGCCATTAAATGATTTATTCATGATAAACTGATGAAAGAAATAAATGATAAATTGAAGCTGGTCTACATGCGCTGACAACACTTGTATCTGCCAAGAAATTAATCACTGAAATGGATCCCTGCTCAAACTATGTTGGCTGTTACATGCATTGGGCATCAAAAACTGATCCTGGGTCCCCAACCCCTGTGGCAGTAATGTGGCAGAGAAAGACATGAGCTTGTCAGCTATTGAAGCTATTTTATCATGTGTGTTCATTCATAACAATTTCTTCAGTAGAAACAGGCGGCACAGGTATAGCTCTTGACTTTAGCGAAGACGTGAGGAGGCTAGTGTTTGAAGGGGAGCTCGGGGGCCGGCGCCTGCCCGTCCTCGTTGCCGCGGGAACCCGGCTTGTAGTCCAGGCTGGTCATGGCCATGTTCCATTCCCTGCAGTCCTCGTGACCGCACCTGCTGCGCGGCACGTCGTGCCTCCCCCGGTGGGCCAGGCGCAGGATGCGGTGAAAGATCAGGTAGAAGATCTCGCTGATGTTCAGGATGATGCAGAAGGCCGAGGCCCCCACCATGAAGTAGGTGAAGACGGTCTTCTCTGTGGGGCGCCCGATGTAGCAGTCCACCTGGTTGGGGCAGGGGAAGGCATCGCACTTGACCTGGCGGGGCACGTGGAAGCTGTCGTAGGTGAGGTACAGCAAGTAGAGGAAGGAGATCTCGATGCCGGTCTTGAAGAAGAGGCTCAGCAGGTAGGTCCACCACAGGCCCCCGTGCTTCTGGCCCGTGTTGTCGTAGAGCTTGGCGTCCTCGCCGTGCTTGGCCCGGTACTTGCGCTCGCGCTCCTTGCGGTAGGCCACGTGCATCACCACCAGCAGTGAGGGGCAGGTGACGAAGATCAGCTGCAGGGCCCACAGTCGGGTGTGCAGGATGGGGAAGATGCTGTTGTAGCAGGCGGTGGGGCAGCCCGGCTGCCGGGTGTTGCAGTCGAAGTCCTTCCAGTCTTCGTGCCACACGCGCTCGGTGGCCACCACGAACACCAGCACCCGGAAGACGAAGACCACCGAGAGCCAGATCCGCCCGAACCCGGTGGAGTACTTGTTCACCCCGCTGAGGAGGCCTTGGAACATCTTCCAGTCCATGTTGTCGGCTTGAGGTCCACTTCCTCTGTGAGCTTCTGAACCAGGGAGTGTCTGTTTCGCTGTCTCACTGTCTCGCTCTGACTACTGTTTCGTGTAATCTGGAACTTGAGGAAACAAAAATAATAATGAAATTGAAAAATATTAAATGCTTTGCAGTATATTACATGGCAGTCATGTTGGACAGATATTTACGACAGATTATTGTACATTTTTGTGTGAAGTCAGCGAATATTCTCACCGCTGCTTTTTGTACTTTCGTTCTAAAACCCAATATGTTTGAAGTTTTAATGAATGGAAAACCGATACAGATCATCTCTCAAATTAAAGCAATTTGTTATAACATTTGGGAGAGAATTCCACAGTTATTAATAACATTATTAATGTAAATCTCTCTACATGACAGCAATATCTGCTCCCCTGTAATGCTCCTCAGCTTGGCGCTTTTAAAGGTAGTATTGGACTGCGGCCAGGAGTAACCAGCCACGCCTGAGGCTAGGCCAATTCCTTTGTGTTTCCATATCTTTCTATGATGTAAATTGATGCTGTTGAACTTAAGTCTCTTGAACTAAAATCTCAGCACTGAGGTTTGCCAGGCTCTCTGAATTACAACCAGATGCAAATTCCAGTCCTTGACAGTGTTTCACACAGCTTTAGCTTGGCAATTACTTAAAGAAAAATGTACAAACAAACAGAAATAGCATGCATGGTAAAGATGTGCACTCTGCCCTTAACTTTGAATAACAAAGTTAAACAACTTCTGCTTTTCTTTTTACACATCAGCAGCATTATGACTTTGGCAGTACGCAGCTAATATTAACGAAAATAATATGTAATAGAAAAGTAATGCTTAGTTGCATTGCTCAATGTTAAAAACAAGGCATACTAGTGTTAAACTGAATTTTGACATAAATCAAGAGGAGAACCAAAAAACTGATTCATATTATTTTTAATAGGTATACATGCAGTACTAGCAAGTATGAGCATGTGTAGCCCATACATGTGGTTATACTTCATTTATATAGGTATGTATGTGTGTAAATACAGATCTGTGATAAATAAAATCACTAAACAGAGCAATAACTGCTGTTCAAAAAATCCATTCCCTACCACGATAAAGCAACATATTACTGAATACTTTTATGATCATCATTATTTTTCTCAGATAAATGCATGTCGATTGCATTGTGTCTTAGATACCTTCAGTAGCATAAAACCCAATTGTTTGTATTTGATTAGCATCAGTGTGCTTGTCTTCAGAAAGATACTGGGGTCTCCTTTATACCCTCTTAAAAAGTACCATTTCATACTTACTTTAGAACTAAGTTTGCTCCATCGTCCTCTCTCTGGCTGCTCCTGTTGTCCTGGCTGTTTGGTGTGTGCTCTTTACTGTGATCAGCCTTTGAATACTTCAGCTTTTGGCATTTGATTCTGCCGGTACTCTGACCTATGAACACTTTTTTCAAGAGGTGTGGTCAAGCAAAATACACACATGTGATTTAAGATATGGGCTATTTACTGTGGAATACTGACCACTACTTTTTCATTGTGTCCGCTTATGATTAATTCATCCCCCACCCAAAAATGTCTATCTCACTACCTGTAGATACAATAAACTGAAAAAAAAAATTTACAGAGTCATTCAGGCAATCTAGGAAAACAAAAAAGGAATCATAAGACTGCAAAACTGCTGTGTCTGGTGAGGTGACAGGGTGTCTGGTGTCATTAGATTTGTCACTTGTGGAGGCAGTGGGCTTTGCCATACAGGACCAGTCAAAAGTTTGGAGACATCCACTCATGGAAGGGTTTTTCTTTATTTTTACTATTTTCCACATTTTAGCGTAATAGTAAAGACATCAAAGCTATGAAATAACACAAATGAAATTGTAAAGTGACCAAAAACAAATCAAAAACAAATCAAAACTATCTTATATTTTAGATTCTTCAAAGTATCCAAACAATATTTAATTTTTTTTTTATTGGAAAGAAATTCATACATCAATTTCATCATGCATCAACTTCACTATTTATATTTGTATGAGGCAAATTTCAAGCGTTTAAGCATGTGTCTTTAGAGCATAAAAATGTCTTTGAATGCATGTTTCCCATTATCTCAATCAGGTGTGTCCAAATTTTTAACTGGTACTGTACATGTGTGCATTTCCTGTGTGAGAATGTGGTACGCCATAACCCCAGATGCTCACTTTTGTTTGGCACCTGATATACTGGGTAAGCAGACCTTCCCTAGGCCGATCCTTTATTTGCCCGGGCGACTGGAACCCCTGGTACAGAACAGCGGGATAGGCTTTTTGTTCAGACAGCTGGGCTGGGCTGGACTGGGCACCTCATATCGCTCCCTGTATATCTCAGAGACACAGCCTGCAACAATACACTCAGAACTCCAGTGAACTCTGTGAATGTGTCTAATCAGCAGATCTATGAGAAATGCTTAAATTAAAGGTGATATGGTTTAGAGGGCTGCCAGGTATCGTCACACAGGTGTTTGCCTTTCGGGGTTGCCCATCTAGCCCCGACCGGCTGCCCCTCCCTCGGTGGTGTTCTGATTGTTGTGGTTTTCGGTCCTTTCTTTGTCCTTTTCAGTGTAACACATGGCGTTATCACTAGTTCTGTCCCAACATTCACGTGGCCAGGATAATCTTTGCAGCACCTCTGCAGACTATCTCAAAGTATTCATAGGAGTGTTCCAGAGTCTTTATCATTTTCCATATGCTTTTAATGAAACCACAAATATTAGGGTGCACAGAGAAACACAGATTTGTAAATAATGGAAAATAATGATGTTGTTTGCATGCCGTTGTACCTACATATTGTACTTGTAGAATATGTTGTAAAATGCATGAAGCAAAATGCATATATTCCAAATGCAATGCAACAGACTGATTGCTAAGGGACATATAGGAGCAGATGTGTGATTGAAATACTTCTACATTAATCTGCACCACTGTGGCACGCTCATTGATCGCTGCATCAAGCTAACTGGGTTGATTAGGGGTCAAACCCCTCACTGAGCATTTAATTGCCTGTTTAAGAAAAAAATTATAAAAAATATAATAAAAAGTATACCAAACTGTGCTGAGGTTTGCTGACTCTATGACCTCTATGGTTGTGTGATTTGCTTTTGTAGCCAACAATTTAAATGTAATAGAGACAAGCTATACATCTGTATTGTTTGAACATCCATCATGGTGTTAATTATCTCACTTTGCTGCATTTGCATGGGATTTCTGTGATGCAAATATTAAATTAAATGATAATATTAACAGCAAATTTAAAATTTAATATTAAATTTAGACAGCAAAAGCTAATGTCATTAATAATCTAATACTAATCAAAAAGGGAAACATGTTCATGCTGCCAAGACACTGCTTGTGGGTCCTCTGGAAAGAATGTTCTTAGTGTTCAGGAATTTACAAAATCAAGGCTTCTCACGCTCTTTGGGAGTGAGGGACAACTACCCAGGGGTAACATGTGATGGTGGGCCTCAAATAGGGAAAAAAAGAGTAGTCAATACAGCAGTACATAAATTGTTTTAATATAATTTAATTGTATACATGTTGTGGTGATTCAGTTTAAAATTTCTTCCACACATTAGCAATATTGGAGGTAAGTGGATGACCCTAATGTCATACCTGTATCTCATATGAAATGCAACAACAAAACATAACTTTGTAAGCAGAAACAGAACACAGAGCTTTATTTACTTGAACAGGTCAAAGGTTTGGCACCTTTGAGAACAAAGTACATTTATGTAATTAATGTACAATGGAGAAAATCAAATCAGTCATTTCCCACATAGATGTACATTGTTTGCCCTTTCAGCTTGAATTTATATGAAGAAAAGTATAAAAAAGTGTGAAAATATGTTCAGGTATCAGGATAAACACATGTATGTTAGGTTGTTGGTTTGTTGTTTATTCCTCATGCAGTGTAGATAAAAAATAACAATGAAATCCTTTCATTTAATGGCACTGATGAACTGCTGAACCATGAATACCATGGATGTGAATCGTAAAGATGATATTCTCCTGCTTTGCAATTTGATCCTAATTTTCAACAAAGATTAAGGAGGTAGTCCTTTGGAGAAAAAAGTCATTGTTAGGGTGCTACATTAAGTAATTTCAATATTGCATTTTTCCCTTTTCATTAACAAAAAATGCAGGGTACAAAATACAACAAAATAACACAAAACAAATCTGAATTTTTAAAAATTACTGAAACAAAAGCCATAAAATCAAAACAAACAGAGACCTTTTTCATGTCTTGTGACTTGGCTTCACTCAATGTCATTTGAAACTTCTTCAACAAATAACTACCGAACAAGAATAAACACCTTTGCTCATTTTCAATGTGCTGTTCCTATAAGTTTAAGCAAAGTAAACACTTGTTTGTGAACCTTCTTTTTATGAATTATTAACTTTCTTTCCAACAATTTTACATTGAGCAAACCTCATTATCAATTGCCTTTTTTTAACTTGGTTAGGTCTTTAAAACATGGAATAAAAGATGATGGCCCCTACATCCTTAGTCCTTTCTCACCTTCATTCCCAGAAATAATCTCTAAAGGGAAACCCTGCAAGATCAGGCAATGGGCATAGATTTTGTCAGAGAAGCATCTGATTTTACTCCCTGGTCAGCCATCTTCAAAGAGTGACCCTCTGAGAAGACGCTGTTGTCCTTGCCAACCAGAGAGGTCTTCATGGAGTGCTGCAGGGCACGCCGTTTTGCCGGGAACTGCTCCCCACAGCGCTTGCCGATCAGGTAGAAGATCTCACTGAGGGTGAGCAGCATGCAAAACAGGCTGATGACCACCATGAACAAGGTGAAGATGCGCTTCTCCCTGGGCCGGGAGATGAAGCAGTCCACCTCGTTGGGGCAAGGGTCCTCCGTGCACTTGACCAGCAGGGGGAAAAAATCCACCCCGTAGATGTAGAAAACGAGGTAGACGAAGGTGGCGTCCACGGCCAGCTTAAAGAGCAGGCTCAGGAAGTAGGTCCACCACAGGCCCCCGCGCTTCTTGCCCGCGTCGGGGTAGAGGTGAGGGCAGTCCTCGCCGTACTTGCGGCAGTGTTTTCGGTCGCGCTCCTTGCGGTAGGCCACGTGCAGGACCACCAGCAGCGAGGGGCAGGTGACGAAGATCAGCTGCAGGGCCCACAGGCGGACGGGCGACACGGGGAAGAAGTGGTCGTAGCAGACGTTGTGGCAGCCCGGCTGGGCAGTGTTGCAGGCGAACTCCTTCTGCTCGTCACCCCACACCTTCTCCGCCGCCACCACGAACACCAGCACCCGGAAGACGAAGACCACCGAGAGCCAGACGCGGCCAAACGCCGTGGAGTACTTGTTCACCCCGCTGAGGAGGCCCTGGAGAAACAGCCAGTTCATCCTGAGATCGTCCTGTCTGACTGCGGTAACCTGGCCGGGATGGATTTGGTGCTACCCTGTGGAGAATCTGATCTTGACCAACCACGGTGGCAGAGGCACTGCTGACAGGGAGTACTGCTTGAAAATGCTTCCAACAGCACTTTGGAACAGTGACTTGTACAGTAAAGACGTCAAGCAATTCACACTTTTAATGCAAACAACATATGCAAACAAGGACATAGCCAACGCCCATCAGTGGTGAAAGAGGGAAAGTGCCATTAGTAACACCTATTAATTCAACACTGTGATGAATGACTGATTCACAGTCTTCAGACAGGGAGAAGCCATATTCAATATCACTACAATAGCTATGCCTGATTTCTCAGGAAATAGGGTGAGAAGTATGCCCTGAAGTATAACTTATTATAGTGAGGGCATAGGAAGCATTCATCTGATACCTTATGTTTGCCTTTTTATATGCATGTATTTTAATACCGCAAAATATATCCTGTATTCTAAAACAAAAGCATGTTAAACTTGGAACAGGAAAAGAAAACATTCCCTTTGGAAATTTTACTATGGTGTTTTACAGTGGGCTAGATAATTTATTTTGTTTTATAAAAATATAACATGCAACTTGTAATTTGGCCTGCCTAGCTTATGATATGTAGCTTTATGACATGTAGTTCACATAGGAATAGGTAGTCATCCTTAAACACTGGCAGGCTTTTCATAACTTCACTTTAATGTAACATTTAATTTCCTCCCAAGATATATGATGTGTACTGTTTCATAGTAACATTTCCTCTATTCTCTGAGGTAACTTGGCCTAGCGGTTTATCATTTTAGCATCCGAACTTAAAATGCTTGTTCTGCACACTTGTTTTCACCATTTCCTAGGAATGGAGCAGACTGTCACAGGAAATGCATTTTAACAGAGACAGCAGTGCTAACTTGTTAGTTGTCTTGCAACTTCAATTGTCAGACCTGCTACACTGTAATGTAGGATGAATTCTGCATTTGATATCATTGATACAGGGATTTATGTACATGTCATTTCTGTAGTTGCAGTCATCATGTGTTGTACACACCTGTCACGCACCAAGGAGTAATTATGTTGACTAGTGTTTGCTAATATTACTACTGTTATCCCTCTTCGTATTCTTTTTGTTATGACTGCTAACAGTGCTCACGATGAAAATTAGTAGTTTTACCTCGTGGAGTAAGTTAATACCCACATTATACACAACCTTAGAGCTGTTAGAATATGACTGGGAAACAGGACATACAGAGATGACAGTTCAACAGTACAGAATACGGTTACACGGCTGTGAAAAATAAGCATACGTTGGTGAGCATACTAGCCCTACTTACACATCGTATTAAATTGATCTGTATCACCATCAGGGTAAAATTATTCGTGCGTTTTGCTGCCTCTTCGGTGCAAGTTTCCGTTTGTTTTCACTCCCTGTCTTTGAAAGACCACATTCTTTTTATGCGCTGGCTGATAAACCACAGTTCCTTGAGTAGAGGAAACTGTGGCTTTAATTCGTTTGAAACAGTGAATCTTTTACTGTGTGTGAGGTAGTGCTGAGAAATGTTTTCCTGTAAGTAAGAGTCATACCTGTGTCAGTTGTGGCAGAATTATTTTCGCAAATACTGGCATATGAAGAATATATGGGTATCGATGAGTAACGTGTCCTATTCGTGTCTGATATTTCTTTGTGTCTTAGATCATCGGCGTTGATCTCAAACCCGCCGCTGATGGTCGCTCTATATTCGCCTCTACCTTAGTAATGCCGGATTGCTAGTTAGCTGAAAACTTTTGTCTCCTCTTTCAACTTTTGATTTTCCCTCCCGGCGTACCAAGTACTTCCTGCATCAACTCGGGACAGGAGAGGGTGAGGGGTCAGAGACAGAAACGGAGTCTCGGAGACAGGATTGTTTTTGCAGCAGCATCCCGGGACAATGTGACCCTGTTCGCTGTCACCTTCATTTAGTTGGAACGACCCCTGTTCTGTCGCCAAATTACCGTGCGGCGGTGAGACCCGGCTGCGGCTACGCTAGGTGGGACGCCGTGCACGGTCTGTAGTGGGCCAAAAATTTCCAGGGGAGTTCTCCCGACTGCCTCGCCTGCCGAACAGATCATCATTCCGGCTGCGGTTACGGCAAAGGGAGGTAAGGGAAGTCCTTGGATATATTTTATTCACATAGACAGTAAAGCTAGCTACCCCTCATGTACAAGCATTGTTTGTTCTGGATTATAATGCATTTACAGTGGTTTCTCTGCTAGCTAGCTAGCTTAGCTGCATAATGTGCATGCATGCATTATTACATGATGTACCTAGCGAGCAAGCTAGCAACTATGACCAGGTAGCTGTAGCTAGTATAGCTGGACTGGCAACTCGATTATTATACAGCTGGTACCATAGACAATGGGGCGATGCCGGGAGTGGAAACAAATGTTCATTAGGTGAAAACCGAACAGTTTGGTCTCAGAGCGGCCAAGCATGAGTTCGTTAGCTAATAAATATTTTTAAAACCACGAGAGAGTACTTAGTACTACCTAACGTAAGCTAGCTATCTAATAATATACGCTGACTTCACACACCAGATACTTGGCTGACTGGCTGGCTAGCTAGCTAGCTAACTGGCTTGCTGGCTGTATTTATGTCTTATCTCAAGTTTCCTACGGTCAGTATTTGCTATTTTAAATGTGATGTAGTCTCTAAGCCAATTGTCCTGTCCACTTCACTCCTCCGGTTTCCTATCAGCCATGCGACAGTGGTGTCTTCCGGCTGTGGCCCCGCGAACAGAACCGCTCCTGACGGGCCGACTGTCTCCTCAGCTGTCAGGTACCGTCATCAGTCTCGGGGGTTCAAGCCTGCCTCTCTCAACATTTGACGTGAGATGCATAAGTGAACTTAGCAAGAGGAATGTCACACTTTGTCGTTTACATGTCTGCTATTAGATTTTTTTTCTATTTTTTAATTCCTTCGCTGAATAATGTTTTCAAAGCTCCTATTTTTATTCATTTCTATGATCATTATGTTGGGTGTTGTGTCCGTGCAGGGACGTGAAGCTGAATATCAGTTTTCAGAGCCCTAAAAACACATCCACACGGAAAATTTAATAAAGGTGACTAGATTTTTTTTTAGAACCCACTTAGGTGGCTAGAATTTTTTTGTATTTATTTCATATTTGCAAGGCCAGTTTAAAGTGGCAAATTGCCCAGTGGCCGACCCATGTAGCAGTTTTGCAATGTCAATGAATGAGTGAGTCAATGATATATAAAGTAATTGCAGATATATATATATATATATATTTTTTTTAAATAATGAGGAAAAAGTGATTTTGACATGACCTTGTCAAGTGATCAAATTTGCCACATATAGTTTTACTGTAATACGTGCAAATTCAGCAGACAATACCTGGGCAGTAATAGTAGTTTAGAAGGGTTACCTCCGGTAGCTGAAATGGAATCATTAAAACACCTATCATTAGCTTGACATGTGATTTGTAAGGCACACACACAGAGTTTGTACCATGTTCTCTCACTGGAATACACTCTCATCGTCTTAATTCTGCTGTACAAACTTTGAAAATTTGAGTTTTGTTCTCGGTAGTTATCTTTAAAACCCCGTGCACGCTTCCTCTAAATTGCACATTATAAGCTGTTATGGATATGGATGCTTCTGTTGATCTAAAAGAGGTAGAAAATGGAGATGGAATCATTTTTTCTGTGGCATTGCTCTGAGGTCATGTCTGTACCAGCTCTCCACTTCTTGCATTGAGTCTGAGGAGAATCTGCCAGACCTTGGTTTTGAATTAGTAAGAATACCCTCTTTCTGAACCAGCATTTTTCTATTTCAAAGCCTGAAATTAGATGCTTCAAATTCTTTTTTTATCTTCTGAATGGTTCAGCTTTTTGGCAAGAGTGTCTCTTGTCTCTATTCTCTGTTCAAGACTAGAATTTCTCTTTTTACTGAACAGTCATATTAGAATCAACATTAAAAGAAGACTGTACAAAATTCCCAGTGAGGTCATTTAAATTACCTTAACTTACAAACTTGTTCAAGACCCTTACTCAACAGAGCACATTCATGTGCCAGATTGTTTTTTGTGGTATTTTCAAGGGAACATTTTAACTGTTTATATATTCTTATTAATTTTTTTATAACTGATTATTTTCACCCACCATTAAAATTGTGTCACAATATAACATGTCATATTATTTAAATTAAAAAGTGTCATTCACATTTAGCTGCAGTATGCATCAAGGGTTTGGTTGCTTCAGTCTTTGCTTTTGGCTCCCTTTGACTTGTGGGCTCTTTGTTCTTAAGTGGCCCTGATTTACATTAGATTCCATTACATTACACTCATTTAGCAGACGCTCTTACCAGAGCGACCTCTGGCACAAAAGAACATAAGTGTATCCATTCAAGTTGAATGAGCAAAAGCGTCAGACCAGGCTAACAACACTCCCAGACCAGTGAGTGTGAGCATAACAGCTATTCAGGCCCTACCAAAAGTTAACTGGTCCAACCTGACAAGACAAGGGAAGCCAAATATACTACCATACATCACAGTCACTAGATCACAGAATCCAAAACACATTGCAGTTTGCGAATTTTGTTCTTTAGTCACCTTCTTGGATGTAGCATTTATTGTTTTTTTGTTTTTTTTTTTTTTTTTTTTTGCTGCCAACCCTTCAGATGCCAGGATGGAGTGTTGCGAGGTGGAGCCGCGGTACACCATCGAGCAGATCGACCTGCTGCAGCGCCTGCGTCTCTCCGGGCTGACCAAGCCTCAGATCGTGCAGGCCCTGGAGTCCCTGGAGAGGCTGGACTCCAGCAACAGGCTGCCCTACTGCGAAGCCCTCCCGGCGCCCCACAACGCCCCCTCCGCCGCCGCCGCCGCCCCGTCTTCCTCCTCCTCCTCCTCCTCCCTCACCTCCACCACCACACAGACCCCCAACCTGGAAACCTCCCCGTCGCCTAGCAACAGCTACGAGGCATCCCCTCCGCCACTGTACCCGACCAGCGGGGGTCAGAGGTCGTTTAACTACGACCTGGGAGAGGAGGAGTGGGACGTTGAGGAGAAGGTGGAGGAGTACATGAGGTGAGCTCTTGCCGGGGATGTTTTGGGAGCATGACAGCACGGCACAGCACTCTGTACGTCTGTTGGAAGTAAACAGATGTGTTGTGTGAGAACCTCAATGTCTGTAATTTGATATGCCATTTTATAGTTGTTAGTCAACCCTGAACCCATCACTCATGTGTCAGTTCAGTAATTACGTGGATTACCCTGTCAGTTTGGATGAGGTGTATTTTAAAGTTAATAAAGAACTCATCAAGATTTTCCATGCAATTTTCCTTTTAAGATTTGAGGAATAGATGACAGTAACGTAACACTAGACAGTGACAGCTAGCTTTCCTGGTGGAGGCTTGGTAGTCATGAAGCACTGAAATAGGTCAGTCATGTGGAGGCAACATGGCAAAGAGGTGGTGAAGGATTCAGTGGGTAAGGGCTGCGACATTCAGCACATTACATTTTACATAGCTTTGTGCTGAGCAAAGTGTGTGCATGTGTGTGTGTGTCCTGTCCTAGGAGGGACAGTAACCTGGTGAAGGAGGAAATCAAGGCTTTCCTTAACAACAGGAGGATCTCTCAGGCCATTGTAGGACAGGTGACAGGTACTGTGGCCAGTTGAACACCAGCACTGTTAAACTCATGGCCATGGCCATTGTCTGACAAGCTTTCACAGTTCAGGCGCGAGCAGCTGAAACATGGTTCATTATGGGGCAGTTTATTTTGAATTTTACTCATTTAAATGCAACTGTACAGAATCCTTTATTTAGAAAAATTAAAGTGTCAGACTGGGTATCTAGTGCTGCAGGGAGAAAGGTGTGTTTATACTGCCATCTTGTCAATGGGAAGAGGCTTCAGCTTCAACAAATCAAATCACAACTTTTAAAACTCTCCTGGAATGTTGAGCTTACCTGGAACATTAACTACATTTCTAAACTTATTTCATATTTTTAAAAACCCCAAATGAACCCTCATCCAGAACAAGGATGTAAAAAAAAAAACAACCTGATTTACTGTGGTTTAGACTAGGCTTGTACATGTTCTCATTAGATGCCTGCCCTCCACAGGTATCAGCCAAAGCTACATCTCCCAGTGGCTGCTGCAGCAGGGCCTGGAGATGAGTGACCCCAAGAGGAGGGCCTTCTACCGCTGGTACCTGCTGGAGCGCAACAACCCAGGTGAGCTCTGGGGCTCCGGCAGCGAGCATCACTCAGTCCTCCCATGTAGATACTGGGGGAAGGGCGTGGGGCGACACAAACCTGGAGTGCTGTCTGGCTGTGATTTTTGTAATCGATCCCTGTGATCCTCGGCACTAATGGGAGGCAAGCATTTCCTGCCACCCTGGCTGTTACTTCAATCACCCGATATATATATATATATATATATATATATATATATATATATATATATATATATATATTCTTTGAGATTCCCCCCAGAACCTCCTAGTAATAGGCTTAGCGACAGGGGAATAGGTTCAGGCCTTGTCAGTGTCAGCTATAGCTTTACAGTGGTGTTACCGTGCAGTCTGGGAAGGAATACAGTTTTATCAGAGGAAGTGAATTTTCCCAAAATTCTGGTTGCATTATCTGTTTAGAACTATTAGCGTGTTGGATTTGGTTTCAGAATTTGTGTCTGGTTTTGTAAGGTGTGAAGTAACTGGGAGCACTGGTAACAGTATCAACGTTGCTGAGAATGATGGAAGTACTTACCATGTAGCATACCCAGATGTCACGTATCTATACAATTCATGTACTGCATTTACATGGCTGACTATCTCATTAATAAAACAAGCAATAGTGTAGTTAGCAAAAGATATACTAGTTCTAGACAGCTATCTAAATGAGATTGCTCAGCCAAAATATAAATAGCAAATAGCTTCTAATTTACTGCATATGTGAGTCACTCAGCTAACTAAATTGAAATTTGGTTAATTTCATGTTGAACTAGTCAGATAGCTAGCTAGCTAGCTTGCTAACTTTTCCTTGCCACAGTTACCTGAGGAGTGTAACACAACATTAGCTGTGCCCATTTGAAGGATGTTGACATTACGCTACTGTAAGCCCTAGTGTATTTAGGTTCTCTTTCATGTTCCATGAGGGATGGCAAACTCTTACCACATACCTCTTAAAGCAGAGAGACAAAGGTTGTTTTTATCCAGTTAATCTGGGGAATAATTAGAGTGAGATAGCCAGATTGTGAATTTGTCTAGGACACTGGAATTGGCCTCTTCTTTGAGATGAGCACAACTGTACAGTACCAGTCAAATGTTTGGACACACCTGCTCTTAGAAGGGTTTCTCTTTATTTTTACTATTTTCCACATATTAGAATAATAGTAAAGACATCAAAACTACAAGAAAATAAATGGAATTATGTGACCAAAAAAGTCTTCAACAAATCAAATCCATCTTATATTTTAGATTCTTCAAAGTAGCCAAAAAATATCTTTTAAAATTAATTTTTTACAGAAAGAAATTCATACATAGACATCAGCTTTACTATTTGTATTTGTCTAAGAAACAAATTTCAATCATTTTATGTATAATTCTCTTGATCTAAATGTCTTTGAATGCATGTTTCCTGTTATCTTAATCAAGTGTGTCCAAACTTTTGACTGGTACAGTATCTTAAATGATCAGGACCTCTGCAGCAGCACTCCAGGGTCAGCCTGGCATAGATTAGCAGTTGGTTCTCAGTTCTAGTCCTGGATTCCCATGTCTGGTTTTCGTTCCTGTACGGCTCTGAATTCCCCTAAACTGCTGTTTTTTTAGCTGAACGCTTGTTATCAGTAAATGTTTTTGAGCAGCTATCTGCGAGCATTTATCTCATTGGTGGGGTAGAAACGCCAAAGATATCAACAACTTTTGAAGTGCATTTCAGCATATTGATCGGTAATTGATTAAATTACAGAAATTCTCACAAACAATTGCTGGTACAGACAGTGATATTTCTTTGTTTTCTAATTGGATCACATTAGTTACAATTGTAACGTAAAAAAAAAAGAAACACGCCCCTGGTCACTGAAACAGATTTTTTGATTGCCCGAATAAATCAAGGGTTCCGATGGAACGAAAACCAGCACACACAGGTCCCCAGGACAAGGACGGAAAACCCCTGGAACAGACAGAGGGAGCTGCTGATGCAACTGCTCCCGTGGTACTCTGCTCATCAAACACAGCCAGGTAACAGCCCAGGGGTCTCATTCCGTCCTCACTCACCTGTCTGTCTGACGGCCTTTTTTGTCAGCAAACGAATAAACCTGATTCCTTTTTTTCCACACTTGGCACACAGAATAGGCTAATGTAAAATCTGCAAGATGTGGAACGTACATGGTATAGTTAACACAGGAGTTTGGTTCTTGCCCGGGTGATTGGTTAGTGTGGAATGTGAGTTTGGACTCTTTACTGCCCCCGCCAGGTGCCACGCTGTCCATGCGCTCCCTTGTAAAGGAGGAGCCTGACTGGAGGTCAAGCGGCAGTCCCGGGGGGAACGGGGTGGGGGGCGGGCCCTTACGGCTGCGCAGGGGGAGCCGTTTCACCTGGAGGAAGGAGTGCCAGTCAATCATGGAGAGGTGAGCCAATCACAGGCCCCGACATCAGCTGCCAATCACATGTCACTGGGCATGGGAATGACCTCATGAATGTGTCACTCTGTACAACAGTCAGGTCAGTTTAACCTTGTTTTGAAAGCCACTGTTCCACAGCTCACATTGACAACGATATGACAGGAATGGGCAACCTGATCAGTTTCTATCCTCAGGCTCAAATGACATTCCCTATAAGGAGGCTAATTTCAGTAGTGTAAATAAATACTGCGTTTTCTACAACTCTATAGTGTGCTCTCCTGTGTAATAGTCCTATCAGACTGGGATTTCTGAGAAGCCTATTGGTCTCCGCTGTGAGCAGATTGATTGCTTTTGTTAAATCTAAAATGCATGTAAAAAAAAGAATCATTTAGCTGGGCTGCATAAAGCAGTACATAAGTAACGGACGTGGAAAGAGGTCTACGCACCTGAAGTCTGAACCCCTGTTCTTGTAATCTAACTAAATTCTTATGCCCAACATCATCACCATTTGAGCTAAAGGTAATTTTCCCCTAGTTCCATGGGCATTGAGGCTAGCTAACCAAGTCTTAGGGAGTGACATCACTGCTGAAACCACTCTTCTACCTGCTACCCTATCGGCTTTACGCAGGACACACAGAAACTATTCATTTCAGCTATGCAACAGATAATCCCAGAATGTAATGGAGGTGCATTTTCACAGGTTGCTCCATTTTCAAATGTGAACGCATGTAAATAAAGCTATTTCCATTTTGAACACGTCTAACACTAGTCTGGGAAGTTTATGCTTTCATTATTTTTTGCTACCCTGCTGCGTGGATATTGTTTTATAATGCACTTGTTCCTTTTTGGGTAATTCTGCCTCCACCACCTACTATTACATTTAATCTAAACAAGATAAAAACAACAAACCCAGTTTTTAATCTGAGGTGGAGACGGAAGCAACACGCCAGATTGTATGATACATGTGGTTTTCCTTGCGTCATTCTTATCAGGGCTTTTCTTATCACTGCACAACTGCTCCTGGTATGCTTGAGGTCAGGGGATTTGGCCTTCCATCACATTTCCTCTGACCAGGCAGCTGTGGTTTCAGTTTCTTCATAGAGAACCAGTACCCCGACGAAGCAAGGAGAGAGGAGATCGCCAATGCGTGTAACTCTGTGATCCAAAAACCAGGTGGGTGAGCTCCTAGACTTTTTTTTTCCCCTCTCTGGGACAGCTCAGTGCCATCTGTGGAATTCAAGTTCACAAATATGATTTCTCAATAATAAAAGGGTCATTGAAGACAGTTTTGTGTAGAATGACCGGTTTTCCCGTGGGGGTGAGGGTTTGGTTTGGGAAATTAATTGCCTCTCAGAATTTTGTAGAGCCACCTTTAACAATCAGTTTAAATTCAATCAGGTGATCAAAGGACGTGCGGTTTTTCTCACTGTCAGCCACTGCCATTTCTCCTTTTCTAGGATGCAAGTTGTCAGAGTTTGAGAGAGTCACAGCTCTCAAGGTATACAACTGGTTCGCCAATCGCCGGAAGGAGATGAAGAGGCGGGCCAACATAGGTGAGATGGTTGTAATGTTCATCAAAAACGTGAATGTGGTCACAGGCTTTTTTTTCTTTGTACATGATATGCACTCTCCTTTGATTGGTCTTACCTCGCCTGTATACAAAGATAAAAGATACACACCCTTCATTCTGTGAAAGCTGTGGCTTCATTGTATTTATTGGACATATCTTGGACACTTCTCTCCTTCACCTGGTTTACAATGTGCATTTCTCTACATTGGATTCACCTGTGAGGTGTAATGGACAATGTTTCCCATCATCCCACAGAGGCTGCTATTCTAGAGAGCCATGGAATCGAAGTGCCAAGCCCCAGCTGCCACTCAAATGGGGAAGAGGTGGAGGCACCAGAGTTTGTTGAGCAAGTGAGTCATTTTATCCCCATGCAGTTCTACAGCTATTGCTGTATGGGAAACTTTTCTTTGATCACGTGCATGCCTTCAACTGTCAACACTTCTAAACAAGAGCAAATCTGGTTTCTGGAATGAATAAAGAGTACAAATGGTGGGGATGCCATTCCATAACATTAAATTAACAACATTTAGTAACATTAAATTCATTTAGCAGAAGCTTTTATCCAGAGCGACTTCCTGCACAAAAGAACAAAAGTCTGTCCATTCAAGTTGAGTGAGCAACAGTGTCAAACCAGTCTAACAACGCTCCCAGACCAGTGAGTGTGAGCATAACATAAGCATAACACTATTCAAGCCCTACCCCAAGTTAACTTGTGATGCAACTGTACCCAAAAAAAAAAAAAATAGTATGGTGATTATACTTTTTGTCACCCCCTTCATAGGAAGAAATATCCACGAGGAAAGACACTGAGCAAGATCCTGGCTCGTTGGGCATTGAGGTAGCAGCCCTCCCGAGTCCAGGTCCTCAGCTTCTGGCTCAGAAACCAGAAGAATCAAAAAGAGAGGCAGCTGATGAGGAGTGATCCAGAGGGCAAGAACTTTGGGGAAGCAAGGATGTAGATTAAGCTGGTGACTCAAAGCTCCTTCCCAGGGCTTCAGAGGGTGCGGTCAAAGCCAGGGGGGAGTGGTTTCCTCTGGTGCCCCCAAGTGGTAGGGAGACCACAGTATGTATCTACAGTAATTACGCTAATATTAATGGCAATATTAATCTCTTTATAGTGCATTCCAAGACAAGTCTTACGAAAGAAATCCCAGAAGGAGGAGGGAAGCAGGGTGTTTAAAGTGTGAGTGTGTGGTAGAGGAAGCCCCACTTCCTGCGGCTGAAGCATTTATTTCATCCTTTTTGTTCATTCTAACAGCTTGGTGAATCTCACAGCTACTAGAGATAAAATGGCTGCGGCCTGTATGGCTATATCAACTGAAACTGGGGAATGGGTCCTGCAGGACAGGGAGATGAGTGCGGTGCAGTGCTTCATTTTGTTTAGTATGGTGTGTAAGCTGGCCAGAGGGTGGGTTGACTGTTAACTTGTTCTCATTCATGAGTGGCTGTGTAGTTCTGCAAAGAATCACGAATAATCATTAAATGCAAGCATACATCCCAGCATTTTTTTTTTTTTTTGAATCAAGAATGAGAAATAACCCATAACCCCATGATCACTTAAGTGCTTTAACGGTTGGCTGAAATCACTGCTGTAGCTAATTTAGAGGACATTTTAACAGAACAATCATACTCTGTCAAGACGTTAATCTCTGTGAGAAGAGTATTATGTCAGCAAGCCAAGCTAGTTGGTCGTAACAGGTATTTTTAGTGCTTTTCCTCAGTGATCAGAAAGCAATAGTAATAGACAGTCTAGACGATGGTATTGTTAGCTGCGCTTTCAGTATAGTTTACCCTACTAATAAAGCCGCAAGGTAATCTAACCCAGGATGAACTGAAACACAGGATGGTTCTGGCTCTGGAGGTGTTCCAAGCATCTGGTTTGAAAACCCATTTTGATAAGCTAAGATTAATGCTATATGACTGCAAAGCTGCACTTCTGCAAGACATGTGGCTGACTTTAAAACATTATGCATCAAGCTGCTTTCAGGTTAGTCGACCACCTTTGAAAATATAATAGAATAATTTTTATTTCTAAGATCCCTACACAGCCAAAGCCAAAACCAAGGTAGATTCACACTGACACTAAATGTGTTCAGGAGAATTGCTTATGGGCACAACTACTCAATGATATACAGTTTATTAAATAAAACTGTAAAAAAAAAGGGACGGCATATAATGTTGTATATTAAAAGTGTAGTACAGGCCCAGTTCATCTCAATACAGGCTACAGTGCTGTATATTGATGTGGGTAAGGCCCTTTTCTGTCTGCTTTTATCTGAAAACTAATAAAACAAATACAGGCAAATGGCATGTGTGTTATTTAAAGAAACATACAAGACACATTTTGACTCAAAACTAACAAGTTGATTTGTCTCCTTGTCTAAGTAGCCACTGTCACAACCCAAACTTAGTGGGAAAAGTAGGCTGGCTTTTACCCCTACCTGTCTTTTTTTAGTTGATAGAGAGGTTTTATCAGCCTAACTCAGCCTCACTTATGAAGTCACTTTTCTTAGGTCAAGAGGGGACAGCAAGGTTGAATCTGTAGGAATGCCTAAATCTACATTCTCTGCAGTCTTCAACAGAAACCTTTTATGCAATCACCACTTCCTTTCAGCAGAGAGCAAATTAGCCAGCTAGCACAGCTGCCAAGACCACCAGAAGTAAAGAGGCAGAAACCATCACTCAGCTAACTTCAGTTTGCCCATTTTGTCAATACAGAAAGCTTCTATGCTTCTTTGGCGGAAATGGTTCTTTTTGGCACGATCTAATGTAACATGAGGGGCATGAATTCTGATTTTCAAGTCAATAAAAACATCAGGGCAGCTATTCTGCGGTTTAGTTCTACATCAGGGTGAAGCAAAAGACATACAGCTACCCCCTTGGAAGCTGAAGGCAGCCATTTACAGGACTTGGGATTGAATTACTCAAGAAAGGAATGGGAAAAAAAAGAACAAAGACAAAAGCACACACAGAAGCGCTTTGTTTTTCTTTGTAAAAAATGTATTCACATGTATTTACATCACTGCCTTGGTATAAACACATAGGACAATGAGTGAAAAGGTTTCTGTACTGGATGCACACCTGGAATGCTAAGGGAGATCTGCGGTGGCAGTGACCCGGATCCATTTGGGTTTGGCAGTGCACTGCTAGTGAATCCAACAGTCTCCCATTCCAAACCATTAAATCCTGACCCAGCCCTCACCAGCTGTAATGTCTGCCAAATTGACTCCCGCAGCCAGCATACTGGACCTACAGCACCACTGTAATGGGCGCATCTCCTCGTGTATGCCCTTCACACATACTCCCCACAATCTGAGATGATCACCTTCTGCTTGGGCTTCCCGTCTTTCGTACCCTGAGCCTGAAAAGAAAAGTCAGTAACGTCACCTTGATGTTGCCAGTGCAGGTTTTGGAAACTGTACCATTTGATGAAGCAAGAAACTGACTTTTAAGACAGTAACTGGCAGCTGTATGAAGCAGTCAGAACAAATGAGGGCGTTTGTAGAAATGGACAGTGCCAGAGTGTCCAGTATATATGGAGATTCACTTTGATAAGCTGTCACGCTTACAGTATATGCCACCATCAGCTGCACTGTGCATCTCTCCATGCCCTCCAATTCCCTACCCCCTTCAGGGAATCGAACCAGCGACCTTTTGGTGAGGAGCATCACTCCTTACCGCTACGCCACACTGCCAACTTCCCTCACCTCCATAGCGCGCACCACGTCCATGCCCTCCATCACCTCCCCGAACACCACGTGCTTGCCATCCAGCCAGTCCGTCTTGTCGCAGGTGATGAAGAACTGTGAGCCGTTGGTGTTGGGGCCCGAGTTGGCCATGGAGAGCTGCCCTGCAGCGACAGCAGAAAGCAGAAGCACATCTCAAAAACACATCTCTATAGCAACGCAATTCAAGAGCCTGGACCGAGGACAGTTTATGCTTTTGTCCTCTTTACCTATCAACTCCCTTGGTATTTGATGGATTCTTAGAATTCATAAAATATCAGAGGAGCTGCGATGTGTGACTGTTAAAACGATACCATGGGGAAAGGTACAAATCAAACCATTCAAATTCAAGGCATTTCAAATCAAACACTGAGTGTCTTCATTTAGCAAACGCACTTATCCTGAGCGACTTACAATTTTATCCATTTATATGGTACTTAACCTAAAATTGCCTCAATAAATGTTCAGCTGTATAAATCAAGAAAAACTAAGTCGCTCAGGATAAGAGTGTCTGTGAAATGACAATAATGTAATGCAACAAGCTGCAACATTTTCGTAAAACACAATCAGAGTGTAGTGTCCCAGTACCTGAGGCGGTATGTTTGAGGACGAAATTCTCATCATCAAACTTGCGTCCGTAGATAGATTTGCCTCCTGTGCCGTTGTGGTTGGTGAAGTCTCCACCCTGGCACATAAACTGCGGAATGATCCGGTGGAAGCTGCTGCCTTTGAACCCAAAACCCTTCTCATGGGTGCAGAGGCAACGGAAGTTCTCTGTTATGGGACACAGAAGCATTGTGGGTAGATATCAAAGGCAGGGGCAGAGACTGTTTATGACTACAACCTCTGGGTTCCTTCCTGGTACAACTATGAAATTCCAATTAGTTTTTACACTGTTGAACCTACATAGTTCTAGTGATAGAGAACAGGGACAGAGCTTTTCATTTGACGGATAGGGTCCAAAGATTTTCAACAGATGTTCACAAAATGTTCCAATACCAAAATCAATGCCAGATTTAAACTTCTTAACATCTTAAGAAGTGACTTGGAGTCCATATCTGAATCTGCAAAGCAGGCAGTGTGTACTTCCCTGACTACAGAACTTTGTGTCTGCTATCTTGGTTATCACAAACCTTTTCCCCCCATTAAAACAACTAACTGATACTTAGGACAACCTCAACAAAAGCACTGAGGGACAAATAAAAATACTTATGTAAAGGTCTCACCTCAGTGTAGCAACCGCTATCAAATATTCAGTTGAAAAAAATGATACAACAATACCTGTCTGACACCTTCATGCAATATTACTTTCCACACAGAATGCGGCGGTGCTTACCTGCTGTCATGGGAACAATGTCAGCTCTGAGCAGGAAGCGTAGTCGTCCTGCTGGCTTGTTTCCAATCTTGATGTCCATATAGACCTGGGGGTTGGCCCTGCCCTTCTTGGCAGGAGGCTCACCCTGCAGAAACATCACATCAGTGAGGTCAGCAACATCAATGTCTACACCGACAATCTTAACTACATTCAGCCAAAAGCACCAGGTACTGACTGACTTCGACACAGGCTGGCCCTGCACTCTTAAGGGCCTGATCACCAGTACACTGAACCAGTGCACTAACAAAAGGCACTATACAGCTGCTCCTCGACTCCGCGTACCTCTTGTGTTTCTGTACCAGCTGCCTCTCCAGCAGGCTCCGCCCCCTCTGCCTCCTCTGTGGTCTTCCCGGAAAACTTCTTCAGCCAATCATCATCCGACCACACTAGACGAATTGACCAATCAGAACAAGATGTGTGATTTGACAGATCACGTTTTGTTTTAGGGCCTTCCGCTACACAGATTCTTTATGTCAGCTTGATAACTCGTCAGCTCACTGTACTCACAATACTGGCTGGTCAACTGCACACCAAGCATCTGTGATGTCATAAAACACTACCTATATGTTGCGACTCAACCCTGCGCTGGCAGGTGACTTGAGCATAGAAACTTTGTTCATACAAGAGAAGGGTAATGGTCCAGCAAGTGCAAATTCTCACCTGGTCTAGAGGAGCCTTCTTTGATTCTCATAGGCTTGGCGATGTTCACCCTGATTGTTCTGCCAAACAATTCTGACTCATTCTGTGGGGCACACAAACATACACAGAGGCATGAACTTCAACACAGACTCAATACAAAGACAATACAATTACGTAAATACATAGGCATTTCTGCCTGTGTCTGTAGACATCCGGCCATAGAATGTGAGAACTGTGATGCAAGTCTGTAAGGTTTGTTTTCTGGTAAACACAAAAGGGATCTTTTTAAATAACCTTAAATAACTATTTTATTAACTTTAAATAACCACGCACTCACCATATTGTCAATAGCTGCAGCTGCATCCTGATTTAGACAGAAGAGAGATAATACATAAGACGAGAGTACAAAATAATTGATTAGATGTCAACCATTTCAAAAGCAGTTCCAACAATCTGAGTACAAACGAAATTATACCAAATAATTAAGAGTGGATTGTCCAGCTAAATTGCTTTAAGGAATCGAAAGACATGCTAGATGATCTGACGAACCTAAATACAGCCACCGTAATCTACCCTGCAGTCAAGAGTTGCTTACCTCTGCCAGTTCGAACTCAATGAAGGCAAACCCTCGATGTTTTTCTGGAAGTGAAAGAGAAAACGGCAAAAATGTTTTGTTGTTGAATCACACTAAACTTTATTTTGCGAGCTAGCCGGATACCTTCCCAAAAGTTAATTTCAATCTTGTTAAATCGTTCATAAGACACGACAACAGACAGCAGAAATACAACTGACAACAAACAACTGTACGACCGAACGCTGTTTTAATGTTAGTTAACTCTAGCTAATATTAGCCGTCCGACAATATTAGCAAGTTGATTTCTCACCAGTTTCATAGTCCAGCGGTATCTGGATATCGGTGATGTCACCAAACGGAATGAACGCTGCATGCAGAACTTTTTCGTCGACTTCTTCAGCGAGCCCACCTGCACAATGCAACCACAAAGTTACAGCTAGTCACCATGCAACTAGTGAGCTATCCAAAGAAACACCTGTTTGCTGCTCAACGAAAACACAAAAAAATCACATAACAAAGCACCAGTGTATGCCATCTGTCCTATCGAGTGATAGCGCAATAGCTAGCCACTACTCTTGCTAGCTAGCTAGACATAACTGACCGTACACAAGCTAACTAGCTACCTAGCTGTTACGTATAGATACCGATGTATAAACTTTGTTTTCAAATAATTCCTCAAAACCGAAACGAAGCGTAAAAAGAAGATGCTAACTAACGTAACTTACCAACATACAGCACACGTTTGGCGGCTGCCATCTTGCTAGTAACCTTTCACCTCTGACTTCAGTAGTAAGAAAATGCGTGAGAGGCGCCATCTCTGGCCATTCTGCGGAAGTCCAACACTTTATTCACGCAGATAATTTCTCCACAGGACCTACAGATACATTACCTGTTCAAAACGAGTCCACGGGGACATTCATTAAATATAGTTTACTAATTTAGCTGAACTGAGTGCATATTCACATTTGTTACATCTATGTATTTTGGTTTAACAAATAAGGTTGGCAACTCAACGCCTGTAGCCAAACGGTAGAAATATTTGTAAACTACACATAACCTGAATATCCCTCTCTCTCACCAGGGTAATGGGTGCACACCATCCCCTGTGCCTGAGCTATCCTGTATGAGGATTGATACCTTATGCAACAGAGCTCTCCAGCCTCCCAGAATTCCCCATGTCAGTGAGCTGGTAGCTTCTCCCATGCAGTCTACAGTCTGACAGCTCTTAGTCTCCTCTGTAAGTCTCCTGAATTGCCAAATTGTCTCTGCCTCACACACATTTTCTGTATTCTACATTGACCTTCTTTCTTTGTGTCAGTGCATATGTTATATATATACATAACATATATTCAAGGTTTTCTCCTTTTCGGTGTCAGCATGTGTATATATTGTACACCCTCCCTCTCTATGTCTGTGCGTATGTGACGAGTGTTACTGCAGAGGATTCCAACTCTGACACATCTCTCTGCAGTCCTCACAAACCTGCCCGTTATTCCTTAAAGGTGTATTGCACTTGGAATAAATGACAACATGCACTGTGAGGAGGGCCATCTGTATGCATGGCATGATACCAACGAGCCTGGCTCTTTGGCGTCGTGGTCAAAGTTGCATGTTTGGTACCCTGTAGACCCGGGTTCAAGGCTGGGTGGGGTGACTGCTCTCGCCCTTCGCTACACTCTGCCTTGTAGGTGTATGGTGTATAGGGCAGGAAATGACAGTCAGGAGTGGTAATGAAGAGTGTGTTCTACTGCCCAGAGCAGGTCTATGAACAGGAAGCCATTAGGGGGGGCATGATGTCACCATCTTGGCACGCCCCGATTCAGAAGTGTCAATTTGTCACCGCACATTTTATTTCATTTTGCGACTAGTCAATTTGGATAAATGAAACCTGTTTTTTAAATTATTCAGGCTCTTGCCAAGTTATTAGGAGCGAAGATCTGAATATCTCTCAGTTGGCACGACCATGCTTCTGTTACTCTGCTAAATTACAGCGAGCTCAACATTACTCAGGGACACAATTCATTTAGCAGTGAATTAAATTGTAGGTGCTAAAAGGTTATAGTATTGTTATTCAACGCGTCACAGAATTTTAAAGCCAGGTGACGGATGGAATTCATGGACATGGAGTGTGCCGTAGTCCCCCTGTGTTTGGTCCTCAGAGGAGGAATTACACACACACATACACATACACATACACATACACAGACACAGACACAGACACAGACACACACACACACACACAAAGTGTATCTCTCTGTCCATCCCTCTCCCCTACTTTCACTTAAGAAGACCGTTGATGGTCCACTCCTCTGCTGTCTCTTTTCTGTAGCTCTTGCCAGGTGATCACTTTTCAAAAAGAATCACGAGACGGCTGAGGTTACCCTTGTCAGTCACAGGGAGCAGAGGGGATGATGCCAACTCTGTCGTGCACATTGACTTCTGTTGAGCTTGAACTCCAGCATCTCAGCCCAGCAGCAGTCTACAGAATAGTACAGAGTATCTTCCTCCTGCCCTCCAGGGTCCTTACCTCACATTTCCTTGCTCTCACAGTAAGATATAGCTAGTTAGACCACTCTCTAGCTGGCAAAAGTCTGTCTCTGAGCTTTCTGTCACCATATCCTGCATACTTTACCTTCACCAATGATTTTTTTCAATGTTATTATATTTGATACACAAAAAATAAATGCCAATACATCACATATCAAAAGAAAGAGTAATGTTTAATAAGGAGTGAGGTGCCTCTAAATTTTAAACACAATAAAAAATAAGCATGGCCAACAGATCAGGTGGCTGGAGGTTAGAATATGAGGTCTTGAGTGGAGCAAGGTTCTTGACATGAATTGCTCTCTGAAATATCCAGCTACACATATGCATGAAACATCAGCTATGTTAGACACCATGTCAGTGAATAAATAATGTAACAGCAAGGGCTGAATCAGCCATTTTACATGACCAAGCCATTACTCGCATGAGTCAATAAAAATCCAACCATGTTCATGGACTGTGTATGTATATGTACGTCCAAGATAATGTGTGAGCTTTTTCAGAGGACATTTAATTTAGGCGCAGGGACTCGTGGTGTTTTGGAAGCTGTGGAAGTGTTCGGGTGCGCCTGCGTAATAAGTGACAGCCTACATAAAAATTTAATCCACTCGGCGTTCCGGTTTAGAATCCATTCTGAATCTGTACACCTACAAGTTCAAATACTGCTCGTTTGCTTAAAATACACGACGTATACCTCGTTAAAATTGAATTTTTCAGAGTCAGCGGGTATCATTATCCGGAGATTACCGATATATCCCGAGTACGTCCGATGTTTAGCTAAAGCCACAGCCGACGAACCAGTACAGATTTTCCCGATTTCTAACCTCGGCTAAGTGTTTTCCTTACACGTCTTGGGCGAGGTTAAGGAGGGACAAAATCGGAGGAAAAAAGTCATCTACCAAAAAAATTAAACAAACAAACAAAAAAACATTCCTCTCTTTAGCCAACCATTACGGATTCGTTGAATTAAGGTAATTACATCGGCATTAGTTATCATCTGCATGTAATGGTTAAAATTTATATTAAAACTGCAAAGTGATGGGTTAAATTATGCAGTTTTGCCTTTGTCGTGTGGTTATTTCTTCTATTAGGGTGTGATAGCCTAACTAGTAGGTTATTAGCTATTTAAGTCCTCTCAGGGCGTGTTGCCATTAGAGCAACAAATACGTATGGAAAATTAGCTACAGCTCTTTGTGTTCATGAGATACTGGAGATAGATCACATTAGATGCTGGCTTCATATAATCACTTTGAAAGTATGTATTCCTTATTTGCAAATATAAATATGAATGCATGTTCAATGGCGTTTTTAGCTTGTTGAAATGAAAATACATAACCAAATTGAGTCTCTTGTATATTTGATTTGAAATAGCAACTGGAAACATATTCATTTCCACGATTTAATATAAAATTTAAAATACATATTACAATCCCTCGCATTTTCATATTAATTTTTACGGAGAAGACCGCATACAATAAAACATATGCCTCTACCCGCAGATTTGTCTGTTCGCATTTTGGTGATGTAGAACACTAAATCGATTTGCATTTACATGGGATCATTACTTCTCTGCGCCTAAAGAGATGGTGGAGTAGGTTACTGCCAAGCCGGCTGAATCAATAGGTGGCTGTTACTCATATTTCATTATGTGTTTTGTAGAGCCTCATATTTGTGTCAGGCTATATGTCATATGTATACGAGGCAGCCTCTTTCGCTTAGTTATTCAGATCACTGTGTACCTTTCCTCCCGCGTTCTGGGGTGCTACTGTGTGCTGGTTATGTAACAATATATGAGAGAAAAAAAGTGACGGCCAAGTCGTATGTCATAGCATTGATGATTTGCAACCGGATACGTTTTATGTGCCGAGAGGGGGGAGACTTTGCATGTGTGTGTAGCACCTACAGTGTAGCCTACCTCTGATTGTATGGGAATGTCCAGCTCACTGACGTTGAGATCCTTATAAACGGAGCAAATGATAATGTCTACTGTCTCTTTTTATGCCGCCAACAACGTCCTTTGATAATGGCGTTAATTTCACTCGTCTCCTTAATATGTGAGCAAAGCAGTTGTCCTGTCAGAGAATGCTGGGCTTTTAAGTGGGGACAAAATGGAGTAACCAGAAACGTCATATCTGAAATATTCCATCTGCGACATGTCAGTTCTTGTTGGCCCGAGTCACGGGAAAGTGCGTTACAAACGGTTATCACATTAAAGTGGACATGGCTCGCTCAGGCGGAGTGCAAGGTAGATATTTATTGCAGGGCACTGATACCGTACATTGCGGGGCTCGAAGAAACATCGAGCGCCGGCAATTGTTGCGAATGTCTGCCGCTTTTTATTGGTGCCTAAAATTGCAATATACTTGTACACAGTAAGTACAGTGTTAGGAAAGACATGTCTAATTTCCACTATCTGACAAATAATTAAAAAAAAAACTTTTATCCCACATAGGATCTTAAAACCTCAAACCTCAAATTGAGCGTTGTCAGGACAAATAAACCTGTGAAATTTAACATTGATCTGAGCAAGAACGAGATCCAGAGTCATCATCAGGCAGTCCCAAGTGATGCAGAGTTTCTCCTCCTAAATATGAAAACGGTGCAAATGAAACAGGCTGCTGTTGGTTATATTAAATGTGCATGCCTACCACTGCAAATCAGCAGGCCACAAAATGAATACTGTTATATCATGGTCTCCATTGGAAGGGAGGTAGTGTAAGGTTCCAATGAAAATATCTGCACTATCCTGTAAGGCTATACCACCATTGTACACAGGTCCCTGTTACATAAATTGGACAATTGTAGAATAGGCAATGGCAGTATTCGTTATGTGGAGGAGATCCCCCACATACAATATCGACATCAAATACATAAATACATATATAAAAAATATATTTAAAAAAACAGAGAGAGGGAGTGCGTCTCGCTAGATCTCCATTTTCATGCCGAGACGATCCACCTCCCCTTTTCCCCTTCTGCAAGCGGTGTTTCTCTGGCTCAGGAGGTGAAGTGGGCGGGTCTCTGTCTGCCTTCCGCTGGTCTGGCTTTGTGTGAGGAGGTTTTTGTGGTCATGCCTACTGCCATCATCCTTCTTAGATGTGGACAGTGTGGACAGGATCATGGACTGTGGCCTGGTGTTCTTTCCTCATCTCCCTTCCAGTGAGAGTGTTCCATGTTGCCATGACAAAGGGTGCATTCGTAAATTCACCCTGACACCCTCATCCAGCCTTAGATAACGCTCTGTGTTTATGAACATCCTGGGTATTTTCAGACACTCTAAGAGAAAGACTTAACCAACACCCCCTGCCCCTTACACAAACACACACACACACACACACACAAACACACACACACACACAAACACACACACACACATGCACACACACACCGAAATCAAATACAGAAACAGAAGGGAGTGCCCAAAAACATCCACTGCCGTTAGAGGGTAATGTCACCAGAACAAGGTCATTATTCCCAAATGAGCACTGTTGCTCTGGTGTGTCCTTCATTTCATAGGCCATGTCTTGTTTACATTGTTCTTTCAGATATCCATTCAAAAAGAACATGATTAGTGTGGTTGTATTCACTATTCTGCTCTGCTTGGGTAAGTACAGGCACTACTGCATGATAAAATAAGATGCCATGTGGTAAGATGTGGCGGTATGTATTTTTACATGCATGGTGCATGGGAATGGTCACTCTGTCCCACATGTATGATGTATTAATGCATTACAGGTAAATCTGTATTTGAATGACTAATGTGATATACACACAAGTAACCAGCAGGGGGAGGTAGAGATTCAAACTTGGCTAATGGCAGAAATATTTAGGTGGGTGTATCATGCAAGCTGCTCTGTATTTTTCCTATATTTGATTTTAAAAAAGAATTGTAATGAACACAACAGTGATTCTGTTTTGTCGCTTACGGTTCTGTTTTTGGCACTGAAGTATATGCTAAAATCTACTTAATGGATCAATTATTATTTTATACTAAAACTGCTTGCAATCAACATTTTCAATCATTTTCTAACAAACATTCAGCTGACTTTATTACTGAAAAACAGAAAGAGGGAAATTAATTTAGCTTTCATGAATTGCAGTCTGGAAAAAAAGGGATGCTCAACTTGAAGTTAGCATAAAATAAAGGTCTTAGGTCTTTTGTAAGCCCTCATTTGGTCAAAATAAAAGGCCAGAATTACAACCGTCCATCTCCTTTACAACAACAGTACAGTGATATGCAAAAAAACAGTCTCAGTTTGGAAAATTGACATTCAAATGAAGTTGGCTGAAAATAAATATTTTTCTTTTTTTTTCTACACAGCCTCTGCAAGAGCGAAAGGTGAGCATTGCTGCTTCTCCTCAACATGAATACAAGCTTTTGCTGCAGTGGGAGTGAAAGATACAAGAAGGAAAACAAGCTATAAGGTTAACGCTAATTACCGTGCCTCACTTGGCCCATCTGTCCCTTAGTGTATAAAACCCTCCCTGTCTGTCTCCCACTCTTTCCGCCAGTGAAAGAAGAAACCAGAACAGCGTTTTTTGGGGAGGATTTGCACCTCCTTGTCTCATCTCTTAAGACCACAGAGGTGCTCTTCCAGCCAAACGTGGGCCCTGAGGAGGTTCTGATGAGAGATGGGAAGGTGGTGAGCTCTCGGGCCAAGCTGAACCCCCAGCTCTCGCACCTGATCCTCGAGAGCCTGGGAGAGCCGGATGAGGGCGTGTACACAATCAAACGCACCGACGCTCCCGAGGAAGTCAAGCACGTTACTCTCCAAGTCAGAGGTGAAGACCTGAATCATTACCATCACCATCATCATCATCATCATCATCACCATCATCATCACCATCATCATCATCATCATCATCATCATCCTTATGATTTTTTTCATCATCACAACTCACATTTAAATCACAGCCCAAACTATACATAACTGAATAAGAGTAAAAATGTGTAAAATAGTCTACTGTTATTGTTTGGTATGCATTGTGAAGTTGTGATCTTTGCCTGGATACAAGCCTGTCCTCTTATATCCTGTGCTCTCCTCATGCCTCACACAGATTGCGTCATAGAGGAGAACCGTAAATATGGAGAAAACTACTACATCTCCCTGAGTAACATCTCAGGGCCGATCACCGTAGAGTTCAGGCCCAGTTCTATGCAGACCAACCAGACGTCAGAGCCAATGGTGCTGCTCCTGAACCAGTCCTGGACCCCCACCGAGGAGTACAAGGCCCGCGTGAGCGTGTCAGGGCAGAAGCTCAGCCTGCGCTCTGTGACCGGGTCGGACGAGGGCAGTTACACCATACTGGACTCCGAGGGCAAAGTGAGGAGACGGACGTGCCTGAACGTGAAAGGTGAGAAGGGGGCGGGGCCAGGGATAAGACTTCACAGTCCGAGGCGGTGAGAGGGACCTGGCATTGTTACATCATCATCAGGGGTGCAGAATGAGAGAGAAGGACTCATTGGTAGGGACAGGCAGGTGATAGCAGGGGGCTGAGGTACAGGAAAACAGGAAGGGTAAATGTGAGGACAGTGTAGGGAGAACAGGAGGCAAGAAGTGAAGAAAGATGGGGTGGCAAAAGGAGAAGAGAATATCTTTCCAAAGTTCATCTGTTGTATGGTATGTTTCCTGTTTCCCTTTCTCCTCTTCTAGGTTCTTTCCTGTCTTCTGTCTGTGTTTCTTTTCCTTGTATCTTTGTATCCTTCTTTCTTTCGTCTCAGCATTTATTCTCTTCCTTCTCACTCAATCTTCCTCTCCTCTTCTGTTTTCCTCTCCTCTCTCCTCCCTTCTTTCCATCTGTCTCTGTCTCGCAGAGCACCAGATCTTTGTCAGCTTGCGGTATGATGGGACTCTGAAAATAAACCTGATTCTGGACAGCTCCAAAGTCAGGGTGGTGTACACGCCCGTATCCGACCACAAGGACCGGCTCATCCTGGACCAGGGGGAGCTGGTGCCCACGGACCCCAGCCTGGACAGGAGGCTCTCGGTGGATGGGTCCATTTGCATTCTGGAGCAGGTTCGGTTTGGTGACTCGGGACAATTCCGAGTGATAGACCTGCAGGGCTTCCCTGTGGCCAACGTGCATGTGAGGGTCGAAGGTAAGAGGAAGGCCGGGAAGGTGAGCTCGGCGAAGGAGGGTTTTTATTGTACTGTAGCCTTTTAATCTTAATCCTCTTTCCCTTTTGTCTCATTCTCTCTCCTTAAAACATCCTTTTTCTCATCTCTAACTCTGTACCCACCTCCTTCCCTGCCTCCTTCACTGCTCTTTTTCTCCTCTCTGTCTATCCCCCAAACTCCTTCCTTCCTCTCTCTCTCTGCCCCTGTCTCTCTCTCTCTCTCTCTCTCTCTCTCTCTCTCTCTCTCTCCCCTGGCTCAGCCTACAAGCTGCCCATGCTGTTTGTGTCGATCATCTCGCTGCTGTCCCTGCTGGTCTTCCTCCTGCTGGCGTGTCTGATCTCCTGCCTGGTGAAGGTCCGCCGCAGGGCCGAGAGGGCCAGGGCCATCGCCCGCATCGCCCGGCAGGCGGGGAAAGGGGACGGAGAGGCCTTCCGACAGGTAAACACCTGCGCGTCTCTCCTTTAACGCAGGGAAGCGTAGCGTAGCCATGGCCCAGTTCATCAGAAGTGATGGAAAACCAAGTGTGTAATAAACGTGAGTAAAGCCAGGATCCATTGGTGCCTCAGAGCTGCCACCCTCACAGTGCATGTTTTCGCTCGCCTTCAGTGCATCTGCCTCTGGTGGAAGGCTTGCTCCCTTGGTGTAGCACCCTGCCAAGTATTTAGTGTGATATAACCGTGTTGGCCAAAAATGTGTTTTTCTTCAGTGTTACCATAGCAAGCTACAGCAAGCTGATTTTTATTTGGTTGGTATTCATTTTGAAGCTCATAGCTGCTGTAATTGACAGAATTTTTTGATCCAGTATATTTTCTTAAAATAAGTTATTAGCCATTTGTTTCCCCTAATCAAAAATTCAAAGTCATTTGTACCACTTTTCATTTATTCAGCCAGCAAATTGATTTAATGATATTTCATTACTGTCTATCATGATATTTAGCAAGCTGCATTTTAGGCTGCCTATTCAATCTAGTTGCTTGGAAGCTAAGTAGTCAGCTGGCAACAGCTACAAATAGTTGTCCTGCAAACACAAAACCTGCTGACATGACACCATTTGTGCTGTGTGACTGCTTGACATTATGCAGATGATCACTTCCTACTGCAGATTCTTTCTTCCTGAAATGCAGACGAGAGACTAGGTTATCAATAGCTAATGTACCATCAAAAGGCACTTGCATATTGCACTGCAAATTGAAGGCATCAGCTATAAAAAACCATTTGCCCAAACCAGAATAAATATTCAGCATGTGAAGACTGTATCTATTGAGTCATTATACTGCCATTGTTGCTAAAATATGGAATATGGTTAGTGAATTATTTCTGGTCTCTCTCCATGTGTCTGATGTGATGTTTTTGACTGTGGGTGGATCCACAGGGAGTGGGGCATTTAGCCTCCTGGATAATTACAGGATTGGAATAAAAGTGAAACTGTCATTTCACACAATACCATGTCGGCACGGTTTGGGTATATCCGAGTGTGATTAGTAGGAACGAGACACTTGAGTTTTAATGAGTGGGAGTCTTCCTACCTGTCTGTTCTCTCTCTGTCTCTCTCCCTCTCTGTCCTTAATGTTTGCTTCCTCTGAACTCCTTCATCGCAGAGTCTTTTAACAAAGCTGAATCTTGAAATTTGAACAACACAGCAGGGCACATCCTACTCCCATTATTATGTTAGCATTACACTCCATTGCAAGGTGTTAAATAATAATAATGAATAGTTAATGCTTCAAAGTAATCTGTCATTAAAAGCGAAAACAAATAAGTTACCCTTCCCCATTATATGATACGCTATGTGACATACCATGAGCTGGTGCATCATCCAGGGGTGTCCTGTACACGGGGGGGGGGGGGGGGGTGGAGAGAAGACTGAGTATCCCATCCTCTCTAAATCCTGGATGAGAAAGTGCAGCAGTCTAGCTCCTGCTCTCTGTGTGGCTGCAGAAACTTGGCAATCACATTCATGTGCTCCATTTGGTTCCCTCCGTAGCTGGAGTAGCACACTCATTGCCTCATTGATCATCTTCAGCGGATTGACCGGATCCCTATTCTCTATCTCCCCAATGGATGAGGGGATGATTATAATGGGTGATGGACTGTTTTAATGTGCCGAGTGGCAGTGTGCTGGAGGAGGTTAGTTAATGATTGACTTGCATTGCGTTTCTTCCTCTTTCGGGAGCGACAGAAGGGACTCCTGATTGGTGAGATACCGTGTTCCAGTTCTATTCCATAGTGATAAGATTCTGTATTGGTGTTTGTGCTGCTGCACTAGGATGCCTATTACTTATACAAAGAGTCAAGATACGGCACCTCAAGTAATTGTCTGTCCTCCAGGTGGTCTCCTTTCTGACTTTTTAAATGTAATGATAACTGCATTCATTTACTTAATATAACTGCAGACATATCAAAAGTACATAGCAATATATGGGTATTTCCTTATAATGACAATGCAGCGTTTGCTCGCACACAAACACACACACACATACACACACACGTCTTTTTCTGTGATCGCCGCTTACCTGCGTGATGCTTTTCTCTGTGTTTGCGTGTTGACGTGTATTTATGTACATTTGTGTAAAAAACAGGGCTGCAGCGATTAACAGATTAATACATGAATACATTAAATGATCAATCAGACAGATTGATCAGCTCAATCTTTGATTGGCAATTAACAAGAAACTCCATCATCTAATACATTTTGTTTCACTTGATAATTAAAGTTAAAGTGGTGGGTAAAGAAGACTGACATATGATGACTGGTATGGAAATGTATACCTCATGTGTTGATTGGTAGGAACTCTCAAAACACATCTGATGTACTGCACCAGATGATTCTGCACCAGAACTACTTTATATACTGAAGATCTGACCATGTGGGGGCAAAGGCATGTCAAGTGCACTGGCCAGTACTATTTCAGCCAGCCTACAGTGCAGATCCATTGCTTTGAAAAATAAATAAATAAATAAATGGATTAATCAGTTGATTAATCAGTGTCAAAATCGATTGTAATTGACTGTCAGCCCTGCAAATTATGTGTATTTTATGTGTCTTGTTTGCTGGTTTTGTCTGTATGTGTATATATTTATGTGTGTGACTGTTTGTGCCAGATACTGTTTACAAGCACAGATAACTGTGTTTCAGTATGTGTAGGTTTGATATATATTGTGACTGTATGAAGGTACAGTCTGCTGTCCAGAGCATTCTGGGATGTGTCAAGCGTGGGCACTTAAATCACTGTTAAACAATGCCATGTACTTTTCCATGGAAAACGTGCCAATTGGACAGTAACCTGGGCAGAGCTGTTTGTAATTGCACAGCTTTCCTCTTTTTGTTTGTTTAATAAACTGTCCACCGTCACTGTACCTGCTGATTGCTAAGTGTCCCAGGAGGCTAAGGTCAGAGCTGAAACGTGCTGGTTTGATTGACTGTCTCTTTTACTTGGCGGTTATTGGGCCACCCCGAATGTCAGTCTCAGAGCCAATCTATTGAGCTTTATTCCCTCTTTGTGATCTCACACAAATTACTTGCTGTCCCTGTCAGTCACAATAGGGAAGAGGAAGGGGCTGGAAGACATTTTATTTTCTTCAATCTTTCTTCTTCTAATATTTTGGAATTGGTTTTGCCCACCAACACAGCCTCATCACAGTGTTACAATATATATATATATATATTTACATATCTTCTTTACAGCTAATACATGTGTATCAGTGCTTTATGTGTCTGTGCACATTCTGTGTTCCGTGTGTACCTGTTATTCTGCATTTTGTAACTGCTATACCTACATTTGGCTGGCTGTATTTTGAGTGGGTGTTTGAATAATTATGTCTTTGTGTCTCCTTGCCCACAGGTGGTTCATGAGGCCTACACTAGATTCACAGAGGAATCCAGTACGAGGTCTCAGTGGGACAGCAACACAGACAACACCATCAAGGTTGACATCAAGGTGGGTGGGGCAGTAAGGAGGGGCGGGGACAAATAGTACTGTCTTAGGGAGTGGATTGGAAGGGACTAAAACACACTAAAAACACAACACTAAACAAAAAACTCCACAAACCACACACAAAATCAAAAAATGGTTCATTTCTGTGTGTTGTTATCTTTTATCCATTGAACATGTTCTACAACACATTTGGGATACTTAATGTAAGAAACTGAGAGAGTTTGAGTACAATGAGCATTTTCATTATTCATAACTACAATGACTCTAATTAAAATATATACATACGTTTATATTTTACAAGCATCTCCCAATAATCGTCCACCATTATTATTCTCTTTTCCTGTGGATAAGCTGATATTACAGGAAGTGTCATTTGAGTTAATTCATGTGTAACTGTCTGCTGAGGTGTGACAAGTTTGGAAATAAATGGATACTGTAAAGTGACTGTAAATAGTCTGTACAGTTTGCTATTCTTGCTTTTTTCCTTTTTTCAGGAATGTCTATTAGATTAGTGAAACATTTAGGTATTGTAATCGCTGTTAAATTGAAAGCGTGTTTTTAATAAAGACGTAAATGTGTTCCCTATCTTTACTCACATTAGGGTCTGGAGATAACCAAACCAAGCGGTTACCAAGCCCTGCCCTCAGAAAAGACCTTCCTGGACTTCAACGACTCGGGGGCGGAGTTCAACATCTCCGACATGCCATTGGACAGCGACACGGACATGCCCCCGACGTACAGCTCCCACAAATTCCTGCTGGCCTCCAACCTCCTCAACGGCGCCGCAAAGCAGAGCCCTGAGCCCCAACCAAACGGCAGCCCGCTGCTGGAACCCAGGGCCGATGTCCCTCCTGAGGCAGGCAAGGGGTCATCTGAAAGCGTGGGCGTGGCCGCCCCTCCCGATGCCACACCCGGCAACAGTCCCGCAGCCGAGGTCATCGAGGACGCCGCTACGCCCGGCGACAGCACAACCGATCAAAACGCTGGCGCAGAGAGCATCGCTGTCTGAAGGATCTCCCAGTGCACCTGTAAGCCAACACCTCGACAATCTTACACATGAGAAAATAACCCCCAAACCCACATGGCCAAATTTTGATCGCTGCTAGCGTGGCAGGGAAGAAATCCCGGGATTGAAACCTTAACGCTTCTAATACTTGGAGCTCGTGATGCATGCCTTTCACTAATCGCACACCTTGGGTTGAAACTGAAACAAAAAAAAAGAAAAATATCCAAGCAGATTTACTGCAGCCTTTCAACATTTGGACTGATGCTTAAAATGAACTGGAAGCTGTTTAAAAAAAAAAGCTGTTTGGTGAATGGTTGGATCCTGGCCAAATTAATATTAATCCAAGGTTTCATGCACTGCATATATTGACATAATGAGTTTTGGCAAATATAGTATGTTACGAATGAACATATCTTCCGTGCATTTCAGAAATGCAGAGTTGCACGTCAACACAAAACACCTGAAAAACACAATCAACATTCTCACCAACAACCTCTGAATCCTTCCCTTGCGGAAACCAGTAAGCTCCCACTGAAAACGCCTGAGAAGAAACAAATTCCAAGAATATAAGCTGTCAAGAAAACACCTGAACACAACTTAAAACATCAGATGCCCCATTCTGAACAAACCAGACACAGATTCCAGATTTTCCAGTGATAGCAATACTTAAGCCTCATGGAAGCCACCCCACCTTGGGAACATGTCGACATCCCCCCCCCAGCCCAGGTTCACTGAAGCAGACAGTTTTATGAGATCGGCAACCCCATGAATCTCTAACCACGGCCTCCATTTACACTGTATTTATTGCAAAACGTCAGTTATGCCTAGTGAATACACTTCCACATGCTGGAGTGTGGTGTCCAACATGCTGGTCACTTCCTACAGTTTCCCTACTTGGTGTGCAGTCAGATATTGTCTCATAAGCATCACACCATTTACTTGCCTCTACATTTTGTTTACTATGGTCTTCAAGAGGAAATGGAATGACAGTGGCTCAAATACTGATAAAGGACGTATGAAGACACAGAAAAAACATTGAAAGGTGAAGAAAGGGTAAAGTTTGGATTGATTTGCTAAGGGTAAAAGTCAGATGTAGGCATTCTGACAACTCAACATCAGTTAGGATTAATTAATCCTGCATTGAATAGCAATTAGCAAACTCATCCTGTAAGTATTAACCCCGATGTAAGTAATAAGCATCTTGTACATATTAACAACTGATTTCCCATGAGCTCACGGCATATTGTTATGTCTATTTGAAGGGTGTCACTCAAAAATATTATCACCATGTAAATGGAGGCCTGACAGAATTTTACATTTGAAAGACTCTGACTTCATGTGCCTGAGCAAGCTTTAGCACATTAATCTGTTGGTATCTTGTAACTGTTCCAATGGAAAACAAGTCCATAAGTTAATCTAACTAATCTAAAGTTTTTAGTGATGTATTTATGCCATTTGCAGTACATTCGTACCTTCATCATGGCAATCATACCTTCACTATGGCGATCTGGTATGGGCTGCATAGATCTGTTGAAACACTCAGTTTGGACACTTGATGACTGAACGTATCTGATGTCAACCCTGTGATTGAGGGCATGTCACCGCTGTGATTGAGGCCTGTTGGATGTCCAGATACCTGAAGCATAGTTCTACAATCTCACTGTTCTCTGCAAGGCTGAATTCCTGGCAGTGCTTGTTTACACCAAGGCTATCTGAACACCACCCCTTGTAAACACTCGGGCAAATAAACTTGGGCAATAAACCTCGTGTGAATGACCCCAGGTGGCCTGCCACCCATCAGTGCCTGACCGCTTCGGCTCTCCTGATTGGCCCTAATACCTGAGATGTGTCCCCAAGTAAGCAGTGGAGCCCTTCCTTAATGGGTCCTCTCTTTGTCCGCTTATATACTTTCGCTACTGAACAGACACCGGACTGCGTAAAGGAACTAGGAACTGGAATGACTGCAAGGATGAAGACGCCTGAACATGACAAAGACATTAGGGAGCAACACGACTAACGCACTGAACACCTAGATGCCTGAGCTTCCCTTGAAGACCCCTTGTCTATCACACAGTAACCTCAGCTGATGATTGCTGACCATTATCCAGCCAATGTGCACATCACAGAGACCCTAATTACATTACAACTCCACCCATCAATATGCAGTGATGTCATTGGATACTTCTTTAACTTTTGGCCATTCATGATGTCAGAAGATGTGAATACACCAATGAAAGGCTGAGTTTGGAGTAGCACTCTGGAACGCATCAGTGAATTGCAGGATGTTTACATTACTCTCCTCTGTTTACCTTGTCTGATGATTTTTGCCTGCAAGTAGAGGGAACTGTGACCAACCGTGAACTAGTGATGCAGTGGTTTCACTCCATACTTAGAGGGACTAAATCAGTGTCTGTGCCTGACCCTGGAGAACCACAGTTTTACAGATTTTTCAGCTTTCAGCTAGTGGTTGATGCACACCGGAAACAACAGGTGATTCAATTTCCCATCCAATGAAATGGCTGAAATGACGTTATTATGACTGGACTTGGAAGAAAGACCAGAAACCTTTGGATCTCCGTTGGACTCCACTGGACTAAATAGATTCGAGAACTAGTACTGGTATCCCACTAGTGATAGTGGAATTCTCACATGCAACCTTAAGGTGAATTTTTGTTGACTAGAAGCCAATATTAATATCTTATTTCAACCTGTTGGTCTCACAGTGGTGAATGTTGCTGTAGAAGAATCAAGAGTCTTGTCGATTCCAAAGTTACAGGAACATTAACAGTGAACATAGAAAAGATGGAGGGCCCCTAAACCTGCACACGTTACACAACATAAAGTAATTCTCTCATTTACAAGGTGGAATCAGTTTGAAAAATCTCTTGATTGTCTTTCAGTGTCAGGAACATGTGTTCTTACATGAAGCCTTATGCTGTACATACACAAAGCAGATTGGTAGCCTCAGTACAGCACAGAACAGTTTAATGAGAGCACTTTTTCTACTTCAGGTTTCTCTGGTCAGGTTTACATGTTTTGTCTCCCCTCTTTTGAAGGGATGTAGCGCAACAGAAAGGTGAACAGGTCCATTTTAGAAAGATACAGTTTGGGGAGAGGCTAAAATTTCCAATTTCCTGTGTCGGTGACTTGCTTGTCTCCCTGACAACTATGCCTTTGCCCTTAGTCATTTAGGATGTGACACAGCTGCTGGTCAGTCTTTATCGAGTCTGTATGGAGATCTTGCTAGACAAAAGTAATATTGCTACCTCACATTTTAGCAAACCACAGAAGAATATGAATGATTCCTTTAGTACAAGGCAATGTGGCAAACACTTTTAGGAAGTCAAAAATAAGCACAAATGTAAAGATACAATCCCTCCTTTTCACAAAAAATACAAAAATAAATAACTTTACCTTTTGTAAAAAGAGCCATCTGCCAAAATGAAAATGCTTGCTTCTCTTTTTTAAAAAAATGAAACTTTTGAGTACATTTTAATTTGGCACCTAAAATGGAACATGATGTTGAATATGACACTTTTTACCCATATGAAAAATGGAATACGTGACAATTTATGGCACAGTATGAAATTCAAAATAAAAGGAATAAATGTCAAATATAAATTACAGTACATATTACAGACTAAAACTGGTAAGTGCTAATTTCAAGTGTCATTGTACACATATATAAGTATATGTGACAAGTGACACAATTTTATAGCATATTTTTCCACCCACGTTACATGTATGAAGTTGACAATAACAGTTCTTAGTAAAATTTTTGATATATGATATTCCTTATACTTTGGATTTTATATCTTGTAACATGTACTGTATAACATCTTATCATAAGGGTATCATGATTAACAACAGTGTGTAATCATTTTGGTATTCATTGCAGGGTTTGTAAAAGAGAAGGATTTCTGGGGCTTCAATTAGATTAATAATAACTGTAACCAGAATTACAAAAGTCCTTTAATCATTCTAGTTTTAAAACATCCTTTTATTCCCAGGTGAACCTGCCACACAGTATCTAATGTCGGATCAAAGACATTTAATTCTTGTCCTGATCATATGCGACCTGGAGAGAGATTAAGTTGTGATTTGATCAAAAAAAGCAATATTGATTCAGTGGTCGTATGTTCAAACACGCACACACACACACACACACATATCATGCACGGTGGGAATACTTACAGCATATAAACACTATCCCCTAACACCACCAATCCTTCAAGCATTTCTGTATATAGTGCATGTGTAGAGTCAATACTATTTCCTTATGCAAATCTGATGCAAGGTTTTAAAAAAAGAAAACTAGAAAGGCCTAATTTTCCCTAACATGCGCATTTATATTTACACTGAGTCTAAATGTATTGTTAGGAATTCTCCTGAGTTTGCGATTTAATGCTTGAGAGAACAGAGTAGTGAAAAATAGATAAATAACGATAATAGTAATAAAACTCATCCTGTCCTCTTTATGCTGGACTCATTAAAAATGTCATCACTGAACCATTATCCACTAACCCAGAAACACGAGAATGTCATATTGATAAGTCTAGGCACAGTAGAGGTAATATTTCATTGCCACTATTATAACTGCATCTACTACTTTTACTAATATGATATATTCTTTCTATTGATAAATGCTGTCATATCTATAGTATGCACACAATTAAAAATGAAAAAGTAAAGATTGCTGCAGCATGTTGAGCTTTAAATTGCCTGTATGAAGTCTTACTCAAGTTTGCATCATTCTTTCAAATCTTACCATTCAGTGTCTGCCTATGAATTCTAAGACGTATTCTTAGTATTAATACTAGTATGGCTGTGAGTTGAATTGTGTATATGTCTGTACGATATATACATGTATTGTTATGAACTCACTAATAGGAATATTTTCTATGAATACATACTCAGTACTATGAAAAAATCTAAATCAATGGATGCAATCATTCATTTTTTTTATTAAACTCACATGTATTGTGCCAATGGAGATGAATAGATTTGAATGTGATTCTTTTATCTCATTTCATCCAATAGTGCTTTTGGACTGAGCTGTTTTTTTTTTATTTGTTTTTGTACTTCATTTTTGACACATTACATTATAGTAACATGTCATGGATACAGTACGGTTATATTGCATGTCTGAATATGATTTACACACATTTACACAACAGAAGAATCTTTCATAGTACTCCAAATGGTATATATTATTAAGATATATATTCAGGACACTATAAAGTGGATCCACACACTTTCACAACATGTTACATTGACTTAATTGTACCTCACTTCCATAGGTAAAATATGACACTCTTAGTCTTTATTTACCAGTATGTGGTGTTTTACATTTATAAATGTTAATACTCTGTTTTTGCATCATTCACAGACTTTTGTAAAACTTATCCTAAATGAATGACTTAAATAAAAAAAATGTTTTAAGCAGACAACAAAGCAAAGAAATGGTCTGTGTCTTGTGTGTTTGATTTTGGATTCAGACGCAAGATGTCAAAGTGCTGCAAACGTGAGTTTATGCACAGAAGCAAACTGCGTTACAGATCAGTCTCCTTCCCTTTCCCAGATTAGAAAGGTCTGGTCTCTCTCAACAAAAGCTTCACATAAGTCACATAATCATATTCACAGTTCCTGGGTTACGGACAATGGAAGCATGAAAAATGGAGAAGCGTTTACCCATTACATCAGCACTTGAAAGTGATACAATATTTGATTTTTGCTCACTAATAGCTATAAAGCTGGTGAGCAAGTCACCCCAGCCTGCTAGCAAACAGTGCACAAGAAGGAAGCTACAATGATTAAGGAAGCTACTTAATCATTGTTAAATGATTAAGCCCTCAAATGGAACTTAAATGAGAAAAACCTCTAGCAGTTACTGACCAATTTAGCCTCCCCTTACTAAAATGTTGTATCTCATTTGATTTCTCTTTGTGTGGGTAGATACACTTCTTGCATTACTGTAATTATGCCAAATCCATGCCCAAATTACATTAACTACATAATCTTTGATCTGTGGTTCCCATGGCAGCCAAAACATTAGACTGCTTCTGCTCCTCAACAAACCTGGTCCAGCTTGAGTGGAGCAGCATGAGAAGAGGAGCAATTTAGTGTAAAGCCAATGGTTCCTGCAATACAATATATCATTTTTATCAGTCACAGCAGATGCTCTGGATATGATAGACTGTTATTTTTTTGTATAATGGAATATATTCGGTATTATGGCATGGAGTTTTGAAGTCCTTGACAGTCACGCCTATATTTTCTATTTGTATTTTTTTGGTACACTCTCAGACTATACAGACATTTTGGTCTTCACCACATTTTTGTCAAGCAAGTGTAGTAGGTGTGGATCGTTAGAAGGAAGTACATCGCAGTTAGTTTACTTACTTCATTAACTTTACACCTATCACAACATAACCCCACCCCGCTGTCTATTTAATTTATTAATATACATTTTATGAATGCTGCCAAAGCGTATTGCACAATACAATAAGAAACACACACAGGGAGCAGCTTGACATGTCACGCCAATGTCACGTAGATTAAAACTGGCAGTGTGTTTCGCACACGAAAATCAGCCGTACTCGAACTCTGATCCATTCGGATCAGCGTACTCGACGTGCCCATTTAAAAAGATGGCTGAAGTGTTAAATGTTTTATGGTGGTTGCTGTGACAACGGAGCCGGAAGTGGACTGAGATCTCGCGCAAGGAAGCTCCCCGGCGCGCCAAATTTCAAAGAACTTCCTGGGAAAAAGGACGCGAAAACTAGCAGGTTAGCCAGCAAAGTATTCTGCTGATCGAAAGAACAAAGGAAAAATAAATATTTCTCAGGGGGCTTATGCACACTTAGTGTGTTTTGACTTAGCAGGTAAGAGCACACATACAGATGCCAAGAGATAATTTACAAGCTAGCCAGTCGGAGAAAGAAAGAAATCAGCTACTTGTCATTTAGCGAGCTAGTCTAGCTAGGCAGCCATAAGCACAGGATATGAGTGGGAACCTGCTTTTGTTCAAGGAGGTATATGATGTCCATCATGTTACATCGTTTCCAATGGTGATCGCAAGCCTGGATTCGTGTGTGACTGCAATATTTTTGTCTTATCTTATTGCTGGAGTTGCATTTTGAATCGCTATTTATTTAGCTAACTGGCAACAAATTGCACTCCGTGCCTCATATGCGGGCTAACTAGCTAGCTACCGACTTGCATAACCTGTGCATATGTAGCCAGCTCAGGACTTGCAGTGCAGTGTGCATATGTATTAGACTTATGATGTCAGCTTCGTGCCTTGAGGTATTGGCAATTTAGCTAGCATTCGTCGTCTACTGTACAGTATTTAATTCGCTACCTAGATAACTACCAAGCTAGCTAACCGCATTTGTATACAGTAAATGCACTTTCAGTATTTCAGTATTCATTTGTATAGCAAGCTAGACACGACGATCTCCCGTTTTTTGCTGTCGAGATTACAACGCGATGCATAAGTAAACAATTGCTTTCGTCAGTGTGGTACATGAAAAGAAGCGCACCACATCTGTAGAAGAAAAGCAATTAGTTAATGTGTGAATGAATGAAATGTCACACCTTTGACAGAACTTTGAAAATGAGTAGGTATGTGGTTGCATATATTCTTAACTGTTTTTTTCTCTCTGTGTTCCAGAAAATGATGAACTTTGACGTCCCATTCTGAAAGATTCCAGCCCTATCCAAGCTTGGCGTTGACATACATAGTGCAGGCAACTGTAGGGTCGTCACGTTACTGTGAGCGAGTTGGGTAGAAGTGATACATGTTTAACGTAGTTTAGTTTATAGTAGTACCTAGTATATAACATAAGTGCTTTGTAGTATAGTCTCATGCAAGTATCTGCCAATAAAGTCCAGTTGGACAAAGTGTACAAAGTAGTATAGATTTATATCAGTGTAATATCAGAACACTTTATTGCCACACAGTATATTACGCTCAACAGCAGTGAAATTTAGCTTTGGCTCTGCCTGGTGTCAATTAGTTTAAAGTCCACACAAACAGGAAAGCTGCTTCTGTCAGTTGGTTTGGATCAGGTGGGGTTCTGGGGCCACCATGCTGTCGAAAGTCCAACCCTGCTTCCAGCTGCTGAGGATAGGCTCCTCGTCCGGCGCCGGGTCCGACTCGGCGCAGGACCTCTACACGTTCAGGCCGGCGCTGACCCACTCCGTGTTCCGGCTGGGGCGGGCGGCGGAGCAGTGTGATGTCACCCTGCAGTCCGCCTCCATCTCCCGGGTCCACGCGGAGCTGCACGCAGAGAGGGAGGAGGCGGCCGAGGCCGAGGAAGGCTGGAAGGTGCACATCAAGGACCGCAGCAGCTACGGTGAGTGTCTGGGGACTGTCTCCCTCCTGTTCCCGCGTGCGCCTGTTACATTACATACACCCGTTACATTACATGCCCTGTTGTGCCCTGGCCCGTGCCCACCTCTATAGCTGTCCTCTTTGTGCTTGGATCTCCTGTCAACTTTGAAGGCATGCGTTTGCATTGCATTCTGTGCACCACTGCTGTACTGACTACTCTCCCTCCCCTTCTCTCTTTATACAAGGCACGTGGGTGAATGAAATGCGCCTTCAGCCTGGCGTCCTATGGGAGCTCTCGGATGGGGACACGCTCACCTTTGGCGGCCAATCAGATTCGGGCAGCCCCGAGTTCTACTTCCTTTTCCAGAAAGTTCTGGTTCGCCCCTCGGACTTTGATGCCATTACTGTTCCAAAGGCTGGCTCCTTCTCCTCTGACCTGCACAACCGGATCAGAACCAGTCTGGACCCCAAGACGGAACCAAATTTGGATCTCTCTCCGCTGTCCATAAACAAGGCAACTGTCATTTTGAACTCCATCGGAAGTTTGAGTAAAATGAACGGGAGCTGCTGGACTTTCAGGAGGACTGATAAAAACAATATAAACTCACATACTGCTGCTTCTCCACCTTTTCGATCCTTAATCCCGCCCTCTACTCCGCCTTCCTTTCCATCCACCACCCCTGTCTCCACCTCGATGTCTGTGCCTCCCTCTTCCAAAAGCCGGCGAAAATCCGCTCACACTGTCCTGCTGGAGGACGACAGCTCCGATGAAACCAGGCAGAACGGGCAGATGGAGGACAGAAGGAGAAAGAGGGGGAGGAAGAGGAGAAGGCTGTGCAAGTCTGAATCTGAGGTTTTCCACTCACCAGCACCCAAAGTGGAACAGCCCGCAAGCAGGCCGTTTGAGCTCAAGCCGGACCTAAATCGAAACGGACACTGCCCTGCTTTGCAGGCGAATGCAAAGACCGGCCATTTGTTTCCCATCTCAGGGCAAAGGCAGGGGTTCAGCTGGAACCTCAAGGTGGGCTCAGATGTAAAAGCCCCTCCTTACCAACGAAAAGTGCTTCCCTTATCCTGCCGGGGGAGAAGAAGAGCTAATAGTTCTCCTGTATACTCCTCCCTGGTGGTGGGAGGAGAGAACTACACCCTGGTCTCCCCATCCCTGAGGCTGTGTGAGGGGGAGAGAGTTCAGTTCACCCGAATACACGTCAGCAGTGGGTGAGTCAGTTTCCTTAAACTAATGCTGATTTTTGTGGTCTCAAGGGGACCAAACATGACAGGGTCCAAATGAGCAAAAAATGTGGCCGTTTCTCTTGACTATACCCCTTATCGTGCCAGTCAGAGCATAAAATAAGCAGCCTCAATATTTGTCTATATCTGTGTCAGTTTGTCCTCATTTTGCTATTATCTGTTCCCCAGTTGGTCCTTGACTGTCAGGGACTGACAGTATCTGTCGTTATTCTTCCCAATGCTGTTATATGACATCGCCTGAAATGATTGGTCTTCTTCATTTGACAATGTCCAATCAGCTGCTAACTGCGCTCTCCGCCTTCGTTTCAGTAAACGCCGCGGCAGACCGAGGAAGCACCCGCTCCCTCAGCCTCCCCCGCGCTCCCCTTCCTCATCCTCGTCCTCCTCTTCCTCCTCGTCCTCCTCCTCGTCTTCGTCCTCCTCCTCCTCCTCCTCCTCCGAGGATGAGCGGGTGAGGGGGGAGGAGCCGTGTGCGGCAGCACGCTGCCGTCTGCCCCAGCAGGACATGGTGCAGTGGATCCAGTGCGACGACTGCGACGCCTGGTACCACATGGACTGCGTCCGGCGCGGCCACGGGGCCTCCACGCTGGACCCCAGCGCAGACTTCCACTGCGGCTGCCGATGAGGGCGCGCATTCGGGGTGTGTGTGTGTGTGTGTGTGTGTGTTGGGGGGATGCGTTTGGGGGATCAGGATTACCAGCCATGCTGAATGAGAGCAATCATTTTATACTGTCTCTACACGCCACAATGGGGTTGGTGTGGTTATTATCGGTGTGGGAAATAAAACTCTGAAATAAAACCTGAATGCATAGCAGGCTTAGCCGTTTCAGATCCGAACAGAAGCAGGTTGACTTACCAGCAGGGAGCTCCCACTCAATACACTAATCTGCCTCTTAAGACCTGGAATAGCTCAGAATGCTAGCTGCCAGGGGGGAGTGCTGTTTGGACCTTTGCTTCGTATTAAATTGAATGAGTCATCATAATTGTTCTGATTGCGCATGCCTTTGCAACAGTTTAAAGCCTTGGGGGAACCTTTCCTGGGTGATTCATGGGAGTGGGACCTACTGAGTGCGGTGCTGTAAAACGGGTACAAGCACGTCCCCTCAGCAAAAATGCTCCTCTCGTCTCTTTCTGAGATACGAGGTGCCCTTTGTCGGCTAACGATTGAGCCCCCATGTGATGTCAGAGTGAGCAATCTAACCACAATACCACTGAACCAACTGGATAAGTTGTAGGTGTTATGTGGCGTTTTTTTCATGTCTGCAGAACACTGCATTTCATTGTAACCACCAAACAGAGCAGTGCAGTGTGTGAATTTTTAATGTAGGCTGCGGTACTCAATTGTTTTCATTTTTCTGTACATGTACATTTGTTATATGCCAATAATAAGGAAAGTAACAAAGGAGGGGAATGTACATCCATTCAAATCCAAAAATGATTTAAGTTCATCAGGTGGTGTTCAGTGCAGAAAACCAAGCAAAACATGGGTAATGGCAGACTGATTTCCAATACAGGCAATCGTTTGGGTCTATATGGTGTACTTTACTTTAAAAAAAGAGTTTTGAAAAATTTCATTCTAACAAACTGATTTATGGAATCAAGTTTCTGTATTAACGTTATACTTCAAATTATTTTTATCTGCCACTCTAATGCTGTATTTAATATATATCAATCTCCAATGGGCATGTAAATAGATATTAGTTGGTATATGATATTTGGTGTGTTCAATCTGATTTACGGGATCTGCCGACAATACGCGAGTGTCATCTGTGATTTCGGCTCATAATGATTTGGCTTGGCAGCTATCATGCAAAAAATAAACATCAAGTAATGTTTGTCATGAAAAGCCTTGTCTTTATGTACGTCTGCTTGGTATAACCAGCTTAGCCATATTGTAATCCACATTCCTATTACACTGACCCACACCATTCTAATTTTCTATTTGCTCACTAAATGCTGTTGTCCAAAGCTGTATACTGTGTGCATTGTGACACATGAATCTAAAAATTGACTGCTGTACATTTCATGAACTGAACTATCCCTTAAAATGTGTATCAAGTCACAGCTTGAAACAATAAGTTGTCAATAAGTATATGAAAATGAATTGCAGGAAAGCATTTAGTTGGACATGCCAAGCTCACGTCTGGTAACTGGCGTTCACAATGCATGCACTGTTGGATACTGCATGTCCACACAAATGCATGCTCTCGGTTGCATTTTCAGAGCAAACTGCTGTAAGTGCCTTTTAAAAGGACCAGCTTGAAATAGTCACACAGACTTTGCGTCCTAAAGATGACTTCCTGCCAGGCACCCTGGGGCAGGCAGATAGCTCCCTGGTCCCCCTCTGGTTTACTCCAGCTGTCAGATACAACACTCAGGCCCAGGGGCAGCAGGTCACAGAGGGAAGCATCCAGCAGCAGGGCCTTGAACTGGCGGGAAGAGATGCACACAGCACAAGGTTACGGAGGTCTGTTTATTAAACTACAAATCTGTGTGTGTGTGCACGCCAACAACAATACCATCAAACAGGATCCCCTGCAGACCAAAGCCCCACTGCAATCAGCCATTTCAGCTTCAACTCCAAACAGGAAACGGGAAACACTGCTTCCCTTGAGCAGACTTGTTTGTTCACTGATCTAATGTATAAGTGTTCTCCACATTTATTCACAGCCTTTATTAAATGGGAACAAAAAAGTCACAAAAATGTACCTATTGGATTATTTTTGCTCCTTACATTTTACAAGAGATACTGTACTTAAGCCTTAATAGCACTGCACTGAGCAAAGTCATATTGTTCGCAAATAAAGAATTTATTCCAGAAAACATGAGGGTCACGTTTATTCACAGTTAACGATCTTTTTAATAAACCAATCTATATCAACATTTTGCTTTTTGGAAGTTCAGTAGAACCGTCTGCAACAACAGAGAATTCTGAAGGTTTTCAGTTTCAATGGGGTATAAATGGAGGTAACATGCAGGAAATTAAGTAGTAACAAGCATCTTGGCTATGGCCAGAGAGCTCTCTGAAGACGGGGGGGAGGGCATTTATGTGTCATGGCCATAATGACAAAAACAGGCACTTCCTAACGGGTGATTAATGTGGTTCTAAGTACAGTTACATGTTATATGAAGTCAGTAATGGTTAAAGTAGTCTAAACAGAGATGCTGAATACCTTTACAAAATATACAATGAAAAGAAAAAAATGTACCATAATATGCTATAGAAAAGATAGCTTGGTTTTCAGTCTGTTGGTATGAACTACTGCCACAATTTCTCTGTAATATGCACAAAATATCATCTCCCCCTAGCCAATTTTGCATAGGTTAGCAATCCTGAACTAGTTATAAAAATGAACATATAGAATGAAACAAAAAAATTTTAAAGAAACGAAATGCCCAAGTGTCCTATAGTGAATAGGACAGTGAAAGACAGCTGTCAACAGTAAAGGGTTTGAAAGGATGCTTACCTATATACCAAATTCATCATACCCCTCTCCTGCTCCTCCTGCCTCTGTTCTAGTTCAGGTTCTAGTGCAGACAGAATCTGAGATGGACAGACACAGAGATGAGGAGCAACCTTGGCAGACTCGCCATGGTGAGAATTACCATGTCTGCGTTTCCATAGCAACACTTTCGGGAGCCACAGGGACCAGAAGCCCCAAAACAGAGAGGAGATAACAGGGGAAAGATGAGTGTGTTCTGGCTGAGAGGGAGAATGACGGCGAGAAAAAAAAGAGAAGAAACAAACAAACAATGGGGGTAAATTCAGACAGTACTGTCAACATATTACTAGTAAAGTTCAGTGTTTTTTTTTCCCACCAGCAGAGGGCGATCCTGTTGTTTCTATCAGGTCTCTCTGATTATTCATTCATGAGAGTGCGCCGGAATAAAACAATGCAGTGAAAATGGCCTGTACATGTATATCAATCAACTTGACAACATTGATAGGGCGCCAGCCTCCTGTGGCCAGAATTTTATTTTATGAACAACTTCCTGAGCCAAGGGCACACGTTCATGCTCAGCTACTGCAGAAAGCTGCTTCCAACATGGCTCCCACCTGAATACAAAAACATCACCCTCACCTGCTGCTGTCAAGTGAGGAGTAACGGGGGCAAACCGGGGAAGGAGGAAAGACAGGCTTGACATCATCGGCTTACTTACCCAGAGGCAGTCTGGCAAACACAACACAGTCTCCTTTAAATAAAAGAGTGTGTTTTTTCCCCATCATTTGCATTTGCAATGAAAGGGTGACATCACACATGCAAACGCGGGCATGCAAATATGCCGAACGTTGGAGGCGTCATCGCATATTGTCACGGTTCCTGACTCAGTGTCGCCCAGAATGGGCGAGTCAAAGACATCCGTGTTTGCGCCTGATAGATTACTATTTGTGTTTATAGCTGAGTGATCAATACTCTCACAACACCGCCACTGGTTCAGTGGCTGTGACAAATAGATGCCCAGTTGAGTGAACTGCAGCTGTTCTCAGGAGGGACTTGTCTCGCACAATGAGATCTTAGATCTGTCCCCACTGGACAGACCATAGTCCACCGTAAACAACACAAATTCACAAGAATATGATGCCGCCGGCAGAATGCAGTCTTATTGATCAACCTGGCGGTGTTCCAACTGCCTTATGAAATTGTACTGTTTTACATGAACCTGTTCCCCTGCGTTCGGTTTATGTAAATGAGGTCATTACCAGCTGATCTGAAATAATCTCTTGGTTTGGCAGCCTTGGGAACATTACAGCTGCTGATAGCAGAGAAGCAGCAAACCCAGTGTATAATGCAAGCTATGAAGGGGCGTGCACCTGTCTGCACAGTTAATAGGCAGGCTATTATTAAACCTTATGCTTCATTTAATAAACAAAACACTTAATATGAGGTACTCAAGCCAAAAAACACAGTGTTGGCAAAGATTTCTGTGGGACCAATAAGCAACAACAGAAGCACTAATATCTTCAGTGGAAAATCTGTGCATTCCTCCCACCCACAGGTGGCAGTGTGAAAAAAGTACACCGCGCCTGCTGTCATCCTTCAGGCCGCAGGCACACGTTTGATCTATTATAAATAGGGCAGGCAGAATTCAATGTTTATTTTTGCCGCAAACGTATGCCTTTAAGATATGATTGTTTCAAGATGATACTGTTCAATGCTGTTGTCAACACGGGTACATCTGTGACCCCGCAGCTAATTTCTGAAGTCTTCTGCTCGGCTGAATGGTCCACGTAATTATTTCAGGGGAAATGTCTCCAGCAGTGCACAGCTGCAGATAAGACTTCTTTAGATTATCTTCAATTAGGCTAATGACATGAAATCAAGCTCTGCCGAAGAGTTCTGCGTGCATACACAAAAGTGAAGGAGGTGTTGACTGCTAATGTGAGCTACTAAACCCTTTTAATTTATATTCAGAATTCAAATGAACCCAGGCCTCTCCCACTACGGTAGGAGAAGCCGAGTTAAAAGTATGTCAGTGTTTCTGTAGTTAGATAATTGAGAAATGATACAGAGTCAAGAAATGACTCAACTCACTTTACCATTCCCATTCTGCTATCAGGTAATTACATTATAACATTATTGTCATTAGCAGATGCTCTTACCCAGGGCAACTTACATAGGTTACAGTTTTTTGACATGTTATCCATTCATACAGCTGGATATTTAATGAGGCAATTGCAGGCAATTGTAGTTTAAGTGCCTTGCCCAAGGGTACAACGGCAGTGCCCAGCAACTTTTTGGTTACAAGTCCTGCTCCTTACCTGCTATGCTACACTGTCGCCCCAGTGTTAAAAATAAACACTGAATCCTCGCGAGCAAAATTTTGAAGGGTTGGTTCCAACAGATTGAGGCAGCCAGTTATACCTTTAAACCACGTTTTACACATTGGAATCTGTGCACAAGTTGCATTTATGGCAGAGTGGTAGAGAATGTAGGGTTTAGTACAATATAATTAATAGCTAACTATGATGAATTCCCTGTGGAACACAGGGAGCAAAGAGAGTGAATGTAAGTATAACAGGAGCTGACAGTTTCATAATATTGTCGCTCAGACTGGACTCATCAGTGAGGTTCTACACGCCCTCACAAAAGCCGAGTTTAATTAAAGTGTGATATTCATGAAGAAGGCCTGCACGTACATATCTATATGTTCCCAGTGTATTGTTTGAAAGGATGTAAAGGATTTGATTGTTGTGTTAGCTGACGCTGATGAATTGCTTTGTGCTTTCTGAAAAGCAGTGATAGATGTAACTTGATGGAGGTATTTATTAAACGCTTCAAGGTTTGCGGGGCTGTCATTAAGGATGACCTTGAAGAAGGAGAGGTCAATCTCTCCTCCTCCAGGTTTTGCCAGGAAGAATGCACTCAATAGTCTCATTTCGAAATAATACCTCCCTCTTCCCTTCAGAAATACCATTCTCAGATCAGCACTCGGCAAGCGGGCACCTGACTGCGTGGCAAGAGCTTGCTTGCCGAGCACTGATCAGAGGTCAGTGTTGTTTCTTTGTGTATGGAGCAAAGGAGCAGTGTGGAATGCAGTTTAAGTGCCTGGAACCGGGGTGTTGCAAGAAAAGGAGGATAACAGAAGGAGGTTGAAGAAGAATCGCCCTAATGTTGTGCAACACCTGTCCAACCCTGCAGCAAAAATCAAGCTAATTTTTTGGAGCAGAAAAATGCCAAACAGAGTTGGGGTCATTAGCATTTAAATTTAATCAATTCAGGGAATTAATGGAAATTCTATCTCTGAATCACACATCCTTTTTAATAATTTTCAATTTGATAAACTGAATTTCAGCTCATTTCTTGAACTGACTGAATCGAAGTAGAACCTGACCCCAACCGTGATGCCGGCACAGGCAGTAAGCAGGATGCTGTGCAACACAATGCCCTCCGAGAGATCCTGTCCAAAACAAACAGCCAGAGAGGTGCATAAGCACCCATGTCTAATTCCACACCGTGCACCCAGCCATTCAGCTGGTGTGAATCACATGCGAACACCGCTCAGGCCCACTGCTGCATTATGGAACACCGCAGCAGGAAGCCCACACAGGCATGTTCATTTAGGTTACACAGGAGCAGGGTAAATGGCACTGAATAAATGAAAAAAAAAAAAAAAACGGATAAGGTTAAATGCATTCGGTGCTGTTAAAAACCCATTTGTCAACAATACTGACATTAGATATTTTAAACAGAACTGAAGAATCTGTGCAGCAGGAAAAAAGGCAGAAAGCCGCTTTATGTGGGCCATAGCAAATACAAGGAAAATAATAATGACAGAAAAAAAAAATTAATAGGAGATTTGTGTAGTAGGCGCAAAGCTCACAGCCATAAATGCGTGCTAAAATAAAACCGAGTATAAACAAAGGAGCATCGTCTTTGCTGCCAGAAAAAAAGTTTCCATTAGAAGCACATTGTAGCTATCCTGAGTGCAGGGTTCAAGCCAGTTTTGCATTACTGTTTATTCTTTGCTAGACTCGGAGAGCACTTTTATACTGTATCTGTGAGCTTTCTGCCTACGTAATGAAGATCTTTATATCTAATCTTACATATTTCTTTACCTATACTATTTACCAAGGTGGCTCGCTTCTGCTCTCCATTCTTTCAATACTGAAAATACCTTCACAATGAATATCGGTTGTGGGTGAGATGAGTTCCTCCACTCCAGTTTAGAATGCATACAGAGAAATAAAATAAAAAAGAAAACTGTCCAATTCCAAGCTAATGAAATTAAAGTGCATGGCCTTTTGCCATTACACAGAACACATTATTCAGTCCAGAGCGATGACTGGCTTCTGCATTTGGCTCCGACTGCTCCCCAGTCGTCTAAATTCACACTGTACAGCCTGCGTCATTGGCTGCATTTCAGGGGATATAACCTCCTCTTACGAATTCCCCACGGCTACCCACATTCTGTAGCACTACCAACAGAGGCTGTGGGCATGCCCACACACAGACCCCATTAAGCACATAACGAATACCCAGGGTAACAGATCACAATGCATGCAAGAAAACATTAGTGGCAACACACAGTGGCAAAATAAGGCACGTGCTTGCAACTCAGTGTGTCGCAAACATGCTCGGTTTCTTGCGCGTCTACCTAGGAAGCTCACACAGGTATGAGAACATTTTGTGCTGCCTAAAACGTCTGGGCTGAAATGCGGTTTCGTAAGCCTAACCAATGGGAGGCTGTGCATCACAGAGATAAAGCAAAGCCCCATTACCCGAAGTCTCCGCACGAGGCTCATCTCTCCTCTCATCTAGTCACAACAGCCTAATGAAACGCTTTTGCGGAGATATTGTGGGGTGTTAAGCCACTTTTCTATTTTTGGCAGAAGCGCATGCAGTGTGAACGTTTCGGCGGTGGTGCCTCTCACGGTGTTCCTCGGTGCTGTGGACTGGGAGCAGCACCCAGGGAAACAGCGGCACACACACACACACACACACACACACACACACACACACACACACACACCAGCCAATCTACACACACGGCTGAAGCGGTAACACCAAAATGTGGACATGCAAATATGATTTCAAACATGTGAAATCATGTCTTCTACAAGAACACTGAGAGACCAGAAATGATATACTGTATCACAACTTCTGCAGGTCTGAGAGGCACACAGAAGCACTCGTGCGCACGCACATACACACACACCCACACACAGACTCATGCAGACAGAAACACACACACACACATACACAATTACCATACTGTTCACACCTTCCGCCTTCCCCCCCAGTCTTTCTTTCCACACTCCCAAAATAGCAGAACTAGGTTCAGCAGTAGAAACAATAAACATGGAAAAACACTACCCAGAAAAGCAAGAATTAACAGTAAACAAGGCTGTGATATTCTACTGTAGAAAAAAAAAAAGAGAGAGAGAGAGGGACGAAGTGTATTTCTGGAGGTGTGAGAAGATTTCCCCCTCTGGGACTCCATGTCGTTACATCCCTTTTAATGCCTTTAATTAAATCGAACAGTGTCATCTGCCCCTTGCAGTGCCATTACCAGGCAGACACTTAGTTACAGCTGCGCTAATAAGGGAAAGAGAGAGAGGGAGAGAAAGGGAGAGAGAGAGGGAGAGACAGGGAGAGAAGGATGAGCGCTAATGACAGAGTGAGAGGAAAGATGAGGAGTCACCACAGAGGACAAACAGAGAGGATTGGAACTGAGAACAAAAACTTCAAAGAACAAAGTGGAACACCACGGTTTAAGAATTCATCTGCCGAGTGTTCCGTCCTTTTGAGAAGTAATCACCTTAAACCAACGCTGCTCCGTGAACCAATCTGCGACCACAAGTTTAAAATTCGAAAATGGCCCGGCAGTGGCGTAGGTCCTTGAAGAGACAGCAACTTTAGTGATTTTCAGAGGCGTTTCATCTTCCTCTTCTCTGACAAGGTCAAGTATTGCATTGAAAATGAGTTCCCTTTCAAGTCAGGGGGGCTTTCCCAGGATGTTTGTGTGAAGTGAGCATTTTCTAAGAAGCAACAGGGTCATTCCATGTCAAGTGTATGAGTTCAGTAGCATACCTCATCTCACATTTTGCTAAATTTGGGTCAGGGCAGGGGGGATTCTTACTCTGAGGGGTTTTGGACATGCCCAGCTCAAAAATCACCTCTTGGTCAAAAATGTCCCCTTCAATTAAATGCTTGTGGTGGTGTTGCACGGTGAGGGGGTGTGGGGTTATGGTCCGGAGGAAAGTACACTGTAGTAAAATATATAGAGTCAGTGCAGCATTCACACAGAGATAACAATAAGGAGTGAGTCACACGTAGGGCACCCTGGGTACCCATTTGGAACAGACGAGTCAAAGAGTCACCAGTACAGTCATCAATGGAGCCTGCCAGTCACTTAGCAATAGGCTACAGATCAACAACACAGATATGGAGATCCTACAACACAGCCACCTGCAGTCTGACCTCACTGGACACTAGCGGCTAAAGTTCCTGAGCGTCATTAGCATTGAGATTTTCAAGAAAGGTAGAGGAGACAGACAAACAGCCTGCACCCAGCACAAAGCAAGAGCACAGTTTGATCAGAGCATCATACAATTCTTTAGCCTACATTTTACTGGCAGCACTGAGAGGGGGGAAAAACATCTGAGATGCATAATTCATAAAGCACAGATTAGGCAAAAGTTCCCTTGATTGCTCAGCTCCAGGTTTTCTTTCTTTTTTTTAATGTAGAGGATCTCCCAAGCTCCTGCACAGGGAGAAGGCGATAGGCAGCCCAGCTGACAGGACACTGGGGAAGTCAATCCAATTACTTGGCTGTCAGTTAATGAATTCACATGGTGAACACCCAGAAGGAACATCACTTACAGACCACTGCCAAACCCGACGACACTCCCCTTAGAAAATAATTATGTTTATTGGTAATGTTGCTGTTAATGACTTACTGTCGTTTTATCATCAACGCTGTTGGACGATAAACAGTGAAAATGAGTGTGATTGAATCTGAATGTTCCTCGGGCATCTAATATAATCTAAATGTCCCTCTAAAACAGGCAAGCAAATAAAAAAAATCGCCCACTGCCAAAATGTTCTATATGAAGCAACATGTTACAGACAATACAAATCATGCTGTGTTGACCATTACAATAAATTCAGTGTTCCTTCTCGACTGCTGTAAAGTCGTTTCGTTTTCATTTTCAGTCCCCATGAAAAATTCAACACTTTGTCACACTGACTGTTTTGAGTGATGACCAATAAAAGTAACGACTAAAAATACATCGTAGAATGTACGGAATGTAACCGCTTCAAGGATAACCATTGAAAAGTATCCTAAAGGGGTGGTCTTCGTGACATTGTAAGCCGTTTCCGACAGACGCAAAAAATATTATCGTCGTTGTTATTATTGTTGTTGTTGCAAGCACCCTGTATGTTATGTTATTTTTTTGTTTGCTTCACGATAGTGTAACTAACATACCGGCCGTGGGAACTCCCCAAAGCTTTTCATTAACGTTATTTCGATGTGTGACGTTCACGTGACATCACGACCACTAAAGCCCGGACAAACGCGTAAGAGAACGCACAGTGAAACTAGTCGGAGAGCCGGTCGTAGCTTGCCAGCCTCGTCGTGCTTTCTCGCTTTGTGCACTACGTATCAGAGACATACTGTATAGCTAACTACCTGTGCGCTTCCCTCCTCTGAAATCGCGCCTGGGATAGAGGGAAGAAATCACCGTTAATTTCCAGAAGCGACCATACATCGAAAGCGGAGAGTCGCACGACGCGAAAAAAAGACTGGGCGAATCTGCAACTTTTATGGTCTGACTTCAGTTTCGCCCTGTTCGCTAATCGGCTATGTATATTTTGTGAAGAACTCATCTAAATAGAGACGAGTTTTTTATTTATTTATTTTTAATACAGTCCTTTATTTTAGTGTTGGTGATTTTATGTTCACGCTGTCCCTTGGAATAACAGTGCGACTATGGCGAGAGACTACGCTCGAAAATGCCTCGACTTTCCGAATAAATGTGGACTAGTTGTAGCACTGTTTCTCACGGTATTTCAAGGTAAGAAAATGTAACGCAGTCAGCTGCATCTCCGTTATACTTGTCTCGTACCCCAAATTCCTATAATACTTGCTAATTCATGCTTGTGTTTCGGTTTCTGTGTGGCGTTGATGTTACAGTAAGTATGCCATGCAGTCACTGATTTGCTGCAAAATGTTCCTTCTGTAATTAGGCTACATTTATGATTTTCAAAACACATAGCCCACAGCGCTGAGGATATGGGCACATTGAGCTTGATACGTTAAATGGCGGAGGCTTTGTTCTTACCTGTTAGCTTTGTTAGTTCACTTGTGTTCTAGGCTACATTATCCCTCTCTCTCTCCCTGAGTTTCGATTCGCCATGTTACTCAAGGTGTGGCTTCCCAGGGTAATTTTTCACAGCGGAAGCCAGCAGGTGTAATTATTCAGTGGTTCCCCCCGATCCTTCCCCTCTCTGCGTGAACGTCAACAAAAAATTCCCCCATTTCATATCAGTCCATTCGTATTTGTTGTTATTTAGAATGCACTCCACGATTATTTCCACTTGAGAAATTTGCGGGAGGGGGAGGAAAGAAAAGCAACAGGGTGTTGCCACTGTCTGTTGTTTACTGGGATCGGATTAACTCTGTGACATGGTGGGTGAATTTGTTGACTCTGCAGTGTTGAAGTAATTTCTGTTGAAACACTTTAGTGTGTATCTGTTTTAAATTCATCACTGCCGTCGGTGACTGGAAAGTCAATACACAGGTGCACTACAGACATTTGTGATGCGTTTTTTCCCCCTCTAGACGATTTTTATTTTACCCCCCGACGTAGAACTGGCACAGGCACAGTTTCCAAACCGACCCTTTTAATGATAAATAATTGATCTCTGACAGTGAATCGAGCTGTAGTAATATGTCTATATGCCGCTGTAACAAATCACCTATCCCTCCAGGATTCATGCGAGCAGCGTGACTTCTGTCTATAACCTGGCAGGAACGAATCGATACGAATCTCTGGGGCCTGTTTCCTTGGTGCACAATTGCGACTTTGACACCTGACAACATACTAGTCCTCTCGCCGCGGGTCCTCTGTTGGTCCGGTTTACTGATTTGATAATCACGAGTACCTTTAGTTTTGTGTCAGTCTTTGACATTTACAGAGTGCCTCCTGCGCAACAGCAAGAAAGTGCTGAATTTTTTTTTGTACGCGTCACGTTTGCTCACATCAAAATTATCCAAAAATGTCTTTATTAACACCAGCAAGCTGATGAGCGGACCGAGGCCTCACTGGCTCTAAGTAATTTACTTTAGGAAGGTTTATTTGTTCGACAAACCAGTGAAGACGGAAAGGCTGATTGGTTTCTTACCTTTAGGTTGTGAAATTTGAAAATTGCTTAATCATAAAAAATGCACAGCATTTCTTGAGGAGGAAAACATATTGTGCGCGAGTGTTGCGATTGCCTTACGCTGTTGCTAGACGAACTCCGTATGTTTGGTTTGCAGCAAGTGGGTGCAATTGATACGTTTCGTCCTCTGACGCCCCACAAACAGCGCTGAATAAATAACCGTTTCTGATTTTATTGTACCGAAAACAATTCAGGAATTGTATGCAGTCTGGTTGAATAAGATAATCTTATTTTAGTATTATCTGCCGGGGTTTGTTTATGTGGGTCAAAAGAGCCTGAACCTGTTGTCATGGAGACCCTTTCAATGAAAACTTGGATGTGGGGCCTTCTGGCGTCGTCTTTTTTGCTTGACTAAGTGCAGCAGGGGGTTTGGAGACGAAGTGCGATGCAAATGACCACAAATTACAGCTTAATGTGTTTTCAGCTATTTGTTACCTAAAACATAGGTCCACACGTATCATTTGCAATCAATGCAAGTAGTCCTTACGCTCTTCGCTTCGTGGTGATAAGCTTATACGGTCTGTCAACAGGTGGTTGAACACAGTGCGTACGCTTTCTGTGCGGGTCTCAGTGAATTGATATGGTAATGGCACATCCAAAATGAGGCAGCCCCACCCCGTTTCAGCCTTCCCTCTCAATAAGACCGTGTACATTCTCATTGTATTCCTGTTTTCAGCATGTTTCAGTCGTTCATAAGGCAGTTAAAACAGCTGCAGCTGAAAGCTTTTAGGATGTGCATTCTGCATTCCCTTTCCACGAGATGAATTACAGCTCCTTTAAATTTGATGTTGAATGTTGTAAAATAATTGTTGATAAGGCACTGATACAGACCGTAATACATCAAGTATTTAGTGTTTCAAAACAGCTCTTGAACCTTGACCTTAGAGTGGTTTGATGATTATAGACAAACACAGATAATATAATACATACACACAACCCTAACCAAAGTTAGTGTATATATTGTAGTGTTCAAAAATAGCTTAAAATAGGTACACCTGTATGAAAGTTTCCATCATTATTCATTCTTTCATTTTTTGAAGTATGCTACTTTTTAAGCTGGCAAAAAAACATGCAACATTGTTTTGGTGATTTTTGGGGTGACAAAATATGTCACTGAAGCAAAATGCATTTTTCAGTGATGTGTTTTCAGTGACTTTTTAAAAATTCATTCTAGAATGTTTACATTTTAGGGCAAAAGTTGAACTGAGAAACATGGCACAGCCCTACCGTGAGGCTAAATCGAGCTTTCAGAGTGTTTGTCTCTGGGTATTCCTGAGGCTTTTAGTTTCCGCGGTGGTTTCCTTAAGTTATCTCTAAAAGGGAGGAGCAACTGCCAGACATGTACCACTTCCACATAGCATTTGCAAAGCAGAAGGATAGCGCAGATGTATCATTAGACTGACTGGAGAGTTGCTTTTTTTATATTTATTTTGTATTATTAATGTAGGCCTGTGTCAAAATGCCACTCATTCAGATGTACCCTGTATTTGGTATTCATTAAAATAGATGCAGGAAAAAAAAGTTTATGACTGAATAAGTAAAAGACGGCAATCAAATGAGGTGTTAATAAACAAAACATTCTGTTCCCAACACCTCAATTTAATGTAGAGGAGAGATGGAAGACTGACAACCACAAACAGTGAAATCAATCAGAGATGAGTCAAGTCTCCTCAGCAGAGTTTTGCAGCATTGGTCATCGTATTGTAGATAGCACTGTTCTTCACAGTGCAGATGGACAACTTTGGGCGAAAGTTCAGCTATTCTGGGAATTTTATTTTGCAACATCTACTACACCACAGTGCCTCTTTTTTATGATTATGATGAGATGTTTTGGAATGAGTCAGTCAGAAAATATCAGAATAACCCCCACCCCCACCCTGTCCGGAGGGACATTGTCCTCCTTGCGCTCTTAGCGACCGTGGGATTCTTTTGTTCGGATTGTGGCCGGGGTGGAAGTCATGGGGAAAGCCGTCTTGGCGGGGCTCGGTGTGGCTTGGCTTTTATCGACGTATCCGTCTTGGCAGGGCATCCACGAATCCAGCTCTGTGCTGTCTGTGAATCAGTGGCTGTGTAGGTGAGATTTGATCATCTGAGTAGCCATTGTATTACATTTCAATACATTATTGGCATTTAGTAGATGCTCTTGTACAGAGTGACTTACAGCGGTTACATTTTACAAAAATGTTATCCATTTAGACAGTTGGATGTTTACTGAGGCAGTTGTAGATTAAGTACCTTGCCCAAGGGTATGACAGCAACGCGCCAGAGGGAACCCCTTTCGGTTACAAGTCCTGCTCCTTAACCACTATGCCACACTGATGCCCACATGTAGCCAGAGTAATTCTTCGTGCTTTTCAATGTTAATATGCATCTATAGCTATATACCACTGATGTACATGTATATATGTACTGATATAGGCCTGTGTGATTTATGTAACATGTTGCTGTATTGGGGCATAATCTCAAATCCAGCACTCCTGGAAGAAGCACAAGCTGCTGTTTATTTTGTGGAAAGATGTCAGTCTCGGGGGCCTTGCAGTCCTACACAGTCTTATTCTGCCTGGCAGAAAAACGCTCCAGTGTTTTTGTACAGCAGACAGCGGTGCGTCAGGGTAGAGTGGTGGAGGCTCAGCTCTGTGACACGGACTCCGAAGCTCTAACAGGGCCCTGATGAGGTCATTACGGCGCCAAGGGGAACACGGGCGGTCCAGCCCATTCCTCACACAGCTTCACGCCATCTGGTACCAAATGAGCCAGCGCTCTGTCCCGCGCCCAACCTAATATTTCTGGGAGCGTCAACGCCAGCGCCGGTGCCAGGCATTGTTAACGGACCCACGGTACCCCTGGCAGTTGGACGCCGCGGCGCACGTGTTCGGCGCTGGCGGGACTTTTGGGTAATGTTTTTGTGCGTCTCTGTGGGCGTGTTTGCACGCGGCTCCGTGGGGAGGCCTTAAACTGATACAGGTTATCCCGTTTGCATTCCATCGCCATATATGGGCAATGGAGTGGCATACAGCAATTACTGAGGGCAGAAGGGCTTTTTAGCGTTAAAGGTTATTGCGTCTTATCTTCTCACCGTTGTCTTCTTCGGTCTCGTTCCTTCTCTCCGCCTCTCCGGCTTGTTCCCCGCCCCCCTCTGCTGAAATTCCTGCACATGGCGCACTTGGCAAACAGAGCAGGAACTGAGCTCAGTTTCCAGTAATCTCCCAGCCACACCCCTCTGTCCTGACTGACCACCTATTAGCAGTGCCTTTTGGCCCTTAATGCACTGAGCGTGGAGCCCCGCTTCAGCCTTATCGGTCTAATAGATGATTATGCTGTGCATTAGCCCGCGTGCACGTTGCCACTCCTCATAAATAAGTTCATTTTGCTCGTTTTAAATGGGCTGCCGTCTATCCATCTCTCACAGTGAAAGCCCTCTTGAAAGCGTAATTAGCTTTCCGCCTTCCTTTTCTTTCTCACTTCCTCCCTGTTTCAGCAGTAAGCCCTCAGTACGTGGGAGTTTAACCCAATCCGGTCCCCACCCTCGTCTCTCTCCTCTCCTCGTTCTGCACTCATCCCGGTCCCCCCGCCTCTGCCTGAGCAGAGTGTTAAAACTGTTAAACAGCGTTGCGTATAATTACCGTCACGCTCCATGAGCCCGCTTGCCCTCCAGTGCGCCCTCCTGCATGGCTCCTCTCCGCTCGTGCCTCCCCCATGCTGTGGCAACTCATCCCTCTTCCCTCCATCCCATCATCTCTGCCCTCCTTTCACTCTCTCCCATCTTTCTCATCACTGCCATCCCCCTGTAATGTGGTCCATCATTACTCTTCATCTGTCTCTATCTCTCCTCCTGTATCCCGCTGTCCCATTCACACATACCCCACCCCCCCCCCCCACCGCACCCCCGTACAATGTTTCCAAAACTCAGCACTGCACCCCCATCTCCCCTGTCAGAAACAGCCGGCTCACGAAGCGTGGGGGGGATCCAAATGCCGATTAAAAGGGGGGCAGGCGCAGGAGAAGCAGATGCACCATTTACAAAGGCCAGGCGCTCCTGCAGGGACCCGATTATGCGTGCTGTCACCTTGCTGCGCGTCTTCGGCAAGCCCCCACGCACCCTGCGGCGCTTGCGGCGGGCACGGGGACGCCACGCCGGGCGAGCTCCCAGCATGCTCGAGTGCCCGCGAGGGCCACGCTAACATGGCCAAACCTGGCAGCGGGCGGAGAAAGGGGGCAGCCAGTTGTGCATTTCACCCTGTGAGAGTGAGAACGGGCATCTCTCTGTGATTCTGTGATTTTGTACCCCTCCTACCAAACACTGCAAACAGAAACTGTTTTTTTCTGTGCTGTGTGTGTACACTCTGGGTCCTGGCGGTTGCAATACGCCAGGTTTCCTGGCTCCGTTTACACCACCAGCTGTAGAGTAAGCGGAGGGATGCTTCATTTAACCGAGGCAGTCATTTGTGGAATTAGGTTGTTTGTAGAATTAAGTGTGTAGCTGAAACAAAGCTCCGAGAGACTGAGGTCTTCCAGCAGCGGGGCTGGTTAAAATCCCCCCGGTTGAAATTCTTCAGCAGTGTCTCTCTCTCTCTCTCTCTCTCTCTCTCTCTCTCTCTCTCTCTCTGCTGGTGTGTGAATGAGCAGGACAGCATTTACAGTTTTTTTTTTTTCCCCGTGATTTCTTACACTCGACCGAACAGTTGGGTATTTTTGAATCAGTAGGCAGGTGTTCGCAGTGGATGTAGCCGGTTGATTTGGTCTACAGTCATTCATTTAGCCTGTTTGATTCATGAACTCTGGCGTGATTAGGGAAAGCCTGTGGCTTGTGAATGAAATAAGGGAAATGAGCCATTGATTGGCACTTCAAACTATCGCTGTAAATAGACGCGAACCACATAATCAGCCGCTGTTCAGCGTTGCATATTAACTTGTTACAGTAAACATTATTTTGTTTTTTTTCTTAATGTTGCATTTGTTCTAGATAATGGGCTGCTCAGCCGAATTTATAGAACATTCTGTCTCTGTAAAATGTATCTGCGTTATCATACATAATGTCCTGTGATATCTGTGTGCGTACAAGAGACTGCAGAATACCATAAACAAATATCTAGAAGTGTATTCTTTTTTAAACATTCAGGTTTTTGAAAGTGTAAAATGTAATATAGCCCACATGAATTTTTAAAGAACCTCAAAGGCTGCTTATATAATGGCACACAAAAGAACCAAGATTGTCTTTGCATTATGTGTGGACCAGAACTCTTTAAGGAAGACATGGCATGCACAAAAAGAATGTTATTCGTTTTAATTAACCATATCTCAAGATGTTTTAAGGTGCAAGAGAATTTCCATTGTGGTTATGTCGGTGTAATAGCACAGCGTGTGTCAAAGAAGGGTTTTCGAGAAAGGAAAAGAGGTTTTGATTTCAAATGGAGTGAAATCAAAACCTTTTCAGTGTTGCAGTCCTGCTATGTAATGTGTGAGCTTTTTCATGCCTTCTGTTGGCTGCGACTGGCGCTAGCTTTGTTGCTTTGAACTCGTCTGCATGTGACAGAATGTGGTTTCACAGATGATACAGGAATACCTGCAGGGTTTGATTTAAGAGTGAACGAGCAGATCCAACTAGCTATTAGGAGATGGAAGCTTCGTTATTTCATCGTTCTGACGTAGCTTGATTTGGGGGACTTTTTGAGAAGTGTGTTGAAGGAAAAAAAATTCCTTTTACATTAGGTCATCGTGAGAAAATAGTGTTATTGTTGTGAAATGAAGTGGTGGTGGTTTGCTGTATCATCAGGAAAGTGTTTGGGAGGGTGCTCTCCCTCGCTAAATGTCCCTTGAAGTCCCCAATGAGGCAGAAAGTGGAAGCGAAAGGACTAACATCTCATTCTTCCCTTTATTAGTTGACTTTTATTTTGCCTGCAGATCACAAACTGCAATGGGGCCATTTGCTTTGACTTAAAACAAGTTTAGAGGAAAAAGCTAAATACCTACTATGGCACATAATGTCAGGTAAGAGTATCTCTCTCTATCTGAAGCCAGGCATTGCCACCCCCCTGTGATTACAATGTGAAATTCAATATTAAGCTGAATTAAACATTAAAGGCTTCATTGTTTTAAATTTTAAGGCAGAAATATTTTGTTTGAATTGAATTACAATGAGTAAAATATTGAAATTCAGGTTGTAAGTGGACTAAATTCAGTAAATGTTAGAAATCATGTGGGTTATTATAAAGCAGAGTTAAGAGGACTTAAGCCGTTAAATGAGGATGTCAATAATGAAAAGCGGCAGAGTGAAGGAGCTGTAGCAGCTAATTTCAAAGAGACTCATATTTTAAAATAATATCTCCAAGTTGGGAGACTTTCAGAGGTGTTGGAACAGAGATATTGAAGGCATAGCTTTCTATAGAAAATAATCTCTGGGGACAGTAGCGCAGATACAGTGTAGATACAAATCAAAGCCTGATCACCACAGCACAACAGGAGGGTGCTGAAGGGAATACCAGCAACCAATCAAGAGCAGGACAATTAGGACAGAGAGCCAATCAAAGGGATGCATCAACTGATCACCATGACAGGTGAGGGAGAGAGAGAAAACAATCCCAGCAGCAGAATGCTGGATGAGATGAAGATGATATATAGATATAAAGCTGGCAAATGTGGAATGGTGGCTGAAGTCCTGACAAGGAGTTCTGTAGAATACAATGTTTGTGAGCACTGCATGAAAGGAGGCCAGAGTGGGATGAGAGAGGTGTTGAGAATGTCAGGGGCAGGTTCATGGTGGCCTCCAGCTTTCAATCAGAAGAGGAGCAGGAGAGCAAAAGACCTGAGGTACGGAGAGATTGGTGTAGATGAAGCAGGATCATTGCACTGCAGCTTGGAGGAGACGCCTGACAGATGCATTGAAATGTGAGGGGGGAAAAAAGGTGAGAATCAGACTAGGGAAAAGGCGAGGGAAGAGGAAAGGAGGCCTGAATGAAAGTGATATACAGGATTTTTTCTTTCTCTTTGTAGCTTTGCTTTTCTCCATTTCACAGGTCATTTTACCCATGGAAAATGATAGTACCTGTTTTAGAGAAACTCCTGTCTGTGTGTGTGTGTGTGTGTGTGTGTGTGTGTGTGTGTGTGTGTGCACTCACTGTAGTGCTTATCTGTATTTTGGTGTTGAGGGCTATGTGTCCATACAGTATCTTTGTACTACATTTGCACTTGTCTAAGAACCATTTTCTGCCCACGGCTGCCTCTGAGATTTTTCATTCTTCGTTTTTCAATTCACATGCTGCTCTTCCTTGTTCACGGCTGCAAGTTCATCAGCGGCTCGTCACCATTGTGGCAGAGCGTGTGTGTGTGTGTGTGTGTGTGTGTGTGTCTGTGTGCGTCTGTCTTTGTGTGTCTCTGTCTGTGTGTCTCTGTGTGTGGCTGTGTGCATGTGTGTTTGTGTTTTGTGCATGTGTGCATATGTGTGTACATGCATATTTGTGTACGTGCGTGGATGCGTGTGTGTCTGTGCTTTTATTTGGGGGTGGGGGGTTGCTGCACTTTCTCTCTCCTGAAAAGGAAATGGTGAGGAGCTGCAGGCAGAAGAGAAAGAGGGATCTGTGACGCCAGCTGCGATTATAGGCCTAACACTCCTCCATTAAACACGTATTTAAATAGACTCTGCCTGAGGAGTTGAGGTGGGGGGGGGCTGTGTCACGCTCTGAAACAACGGTAGCTTTTTCAGCCCCCCCGCCCTCCTTCCTTCCCCTGGTTGAATACTCTATCCAGCATAGATTATTGATGTTCTCTGTGGATCTGTGGCTGCTCTTTTACCACTCATCCATGTGGAACTGTCATCGTTATTGCGACTCGGCTGGGTGTGCTTCCCCCGTTTTTCGCTGGGTTATTTTATCTCTTTACACCTTTATCCGGCAGGTGCTCTCATCAACGGCGGGTTTACAAGGCCGGCGTGGCATGAGGCGTCACATGTACAAACGTATGCCACAGAGCACAGGAGCATCGGCACAAAACCGCATGTAACACATCAGTGATAAATCACCAGCCTGGAAAACAGAGCTATGACAAGCATACATCCAAAGCTGTTATAAGTATATAGTACATAGTGCTTAAAACTGATATAATACACAGTGGTTAAAACTGTAGAGGATAACCTAATGTTACCTTCTCTTTAGTGCTTTCTCTCACTGCAGGCATTCCCCTAGCTCTCCTCCTCCTCTAAGTAGTCGTGGGACATCCTGTAAGTGTCTCAGGTTGGAATGTCCTACATTGGTCTTCCCAGTGAATTCCCTGCTGAGAGAGGTGGGGGCATCCCAGAGAGATGGGGAAGGCTCTCTGTCAGTTCGAACCTTAAAACAAAAATATTTTGAAAGACCAGCCTTGGCACCGAATTTGTCAGCGCAGCGAGCACTGAAGGATGAAACAAAACCTTGACTCCTCTTTAAGCCGTTTGGGGCATTCAGGATTTTCTCTGCAAGTCGCGGGCTTAGTACATGTAACAGCTTCAGAATGATTTTTTAATTGCGGCAATGAATCAGAATAATTGCTGTGACATGGAAATGGAGCGGCACTGTCCAGAACACCAGGACGCTTTATTATTACGGCGATGCTGTGGCGGCAATGATAGCGTTGAATATTGAGCCTGACGCTAACCAACTGAAGGTGGCTAAATCTCATCACAGTCGCGCTCCGTCTCAAGCAGTGCTGACACCTCATTGATGTAAAAAAAAAAAAAAACCTGAGAGCGTTCAACCTGTGGCGCTACGCCGGACGAGCGGGACGGTGACCTCGTTAGCGCTAACGACCGGCGAAGTACATTAGCGGCGGCCGTGGGCTGAGGGCGCGAGCCCGGGGCTCGGGGCGCTAATCGATGGGAAGGAGACGGCGAGGATGGCGGGATGAGTTATAATGGCAAGGGGGGGTGGATGGGGGGACGCCATTCCCCGAGCCATCAGTCAGAGTAATGAGACACAGGTGCTGCCCAGACGGAGTCCAATCAGAGAAGAAAGACAGAGGTGGAGGAGGAGAAGAAGGAACGAGAGAGGGGGAAGGACATGCCTGATAAGGGGGTGGGGAAAAAAAGAGGGAGGGAGGGAGGGGACAGCAGGAGAGCAACAGCCAGGGAGCCCGACGGTCCCTGTTTATGAGATTGAGCAGTCATGGTTTATGCGGCCCGGGATCAGAGGGTGAAACGACCGGAGCGATAATACGCAATAAATAATGTAGTACAGTAATAAAACGGGCGGGGCTGGTCGGAGACACGGTTCCCACGGTAACCTGCAGAGAGAGAGAGCGAGAGAGAGAGAGACAGATCAGAGAGAATGTCACCGGGAGAGAGTGCCCTTTGTATTCCGCTCACAGTGTAAATATTATGCCGGCCCCTGCTGCGTCTCCGGGTGGTTCGATTGTTCTGTAAGGAGGTGGTAAGTGGGGAGGAAAAGGCAGAGACAAGATAAGAGCAGAGGACATGAATGACAATTTAGGCTTCACAGGCCTTCTACGCCAAGGGGCAATTTTCCTCTAGGCACATTTGAATCTTCCACACTCCCCCTCTTTTTCCCTGCTATGTGATTGACCAGCTTTGGATCGGTCCAATCGGGAATGGCAATTTCTGCCCACGCCGTTACCGGACCAACCCACGAACCCGGATCGAGTGTGCCCATCAGGCTCAGAACCGGCCGGGCCCGTGGTTCCGCCCTGCGTGGTTTTGGGGCCCTGTTTATCCGAGCTGTTGCGTCAGTCAGCGCCAAAGCTGTAATGAAGGAGGAAGTGCTGCAGCGGGCTTTGATCCTTTTTTCATGGAGTGTGGCGGGCAGGACTGCACGGCCAGTCATCCCTTATCATTCGTCTGCTCTTATCAGACTTTCACTCCCGTCCTCTCCGGCTACACAGGTGTGTGACGAACATCGATGGGGAGGTGCGTTAGCGTCAACATTGTCGCAGAAAGTTGAAGTGTGCGCTGCAGCTCTTCGTGAGAACTTGCACTGCTGTGGCGAGAATGAGGTGACGCATAATACGGTTAACTGTAACTAATGCCTTTAGATGAGAATGCTGTTTTCTCCTGCTTAGATGCCCAAAACCATATGCATCGCACCTTCTGTTCACACTCCTCTGATATAACAAAGCCCAGGTTCTGCAGTGTAAAAACGAGCAAGGCTCGGCATGCTTCCATCAGCAGAACAGGGAAATCAGGCTTTTTCATTCTCCGCCATGCAAACCACCATAGAATTCACCGTAGGGCCGGCAGTGTAGCGTAGTGGTAAGGAGCACGGCTCGTAACCGAAAGGTTGCCGGTTCGATTCCCCACAGGGGCACTGCTGCTGTACCCTTGGGCAAGGTCCTTAACCCACAACTGCCTCACTAAATGTCCAGCTGTATAAATGGATAATATGTAAAAACTTTGACCTATGGAAGTCACTCTGGATAAGAGTGTCTGCTAAGTAACAATAATGGACATGTAGAATTCAGATTTGCATAGGGTTTAAGCATATGGCTATATACCCTTTCACATCAAATTCAGTTTGAGAAATAGGTGGGAATGTCACAGCAGCAAAGGTTCTGATGTGGGTCCTAATGCAAACTAATGGAGGAGAAAGCTGTGTGTTCAGAGGTGTGAATGAGCATAGATAGCACTTGCTCTTTTATTCCACATTTGAGTACCCTGCTTTTGTGGACTGGGGTTAAACTTGCACCTTGTAAACACTGCTTCTGTGTTCTGTCGAACACTCAGCTCTTCTGTTAAATGTTTACAAGGAATTGCTTTAAAAAAGGAAAATGTTTAATTTAAAGGAACAGTTTTTAACTGGAATGCGGAAAAAACCTTTGCTTGGAAATGGAAAATGAACAGTGTTGTGCTACAAAAGTAATTGTTGAAGAGATAAAACATTAACAGGAGTACATGGAATGTAATCTTCTCAGCGTGGGGCTAATTCGGCCTCCCAGATGACCTTCTAGTTCAGTTTCTTCCTCGGCCACGATTCAGCATTGTAAAGGCCAGTGGACTGGATGTTTCTTGGCTTGTAGGGAGTGAAGGTTCTTGAGATACAGCTACAAATAATATATATGATAACTGGATATTCAGCTGAATAAAACTGAATATATTCTGTCTTTATGACTGTTGAAGCAAAAATTGTATCAATTTGTCTTATAAATATTCACGAAGGTACATGGTCGAAGACAGAATATCTGTAGCTCGTACAGGAACACAGACAGGACAAGGCCATCTGTTACCCACTGGAACCTTGTTTCGATTCCTTGTTTCCCCTAGCGCTTAAATTTGACCAGGCTAAAAAGGCCATTTGCCATTTCCGCTTATGGGTGTAGGGTAGGTGTGGAAAGCAAGTTACATGAGGTAATGTTGTCTCCCTAGTATAGTATGTGGCTGGAATGTGGTTGCGCTACAGTTGGCAGGAGGAGATGTGTTTATGGAAATGATGATGGAGGAACTGTCCTGGTAGTAGGGAGGATGGAAAGTGTGTGGGAGCTGTGTACCTGTCTAGTGTGTACTGTGTAATATCTGTGATGAAAACCCACTGCACCCGGAAATAGGCTACGTGAGGCCAGCAGGGTGAGCAGCAGGTGGCTCCGGTCGGTCTTCTCCGCTCCTGTCTTTTGTCTGTCTCAGTCTGAGCCCCATCCCCCCCCCCCCACCAGCGATCTCCACGGATTCCATCATGTCTGCTCTGTGAAGCGTCTCTAACCAGATGTGAGATCCAGCAGCTGTCAGTCAGCCTCGCCGCTGCTTTCATTTGCGCCCCCCTTTCTCATTCATTACGTCGCCGTGACAACTGCCCTCGGAACAAGAAGCCGCCTGCTCCTGCGGGATGTGACACGTTGGAATTCCGGCACATTCTGACAGGTTATGAGCTCGCGGCGGAAGATAAGTTTACATATTGAAATCCAATCCTGCAAGTAATGTAATTCAATAAGCTGAAAACGGGGAAGGAAGCTGTAGCTCTTTTATCTACATTAGAGGTTATATTTTCCTGATACTTGTGACTGACATTAAAACGATAAAAATGTACCCCACGTTACTGGTTTTAAATGAAGCCAAGCATTTGCGGAGATTATGGCGTCAAGGTCGGAGCCGAAGCCTACCGGATAAATTCATTTCAGCAGAGTCCTTCGTTTTCCCCCGGTTTGATTGATCATCGCTTTTGACATGTGTCCCTGGAGATCTCTGTCACACGTTTGACCTGCCGGGGCTGTGACCCACGGTGACTCCCTGGCCTTGAAGTGATCCAATCCCGTAGTTGCGGGGGAAATAAAGACATTTGCAAGGTCGCTTTCCATGGAGCATATGGAGCGCTTCTTGTCCCCCCTCTCGGCCGCCGCGTGGGCACCTGACACGGCTCAATTAGTATCGTCAGCTCCTGGCGTTCCCGACGGAGCAGTGTCAGGATCCTGGAAATCCGGGATCAGAGAGTCAGATATGTATGTAATCAACAGAGCCGGGCTGCCGACGCCTTTGAGCCAGAGATGGGAGATTTGGCTTTTAATCGGCACAGATCCCTTAATGGGGAATGCAGCAAGCCATCTAATTTGAGGACTTAGCGATAAAAACCCACATGCTTTGTTGTCTGTGTGTTTGTGATTTATGGGGATGTGAGTGAAAATTCCCATCGCACAGTCGAGCTGAAGCCTCCTCAGGTTTTGCTCTGAAATATGCAAACCCTGTATATTAAAATAATAACCATGCTCTGTATCGTAGGAGCAGATGCTTCCAAGTAAGCACTTGACAAATCAAAACGTATGTAACAGTTTTCAGCATGTTGGGTCAATAAACAGCACATTTTTATTGCTTTCTCAGATGGGAATCCAGGCAGTAGACAGAGAGAGAGAGCCAGCGCACAATTAGTTTGTGAAGCCTTCGATTTAAAGTGGCTGTGTTTTTTTTGAAGACCGCACATTGAATTTCATGCCTTTTGTGAAGTCTCTCTTCCCCCCTCAGAGGGGAAAAAAAACACCATCCAATCCTTTGAAGTGCGTTTTTGTTGAGTTTTGAGTTCATGATAAAAGAGCTCAAACCAGACATCTCTGTGGCGGCTTTTTCTTTCCAGATTGTTTATATGGATAGTTGTGAGCGCAGGCTCTCGTTTATGACTGAGTCATAATTGTCATACGGGCAGGCTGTGCTTCTGAGTAATAATGCGCAATATGTCTGTTTGTTTAGCAGCCGCCCCTTATCCAGAGCAATATACACAGCGTGCATTTTTTACGTTATCTGTTTTGCGACTGGGTCTTTACCGAGGCAGTTCGGGTTAAGTGCCCTGTTCAAGGACAGAGTGGCAGTTGCACTGAGGATTCAAACCAGCAACCCTGGTTTATAGACCTCATGACTGTACCACAGTGCCACTGTTAATGTTTATTGAAGCTGTCGAGCGTGTTTGCCCCGTGATAGCTGTGTGAGCCGCTTCTCCGCTCGGGTCTCTGCTACAGATGCATTCTTCGTCTGTCTCACGCTGTCCTGCAAGCGCATTCGCAGGCACGGCTGAAAGCCTGGAATCAGCCTTTCAGAACGTTTTTTCACAAAGGCGTGCAAGCTCTCATAACCTGCAGTGGAAGTGCTGGCATGCTCTCCGAGTCTAATTTTCCCCTTTAATTACGTCCATGATATGACTCTGTGTGTGCGTGATATTATTCACTCCTTAAACCCTCCCCTCCCCCAAACGCACACACACTTTCTCTCTCACACACACACACGCACACACACACACACCACCACCTCTACATCTCTCCCACTCACGCAGAATCAATCTGGAGCTCACTGCTGGTGAGCAGCACTGCAGAGGAGAATGCACAAGTGGTTCAGATGCAACGTTCAGATGAATAAGCCCTTCTCTCATGCTGTCGTTCTGGGCCACGGCAGAGCGCTTTATCAGCACGGAAAACACACATTTGGCGTTCCAGAAGCATCACCCAAAAGTAACAAATCGAACGACAGAAAGACAGAATTCCTTGAACAGACGGTGGCAACAATGTCACTGAACCATCAAACTTTTCCCTCTAGTCTCCTGTGGGTTTTTTTATTCTCTGCATCATTGGCGGTTTCTCTGTCTGTCTCTCTGTCATGCACACTCTTTTTCTGTTCCTCTCTCTCTCTCTGTCTTGTGTCAGTTGCGATGTGGATGCTGCTTGTTTTCAATAATTGAATAAGGAGAGTGCTCCCAATAACGAGGGAAATGAATAATTGAAAGGTCAGGATTAAGTACAGGCCTGTGCGTGTTCATGTGTAAACCATGTGCATAGCATGTGTTTACTATGTGTACACCATGTACACGGCATGTGTATGTGGGTTGTACATTTACCAGACAGGGGGGAGGAGACCGCTATTGAGGTGTGTGGTGTGGAGTCCAAATCTAACCTCAGTTCAAAAGGAATTGAACTGATGTTGAGATGGAAGTCTGCTGTATCTACAGGTCCACTGAAGCCTAAATAAGTTGTGGGAAATGAGCGTGCATTCCAAAACGCACAGTCACCAACTTTCAAAGAGCGCAGCGCGTGCTGTAACAAGCTGGCGCGTTGAGAGTCTGTCGGGAAAGGAAATGAAGACGTGATTCACCGTAGATGCACCGTCACGCACGCCATAAACATGCGTACACTCACTCATGAGTACCCCCAGCTGTTTCCTCTCGTTCCCCTGGCTGTCGAGCAGACAGAAAGGATGGATCCTCCTAGCCCCTCTCCCTCCTCTCTCCTTCACTCTCTGCCCCCCCCACTCCTCTCCTCTCTCCTCTAATCTCCACCTCTGATGGTTCCTGTCTTTATCTCTCCTCTCTGGCTGTCTCTCTGCTGCTGGCTGTCTTGTGTTGGCTCGTCGTTCCTCAAGCCCCCACCACCCCAGTGTTTCACAGATGACGAGACTAGTCACATCCGTTTTCCCTCACCTGCCCACCGTTTGCTAGTGTCTGCGCTCTCCTCCACAGCAAACGCGCAAACAGTTTCTCTCGCTCCCCAACCCCCCCCCCCACCCCTCTCTGCTGGCAATCTCTCTCTCTCTCCTTCTTGCTAACACATGCTCACCCGTGCTTTTTCCCTTCTCTCCCTTCCTCCCTCTTCTTCCCTTCTTCCCTCTCAAGGTCAACAGCTTTCTCTCCTCCCTCTGCCAGCATTTCTCTGGCACCCCCCCTTCCTTCTCCCCTTTTTCTGTTTCGACTCTCTCCTCTCTCCTCCCCATCTGTTTTCCCCTTCCCTTTATTTATTTCTCTCTCCTCTGTCCTTTTCTTCTGCTTCTCTTATCCTTATTTATTTTTCCCCTCCCTCTCTCTGCCCCCCCTTTTGCTCTGACCCCTCCCTCCCTCTGGCTCTCCTCTCTGACCCATCCATCCACCTGACCCTTCCCCTGCTCTGCCCCGCCCCCAATCCCCCTGTGCTCTGACCCCTCCCCGCTCTGCCCCCCATCCCCCTGTGCTTTGACCCCTCCCCCTCTCTGGCCCTCCTCTCTCTGTTCTGATAGGAGCAAATTTAGTGAGGTGACTGGGAAGAGAAGGGTGAGAGCACTGATGTGTGTATGTCTCACATCAAAGGACTGCTTTAATATGGCAGAGGTATTAGCACTAAAGCAGCCTGCATTGTAGGGGCTGCTGTTAATGCTTGCGTATGTGAACCCGTGTGTGTGTGTGTGTGTGTGTGTGTGTGTGAGAGAACCTGTGCCTGTGTGCCTGTGTGCCTGTGTGCCTGTGTGCCTGTGTGTGTGTGTGTGTGTGTGTGTGTGTGTGTGTGTGTGTGTGTGTGTGTGAGAGAGCATGCCATGTGATGTGATATGGATTGAGGGGCAGAGGACTGAGGATGGCAGTGTGATTTACTGATTCATTCCCTCTGGTATGCCTTGTGTGTGTGGAGGTGGGGGGGTTTGTGAAATGGAGTGTAATGGAAGAATGGCCTGGTGCCGTTATACTCCCTCTGTTGCACCATCACCAACTTTCACCAAGTTACGTTCGTCTGAGTTTTTGAGATGTCTGTGATAAATACACACAAATAAATATAAGGCCTGTCGCCAGATGTTTGTTTTCTCCAAGATTCTGTCAAGGCCCTGTTTTGGTACCCAGTATCATACTGGCGTAGGTTGTCTCCTGATAAATGAGTACACATGAAATTTAGGGGATCGGTCAGATATTTTCTGAGGTTAAAGAGCTTTGTGTCAGTGGTGACATAGAAGGTAACCACAATGTCTGAGTGGATTGATTTCGACACAGAAAGTTTGGAATAGACACTCTCAACACTCTTCAGCCTCAACGTCGATGGCCTCCGTGTCAGCAAGTTTTACTTTGGCAAATCCATTCCCAGATCGAGTCAAATCTGGAACCACATCATTTCTGTATAGAATCCTAGAAACCTTTGCTGCAAACCGACTGAGTCATCCATTGTTGTTTCACAAGGGTATTTATAAATAGTTTAACGAGACATGAACCAAACTCTGACATTAGAACTCTAAGTGCAGGTGTCTGTATAGAAATAACAGACCACCCCCTTAACTTGAACTACATCAAACGGTGAAATGCATGTGGAAGAAAAGAATAAAGTTGAGAACAGCTGGGCAGAACAGAAACACGAGAGTCGGATTAGCTACCATTCTGTTTATGACTTGCAATAAGGAAGAGGGTGTTGGCAGCTGTCAGTTTCCACATGGTACAAACGCTAACAGGACAACTGCCACAGCATAGTGTGCTGAATGAGAAACAGATGAAATGGAAAGGGTACCATTTAGGAAAATGCTATTGAGAATGAAACTTAGAAATCTCAGAACTCAGATAAGAGGTGCGTAATTAGTTTCCCGGAATCATATTATATCCAGTGACCTCAGTGTCAGATCATAATATGATGGTGAGATCATTGGAAGTCACCTCCATTAGTCTAAGGAAATTGCAGAATCCTAAAGCTTTGGGAGGGATCTGTGTCCCTCCAGACTGTTTCCATGGAAAAATGGGGAAAACTGTGTTGTCCCTGTCTCATGGACCTCACCCGCCCTCTTGAGGCCTTGGATGATCCCACCCTTTCCAAGAAGTAGGGGTTCCATCGTATCCAAAACCTCTAGGGAGATCCTTGGGGCTGTCTCTGTGTGTGTGTTTCTGTCTGTCTGTCTGTCTGTCTGTCTGTCCTGTAGACCATAAACACTACTTTGCCTACCTGTCTCCACATACCTCATCCAGGGGGAGAGGAGAGGGAGCAGCTAGCTCAGAGCTGTTACATTTATCTACTGCAGTGTTCAGTATTTGTAATGTTTTGTGTCCAGTGGCTTTCACTCATGTGACCTTATTTCAGCTGTTACAAATTACAAAGAGAACTAAAAGATATGTTCTCTGATTCCTCAAGGACGTTTTTTTCACATCTTGAAACTTTTAGCCTCATGTCGTATGGAGCTGCGTTGTAGCAGGGGTGTTCAATCTAATCTGCTCTTTGGATGAGCTAGTCGAATGCATCGGTCACAGTGCCCCCTGGTGTCAGGAGGGCAGCGGTTTAACCTGCAGGGCAGTGAACTGAGGTGTTGAAACCTAAAGGCCGGCTGAGACGTTCACTCTGCTCCAGTTGCCTAAGACGGACCCAGCCAGACTGCCGGCTGCTGGGGAGTTCTGGGCTCAGCACGCACACCGGCACTGTAGCGAGTGCAGGCCGTTAGGGTTCTGGCCCACTGCGCAGAGGGTGTGGAGTTCAGATCCTGGGCGGAAATCGCTGGGCTGGAAGGAATGAACGCACTCGTGAAGGGTCGCCAGCAGCTCCTTCCCCCTCGCTCCCTCCCTCCCTCGCTTTTACAAACATTTACAGCGATGAGCGGTCCCATCGATCGCTCCGAGGAACCGGAGTGACCGAAACCAAGCGGGCTGTTTTTCAGTCCTGTGAGTCACTCTCCGGGCGGGGGGGGGGGGTGAGGGGTGAGGGGCACGGCTGCCTCCCCCGGTTCGCGTCCTCTGTCCCAGGCAGGGGACTGGGTCTGGCAGCTCATTGTTTGCCCGCTCCTGCCTGAAGGGGAAATTCTGGTTTAGCAGCAGAGCGGCACGCACGACTACATCGCAGCGCCTACAGGCGCACACACACACACACGCGCGCACACACACTGCATTAGCAGGGTCGCATCTGCAGTCTACGCACACACAATCACAAAGTTTGCATTAAACACACTCACACACCCACGTAGCCTGACAGTGTTTGCACTGAACACACACACACACCACATTAGCACTACCAGTCCGCAGTGTGCACACACACTCACAACATTTGCATTAAACACACACACCCACGTAGGCTGACAGCATTTGCAGTAAACACACACCCGCATGTGCTCGCACACACACACACACACACACACACACACACACACACACACACACACACAGGTTCAGAGCATTTTTTCAAAATACACACACACACCCATTTAGGCTCAGAGAATTTCCATTACACACACACACACACACACACACACACACACACACACACACACACACACACACCCACACACAGGAGGACTGACCCTCTTCTCTAGAGGTTATCTGCTTTTCTTTGTCCTGCACCAAAGCTGCCAGTCTTTGCTGTCTAAACATCCCTGAATAGGAGGGCTGTGATGTTGGCACAGAGCTGTGCAGTGCTGTTCTCAGTCCACAGCCTGTTTTAAACTTCCAGACAAAGCCCTGCAATGACAGGAAGTCTGGTGTAGTGGCAGAGAGCAGTGCTGTAACATGAAGGTTTCCGGTTTGATCCCCCATCAGGCCATTCCTGTTGTACCATTGGGTAACAAGCTTAACTCAGGTCACCTCAGTACACATCCAGCTGTGCAAATGCATAATGTCTAAACATCATAAGCTATGTTAGTGTGTTACGAGTTTCTGCTAAGCAAACATAATGTAATGCAGTGTGGTCTCAGGGCCCTGGGTGTGTGCCACCGCGGACATTAAGCCGATGTTTGTTCCTCCCTTCCTGCCCAGGTGCGGCTGGCCAGCGAGTGCGGGTGGACCCAGAAGTGGAGTCATATCCGGGCCAGACAGTCGATCTGCGCTGTCAGTTTGTGAATGGAGGCGATATTCGGCTCACACAGGTCAGTTCAGTGCATACGCCCTGCCGTGAAGCTGTGCCACAGTGACACACACACACACACACACACACACACACACACACACACACACACACACACACACACACACACACCCTTGCTCATTCATTCACTCACACATATGCTTGCATACACACACTCACACACACTTACACACACACTTACACACTCACACACACACACACACACATACTTACACACACATGCACAAATTAATGCAAAGCCTCCTCTAGGAAGGCTAACAGCCATGAAGGCAGATGTAATAGAGAAAATGGCTCCTGCATTTTAAGCATGCCTTCCAGCTCACTGGCTCTCCCCGGCTCCTGCAGGTGTCGTGGATCTGGGAGCCAAAGGAGGGGCAGAGGGAGAACATCGCTGTCTTCCACCCGACGTTCGGGGCGAGCTACCCGGACTCCCCCCAGAAGGGGAGGGTGCAGTTCACCCACAGCTCCCTGGAGAACCCCTCCATCAGAATCAGCGAGCTGCGCATGACAGACGAGGGGAAGTACATCTGCGAGTACGCCACCTACCCCAGCGGCAACGAGCAGGGCACCACCTCCCTCATCATGCTGGGTATGCTGCCCAGGTCCCCCCTGTCAGACACTGCATCATCGATTTGGCTTTGGCTACCGTTAGGGTTGGGGACCCGTGTCTCCGGACGGCCACAGGCTCTGCTCTCTTATTCCGTGCCTCGGCAGGAAATCGATACGGTTTACTTGAGGAAGGAGTCGCTGCACCTGCTGACCCAGGTGGCACAGGTGCTGACTGTGAAACCATCCAGTCATCCAATTAGCGATGAGTAGCGGAGCAGAGCTCTGGCGCTCTTCAGGAGCATGGCTTCCAAAGCCCGGGCATACTGATGAATACTGAGTGGGATGATGTCACTACCCTGCATGATGAAACTCATCTTTTTTGTGTTGGAGATTTCTGTTTATCCTCTTCTGTCCCCCGTCACACTTTGTTCTCAGTCACACTCTGTGCTCCTTCCCTGTCTCCGTTCCTCTGCACTCTGTTCGGGTGCTTTGTCCTGTCCTCTGTTCCCCCCCCGCTGGGCCCGGGCCAGTCTGATCTCCCGTTTCCATGGAGACAGGTGTTGATCCTTCCTCTCCCCTCTCTCTCTCTCTACCCCCCCAGCTAAGCCCCGGAACTCCGCCTCGCCCGTCACGGTGCCGGCCGGGACGTCGCCGGTTGTTGTGGCGCGCTGCGAGTCGGCTGACGGCCAGCCGGCGGCGCAGATCACCTGGGAGTCGACAGCCAAGGGCGGCATCGCCACCTCTACGAAGCCGGGCGTGGACAACACGCTGACCGTGGTCAGCGAGTACCGCATGGTCCCCACCGCCGAGGACAACGGCGCCGACATCAGCTGCGTCATCACCCACCGCACGGAGGACAAGGCCCAGATCATCCCCATGAAGCTGTCCATCGAGTGTAAGGCCGTCTCCCGCCAGGGCCAGGGTGTCTGTGATCCATGAGTCTCAGTGTCTGCCCTGTGACCTCAGCTGCACACTGCCACTGAATGACTCTCTCTCTCTCCCCCTCTCTCCCCCTCTTCCTATCTCTCTCTCCATCTCTCCCTCTCCTTCTCGCTCTCTCTCCTTCTTTCTCTCTCTCCTTCTCTCTCTCTCTCCCCCTCTCTCCCTCTCTTCCTATCTCCCTCTCTCCATCTCTCCCTCTCCTTCTCTCTCTCTCTCTCCCCCTCTCCCTCCCCCAGTTCCCCCGACGGCCAACATCGTGGGCTACGACAGCAACTGGTACATCGGCCGCACCGACGCTGTGCTTACATGCATGACCACTGGAAACCCACCGCCCACCAATGTCACCTGGAGAGTGTGAGTGTCACTCCACCTGCTGTGCCAGTGTGTTTGTGTGCTCTGGAAGTGGCTCTGAAGTGCGTATCCCAGACACAGGAGAGTCAGAACAGCAGCTGCAGTCTTAGAGGGGGGAAGATGGTTTTCTGCATCTTCATATCGGTGTCATGGCTGGACATTGTGGTTCATGGTGATAAGGCAGGGTTTGAGATGGGGGTGGAATTTTGGGTCAGGGGTTTCAAAGGGGAGCAGGATTTTGGGATGGGGTTTGAGATGGGGGTGCAATTTCAGGGCAGGGGTTTGAGGTAGGGGCAAGATTTTGGGCCAGGAGTTTGAGATGGGGGTATGATCTTGGGGCAGGGGTTTGAGTTGGCGGTATGATCTTGGGGCAGGGGTTGGTGTTGATGGCCCATATACATCCCTGAGAGCCCAGAACTCAGAATTCTACTTTGCAGGCTGACTTCACGTTTTTTGGCTCAGAGTGTGGTAACCTTCGTCTGCCCCTCTCCCCACGTCCCCCAGTGTGTCGGGCCAGATGCCGGACACCGTGCTGATCCGGGAGAACACCCTGACCGTCCTGAAGGTGGACGACGCCGTGAACACCACCTTCGTGTGCGAGGCGAAAAACCGCCTGGGCTCCAGCCAGGCCCAGATCACGGCCTTCGTCACCGGTGAGTCACGCAGAGAAGCATGCCACACTTACCCCCCCCGCTAACGCATAACGCAACTCACCTCCACGCATCTCCTCGGTGCCGTGGAAACGCTGCGGCCACATCAACACACAGTCACTCGCACGCACGCACGCATTTGGGGTCACGGCCAGAGTTGGGACTGTGGGTGAGAGAGCCTCCTGGTTTCTCCTTCCTTTACTCACAGAGCTTTGACAGAGGCCATAAGTACTCGTCACTGGGCTGGAGTTGTTGGGATGCTCTGTTTGGGATCGGGCTTCTGTGCAGGACTTTTAACGGTGATATGGTGTGGTGTGAGCCAGTCTGCTGGTTTTCTGTGGAACATCCTCTGGAGTAGCATCCATCCTTCCTTTCCCCCTCTGAAAAAGGTCTGCCTCTCCTATTCCACGCTCTCATCTGCTTTTCTTATTTCCCAACAACATAACCTGTGGTCTTATGGGTACATTTGCATATCTGTTTAACGCCAGGGGGACAGCGCAGTGGTGTGAGTTGACCTGACTGCTGGAATGCAGGTGGGGTTTTTTTTGGGTTGTATTTGTGCTGGATGCAGAGGTATGAGACAGTCTTTTAAAAAAAAAAAAAAAAAAAAAAACACTTTGTGATTATGCCGCAGTGAGGAGGCCTTTGGTGACCTGAGCATCATTCAGAATCAACCTTTGTCCTTTCTGACAAATGTGGCTTGTCGTCTCTTTGTTTTCTGTGAGAGCTCAGGCATTTAGGTACAGGCGAGATGGAGAGAGTGCTCTGTAGAGACTGTGAGAGTGCAGTTGTTGTACATTAGGATGGAGGACCCCCCCAAACACCCACCCACTCCCCTAAATAAACAAAGGACACAGTCTGAATGAAAGCGCTTTTCAGCTCTCGCTGCTTTTTGTCTCTCTCAGTGGGATTTCAGCCCAAACCGCTGGACCCCGTTCACCCGCTACTCCGTTCACCCGCTACCCGCAGCGTTGTGTGGGGGGGGGGGGAAGCGTAACTCTGTTAACGTTGGCATCGGCGGGGCGCTCGGAATTCGGCCCACGGAGGACCGCGGCGTTCAATAGCCCGCTCTGTGTCAGAAACCGTGCTCCGCGCCGCGCCGGCCTTCACGGGGCCTCAGCGCGTTAGAAGCCCGCGCCGGGGGTGCAGCGGAGGCCCTCGTAAGAAGCGCGTGCCAGCGACTGCTCCGCGCCAGCTCCGCTCCGCGCCAGCTTGATCCGCTTGGCAGGAGAGGAACCATAAGCTGGACAAACGCTGGCAGCGTTTAGGGCCCCGCGGGGGCCCGGTGGCCGTGCCCGCTCTTTAGAACGGGCGAGGCCGCTGTCGACGGACAGAGCGCTTTCGTTACCGCTCGCGCAGCGGAGAGGAGCGTCAGGCAGCACTCTTGCTGGGCCGCCGCGAAGGTTCACCGCAAAGGTTCACCTCCTCCCTGATGGTTAACATTCTATAACTGACCCTCTTATCCAGGGCGACAGTTTTACATGTCGTCCATTTATATAGCTGGATGTTTACTGCAATTGAGGTCAGGCACCTCACTTAAGGGTGCAGCGGCACAGCTCCAACTGGGATTTGAACCGGCAACCTCTGGGTCATAAGTTGAGCTCTTTTAAAGTCTGTGCTACAGTGCCGCTGAGCACGTGCATCTGAATGGGCTGGTAATGTCGGCTCTGTGGTGTGAGTCTGGACCTGTCTCTGAAAGCATGGTTCAGACATGCTGTTGGACAGAATGGCACCTGGCGGCTCAGCTCGGGCGGTGGTGAGCGTGGCTTATTTACATTCCTGGGTCCCGCCCCTCTCACATGCAGCGAATCGTGACAGATCTCCTGCCAGAGGTGAAAGGTGGCAAAACATCGGAGAGTGACCTATCAAAGAGCAGAGTTTATTATTGTTGTTGCATTTCTTTCTCGCTTTTAGCAGGTACAGCTGGTGTTAACTGTTCATTCTCTCTTGTCTCTGATGACTAAAATCTTGCCTTTAGGGGTAAACTGCACCAACAGATTGCAGACAGATGAAAGAACATTATCCATCATTATAAATATAGGCTGGTCCTATACCAAGTTAATGGTCCATCTCAGCATTCTGTTGACCTACCAGTCTGTAACCTCATCTGTCATGTGTTTAACTTCCGCTATTTCCCCGTCTCCTACGATATAAATGCAGCGAGCGAGGGTCAGCAAAACACCAGCACCAGAAAAGCAGAAGCAGACTGATTTGTGAATAGGGGGAGCACCGAATACAGAATGAATGGAATAACAAGCTGGAGTCCGCAGAGCTCTTTTCTGAATAGGCGCCCCGTCTCACCCCTCGTCAGTATTTGGGTCATTTTAATGTCTGCGCTCACAAAAGGAAACGTCAGCCTGAATATTTCAGCTGCCATTGTTAAAGCTATTGGAACGCGAACCAGCCCGCTGAAATGCTAGGTCCCCTCAGTAATGTGGTGCACAGGTCCATGCCCCAGTGGAACGTGGGTAAATTCTGTGGGGACCCAAGGGGAGAGAAGAGGCCACAGCGCGGGCAGGGTGTGGCACTTCTGCTCCTCTTTGCCGGGGTCTAACCCAGCAGGAGGCTGCATCAGAGCCGGGTGCCTCTGTCCTCTGAGCCCGGCTCACGCACACCTCAGTGCCACACTGCTCTGAGGCCAGCAGGTCTGGTATTTTCCGCCCCTTGCGGGAACTTGAACGAATCCATTTTTTTAACCGATCACGCCTTTGGCTCGCATGTATTCAGATGAAAGATTTTGACAGCCATGTTGTCCATCGCATGTTGCTGAGCTGATAAACATGTGTCTGTTTACATATTTGTTTTTTTTTTCCTCCCACAACCATCTAAGACCGTCTCGTTGCAAATCTGTCCTTATGTCCAATATGTTGGCAAACTGGTGTACGTTCTGTGATAGTCTGGACGTATGTATGCTGGCAGATGAAGTGTAGTGGGTTGTGGCAGGATTATGTGCATGTAGATATTGTCATGGTGTTAATTTTCTATGCTTGTGTACGTAAAGTTTTGTATTTGTGTATCTGTGTGTTATATACTTTCACATAAAGACTTTTTGGTTCCTCTGTGGAGGAACTTTGCCTGGGAGGTTACTGGAATGTGCTAGCACTGAGAAGGAGGGGTGTGACTCAGCAGTGGAGGAGTGAGATTGGGGGGGAAATCTCTGGGTGTGGGGGTGGGGGCGGTCCCTATCTCAGCGTCTCTCGCTTGGCTGAACCCGTGGTTAAAGCTTGCGAAAGGGAGCTGTCGAGAGACACTGAGCATGCTCAGATGCTGCCGGGAGGAGCCCAGCGCCACAGGGGGTCTGAGTTGGGGAGGTGAAGGGGTGAGGCGGGGGTGGGGAGTGGGGGAGGGGGTGAGAGGCAAGGGGGAGTGAGAAATGGTTTTCTGGTTTCATTTCTCTACAGCTGCAACTTCCCATAAAAAGCTCTTTTAGCACCTCTCTGTACCTGTCTCTGAGGAGATTTGGAAGACATGGGCTGCAAAGTGCTGCGGGAGAGCGTGTGTGTGTGTGTGTGTGTGTGTGTGTGGGTGTGAGTGAGCGAGTGAGTGTGTTTTCATGTCTCTCTGTGTGTGCAGAGAGAGATAGAGAGCAAACCCCAGTAACTTGAATGTTTAGCCATTCTGATCGTCATGGAAACGGCACTAATGAGCTCTGACAGCAGAGAAGTGATTGGGCGGTTTGGGTTGGGGGGGAGGATGGGGGACAACTCTGGTCTTCCGTTCACAGGGAGGATGGGCGGGGTGAGAGGGAGAGGGAGAGGGTTTGGCAGAGACCGAGAGGGAAGAAGGATGTCAGAGAGAAGTGTTTCACGGCCCTTATTTAGACATCACCCCCTCCCTCCTCCCCCAATCCCTGGAGTCCTCTGCTTCTGCGGCGCGTTCCCCCGACGCTCCCGTGGGCGGTGCTCAGAATGGATCAAAGCATGCCGTGGGAGGCCTGCGTTTATCTGGCTCCGCGTCGGTACCGTCGGCATTGTCTCGCTTCCTTCCCGTCAGCATGAATGGCCAGGCCGTCCCCGCCGCCAGGGGTTAAAGCACCTCGCGAAGCGGGCGGGGGGCCGGGGGACAGGCTGGCCGCTCTTTCCAGGTTTTAGGCGTTTAAAAGGTGGATGTGTCTCCATGTGCTCTCCCTCTGTATCGGTCGATCTCTCGTTCCTCTTCATCCCTTTTTCTCTCTCTCTTTCCCTCTGTGTGTGTGTGTGTGTGTGTGTGTGTGTGTGTGTGTGTGTGTGTGTGTTTGTGTGTGTGTTGTGTGTGTGTGTGTGTGTGTGTGTGTGTGTGTGTGTGTGTGTGTGTGTGTGTGTGTGTGTGTGTGTGTGTGTGTGTGTGTGTGTGTGTGTGTGTGTGTGTGTGTGTGTGTGTGTGTGTGTGTGTGTGTGTGTGTGTCTGTGTGTGTGTGTTCCATTGTTTGCACGTTAGAGCCCTGCTGAGCTCTGGCCTGTCTCTAGACAAACGGCCTCTCTCTTTTTTTTTTTTTTTTTTTTTTTTGACACAAGAGGACCTGTAAACTTGGCTCACACCGCACATGTACCACTGAGGTCATGGGTTCGCGACCCCGTATCAGTCCAAACCAAAACAACCTGGCGTGACAACAACAACAACAACAACACAGAGCCCCCAACATCCCACAAACCGCAACATCCCACAGCGCCCCCCAGCAGGGGGGGAGGTGGTGTGCAGAAAAGCCGACCAACCCGTCCTATTTGTGTCTCTCTCCCCCCCCTGTCCGTGCTCCCTCCCTCTCTGCAGAGCCGCAGGTCAGCCCCTCCAATGCGGGCCTGGTGGCGGGCGCCATCATCGGCAGTCTCCTGGCCCTCCTTTTGCTCGGCGCGCTCATCTTTGTGCTGGTCACCCGTAGCCGCCGGCAACAGCGGGGTTTCCGCGGCAACGGCGGCCCGGGCGCCTACGGGCACAAGAAGGCCAGCAAGAACGGCACTGGGGGCAACAACAACGGCCCCATCTACACGTACCGGGAGGGCGCCCCGGGGGCGCTGGCGGAGAGGCCCAACGACCCCCTCGGAGGCTCCACCCCCACGGCTCACGACATCTTACTGAGCAGCGAGATGGACGAGGCCGAGCGGAGGAAGTTCGACGCGATGGAAGATGAGGAGGAGGAGGTGGAGAGGTACGACCACTTCGGAGGAGGAGGAGGCGGGCCCTCCGTTTACATCGGGCGGCACGACGACGTGGGCGGCTACCTGGACGAGTACGACATGGAGTCCCAGAGGGACGGCTCCATCATCTCCCGGACTGCCGTCTATGTCTAGGGAAGATGGAGGGAAGGAAGGAGGAGGAGGAGGAGGAGGAGGGTGGAGACGAACCGAAAGCCAACAGCGAACCCTCTTCTTGTGGACACACCCTCTCCCCGAATAATGGAAACCCATTTTCATTTTTAGTTGTTTTTTTTTAAATGGGACACACAGAAACAAGAGAGGGGCAAACGGACTGATGGGTAGAAAAGAAAAGAAGGATGACCGCGTCTGAGAGAACTATCAGGGCAAACAGTGTCGATGTCTGTGGAAAATTCAAAACGGCTTCCTTCAAGCTGCTTACTCCATTTCACTTATTTCAAACACTTCAAAATGTCAAGAGACTTCAAAAGCGCTGGCTCTTTCTGTTGGAAAAACATTTTCGTTATCAAAAAGTGAAATTTTATTGCATGACACGAACTTATCAATCAAACTTTTCTGTGCTGTCTTCTGTTGTAAACGCAAACGCTACAGCATTTACCAACCTTGTAACTGCTACTGTCAGCGGTCGTTCATAATCATTTGTTTTTGTAGCAGAATGTTGTTTCTGTTTTATGTGAAGAGTAGCCCAGGGTATTCTGGTAGATGAAAGAAGGGGGGAATGAGAATAACTGAAGATACTTTCGGTGGTTGAAACAAAGCTGAACTGTTCCCAGCTCTGGGGTTTCTCCACCTAGTCTGTCGCCACAGCGACGGCCGCAGTGACCGGCCTCGGCCAGGTTTCAAGTTAGGTCTGCGTTGCGTCAGTCAAACCAGTCACGCAAGCCGAGAGCCCGACTTCTCCCTTTACGCCGAAATGGGAGGCTGAACAGAGCAACATGTTACCCTTGTTTACCAGCCACGTGTCAGGCTCATTAACCCGGTGACAACAGTGCTCTCATCTGAGATAATTATGCACAGACCAGGGGGAGGAGCACTGCTCATTCCCCACTTCCTGCTGGGAACTGGTTTAGCGGGTGAGTCATGGAGTGTTTGTGATTGGTCAGTCTTTACGTATGCGTAATCTCAGGTTAGGGCCCAGTTGTCACCAGGCATGTTGTCAGGATGGCTGGCAAGTGAGGGCTGCAGGGTGTTTGATGAAGGAAAAGAACTGGACGGATGGGGGGAGGTTCCCTTAGCTCAAGTTCCCCAAGGATACCCTGAAAGGTGACTCTGCAGGTACAGTGACAGGGCGCTAGGTTGTTGTTGCTCGGTGGCGAATGAACCGCCAGTCTCCTTTGTAACACAGCACCTTCACTGTAAATTTAGTGTCTTTAATTGTAAAGAAGGATCTGATTTTGTGTGTGTGTGTGTATGTGTGTCTGTTTGTGTGAGCGTGAGTTTGTGTGAGCGTGTGTGTCTTGTTAGTGTGCACATTAAAGATGTAGCTGTACACACAATGGCCTTTTAGTCTTGACAGTGTGAGGGATGCCACACAAGGGGATCCAAACCAGGAGAGCCAGTTCCATCCTCATTTTTGAGGCGAATCATTTAGCACTTCCAAGAGCATTACATGACTGACGGTTTGCGCACACCTTTCTGGCAATTGATAAAACCATAACTATTGTTATTACTTGTGACTCTGGAACTTTTACGATCAGACAGCCTTGTTTCAAGGAACAGGATGATGAATAGGTGTTCCCGTATAACTTTACTGCTAAGTCTATGTTAGGTATGAGGATTTTTGAGGTAAATTGCAGTCGATAGAGTCGAGGCCCATTTATAGGTGCGGCGGGTCAAATATTTTGTGGACGACTGACGACATTCCTGCTGTCTGGCTCACTCTACCACATGTCATAAAATGGCTGCTGCTGGTTTTTGGTTTCGGTTGGGGTGAATCCATTCTCAGGACAGGGAAGATGAGTGCTGTGCATATCATGACGCTGTCCCACGGTCCTGACTTTCAACGCACCTCGCGACTGTCTGTGACAGTGTGCTGTACACCACAAATTTCACAGCTGTAACAAAAAAAAAATCTGCTCACTTTATTTCCTGTGCTATTTGTGAGTCTTTTTAAATAAATGGTGATTGTACTCCGTGAGAGGTGTGGGGTTATGTATATTGTGTGGAAGGTGATGTAACACTACTTAAGTATTTCTTTTCTTTGAGTTTCTCTGAGGAATTAATTTATCAGTATAACTAACAGATGAAATGTTTGCTATCATAGTTGAGACATTAAAAATAGTGTTCAGGTGGACATCAGTACTTGTTAAAGCTGTAGCATTACTAGACCATACACATACACGTGCATGCACACGTTTCATAGGTTTGATTCTTCCTCCTCAAGCTCATCTCTGTTGCAAACCTGCATATCGAAGAGAATGACTCACACACAAGGGAACATGGAATCTTTGTTTGGTTTAAAAAAAAATGGAAAAAACAGTACCTGCAGCTCATATTCATTTCTGTCTGATGGCTCCTTCCTCTATGCACAACAGGAACATGCTAGAACAGGAATGAAGTTTTTACAGACTTCAGAGGAAACTGTTGGATGGATCATCTGCAGGGAGAAACACTAGAAGCATGTAACACACAGGGTGGTGTTAACATGGAATCCCCCCTCCCCTGAAGCACGTCGGATAGGATCCTCTTTTTTAAAAATAAGTCCACGGAACAGTATTCATCTATGACGAAACAAAGCTGTAACATCTTAACCCAACTTGCGCCACGCCATTTCCCCAGTGTAGTATTCCCATAATGCAGTGTAAATGGAGTGTAAAATTAGGCAGACATTATTTTTGTGCATCTCTGCAGCAACAGTCATGAAATATTTCTGTCAGATTTTATTTTTCCACAAGTTTTCTTTTTTTTTTGTTTTCCTCCCCCTTTTTCACCACACTTCTGTAATAGGTGGTTGTGCATCTGTGTCACCACGACAACGTCTGTGCAAGGCGAATGCAATCCTCCAGTACACATGCAAGTCTACTGCAACTGTTTTCTACACTACGAGTCCCACAATGCACCGAACGGAGGACAGCCGCATTTCCCTGATGCTGTCTGAGTGACGTCCAGGGCGCCCGAGTGAGCTGTAGGGTGTCAGGAGTAGTGTGACGAGCGGACCCTGGCCGGCCTGGCCACGCCTACCCTGGGCTGAATGAAGACAGTTTGTTCGTCCGCAGGGGGCTTGCGGTCATGTCAGCAGATGACACAGCTGCTTTTGAACCCAGGCCTTAGGGCTCAGTCTGTACTTGTAACAAAAATGTAGAAATATTCCCGCTGGAAAATGTTGTAGACTCGCATGATTCTGGAAGTGTTTTTCCACGTTCCCTGTGAAGCTGCTTTTCTTTGCAAGGCATCCAACTCTGGTTGGTTTTGTCACCTAATTTTGGTGTTTTTGTTATAATTAAACTATTCTGTGTAATTGGCACAGTTGAGACTGAATGGTATATGGGTGTGTGACTTTTCTTGGTAGCAAATGTTAGGCCCTCAGAGTCCAATAGTGTGTTAAAGAACAGAGTGAAATGCCGTCCAACAGTTGGCTGTTTTATGCAATTTGCTTAATTAAAGGGAAATGTGTACCTTGTCAGACCCCCTTAGGTAAAGGTAAAAGCGTTCATTAGCGTTCATAAAAGCCCTTGCCTGCCGCCTTGACCTCGCTCCTCCTGGACACAGTCACTCTCATTGTCCCCCTGGGCATGCTCCCCCCTCCCTGTCCTCCTCCGCTTCCTTGTTAAAATTGTAGTTGCAAATAGGTGCCCTTTCCTGGGTCAGTTTAATCCTTTTTTTTTTTTAAACAATGGTAGGGCTAGGATTAGAGTTGTTTAAAAATAATCCTGGATTGTCTGTTCTGGAGTAGGGAGTCTGCGAGTAGGTTCTCTTGACTGGGCTGTAAGGTGCTGCGTATGGCTTTAGTGGTGTGTATTCTCTCGCAGGTACATGTAACTGGATCATTCAGTGCTGGTCTTCAACACTTACTGCTGTGGAATGCAGATCCCTTTTCTGAGATTCCCTCGCCGGAGGCGGTGTTATCAGGCAGTGAGCAAAACCTGCTTAAACAAAGGCTCTTTTTGTGTGAACTGCATTACCTCCTTTTTTTTTTGTTATTATTTTTAACCATCCCCAAATATTTTTACCCAGACACCCTTGTGGGATGCGCGCCCGGGGGCATCATTCGTTCATTCGTTCGCTCGTTCCCTCTGCGCGGCTGAGGAAATGCAACTTTGCATAAAGCGCGTGCAAGCAAATCATTAAATGCGTCACCTGTCAGGGCAGCTGCCAGGCGTATTTATAGCACGCACCTTTGCAGCTCGACTCATGCTCTGTGCACCTGTCCCGGCACACTTCGCCCTGCAAGATTGACGATGTCACCGCCGTTGCCAGCTTTCTGTCACCGGATCTTTGCCAAAGAGGCCTCAGATCGGTGCTGGAAGGTGTCAGATTATGTAATAACGGCATACACCGGGACCTCGCTGCTCATCTGCGGTCTTGTCAGAAGAAAATGCCAAGATTTGTCTTTGTCTCGTCCGTCAATCTTCTGTCTGATGAAAGTAGAGTAGGGGCGAGGCCTGGATCCAGAGTTTCCTCCATGGGGAAAACCCCAGGATTTAACTGGACACGGCAATATAGCGTAGTGTTGAGGTGCAGGATTTGTAACCAAAATGTTGCTGGTTCCCCCCAGCACACTGCTGCTGTTCCCTTAGACAAGGTACTTAACCCACAACTGCCTCAGTAAATATCCAGCTGTATAAATGGATAACATGTAAAAATTGTAACCTATGTAAGTCACTCAGGATAAGAGCATCTGCTAAATGACAATAAAGTAATATAATGTAATGACTCACAAAACATTTATAAATGCACCTTTTAAGGACTACCGACCGGCTGAGAGTGGCACATGAAACAATATGGTCAGCCTGGGGTGCATTTGCTTATACTGTCTCACAACTGAGGTTGTTATTACTTAGATAATTACGATTACTAAGATAATTGTGATTGGCTGGACAGTTAGTCGTCAGGGTCGAGTGATTGATTTTCAGAGAGCATTCCTGACTGGCGCGTTTGTGTGGGGCTGTGTTTACTGCAGTTGGTAAGGAGAGAGAATCCTGAGGGACACTAAGGAGAGCCGGTCAGCGTGCACGGTCCATTAGACCTGCTTTATCTTATCTCCCCTTATCACCGCATGAGGTAAGCCTCAGGTCAGGGGCCTGGCTTGCCTCACATTGCAAACCCCCACTGTGTGGTCATTGCCAGGGAGGGGCGGAAAAGATGGCAAGTATCTTTGGCTCTGAAAGAAGCATGAATTTTATTTTACTTGGAAGTATTAAGAAAAACACTTGATACCAAAACCAATGAATGATTAAAAACTATAATAAAAAAACAAGACAAGACATTTTGCCAAGTACCATCTAGAGCCAGATATGCTTAAGAGTGTATTTATGGGGCCAGTGTTGGGGCTGACAATGTATAACATTCATGCTTTGACTTCAGGAATGCATTACAACCGCACAGTTCACTTACAAAAATGTAACGCAGATGCATGCTGAACCATGTAATACACAGGACAGTTTGTTTGATGAGGTCTGCACTCACACTGACTGCATGCTCTCTCTGGCTTTCAGCCTTTTTCAATGTATTAATACTCCGGCATTACTGGCGGGAGTGTTTTCGCATCCTCGGCGGAGGAGGGGTATAAATTTGGAGTTCCTCAGGCGCCCGTATCTGTCAACGGCAGCAAAATGCAATCTGTGTATCTGCCGAGCTGCGGATTCCCCCTGGATGGCGAACGCGGGGCCTGTGAGGGGAGAGCCGATGTGAATATACGGCCTAGCTGAGGCACGGCGCTCTCGAACCCGGCGCCGTGATGGAAGCAGGATAGAAATGTAAGAAGGGGTTCTCGGAAGGGGTTGCTTTGGAGGCCTGCTTGCCGTGTTGTGTTTTAGCTTTATTTAAACGCTCGGTGGCTGGTGGACACGGCACAGCAGCGGCGGTGCTCTGTGGCCAGGGTTCTGGGTCGCCCCCCAGCATGGATTCTGCTGATGGCAGCAGTTGGGTCTGGAGGTGCGGGGTCGCCCGGGGTTTCGTGGTATGGACGGGGCCTGCTGGAGCTGCAAGGTGGGGGGGGTTGGTGGTGGTGGGAGGGGCGTTAATGAGTCTGCGGGTGGGGCTGACGCCGCGCTCACGGTCTTGCCGCTGATCGCTTCACCTTCACTGCGGGGAGCAAGGCCGAGTGGGTGGACACAGATTGATAGCTACGAGGCTTAGAGCAGCTCGGCTGGTCTCTAAGGGCCAGCGGGGAGGACTTTTACTCCGAGCGGAGCCTTTCCTAGGCAGTCTGGAATTTCACAAATCCCAGTTTTTAGCAGCTTATCAGCTGAGTTGATTTATGTTAGCCTGGCCTTGTAGAAGGAGATTACAACCTATCAGTTTAAGAGGAGCCCACAGACACCAGTGTGTAAGATGGGAGAAACTGATATTATCTTCAAATAACTCAGAATAAAAATGAATTTTTTATGTTACACTCAGAAAATTTAAAATCGATTCATTTTAAAGCAAGTGCTAGGGCCTCTGTGCCTCAAAGAGCACAGGGCTTGAATTCCTTGGCTTTGCCTTCGAAAGGAGCTTCCAAACTGCTGTCAAACGGAAGTGTTACAGTTCCACTGTACCAGTGCTTTACAGCATCCTTCTTTGTCTGTGTGTGTGTTTGTGTGAAAGTGTGTGCATGTCTGTGTGTCTGTGAATGTGTGTGTGTGTGTTTGTGTGTGTGGGTGTGTGCATGCATGTGTGTGCTTGTGAATGTGTGTGTGTGTGTGTGTAGGTACAGTAGGGGTCTGTGTGTGTGTGTGTGTGTGTGTGTGTGTGTGTGCGTGTGTGTGTATGCGCCTGTGGAGGTACAGTAGATGTGTGTGTGTGTGTGTGTGTGTGTGTGTGTGTGCGTGTGCATAGGTACAGTACGTGTGTGTACGTATCCAGTAGGTGTGTGTTTATGCACACATGCAGTGAAGAGGGGGTTGTTATCCCTGCTCCTATGAATGGATCTGGCAGACAGAAATGATTTTGATGCGATGTGGTGTGTGTGTGTGTGTGTGTGTGTGTGTGTGTGTGTGTGTGTGTGTGTGTGTGTGTGTGTGTGTGGCTGCAGGCGTTCTACGGGCCCTCCGCTGAGAGCGCTGCATCGGCCGCATCGCAACACAGCCGACCAAACAAACACGCAAAGAATGCGCTCCGCCGCGTTCTGCTGCTTCGGGCTGGCGTGACTTCGCACTTTTGTTTTATTCATTCCTGTAGAACGAATCTCACTGAAAAGGGGCTGCCTGGCTGTGTGTGTTTGGTGGCAGGACGGGGGGGCGTGGGTGCAGCATCAAAATCATTATGGATCTGGAGAGGCTCCCTCGCGCGTGCGACGCTCAAACTCGCTCCTAGTCCCTGCTCGTAGGAGCCTTTTTCTGTTTCCTTTTTTGTCTCGACAGCGATGCAGGCATCTGAAGGAGGAGCCATCTCAGCCCTTCAAAAACGATCCAACCCCTGTGCCCCTGCTCGTCTGTCTCCGTCTGCCCCCCCCCCCCCCCCGACGGTTTCTCCCTTTCCCGTAGCTGACTTTTACATCATTATCTCCATCTCGCCTTCGCTCGCTCGCGCTCTGGTTTTCACAGATTACGGGCTCTGATAGAGCGCCGGGCTACTGGGAGGCCCTGTCTCGTCCCGCGGTCGCTGAATCGCACCGCGCACAGGGAAGCAGCCCGGCGGTGTCCTTCACTTAGCAGTTCAAGGCTGACTCTCCGCTCCCATTAGACAGATGAGAGAGGAAGGAAATAAATGGGATATGCATCACTTGCTTTGGGTTCCTCGCAGGTGTGTAGGCCTCAGAGCGGGGGGACGACTGCTCTGAGATCAGAACCGCCGCAGTGTGTGGACTCGTGTGACTCTCAGAGGTGTGCATTGCACTGAATGGCACCAGCACAGTTTTGTAACGTACACGAAAGATTACACAGTGCTGTCTTTAATGGTCTCTGTGCTGCTGCGCAGTCCGTCTGTATTACCTTCTGCCTTCTAGAAAATCTCAACGCCTGCCTGCCCATGTTTTATGTAATGCATGAACGCTAGAATGAGTTGCAGGGTGCCGGAGTGTGTTGACTGTGTATGTTGCGGTGGAGTGCTTTCACAGCAGCCTGATTCGAGCTCACAGCATGTGATATCTAATCCCCATAGGTACGCCGTGTGTGATGTATGCACACTGTAAGAGCACGGCCCGAGATCAGACCAGAGGGGGGCGTTTAATCCTCTGACACCTCTCTCTCCGCGGCCGAGTGTTTGCCCCACGAACGCATTTGGCGCCTGATTGGATCTCATCACAGCTCTTTTGATCTCCAGGCTGCACCATCTGCAGTCTTGTCCTTGGTTCTTTCTGCAGGAGTAAAGACTCCTTATGGAATGCGGTCCAAAGAAACGAGCTTTGGCACAAGGAACGCTAGCTTCTGTGGACCGATAATGAGCTGGGTTTAGTGAGGTTTTATTTGTGCATGTAAAATTTGGTTACAATTCAGGAACATTCTGATTCACATTTTGTGAACATGATGTCACTTTTTCAGAGGAATTTTTATTGTTACTTTAAATGCCATTTTGGATGGAAAAAGAATTGAAATTGGAAAACAAATTCCTCCTCATTCAGGCTCAGGTTGGCTGTGATGTCATCCTGTGTGATTATTATTTTTTTGGGGGCTTAACATTAGTTAAATGCATTTAAGTCGTGGCTCGTGAATGGCGCAGACAATTAAGAAATTTGTTCTGAGGGCAGGCAGAGTCTTACGGCCCAGGTCCAAGCCTGGCTGTGTCATCTGCTGACAATGACCAGGAGCTCACAGCAGTGGAACAAATTGCTTTGGTTCCACTGGGGTAGGGGTGGGGCTGTCGGCCAGCAGCCCCACGTAGTACCATTTTTGACTTTTTTTTTTTTGTGCCTGGGTGAGCTTTCCAGATGATGTCACAGTCGGAGTTTGCTTCCTGTGGACTGTGGGACTTGCAGTGTGATAGATAGTTGAGATTGGCATGTGTATGTCTGTGTGTGTATTTCAGTTCCCCACTGGGGCATTGCCATTGTACCCTTGGGAAAGGCACTTAACCTACAACTAGCATGTATAAACTGTATCCTATGTAGGTCACCCTGGAGAAGAGTGTCTGCTAAATGACAATAATGCAATGTAATGTCATTTTGTTGTCGCATTTCATTGGCAACACCTTCCTCTCCTGTGGTGTGCAGAGGTTGCCGTGATGAAACAAATGTGCAAAACCAACCTGATCACAAAAAGAGGAAAACAATTAAAAGTTAAAGTTTCAAGAAGTTCGATATTAAAGATCAGTCCAATTCCAGAGCGATGAAAATAGCTGTTATAAAGTGAATTAAAATTTCATTACCGTTGGAATTGGAATATGAATACGCAGCTGACAGAAGGAGAACAGAACAACAACATTCAGATTCATCATTGTCTGATTAACGCCAACATTGAATTGAACGCCAATAGCACTGTTTCTTGCTTTGCATTACGCAAGCGCTGCATATGATCATTATAAAATCACTGTTTAACACCGAATATCCAAGTCACTGGTTAATGCAGGATAGCATTCTTAAGTATTGACCATTCAAATAGCGCTGTTTGAATAACTCAGAAGGGCGAGAGAGCGTTTTGGTGGCAGTAAATGGTCTGTGGTGTTTGGTTACAGGAGAGTGCCACCCATCACTGCTAAGCGTTTCAGAGTAAAAGGGTGAGTCGGTCTCGTGGGCTGTCTGTTTATGTTCCAGCGCGTGACAGCCTGCTTGACAGGATTTTATTGTCTGTACGAGGAAGCGGGCGTGTCGTGGTCGGATTCCGTGTAGGCGCTCGCTGAAGGCTGTAGGTGCCGGCTGCAGGCGCTGGAGGCAGATATGTCCAAAAAGGCGGCCTCGTTCGCGCGGCCCTGTCCACACGGGTGACATGCCTTCCGCTGCAGCGAGGCGGGAGCGAGGTGGACAGGATCGCTCTGGACGAGGCCGTCTCCGTGGGCAGATCCTCCGGCCTGCAGCGCTAGGCCTCTCAAACCTGTCTCTCACTCTGGCACATTAAGGTCCTCGAGGGCCCTGGATATGCACCAAATGAGGTCTGGCCGCTGCCATCCATTCCAAGACATTAGACCAGACAGCTCCCGTTTCCGAGCCGACCGGTTTCCTGGAAACCGAATGAATTAGCAATCAGTTTGAGATGTTTTTGCGGTGCCAGGAACGCTCTTAAGAGTCCGCGGGGCAACAAGTGGACGTTTTTTAAAGGCAAACTTGTGATTTGTTCTGAAAACTGTTGTGAAATGTACTTTGCCTTGTCATTTAAAAATGTATTTCTGATTGTAGTTTGAAGGCGATTTTTATGTTTTTGGAAAAAAAGGCAAATATTTGGAAGCAAACCCAAGGGCAAGTTTTTATATGTACATACAGTTGCGAATACCCACCCAATAAAAAATCCGTACAAGGCAAATTAAGAGATGCTTATCATGTCCGGCCAGACCCTTTCCTATAGTTTTGTTTAACCACACAATAGTCTTGGATGTCATTCCAACAGCTGTGGACATTAGAGAAGCTGTGTAGGTAAACACGATTAGTTTGCAAAGTAGATGGCATGTGCTACAATGGACTTTTGTATTTGACTCTATTTGACCGGCTCTGGAGAAACGAGTAGAAACACAATGTGAAAAAGGTGTTGGAACGGAGACCTTTCAAAATCACTTTCCGTCACCTCATGCACACGCGTGCGAATGCACTGTAATATTGATAGAGAGTATTAATGATTAATATATCCAAAGTGGAAGGTTAGGCGGGTGAGCGTCACGGGCTGTCGGGGAGGCCGTCTCGTGTCACCGCAATAAAGAAAGTGGCACCCGGGCGCCGCGGAGTGCCAGCCCGCGTTGGCGTTCCGCTCACTTCCCGTCCCCTTCCACGATATGACACACTTCAGACTCCGCGACTGCGGGGATCGGAGGCTCCTGTGAACCTGCCAGCCTGTCAGCACACGTCAGTCCGCTTTTTTATTTTTGAAGAAAGCGAGCTCCGTGGTGCATTGTTTTTTTTTTTTTTTTAAAAAAACAGGCCAAGATCCTTTTCAGAAGAGCTTGACAGCTTTTTATATTAGCGGCGGCGTTGTTAAAATAGGCCTCTCCCCTTGATGAGTGCGCGTGACGGCCGCGCGCACCTGAGCGCCGGTGTCAGCCGCCTCTGATGGAGCCCGTTCGCTTTTAAAATGCGCCGTCGAACAAAGGCGCGTCTTCACAACTGTGCTTCAGTTCTGTCAGCGCGGCATGAATCGCTGTGTGTTTTAGAGATTTTTTTTATTTGTGCAAAACATCTTTGGGCTTCCAATTAGATTTAGCTCTCTTTGCCATGGACGTGCGTTGATGTGTGCATTTGAAGGTGCTTTGTGTGTGTGTGTGTGTGTGTGTGTGTGTGTGTGTGTGTGTGTGTGTGTGTGTGTGTGTGTGTGTGTGTGAGAGAGAGAAAGACAGTGTGAATGGCAGGCAGGTCCCAGGTTGTGGGTAATACCTAGCTAGCAGCATCAATGCAATATTGATTCCTTTACACCTGCCAAGCTTGTCTATTGCTACAGTGCGAGAACTACTGTTTTACTGGCTTATGCGAATCTGGTTCACAAGGAGATTAAGAAAAGGAGGACTTGGAGGAAAAGATTTGAAACTTGGGCAGGCTGAAATATTTTCCTGACTGACTGTGTGTTACACCCTGTTATGGGTGGACTAAAGTATCTAGATGCGTAAAATGGATCTATGAGAAATAGGATTTGCTATTAAGTGGAGGATGGAAATCCTCTGAGTGTTTGTGTGTGTGTGTGTGTGTGTGTGTGTGTGTGTGTGTGTGTGTGTGTGTGTGTGTGTGTGTGTGTGTGTGTGTGTAGGGCGCAGTGGCTTCAGAATACATGACCTGTTCTAACACACTGTCCCAGCATGGGGATATCGTTCCTAATGCTCATTAATCAGCACTAAAGGCTCATGGATTTATTTTCTTGCTCTGATACAGAGTGTGTGTGTGTGTGTGTGTGTCTGTGTGTGTGTGTCTGTGTGTGTGTGTCAGTATTTTGACAGTGTTTTTTTATTTTCTTCAATGTAATCAATTAGACAGGCAGTTTATAATGGTAGTGATCCTGCCACTCTGTATGTGTGGGTGTGTGTCTATGTTTGTCTGTGTGTGTCTGTGTGTGTCTATGTGTCTGTACGCGTGTGTGTGTGTCTGTGTGTGTGTCTGTTTGTTCATGTGTGTCTGTGCGCGTGTGCGGACAGGTGCAGGCGTGAAGTACAGGTGAATGAGCTCGTGCCTTGGGTGGGTGGTTCCCTGTAGGTGGCTCGTCAGTATTAAAGTGAACATCTTGGACAGTCTGTGCTTTAATTTGACGACTCGGCGTGCGCTCGTGGGCTGTCTCCAGTCTGTGGTTTCTGTAGCGCGCCGCTTCAGGCTACACGTCTATCAGGAGCCCTGCTGAAGGAGGAAATGTGGCGGTTCACACGGCAACCAGCAGCAGGAAGTGATGTCCTATCAGTGGCCTCGGGGAGAGAAGGTGTGATTGTCGGGGAAATTGCAGCTGCACAGTAATTATAGCGATAATCAGATCTTTCTACAAAGAGAATAATCAGCATCCAAAGACATTTCATTTAGCCTCGATCTGAGTCACTTTCTGCTTTTTTTGGATGTCAGTTCCTCTCTGTTTTCTGGTCAGAAATGCATGCCATGACAGCACATGTAGAGCAGCCATACTAAGAGGGAAAGGAAAGCACATTTTCTGTCTCATCACAGATACAACATCAGGCTTTTTTTTACATACTGTGTGTTATGCATTTCATTTGTTTGCTCACTCAGTTTGCTCGACATCCTTTTTGTCCTAAGAATGGAATTCCAGTCTAAATCTCCTGGCGAGTGTGGGGTGGGTGAATGTGTGTGTGTGTGTGTGTGTGTGTGTGTGTGTGTGTGTGTGTGTGTGTGTGTGTGTGTTTGTGGGGTGTTCTGTTCCACCGTGAGTGTGTCTCTTCCTTTAAAAAGGGAAATTCCTGAGAGATCGCTCCTGCATAATGTAACATTGCACTCGTCTCGTCTGGAACGAGTACGCCCCCTAAAAATAAAAAGCCTGATTGCGACCACCAGAGAATCCCTTTTCCTGCAGTTACGCACACACTGAGAATCGCACCGCAGCTGGTACCGCCAAGCGCGGCCGTACCTGGAGCAGATAATGAGGGTGAGCAAGCTTCGCACTCCCGCCGGCAGCGGCAAGCTCCACCGCGGCTGGGAGGAGGCGGGGAGGCCTGGGAAGGAGTGACATGGAGGAGCGGGGAGGCAGAACAGAGAGGAGGAGTGATCAGGCTGTACGGGAGGGAGGGGGGTTCCGGGGACACTGCTGCCCATAGCCCAGTCCTCATTTCCACGTTATCACACACCTCTCAGTCTTCCCCCAGCATGAAGCCTTTTTACACTTTGAGAGAAGGAAGGGAGGAGGAACTTCAGTTCTGAAGATTCTTCTGAAAGAAAGGTTCCACACAAGGAAAAAAAAATGTGTGTGTGTGTGTGTGTGTGTGTTTGGAGAGAAGGGAGACAGACAGAACAGCGAGAACGAGACTGTGTACAGTGAGAAAGCCCCTAGGAAAACCAATCTTGCAAATCCCGAATTCAAGTTGAACCACTTTGAAATGAGGTAATGTTGGAGCATAAGGTCGGAATGTGCACCCCTCATTTGTACTGAAGGATTGTGTTCTTGTCTGCATCCCTGGGGGAGCAGGGGGGTTGGGGGATGTGGGGGTAAGGAACCGCAGGGGGTTGCAGAGTTCAGCCTTATCTGCTCCAGCTGCAACCAATAACTGGGCAGATAAAAAAAAAAGCAGTCAGGGATCTCTGCTGGCTCTGGAGGAAGTGCGTGGGGCCGAGAGGCGGCTGCCGATGTTTGCGCTGGGTGGAATGCAACCGCGCAGCATTTGGCAGCCCCACGCGCGGAGAAGCCGCCAGAAAACGCTCCCTGTCATGCCTGACTCTGACGAGACGGACGCACGAGGGTAGCGGGCCCGTGTTTATGCGAATCGGGACGGAGTGTCGCGCCGCGCTTTGTTGCGGGCTTCCAGCGCCAAAAAAGGAGCGTCGAGAGCAGAGAGCTGAAACGGTGCGACTGTTTACGGGCGCTTAGGTTCCCCCTCCATGAACGGCGCCGACATGGTGGCGGTGTAAGCGTGCACGGCAGACAGGCGAGAGGGAACACAGGCTGCGGAGAGGAGAGCTGTCTCCTGTTTACTCCCCTCCGGCTGCACCGCGTTTTGTTGTGATCGACCGTGTCATGTCGCGGCAGGAAGTGCGCCGTTCTCCCCCCCCTCCCCTCCCCCAGGGGAGAGAGAAGAGGGGAACGTCGGCATCACTTCGCGGGGGTCAGCTCTCAGACACATACACGCTCGGTGTCACTGACATCGGCTTAATCCCCAGACAGTTTAAAAGCACGGGGCCCCAAGTCAGGAGTCCCAGCAGATTAGCACGGGCGCCGTTTAAATGCATAAGGCTGCAGCTAAGGCAGACAGGCAGCAAACTCCTCCCGCAGGCGTTTGGACAGGAATTGCCTCTGGTGCTGAAAGCCACCCTAGGTTGTGTTGTTTCATAATCAGATAAAAAAAAAACCCAGTGAAACTACTTGGGTGGACATGCTCAGCAAAATGCCAAGCCAATGTGGAGCACCTCTTGCATCTCAGATTTCTGAACGCTGCTTCTTTGGTTTCTGTCCTTGGGGTTCTTTTCAAAACGCTTAATGCCAGCAAGCATAAAATCAATTTCAGCTTCCATTCAGGTGCGTATGTAAAAGCTGTAAAGCACTATGCTGGTAATCTTTCAAAGAGAGACCCTAGTTGGCCTTTAAATGGCTGCTCGTTACCCCCTGCCTTTTAGGAGAGCGTGTGGCTCCACAAAAGTCTTTCATTTGATTACTTATTCATTTGTTACCAGGAAACAAGTCCACCTGGAAACGCCGTCGTCTGATCTAAATGTCTTGGAATGGATAGCAGCACCCTGACCTCATTAGAGGGGAAAAAAAAAAACGTAACCGCAGTTGCTGGGGATGAAATTCGATCCACTGTTCTGGATGCACAGTTTTTGTGGGGGAAAAAATGCTGACCATTGAAAAGTGTTGCAAACCGTGTAGTGTCATCAGTTTTGGTTTGACAGTAATAATATTGGCATTCATAACTGCTTTTTCAACCTCTGTAAAATACCTATCAAAAAATCAACACTGCAGCATTTCCTCTCTGCCTCTAAATGGCAAAAGGTACCCAGACGCACACAAAAGTTTTACCCCTGCTTGTCCACAGCAGGGCATGAGTGTCCCCCCATCTCATTCGCTGAAACAGTCAGACACTCAGCCAGGCCGTTGACCAATCAGGGATGACAGTCAAAGTGGATTGGATGGGAGGAGCTGGGGTAAGCAGGCAAGAACACACCAGGTCACTTGCAGGAGGGGGGCGGGGATTGGTGTTGGTTGTTGTGGGGGCATTTTAGAGGAGAGTTGATGTCAGCTGTAATCCTCTTTGGGACGCAAAGTACACAGCGGCAAAAAAACATGGAAATGCCTGCCTGCCAACAGATCTGACTCCGTATCTTTCATGCCTGATCTTGGCCGTCTCAGTCATTTTTATCCTTTAAAGCTGTTAAAGACGGATCCTTCTGCTATCTATTTGCATTACCCTGGCTCTTCATCTTCCCCGCCTCTCCCTCTCTCATCTCCGTCTTTCCCTCTTTCCCCCTCTCTCTCTCTCTCTCGTTTATCTCTGAGTGAGCGTGTTCTTTCTCACACAAGGCGAGACTCCAGAGTGTAGGCTTTGAAGAGCAAAGTTGGAAGAAGCAGGGCAGGTCAGCAGGGAATGCTGGGAGAGAAAGCTGGGGCTGTGGTCGGCTTTCTGGGAGGAGTGCCGGAGAGCTGAAGACTGGCAACGTGTTGGGTGAAGGGCGGTAGCTATTTTGTTAGCCCTCACTCAAACCGCGCCTTTGGGATGATTCAGACATCTTCCTTCGGTCCCCTTCCCTGCCTCTGCAGGCCTGTCACCAGTCACCCACCCTCCCTGATACTGTTCATTTTGGTGTCTTTATACAAATAGAATGTGGTGACCTTTTTGAAATGGGAAAACCAGTTTGGGGTCAATATCTTGTGTGGTAGTTGAGAGCACCATGGCTCCTTGGCTCTATACCTGAAAGCTTGGATGCTCACTGATCCCCTCTGTTACAGATTCCCAATACCACAGTGCCCAGAGAATATGTGAAGGGGATATTCTGGTGAGCTAGATAGGGTGAAGGTAGAGGTGTGCGCGCGTGCGCACACACATATCTAACTGCCACGCCATTGATCTGTACGGAGGCGTTGAGACACACCCCCTTTGTTTGGTTTGATCGAGAGGTTCTTTTCCAGCTTGCTTTTTTTCCCTCCCTCCTCTTTGTCATTTTGAGCCGCTGGCCCTGTTCCTGTGACTGCCTCTCTACCCCCTGAAAGGAGCCGCTTTGACCGCTTGCTTTTGTCTGTTTCATTAGCAGCCGCCCACAGCCACGCTGCCGAAAGATGATAATTCTCTATAAAATCAGCAAGAGAGGGATTCTGGTGATGGAGTGAGTGGATTAAAGATGAGGAGTCTCAGTCACGATGTCTGAGTGCCTGTTAGCCTCTGACTACCGTAGGGACAAAGTGCCATCTAGTGGTGAGAGAAGGGAAGTGATTTTCTTTTTGCTCATTTCCAGTGAGAATACTGCCTCCAGTGCTCATGTTTGGGACTGCGTGCTGGTTTTCCTTTCTCTGGGTGTTTGGGAGGAATGAATCATGTTTGGTTGAGCTGTCAGGTCAAAGATGATATGTATCTGACATCTCTTGACTGTTGCTTGCTCAGGCTCCTTCATGAAATACTGATGTTGTGGGAGGTGTGTTTGTGACAGTTAAATATTACAGCTGAAGGTAGCTGAGACATTTCTTAACTTATTTTTGTTCTTTTTCTCTCTAACCCTTTTTAAATAAAGATTACTATTCATGATCAGTTATTTTAAGTTATTTTACTGTGCCAAGGACATTTAATTGAGCAACAACTGAAGCTCATTTGATGGGGAAAATACCATAAAGAGCCCAATACCGGCAGCAGTAAAATCCCATTTCTCTCACAAAGGCAGAGTATTCAGTCGGATGTAGTCTTGAGCAGTATTACAGAAATTAATTGCTTAACATCAGGTGACCTTGGTGTTAATTCAAATGTCTGTCTCTCCATGGTGTTAATTTAAATGTCTGTCTCTGTCTCTCTCCCCCTCCATCTGTTTCTTAGAAAAACCGAACCCGGATCCGACCGTAGGCATCATCATCGGGGCCATCATCGGTGTGCTCCTCCTCCTGGTCATCATTTTCGTCGCCATAGCGGTGGTGCGCAAACGCTCACAGAACGCTGAGAGCGCAGAGTGAGTGTCTGCCGCCCCCTCCTCCTCCTCCTCTCCCACACCCCGTTTCTTCACTTCCTGTTTGCCTGGTGTACCGTATCAATCAGAGCTAACGAAAGCTGACCCTTCTCTCTTGCCTCTCGCCCCAATCAGCGGACCCCCAATTACAAGCCCCCCCCTCCCGTGAAGGCCGCCGGCTCCACCGAAATGGTAAGTCAACGAACTGCAGCTCAATGCCAGCTGAGGCGGGGCTGAGCTCATTCAGGGTCACAGAGCGTCCGCGGGTAACAAATCTTTAACAGACGTCTGTGTTCAACTTGAATTACTCCTGCCGTGTTACTTAAACTTTAAAGCGCTGCTCCCCTGTGCCCACAGCTGAACAAGAGCCAGGATCCACTGACTGAGTCCCAGCCACTCAGCCACACTATGTACTACGAGACCAGCGGGGAGCCCGTCACTGTAAGAGCTTATACTGTAAACACTAGCCTTTTCATCCCCCCCCCCAAACACTAATGTGCCATATGCTTATAATACTCTGATCTGCATACGTTTGTATGCATCAGCTTTTACATTATATTACTGGCATTTAGCAGATGCCCTTATCCAGAGAGACATACATTGGTTATATTTTTTTGTACAATGTTACCCATTTATACAGCTGGATACTTACTGAGGCAATTGTGGGTTAAGTACCTTGCCCAAGGGTACAGCAGCAACGCTCTAGCGGGGAATCGAACCAGCAACCTTTCGGTTACAATTCCTGCCCCTTAGGACTATGCCACACTGCCGCCCCTAATAAGATCTTTTAAGCTTATAATAAGCAGATATTTTGCTGATTTCTTGCCTGTCATTGTAGGACCTGGACGCAAACGACGAGGAAAACGGGTACACCGTCGGCGCCTCCTCTGGCTGGGATGACTCGGCGCGGCACCTGGAGGACGAGGGCCAGAGCGAAACCCTCCCGCCGTACTCCGACTCCCCCGACCGCGAGACGCCACGGGACGTCCCACAGGACCCCAACGCCCTGTCCTCCTCCTCCTCACGCGGGGGCAGCTTCGTGTCCCCCGCCATGTATGTATAGAGGCAAGGGGTGACGGAGGGGGGGAACCCCAAAGCCCTCCAAGGACATACCCATTTTCTCACCTGCCGTTAGCAACACTGCGATCCCATAACCAATCAAACACAGCTTCATTGTGACACGGAACGACACTTTCGGGGAACAGACAGCGACGCCTCGGTTTTAACTTTACAAAGCACACCGTGTTAGTCAGTCAGCTAGTCAGTTCTTTAACGCAGCACTCGTTCAAGGTGACTTCATGACCGCACAAATCAATGTTTTGCTCACTTCATCTAGATAACTGTTAATATGGGATTACTTATGCCGTTGATAATATCAGTATCTTGCCAGTCAAATGTTAATGTGTGAACAAGCAAATAATAGCATGAGGTGTTTCCTGTGTTCATTTTTCAATTGCACTTTGGTGTGCAAAACCACTTTGTGAAACAGAGATGTATACTGCTACATGTGTATATGATAATTGTCATTATGCTTGAATTTTAATGTAAAATGGTGTGGATTATATATATATATATATATATAAATAACATATATTTATATATATATATGAAATATACATACTGTGATATACTTTGCACGGCATGATTAGTGGCTTGTTAGAAACACTGGGCACATCTTTGTTTGAGCCTTAGGACTTTTCAACCACCTGCTGTATTTTTTTTTCCTTTAGTCCAGATAAAGCACAATGCCGTGTGGTGGTGTTAGAGTAGAGGCTGAGAGGATGAGAAGGAGGTAGAAACACAGTGCTTTACGCTGAAAAGTGACTGTGTGCAGACCAATACGAAGTGAGGAGTCTTTTTCCTCTATCCATGGAGAGTGGGGGAGGGGGTGGGCGGGGGAATCTGGTTGTACCAAAGACCTGCTGCCATGTAGAGCAATCTACTGTAATCAAGCGACTCAGATCATGCACTACTGTTTCCCCATACCCAGAGAGAGTCTGCCCCCCCCCCCCAAGCACTGACCCAGGATCAGCTATAGTGTTTTCCACATAACGGTCAAGGGCCAGGTTTAGACCTGCCCAGGATGATCTCGGATTAGTTACAGGAGTATGAGAGCTCCCAGAGCACGACATGGCCTTGTCCATCTTCAGCGCCTTACTTTATCTGACTGTGTGAATGCTTAAAAACCCTGCTCTAATAAACTCCAGCGCTACTGCCCTCCTTGGATGCGACGAGGCCAGAAGTGACAGTGCAATGTTTTTATCGTTGATACGACAATCATTTTTAACATGTATCTACCTTTGTGGGAAGGCGTTTTTCTGTGCTGTTTTTTTTTTTTTCCTTTTCCAAACAGGGAATGTCCAACATGTCCATCCTGGACTCTAGGTGAGGAAAGCCCAGTGATTCTTCAGCTTTAGCCCGCAGTGCTGGGGAGACCCTGGGCTTAGAACTGAACAGGCGCTGATGTGGAAACAACACAGCAGCACAGCTGGCTCCATGCTGATGCTCTATCAGACAATCATACACACTCGTCCAAACGCAGACGTGAGCTTTAACGGTGTTCAGTTCTCGTTCAAATTCTGACAAATGCGACATCTAAGCCCTGAGCTTTATTTTCCAATGTCCTATCATGCTATTTGTTTGGTATTTAAATTAATGTCCTATGCATGGTAAACTACCCCGGATAAGCATCTGCTTAGTAGCTAAAACTCTTAGCACAGGGATTTTTTTTGTAAATATCACTGGGCAAGATGAAGGGAGATTTGCAATAAGTCATAGAAATGTGTAAAAGTCTTCATACTGCAGTGCAAACATCTTTGAATGAGCAGCAGTTCTAATGATATGCTCACCACTGACATGATTATTATCATGTGAAAAATGTTTTCACTCACAGGCAAAGCTTTCCCAGTTCTGAAATGGCATATTATTTCATAAAATCAGACAACCTGGCAGTGAAAGTCTGTAATAAAGTTATGAATAAATCTTAAAGATGAAAACTCTGCCTGGACGCCAATTAATAGCTGTCTCTTCAAAGACAGAATTAGACATGAACACTTCTAAGGTCAAGATGTATTAGCCTTGGTCGCACTGAGCACAAAGCAAGCTTTCTAAAAACCTCTTAGCAGGTTGATAATAATATATGTATATATAGTCACAGCCTGTGACAATCACAAATAATCGTATTGGCTTGGCAGTGAAGTGCCAGCCAGTGGACTTGCTGGACACAGTTGCAATTCCCTTCTCAATGAGAGAAGCACACATTTGCCCATTTGAAATGAAAATGGAAGGAAAAAAACAAAACAAAACAAAACAAAACAATGTTGTCACGTTTAGTGCGTGTCTGTGGAATTTTCCAGACTAATGTAATGGAATGACCTCCGTGATAAAATCTTAGCCGCGGCTGCGGGTTGCCTTCGATGACTCAGCCGCGCTCATGGGTGACTTGGCTCAGCGCGGTACCCAGGGCGAGTGCAGTTGAGTTTAGTTCGCGCCAGTTCGTGCACAGTATATTTGCCAAAAAAAATTCTTGCTGCTCACCGACTCTTCCCGATCCGAGATACCTGTAGGTTTTTTTGATGTGGGGGAAAAAAACTGTGAATGTCCTGTTACTGATTCCACTCCTGTGAAAACCGTGCTTTTTTCCGCTGCTCACTCTCACAGATATCACTGCGCCATCGCCAGCCGTGCCTTCTTTCTGTTGGCAATCCAAACTGACGCTTCCCTGTCCCATCGTAGTATTTAAATAACGGTAGTAAAGCCAGTTTTATCACGTTTGTGGAGCCAGACACGGGGAATTTAATTATTGTTGTTATCATTAATATTATGAATATTTTATTTTTTATGAATATTTTGACTTGTTTGCTTTTGAGAAACATGTTTTCTGTTGACCATTGTTTTATCCAATAAAAATGTAACCATACGAGTCCAGCATGTCTCTCTTTATTGACTGTGAACAGAGTCAGGCCTTGTTGTGTCAGCTGACTGTGAGTGGAACCTCGGCTGACCATGTGCTGTGATGTGCAAGGTGCCAGGGGCGTGCATGGGTGGTGCCACAGTTCGCTCCAGGCTCATAGTTCATGCCCTCCTTCCCCCTTCTCCCTCTCCTTCCTCTCTCTCTACGTTCGCCGTGAAATTGCCAGGCCCGACAGCGTCCGTTAACCCCGTTTTTAATTATTGACACCGGGCGTCGGGCGGCCTTTGACGAAATGCGATGTGATTTATGAGATCGCTCAGCGTCAGGACTCATTAGCTCAGACCGCGGATGTGTGAGAATGCGATCGGTTTAATTAGACGCGCTTTAAGGAGCGACTGCCAATGAGCCGTACTGTTTGCCACAGATCATGTGCAGTCCAATCTCAGCACGGTTGCAGAAGATATTTACTGGGAAGAATATCCATCTTTTTTCACTCTATTTTGGGCCACAGCTGCAAAAACGTTAACAGAAACAGGATGATTAATATTGCAAACACAGAAAGGAGGGGAGGTACTGAAACTGCTGTCAGTTTCCAAACCTTGCTGCATGCACTGCACATACAAACATGTCCCGGGTGTGGAGCAATGGCCCTCTCAATGGATGGAGTTGTACATAAAAAAACAGATTTAATTTAATTTAATTAGATTAATCCTTGGACAAGGTACAACACAAAACCTGGATTAAACTGAGCGTCCTAAAATGTCCTTCCAGCTGCAGTTAAGCACACATTTTGAATATTGAAAAACGTGACATCAAAAATGACATTTCAAAATGAGCGGCTTTTTGTACTCACATTTCTGTTGTTGTTGTTGTTTTATGCTTAATACCTGAAGCTTTTGTGCTCCCTCTTTATAAGAAGGATGTGCAACCAAGATCAGTGTGTACAGAATGCTCGATGTTGTTGGTTTTTTGCAGAGAACTCTATAGGTCCTGGTGAAGTAGAATCTACCAATCGGTGTGTAACCGTTCTACCAGATAAGTTGAGGAGCTGATAAAATTTTGGTCAGTCTCCCATAAATAACACTGCTAAAAAGGAAAAAGACAAAAGCTCAGACTTTTAGACTAGTCTCAAAGTATGTGTATATTTTTAAATTAAAAGACATCACCTCTGGCTGAACCCATCAAAGATAGGATGTATCCACCAAAGCAATCGGGTTGTGACATCTAATATAAAATATGAATCGATAACATGAACCCTCAGAATCATGATTTTTCATCTACCTCATATCAATAGACACAGAAAAATCAAAATGAAAGAAATGACAGAAAAGCTGTTCTACGTTGCTAAGATTTTTGGAAATGTCCTGTGTTTTTGTCAATATTTTGTTCACAAAAACACATTTTTGAAAATGTAAGAAAACATTATTATCGTGTTGTTTTACTTAACAGGGGGTTGTAATGTTTGGCCTATAACCTGAACGAATGTGCAGTATCTACGTAATGCTGATAATGTAACGTCACGTACAGTATGATTCAGATAGACAAACCTGGATTGCTCTCGCAACCTTTAAAATTCCGAAGTTCCTTCGCCAAATGTTTAAATCCCTCATTAACAAATGCAGCCTGAAACCGCATACCCGCAGCAGTCAGCTTTTTTGGAATTACCTGACACCCCACAAGCAGCTGGGTGTTGACAGCGCAGTAAAGGCCTATTTCCACACCTAGCAGACTGACTGCTCATGTGACCTTTTCATTCCCAAATTACTGAGAAGGGAAATTTGCATTTGACTGCTACAGGGTTTGGATTCATGCGAAGCACAGTAGAGTTAAATGATGGTGGCTCAGATGAGACTGCCGGTATTCTTATTCCTGCCTCTTCTCTGGGGAAGGCCCATTTTCTGCCATTTCCTCATGACACTCGCCGAGAGATGCAAAATTAAAGAAGTGTATTGCTGCGAGGTGTGGAGCACCAGGTGGTAGTTTTTCACCACCTAATTTGTGAGAAAAGAAATGTTACATTATGCTTTTTAGTGAAAAGCACTGGATTCAACAGAACTATGTGAATAACTACATAACACATATCCTACATTCTATGAATATGAATATATGAATATGAATATGAATATGAATATGAATGTAGGAATACGAATATTTATATGAACATGAATATGAGTATGAGCCCAAATGATGAGCATAAGCGCCACCATCTGGTGACAAAGAGCAGGACATGTTTGAACTATATAGCCTTTCAAGCCAAAATTAGCCAACAAAACAAAATCAAAAGCACATAGTTCAGAACATGTCAAACTGATTGGTCCATGCCAACCATTGTACTTTCTTAAGCTGACCTTAAAAACACCTAGTGAGGGCAGTTATAAAGTCCATATGTCAAATTATGGAACATCATTTTAAATTTGGATCAGATCCAACATGGGCACTAAACCATTTGCCTAACACTCTGACAGCACAGTCTATGAGTGTGTATCAGTGGGATCCAGATAGCCACACATACAGGAGGTGGTAAATGTGCTGTACCTGAAACTGATAAATGTTCTGAAGCTGCTTTCTGGAATGAATAAGCCTGCCATTTTTAGCTAGAATCAATCATTATTCCTCTTTATTTAATTGTGTCTAATGTGGTAGCTTCACATGCAATCAATAATCGTTTTGATTTGAACACAGAGACTGGGCACATGATGTGATTCAAAGTGATTAAAAACAAAGTGATCAGCCTTTCTTCTCCCTGAAACCAATCGTTTTAAAACTTTATTAAAAGTTTTGTTTTTATTTTTTTTAAACTTCGCTTTCATTGATTTCATGTGAAGTGCACAATGGCTGTAATCGAGTAAACGGGAATTACCTGCCAAAGGCTTATTTAAATGGACATGCTTGTTAATTGTGAAAAGCCACCAAAAAACAGGATCAAGATGATTATCATATAAAGGTAAGCTCTCCCCTATTTCTAGATTACCAGCCATCTCGGCTGTACTCTCATATATTGAATCACAATACTGTATTTCTCAATAGATAATCACATTTATGCTATGGAAAGGTTTCTAGTATAGCATCTTTTCATAAGAGATTTTCTCAAAGTTCATAGAGTGTAAAATTCCCATGTGAATGATTTGGTGTTGGTAGGCGTAACAGCCACAGAGTATCAGCTGTTTGTGGTTTTCACAGAGTTGAATGGCTCCCAATGCACATCACCTGTAATATGGTTGACACCTGCACAGTGAATATTTGTGAATACAGGGACATTGTGTGATGGGGGTGTCAGGTGTCTTTCACGTTTGAACTGGACCAGAACAACCAGGAAAGAGTCCTCCATAAAACTACTGTGGGGGCCAAACCACGTGGATCATTGATTTACATTTCATTTCAGTATACCTTTGACTGAACAAGTACATAGATGCGAGGTTTTGTGAGTTCTTGTCAAGCCATCTGTGTTTGATATCTTATACATATAGCGTTAGGGTCAAGGCAATGGCGAAAACAGTAGCTAAGGCTAAATCACGTTCGGTTCTTGGCATGCTGATGATGAGCAACAGGAAAAACTCAGATACACAGAGTGGCGTAATGCAAAAAGCCCAGCAGAGGGCGACACAGGGCCTGGAAAAGAAGCAAAAGGGGGGGACAGCAGAGAGGCTTGGCAGAGGTGAGTTCATCCAGCACTTCCACTTGGCACACTCACGCCATTTTGTGATGAATGCTCAAATACATCCATTCTGCCTTCATCGTCTTTCTACTACTCACCAAAGACCGTATGTGTACGCACACAAAGGATAAAAGGAGAACAGAGACACACACAAAAATACAAAGAGGGTGAGTGACAAACAGAAAGGGGAAAGAGAGGAGGAAACAGGCTGAGAATAAATGTCAAATACAAGGGCACTGAAACATATTACTAGCAGTGAATGAAAAACATACCAAGCTTTGTCAATGAGCAGATACCGTGTGCTCATTCATGCTACCACCCCATGGGTAATCACTCAAACAAATAAGGCCACACAGACACACACACACAGAAATTCACACATGACCACACATGACATGCACTGTCTGCACAGCGTACAGAGTCATAAATAGAGACTGGCTAATCAATATCCTGCCTTTGGATGGTAGTAATGGGTAATGGAGGGAGGGCTATTATAGGTCTGTGATTACTGCTGTGCCCTTTATTAGAAACAGAGAAAGAAAGGGAGAAAGAGGACATCTGAATGCATCCCTGCATACTGTCACGGTTGACCTTGTTTTGCTGTCTCACTGTCCCACTGCTTCAAACGGTGGATACACTTTTATTTCTTGGTGCAAAATAGAACATGGAAACAAACATAGAGGACTGAGGCAGGGATGGGAGTGAAAGGCGAACTGCTAGGAGATGTTTTTCTAATACGCTAAAAGCGCATGGCAGACTGCTTTAAGCCTGTGGATTTGTGTTTATCCCGAAGTAAGCTAACAGTGTCATCCTTGTTTTGCACTTCAGGGCTTCCCCCTTTTGAGTGGAGCTTCAGCGTCTCTTCTGCGCGAGTGTGATGACCCATCTGTCATCCTCTCTGGAAACTACTGCCCAGTCTGAAGGGCCTGGGAGGAGAGAGAGAGAGAGAGAGAGAGAGAGAGAGAGAGAGAGAGAGAGGGAGAGAGATGAAAGATGAGAGGAAAATGATACAGGAAATGTTAGACACACCCCGTATCTAAACGTTCTTGATTTGTAATCAAAAACAAGCTGCAGGACACCTGCACAATCACATGTACATCATATACACACAGACGTTTACTACATACACACATGCACAACGCCTACATACAGGCATGTACTACACACACATACACAACACATATACACAGCCATGTACACTTGCACACACACACACACACACACACACACAATACATACACACAGGCATGTACACATGCACACACACACACCACACATACAGTATACACAGATATGTACACATGTGTGCACACACGCACACACAAACGACACATATACACAGACATTCACATATGCACACACACACACACAACACATATATACAGCCATGCACTACACACACTCACAAGACATATACACACACACAGACACGTACACATGCACACTCACGCACACCCTCGGACAGCGTGCATCCTTCTCTTACTCACTCTCCCTTCCTCAGCTTCCTGGCACTGCAGCAGAGACAGACAGGGGAGAGTCAGGACAGAGAGGTAAGCGGAGCGTACGAGGGGGAGAGGAGAGGAGATGGAGGGATTAGAGGAGACGTAAAGGGCAGCAGAAGGCCAGATGGAGCGGGGGGGTGGGGCACTGGGGGGCAGGGGGTTGCTGAGGGAGAGGGGATGTTTTCTCCCGTAGAGCAATGGCTTGTCAGTCGAATTCCCAAGCACTTAGGCAGTCCATCTGTCCTTCTTCCCCCGCGTTCCTCAATTCTACAACCGCAACTGTATATGGGTTTGAGATGTTGGAGAGGAAGACCATTGAGATTACGCCCTAATAATTCATTGCATAAATATCAGATTACATTTGACATTTTATTTGATAAGGATCGGGCTTTGATATGATAATGCAGTGGTACTGTCTGCAGGGGCTTCTGGTGATAAACTTGGTGGTGCGGTTCTAAGCAGTCCACCATTTGCAATACCCCGATATTTTGATACAGTTTTAGCTGACACAGACTGTGGCTCCTTCCATTTTATATACTCATCAGACCAATCAAACTGGTTAAAACTTGATCATTACATTATTGGCATTTAGCAAACACTCTTATCCAAAGCAACTTATGTAGATTACCTTGCCCAAGGGTACAGCAGCAGTGTTCCAGCAGGGAATCAAACCAGCAACCTTTTGGTTACAAGCCCTGCTGCTTACCATTATGCTACGCTGCCACCCTTATTGTCAAGTGACCATAGGTAAGAGAGCCTTTACCAAGGCTTTATGGGAGCTGGAGTTCTGCACTAGAGGCCATTTTCCTCCAGTACTTTCACCACTCTGCTGCCCTCAGAAAATTCAACCATGTATGATGGTGACAATGTAAGCATGTGTTTTGCCCCATGTGTCAATGTGAGAATTACAGACGGAGTCAAAAGCAGAGAGCAGGAGGCTAATCTGTAGACTAGACTGATCTGTTGTCAGCGGTGTCACACAGGGATAATCTCAATAAGTGAAAGTGTATGCATTTCACAGGGGTGCTGGAGACAGCTAAAGGCCAGAGCACTCGTTTAAAAGTACCATTCTCCAAAATGTATTACTTAGACTTCACCTCCCACAGTTACAAAAGTCTGTTCGATATTTTCCAATTGAATTCACACCGGGTGTGACTAGCTGGTCCCGAAGACCGGGAGGACCCAGAGAGAAGACGAGAGGGGAGATGTCAGTGACAAGGATGGAGAGTGAGACATTGCTATTGATTGTGGGAGGGAGAGAGGCTGCAAGAGGATGGAGCTGACAGATAAGCAGGAGAGCGAGGGAGAGAGAGACAGAGAGAGAGAGAGAAAGAGGACACTGAGCCAGGAAGAATGACAGAAAAGCAAGGGCTTTGGCAAATGAGCTGCTTTGTGGATAGATAAAAGGTAAAAGTGTAGGCAAACTTTAAAATATCTTTCACTCGATTTCAATCAATGCATCAAGCATGTTCATGCTTGTGCTCGTATTCATGTCATAGGATGGCAGCAGTGAAATATTTCTTTCACAGACATGAAGTTAATTTTATATTGATGAATATATTTGTACTGAAATATGGTGTTTTTTCACCAATACCTTGTCTCTGCAATGACTCTGCAATGTTTTGTTGTCGATATTGTTCTGTAAGGCCCATTCAATTTCAACAGCAACTGAAGTGGCCCGCACTGTATTACCTTTTCTCCTTCGCTCTTTTCTCCCCTGTGTGTGTCTCTCTCTCTCTTCTTTCCCCTTTCTCCCGCTCTCTCAATCTCTGTTTTTTCCTTTAGGCCATTCTCTCTCCTTGCATTTTTTTTTCCTGAGACTGATGCAGTGAGGAAGAGCGATATCGATTTCCATGGTAACACCCCAGCAACAGGCTGGCCCCGGCTCCCCAATCACAACACTTGATGCCTCCGCTCTCCTCCAATCATAGCTATAGGCCTTGACAGCAGCTGCATGACTGACTGTTCCAGGGGCCATTTTTATCCATTTCCTCATTAATCCGGTAACAAATTTGTATGTTTACTGTCTTGTTCCATTACGCTAACGCTGTGTAGGCTTACTCTCACTTACAAGGAGAGAAAAGGGGATGTAGAAGTCTCTAAGTGAGGACAATGTCTAAAAATCTCTTCCTCTGCTGTTGTAATGCTGTGTTCCACAGATGATTCTGGCTGCTACATCTGCTACCAGCTCCACTGCCTTTGCGTATAGCTTCTCCAGACCAGTGCATTGTAAATGTATGAAATTTTCAAGGACTGCATCTTAGGGTTAAGATGATTTTCCCTTAGATGAAGCACTGCGATGTTGCCAGAATACAAACAATATAACATACAAATTTAATAGCAAACCTATACCTGTACATATACTTACACACACACACACACACACACACACACACACACACACACACACACACACAAGAGCATCCGCTGAATAAATGTAATGTATTGTAATACACGTATAATCTTACATATGCATGTGCTGCATGTATAGAAAGTGTATATACTGTGTGCTTGTAAGCGTGTCTACATTAGTATGTGTGTACATTTGCTTGCAATCACGCCCACCTCTTCAAACTGCAACTCACTTCCTCTAGTTTTAGCTCACTTCCCCTTTTATGTAATATTATTTATTCTGGTTTTGTTGTCTGGAGCTATTTTGTAGTTTTAGAGTTTTCTCATAATGAGGAATGTAGCATTTCTCTTGATGCGTCGAACCATGTACACGTCCTTGTCTTGTTTTTATTAAAATGCACTGCATTTGCACATCGGGGGTCACTCTGGATAAGAGCGTCTGCTAAATGACAAAATGTAAACGTAAACGTGATGTAATGGAACGCGTGTATGTAGCGCGTCAGTGACAGCGCATGTTAATGGTGCGTGCTTCAGTGAGAACGGATGGGACTGTGGCGGTGAGTGGGTTTCGGGGTGTTACTATCAGCGTGAGAGTGAGCGCAGCCAGGCTTGGTGGGATTGGCACCAAGGGGTGCTTCAGTGAGGCAGCTGTCAGGGTCACCTCCAGTCACATGATCAAGTCAGGACAGGGTCGCCTAGCAACGGGTCCCCCCCTTCCCCCATATCTCCTTTGCACAAGAGATGGAGAGAGTGGGGGAGAGAGCATGAGATAAATATATATACAGCAACGATGATAAAAGAGGAGGATTGACGTGTTGATGCTAAAATTAAACACTCTTGCTCTCTCTTTTTCTCTCTCTCTCTTTCTCTCTCTCTCCCTCTCTCTCTCTCTCACCCTCTCTCTCTCTCTTTCTCTCTGACTGGATTTCATTCATTGAAGTGAACAGTGGAGCAAAATAGCAGAGAGAGAGGAAGAGGAGGTGGAAGGAGTGCAAATGTGATGTGGTGAGGGTGGTGGAAATGGTAACATGGGTAGGAGGGTGAGGGTGGAGGATATGGGGAGGAATTAGAGGTGAAAGCCAGGGAATGATGAGATGAAGAGTACGAATGCTGGTATCAGGGAGAGGTGTTTCTTTTCAAACTGGAACTTGTCTGTGTCCAGCCCTGGTTTTCTGAACTTTTTGGCTATTGCGTCTCGTTGCAAACCGCATCACATGGTTCAGTCATGCCAGAGCTTTGCATAAAAGCCCATCCCTCAGTATGCTTGTCTGTCTCTACAGCATGCTTGTCTGTTCTTTCAACAGGGCTAAAAGAACAGTGTGCAAGTCCAGCAAGCACATACGGCACATTGTAGCTCTCTAATCTGTGTCCTGTGTCTACTGCTTCCTAAAAAAGACAAATGTAAAAGTATGGCATCAAACACGATGAATGCTTTCCGAATGCTTCATTACACTATAAAGACTTTCATGAAACTTCATGAACATATTATATAATGTATTCCAGATATGCATTTTAGAACATACTATGTAATACGAAACCACTGGTCAGTCACAAAGACAAACTGGCAAGAAGCACTGCCACTGTCTCTACCACTTCTAAGCTATGGTTTCTGTACATGGCTTGCATGGGGGCATGGGGTTGACATTATAAAGCCTAGGAAAATTCTTATTTTTGTTTAAAGGTTGGCTGCTGGTTAGCATCCCCTCTTGAGGAGGTAGGGCTTTTCAGCGCGTTCTGTGTGCAGTTCAGGTATGTATATAATTGTAATATATTTAGTTACAATGAACATTTTTTTCTTTTTCTAACCACCTATGTTTCGCTTTTCCTCATTTGTTTTCTCCAGCACTTTGACAGGGTCTCTTTCCAGTCCTGCTGAGTATCTGAGGTTAACAGCATCATGTCATCATGGGCAAGGCAGAAGGCTTAATTGATTTAGCATTGAAGGGGTTTTACACCAATAAAACTATAAAGTGACATGTTAATTATTATTTAGTCCACAACCTTTAACTCGTGCATTCATTCTGATGTCCAAACCTGATCCAGTCCTCAAAGCGGTGTTATTACAACTCTGATGCAAGAAGCCCTAGCTCATAATGTCTTATCAACGGGGTCTGTGCTTTCTGCAGGTAATACCATGTTGGCTGATATTAGACCCAGTCTACTGTGGAGTGTTCAGTTCTTTGGCCATCCAGCATACATGCATGCTGAGGTTTCATATCAACCCAAAGACACTAACTGATTTAGAGGTAAGAAAGGTTTGAGCTTTTTATTTCTCAGTCTTGAAGTTCAGCCAGAGATCCCCTACATGGTAATCAAGAGTCAGATTTTATCATACATTATTTTCAACGACTAAATTTCCCACCCCAGCTTAAGTTCATGGATGTCTTGTCTGAAGCCTTTGGCTGCAAATATTGATATAAGGTGAACTGAAATTTCTGGAATCCATTGGCATATAATATAGCATTTATGCTACTATGGTCTCCTCTGCTCACAATGTGATCCTCCTCCTTCCATCCCTTTAAGTGTGTCCTTCCATCCATTCACTCTCTTCTCTTTCCTCACCCCTCACCCTCCCTCCCTCCTCTCTCCTACACCCTCCAGCGAGTTTCTTATGCAATGGCAGTGAGTGGCGTCTCGGCGATTAAATCTGGGAGGATGACGTTTGCATCTGTGTCAGAGAGGAGCACGCGGAGATCACGCAATCCTCAAATTAGTCCTCAGAGGGATCCAAACCACCATTCATCTAACTGTCTTCCTCCTTCTCTCGCTCTTGTTTTTCCTCTCCCACTATGTGTGAGTATTACTAAGGGTTTGTGAGTTATCCTTCCGCTCTCCTCTCTTTCTTTAATATCTTAGTTCTTATGGTAACACAGCTGAGGGATTCTCTCTCCCTCTCTCTCCCTCTCTCTCTCTCTCTCTCTCTCTCTCTCTCTCAGCATCCCTCCCCCTCCATCTCTGCCTCTCTTCCTCTCTCTCACCCTCTCCCTTCCTCCCTCTTCCACTCTCCAGCTTTCAGCCCCCTGCAAGGTCGTTCACAAGGACGACATCATCCCAGCATCTCCTTCCTGATTGGTGACTGGGGCGACTGGGCCTTAAAGAGACAGACGCCTTTTTTTTCCTGAAGAGGGGACCATGCAGTACCCCAGAGCTCCACAGCACACAGAAACATGTTTGCAAGGCAGAGTATAGCCATGAAATGTAATATTTTCAACATGTATTTCAGTTCTAAAGGGACATACCATGAGTGTTGCCATGAAACAACAAACCATTGCAGAGAGCTGGGGATGATCATTTACATGGCACAGAAATTCCCCAGGGAAAAAGTCAGGTTTCCCCTTTCAGGATTTCCATTTAGCCTCTAAATAAAACCATGAAGGCATGCTGTAATGGAATTAGGCTAACACGGTGACAGTCTTGTCACACCCAGAATTCCAGCTGCTGCCCTTGGCACAGATCTCTACATTAATCATATGACAGCATGCTTCTTAACCTTTGCTAAAGCCAATAATCCACGGAGCCTGCTCCTTTTACAAATAAAGATCAACCTATTTCAAATATAGACATGCCGTCCAGTGATCCTTTGGCTTTGGAGGCAGAATAGCTGAAACACTATTGTTTTGCATTGCTCTTGAATCTTCCATCTAGTTTTCATCATCATATTCATAATTAATAACAACTGTAATAATAATAACTTGAAAGACTGTCTATGAGACACACATTTCCTAAGATAAACCGCAGTTTTAGTCTAAGAGTGCCAGTATCAATCAGGTGGCAAACAAAAGCATGAAATATGAAACCTACTGTTTATGGACAGATGTAGAATACACTGAACAGAGGATATGCACAACAGAGTGAAAGCTAAGCGTAAAATTTAAGAATTGTAAAGGCTTTGGTAGGAAGAGGAAAAAGAGGGGAAAAAAAAATTGCAGCCAGCCATCAGAAGCCAGAATAAATAACCAGAATGTCAGAATGTTTATATCTCTTCACATGTGACTTGTAAAAGTCAAGGACGTTTATACATAACAATCCCATAATGACGTGTCAAGTTCAGCTCTGGGATATGATCACAGCAGCTTTCTGAGACTTTGCCACAAGGTCCTCTCTAGTCTTTGAAAGTTTAAAGGTTTAAGCTGTATATAAATCCAGCTCTATAAATGGATAAAATTACAAGTCGGTCTGGATAAGAGCGTTTGCGAAATGATAATATAATGTAATGTAATGTTAGGCAGTAGAAAACAAAAATTTTGCCAATACTTTTGACTTAAGTCTTTCAAATGTTTTATAATTACTGCCTCTAAAATACTGCCTCTAAAATGAATACATAACTCTGTTTATCACTGATCTAAACTACCTAACATAATAGGTAAATTGGACCAAAACTGGCATACATATTCATTCACCACAAAAAGGTTTGAGACACATTATTAGTCATTTAAATTATTACATTCATAGTTGTACAAATCTTATATCCATTGTTTTTTTGAAAATAAATGAGACCCCATTGCACAATCAATGAGGTTTATAGATGTAGTCTGTAAACCCCCTTTGGTAAAACAAATGGGTCATGAATTGGTTATACAAGTGTACACATTTGAATTGATTTACTTCCAAACAATGATGCCCCAATTCCTGTAAAGTGTAACAGTGTTACTGAATAATTGAACAGCCAAGCTAAACCGTCTAAAACCCAGAGATATAACTTTAAAAAGCAGCAGGAATGGAAGACAACTAAGGGGATGATTACCCAGATATAAATAAATGCCTATTTCCCCCTTGTGAGTCATACTGTGAGTATTTACTCTGGTCCCCCTCCTTCTGTTGCATTAGACAGCTGTGAGAGACATGTTATTCCCCCTCTGTGGAAACCCAACATCACTCTGAGTTTAGTCATATTTACGTGTGAAGACATGTCTCATCAGAAAGAGGTATTATCATACTTTTAAAATGAGAGCGTTCGTGATATTTATAGGTTGCAGCAATGCGATTGCCGATATTGATTTTTGCTGATGCTGCTGCCGGCTGGTTAGTTTTCAGGGAGGGTAAGTGATCAGATCCGTGTTCCCTCCTGTCCTCCGTGCTTGCCCTTCAGGAGGTGCCACGCGTCCCGGCCGGGGCACCGCTGGTGCTGAAAGGACAGCGCCAGAGAGAAGGAGAGAGAGAGAGAGGAATAACAGGAGAGGAGGAGGAGGAGGAGGAGGGGTGGGATGGATAGAGAGTAGGAGTGTGGGGGCAGGGAGACAGACACAGCTGGGAGCCAGACTGAAACACTCAGCCCGAGTGGGGAGAACAGAGAGAGCTGTTTATCATTGTTGGTACCGCTCCGGGTATGTTTATGATTTATCGCTGGGAATACTGATACGCGAAGGCCGGGCTTCCTGTAGACATGCCAGAAAAGCATCGGAATTTTTAAACCAGGAGAGAGAAAAGAATGAATGAGAGAGAGAGAGAGAGAGAGAGAGAGAGAGAGAGAGAGAGAGGAACAAACCCAGGGGAAGTGTGCATTAGTAAGCTAATTATTACCAATTTAGCATCCAGAATTTAGCATCCATTTAGCATCCAAAAGGTGAATGGATGACGCGAAAGTTATTTTCATGTTTTCACGGTCTTAAAGGTGTGAATTTACAAAAATGTTCCCATGACAGCACAACTTAAATCACAAGATCTAGTGTCACTATGTCGACATGGAGACAAAAAGGCAATGCTACTGTCCCCTCGGTCACTTTTTGCACCTATAGCAGGAAGTGAGAGAGTTTTGCAGAAATGAGACACAGCTTTAGCGCATCCTGCTGTAACTGAAATAGAATGTCAGAGAACATTCGGTTCCACACGATAGACACCAAAGGGACACTGCCACCTCCATAGCAACAGCCCAACAATAAAAATATCACAAAATAATTGACATGCATTATGCTACAGTGTGACTGGCTGTGACAGGCTGTGAATTGGCGTGATTTTGCAGTAACAAAAGCTTAATGCTAGGTAATGCAGCGAGTGGAGTGAAAACGTAATTGTGTTTTGGCAGGGAGAACACAAGGACCGTCAGTCCCCTGCAGACCCCTGAGGCTCTGCCAACAGCTTAATTTGCCGTCAGCGAAAGAAAGCAGGAACTTTGCGCTTGTGGAGTAACGTTAATCCATACTGATATGATGGGGATCAATTGGGTTTTTGGGGGGTATTTGAATGGGCACTCTTGGACGATTTCATCCTCTTCCTATTTTGGTGTTTCAGATTTGGGCATAGATTAGGGGTGGGGACTCAGCTTGTTGTTTCACTACTCAGGAGTTCTTCAGATCCAGACACAAACACTTCATGGACACCTCCACAGTATCCAGGCACACATCTCTCAATGCCCAGTTCAGTCTGATTTGATTTTCACACATTACATTTACATTATTGGCATTTAGCAGATGCTCTTATCCAGAGTGACTTACATAGGTCATAATTTTACCTATTATCCATTTAAACCGGGTATTTACTGAGGCAATTGTGGGTATCTTGCCCTAGGGTACAACAGCAGTATCCCACCGGGGAATCAAACCGGCAACCTTTCAGTTATGAGTCCTGCTCCTTACCACTATGCTACACCGTTGCCCCACAGTTCCATTCAGCCTACCTTTCTCATTGGTATAGAAGTGAGGATGTGATAGATTGGTATAGAGTGTGAGCTACAGTCTCAGCTGTCCTTTTTGTTGCATATAAAGGGAGCCTTGAAGCAATGTCACCACTTTAAATAGCCACGCTAACAGTAATTATGGGCCACATGGGTCCTCTGATACGTTTCACGGGATCGTTTTTGAAGAGCATATGCGCTTTGGATCGCCACCGCGGACTCCCTTAAGAGCTCTGTAGTCCTCACTTTTCCTGTTTCCCCTCCTGCCATCTCTACCCCCAACTCCCTCTGATTTCTGCACTGGCTGCCCTCAAAGAGCACGCTGCCCCCCCATGACTCATCCTCTCCTTCATGTCCATTCTCACTCCCTCATTAGCACTCCATACTTGCATCTCTCTCTCCCTCTCTCTTTCCTTCTCTCATATCCCTGATATTTGTTGTTTACTTATTTTCATATTGTCTTTTGCATTTTGTATTGATGTTGTGGTCCATTTTTCTGCTCTGTATTTAATTGTAAATAAAAGGCTGTTACAGTCTCTCCCCCTCCCTCTCTTTCTTTCAAACACCACCATCTTACCTTGCATCTTACATCTTCCTCCTTTTTTAAATCTTTTTCAATGAACCCACTTTTCTGTCTCTTTCCTTCCTCTTTCTCCTGTGCTCCATCGGATGACCCCTTTTCCTCCTTATAGTACACAGAGATTACACCATACACTTACAAAAACAGGTTATAGAAGACCCTATATATACATGTTCTCCCTCTCTTGCTTTCTCTCTCTTTCTCTCTTTTCTCTCTTTCTCTCTCTCTCTCTCTCTCTCTCTCTCTGTCTCTCACATACACAGACAAACATTTGGACATACAATCTCTTACTTGCAACTTGAGACATTGCTACAGTGTTTCTGTCGTAACAATTGCTTCATCAAGGTAAACTGATCTATAAAATTGAAGTTGACTCAAGATCAAACATAGAGAATATGATATCTCGGATGAAAGACTATATGATAGGGATTCACCAACAAATATAGACAATCATCTTGGCACAGCATATTCAATATTAGCAGTTCCACACTTCCAGGAGGATTAAATACAATGTTTTGACTGCCTTTTTTTCAATTGATCTCTCTCTTTCTGTTTTCTTACTCCTTAATGTTGGAGGTTTCTTCTGTTAATTTTTTCACTACCCCCACTCCCCTTTCCTTTTACTCTGTCTGAATCCTTTTGTTCCTCAGAGTCATTTACAGAACAAGGTCAGCTGACAATCATTGCCATAGAGACCAGGTGTTGAAGAGATACTGAAGATTTTTCACTTCCTTCCTATATTTCTATCTGATAGCAAGAGGCAGAGAAACAGAGAGAGAAAAGGATGAGAAGGTTAAGGAAGGATATTGCTTGCATGGTGTCAGCCATTTTGTTTCTTCTGAGGCTGAAAACTTTATTTGCTGCGCACATACACAGGTACAGACACATTCCAGACTTAGACGCATGACAATCATGACAATCATGACACACACACACACACACACACACACACACACACACACACACACATCTTAATAGGGAATGACGTCCCACTCTATATAAAATAGATCAAGCAAATTCCTTTATAGCAAAGCACAGACATGCTGTCTTTGGACACAGAAACAAGTTGAATAATCTGTTACAAAGCAATAGGCACTCAAGGGATGTCATGGCTATTCCACCATCACTGTCCCTGCTCTTCGAGTTGGCTACCCTCCAAATATGGGACAAACTTTAATAATTCCCCTGTCAGAGGAGATGTCACTCTCAAAGTTGCACTCCATAGAGGTAGAATTTCCAGGAATATATCGTGTGTCAAAGGCATCGTCCAGGTCAGTGATCATTCAGTCAGAGACATTACGAGGTTCCTGACTAATCCATTGAGGATTACCTGTGCTTTGCTAAAAAGCACTCAGATTAATCACCTGCAGTGATGTCCCACCAGCCTGCCCTTCTCTTTCCTTGTGGGCTTGGAGCTCTCTACCCTCAGTGCAACTCACAACTTAGAGTCATGTGGCAGTGGTTACAGTGACGTGTTATCTGTCTGGTTGTCGGCTTGTCTGTCTGTGATTGTCTGTCTGTCCCTTGCATTATTGTTCACACTGTTTCTCCTCGCTCTCCCTCTGTTTTCCTGACCAACTCTGTCCAGCCAGTTATCCATTTATCTGTCACTGCAAACTTCACAAGTCTCAGTACTGCTGCATTTAAGATGGGTTTAAAGTGGCCATATTTTGCACAAAAACAAAAGATACCTGAAAACAAGAAAACTCACAACTTCATCAGAATTATTGTTTGAACTGATGAATACTTAACACGTTTTGATATAATTCATGCCCTTTTCACAGGGATGCTTGGCAAAGGGCAATTGATATGGTGAACTCACCTAACACATATCAGCCTTCATTTCATAACCCTGTAAGTGTCTGGATCTTTCCTCTACTCAAGTGGAAGAGATGAAACTTGGAAACACTTTCTGTTTCTGTTCACCTGATATGAATTATGTGCGTGGGATAATCGCACATGAATCATTGGTGAGAATTACTCTACAGACCTCCTAAATATATCTCTCTCTCTCTCACTCGGTGTCTGCATTCTTACTCTGTATCACACTCACATCTTTGTCTCTCGCATGTCTGTCCTGCTCACTATCAGACCACTACAGTATCTCGCCTCTCTCTCTCTCTCCCTGTCTACCTGCTTTGTTGTCTTTCTGTCAGTGTGTCTGTCTCTTAATTTGTCCCTCGCCTTCCTTCTCTTGTTTTCTGTCTCACTCTCTGACCCTTCCAAAGGATGACCACCCCACCCCACCCACCAATCTTATCTCTTTGTCCGTGGCGGTCAGCGGTTTTACCAATTCAAAGTTTCAAAAACACAAGTTAATTATTTAAGCCTGATGCCAGGTGCAGGATAAAAATACAAATAGTTTAAGCTGGTGACCTTCCTTTGCGTGCTTTGAACATAAGTATGTAAAATTACAAAATGATTAAGTCATCGGTCGTGCTGCCCACCCCTTGATTAAGTGGGGCCTGGCCTTTACAGTGAGAGTTCAAGTTGGAACAGATCAGACTGTAGGGTAAAGGGAGTCTAATATGGCGACCAACACACCCAGCACTAAACACAGTGCAAAATTTAAGAATTCGACTGTGACAAGCTGTTGCGAGGTATTATTTTGTTTTACCCAGACCCGATAAGTTCTCTGTCTCTTCAGATAGGTTATATCACAGACAAACAATGTCATAACCTTCAGCATGGTAGGCACTTATAGGGAGTCACACTATAAAATAGTCATAGCAAATATTTGGAACAACTGGCGATCACATCCGCTGTTGTTAAGAGTGTACATTTTATAAACTAATAATCATATTAACACCCAACTGTAACACGCCCATTCGAATTAATCGGCCTTGGTCGCGCGCTTCTCTTGCCTGGCTGCCCAGGAATTCTGCAGTAAAGAAGGCGGGGCACTTGCGCTACTCGATTGGCCCGGCTAACAAATTCTTTTGAAATTATTGGCTAATTGACCCATCGTTAATAGCGCTCATGGACTACCTATTGGTGGAGGAAGTGGTTCATGGGAGGGTCCTATTGGCAGCCCGTTTATGAGCCTCGCTGTGTTGAGGCGGTACATCACACACACACACCGGCGCTTCTTCCACAGGCGGAGTGGTGCAGAGAGGAAAAAGGGAGTACTACGGCAGCTAGCGGCGCAGCGGAGGAAGACCAAATCCAAAAAACTAGGCGGTGCGGCTCGTAGCCTGAACGGCTTCGTTGCAGTTGTCACAGACCAGCGAGTGAGATACCTACATCCTCGCTGGCTGTACTGCCCGTGATTATAATATTATATTAATACCACACTCATTTTAAATGTAATACACCCTCCCAGAGGTGTTCAATGAAAAATACATTATCTTTTAATATATCCCCTTTCATACGCTTACACAAATCTTAGACAATCCATTTATTTCATTTATTAATTTTTATAACAATTCTGTTGCAAGTCTTTTTTTGTTGCAAGTGAGAGAAAAGCGATTTTCAAACTAACTGCCAGTACATTTTGTCTGATTTCAACATTTTTACCTCAGTTATTCTGATCAAATTAAACCTCGAGCGGTTTCATCACCTGAAGGGAACCGAGTGACTGCGCCAGAATGGGGGTAAGACTGAAATTTCTATTTTATGTTGTAAAAGATGTAGCCAGCTAATGTTTCATTGTGTTGCAGAAAGACTGAACAACCATAGGCTATTATTTATTTGCCATTTTTTGCACCTCACACTTGTTGTTAATACACTTGTGTTAATAGTTATTTGAAATAAATTAGTGTCAGATGGGATATTGTCTCCAGTTCCGTTTTACGCAAAATAGCAATGTGAGGCATAGGCTACTACAAACATTGGTGCGACTAATGCGCTAGAAGCTGTAAACTGAAAATATCAATTCTGCAGCATCAAAGCGACGGCTGAGGGAAAACCCAAGGACACGGTTTCCTTTGATTCTTGCTTTCTTCATCTGCGGCTCGTTTCTTCGTGTAGGTTCTACTAGTATGTGAAATGTGCCTACCTATGCAAGAATGATACTGGATGTCGAAAAAATTGCTGTGCTATATGTGGGACGATGCTGCTGTGTTCCAAATTGCGTCAGGTCTGTGTGACAGCGATGCTCCAGCGCGAGTCTGCACATCCAGCCCATGCGTCATAATGCGGTTACTAGGAGAAAAAAACGAGAACCTTCTCCATCCCATTTCCTTCTTAATTTGTGACAGATTCAGTCTCCGCAATTGACTGCTTTTTATATATTAGCAGAATGAAACGTATGTATGGTGTAGAGATTTGGGATGCTGAAGAGTGGGAATCAGATATCATGGATGAGGTAGAGGCGCACAGCCCAGTTAGCCAGCGTTACACTGCGTCAAATGCAAGCAGACCCGGTAACCAGAACAAATTTAGGCACAACATAGGCAGTTTAATTTCTGTCCAGTTTTATGTAGACTAAGCAGTGGTAGTTTTAAATGTGGGAGATACAGTACATTCATTATAGCAAAATATATCCAGAACGCTGCCGGTGATTATCTAATGAATTGCGCATCCATGTGCGCCAATTGAATTACTTGCGCTCATAGTCTGAGTTCACCTGTTTTTCGGTACGAACACATCCGCTTTATCTCGGGGGAATCATTTCGATGCCATGACTGAGCGGATGGCGACGCGCGTTTCGCCTGTATGATGAGAGAGAGAGGGGATGGGATGTCATGATGTCTGACACGGATGGTTCATTTGGGTGAAGTTTGCATGTATACTAATAACCTGCCAGGATCTGTTCTCTGCGATAAACAACCAGGATGCAACGAACTGGAAAACCCTTAAACCACGAAAAGACTGGCAGAAAAACCGATGGGTTGGTACCGTCATCTGCCGGCACAGACACTGCGTCAAAATGGATGCTCGGTTCCCCATAATGTCCGTTGTTAGGGACATTGTGATAAGCATGTAACCAATGCATACGTAATCTGTCTTACTGATTCATTGGTATTTATTTCAAGCTGTAATTCCAGTTTCTTTCCATAAGTTTGCGGAACAGCATCGACATAATGCATTTCACAACGGCCACATCATCTGAGGAAAATATATTGATAATTATTTTCTATCACCCCTGACGCTTGTGATAAAAGATGCATCGTCATTTATACAATCTCAACGTTTATCTGTTGGAATCAGTCACGTTCGGTCTGCTCCGTGGAGCGTTCCCTCTCACGTGATGCGTTTTGCGATTGCCCTATCGCTTGGAGCTGTGCCTTTGGTGCTGTCGGGGGGTTGGTGCCGTTGCCAAAGGGGGAATCGCGCACAACTCGGTTTCTGCGTCAAACAGGGGGCGGAGCGTGGAGAGTGGAAATTCCCGAGTAAGAGCTTCCATAGGCGGGCCCTGTGCGTGGGGAGAGAGGCGACAGTGGCAAAGGGCTCGGAGGGATGGTTAGACATTTAATCCATCAAGGCCTGGAAATCAATATACGGAGGTCAGTTCAGTGTAGGAGATGGACCAAAGACTAATTTTGTAAGGCTGCGGTGTAACTGTGTTCGATAGGAGGCCTTTGCTGCCAGTGTAAGGCTCTGTACCATGTCAGTGTCAGAAGTTAGAGGTGTGTGTGCGTGTGTGTGTGTGTGTGGTGTTTGTGTAGGGGAGGCGGCGCTGAATGATCTCCAGGTGTGGTTTGAACGTTATTGAAATCAGGGAGGTCGTATGTGTGAGTGGGAATTTTTGTTTTGGCAGCAGCATCACTTTGAGCAACAGAGCAGATAGATCATAGCTCTCCGCCGGGGGGGCCGGGGGTCGGTCTCGGCCCCTTTGGGGAGGACCAGTCCCTTTCTGTCGGGCCACTCTTTGCTGCGACGGGATTGGCTGGTCAGGGCGTTCTGCCACCATGACTGTGTAGTCTCGGCCCAGACATGCAATGCATCCTATGATATGATGTTCGCACACGCATTGGACCAGACTGAGACCCGTGACGAGTTCATGGGTTTCAGGTCATTTTAGAAATAAACGCTGTATAATTAAAAACATTTTTTAACCGCTGCTCTTTTCTTTGTGTCGCGTTTCGGCTCATTCCACCAGCTCCACCAGCCAGCCAGTTGCACAGTCACCAGTGTGATGTGAAAACGTGCCCGTTTCAGCCTTGGTTGCATTCATTTTTGTTTTCTCATTTGTGAAATTCAATTCGTCTGGGTGAACGAACCAAACATCCCCAGAGAGGTGAGAGAGGAGCTCTTCGGAGTCATGATCCTCTGTGGCTGAGTCTGCAGCGACGGGCGGCAGGATGCGGTCTACATTCAGAGCAGCTGCAGGGGAGACGGGCGACGCCACGCTGCATAATGGCTCTCTGTCAATATTTGCAGTGCGATCAATGACCTGTTTGTGGCCCTGCCGCTGGAACAGACAGACTTTTGTAATGATTCTGCGTGAGGCAACAGGGGCAGGTGCTTTTTTTGCGGACGGGCGTACGACTTCCCCACCCCCCAAAAAAATGAGATCTGATGACCTGGAATGGAGCCGTTTTAGTGCCCGCAGATGGGCTGATGTCAGGGTGAGAGTGTGTATGTGTTGGGGGGGAGATGCTCTCAGGGCGGGTGAGAGGAGCGGCACTCCTGTCTCCCATCCCCATCACCACTGCGGGAGGGGCAGAGTGTCATAAACACTCAGGCTGCTCTGTGGAAACGCTGAGGGAGCCGCCTACCTGCTCCCTAATGCTGCCCAGCTGTCTGCCACACACACACACACACACAGACACACACACACACACACACACACACACACACACACACACACACTCATACACACAGTCATACACACACACACGCACACACACACTCATACACACACACGCACACACACGCATGCACGCACACACAGACATACACACACACACACACAGACATACACACAAACATGCGCACACACACACACTCATACACACACATGCACACACACAGGCACACACACAGACATACCCACTAATTTGCGCATAACCTCATGCATACATATACACACTCACTCACACACAGGCACTCATACACACAGTTGTCATAAACACACATACTCATGTGCATATATGTACACACACACTCACACATAGCCATACTCACTAATCTGCGCACATACTTGTACATACATACACACGCATACACACAAGCTCTCTCACACACACACCCACTCATGTACACATGATAATGCACTATATATATATATATATATATATATATATATATATATATATATATATATATATACACAAACACACTCAGACATGCATACACATATGCAGTCATACACGTGAACACACACACCTGCACACATACATGCAAGCATACATATGTATACAATGTTTGCACCCACACAAACACACAAAATGGTTGTATGCATTCATACACGCGCATGCACACACATACATTCAAACACTCGCCTATGTATGTACGTGCTCACACAACCACAGACACTCACACAAGCAGACTCGCACATGGACGCACATTCACGCGCACACACACACACACACACACACACACAAATGCACACATATGTCTCTCACAACAGCCGTTTGTTGTGCTCAGTGTGTTTATGTGTACATTGTCTCCTCTGAGCTCATCATATGCGATGACCATGAGTGAGTCTGGGGCACTGCTGTCTGCATGAGCGGATCAGTTGGGGGCAGAGACAGATGGGGAGGGGAGGGGGTCTGTTGTACAAGATTTTGTAATGTTACACACTGGGGGAAATGAGGCTAAGAGGGTCTCATGAATTGAAAGAGGAAATGAGAGAATTAAAGTGGGGGTTGGGGGGGCATAGCAACAAAGACCCCTGCATGGGATTGGCGGAGCATTACTCATGCTGGAAGTGGACTTTCACATGTATGGGTTTTGGGGTTCATATGCCCCTCAGGCAGAGCTCCACACTCTGGAGGAAGAGCTCAGGGGTCTGAGAGACAGAGACAGGGGCAGACAGTACCTTCCAGACACCTCCTCACCCACAAGAGAGGGAGATAGAGGGAGAGAGAGAAAGAGAGGGAATGAAAAGGGAGAGACAGCGAGGGAGAAAAGGGAGATGTGAAAGAATTTTAATGTGAAAAAAATAAATCTGTAGAGGAAATGAGAGAATTAAATTCATGGCTGTGGCAAGAACATAGCAGTAAAGACCCCTGCAGGGGATTGGTGGAGCATCACTTAGGCAGGGACTTTCACATAGATGGGCTTTGGGGGTTCATATGCTCCAGAGATGTGTGTGTGTGTGCGTGTGTTTGGTGAACATCCAGCCCAGATAATGAAGGGGGGTGTACAGTCTGTTGGCTGCTGTTCTGGGGGTCAGCAGGCCTCCCCGGGGTGAGGGGGGTGTAGAGTGTCCGTGTTTGGGCATCGAGGGACGGCCAGCGCCTTCAGCAGGGCAGCTAATGAGGCGCGGTGGGGAACACGCATGCATGCGCACACGCAGGTCTTTACCGCCAGCTGAGCGAGCGCACTCACCGCGCCTGTGTTTACAGGTATGTCCGCGGGCAGGTGAGGGCTGCCGGGCGCCCGTGTCGCTGTTGTTGTGCGGCGGTGTGGGCCAATGTTCAGTGGGTTAATCCCACGCCGAATTAATCCCTCTTAATCCCACCCCCAGCCCCGGTCCCACCCCCCACCCCCTGGCACACCCACAGCACCGGTGACAGGGCCGCCTGACAGATGGCCCTTTGGCCATGGGGTTACACACACTCACACATTGTGACACGCCGTTACACGCGCACACACACGCTCACGCGCTTGTGGACGCATGATTGGTGCACTGGGAGGTCGGGGGTCGCGATGCGCCTGCCGCTGCCTGGATGCAACGCGGTGGGGAAAATGGAATGGAGCCAGTGCATAAGCGCACACACCTCCCTGAGACAGAGCTCCAGCTCAGGGGGTCTGAGAGACAGAGACAGGAGCAGACACTTACCCTGCAAAGGCCTTCCAGACACCTCCTCTACAACAAGAGAGGGAGAGAGTGGGGGAGACAGAGGGAGAGAAAAGGAGATAAACAAAGAGAAGAAAGGAGATGGAGGGAGTGGAGAGGTAGAGGGAGATAGTGATATGTGGAGAAAGGAAGAGGGAGGGAAAGAGAGGGAGGGAGAGAAAGGGAGAGAGAGGAAGATAGAGGGAGAGAGAAGGAGATAATGAGAGAGAAAAAGGAAGATGAAGGTAGAGATAGGCAGAGAGTGAGGGAGAGAAAGGGAGAGAAAGAGAGAAAAGAGGAGATGGAGGGAAGGAGTGGCAGGGAGAGTGAGGGGGGAGAAGGGAGAGAGAGTGAGAAAAAGCTAGAGAGAGAGATAGCAAAAGAGAGGGAGCAAGACAGAGAGACGTGAGGGAAAGAGATTTGAAAGAAATTAAATTTGAAAAACTAAATTGATTGAGAGAGGAAATGAGAGAATCAATGTGTTGTGGGGAGCAAGGACATATGCATTTCCATTTCTTCCTGTTTACTATGCTGTCTCGTTATATTCCAAAAGAGGCAGGGGAAGGAGAATGGGACTGATATGTTCATGTCCCAGTATGCTTTATCAACACTGGAGAGCTTGTTGATATCCATTTATTTTCAGACATTTTATTGATTGATTAGTTCCAAAGTACTGTCACACTCAGCCTCTTTAACAACATAACAGAACTGAAGGCCATGCCTTTTAAAACTTGTGGACAGCAAGCACAAAATTCCATCCAATATAGTCCTTGGAGGGGTACAAAGATACTCTCCAGTCAGACAGCTGAAGTTACTGTTGAATTACGTTGTTGAGTTATGTCATTATGACCGTATCGTGTTTTACCATCCACTGCCAAGGCCAGAAATAGTTTGATATTTTACAGGTTTGCTAAAGAAGTGCAGCAAAGAAAAAGATGGGCTGGCGCCATGAGCTGTTAAAATAATTAGAGGCTGTCTAGGTCATTATGCAGTCATCATTTAACACCAGGTAGCCAGCAAACCAGATTCTCCTCCACTAACCTTCGTAGTCTGCTCTATGCTCTGCAATGCCTGCGCAGAGGGCTGTATGCTCTGCGATATCTGCACAGGCTGCTGTACACTCTTTAATTCCCGCACAAAGTGCTTTATGCTCTATATTCCCTGCGCAGGCTGCTGTACGCTCCATATTAATTGCACAGTCTGCTGTACATAGGCTGTTCCGCAATGCCTGCGCAGGCTGCCATATTACTTGCAGAGTGCTGTACACTCTGTAATACACAGAGTGCTGTACAATATTCTGTGCAGGCTGCTGTATGCTCTGCGATATCTGTGCAGAGTGCTGTACACTCTGTAATACCTGCGCAGAGTGCTGTACACTCTGTATTCCCTGCGCAGAGTGCTGTACACTCTGTATTCCCTGCGCAGGCTGCTGTATGTTCTGCGATATCTGTGCAGAGTGCTGTACACTCTGTAATACCTGCGCAGAGTGCTGTACACTCTGTAATACCTGCGCAGAGTGCTGTACACTCTGTATTCCCTGCGCAGAGTGCTGTACACTCTGTATTCCCTGCGCAGGCTGTCCACAGTGCATGTTGAGTCTGTGCAGCCATGCTTATAGCCAGCACTGCCTAACACATGCTGATATAGGGCTACAAGGCCCCCAGCCTCCATCTCCAACATGTGTCCGTAACTTTCACTAATAAAAAAAAAAATCATTCAAGGCTTGCCTTAAATTGTGACTCAATGTGAAGATAAATCGTAACAATTAAAACAGCAGCACTGTGGCAAAATAATGAAATATGAACATGAGACCTGTACTTCACTCTAGATTCCAATGTCATGGAAGGTCAGTTGATTTCACACACGTTTACTAAAGCCCAGTCAGAGGTGTCGAAAACACAGCACCGCACGGGTTACAGAGGCCCTTTCGGGACCTCCGGCATCCCCGGTGGGGGAGCCAGAGAAGGAAACCCTCCTTCCGCCGTCTAATCGGAAAGAAGCCCCTGCTGGAGCCGGGCTCAGCGGGGAAGCCCGTCTCTTCACGGCTCCTCCGTCCCGAACGCCGCCGCTTGCATCATCCGCCCTCCCCGTGGAGCACCAGGCGGAAGCTTCTAGGTGCGAACGCGGCGCTCGACAGGAAGCCGTGGCGTCGGGAAGCCCTGGCAGATATCAGGAGGATTAACGCGCGGTGGTGCAGTCCCGGCAGCGGTAGCTCAGTGCCTGCGAGGGCCCGGGCTTCAGTTTACGTCTGTCCTTTCTGAACTCCTGTGGCTTTTCTAAGTCCAGCATGGTGTCCCTCTCCCAGCAGAAACCCCAGGCAAGTATGAGTCAGATGGAGTCAGGCTGCATTCTTCCCGATCTGTTCACTGAAGGGTTACATCACAGCAGCAAAGCATTGCACAGCAAAGCTACAGCAGCAATTAAAAAGCTGTTCTGTTGTTAGAGTGTCCAGACTGAACTGAAAACAAACACACACACGCACGCACACACATACACATACACACACGCACACCACACACACTCAGGTACATACTGACGCATTAACACATAACATCCCCCCTCCCTCACACAGATGGCCACATACTTCCATTGATTGAAAGGGTGACGTGTGTGATTCCTGATTAATCCAAGATGAAATCACAAATCCAGATCATCTCTGGAGCCCTGGAGACCATCTCTCAGTCCCCTCACACTTTATGTGGCAGGATGCAGTGTTGCCACGGTGAGGATTCTCTGGTATTGAGGCTCTTATGAAGAGGAACAGTCAGCAAAGGAATGAGTATGTTTGACTTGTTTTCCAAAGGCACAGAATTCTACTCTATAGCAGACACACTATTTGCATGTTGGGATAAAGTTACTTGCTTCCAGTCAGGCTTTGGGGCTTTTTTTGTGCTGATCGATACCGGGAAGGACGTTCTGTTCCAGATTCAGGCACCCCTTGAGTTTTGATTCTCACCAGTCATTGTTTGAAATTTGAGGTTGTGCCCCCTCTCTGTACTCATCTAATCACTGCTCTGTCAATCCATAACAGCATTTAATTGGCTGTCTTGTTTGCTCATTTGCATATTGGAACAAGGGCACATTGATAGAGGGTTTCATTCTTTCCGGAAGAATGGAAGTCCGGGGAAAGTGTTTGGTTGTTTGTACGTTATGATTATAAATTATTCTTGAACTGAGCAGCATCTTTCAGCATCTCGAGTTTCACTGTAACATGCATGTTAACTTCATACAGATCGCCTGGCAGGATAGCACAAGCCTCAAACTCCCCTCCTGGTTGATTAATTAGCGTTGGAATAAAGAAATTAATTAACAGAGCCGAATTGGAGGATGACTAAAACTCTGGGGGGGGAGCGTCACCATGGTGCCGGGTATCATGGGATGTTGGAGGTCTGTAAGGCAGAGCCCGGTCGGTGAGGGATCAGCCATAAATGGAAGTGCGGCTAACTCCGTAAGGGCAGTAAACAGGAAAGAGCAGCCAGTCATATCCCATAACGTCAGTGTGGGATCCCTGGGACAGTCACAAAACAGCGGCAAATATCATACAATGTCATATGTGTGTAAATGAAAATGTATCAACTAAACACAGAATAAGCTTGCAGTATGAGCTGAGAACAAAATTACCTCAATGATGTTCTTTTCCAGTTTTGTTACTGAGGGCCCATAAACAAACATCAAGTTATTTTGAAGGTGGACACCCTGAGAATCCCTGGGCACCCAGGTTTCCACCCGGATCAGTTCCATAGCACTGTGGTTGCACTACAACATGGAGACACAGTTTGACATATTGGGTTGCGTTTGTGGCTGTGCGTTCTTTGTAATTGTATAGGTATGCAGGACTCCACTGCATTATGTAATTGTGTAAGAGGATAGTGCTGGTGCCAGGACCGTACTGGCAGTACGTCTCGTCCCTTAAAAATATCTGGCACGATTTCTGAGGTCCACTGTCACAGACTGTAAAGTAGACAATAAATTAAACCAGACCTTAAATCCACTGCAGAAGGGTTAATGATCTTGTCAATAAAGTTTAGCCTCAATTTATATGCTGGCTACATAGCTTTGAAAAACACAGTACAGATTTTCTAAATACATTCCAAGGGTCTCCATCCAGCTTATCCCATACAAGTTTTAAACACGGGAGAAACTTGGATTTTGTACAGACTGTTGCTGATGCCGAGGATCAATCTGACAGGATAAGGCTGATACTGTTAAGTCAGGGCTCTTAGCAAACTTATCCAGCACTTCTACTTTCTGTGCTAAATTCAGCTCTTTGTTCTGCAGCTTCGCAGTTGGCGTGTCACTTTCCAAGCCGCTTTCCTCTTTGAGGTCGTGGTTTGAGCGCTTGTTAAGGGTGGTGAACAGGGTGGAAGATAACAGTCCTTACAAGATAAAATACTTTCACTCACTTGAGAGTAGTGGAGTGGTAGGAAGTGACCAGCCAGCTCTAAACTTAGCTGTGCATGTTGGTGAAGGTGCTGCAGCAGGAAAAAAGGGTTACAGTTATCTGACTGTGCTAAATGAAATTTTGCAGAAGCAGAAGCCTGCGTGTAGCAGCAGGGGAGGAGGTGCACTATTTGTGTGTTGTGCGTTCCCACTTGTTAGGTCCGCCCTGGGTGCTGAGTTCTGCCCTGCAGCATCGGGCATGAAGCTCCACCTGCTGCGGCTCCGCCCCACATGCCGGGTCTCATTCCAACCCCCGCCCACCCCACCCACTCACGCCCAAACCCCGCCCCGGCCCCACCCACTGCACCCCAGAGCCGGCCCTAATCTGCCTGTCTCCGTCCCTCTGCAGCCATGTCTGCCTTTGTAAGCACAGCACAGAGAGGGGAAGGCATCAAAGGAGTCAGTGAAGGGTCAGAGCTTCATCGTCACGGTTTCCACACCTTCCTGCACGTGTTCACATTCCGCATATAGAATTCAAGTGGAATTCCGGAATATGGATGGCTGCACAAAAGGCAACTGAACATGAAGGTGGTTTTGGATTCTGGACACCACACAATGGGCGGGAAGTGCTTCTTTTTAACTGTGTGGGTGATGTCCATAGCCTCGTAAATAGACAATGTTGATTCATGGGCATTAGTCAGCACAGTTGCCGTGTGGAATCACTAGTCTTCATGCCACATGGGTGTGTTGATCCAATGATTGTGTCAGAAAATATATGTAGATGATACTGGATCCTGTGATGGACAGCGAGGAAATGACCCTCAGCCTCAGCTCTTGCTGTTTGCTCTCCTCAGGTTGAACCTCAAAAGCTCATACAGTCTTGCAGTGCATGCTGGGTAACTGTCACTCATTCACCCACAGGGCACCATGTTTTTGTTTTCATCTGTTTGCTATTCACAGTAGAGCGTTGGTTAATAAAATTGCATAAAATGTTTGCAGTAGTTTGTCCAAGGCAGATAGGTATCAGCAATTGGCAGTGTTGCACACTTCTGGGACAATGTGCAGTTTGAGTGACGATGATGCAGCGGTTTTGGGGATTGATGGGTTTGGCAGGTAAAGGGGGGGCAGCTGAAAGCAGGGGAACGGGGGACACAGGGAAGGACAGCAGGTGTGTGTGTGTGAGTCATTGGCTTAAGCTCTTACAGGGACTGTGTGTGCTGCTCTTTTCACTCTGTTAAAGATACAGTCCCCTCATGTTTCTGTAGTACCTCGCAGTGAAGAAAGCAGTTTTGACAAATGCTGGTAAAAAGTCAAGCCATTATATTATCATTTATAGTTTCAGTAGAATAGAACCTTTATGGGTGTGGAATTGCTCTGTCGCTGAGCGTGTCATTAGTTGCAACTTCAAAGAAAAGGGTGACTTAGAATTGCCAGCAACTATTAGAATTCCCAGAAATTGCAAGTCCATGTCTCAGATCCTGATGAACAAAGACCAGAAGTCGGGAGTGGCCCACTGAGAGGGTCACCCTTGACCCAGGGTCACATGACCAGCAGTGCTGCCACGCCCTGAGAGCCGGTGTCTGTCCTCCACAGTACGGGCGGTCAGACAGCTACCGCGTGGCCACCACGCAGGACAAGGATGACAAGGACTCCCCCAAGAAGAAGAAGGGCAAAGACCTGGACGACCTGAAGAGGGAAGTCCCTCTGGTGAGTGTTCATCGATTTCTGTGCACGCTACAAGAAACTCCACTTTCTTAGTGAAAACAGTCACTGACTGGCAACCCCTTGCTGACTCACCTGTGCACCCGTGATGGCCTTTTAGAGATAGGAATGTGAAGGATGGCCATAGAACAGCACCATTTCGCTGATGATATTAGTATGCTGAAATTTTTGTAATCTTTAACATCATCTTTATGTTAAAGAACACTGAGTACAGATCTTTAAAGAATGCAGTTACTGGACTGTTCTGGAATGTTCTGGAATGTGGGTGAGCATGTCTAGACCATACAGGCATCAGTTCTACACATTACAAAACCACAAAACCAGGAGTCAGCATGGTGGCCTGACTGCCTGTCACTACAATACAAACAACAGCTCTGCTGGGCGGTCATCCCATCCCCTCAAAGACAGAGAATCCTGAACTACCCTAACAGTGAGTAGGACCTTAAATAGGCCTTAAATTGATTAGTTCAGAGAGTCACAAACCTCAAAGGCTTCGAATGACCAGCTCTGTGAGGAATACATCAGCTAAATGACATTGAAGGGCTACATTCCTCTGTGTCTGCCCTCTGTGGCTGGGTATGTCGATAAGCTTTTATTGTATTGTGTTCCTTTGTGTCGGTAAAATCAGGACATCAGCTCGATCAGAGAACGCTGGTTTGATATTACAGGTGGGTCTCCTGCGTGTTGGATTTGAGGGTGTGTTGGTGTCCTCTATCTAAAGACTAATCGTCATTCTGGGTTTCACAGTGCATGAAGGGCACAGAAATGGGCACGAGTTCAAGGCATCATCAGATGACAGGGAAACACAAGCTACACTGTACTGGAAAGGTCACCAGCCCTCTACATTCTAACATTGTATGTGTTTGTACAGTACGGTGATACTGATGAAGCAGGCTAACAGACACGCAGGAACGTATTTTCGGCCATCGGCACCGGACACAAAGACATGCACATAGTGCCCCTCAACCACGTCTCACCTCTTCCATATTTCTCTCTTTCTTTCTCTGCTTCTGCCTATCCCTCCCTCGCTTCCTCTCCCTCTCTCTGCACTATGCCAGACGGAGCACAAGATGTCTGTGGAAGAAGTTTGCCGGAAATACAACACAGACATCGTCCAGGTGAGCTGCTCGGTGTCCCGGTTGCAATGGACACAAGAACACTGCGCTCTGTGACACCAAAACCCACCACCTCACTGAATGTGGACAGCCAGTTCACTAGCTCTGGCCACTAGCCAGGACAGTGTGTATTGTGCTTTGTGATGTCAAATTCTTAATGCTAAGGGATGAATGAATATGTTACTTTAATCAATCAGAACACAAAACAGTTGAGGAATTTGTAGTATTTTAAATGAGCAAATCTATCAATCACTTTTCTGTGTTTGTCTAGCTGTCTAACACACACACACACACACACACACACATACACAGGCTGTATATATTGTTGTAGCGAGCAAGCTGGGTAGTTGGACTGATGTAACTAGCTAGCTAAAGTTGGGCATGATTTCACATACACAAGGAAAGATTTCCAGCAAAAAATGATTACAAATTATAGTTATGTTCCAAATAAACTAACTCAATGTATCAGTGGCTCACTGCCTCCAAAAACTCCAGTACTAGTAATTATCTCACTACCAATCTGTTTTAGCCAGCAAGCTAGACAGACAGCTTTCATCCTTGAGCTGAACGTTCGTCCTTTGAAAAAGACATTTGATATGTGGTATAGTGCTGCCACCTATTGTTGCAGAGAGTGAACTGAAACAATGCAATGTACATCCGGGAACATTTTGTCAATAAAACTGTAAATTGTACACTGAATTGAATTTGAAGGATTATTGCAAGTTAATAAATTCAAATTTAATAAATGTTAGGATAATTAATGATAAGTAAAATTTGATGGACACAAAATAAATGGATTTCTATGTAAATTGCACTGAAAATGGTTCTATAAGACCATGCTAATTTAAAATCACACACTGTACTAGTCAGAAGACCTAAAGTATTAGGCACATATGGAAATACAGTGCCTTTGCAAACATTCTCCCACACATTGTCCAGTACCCTTTTCCTGACATCATCTTTTCTTCTCCTTGTACTTCTCTTTTGCATCTGTCTCAACGTTCTTCACTTTTCATCTCTTTTTTCACTTCTTTCCACCCCCCCTCTCTCCCTCTTTCTCTCAGGGTCTGACCAATGCCAGGGCAGCAGAGTACCTGGCTCGGGACGGGCCCAACGCCCTCACCCCGCCCCCCACCACGCCTGAGTGGGTCAAGTTCTGCCGCCAGCTGTTTGGCGGCTTTTCCATCCTGCTGTGGACGGGAGCCATCCTCTGCTTCCTGGCCTACGCCATCCAGGCGGTGACTGAGGACGAGCCTGCAGGGGACAACGTGAGTGCCCCCCCCCCGGTGTTCCCCCGGGGATGGGTGGCACGGCCAGTGCGGGGGCCGCATGGGGCACCTCACCCCCGCTGGCTCAAACTTAGGGGGTAGCAAGCAAAATACACTGTCTGGGGAGGGGGGAGTGTTTGATGATCTCAGAAAGAGTAATCACTCAGGAATCTTGATTAATGTCATTACTACATTCAAACTGATGTATTTTTTAGTCTTTATGAGCAGCTGTGATGAATTTCGTTTGTCTGATGTTTGGTCGATAAAGTCCTTGTGCAGTCACAAGGGTCATTTTACATCATGATCCGATTGCAGAGTGCAGATTGTGCATAAAAAATAAATTATTTGCTTTTATTTTTTCTAATTAAGAAAATAAAATAAGAGCGCTAAATAAGGAAATAAAAAGATGTATGAATTTCTAACCTCTGCTTTGAAAGTGAGGCTGGATAGACAAAATGGCATTCCCAAAGTAGCTATGTTTAAACTGAAATACCCTGCACCTGCCTGAGGCCTTTGAGAAGTATATCCTCTGAAAATGGCACTGTGTAAGTCAGATCACATATGTATTGTCTTTATCGTCTCCAAATGGGTTCACTCACTGAGAGGACATGCTAGCCAGTCTCAGTGCTTTGAGTTTGTAGTAAGCGTTGGCTGAATAATGATTGCTGGTGAGACGCATAGTAAAGCGTGGGTGACAGAAACTGGTCTTATGAGTCACGGCTGATGGTCTGTCTGAAGATAATAATAAAGCCATTAAAGCAGGTGAAGCAATTTAGTGCTCCCAGCTGTATTCTGAGAGGGTTTCTCTGGGTATCAGCAGAGCTTAGCCTCAGCTTCAGCGGGTATTCAGGAGAGGTCCAGTGAGCCGGTGTTGTGGATGATAAGTGATGTCTCTCTCCCCCTCTCTCTCTCTGTCTCTCTCTTTCTCTGCCTCTTCCTCTTGCCATTCCATCTCCCGCAGTTATATCTTGGCATCGTGCTGTCCGCTGTGGTCATCATCACCGGCTGCTTCTCCTACTTCCAGGAAGCCAAGAGCTCCAAAATCATGGAGTCTTTCAAGAACATGGTGCCCCAGGTACAGAAAACAGCCTTTGACATGATCCCTCCCTGTTAACAGAGGCTTCTTCTCTCTGTCCGAGTGGTTCAGTGTCAGTGGATACTGTGGCCTCTCTGATGTTGGCCAAATGAGTGTGTCACTCTGGTTGGGTTGTTTATGGGATTAGTGTATCTGCAGGGTCAGTATGCCCATGTGTTCGGTGTGTGTTCAGCATGGATGCGTGGTCAGACCATACGTTCTGTCAGCATACGGTCATTGCTGCGGTCAGTGTGGTCAGTGTGCCTCTGTAGTAAGTGTGTGTAAGGTCACAGTGTCAGCGTGGTCAGAGTGTGGTCAGAGTGTGGTCAGTATGTGTAAGGTCACAGTGTTGGTGTGGTCAGAGTGTGATCAGTATGTCTAAGGTCACAGCATGGTCAGAGTGTGGTCAGAGTGTGGTCAGTGTGCATGTAAGGTCACAGTGTCAGCACGGTCAGAGTGTGGTCAGTATGTGTAAGGTCACAGTGTTGGTGTGGTCAGAGTGTGGTCAGTATGTGTAAGGTCACAGTGTTGGTGTGGTCAGAGTGTGGTCAGAGTGCAGTCAGTGTGTGTTTCTGTTGTGACCGTTCTCCATGCATTCTCTGCAGCAAGCCCTGGTGATCCGTGAGGGGGAGAAGATGCAGATCAACGCTGAGGAGGTGGTGGCCGGAGACCTGGTGGAGGTGAAGGGAGGGGACAGAATCCCCGCTGACCTCCGGATCGTCTCCTCCCACGGCTGCAAGGTGCATCTCCCTCTCATGCAACACACTGCTGTTTACAGAGACTATAAAGCGTGTACAGTGGTGTAAACACGTCTGCAGAGATGCATTGTTTACACATGTAGTCTCGGCTCCACAGGGATGCTGTGCTTAAGAGCTGTGTGTTTCTGACAGGTGGACAACTCCTCCCTGACTGGCGAATCTGAGCCCCAGACCCGGTCACCTGACTGCACCCATGACAACCCTCTGGAGACCCGCAACATCGCCTTCTTCTCCACCAACTGCGTAGAAGGTGCTGTCACCATGACAACCGCATCAGCATCCATTTCTCTGTCTCTGTCCTACATTTCGCCTCGCTCTGTCACATCCTGTGAGCCAGCTGAGCTGAAGGTGCTGTCATGGCAACAGCATTTATCTCCATCTTCTCTGCGTGTCAGTCAGTCTCTCTCTCTCTCTCTCTGTCATTGTGTCTCTCAGTACAGATACTGTGGTATATAAAGTCATGCATGTGTCTGTTTTGGAAGCATGATTTTCTGCAACGATTATAGGACCTCTAGATCTCCTTGGACATCCTCAAACCTGTTTGCATGCTAATAGATGTTGCTATATGTTTTCAGTTACTCATAGGTGCTAAGAGACAATCATTTGTGCTTTCAGATTTTCAAAATCATCACATCAAACATGGAATTTTTAGTTAGTCAACATTTTAGTCAAGATGAAATTTGTTACGATCCAGCCCTACATAAGTTTTGATATATGATATTATCATAAAGTTCATGCTGAAAAATACTCTTTTAGATGGTACTCACAAGCTGACATCCAATCCACTCTGGACAAAATGGAACATTGCAAACATTTTTAGGAAAACATAAAAATGTTTGCAAAATAAAAATAAGAAGTACTTTGGACAATATAAGAGAGGTCCAGCAGAGGGTGCTGTACATGTGTTTGAAAAGCCTTGCAGCCCATGGCATCGATTCAGCAATGTTCCTTTTAAAAAAAGAGACAGGACTTACAGGCCCAAATATGTCAGTCAAAGGTGCAACCCCCTTTCACAAACACAGATCTGTCTTTTTTTACCAACAATCTCAATGTCTCTGTGGTAATGAGTCTCAGTGCCAAAGCAGAGAGTTGGAACATCATGTTCTCAGAACTGTTCTGTGAATTGCTATCCCAGCGTGAGCACTGATGAGCCCCCCCGTCTCGGCGCAGGTACGGCACGCGGCATCGTGGTCTGCACCGGCGATCGCACGGTCATGGGCCGCATCGCCACGCTGACGTCCGGCCTGGAGACCGGCAAGACCCCCATCGCCAAGGAGATCGAGCACTTCATCCACCTGATCACGGGCGTGGCCGTCTTCCTGGGCGTCACCTTCTTCATCCTCTCCATTGTGCTGGGCTACACCTGGCTGGAGGCCGTCATCTTCCTCATCGGCATCATCGTGGCCAACGTGCCTGAGGGGCTGCTGGCCACCGTCACGGTGAATGGTCCCTCCGCTCTGTGTGTGTGTGTGTGTGTGTGTGTGTGTGTGTGTGTGCGCGTGTGTGTGTGCGTGTGTGTGTGTGTTTGTGTGTGTGTGCGGGTAATTGTTCAGTGACTCAGCAATACTGCCCTGTGCCCGTCTCAACATAGCATAGTGCTAAGGAGCAAGGCTTGTAACCAAAAGGTTCCTGGTTCAGTTCCCCTCTGGGGCACTGTTGTTGTACCCTTCGTCAAGGTACTTAACCCACAATTGCCTCAGCAAATATCCAGCTGTATAAATGGATAAAATGTAAAAATTGTAACCTTTGTAAGTTGCTCTGGAGAAGAGATACACACATAATAGCTCATAATGACAAAGCAAAAACTTTTTTTTTTAGAAATTTTTGCAAATTTATTAAAAATCAAAAACTGAAATATCTCATTTACATAAGTGTGTAACACAACAAAGCATGCAAAAATTGAAGGCGTACTTTCTGAACGTTCTTTCTAAGTACTTTCCATAGCCCCTGTATGTAATGTAATCTCTCACTCTCTATGCCTTTGGAAGGGAGTTTGTGATGATGGTGACAGAGTTGTCACTGTACTATGATGTCATACCGCGTCCAGCCAATTAGCTGACCTTTACATGTGCTTCCTGTTACTCTGCCCCTCCCCCTCCACCACCAGGTGTGTCTGACCCTGACGGCCAAGCGCATGGCCCGAAAGAACTGCCTGGTCAAGAACCTGGAGGCCGTGGAGACCCTGGGCTCCACCTCCACCATTTGCTCCGACAAAACCGGAACCCTGACCCAGAACCGCATGACCGTGGCCCACATGTGGTTCGACAACCAGATCCACGAGGCCGACACCACAGAGGATCAGTCCGGTGAGACATGGGGGAACATCACAGAATTGCAGATACACACACAAACATGATACTGGAGTCAAGGCAATCACAGTACTGTAGATACACACACACATGATACTGGAGCCTAGGCAATCACCATACTTTAGATACACACACACATGATAGTGGAGTCAAGGCAATCACAGTACTGTCATTGTCTTTAGGTTTTAGACATTTTATTAAACAGCTAATTAATCCTTGGAGACAATTGCTTCAAATTTAAGCAGCAGATTCTGAGCAAAGTACAAAGACATTCTTTGGTTTCAAAGAAGAAACATTTTTTATTAGCAAAAACACACCTCCAGCAATGCATTTCCTTCCTCGATTCCTTACAGCGGAAAAGTGTAAAAACCAGATCAGCATTCATTTAACAGCACAGTCACCCAAAAGGAAAGGACCAGGACCAGGTCTAGGCCTGGGAACCATTGTGCTGACACACACCCATAGCAGGGCAGGTCGAACGCCAAGACTTTGGAGCGGGAACGTGTGAGACACACCAGAGAATTGGATTATCACTCTCTCTCTCCCCCTGTGCCCCCCAATCCCCCACCCACTCACCCGCCCCTAAGGTACGTCCTTCGACAAGAGCTCCACCACGTGGGTGTCCCTGGCGCGCATCGCCGCCCTGTGCAACCGCGCCGTCTTCAAGGCGGGCCAGGAGCACATGCCCATCCTGAAGCGCGACGTGGCGGGCGACGCCTCCGAGTCCGCCCTGCTCAAGTGCATCGAGCTGTCCTGCGGCTCCGTCAAGGCCATGCGCGACAACAACAAGAAGGTGGCCGAGATCCCCTTCAACTCCACCAACAAGTACCAGGTGAGACGCGGCGAGGACGCAGCTGAGACACACCGAGCTGGCGTTGCACCTTTTCAAACACGCCGCTGAAGGAGAAGCACTGGGACAGCATTTCTGCTGCTGAATCCGCTACAGATCCGCTACAGAATGCAGCTACAGATACAGAGAGACCGGTGAACACAGTCTCAGGCTGTATATACAGTACCAGTCACAACTTTGGACACACCTGATTAAGATAATGGGAAACATGTGTTCAAAGACGTTTTGATCTAAAGACTTATGCTTAAATGCGCAAAATTTGTTTCTTAGATAAATATAAATAGTGAAGTTTATGCCTGTGTATGAATTTCTGTCCAAAAATTTTTTTATTTAAAAAAATATTTTTTAGCTACTTTGAAGAATATAAAATATTAGATTTAACTCTTTTTTGGTGACAGCATAATTCCATTTGTGTTATTTCATAGTTTTTATGTCTTTATTCTAAAATGTGGAAAATAATAAAAATAAAGAATAAAAGTTGTGTCCAAACTTTTGACTTTTGGCTGTACTGAACAATAAGAGATACATACCAATGCCCTGTACACATCACAGTTTACTATCTATCTCCACCCACTCAAATCTCTGCATCAGACAGTACTGTGTTTGAGAACAGCAGGTGTTTATGGGATACCTGAGGCATTGTCCCTGTCAATGACACCCCCTCCAGCTCTCCGTGCACGAGACCGAGGACCCCAACGACAACCGCTACCTGCTGGTGATGAAGGGCGCCCCTGAGAGGATCCTGGACCGCTGCACCACCATCCTGCTGCAGGGCAAGGAGCAGCCCATGGACGAGGAGCTCAAAGAGGCCTTCCAGAACGCTTACCTGGAGCTGGGAGGCCTGGGGGAGAGGGTGCTGGGTAAGAGAGAGGGAAAGGAGGGGGTTCTGGAGGAGAGAGCCCTGAGTCAGAGAGAGAGTAGGGGGTTCTGAAGGAGAGAGCCCTGAGTCAGAGGGAGAGCAGCGGGTTCTGAAGGAGGGAGTTTTAAATCTTGTGAGAGAAATAAAGCAGGGGGTTCTTGAGGTCCTGAGTCAGAGAGAAAGAAAGCACTGGGTTCTGTTGGAGAGAGAGTTTGGGGTGGGTGGTAAGAGGAACAGAGCAGGTGTGGGGTCAGGGGTGGACAGGAAGGACAGCTAGGAAGAGGGAGAGGGACAAGGAGCTACTTTAAGCAGGGACTGGAGTGAAAACAGAGACAGGGTAGTAGATACCATAGAGACACAGCAGGGTGTGAATGCAGTGTGTAAACACACTCCTCCTGGAGGTTTCAGGTGCTTCAGATGGACATGTGGATGAGCAGAGGGCACTCGTGATGATGGGGGAGATGACAGGTCTCTCTGTCCCCTCTAACTTCCTCTTCCCCCGCGCCCAGGTTTCTGTCACCTCCTGCTGCCCGAGGACC